>CM048929.1:29176853-30596853 GCA_026686955.1 Epinephelus cyanopodus
TGTTGTTCAGCTGTTCATGTAACCGACAACGTCAGAGAGAGAGTGCCTGTGCAGGTTGGACGTCTCCTTGTGAAAAAAGTCCTCATCATGTTTCTCGCAGGCCTCCGGGCCACATGTCAGATACTCAGATGATCCGGTCAGAGACACGTTTGGACAGGATGATTTCTGCTGCTCTTAGTTCAGCATTTATCGTCTCTGAGCCGCTGAGTAGCTGCATGTTGAAGCATGTTTGAGAAATGAAAGGTTTGATGCAGAGAGTATAATGATATAACTAAATACAAAGAAGATAGACCATAACAGGTGAAAAGGTACATAAGGTAGATTCTTCTCACAGAGTGCAGATCATTTGAATTCAAGCTGTGGAAGAGGTCTTTGTGTTCTTTACTTCTAAAAAAAAGTGCAAAAATAATAATAATAAAAACAAACAAACATGCATTTAAACAAACATTGCCTACATCCATAAAGTAGTTGGATATGACAATATATACAGTGTGTTAAGATAACGTATGGCAGATATTTACAGTGTGTACTTAAACTAAAAATATATAATATACAGGTAAGGGGGGGACGTTATGGACTGGTGTTAAGTGTTGATCGTAGTGATGGCTGAAGAAAAGAAACTGTTCCTGCGGACAGAAGCAGCAACCTCCAGAGCTGAGAAATGAGGCCAAAGCGGAAGTGCCAACTGGTTAAACTGCAGTTCCTCTAATGGCCACTTGAGGCTGACTCCAGGAGCCAGTCAATCCCTATAGACCCCCATGTTAAAATGCCCACATTAACAGCAGAAATAAACACATTTACAGCCTGGTACAAAACAGTTTTGCTCTCTGTAGCTCATGAACCTGTTCATGACAACTGTATGTTGGTGAAGAACTCACCCGTTAACATTTTATTAAGGCTTAAAATTATGCATAAATTAGGCCAGGGCCCCTCGCTCCTTTACATATGGCCCCTTCTGGTGCCAAAAAATCAAGATAGCCACGGCCAAAATGCCAAGCTAGAGGCTTGAAACATCCCTCGGAATATATGCCAGGTTTTGAGGCCAAATTCGCAGTTGCCTCACAATGTAATTACAACTTCCGTGTCTGTTATTTGATGCCATTGGGCACAAAAAGACTTTTCCCTAGACTTACATTGTGAGAGAGACGTCAAATCAGTGGATGCAGTTTTCTGAGCGTCACAACCCACACAAAATAACGCTTTTCACTGGATTAACTCTTTTAATCCATGGTCCAATGATACCTCAAAAGTCTAGAAGAGCTGTGCGTTTAGATCATTTTACTCCCATTCAATTTAGCGGAGCACTAAACCAGAAGTTAGTGAGTACATAAGTATGTTCTATGGGTGCACAGTGTTCACAGGTTGTTCTGACCACACGGGTCAGCAGTTCAGCCTCCCATTTGTATGCAGACTTCACTATCCTGAATGAGGCCAGAGACTGTTGTGTCATCTGCAAAGTTCAGGGGTTTAACACACAGATCTCCTGAGGTGCAGTAGTTGGTGGCAGAGGTGATGTAGGCGCTGACATTTCCAATCACCTGTCTGCCAACTTTGTGCTCAATGTATGCTTTTATGTCTATTTTGCAAGTGTTGGTGGTTGTTTTTCTAGTTGGCTTTGGACTGTGGGGCGTAAGGCTGGGAGCCACTCATCAGGATGAGGAAATAAACTCAACTTCTGCTAGCTGCCAGCTAGCCAGGTAGAGGTTTTCAAATGTAAACATCAGTAAACATTGAAAAAAAGATGGAGAGAATGGGCACCACCTGATCTAGCATCCTGCTAGCCATTGCACAGGCCTCGGAAAATGAACAGGACGACCTCTGTGTGGCATCAGTTTCAACGGAATATCAGGGACTGTATTATGCTGTGATCCACTGAAAACTGGCCAAATCTCGCACAGCGCCACTCAACCGGGAGGCGCTTTTTCTATCCGCCAATCTGACAGAGCAGAGGACTCTGATGAGACAAGGAGAGGAGGCATGTGCTTGGTGAATGAGGACACAACCAGACACCATGAGACACGGACAATTTAAAGGTGCAGCCAACAATGTAAGAAGACACAATATCCAGTAATCCAATATAATATACTAGTTACAAAGTATTTCTAAACTGTATTGCTACTTTTACTTAAAAGTAAAAGTAGCAAAAGCAGTAAAAGTTTTGAGTGGTTCCAATATGGCAAAATTCGTTCACAGATCTTAATAATCCACTAATGAAGTATCAATACATAAGCAGCATTTTAATATTGGAGTGGAGCTATTTGATCTACTTCTATTTTCATTATTCTGGGTAGTTTATTATGTAAGAACACATTAGAAGTTGTTGTTAATGCAAATTCTTACTCTATATATTAACAGAAACTTTAGCTGTCTTATTAATGAAGTGGAGTAAGAGGTACAATGTTTAGTGGAAAGTAGCATACAAATGTGAATAAATCTACTTGTAACTACTTGAGTAAATCTACTAAGTTGCTTTTTCACTACAGTTGAATGCATTTTCGTCCCTCACACATTTCTACGCTCACACTAAACTCACACTCTGTGCTGAACAAGAGGGACCATAGATTCAAAGATCTGTATAGTCTGTCGCTGAGTCCGTTCCTCAGCAGCCACATTATGAAACCAGCATTAATTCCACAGCAAAGTCTCATTGAAGCAGAATGAGATACCAACACTTGTCCCTGAAGGGAGACCTTGAGCTCTGACTAAAGACCTCTCTGATTCTCCTTCTCTGCCAGGATTTCGGACACCCTTCGCTTTCATTAAACAATTATCCCTGACAGGCGAGGAGGGTGCGCAAATCAGGTCCCAGGCCTGCACCCACACTGGTCCCACGTGGACTCTTTATGCCAATCTGACATTAACTCAGCAAGCTGCAAATCCAGCCCTAATCAGGGCCTTGTTAGAGTGTCCCTCGAGCATTGGCTGAGGGAGCGCTTCCAGTAAATGTTCCTCTGGAGTATAAGAAGAGAGGGAGGGAAAGAAAACAGAGGCTCTCTTTAAGGTGGTCGCACTTTGAACGTTTCCATCCGCAGTAATTGAGCCTGATTAAAGGGAGTCTCTGGGTGAGGATGCACCCTTGGGCTCTTTGGTCCACAGGGTTAAAAACATTTCTTCCCTCCAGGAAAGTGAATTAGATTACACAGTGCATTAGAGGGTGTTGGATTAGATGCTTTAACAATACATAATATGTATACTTTTTAGGTTTTTATGGTGGCAACCATCAGGATTTTGTGCTCATCATCATCTTTGAATCAAACGATTTCAGTGCTGTGTGACTCCGGTTCTGCTGCATGTTCTGATGTTCTGCTTTGTGTTCTGTTGATGTCGTTCTGCTGCCTTGCGTGTGTGAGGACACCGCTATGTCAGCAGTATTTCCACTCTGATCCCACAGTGTCTACACTGAGCTGAGAGCAGCTGAGTGAGCATTTTGACATGACAGACACACACACACAGACACACACGCACACACATACTGTCCTTCACACACCGTGTATGCTGCTCACGGCCGGACTAATCCCATTCAGGGGCATCGGGGCAGAAATGTGCTATTGGGCTCTCACTGTAGTACTGCATTTCCAGTTCTGCTAGGGATGTGTGGAAACCAGTTGCAGTGGACCAGGAGGGCCAGTGAGAACTTAAGAGTTGCAATTTCTGGGTTTCCAGTTGAAAAACACCCCCTGCAGTTGGATTTCTGATTCGAAACGTTAGAAGAGCCTTACCAGCCCTGACCTCAAAATCCAGTATGGCTGCTCGGTGCATCAACAGTAGCAAAAGCTATGTTAATTTACCATTTATTAGCACGTCAGCTTTATTTGTCTCTCATGAAAACAGTCGAAGACACGAAGTCTTGTCCAATTTCTATCCATGGAGGTGTGGCCACGGTGTTTGTATGCACAAATACAGCATAATGCCTCGTTATCAACTGGTATTGCTAATAATGGCTGACCCAGCTTAAACTGGTATCGCTAACAACATCTTAGCTTTCCAACTTGTTGTACTGGAACGTGATCAACTCGGGTGTGACGTCATTCCCAGCTCCGACTTCTGAGGTAAATGGAATGCAGCTTTACTGCTGCGATGCTTCCCACGCAGAGCCACAGAGGATCAAATTGTGGCTATTAGTTTGACCACTAAATATCTGGTCATATAGGCAATTGAATACAGGTCAAAAAAGATATTTTACTCAGCATCCTAACATTTTTTGTAATCAGGGGTGTAGTGTAACACTGCCAGGGGACATTTTACAGCACAATAAGTACTTTTACTTTTCATACATTAGGTACATTTTGTTTTATGTAAGGTTTTGAATGCAGGACTTTGTAATGGAGTATTTTCACATTTTCATTAGATATTACTACTTTACTTATTTGATACTTCCTCCACCACTAAGAGGGTGTAACGCCTGAACACTGATCAAGGGAACTTCCACCCTTGGACAGATTTGAAATCCTGTTCAACCAGTTATCCAATGAGAGTCATACATCTGTTCTAGGTTAATTATTCTGTATGTGTTTGCCTCATGTCTTTGTCTATTAAGTCTCTGATGAGGACACAGTTTAGTGTGTTTCCCCAAGATACAGATTCAGCTGCATGCTGATGGAAGTTTCAGCAGGTAACTGTATGTGAGCTACTCAAACTTTTCCCAGCTTTGTGCACGTTTACTTTTAATAGCCCACTTTAAATACATTATCTTGATCATATTTTTGCTTCATAAATACTTGTTTTCAACGCAGGACCTTTACTAGTATTGGAGTAGTATTACAGTGTGGTATTACCTACTGTAAGTAAAGCTTAATACTGAAGGTGCTTTACAAAGCTAAATGACATTAGTCATTGCTTTGGGAAGTAGTATGTTACCGACAGCATTTGAAGGCAGCATGAGGAAATCAGTTTTAAACAATGAAGGTGTGGTGTGCTGCTGCCAAGAGTTAACATGTCATTACGGCTGTCACAGACAGTTTCAGCCTCCTGAATAAACAGGTCATATTACTGTCAGCTGTACAGTGCAGAGGCAGGTGTGGCTCATGCTGCTGTGCTGATGTGGAGGAAGGAATCCGAAACAATTCAGTGTCACCTGTCGAAATCTTGTCAACAAAACTCTTGAGCAAGTTGTGATTCACTAATTTTAGCAGATATAGTCAACACACAACAATGAGACCACGCGCATAAGATGAGACCTTCATAACGAACTGACGGGAGTAAACCGAGGGGACAAACATGTCTGCAAGGTAAAGACATTAAATCTTTGAACTACTTCTGCACAGAAAATCAGAGAAAGGCCTGAAGCAACAAGATGTCAAATAACGTGAAATAACTATGTGTACTGACTCATACACATAAACATATTGTAAACAACACAATTATTTAGGCCTACCTGTTAAACATGTTGTGAAACCTTCAATGTACAGGGTTCTTTTATTAGCTCATATTCCATAAACAATGGCACATATATATTTTTTTTTTTTTAAGTTTGTCATTGTGGTAATCAACACTGTAAAAAAAAGTCAGTATAAAATATATTATTCTGCAAATTACGTGCCCCTAGAATATTGTTGATAAATTAAGTTTTCTGATATGCCTTTAAACCATGAGCGCTCTGGCGACATCTGCTGGTCAATTTGTGTAAATGCAATAACAGACAAAAGTGATGGATCCTGCTCTGTCCAGAGAAATGAAGATGTTAAGATTTTCTGCTTTTCCTTCAAATTTTTTTAACTTATTTTTGATTATTTTGTCCAGAGAAATGAAGATGTTAAGATTTTCTGCTTTTCCTTCAAAAATTTTTTAACTTATTTTTGATTATTTTGATTGTTTTCTGCATTTAGCCCACTTTATATACCTCATCTAGACCATATTTAATACCATATATAAATACTAAGGTAACATTTTCAATGCAGGACTTTAACCAGTAATGGAATACTTTTACAGTGTGGTTTTACTGAAGTTAAGATAAACACTGAATATCTTCCTGAGACCCCAACTTCTGTTTGGTATGCATTTTTAATTTCTCCTAGCTATTTGGGATCAGTAGGACCCGATAAGTACAAATAAACTAAACATTGTCAATGATAATGAAGTCCCTATATTCTGAAATGAGACAATATTAAAGTACCAAAGTCTTCAAATGAGTACTTCCTAATTAAAGTGTCTTAGCTTGTTACTGTTGTTACAATTGGTCAAATTTGTTGCCATATGAAGCTACAAACATTATTAATCATAAATAAACAAGTTTCAACCATAAAATCTGATCAGGTTTTGTAGCTGGTCTACTTCTGTGTCAGGATCAGCTGCTGACTGTCTTGGCAGAGATGGCTGCCATCTTGTTTTTACATGGATTGGTGTATTGTTGTCTTACTACCACTAGATGGCACAAGTGTCCACAAACAAGGGCAATAGGTCTAACTTAAAGCAGCTGTGCGGAACTTTTTACCATTTATGAAACTGTCCCTAGTTCGTATCACCCCCCCTTGGAGATACGCATATTTATTTGAACCCAACAGCGACAAAAAGCCTTTCTGTATATGGCTATTTAGCGTAGCCTTGGTCGGGTCGGGCACAGCGGAAGTCAGCAAACCAGAATATGGCACCCGGAGGCAGAAGTAAGTCTGCACGCCAGCAGCGGCCCGCAGCCATTAAACCACAGAAGAAGAAAGAGCCGCGTTTACGAGTAGGATTTAAGAAACAGGCTAAATGACATGTAGTAGTGAGTAATCTCTTGTACAGTAGGTGGTGGTTTGCACCTGGAAGTTGTTTGCGATCCGCCAATAAATTGAGAGAAGAAGAAGAGCCGTGTTTACAGAGAGTGTTCTTCGAGTAAGCGGTACGCAGCGGGCATTGCTGAACACATAACAGTTTTACCAGATGTATCTATAAGGACTTGTTGTACTTTCAATGTCACGGCGGATAAAGAAGGAGCACCATCTAAAAGAAAAATAACAGAAGGCGGCTAAACGGGACAGTAATAGGGCTCGAGCCCAAACGCGTGTAAACCTCAGTCGGGCATTCACCAAGTGGAGAGAGCTGAGAGATTTGAAAGGTTTTAAAACTGATCCCGAGTTGGCCCTTTTCCTAATCGACAGGTATGTAATTTTTGTTTTTATTTAGAGAATATACCGCAACTTGTTAGACGCTGTTTTACTTCAATATATGACGACATGGAAGTTATAAACAAGCTAAATGTAACGTTAGCTGATGTGAACCGCTTTTGTCTAGTAACGTTACAACAAACGCCACAAAATTATCTGTGACTGTGACCATGAACACAAATATACAGCAGGCAGTTGTCCTCAGTTTATAAGAAATTCAGAGCTACACCAGAACATTTATGATTTTCCTCTCGCTCTCCAAAACAAATGCATGCAGTAATTGCCGGTTGCAGCCGAGATTTTACGAATGAAGCCGAATGCGGGCTGCAGTCGAAGTTTACGACACCAGGCTGTGGGTGTCATACCGCTTCAACCAAAGGGGGCACTATAATCAACGGAAAGTTCCGCACAGCTGCTTTAAGTAGAATGAAGTATAAGGTTCAGTAAACACAAAATGTAATGTCCTTGTATGAGGACACAGCTCTCAGGAGGATATGCTTTACAGAGATGAGTCACATTGGGTGTTATCATTTATTAATAATGTTTATGTTTCCAACAGCACTTGAGGGCAGTATCATGAAATCAGTTTGAATGTGTACATAGAACAACCGATCTGGCGATACAAAGCTGTTACTGGCCAGGGAGGGGAGCAGAAATAGAAGAGCATTGTCAGAACTGCCAACGTCATGTACTGTCAAAGGCTCTCCAGCCTCTTTTCCAGTCAGCCGCTGGAAGTACCTGCCATTGGGTTCACCAGCTTGAACCTGCAACAGACCAGAGAGAGAATGTGTTGGTCACGATTGACGTCTTTGCTAAATACACAAGACTGTACCAACAAAAGACCATAGCACTGTCACAGTAGCGAAGGTCCTGACCAACAGCTGGTTTAACCAGTTCAGGGTACCCAAAAGAATACACTCTGACCAGGGGAGAAATTTTGAGAGTTCTCTTATCCAGGAGCTCTGCCAGGTATGTGGGAAATAGAAGTCCAGAACAACACCATACCACCTGCAAGGAAATGGCCAGTGTGAGAGATTTAACTGGAAGCCCCATGACCTGCTCTGATTGCTTCCCCCTGAAAAGATGCCGATATGGCCGAAGCACATCTTTCAGTTGGCGTGGGCATACAACACTTTGGCCATTGCGCTACTGGCTGTTTCCCTTATGTCCTAATGTTTAGGGCACCGCCCCAGCTTACAATTGACTTTCTCTTGAGGGCAGATGCAGCTAAAGACACAACCAGCTCTTGAGATGAGTGGGTCCAGCAACACCAGGAATAACTTCAGGTGGCACAAAATCTGGCCCGGAAGAACCTAAGTCATTGGAAGATCCAGGCTGTTTGGTCACCAGTCTTTTACCAGGTGGTCAAGGTGCCATCGGACAGAGATGAGGGAGACGCAGCTCAAAACTTTACAAGATCAGACTGGCCCCGCAATTCTGGCAAATGCCAGATGGACCAACCAAGTGAAAGAGAATGAACATCTGTATATCTGTCACATTTTCGTGAATGCAATATCTCGAGAATGCTATGAGGGAATTTCCTTATATTTGGCACAAACATCCACTTGGACTCAACACTGTTTAAAATTTGGCGGTCAAAGGTCAGAGAAGGTCACCGTGACCTCACAAAACATGTTTTTTGGCTATAACCCAGGAATTTATACACTGATTATGACAAAATTTCACTCAAATGTCTAATAGAATAAAAATAACGAAGTGATAATGTTTTGTATCCGAAATATCAAAGATCAGCTTCACTGTAGCATCATAATATTCTGCAAAAACACTTTTCTGGCCATTATTAAATGTCATATCTCAGGAACAGAAGGGGAGACAGTTGGTCAGTCACTGAATTGGTGACACTAATCTAGGGTGTCCACCTTGAAACTAAAACTAAAGCTCTTTTGTGCTGCTAGGGGGGAAGATGTGTGTGAAGCATCCATGTTGTCACAGGCATAAATGTCAACTGTACCTGCAACTTGACTGGTTATTGAAGGCATACAACCATGAGATAGCAGTTCTAGTTTATAAATGTAGTCTGTGCAATAATCAGTTCATCTTGAATGCAGCATTGTCCTTTTTGTTTGTAGTTTATTTTGCAGTCGTTTTATGCTATTTTGCATCCCTTTGTAATCATATTGGGACACTATTCTGCTGTTTTAAACTGCTTTACTAATGTTACTGTGCTTTTACTAAATGTTACCGTGACCTCGGTACGTTGTGAAACTGTAATATGAAGTAAAAAACACAAACTGGATTTGGTGGGCAGATACTCAAAATTAAGAGACTTTGTTAAGGTTTAGGGATTTGAAAAACGCTATAAGGATGTCCCAACTTTTAACTGAGCTCTGTGACTTTCCAACAAGAAGTGTTAACAATCACTTAAAAACAGATGCTCTGGCCCAGGAGCCAAGGGAGTGAGGATCCTTTCCTCAGTTTTTATTTATCAGTCATTGTGTAGTGGTTGCTCTAAGATCATCTCCTGCATTATCACATAACACACCTAACGTGGAGATATGTTAAGGCTTGCACTGTGAGACCAACTATGCAGCAATGATTTAATTTGAATTTATGTTACAAACTCACAAACTATATGATGTTTTTTGTTACAGGAAGGAATTTGAGGAGGCCTTGTGTTGCTACACCACAGATACCCTCAGCTACATCGACACAGTTAGAGGATTCTGTGAGAGGAACCCGAAATGGACACTTGGGAGGGAGACAGAGTTGCACGTGATGATGGACATCAAAGACAGAGCTGACAAGATCCACCTAAACATCGGCCATGTTACCCAATCAGAGAAGAGGGGTAAGGCTATGTGGGAATATATGAAGAGCAAGGTAACCCAGGTGACTGCAGACAGCAGGCGTACAGAGCTGGAGACAGAGCTGGCTGATGTGCTGAAAGACACTCTGGGAGGTCTGGAGGAGCTCGACTGCTTCCTGGATGCAGTGGAGAAACTGGCGGTCACCTCGCTTCATGTGTTCATGGAGGAGAACCAGGTGTTACATCTGCCAGAAGGGATCAGCCCTGAACATGTTCAGGCTGTCATCAGTGCTGCACGGCTAATCTGCCCTCTCCTCCTCGAGTTTAAAAGAGATGCAAGTGTCTTCTTCCTTCCCAAACTTCAGAACGTGGAAGTTCTGTCATATCAGCTGAACAAATATGTTCAGACCACCAAGACAATCTGTGACAAGTTAGAGAAAAGGTAAACTGACATTTCCTCATTTTAAAAAAGGTAGATTTCAGATTTCAGAATCAGAATAAGCATCTATTATATTATGTAAGTGTAATTTTGTCTTTCACAGCTCCCTCTGTGAGTTTTGCCTGAAGGAGAACACAGAGACTCTGGTAGACCTCGATGTGGATTTGTCTGAAGATGATTTTCAAAGGATGCTTTTTCACATTAATCAGCTTGATGAAATCAGGTAAGCATCATCCAAAACTAACAACATTCCCCTTAACCTCAGATTTACTGGATGTTTAGTGCTAATAGGCAAACCATAGCATGCCAACATGCTTAACTAAGATGATGACCAAGGTAAACCTAAAAAATCAGCATGTTAGCATTAATGTTAGCATTTAGCTTATATAACCACAACCTCAAAGCATGAATACGGCACCTCAAGGGTCCGCTCAGAAATGAAGGGATACTTGGGTTATGGCACTTGTCCTTGTTGCCATTTCTGCTCATTTCAGTTTTATGTGGATTGAATTGAAGCCATCTAATGTTGTCATACTGTCTTAATTTCCTCTTTTATCTTTGTCAGGATGAACCAGAACTTCCGGATGGTGTTCTTGTTTCAGGATGAACCATGTTCTGGCTTCATTGATGAGTTCAGTGAGCGACAGCCCAGAATGCTGCAGTTTCTAAAGGACCTGGAGGAGTGTGCTGTTCAGCTGGACAGGATGAATACAGGAGCAAAGATCTCCAGTGTGGCAGGAAGCTCAGTGGGGGCAGTTAGCGGTGTGCTTTCCATCGTTGGTTTGGTATTAATTCCTGTAACAGCTGGAGTGTCTCTAACACTGACAATGGCAGGATTAGGGCTGGGAATAACCAGCGGAGTCAACAGTGCTGTAACCACTGCGGCAGAGATTGGAGTAAATCGCAAACATCAAACGAAAGCCAGTGAAATTTTCCAGAGCTTCATGGAGGATGTGCAGAGTCTCCAGGATTGTCTTTTCAGTTCAATGGTTCCCAAAGTGGAAGCAAGTGAAGTGGATGTGGCTCTGGGAGTGGGCAAGATTGTAACTAAAGCTGGAACTGTTGGAAAAAGCATTGATTCATTTGCTGATGCTGCCTCTGCTTTGTTAAAAAGTGACGAGGTGGTTACAAGTGCTGGCAGAGTGGCAGTGCAGGAAGGAGAAGCATTGCGAAATGTGCCCAGGGTGGCAGCAGATCTCCCAGATATTGGACAGGCAGCCGTCAAAGGGCCTCTTGCCCTCTCCAAGTCAGCCAGAAATGGTCTCATTGGGCTCAATGCTCTCTTCCTCGGCATGGATATTGTCTTCATCTGTAAAGACAGTATGAGTCTGGCCAAAGGCAGCAAGACTGAAATCTCGCAGTTAATCAGAGCCAGAGCTGCTCTTTGGAGCTCAGAGTTGGACTCATGGCAGAGGATCCACAACTTACTGTGCAAAGGTCTGCAACCATCAGAGAAAAACAAAGGTATCCTGGAGACGCCATTTTATCCAGAGAGGGAGATGAAGAAACAAAGAGAAACAGAAACAGAAGTTCCATCTGATAAAGTGGATGAAAAAACAGTAATGGAAGAAAAAAAACTGTCTCATACAGTAGTGCTCAGCGAATAGAGACAATTATTGTTGGTGGCAGCAATCACAATATGCCTTGTTGCCAGCTCTGACACTAAAATCAGGCAGGAGATCCATTTAGTGTGTAGAATTAAGTGGCATCTGGCAGTGAGGTTACAGAACTAAAACTTGTCCCATGTGCCAAACATGTTGGAGATCCATAGTGGCTGACGCAAAAACACAAATGGCCCTATCTAGAAGCAGTGTTTGGGTTGTCCATTTCTGGCTACTGTAGAGCCACATGGTGGACCTACATGGGAGAGGACCTGCTCTATATATTGATATATACGGCTTATTCCAAGGTAACGAAATCCCAATTATTTTTGGCTTCAGGCGATTGTAAACTTATAGAAACATAGTTATGAATATTATATACTATTTCTGCCAATAGATGCCCTTAATTCCTACACACTAGATATAATTGATTGATGCTTAAACAGGGTTTGAACACCGACTGTGGCTCCACAGTGGACCTCTTATGAAGGAGTCAGAAAAGCGGTTAGCAACTTTATGAAGCAGTTTGAGTGATGATACAAACACGTTTGTAGCACTGACAGTGTGCAGTGTCTGAAGCATAAACAGCAGTACAGAAATACTGATTGGTTGCCATGCACATCATCTTAAACATCTGTACTCTCATTTAACCACAAACACATCCACAATATACAGATATAACAGCTGAATTCTTACTTCATTTACCAGACATATAAAGTAGCTTTATGAGCCATGTGGTCTAAGACTATTATTCAACAGATACTACGAAGGAAGAGTTGGTATAACCATGTAAGTATACAATAACTGTAAAAAGAGGAAATGAACTTGGTTAACTTATCATGGAAGTGAAGAATAATCAGAACATAACTTACAATCTTTACAAACACAGAGATTGTGCATACTATTTTACTGCTTACAGAAGCTGAGGAAGCACACGTCGCCAAACAATCATGTGGCAACTGCAGAGGCAACAACTCCCCCTACTGACCAAATGGCCCTCCTGCTTTTCATTTGAAGAATATTTCCACCTGTCACTTGCAGCTTCTGAGGGAATTCAGCACACAAGACCTTTAAGCTCAGCTTAAAGCTCACTTTTCGGCCTCAAATTTACTGTCACATAAAAAATATATAATTTGAACAAACAATTATGGATAACACATTTTGATCTGCATTATTTGTATGTATAAATCAATTTGCGTGTGTGTGCGTGTGTGTGTGAGTGTGTGTGTGAGAGAGAAATTACTATATAATGAATTAAGATTATTACAAAAATACTTTGCCCACATAGGTGTTTTCAATATTAATGCAGACAATCGCTTATAATTATTATGTAATTATATACTATTTTGGTGTGTGCTGTTATTCCATCATTTTACTTTGACATATACTATAATTTGTTGACTTTGCTGCAACTAAACTCACCACTGTGTCACTTTACTTGAGATGATATTGCAGGGTACACCCTGGACAGGTCACCAGTCTATCTCAGGGCTGACACATAGAGACAGACGACCATTCACACTCACATTCACACCTACAGCCATCTTTAGAGTCACGTGTTAACCAAACCTGCATTATTTTATGTACTTATTTATTTCTTCCTCTTTTTTCAATATGTTGTGTTGTCAGGGTGTTAGTATTGCAGAATATAGTTTCCTGTAATGCAGTGTATTGCTGATATAAGCAGTTGTAAAACCTTGACTGGTGTTTTCACTGGACTCACTCAGAGAAGTGGACATGAATCTACTGCTGCTGTCTGGTTGTTGTCGGCTGAGCTCTACAGTCATGGGTGCAGATCTGATGACATGTTTGACATGTCATTCAAAAAGCACTACACAGACAATCATATACTTACCTTTACGTTTATTTCTCTTCAACAGCCAGTAGCAGATGGAGCCAGCCATCACCCTCCTTTTCACTGCTTCGCTGTTAGTTTCAGGGTCTCAGGCATGTTACGTCCACTCACGTTCTCATCTCTCGCCTCTCACAGATTCCCAATTCTCCTCATCATCTTCCATTTCTCCCAGTATATGGGACTACTGTATACATCAGTGGATATGGATGATTATCAGAATATGAGCCCCTAACTGAGCTTGGTTAAACAAACTGATCGTGTTTTTACAGAGCCAGAAATGCTAGTATTAGTACAAGAGCACAATAAACACTTAGAAGTTACACAAGTTGACCCAACAAAATCAGATTTATTTAAATAAATTCATATCCATTCATTAATCATCTTTATAGGAATAATTATCCCAATAACAAAATGTGCCTATTTTGTCCTTATTACATCACATTTTTGATAATGTCCGTGTACAGTTAGGTGCCTTGTTAGTTTTCATCTGCCATTTTGCACAACATGTAAGAAAGAAGTTTAGAACAGTGAATGAATCAATTTATTAGGTGTACATTTTCTATATTAATCTGAATCTGCAAAGTTGTCAACTAAATGTAGGCTAGCTAGTAAAGTGAAAAGTACCAAAATCTTCTCTGAAATGTTGAGTAGAGGTATAAAGTGGTGCAAAATGGAAATAGGCCTATTAAAAGACAAGTACCTCAGTATTGTACTTGAGTCCAGCGGCCTACAGTAACTCTCCACCACTGAAGCTCTGCTGCTAAATGCAGAGCTCTTTGAAGCATTTAGATTTTTAGCCTGCTTTTGTTCTGCTCTGTTCTGATGTGTGACAAAAGGGTGTGGTCAGATGTGTAATGACAGCTACTTAGAGGAATCTTAGTTCAGGCTGCTTGTAGCAGTTTCTCCTCAATGTGACGCAGTGAAACGAATGTAACAGTAGCCTTTACTGAGGAGTGGCGACATGGAAAGGTAGGTTAAAAAGCCTGTCTTCTTTTTGTCCTTTGTATTTAACAAGAATGTGAAAGCGAAAGTAAAACAAGAATGCAATGTGTAAACTTTTGTTGTTTTCGTTATTTGGGCTGTGTATTTTATGTTCAAGGAAAATCAAAAACTTGTTACTTTCTGTTTGATCATGCACTGCATTTTTAGTGTGTTTGACAACCAGTCATTTTCTGATAGTGTTAACTTGTACGAGGAACCTTACTCTCGTAACCAAGCCTTCAAGTATCTTAACCACACACATAGCAAGATGAGTTTCAGATAAAGAACTGAAGACAGCCGCAAGGGAAGACTGTAAATGTTTGAGCTACATTTGCACAGAAAATGAGAGAAAAGCCTGAAGTAATGACAAAATGTCAATAAAGTAAAAAGTATTAGGAAACAGATCTGTGAATTCCCGTAACTCCATTATATTTAAACATACCTTAAGTAGCACAATTAAGTACCAAGTTATGAAGATGTAAAACATTTTGAAACCCCCAGTGCAAGGTTGTTTTAGTAGCCTATGAAATACATCTTCATATCTTATGAACAAAGGCAACAAATACAGAAACATGCACCTTTTAGCTTTTGCCATGTCAATCATTACCATCATAAAATCTATTCACTATGTTATACTACAATTATTGTCTCCATAGTGTTCTTCAGTATGTGTAGAATACTGTTGAAAAATTTAGTTTCAACGCAGGACTTTTGCTAGTGATAAAACTTTGTGCTGTACAGAGGTAAGTCACTTTCGGTCGAACCATGAATTAATGTGTAGGCTCATGTTTCCGACAGCATTTGAAGGCAGCATCAGGAAATAAGTGTTGAATAAATGAAGGCGCGGCGCGCTGCTGCCTATCACACAGTCCCGACCCCCTGAATAAACAAAAGTCAGCTGACTGTCTCCCTGTATGAAAATATGTGAGAGCTGATTTGGAGGAAGGAAAACGAAACCGACAGGCGCCACCCGTCGAAGTGTTGTCAACAAAATTCTTCAGCAAGCAGTGGTTTTAACAGATTCAGTCACCTCATGAGTTGGTGATCTTCAGCACAGTGGATTTCCAATCTTGTTTCATTTTTATGTTAACTACGTGCGTAATGAGACGAGGCCTCGTTAAGGAACTCAAAACAGAGAACCGCAGTGAGAAGAAGCATGTCTGCAAGGTAAAGAGTTTATGTCTTTAAACTACTTCTGCACAGAAAATGAGAGAAAAGCCTGAAGGAACGACAACATGTCGTATGTCAACTGACGTGAAATAAGTAGGCTACCGACTAGGAAGCAGATCTGATAAGCCTACACATAAACACATTTTAAGCAACATAATTAATTATTTGTTAAACATGTTGGAAATATGAAATAGTGTTGAAACCCTCAGGGTTCTTTTAGTATCCTATTAAATAAATCGGCATATTATAAAAACAAAGGCACAAATGAGCTTTTTCAGGCCAGTCATTTTTTACTAATCATCACTATAAAATCATTTCTGTTTAAAATATACTTTACTGCAAATCATTGTGCCTCTACAACATGTAGAATACTGTTGAAGATGAAGTTTTTAAAACATTGAACTCATTATACCCACTGATATTCCATGTGCGCTTTGGCGACATCTGCTGGTGAAAATTTGTGACTGCATTGACAATGAATTGAATTGGTTACAAACTGTAACCACCAATTATAAAATACAGTATACCTTTTGTCGTGCCGTATCTCGATATCTTAGCTATTAATTCAGTAGTGAGTTATGTAAAAGAGGAGAGATTAAATTAAAAAAGCAAAGATTTTTTGGAGTATTTTGTAAAGTATAAGTATGCTTTTGATGGTTTTATATCCTGGTGATCATCTCACAACCCCTCAGATTTATTTTGGAAGAAATTCGAATGTATGTAGATCATATATGTTTTCATATATCGGTGGGTCTTCTGGTAATATCATGATATTTTAATAATATAATATATAACTTGTTATGCCTTTAAGTCAGTCTGTCTCATTCTTGTGAACGCAATATCTCAAGAATGCTTGAGGGAATTTCCTCAAATTTGGCACAAACGTCCACTTGGACTCAACTATGGCATGATTAGATTTTGGTGGTTGAAGGTCAAAGGTCACTTTGACCTCATAAATCACGTTTTTGGCCATAACTCAGGAATTCATACACCAATTATAAAAAAAAAATAAAAATAACTCAATGATGGCATTTTACATCCAAAAGGTCAAATGTCAACTTTACTGTGATATCATAATGTTCTGCAAAAACACTTTCCTGGCCATTATTCAGCATCATAACTCAGGAAAAGAAGGGGAGACATTTGGTCAGATACTGAATTGGTGACACTAATCTTGGGAGTGTTCTGACTGTATAGATCTTCTGTGCTGCCGGATAAAGATGTGTGTGAAGCATCCATGTTTTCGCAGACATGGAGGTAAACTGTAACTGCAACTTGACTGGTTCCTGGTGGCATTTAACCGCAAGGTGCTAGTTCTAGATATAAATGTGGTATGTATAATAATGAGTTTATCTTGAATACAGCATTTGGATTTTGCAGTCCTTTGTTGTCATTTTGCGACACTATTCTGCTGTTTTACACTGCTTTACTAATGTTATTGGGCTTTATTAAGATATTAAGAGACTTTGTTAAGACTTAGGGCTAAAACATTAACACACTTTACGGATGTCCCAACTTTTACCTGAGCTCTGTGATTTTCCACCAAGAAATGTCAACAGCCATTTCAAACAGACACTCAGGCCCAGGAGCCCAAGGGGTCAGGGGCCTTTAATCATTTTATATTATCAGCTATTGTGGAGTGGTTGCTGCCATATCTTTTTCCTGCACTGTCAAAGAACGATGACAGAAAGGTGGAGATATATTTGGACCTACAATGACAGACATAGACCTATTTGTGGGTTCTTTTTGCTGCTTGTGCGGCCCTCTTGCCTTTATTTCATATAACACTCAGTTTGGAGTATGCTTCAGTTTGGAAAGCCATGTAGCCCTTACACTTTGCCGTACCTCACAACAAGAATTGGGACACACTACCTCTAGGTGTGAATGAAGTGGTAGGGACGAAGAATTGAGCCTAACCCCACAACAACAGTTCAGTTTGACTTTATTTTTAAATCTCACAAACTTGTGTTACAGAAAGGAACTCGAGGAGGCTTTGTGCTGCTACACTGCAGATACCCTCAGCTACATCGACACAGTTAGAGGATTCTGTGAGAGGAACCCAAAATGGATGCTGGGGAGGGAGACAGAGTTGAACATGATGATGGATATCAAAGACAGGGCTGATCAGATCGACCTAAGCATCGGCCATGTTACCCAATCAGAGAAGAGGGGTAAGGCTATGTGGGAATATATGAAGAGCAAGGTAACCCAGGTGACTGCAGACAGCAGGCGTGCAGAGCTGGAAACAGAGCTGACTGAAGTACTCAAGGCCACTCTGGGAGGTCTGGAGAAGCTTGACTGCTTCCTGGATGCAGTGGAGAAACTGGCAGCCACCTCACTTCATGTGTTCATGGAGGAGTACCAGGTGTTACATCTGCCAGAGGGGATCAGCCCTGAACATGTTCAGGTTGTCATCAGTGCTGCACGGCTAATCTGCCCTCTCCTCCTCGAGTTTAAAAGAGATGCAAGTGTCTTCTTCCTTCCCAAACTTCAGAACGTGGAAGTGCTGTCATATCAGCTGGACAGATACATTCAGACCACCAAGACAATCTGTGACAAGTTAGAGAAAAGGTAAACTGACATTTCCTCAAAATAATATGTGAAATACTAAAAAAACATCTGTTTTATTCAGTGTAATTTTGTGTGTCACAGCTCCCTCTGTGAGTTTTTCCTGAAGAACGCAGAGACCCTGGTAGAACTCAATGGGGATTTGTCTGAAGAGGACATACAGCGGATGCTTGATCACATTAATCTGCTTCATGAAATCAGGTAGGCTTTACCCCTGAATGTACTTTTTGTCCCCAGATATGTCAACACAGACATGGTAGGTTTGATGAGTGACAGAAATGTAATGGTCATCAGCAGGACATTTTGATGCATGCCCCAAAATATAGAGACACACAGTTATGTTAATTCTTATGGTAATTATGAAAGACTTTCACACAAATGTCTAATAGGAAAAAAATGATGAAGTAACACGATTTTACATCCAAAAGATCAAATACTAACTTTTTGACGTCTGTCTTAATTTCCTCTTTCATCTTCATCAGGATGAACCAGAACTTCCGGATGGTGTTCTTGTTTCAGGATGAACCATGTTCTGGCTTCATTGATGAGTTCACTGAGCGACAGCCCAGAATGCTGCAGTTTCTTAAAGACCTGGAAGAGAACGCTGTTCAGCTGGACAGCATGAATAAAGGGGCAAAGATCTCCAGTGTGGTAGGCAGCTCAGTGGGGGCAGTTGGAGGTGTGCTTTCCATCATTGGTTTGGCATTAATTCCTGTAACAGCTGGAGTGTCTCTAGCTCTGACAATGACGGGGGTAGGGCTGGGAATAACCAGCGGAGTCAATAGTGTTGTAACCACTGCTACAGAGATTGGAGTAAATCGCAAACATCAAACGAAAGCCAGTGAAATTTTCCAGAGCTTCATGGAGGATGTGCAGAGTCTCCAGGATTGTCTAGAGGTCACCCAAAACCAAATAAGCCAGATAGATGTGGTTCTGGGAGTAGGCAAGGTGCTTTGTAAAGCTGGTGTTATTGGAAAAGGTATTGATTCACTTGTTGATGCTGCCTCCACTGTTAAGCTGTTAAAAAGTGAAGAGCTGGTGACAAGTGCTGGCAGAGTGGCAGTGCAGGAAGGACAAGCATTACGTAATGTGCCCAGGGTGGCAGCAGATCTCCCAGATATTGGACAGGCAGCTGTCAAAGGGCCTCTTGCCCTCTCCAAGTCAACCAGGGCTGGTCTCATTGGGCTCAATGCTCTCTTCCTCGGCATGGATATCTTCTTTATCTGTAAAGACAGTATCAGTCTGGCCAACGGCAGTGAGACCGAAGTCTCACAGTTCATAAGAGCCAGAGCTGCTCTTTGGAGCTCAGAGTTGGACTCATGGCAGAGGATTCATGACTCACTGTGCAAAGGTCTGCAGCCATCAGAGAAAAACAAAGCTATCCTGGAGACGCCATTTTATCCAGAGAGGGAGATGAAGAAACAAAGAGAAACAGAAACAGAAGTTCCATTTGATGAAGTGGATGAAAATCAAAAAAATGAAGAGAAAAAAAATTGTGTAGTACAGTAGTGTTGGTGAACAGAGACAATAGCCCTTTTTACACAGAGATAGCACTGTAAGAAGTCCCTCTTCATGCTGCCTTTGCATTTTTACTCAGAAACAAACAGCAGCAGCATCAGGCTGCTCCAGGGTGTGATTTTAGACAGCATGCTGGCATCGCAGAATCCAAAGAGGTCGTGACAGGTGTGGCATATAATCAAACAATGTCGGCCTCTAGTGTGACATATAACATATGTGTCAGCAGCACTTTATAAAAAGTATCAATTGCATAACGTGGCAATAACAATAATTTACCATCCCGTTATATGGTGGCTGATCACGTCTGCTCCTTAGAGGGAAAGGAGCTCCCTGACCTCATTGTTTTCCCAATTTGTGGACATTTTTGGCCGCTGTTCTTCTTTGAGTTAGCTGCTAACTGAAACCACATACTTTGTGAGTCTCCTATGATGGTTGCATGCATGCATGATAGCCATCAAAACATCCGTGCCGCCCATGATTCAGTCCTGCCAGCTGTCCTGTTAATACAGATATTGTTTCGGCGCTGTGAATACTTCCAATGCCAGCTTAAAGGTGAGACAACTCTGCCCCCTCACTCTGTGATTATACCTTTTATACAGCATGACGAGGCGGCATAATGACATGAAATTTCTGCTTCAAAGAGGCAGTGTAAAAAGGGCTAATGACACTAATGAATGTCATGTTACCAACTCTGACATTTTGATCAGAAATGAAATCCATTTTAACTCAGCTTATAGCTCAGTGTTTAGCATCATACAGCATTAAAATGTAGGGATTTTTCATCAGCTGTAGGGATGGGCGATATGGCCCTGAAATAATATCACAATATCTAAAGGTATTTTTGTGATAATTCTTGACAATATGACAAATTAGGAAGAAAATGTAGTATTAATTTAAGAAATTAGAATAAGTGATATAGTTTTAAATGTCAACCAGTTTGCCTTCAAATATTCAGTAAAAACTAAACAAAAATTCTCTCATTTATTTAGTTTGTAAAGACCAACACTAACTCAGAGTGAGATTCAGATTCTGTATACAATATTAATAGTTTAACAAAATAAAATCTACCACAAGTGACACATTTAAACATCTCCCAAACAAAAAAAAAAAAACGCACACTGGGATCTATTACATATAAATCAACAGGGAATTTCCTTCTCTCCTAATTTGTTTTTTTCCCCACCTGGACCTTTATGCTCTGTAACCTGTGACAGGCTGTTTTTCTATGATAAATATCACACATTGACTTGTATGTAGTTCTTTGTTGTTTTGCGTTACCAAAAGGTTTAATCACTTGAAGATACTGACTCCTGTGTGTGCACAGCAATAGAGGAGAAGGAGAGATGGAACCACCAAGGAGTCTGTATGTATTTTTGCCCTTTAGTTATACTTGTTGTTACCATGGGTAACAATATGACGTCAATATGTCAACAAGTCCAAATATTGTGAGTATCATGGTATGAATTTTTTTTATATCATATTAAAAAAATACCAATATTATCATGAACGAGATGATATGGCACACCCCTAATCAACAGTAATTCTCATGACATAAACCTGTTTGAGTCATGAATTTATTAACTTTTTGCTAAACTTGTTTCAAAACATAATGCATTGTACTTTACCTGATGATAAATGTGAATATTCTGCCATGTACTGTATGCAAAATTATCCACATTCCATATGATTCTGCATTATTCATATGTATAGTTCAATCTGCACATTTTTCCTTCACAAATAAATAATTCAATTTTTAGAAGATCTGTTTATTGTTGTCTATCTACAATACTTGCAGAGGGTCTGACCGTTACTTGATGGCTGACTCCAGACTGCTGCCATGCACTAGGCTGGCATCACTCTTCGGCCTTTCTGGAGGGGCATCTTAGCCTTAAGGCTGCAGCATGTCAGGGGGACCTTGGCATCAGAGGCACACAGATAATGAGAGAGAGAGCAGAGTTTGCAGCCTGCAGCTATTACCCCAGGGAGTAAAGCACCTGGTCACACCTGTCCTCAATCAGTAATTGCCTCACAGCCATTGGCTCACAGCAAGTGAGGTCCCTCCACCCACACACAGAAACACACACACACACACACAACACCATTACACACACAAAACACACTCAGTCAATGCCGCAGACTAAGGGTCAGGTAAGATGAAGGTGCAGTCTACTATGTTACATGTACATTTTGATTTAATTGGGTGTCCAAATTGTACAGAGGGTGCGCAGGTTCAGTTCTGGCCCATTGCTGCATGTCATTCTCTCTCTTCTCTTTCACACAAACACTGTCCTATCAAATAAAGTCTCAAACTGGAAATTGGATGTATAATAATAATAATTTAGCAGCTATTTACAGTAGGAACATAGCCGAGACTGCTCATAATAATTTCCTGAGAACTTTACGCAGTAAAGCTGATGGAACAGTAGCCTATACTGATGAATGGAGACATGGAAAGGTAAGTTAAAGATGTCATTTTTAGATTTCTTATGCTTTTAACTAGGCCGTTACTACTTACGGAAGTAAAACAAGAATTACATTTTTGCTTTCTGTTGTTTTGCATCAGGTTTTGTGTTAAGAACTTTAGATCACAGGTGTGTATTACTGTGAGTGAATAGCTCTGCTCCAGCTGTTTGGACTGTGCATTTTATGAGCAAAAACAAAAACGTGTTAGAAAGGAACTATAGAAGAACACAGCAAACTGAGAGGAGAAACTTGTTTACAGGAGCATATAGGTGCAGGAACATAGGATTATTACAGGAACCACAGCACAGCAGAGCATAAGCAGCTAAAATATGATAGATCACGTCACTTTCATGTTCTCATCATATCATCAAGGTAACAGAGGTGGGGAACATCAACCAACAAAATTTGATTGCTGTGCTGAATCCCACTCTGTGACTTCAAACAGGGATGTTTTTATTTCTGTGACCATTGATTTACAAAGATTCACGTAAATATTTGTTCCTTGCTGACAAGGCTGCAACTGCGACTAGACCTTCCTGCAGATTTTGAATGACCTTATGAGATAGTCATGGAACTGGCTGAAGCAGTGCACTGCTGCGTCCTGCAAAACCACACCTGCCCAGGTGAAACCCCAGTCCTGTGAAAGAAGACCTGCTCCATATGTGGATATAAATGACTCATTCTTTTTTTTTTTCCTCAGGTGATTATGATAAAACATACTCATTACATTATAGTCCACACTGGGCCTTTAAAAACATGGTTTTTTTTCCCCTGTTATTGACTCTGTGTGTGTGTGTGTGTGTGTGTGTGTGTGTGTGTGTGTGTGTGTGTGTGTGTGTGTGTGTGTGTTACCAAACTGTCTATGGCATTTACTTGAAACCGGTGTGGTCAGATGTGTTATGATAAACCAGGTATTTAGGGAAATCTTAGCAGAGGTTGCTCAACAGTTTCTCCAGAACTTGACACAATAAAGCCGATGGTACAGAAGCCTGCACTGTTAAGTGGAGAAATGGAAAGGTTTTTCTTTTCAGTGATTTCTTTTTTTTAGACTGCCATTGTCTTTAACATGAATGTGAAAATGAAAGTAAAACAAAAATAAAGTGTTTCCATTTTTGTTGTTTTGCATTGGGATTTGTGTTCAGCACTTTGTTAGTTTACAGTTGTGTATTACTGCAAGTGGAACGCTCTGCTCCTATTTTTTGGGAAATATGAACATATTTTAAGCAAAACGGTTAAGGACTTTATAAATAAGTCTTAAATATGTAAAATATATCTTTAAACCCTCAGTGTTTTAGTATTAAATACATCACCATGTCTTACAAAGACAACAAATAGAGAAATAAGCACCTATTAGCTTTGTTATGTCAATCATTGTATTCATTGTCATTGTAAAGTCTGTTCAGTGTATTCTACTGCAACTTGTTGTGCCCCTGGTGTTTCCATACTGTTGAAAAATTAACCATGTGTGCTCTGGCACCATCTGCTGGGGAAACTATGTTAAAACAATGACAGACAAAAAAAAAGTGATTGACCTTGATTTGTCCGGACCAGTGGTTGCAAACCGTTTCTTGTAGTTTGTGTCTTTTTGTAGTCGTTTTAGTGTCTTGTTGTGTAAGAGACTTTGATGAGGTTTAAGTGTAAAAAAAAAAGGCTCTGGCCAGGGACCCAAAGGGTCAGGGGCCTTTGCTCATTTTATTTTTCAGGAGTATTTAGTGGTTGGTGCAAGATGCTTCTCCTGTACTGTCAAAGAATAAACCGAGGGAGGAGATACAGGTCTTGAAATGTGAGACTCCATAACAACAATTTAATTTGAATTTGTTCTGAAATCTCAGAAACTGTATGATAATATGTGTTAGAGAAAAGAACTTGACAAGGCCTTGTGCGGCTTCACTGCAGATACCCTCATCTACATCGACACAGTGAGAGGATTCTGTGAGAGGAAACCTGAATGGATGCTGGTGAGGGAGACAGAGCTGCACATGATGATGGATATCAAAGACAGGGCTGACAAGATCCACCCAAGCTTTGACCATGTTAAGCAGTCACAGAACAGAAGTAAGGCTATGTGGGAATATATGAAGAGCAAGGTAACCCAGGTGACTGCAGACAGCAGGCGTGCAGAGCTGGAGACAGAGCTGGCTGAAGTACTCAAGGCCACTCTGGGAGGTCTGGAGAAGCTCGACTGCTTCCTGCTTCCTTCATTCAATTTATGAAGCTTTTGCTAAACTTGTTTCAAAACATAATGCATTATATGTGTGATTTAGTGTTTAATCTAATGATGAACGTAACTGAAAACATAATCACTGTGTTTATTCTAGAGCTGCAATTACTGCCATATGAAAACTGAATACAAAATACAATCCATATGATTCTGCATTATTCATATGTATAATTCAATCTGCACATTATTCTTTCACAAATAAATAATTAAATTTAAAAAAGTCTATTTATTGTTGTGTGTACATTTTTTGTATTTAATTTGGGTGTAATCTCCACTCTCTCTCTCTCTCTCTTGGGGTTTGGTATTTATATTTTTCATCAGTCTACCAGTCGAAATCATACAGGGGGTGCGACACCAAGTAGCTAACCTGGTTTAGCAGCTGCTGCACACTTAAAGGCATTGTTCTTGCTGCAGCAACCGCAGGTTTAATTCCAGCCCGTTGCTGCATGTTATTCTCTCTCTCTCTCTTGTTTTTCTCACAAACACTGTCCTATCAAGTCTAAAAATCCCAGAAAATGGTGTTAACCTGTGCCTCAGTCAAGAAGTGATGGACATTGTTCAGAGTGGAGGCATCAAAACAGGCTGGATTTCAGGTGAAGTCCAGCCTGGGTGTTTGACATTTACTGGAAATGGGTGTGGTTTGATGTGTTTTGACCGAGCAGGTACATATTTATAGTAGGAACTTAGCCGAGACTGCTCATAATAGTTTCCTCAGAACTTTACGCAGTAAAGCTGATGGAACAGTAGCCTATACTGAAAAGTGGAGACATGGAAAGGTAAGTTAAAGATGTCATTTTTAGATTTCTTATGTTTTAAACAAGACATTAAAAACGAAAGTAAAACAAGAATGACATTTTTACTTTCTGTTGTTTTGCATCAGGCTTTGTGTTAAGAACTTTAGATCACAGGTGTGTATTACTGTGAGTGAATAGCTCTGCTCCAGCTGTTTGGCCTGTGCATTCTATAAGCGGAAAAAAAAAATAGTGTTAGTAAGGAACTTCAGATGAAGACAGCAAACTGAGAGGAGAAACAGGTAAAGAGTTAAAATGTTAGAGCAACTTTTGCACAGAAAATGAGAGCGTAGGAGTCATTTAGTGTGTGTATTTTTCAAATTTATATGGCGGTGTATGTATTGTGTGGATAGATAACTTTTTAACACAAGACATGAAAGTGTGTGTATGATCTATGAGATAACACTGGTCACAGATGATATGTAACAGTCACTCACAACAGAAAGAAACATCTGATTTATGTTTTCAGGATACTCAAAGACGCTTTACAGAGTACAACAACAGCAATAAAAAAAATGTAAAAAAAAAAAAAAAAGGAAAAAAGAAGATAAGATAATCCATAGGGAGGTAGAGAGGGAAATAATGCAGAAAGGGCGTGGATGAAAAGGAGAGGGATGGACAGAGGCATGCAATGTTTCTGAGATGGAAGAATGTGTTTGATACATGTATGTTGGTCAAAGGAGAGGGTTTGACGCAGGGGTGTCTCAGTGGGGGACAGGGGCGGCGCTAGGGGGTGGCTACTTGGGCTCAATGAAAAGATTGGATTTGTTTGCAGTTCAATTTTAAGTAATCAGTGCCTTGACTAAATGAGAATTGGCTGAATCTATCAGTTAAAAGACTGAGCTTTGTATTAAAAATAAAATAGTGGAAGCTCCATCTCACCCCTTCAAGGCACAAAATGGTTTAGTCAGCCCCGGCACGAGGATTCATCTCTAAACATAGCTAAAGCCAAGTGAGTGAATGACTGAGTATGCTGCTGGAGCACCAACATACACTGTCATGTGTTTCCCTGAGAGAAAGAAATCAGGGTTCTAAAAATTAAAAATAGAGAGAAAGGAAAGGGAAAGAAAGCAAACCAAAGGTACATAAAGTACCTACAAAATAAAATACTTGATGGTAGCAGACACAAACCAAACATGAAATTTAGGACGAGTGTTTTATTTTTCTATTGTTGTTTTATGTTACAGAGAGAACCTGGAGAGGGCCTTGTGCCAGTACGTCAGAGATACTCTCAGCCACATTGACACAGTGAGAGGATTCTGTGAGAGGCTCCCTAAATGGATGGATGCAAGGAAGAGAGAGTTGACAAGACTTAAAGAAGACATCAACCAACTAAATTTGACTGCTGTGCTGAAAGACACTCTGGGAGGTCTGGAGAAGCTCGACTGCTTCCTGGATGCAGTGGAGAAACTGGCGGTCACCTCGCTTCATGTGTTCATGGAGGAGAACCAGGTGTTACATCTGCCAGAAGGGATCAGCCCTGAACATGTTCAGGCTGTCATCAGTGCTGCACGGCTAATCTGCCCTCTCCTCCTCGAGTTTAAAAGAGATGCAAGTGTCTTCTTCCTTCCCAAACTTCAGAATGTGGAAGTGCTGTCATATCAGCTGAACAAATACGTTCAGACCACCAAGACAATCTGTGACAAGTTAGAGAAAAGGTAAACTGACATTTCTTTACAACAATATGCACATTTTGTTTTTATTGACAGGAGACACATCCCTGTAAAAGAAAGTAAACAGAACCTTCTGTGGAATTTAAAAGTACATTTGTCTTTCAAAGCTTCCTCAGTGACTTTCGCCTGAAGAGGAACACAGAAACTGTGGCAGACCTCAATGCACATTTGTGTGAAGGTGACATAGAGCGGATGCTTCGTCACATTAATCAGCTTGATGGAATCAGGTAAGTGTAAACCATGTTTGTCAGCACTGTTTGCAGTGACTTCAGTGCATAAATTAGTAGACTGACCCCTGTAACAGGCTGCTCTTTGAAATACCTCTTTTTATGTTTTCTGTTTGTCCTTTTTTGTTTTTCAAAGGATGGACCAGCACTTCAGGACAAACTTCTTGTTCCAGGAAGTGTCATGTTGTCGCTTCATTGATGAGTTCACCAAGCGACAGCCCAGAATGCTGAAGTTTCTTAAAGACCTGGAAAAGAACGCTGTTCAGCTGGACAGCATGAATAAGGGGGCAAAGATCTCCAGTGTGGTAGGCAGCTCAGCGGGGGCAGTTAGTGGTGTGCTTTCCATCGTTGGTTTGGCATTAATTCCTGTAACAGCTGGTGTCTCTAGGTCTGATAATAGGTGGGACAGCACTGGGAATAACCAGTGGAGTCAACAGTGCTGTAACCACTGCCACAGAGCTTGTGGTAAACAATAAACATCAAAAGCAAGCAGGTAAAACCTTCCAGAGCTTCATGGAGGATGTGCAGAGTCTCCAGGATTGTATGGAGGAGGTGTGCACTCAACCAGCTGCTAACATTCCATTGAATGTACAATATGCCAAGGTACTCAGTTTGTTGAGTAAACCTGTGTCAGTTGGACGCAGTATTGGCGCACTTGTTACAGATGTGTCAGCTTTACGGACATTAAAAAAAAGTGAAGAGCTGGTGACAAGTGCTGGCAGAGTGGCAGTGCAGGAAGGAAAAGCATTACGTAATGTGCCCAGGGTGGCAGCAGATCTCCCAGATATTGGACAGGCAGCTGTCAAAGGGCCTCTTGCCCTCTCCAAGTCGGCCAGGGCTAGTCTCATTGGGCTCAATGCTCTCTTCCTCGGCATGGATATCGTCTTCATCTGTAAAGACAGTATCAGTCTGGCCAAAGGCAGTGAGACCGAAATCTCGCAGTTCATCAGAGCCAGAGCTGCTCTTTGGAGCTCAGAGATGGACTCATGGCAGAAGATCCATGTCTCACTGTGCAAAGGTCTGCGGCCATCAGAGAAAAACAAAGCTATCCTGGAGACGCCATTTTATCCAGAGAGGGAGATGAAGAAACAAAGAGCATAATTCGTTCACTCATTTCCGTACTGACAAACAGTAGTTGCTATTATTAATTATGTACTATTCTGGTGTGTACTGCTATTCTATCATTGTTATTAAACACACCATTGTGTCACTTTACTTGAGATGTCCTGACATCTCAAGTATTACAGTAGTTTAAGTGGAACACCACTCATACATTTATTGCTTATTTTGTGATTTTGACTAGAATTGCTCTTGTAAAATTGTATTTTTATATCTACTCATATTTTACATATTGATTTATGTTGTTTAGGTTTTGCAGCTTTGACTGGTGTTTTCACTGGACTCACTCAGAGAAGTGGTCCTGAATCCACTCTGCTGCTGTCTGGTTGTTTTCAGCTGAGCTCTGCAGTGATGGAGGAAGTATTCTGATATTTTACTGAAGCGAAACTAGAAATGCCACAGTGTATAAGTGCACTGTAATAAGTAAAAGTCTTGCCATTAACACCTTAAATGTACAAAAATATTAGCCACAGCATAAACCTAAAGTACAAAAAGTACTCATTGTAAAAATGACCAGTTCAGAATAATATTTATTACATCATGAATTATACTTATTGATGCATTACTGTGTACATCACTTATATGTTGCAGCTGGTTAAGATGGTGTAATTCTGTATACTGCTGGGTATTTTGTGGGGTTTTTTTTACCAAGGGATCAATGAATCAATAAATTTCTTTATCATTATATATTCCTCATAATTTGTATTATTAATCTGAATCTGCATCACTTCAGACTATGTTTCTCAGATTTTTGACTGATCATAAATTGAGCCTACAGTGCATCACAGTGTTTGACAGTAAATGGTACTGTAAACATATACATGCAAATTCTTGCTAAATAAATCTTCAATGTTCATGAAAAAAATGACAAAATTCTGCCCTCTCATGCTTGAAAATAAACCAAACTTTGCACAAAGATCCAGCATCAGTGTGAAACCATCTGAGGCTTCTCACTTTGCACAGCTCAACTAGTTAAACATTGTTTTTCACTTAAGAAGCAAATCAATCATTGTTAAAACAAATTACCAACATCTCCATGCTGTCTATATGTGTATTTTCAGATTACTGTTTCAATAACTGAATTTTTTTTTTACAGTGGTTTGAAATCTGCTTTTCCATGCATGGACAGCTGCTAAACCTGCACATCTGGCTTAGTCAGTTTGTCATTGACTAATTAGCTCAGTGAGATAGAATTTGACACATTGACACACAAACATTGTGGGGAACAAATGTTAAGTTGGAGGGTCTTGGGGCTCTCCCCTAGAAAATTTTGAGCCTCAGCTAAGTTCTTTATTTCCTGTTGGTTCAGGCATAAAGAATTTGTTACTAATGCAGTTTATGTACATGAGAAAACTGCTGTGATTTCATTAATCAGTCACGTACTTATACTTAAAATCATCCTCTAAAATAAGCTCTAAATATTCTCTAAGAATCCCAGAGAACAGATGCCTCCAGTGGCTGCAGCTTTGCGCTCCTCCTCTCCTTCTCTGAGTTCTTGGCACAAGGCATGTGCAACAACAAATCACATTTCAGATTTTTTTAAAAAAATTATAAGATCTGTGGCATTGGAGATCTAAATATTAGTTCATGGTGAGTCTTGATTTTTTTAAGACATGGAAGTGGGAAAACAATTTGGCGTCCTTCTCTGCTCGCACCAGGCAGGAATCAAACCGGAATCAGCCAGAGAGTTGGAGGGAGACGGTGTGATTTTACACCAGACTATCTTACTTCTTTTGTTGTGTAAAATGAGCTTTAACTACAAAATGTGATTATTATTATGGTATTAATCAGCAGGTACTCATCCATATATTTTACTTAGGTATGCTTGAATTAACTTACTCATTCACACATCTAGTCATGTATTGAATGTATATCACTGTGACTAAATGTTTTTTTTTTTTTTTTTAAATAGAGTAGGATTAGGGCCTAGCATATTGGAAGGACAAGTTAGATGCACCTGTTTCACTGTTATGCAGTACACCATTATGTAAGGAGTCATGGCCAGGCCAACCTGGACACCAGTGTGTACGGAGGGATAAGGAATGATGTTCTAACATGTCTGGGTAATACACCATTAGGTTCTGGTCAAAGTGGGAAGGACAAAGGAAAACAGGTGGAGATTCATTGGACTCTTCACCTGCATGAAAGGCAAAGCACAGAGAGTGAGTCTTCAGTCTGGTTCTGGAGTCTAACTCATGAGTTGTATGTGTTGTTGCTTGTGAACACATTAAACTCTGTTGCACCTGATTCTAAGTGTCTCAGTGATAGGGTTGGGTACCGAAACTCCGTACTTTTTGTACTTGGTACTGATTCACTTAAAATGAATCGGTGCCAAATTCCGGTACCTGAGGTGGAGGCGGAGCGAGAGCGCATGACTCGCACCTCAGACTCAGCGACAATGGCGAGCCGAAAGTGGTCCAAAGTCTGGCTGCACTTCATGCCAGTGGACGGAAACAGTGCTTGCTGCAATATTTGCGACGCAACGTGCAAGGCAGACTGGGGAAACACTTGCAATTTAAGGAATTGTATTTATTTCTATTTAAATCTTTTTTATTGAATTTTCAAAATAAATGCATGTGAAGACAAAAGTTAACGTGCAGCACTGTTCCTAAATGTTCTCAATGAAATGTTGAAACTGAGAAGTTTAGACTTTAAAAAGTACCGAAATAAGGTACCGTTTGATACCTGTACCGAATTCCAGATACTGGTACCGGTACCGTATCGGTTCAATTATGAACGGTACCCAACCCTACACAGTGACTTTCTGAGTACTGTTTTTAATTACAAGATACATTTTTGGGAAAAAGAATTCAGAGTTCAGACAAAGAGTTCAGACAAAGGTGTTGAGGGTGACGTCCGGAGACTTCTGGCCCCACTTCAGACATCAGTTTTTACCTCTTCACTTATTCCCTAAATTAGGCTGGCTGTATGAGATGTTTAGTCACACACAGTACTGTAGCAACTACCAATGTAATTAGGCTTGTGACTGTGACTCATTGAAAGAAATTCATGCTGAAGTCCAGAGATGCATTTTATGGTTGTTTGTCAAACAAACAAATGAGATAACAAGATGAAAAGAAATATTATGTAACGTGATATTATGGTCAACAGAAAATATCGGAGATAAAAACTCATCCTCTTTGTCTAAGAGTTAATTAATTTGAAATCACACCCCTTTGCCAACTGCAACTACGAAAATTGAAAGTGACCAAAAGAAGGTATGCAGCCTAAACAAATGATAAACAACAGGGGTTAAATACACATTTATACATGACAAACACAGTATGTTTCAATATTAATGCAGATCTTCCTTCTTCAGCGCTGCTCTAAATAAGTAAAGTTTGCAGTCTGTGTATTTGAACGTGTGCAAGGAGCAAGGTCAAAACGCAGACGTTGTTGATGGGCCTGTTCAGAAAGACAGTCTTGGACTTGACCTAAACATGATGTACAAGTCCTTTTGTGCAGAATGGTCTTGATGACTTTTTCCAGATGGCCAGGAGTTTTGAGGCACTGAATCATCCATGGTGATGACTATGTATATCAAGTGATGATACCACTTGGATATGAATTGCTTTTACAGGTAAACAGGTGATAATAACATGGTAGCGCTTCACAGCACTCCTTCCACGCTTCAGTGCAAAGGGTCCAAAATAGCCGACTCCAACATATGTGAAGGGTGTTTATCAGGAGAGACTTTATCCATGGGCAAATCTGCCATCTGCTGTTGTCCAGGAGTAGCATTTATATGCTGACACACAACACATTTTGGCACAATCTTTCTGATCGACACAGTGGCACCAGGAGTCCAATATTTCTGGTGTAGGCTGGAAAGCATGTGGTTGCAACCACCACGACCTACTTCTTTATTAACCATGTTGAAGAACAAACAGCTCTTTGCAGCTCTTTCCTCAGTTCCTTGATCATTTTTCCGTCACAGCAGCGTCATTTTATTTTTGGTTGAGGCTATGCCTGGACCTCCTTAGGTCTTTGCTCTTTGTTGCAGTGTCTTTGATATCTTCAAATATTAGATTGGTTGCAATCCTCACCTGCTTTTCCAAGAAATCCACCTATCCATATTTTTAAAATCATCTCCTTGATTATGTTTCTCTTAAAAAATCACTGGCAGCAGTTCTCCATTTATCCCTCAGCTGCTAGGGAAACTTTGTTATGATGACGTCATGTCAGCCGGCGTGTTGATCTCATGCATGTAGCAGACATCTTCCATGGCATTACAACATCCTCTTAGAAATAGGGTTTATGCGCATAAAGATTTTGTGTCATCTGGTTTTAACACAAACTTAATAGACTTTTATGATTTGTTTTACTAAATAACACGTCTATAAATATCCTACTGATGATTTTTTAAGCTTTTATGTGTCTTTAAAAAGGTGGTTGCAAACAAGTGGCTAAAGGAAACTACAGAATGTCATCATGCTGAACATGGCTTGACAGCCTTGTTATCGTAGGAATTAAAATGAAATAGTAGTGTAGCTCATTTATAGCCTAATGTTAGCTTTTTACTGTTAGGAATTAAATTTAGGCTTCACAAATCCTGAAAGTGGTGTTCATTTGTGAAGATTATTGATTAAAATTCAGACTAAAATTCAGTGGACAAATCCCATAGGCTTTTTGACAAGGGAACCTGCAGTGCTAACCATACATTACTGTATGTCCTTTTTTAACAAGCTAGAAAAGTGTCAAAACCATACAGTACTCGGTTGAAATGTAAAATTTTAACAACAAAAATACAGCAGCACCCTCCTTGCCTCAAAAATGGTTTGACCCACCCCATCCCTCCCACCTTTCCCCGGCTCGGGCTCTGAGCGCTCTATCTGCACAGAGCAATGCGCTGCCTTCCAGTGTGGGTGATATATGGCACATTTCTTAACTTCTACCACTCAATACCAACACATTATTATCCTTACCAGTCCTCATTTTTGCTGCATTTAATAGTAGATCACTGTTTATGTTGTTGGGTAGGAGTTAGCTGACATTTTTTCTAGCTAGGAAATAGGGCTGGGCGATAAATCGATTTTATCGATAATTCGAATTTGTAGTTTAGGCCAATTTATTTTAATGAAAATCGAGTTTCTATTTAACACGTGCCTGTGCGCGAGGGCACCCACACCTTTTAATGACTTAACATATCTACCAGTTAGGCTATTTTCTAGCGTCTTAGCCTATAGTATAGACTGCAGCACTCATATTAAAGGTATATTACTGTTAATTGTTAAAATGTGTAATTATTTTATTTTATTATAGCAAACATCTCCTCACGATCCGCTAGCTACATGTCCTCTGAATATGCTGTGAAAAAGTCCAGTCTTTGTAGGCAGCCCAGGCTCTGCAAATGGCAACAAACAAACAAACAAACAAAAAAAAAAAACAGAAACATCTCCCTGTATTATGCAATACAATTCAACAGCACCACAAAGCACATACTGCAAAATGGTCATAAAGTGTAATCAACACTTCCCTGAAACTGTTTCAGTAAAAACTGAACATTGTAACCTTTATGAAGCATTTACTGACACTAAAGCACTGCCCCTCTATAACTTACAAAAAGGTCAAACTGGAGGTTCAAAGTAATTTCATTTTTCTAAACACACTGAACACATGGAATACAACTCAGGTTTCTTTCAAACTTAAGAACCATTTTTCACCCTTTGGCTCCTACTGTATATGGAGAAGCCCTGATTTCCCTCCCTCTTGTCAAGTGTTCAGGGTCTGGGTTTACAACAGTCACATTTTTTCCACTCTCTGCAAATAAGACATAATATTCCAAAAAAACATAATTGTCCCAAACGCTTCTTTCTTGGAAGAGATTCTTACACAGCTCCTACCAATAAGATTGATTTCCTATGTTAATGAAACCTTTGGCTCAATTCTTAATGGCACTACAGACCACATTCAAAAGCAGTGGCAGATTGATACGGAATGTTGAATATAAAAAAATGTTTGGGCATCAGTCATCAAGATTACACATACTATCTTGAGATGTAACACTGATAGAGAGATGCAATTTAAAATCCTACACAGGCTTCATTGTTCACCATTATTGAGGGGCAGAATTGCTCTAAATGTATCAAATGCAATTCAGAAGTTGGCACACATACACATATTTACACATATATGCAAATAAATGAAGAGGACGCCTTCATAGGATATGACTTGGAGCTGTCACCTCTTCACTGTATTCTAGCAGTTTAAGTGGATGATGTGAGGAAAAGCCATTATGCTGAACTGATTGGAATACTCCTGCACATAGCAAGGAGGACTGTTCTCAAATTTTGGATCTCTGGGGACGTCCCTGCACTGGATGACAGGTATAAGGAGGTGTGGAGAACTGGCCCTCTGAAAAAATTGTCTGTCAGTCTTCTTGACAGTATTGAGGGATTTATCAACATAGGTCAACCTGTCTTGGACACGGTGGACCCCTCTGAACTGGACTTTGTTATACTTGATTAATAACACACAGCAGACAATAGCATAATCTAGCAGTTCTGTTGATGGTGATGTGTTTTTTTTTTCTGGATTAGCAAGGTTGTTAATCCTGCTGTTTTTGTGTTTCGTTCAAGGTGGTTCAAATGATGCAAAAGGGGGTTCTGTGAATATCTAGTAATGGCGATATATGAAACTGTAGCTGGAACTTAATGAAAATAATTATAAGAAAATAACCTTTATGAAGGCAGGATGTATTGGAGGCCTGTTGTATTAGACTGCATTAGTTTGGCTAGGTGCGCCTATTAAAGTGGCAACTGAGTGCATCAACTGTACTCACAATATCAGACATCGCGTTGCTTAGGAGCGATAAGTGTTTGCTTGAGTTACCATGGTCGCATCCCATCTGTGAGACAACATTGAGGACATGCACTGACCTTTTGAGATGATCATTTAACTTGTATCATAGTGTGATAGTGAATGTGATTGCAGTTACATGCATAGAGAAGATGCAATCGACAGTACTAAAATTTGAAATGAAAGTTTATTCATGTTAATAACACTGCAATATTACACAGTAATAGGCTTTTCATGACCAGATTAACCCATATGCACCTGTATCAACAGGAGCACTGACGTACAGCCTAAATCAATACGGTATTTTCTCAGATACTGTATCTGTGACCATATGCACCCATAATTAATCAGCACAGAGTATCAGAACATGAACATTGCATAAGTAAAGAACTCATAGAAATGAATCACAAAAAGCCCAGCAGGCAACATTCCTCTAGAGGCACCAATTTGTCTTTTTCACTTCATTAAAACTAATGTATGAAGTCCAGTGAATTGCAATGGACAGTAGGACGATTCCAGTGTGACCAAACATACAGCACAATAAATCAAGTTACAATGCATACGTCACATTTCACATGTATGCCAGACATATTTAAAACCAAATAAAGTGATGACATCCTGTGCAACAAGCAGTCTGAACAAACCATCCACAGAGATCCCAAAGTAATAAAACATCAGAGTGTTTTGTCTTAATGTTAAAAAAGCTTAAATATCCTATGTCGTCGTCGTTGTTGTCGTCGTCCTCCGCTTATCCAGGTCCGGGTCGTGGGGGCAGCTGCCTCAGCAAAGAAGCCCAGACAGTCCTCTCCCCAGCCACTTCCGTCAGCTCTTCCGCGGGAACCCCGAGGCGTTCCCAGGCGAGCCGGGTGATGTAGTCCCTCCAGCGTGTCCTGGGGCGGCCCCGAGGTCTCCTCCCGGTCCGACACGCCCAAAAACACCTCCCAAGGGAAGCGTTAGGATGGCATCCTTACTAGATGCCCGAACCCCAACCCCCCCCCCCCGACCTGGAGTGGGCAATCCACCCTTTTCCCGCTTATCCTATGAAAGCTCCTAAATCCTGGGGGACTGGAGCGTGGAGTGATTGCAAAGAAAGACAATACAGTATTGATTAATACAGTACAGTGACACAGAATTGATTTGACACCAGCCTGATAATGAGGGTGGCCGGTCATGCACATCATGCCTGAGTCAACAGCATGCTACGACGACAAGTAGCAGCCCGCACTGTGCCACATTCACCCCGTACAAGCAAGTCATATTTAATCATACAGCTTCAGAATACCTCCGAAGATTAAAACAAGAAAAATGAAATTGAGCCCTTTTGCATGAGCCATTGTCCCGTCAGCTGCGTTCATTTCTTCTGGCAGTAGTTGCTGTAATTGCTGCAGGCCTTCAGCATGTCTGTTAAGAAACCTGGAACCCCTTTCTGCACAAAACAAACACACAAAGAGCGTTTATCAGAGAGCGTCATGAACGAATGTGCCAAGAAGACCCACCCAGGTGGGGCAACGAGGAGAGGAGCTTGTTGACATCACCCTGCAGCACATCTGTGAACAATAATGATGGAAAACCATAAAGCGGGCGGATGGATGGAGCTCTCCGAGGCCTGTGAGTGAACCCTTTTAACACCCTCTTTAAAGCCTTCATCAAAGATCTGCCTGAGCAGGTCAACAACCAACATGTGCACATTTTGATGATGGCGATGTGCTGGAGGGAAATGGTTTCTTCACCACTTCCACATGTCAGTGAAAGTTTTCCTTTCAATAAATTTAAGTCTAAATACATTATGTTGTCAAAATATTTAAAACAAATGTTTCACTGTCACTTTCAGCCTTTTCTCAAATCTACAATCCATGTCAGGGCTTTTCTTTTTTAACAAGGTTGTCCTCCAACAGATACTCTTTGATTTCTTCAAATGTGTAAATTTACATTTATGAGTACAACATAAACATTAGAAAGTACACATTTTTCTCTCTCTTTGTTTAGGCATTCTGATTATTAGCTGTTTTCATTGGTGGATTATGAGACAATAGGCCCCTGGACACAGACATGCAAAAGGACCCTCCACCTCTTCAACACAGGAGCAACTGGCACACAGACTTTGTGATGGTTTTACCTCTTCTTCTTCTTCATGTTGATGTTGTTTGGAATATTTTGTATTTTTTTTTCTGTCATTCTGTGTCTCTTTGTGGTCTTTTTATGTCTCTTTGTAGCCATTTTATGTCGTTTTTGTTTTTTGTGTTTCTGTGAACATACATATTTTTGTGTGTCTGAGGTAATTTTGAGTCTGTTTGACATCATTTTGTGTATTTTTGTCATTCTGTGTCTCTTTGCTGTCCTTTTGTATCTCTGGTCATTTTATGTAGTTTTTGTTTGTTGTGTTTCTGTGGACATATTTTGTAATCTTTTGTCTTTCTGTGTCTCTTGTGGTCTTTTTGTATATTTCTTGGTCTTCCTGTGTCTGTCTGAGGTCATGTTGTTGCCTTCTGTGATAATTTTGTGTATATTTTTGTTGTTTTTTTGGTCTTTTTGTGCTTTTTATGGTAATTTTGCATCTCTTTGACGTCATCTGTGTATTTTTTGGCTTTTTGTGTCTCTTCGTGGCTCTTTTGTATCTCTTAGTGGTCATTTTGTGTGTATTTTTTGTCTTTCTTTGTCTTTTGTGTAGTGGTTTTGTGTCTCTTTGAGGTTATTTTAAGTCTCTTCTTGAATTTTGTGGGTGAAGAGGGGGATCCCTGACACACTGGGGTCCTGGGCCTGCAACTGCTAAGCCCGTTTGGTAATCCATCCATGGGTGTTTTCGAACATAGTCTCAAGAGTGGATACATCTAAAACTGCCAGCCTGTTGTTTAAATGAGGAAAGGGGTAAACAACTTTTTATATTCCTAATTTCTGCTAGCTCAGTTCTCTGACAGGATTAACAGTAAAATATGCAAATGACAGCAACTAAACTGTGAGTCTGGCAACAGTAAATGTGGTGATGGAGAACAGGGCACAGAATGTAGCTGATAATCTCTTGTTGTGGATATAATCTCAGAGTCGCGCATCGATACACAACCACCTCTGCCATTTTTTACATTCCTGGTCTGTTTTTTTTTTCTTTTCCTTGTGCAGCTAAAACAGAGTAATTCCCACAGGCAACCATTCAAATCAAACAAATCCCCTTCCTTGTTGAGAAATATCTCCAGACGAAGCTGGTTTACATAAACGAAACCCTTTTCTTTCTACTGTAAGTCACAGCGGATTTGCTGGTCACTATATTGTTAATTTACTTCAAAAACATGAGAATAATTCAACTTACAGACTCAAACCTTTAAAGCAGTCATGTTAAATTACACTTTATTGATCCCGATACGGAAATTCTTAACATGTGACCCATCTGCAACTGTTCAGCGAGGCCAGTGCCCCTTAAGCTACTTAATGGGTCATTCAGGTTTAAAGCTGTATTAGTTTTATGCTTGCATTGTTTGTATGTATTGCAGTAAAATGACTCTCAAAGTGAAAGAAACATGGCACACCCATGAGCTCACCTAATTGAGTGGATGCCCCAAGCACAAAGGCTTTGTCCTTGCCACAGCAGCTTGATTCCAACCCACTGGCCTCTCTCCCTCTCTTTTTAAAGGCACTATGTGTAACAATTTCAGTTGTTCTTTGAGACAAACAAATTTTGCAGTCAAAAGTGTGTCCTAGCACATGTCTATTTACCTCCATCAGTGTATCTAAGTATGTCCGTAAGCTCCGAAATTACATATACATTGCAACCAGTGTCTCATCATGTACGAGCGCCATCTTGAAAATACAGGTACGTACAGGGACATACTTGAGAGATACTTTCCGCCTGCAGGTAGAGTGACGAAAAGCAGAAGCAAGCAGGCAAGTCACAAGTGCCGGTGCGTTTGAAAACCTTTGGCTTCATAAGATGGAGGATCATACTTATTCAGCTTCACTTGAAAAGGGGACATCTGCGGCTCAGCCTCACACACCTCTTCCCTCTCCCCACATCACAGCACTGCTGTTAGCTGTTAGCTGTTGTCAGTGCTAACAGCGTGGGGGTGGGGTTGAGGGAGAACAGGCACTGATTGGAGGGTGAGTTAACCATGAACACTTAGGAGACAGGAAGAGTAACCGTTTTCTTAACATTGGATAAGCCTACGGTGGGGTATCTCCTTTGTCCAATATCTCTGGTGTGGCTTTAACAAAGTAAACAAAACATGCATGCACTCACCTTCGCTGCCCAGTTCACCAGCCACACAGGAATCATGCCACCAGGATTGTCAAAGTAATTCATGAAAACTGAAACAAAACACATGTTTGTTCTTAATATTTGGGAAAAAGTTAATGATTTTTTTTTAAAATAATTTTTAATAATAAATTAACAATTTAAAGCGAATTCCAATGAAAAGCAAACACATTTTACATGACTTTTTCCCCTGAAATGCTTTACACAAGAACAAAGTTTTGGTCTGCTTAACATTAATTTGATTATTTTCTTTTTTTGCATACATATACTGTACCATGCATTGATGGCATGGCCACCTGGTGAAAATAATTCGGAGGACGACATTACTGTCTTTAAGAGGCTGTCGTGCACCCACTTTTTAAGCTACAAAGGTAGTGATATCTTGTGAAACTAGGCAACCTAATCCAAACATTAGTACCTGCCATGATGTGTAATAAGACTGAGTAAATATTCAAATTAATATCACAATATTAATTTCAGACATTTATCATTGTTTAAAGTGGAAACATATTCAATATCCTCTTGAACCCACAACTGTTTGACATCTTTGCTGTACCCTTATATCCCCTCACCATATGTTACCTTTAGTTCCACACCCTCCATCGCTCTCCATGGCGACACTCTGCTTGTAGTCTTTGACCCGCAGCACGCCAGCCTTTTCTTCACACGGCACCTCTGCAGCACTTTTTGCCAGGATCACCCAGATCTTCCTGCCGTCCACATCCAGGTCTCTCCGCTCCCTACTGTACACATACTGAGGGAAAAGCTGTTAGGGAAGACAGTCACTCTGGGACAATAGGCCCTCCATTACAGCCTGATTTTAACTTTATAAACCATACTTGATGCTGAAAGAGAAAAAACAATTAGTGTTGTTAACATTTGTTTGTCCATGGGAATTGTCTGTGTACTGAATATGGTTGTGTGGACCAGAAGGATACATCTCTGTTTGACAGAGGAAATGGGTATTTTACTTCCCAGTAGATTGCAGTCTGTCCACCAAAGTCCTTTTCATAAAGCTCTGTTTAAAAAAAGAATAAAAAAGAAAACATTAATATAAACAGCAGGTAAACATGAGATGTAGAACACAGGATACACTTAAAAGTGGCTTTAAAAAAATGTAATGCTCAAATCTGAGGATACTCTATGTTGTCTTCCATCTCCTATGTAAAGTAAGGGAAAAGAATGGTAAGGGAATTAAGATTTTCTCTAATAAAGTTCAAGGCATGCTCTTGAAAAGCTGCCCAGGACCAAATTGTGCAATTATTAGTAATAATAAACAACTGCAGCCCCACAGAAGGCTGAAGTTGTTACAACACAGCACAGTTTCTTGTAATCCACATCAAATAAATTTGACATGCTTTCTCACTCTTAATCATACTTTGCAAGACACTTTAAAGCCAATTTTCAAATTTGCTTTGGTCTTCTAAGAGTTTGTCCAGAACTCTGATCAGTTTCTAAACAGTTATCTGAGACTGGTCTGTAGTGTTAGGCCAGTCTTTTGGTCTAATGCATACACTTTAACAAAAACAAAGGCGCATTTTAAGCCAAGAAATTTAATCACCCTACCCCCTGAATTAAGAGCCAAGTATTCATGGTAACAATCAGTGATACCTGCTGATCATGACACCAAATTACAAAAAATGGGCAGAATGTGGCTCACAGCTTGAACTTTGTTAATTATGTTGTTGAGGTAGTAATACTTTCTTTATATTTTTACATTCCTCCTTGGACTTCTCCTGTAATTGTCCTTAGAAGTGTTGAATTTTTCCAGAAACATTTTCTGCTGGAGTGAATGATCTGAGGCAGGTGCTCTGTCCGCCATGTTTCGTAGTTCAAGAGATAAAGTTCCTACATTGGATAATCAAGAGTCAGACTAACCAAAACCAGAGTAAATATCTGTCTGAAGTTTCACTATCAGTCAAAGTCTGTCAAGAAACCAATGACTGAACAACGGCTGTTGTAAATATTCTGTGATTGATTTACTGCTAATGAGGCTAGCTGTTAAATTAGCTGTTTGAGGCTAACATGCATTTTTTTAATTGTTCTTAATGAGAATTAAAAATGTAGAACTTTTTGCTCGCTGTTTTTGCGTTACTACACGCCTTATGTTTCTGCGCTTTAGACACCTGCCGTTTTTTTCCGGAGCACTCCTTGTGTTGAAGAACTTTCAATTCAGGAACTTGCTAGTGCTGCTGGTCTACGTGTTCTTGGAGGGGGACAAACAACAACAAACAAAACCAGAATAACTTTGCTACCACCACAGACAACAAAGACTATCCAAAAAATGCCACTATGGAGGCAAAAGCTACGTCGGCTACTAATAAAATCACATTTGTGTCCGAGATGTCATCTGGTATATGTGATTTTAACTCTGTTTCTAACAGCTACAATACAGACAACATGTTACCTGCAGGTTACTGTGGAAATGCATGAAGACAAAGATAAATTAAAAATGTTATTACAGTATATATATAACCTTGCCTAAATGTAGAGCACTACTTCAAGACAAGATCTAAGAAGGCATATGGAAAAGGCTATGATATCAGAAGCCTACTTGTGTGCTACAGGCAGGAATAAGTGATTTATTCATGGTGAATATCACAAACGAGAACAGAACCAATGAGACTATGGTATAAATGAGGAGTAATTCTTAAACAGGAAAGAAGAGGCAAAGTCGAAATTGGATGGAAAGGACAATGGCAGTGGGAACCTTGCCTTACTGGGTTTTGTTTTTACCTTTCACATATGTATCCCAGTCTTTCCGATAGGCCAAATCCATGTAGACATCTGCACACAGCTCTGGAGTGCAGGTGGAGAGCACACCCAAGACTTTATACTCATAAAGTCCAGTTTCCTGAAAACAGCACATGAAAGTTCTCTCTTCCAAATGCAGGCCGTACATGCCACACCCACAGTATGTAACTAATCCCAAACCACACAACTCTAATTACAGTAAATCTGCTTTACACTCTTTCTCACTCCAAGTGCACTGGATTTTAAAAAGCACAGCAAGAGGTCTGCGGACACTTTTCTCACTCTTAAATGCAATACACCTTAGAAACTGCTTTTATAGTTACTGATTTTGTGGTCAAATGCAAGTCTTAATTCAAATTCACAAATATATCAGTTGAAGGTTGCTTTGTTTTCCTCAGCAGTGGACAGCACATCAAGACCTCAAACCCAAACACTTGTATACCCTTAAAATGCTATTCCCTTGATAATAGGATAGCACATTAGGTTTCTGGAAACTCAAGCAGTATTTCATCACATCACTCTTACATTTTAAGCCAAATATGAACAGATTAGGCCCTCTCTCAAGGGTCAGCAACCTTTACTATCAGAAGAGCTTTTTTTTTTTTTTTTTTTTTTTAACAAGAATAAAAACAACAAGTTGTCTCATAATCACAGAACTTGTCTATTGTTTGCTTTTAGTATCACCTTAGAGGTAGAATTCAAAAGCATTTAGGGAGTGAATGAGAATTAATGCATGCAGTTTTAGATTGCATTTTATTTAAGGCTGATTTATATTATCGTTGTTCCCCTTTCATTAATTTAAAATGACTGCCTTGATGTGCCATCCCTATGCCGAGTTTATTCTAATTTTATAAATGTATTCAATCAGTTTCCCGATTAAATCATATGTCCCCAGTGGAGAGGCAACATTAAATTGCCAGATTTGTAAAGAGAGTTCATTATAATCGGTGCAGCCGGTTTCAGAGCCCAATAGCTTGCTCAGTTTCCGCAAATTTCTCATTTTGGCCGCTAGGGCATCACTGCTGATTTGTTTGTTAATGCTGTCAATAATTTATTCACATTAATAAATGATGTCAGATCATTTCAAGAGAGAAGGAGAGGAAATCGGTGCTGATACCGACGCTACAGGCTCTGCAGAAGAAACCCAAACCGGCACAGACTCATTCATTCATACAGTCAGTCACCAGCAGCAGCCGCCTTCCTGTTGTAGAAGCAGCAGTTTTATCAATGTGTCGCACCTTGTCATTGAGCCGGTAGATTTTCACTCCCTTGGTCTCGGTGAAGAGCTCCCATCCTCCCTCCAGCTGCAGCTCATCCAGCTCCTTCCAGGCGCTTTGAAATTCCTCATCTGTAAACTGCAGCGACATGACGGCTGCTCTCACCAACACTTGAACTGTCACCCGGCGGTGAATGTCTTTCGTAGGCGGAATCCGGGAAAAATTCGCAAAAGTCCCGCCCTCGAGTGCTGGGATTAGACAGGCAGCCTGTCAGTCAAACTCGCACCCCAGCCAGAGCTACGTCATCATGCCTTCATTCATATCTTCTCTACAGCCAGTCTGCCGCCGTTACTTAAAATAAAAATCTATGTCCAACTTCGCCTTCACACACCAAACAGCTGTAACGAAATTGTGAGGCTAGATTAGAAATGTTGATTCGTTTGCCTTTGTAATCTTGGATATTTCTATAAAAGAGAAATTTTGATTCATTTGTTTGCTCTTTTGTTTGATCATTAGGCTGTGTTGATAGGCCTACATTGTAAATAGTTCACCGTTCTTCTTAATTACGCCATTACTATAATTCCATTATGTAGAAATTATTTATATATTGAATAATTACTTGCCATTACTATAAATACATTATGTAGAAATTATTTGCATATTTAATAATTACTTGCATTACTATAATTTTATTATATAGAAATTATTTATATATTTGATAATTACTTGCATTGCTATAATTCCATTATGTAGAAATTATTTATATATTTAATAATTACTTGCATTGCTATAATTCCATTATGTAGAAATTATTTATATATTTAATAATTACTTGCATTGCTATAATTCCATTATGTAGAAATTATTTATATATTTAATAATTACTTGCATTGCTATAATTCCATTATGTAGAAATTATTTATATATTTAATAATTACTTGCATTGCTATAATTCCATTATGTAGAAATTATTTATATATTGACTAGTTATTCTAATGTGCTTGGCTTAGACCTAGGCTATTTGAATTGTGGTAGGTGATCAGATCAGCCAGCTCTCTAAGTCTTCCTAAGCTTGAAATTTTTTTGTCACATACAGCAAACATCTCCTCACGATCCGCTAGCTACATGTCCTTTGAATATGCTGTGAAAAAGTCCAGTCTTTGTAGGCAGCCCAGGCTCTGCAAATGGCAACAAAAAAAAAACCCAAACAAACAAAAAAACAAAACAAAACCTAAACATCTCCCTGTATTATGCAATACAGTTCAACAGCAACACAAATCACATACTGCAAAATGGTCATAAAGTGTAATCAACACTTCCCTGAAACCATTTCAATAAAAACTGAACATTGTAACCTTTATGAAGCATTTACTGACACTAAAGCACTGCCCCTCTATAACTTACAAAAAGGTCAAACTGGAGGTTCAAAGTAATTTCATTTTTCTAAACACACTGAACACATGGAGGTCACCGTTTATGTTGTTAGGTAGGAGTTAGCTGACGCTTTTTCTAGCTAGGAAACGTTGCAGGTGGTCAGTACCACTGTCCTCTGTTTGAATTGGAATGAGAGAAGCTAGCTGTTGTGTCAAGTGCATGTGTTAATATTAAAGCCAAGGTGCTACTGACTAGCTAACTGACTGGGTGCCCATTGACATTATAACTGACATTATAAACTCCTGCTCTGTGTGTGTGTGTGTGTGTGTGTGTGTGTGTGTGTGTGTGTGTGTGTGTGTGTGTGTGTGTGTGTGTGTGTGCACGCGTGTGTATGTACAGAAAGACAGACAGCCTCATCATGGATATAAGATTGTTTAAAAAAAAAAAGAGAGTGTAAGATCAAATGGTCTATCTATCTAGAATGATGTTGTAAGTTGGATCAGTGTATCAGTTTAAATCTCTTATTAGATATAAAACGCATTGTTTGGTTTTTTGCCTTTTGGTTGACAGTAAAAAGAGAGAGAGAGGAACAGAGAGAGGACTTTATTTATTAGTATTCTTAGTATATTTGGTACTCTCTATAGGGGGCTGGTTTACGTACTCCAGAAACATACATACTGTTTGTGTGTATGTTGGGGAGCTGCTGTATCAAAATGAGTTATCCTCCCCCAGAAATTAGGGTTATGATATGTTTCTTTTATAACTCCAAGCCATTCCTCTTTTGCTGTGGCTCAGCATTTATCAGAATCAGAATCAGAAATACTTTATTGATCCACAAGGGGAAATTATTAATGTTACAGTTGCTCCTTGCAAGAGAGGAAAGATGCTATTGTATAAACAATAGTATTTACAAATATATAGTTAAATAAACAGGAATTATTAACAAACATAAACGTAAATATATATATATATATATATATATATATATATATATATATATATATATATATATATATATATATATATACAGTATATATATGTATATATATATTGTAAACTAAACAAGATTATTTACACAAACAGAATATATCCAGTCAGGGTGAAATGGGGTTATTGCACAAGTTACATAAGATTATTGCAGTGTGTGAAAAGGCCTCAGGGCCACTCAGAGGGAGGAGTTGTACAGTTTGATGGCCACAGGCAGGAATGATTTCCTGTGGCGCTCAGTGGTGCATCTTGGTGGTATGAGTCTCCCACTGAAAGTACTCTTGTGCCTGACCAGCACATGGTGGAGTGGGTGTGAGACATTGTCCAAGATAGCTCGTAGCTTAGACAGCATTCTCCTCTCTGACACCACCATCAGAGAGTCACACTCTGTTCCCACAATGTCACTGGCCTTGCGGATCAGTTTGTTGAGTCTGTTGGCGTCCGCCACCCTCAGCTTGCTGCCCAGCACACAACAGCATAGAGGATAGCACTGGCCACCACAGACTCATGAAAAATAAAGAGAAAAACGAACGAAAAAGTGTGCTATATATGGTTAGGCCATGTAGCCCCAGGTTTGATATGAAGCTGAACTGGAGGATGCTGGTGTTCCTCCATCTGTATACTATAGACGAATTCGGCGAGTGATTTGTGTATGCCGCCATCTTGCTGAGGCTTGAACTCACAACTGAGGTCCATCTTCTATCTCACTGAGCTAATTGGCAAGTGACAGTTCATGTGTGGCTTCACAAACTGACTAAGCCAAGCATCAGGGTGCCAGACAGTAGCCATCCATGCCATGGAAAAGCAAATTTCAAAGAGGAAGTTCCAAAGCTGTAGCACATATGGTTGATTTGATACGAAGTTTCAAAGTTTTGAAATTTAGAGGCTTGCTGTAGCGCCACCATCAGGACTATTGTCTTGTGTTTCCAGTTGAGGACATCTGGCATGGGACTGGACCTTTATGAAAAGTTTGGGTAGATTTCTCATATGGAAATGTTGCATGAGCTGAGGACTTGAACGCACAGTCTTCAATACCAAGAACCAGCCTCTATCTCACTGAGCTAACTGGCAAACAGAAGCATCATATATAGTTTCACAAATTGACTAAGCCAGTCACCTGTGTGATAGACAGCAGCTGTCAAACGACTGTCAAAACTTCAGTTATTAAGACAAAAATTTGAAAATACACAAATTGCATCTAGACAGCATGGAGATGTTGGTAATTTGTTTTTAACAATGATTTATTAGCTCCATAAGTGAAAAACTGATATTTAAAAATACCATTTTTGCATTGACTCCAATTGTTGGCATGAGAGCGAAATTCAAAATGCTGTAAAAAAAAATCAGTTTTTGAGATAAATTTCTGATATTTTCCAAACATCATCTACCATGACTCCAACATTTTCTCATTTTTTAAATGAACATTGAAAATGTATTTAGCATAGTATTTTTTGTTGTGAATTTTCAAAATTTTGAACTTTAGAGGCTTGCTGGACCGCCACCATCAGGACTACTGGCCTAAGCTGCCTGGACCCTAATAAAGTTATGCCACTATAAATGAAATTGTTATTATTAAACATCAAAACATTATCATTGTGTCATTTTTCCTGGTGTTGGGGGCAGTGTGTACCCAGCTGCAGCGTTTCAGATATAGGCAAGAACATGATGAAGTCAACAGCCAGTAACATATTAAACAAATCAAAGTCCAGCAACTGTATCTTTGAGCTGAGGGATGTTTTGCTCTACTGGTCTACTTGGTCTCTAACATTTCTCTCATTGCTCTGTGTGATTCAGAAGTAACATGGAACAGATCTCCAACTATCTCTGCAGGTATAAAAACTACACCTTCGGCACTGGCCTCACAACGCCAGAGTACATTGACTCTCTCCAGAGCTTTGAAATTCGAGATAGCGATGTATTCCTCGTCACTTATCCGAAGTCAGGTGAGTGAGACAAACTCTTCGCTTTTTCAGTTTTGTGCATTGCTGGGAACAGATTTACTGATCAGGTATGATGTCTCATAACTCAACATATGACCCCCAACCCAAAGGTACAATATGGACTCAGCAGATCATCATCTCCATCCTTGAGTTGGATGGGGGTCTGAATAAATATCCAAACAACATGAAGCAAATGCCGTGGCTGGAATTTACGGGTGGTCGAGAGGATTACACTCTGCGACCCTCTCCAAGGCTTTTTGCCACTCACCTCATCCCATCTCTCATGCCTCCAGGACTGAAGGACAAGAAGGCAAAGGTCAGTATCTTATGGAAGTCCAAAACAGCATGACATTGGCCCTCATTTATCAAACGAACGTACGCCAGAATAGTGGGTGTGCTTGGACTCATTTATATTCCTTAACAGTGACGGCGCACTGCAGTGCCGGAGTCATCTCCTCGATAAGTAAACTGCCTTAAGTAAATCTAAACAAAGTAGGCTATTAAATGACAATATTTTGGTATGGTTCTTATTCCATGTGACAAAGGTTATCCCCTCAATACCTTATAACCCCGCTGCAAACCCTACCACAGAGCAGGAGCGCAGGTTTAATAGTGCGCACACACGCACATGGGTCACGGTGGAGCGCTGCTTTGGGTCACTCAAGGACAGGTTACTCAAGGGCAGGTGGCTCTGTCTTGGACCAGCGGGGGGAACGCTGCTGTATACCCAGAAAAGGTGTGTGACATCATTTTGGCCTGTGCAGTTTTGCACAATATTGCTTTAGACAATGGAGTGCTGTTTATGTGCCGGCGCAGCCAGATTAACCAATGCCCAGGGAACCGTGGCCAGCACAGCCTCCACGGGGGCGATACGGAGGAGACAGGACCTCATTCATCGCTTCTAAAATGTAAAGTATACCTGAACGTTGTGTAAGTGCTCTACAGTAGGCCTATTTAATCAGTAATGTGATGCAAGTGTAGCCTATTAGGGTATAGGGATATTCAATACAGACAATGGACAACATTTAGTCATTTAAACATTTTATTCAGTTTTTTTTTCTCTTTAGATTCTAGTTAATTCTGGTCTGGTTGGCCTCCTCCAGTCTGCCTGTTGGCTTTTTGTTGGCAGCTTTAAGTCTCACCACTTTTTCTTCACCTAAACATAAAGGCATTGGCATTGGCATTGGATGAATAAATTTTTTTTTTATTATCATCATTCGATTATAGGCTATTTATTGAGAATTTTATTCAAGCCTTAGCCGGACTCCGTTTGTCAAATGCGACGCTGTTGACTGCCTCCGTGATCTTCTTCCAGACAGCGTTTTTATGAGCTCCTTAATGCCAGTTTTTAAACTTCCAAAAAGCACGTATTTATTTACCTCCATCTCAGACGTTAGGGTGTCGATTTCCAGCTCGGAAAAGTTTCTCTTCTTTGCAATATTTCTCTTCTCCATGTTGCGACCTCACAGGGCGAGGCTTCTGAACCACGAATATTTAAGGGCGTAACGTGCTAATGACGATCGATTTCAGCCGCCGCATTTATCAATGCCTGATCATTCGTACGCTGAGACTGGTCAGATACGAACGTTTCATGAATCACACGTGTGTCCTATCGTAAGATGAATCCTGCGCTCAGATCTGCACCTGTTTCGCTCGTTTGATAAATGAGGGCCATTGTGTTTATATCTTAACAGGAGCTGGCCACTACCGTGGTGCTGAAATCAAGCGATGTCAGGCACATTGATCACCCACCACGTCATCAGTGCATGTCAAACACAGCCTACTTATTTTTTGTCTTCTTCTTATTATTATTATTATTATTTTTCTTCCGCCAGATTTCGGTGCGTCACTTGTGCCAGAGCTTTGAGCGCACACTACTTAATTAGGTTTGGGAACCTAATTAAGTAGGCTACTTACAACGGCATGAAAGACAATCTGACATTCTGACTGTTGTTGGTTATTTCTTTAAAAAAACTACGACTTCATTCTTGTAATATTATGACTTGTGGCAACAGCCTTGTACATGGGCGCCTGCTCTACCACTAAGCCACTGGCGCCCCCAGATTATTTTTTCTGTCAATCAATGATTCAATTAACTGACTCGTAGTTTCAACCGTAATTATTACAAAGGCAAAATGAAGAAATTAGTTAAAACATGTTTTTTCTGAAACAACAAAACAAAAGTTAAAATTTCTTTCTAAAACAAGGTCAAAATGATAATACTAAAACATTTGACTTCCTAAGTAAAACATGATGATACAAATTCAAAGTATGTTATTCAGCAATAATTTTGATTTCCAGCAGGAATGGACTTCCATATTTAGTATGTGCCTGAGCTAAAACTCAAGGTCTCATTCAATCATATATCATTTGAGTGGAGTTTGGCATCGAGGAGAGGACTTACTGGTTTCAACTCTGGGATGACTGATGTTTGTTTTATGTCAGATTATCTACGTGATGCGGAATCCAAAGGACAACATGCCTCCTATTATCACTTCAGTTTCAGCTGTAGCCACCTGGAGACTCCCAAGAGCTTTGAGGACTTCCTTGAGCAGTATCTGGCAGGCAACGGTAAAGTACCTGATAATCATCTGATCATCAAGAGCTGACAAAAGATGGGAAGACTTTTAATGTTATGTTTAAAGAAGTCTGTTTGTGTTGACAATACCTGCAGATACTGAGTGCTTGATTATAAACATTTTAATAAATTATTTAACATTAAGAACTGTTGACAATCCTAATACATTTAAAGATCTACTTTGGCCCAGGACACTTTTTCAGGTCAAGTGTTGGTTCCTACATTGCTGAATGATTACACCATTATTGTAGTAGTGTAATGTACACTCAACTTGAACTCAACCATGAACCGATTAGATTTTGGTGATCCAAGGTCAAGGTTACTGTGACCTTGTTTCTATCTCATTCTTGTGAATGCAATATCTTAAGAACACCTATATATATATATATATATATATATATATATATATATATATATATATATAGATAGATAGATAGATAGATATATTTTTTTTTCAAATTTGGCACAAATGGATATCTAATGATGAACTGACTGGCTATGGTTTAAGAATTCTTATGCTGATAAAGATTTTTTTTTTTATTTAACACAAATGTCTAATGGGATAAAATAATAATTACAATTTATATCTAAAAACTCCACTGTCATTGCAACGTGATTGGTTTGTGGAGGCATAAAACCTTGATGCAATTATTTTAGTTATGATATACAATAAAATGCCACTTTTAAATGGCAATCTACATTATGATCTTTGGATATTTTTATTAGATTTTTAGGACATCATTTACCATGACAGTTATATTACATTTTTATGATCTACTATACAATGGCATTTTCTGACATTTTCCTGACATTTTTTATGCCATTTAATCCATCCATCCATCCATCCATCCATCCATCCATCATACAGTCCTTGCATCGTCCTGGTTTGACCACATCAGGGAGTGGCATTCAATGAGAGACCAGTACAACATCCTCTTCCTGACATATGAGGACATGGTTTTGGTAAGATGTGGTTTCAGTGTGGTTGTTCAGCATTTTCATTTAGCTTGGACTGAAAGATGGTGTGGGGAAGGGATGCATTTCAAAACCATTTAATACCATTAATTAAAAAGAGCCATGTTAATTTGAAAAAATAAACCTTATAAAAACAATAAATTCTTTGTCAGTGTTTTAACTTGTCTGTTGGGCCTCTGTGTCCCTTTTAGGACCTGAAGGCAGCAGTAACCAAGATCTGCACTTTCTTGGGGAAAAACCTGAGTGAAGCAGCCATTGAGGAAGTTGTAGAAAAAGCTACGTTTCACAACATGAAGAAAAACCCAAAAGCCAACTACGAGTTTCTGCCAAAAGATAAGGTGCAGAAAGACTTCATGCGCAAAGGTAATGTAACATAACTGCAGCTTATGTGCAGAAACATGTTAACAGATATCAAGTCCAATTTGTTTTTCTGTCATTACAGGTAAGATCGGTGACTGGAAGAACACCTTTACTGATGCTCAGAGTCACAGAGTTGATCAAGTTCTTCAGGAGAGACTCGGTGATATGTCTCTGAAGTTCATCTGGGAATAAGCAGAGCAGCCACACAAACCTCAAGATGCTTACATCTGTTTAAGCCTGAGATCCCCAAAAATCACTGACATGTGTCTGTCTTATGCTTACAATATCTGCAGGAGCTAACTGTTGATATGCATCACAATAAGGCTTTATAACCCATGTTTGGAGTTCTGTACCAGCAAAACGTGAACACACATGAGCAGAAATCACTAATAAATGCAGCTGGCCAATTTGTTGTCTTGATTGAAGTCAACAGGAGTTGAATTGTGTTTCTTTATGTATGATGAAGGCTTTTTGGTCACTGAAACTGACTTCACACTTCAATTCTCTTTGTCTGGAAGGAGATCAAAGAAAACATTTTTTATCAGTAAACAAAACAGAATTAATATGGAGACTTTTTTTTAGGAAACAGGTTCTCTGAGTTATCAGATAACTGCTGTGTTCCAGATTGGATGTGAATCAGGGATTTATTCAACTAAAATATACTGATAACAGAGCAGACCTGCTTCGTAGAACAGATCCCTAAATGAATATTCAGACATGAATAATAATTTAGTGATTCAGGATGTTTTACTTCAAAAACATTTGATGCTGAAGACATTTAAGCAGGGAACATAACTTTAAAAAAGTAATTAGTTATAGTTACTCGTTACTTTCCCCAAAAAGTAACTGAGTTAGGACCTGAGTTACTGCACTATAGAAGTAACTAATTACCTGGAAAAGTAACTATAGTGTTACTTTTTTTTTTTTTTTAAATAAAAATGCTCAAATATGTCAATTGCACAGCACGCATGTGTGTGTGTGTGTGTGTGTGTGTGTGTGTGTGTGTGTGTGTGTGTGTGTGTGTGTAAGAACCTCCATTTATCGAGCAATTTAAACGTGAAAAGTCTACTGACTGACCGACAGAGCAGAGCAGACCTGCTTCGTAGAACAGATCCCTAAATGAATATTCAGACATGAATAATTTATTTGGGATGCAGGATGTTTTACCTTAAAAACGTTTGATTCTGAAGACATTTAAGCCACATTTTCAAAAAAAACTTTAAAGTACCTTTAAAACCAAAAGTAACCCCTACCAACATAGATCGTTGGATCGTTTAGCATTTCCACCACAGACAGAACTCTGTGTTCCCTTTTCACCAGTGATACACAGGAATGTCTGCACCTTGTTCATGGACCATAGAATGGGTTTGCACACGACATTGTAAGAACGAAAAACAGGCTTTAGTGAGAGTTTAGTCTTGATGTGATATTCAAAAATAGCATGTTTGTGCATCGAGTCATGACCATTGAACACATCACATAATATCCTCAGATTCAGATCTTAATTAGCAGCACACTGATTTTAGCAACAGGACAGACTGATACCACAGCCTGTTGTGTCTAAATGGAGGGACTCTGAATCGCCTGTTGGAGGGCAGACGTTGGTTTTCTCTGTTTAGAATCTGTGTTTGCAAGTCTGAGCATGCACTTTTTGTGGACAGCCTGAAAGACCAAGTCCAGATCTGCCTCATCATCTCAGGGTAAACAATAAATAACATGTAAAACAAATCAAAGTCCAGAGTCCAGCTACTGTTCCTGTGAGCTCAGAAGTTTTCTCTGCTCTCTAACACTTCTCTCATTGTTCTGTGTGATTCAGAAGTAACATGGAAAAGATCTCTGATTTTCTCTTCAGGTATAAAAACTACAACTTTGTTGTTGACTTTACAACTCCAGAGCAAGTCGATTCACTTCAAAGTTTGGAAATTCGAGATAGTGATGTATTCCTCGTCACTTATCCGAAGTCAGGTGAGTGAGACAAACTCTTTATCACATTATTTGCTTTTACAGTTTTGTGCATTGCTGGGAACAAATTGACGGATCAGGTATGATGTCTCATAACTCAACATATGCCCCCCACCCCCGCAGGTACGATATGGACTCAGCAGATCATCATCTCGATCTGTGTGTTGGATGGGGGGTCTGAATAAATATCGAAACAACTTGGAGCAAATGCCGTGGCTGGAGCATAAAGAGGAGGGTCGACAAGATTACGCTCTGCGACCTTCTCCGCGGCTCTTTTCCTCTCACCTCACCCCACCTCTCATGCCTCCAGGACTGAAGGACAAGAAGGCAAAGGTCAGTTGACTTTGACTTTGACTTTATTTTTAAAACAGGGACATGATGAACACACAAGTGTAAATATGCAAGATTGTAGCCAGTGGCTAATTTCCAGCTTTCGTCCCTGCGGCAATTAATGCCAAACACATAAAAACAGGACAGCAACAAACAACAGGACAACAACAGTGTTAAGATATACAAGACGATAATTGCACATTGCCCGTTACAAAGTGCTAATTCACAAATTTGTAAAGTGCTGGTGTAATTGCACATTGCCCTATTGCACTTATTTTGCACACACGGACGTGTGTGTGCAGGTATTATTGCACAGGTTAGCATACATAGTTGTAATTATGTACGCACTATTTCACAACATTTGCATATAACTAAGTGTATGTAAAACAGACAGGGTCACAAGACTGGTTTGTCACCATCAACCAATGAGTGCAGTTTTGATTTTCTAATAACCACAGTTTTAGATGCTTATTGAAAGAGGTATAGAGAAATAGCTTTCAAATAATTTGAAAGCTACAGTATTTCTCAAGACAAGTTCTGTAATTACCTTGTCCGCTTTCATTGTGTTTATATCTTAACAGGAGCTGGCCACTACCGTGGTGCTGAAATCAAGCGATGTCAGGCACATTGATCACCCACCACGTCATCCGCGCATGCCACACACAGCCTACTTATTTTTTGTCTTATAATTATTATTATTTTTCTTCCGCCAGATTTTGGTGCGTAATTTGTGCCAGAGCTTTGAGCGCACACTACTTAATTAGGTTCGGGAACCTAATTAAGTAGGCTACTTACAACGGCATGAAGACAATCTGACATTCTGATTGTTGTTGGTTATTTCTTTAAAAAACTACAACTTCATTCTTGTGATATTATGACTTGTGGCAACAGCCTTGTACATGGGCGCCTGCTCTACCACTAAGCCACTGGCGCCCCCAGATTTTTTTCAGTCAATCAATGATTCAATTAACTGACTCGTAGTTTCAACGTAATTATTGCAAAGGCAAAATGAAGAAATTAGTTAAAACATGTTTTTTCTGAAACAACAAAACAAAAGTTAAAATTTCTTTCTAAAACAAGGTCAAAATGATAATACTAAAACATTTGACTTCCTAAGTAAAACATGATGATACAAATTCAAAGTATGTTATTCAGCAATAATTTTGATTTCCAGCAGGAATGGACTTCCATATTTAGTATGTGCCTGAGCTAAAACTCAAGGTCTCATTCAATCATATATCATTTGAGTGGAGTTTGGCATCGAGGAGAGGACTTTTCAACTCTGGGATGACTGATGTTTGTTTTATGTCAGATTATCTACGTGATGCGGAATCCAAAGGACAACACATTGCCTCCTATTATCACTTCAGTTTCAGCTGTAGCCACCTGGAGACTCCCAAGAGCTTTGAGGACTTCCTTGAGCAGTATCTGGCAGGCAACGGTAAAGTACCTGATAATCATCTGATCATCAAGAGCTGACAAAATGATCGGGAAGACTTTTAATGTTATGTTTAAAGAAGTCTGTTTGTGTTGACAATACCTGCAGATACTGAGTGCTTGATTATAAACATTTTAATAAATTATTTAACATTAAGAACTGTTGAAAATCCTAATACATTTAAAGATCTACTTTGGCCCAGGACACTTTTTCAGGTCAAGTGTTGGTTCCTACATTGCTGAATGATTACACCATTATTGTAGTAGTGTAATGTACACTCAACTTGAACTCAACCATGAACCGATTAGATTTTGGTGATCCAAGGTCAAGGTTACTGTGACCTTGTTTCTATCTCATTCTTGTGAATGCAATATCTTAAGAACACCTATATATATATATATATATATCTATCTATATATATATCTATCTATCTATCTATATATATATATATATAGATAGATAGATAGATATATATATATTTTTTTCAAATTTGGCACAAATGGATATCTAATGATGAACTGACTGGCTATGGTTTAAGAATTCTTATGCTGATAAAGATTTTTTTTTTTATTTAACACAAATGTCTAATGGGATAAAATAATAATTACAATTTATATCTAAAAACTCCACTGTCATTGCAACGTGATTGGTTTGTGGAGGCATAAAACCTTGATGCAATTATTTTAGTTATGATATACAATAAAATGCCACTTTTAAATGGCAATCTACATTATGATCTTTGGATATTTTTATTAGATTTTTAGGACATCATTTACCATGACAGTTATATTACATTTTTATGATCTACTATACAATGGCATTTTCTGACATTTTCCTGACATTTTTTATGCCATTTAATCCATCCATCCATCCATCCATCCATCCATCCATCCATCCATCACACAGTTGGAGCTTCATCCTGGTTTGACCACATCAGGGAGTGGCATTCAATGAGAGACCAGTACAACATCCTCTTCCTGACATATGAGGACATGATTTTGGTAAGATGTGGTTTCAGTGTGGTTGTTCAGCATTTTCATTTAGCTTGGACTGAAAGATGGTGTGGGGAAGGGATGCATTTCAAAACCATTTAATACCATTAATTAAAAAGAGCCATGTTAATTTGAAAAAATAAACCTTATAAAAACAATAAATTCTTTGTCAGTGTTTTAACTTGTCTGTCGGGCCTCTGTGTCCCTTTTAGGACCTGAAGGCAGCAGTAACCAAGATCTGCACTTTCTTGGGGAAAAACCTGAGTGAAGCAGCCATTGAGGAAGTTGTAGAAAAAGCTACGTTTCACAACATGAAGAAAAACCCAAAAGCCAACTACGAGTTTCTGCCAAAAATAAGGTGCAGAAAGACTTCATGCGCAAAGGTAATGTAACATAACTGCAGCTTATGTGCAGAAACATGTTAACAGATATCAAGTCCAATTTGTTTTTCTGTCATTACAGGTAAGATCGGTGACTGGAAGAACACCTTTACTGATGCTCAGAGTCACAGAGTTGATCAAGTTCTTCAGGAGAGACTCGGTGATATGTCTCTGAAGTTCATCTGGGAATAAGCAGAGCAGCCACACAAACCTCAAGATGCTTACATCTGTTTAAGCCTGAGATCCCCAAAAATCACTGACATGTGTCTGTCTTATGCTTACAATATCTGCAGGAGCTAACTGTTGATATGCATCACAATAAGGCTTTATAACCCATGTTTGGAGTTCTGTACCAGCAAAACGTGAACACACATGAGCAGAAATCACTAATAAATGCAGCTGGCCAATTTGTTGTCTTGATTGAAGTCAACAGGAGTTGAATTGTGTTTCTTTATGTATGATGAAGGCTTTTTGGTCACTGAAACTGACTGACTTCACACTTCTCTTTGTCTGGAAGGAGATCAAAGAAAACATTTTTTATCAGTAAACAAAACAGAATTAATATGGAGACTTTTTTTTTAGGAAACAGGTTCTCTGAGTTATCAGATAACTGCTGTGTTCCAGATTGGATGTGAATCAGGGATTTATTCAACTAAAATATACTGATAACAGAGCAGACCTGCTTCGTAGAACAGATCCCTAAATGAATATTCAGACATGAATAATAATTTAGTGATTCAGGATGTTTTACTTCAAAAACATTTGACGCTGAAGACATTTAAGCAGGGAACATAACTTTAAAAAAGTAATTAGTTATAGTTACTCGTTACTTTCCCCAAAAAGTAACTGAGTTAGGACCTGAGTTACTGCACTATAGAAGTAACTAATTACCTGGAAAAGTAACTATAGTGTTACTTTTTTTTTTTAAATAAAAATGCTCAAATATGTCAAATTGCACAGCACTGCATTGTTGTGTGTGTGTGTGTGTGTGTGTTTGTGTGTGTGTGTGTGTGTGTGTGTGTGTGTGTGTGTGTGTGTGTGTGTGTGTGTGTAAGAACCTCCATTTATCGAGCAATTTAAACGTGAAAAGTCTACTGACTGACCGACAGAGCAGAGCAGACCTGCTTCGTAGAACAGATCCCTAAATGAATATTCAGACATGAATAATTTATTTGGGATGCAGGATGTTTTACCTTAAAAACGTTTGATTCTGAAGACATTTAAGCCACATTTTCAAAAAAAACTTTAAAGTACCTTTAAAACCAAAAGTAACCCCTACCAACATAGATCGTTGGATCGTTTTATTGTCCACCAGACAGAACTCTGTGTTCCCTTTTCACCAGTGATACACAGGAATGTCTGCACCTTGTTCATGGACCATAGAATGGGTTTGCACACGACATTGTAAGAACGAAAAACAGGCTTTAGTGAGAGTTTAGTCTTGATGTGATATTCAAAAATAGCATGTTTGTGCATCGAGTCATGACCATTGAACACATCACATAATATCCTCAGATTCAGATCTTAATTAGCAGCACACTGATTTTAGCAACAGGACAGACTGATACCACAGCCTGTTGTGTCTAAATGGAGGGACTCTGAATCGCCTGTTGGAGGGCAGACGTTGGTTTTCTCTGTTTAGAATCTGTGTTTGCAAGTCTGAGCATGCACTTTTTGTGGACAGCCTGAAAGACCAAGTCCAGATCTGCCTCATCATCTCAGGGTAAACAATAAATAACATGTAAAAAAATCAAAGTCCAGAGTCCAGCTACTGTTCCTGTGAGCTCAGAAGTTTTCTCTGCTCTCTAAACTTCTCTCATTGTTCTGTGTGATTCAGAAGTAACATGGAAAAGATCTCTGATTTTCTCTTCAGGTATAAAAACTACAACTTTGTTGTTGACTTTACAACTCCAGAGCAAGTCGATTCACTTCAAAGTTTGGAAATTCGAGATAGTGATGTATTCCTCGTCACTTATCCGAAGTCAGGTGAGTGAGACAAACTCTTTATCACATTATTTGCTTTTACAGTTTTGTGCATTGCTGGGAACAAATTGACGGATCAGGTATGATGTCTCATAACTCAACATATGCCCCCCACCCCGCAGGTACGATATGGACTCAGCAGATCATCATCTCGATCTGTGTGTTGGATGGGGGTCTGAATAAATATCGAAACAACTTGGAGCAAATGCCGTGGCTGGAGCATAAAGAGGATCTTTTCCTCTCACCTCACCCCACCTCTCATGCCTCCAGGACTGAAGGACAAGAAGGCAAAGGTCAGTTGACTTTGACTTTGACTTTATTTTTAAAACAGGGACATGATGAACACACAAGTGTAAATATGCAAGATTGTAGCCAGTGGCTAATTTCCAGCTTTCGTCCCTGCGGCAATTAATGCCAAACACATAAAAACAGGACAGCAACAAACAACAGGACAACAACAGTGTTAAGATATATAAGACGATAATTGCACATTGCCCGTTACAAAGTGCTAATTCACAAGTTTGTAAAGTGCTGGTGTAATTGCACATTGCCCTATTGCACTTATTTTGCACACACGGACGTGTGTGTGCAGGTATTATTGCACAGGTTAGCATACATAGTTGTAATTATGTACGCACTATTTCACAACATTTGCATACATAACTAAGTGTATGTAAACAGACAGGGTCACAAGACTGGTTTGTCACCATCAACCAATGAGTGCAGTTTTGATTTTCTAATAACCACAGTTTTAGATGCTTATTGAAAGAGGTATAGAGAAATAGCTTTCAAATAATTTGAAAGCTACAGTATTTCTCAAGACAAGTTCTGTAATTACCTTGTCCACTTTCATTGTGTTTATATCTTAACAGGAGCTGGCCACTACCGTGGTGCTGAAATCAAGCGATGTCAGGCACATTGATCACCCACCACGTCATCCGCGCATGCCACACACACAGCCTACTTATTTTTTGTCTTATAATTATTATTATTTTTCTTCCGCCAGATTTTGGTGCGTAATTTGTGCCAGAGCTTTGAGCGCACACTACTTAATTAGGTTCGGGAACCTAATTAAGTAGGCTACTTACAACGGCATGAAAGACAATCTGACATTCTGATTGTTGTTGGTTATTTCTTTAAAAAACTACAACTTCATTCTTGTGATATTATGACTTGTGGCAACAGCCTTGTACATGGGCGCCTGCTCTACCCACTAAGCCACTGGCGCCCCCAGCTTATTTTTTCAGTCAATCAATGATTCAATTAACCGACTCGTAGTTTCAACTGTAATTATTGCAAAGGCAAAATGAAGAAATTAGTTAAAACATGTTTTTTCTGAAACAACAAAACAAAAGTTAAAATTTCTTTCTAAAACAAGGTCAAAATGATAATACTAAAACATTTGACTTCCTAAGTAAAACATGATGATACAAATTCAAAGTATGTTATTCAGCAATAATTTTGATTTCCAGCAGGAATGGACTTCCATATTTAGTATGTGCCTGAGCTAAAACTCAAGGTCTCATTCAATCATGTATCATTTGAGTGGAGTTTGGCATCGAGGAGAGGACTTACTGGTTTCAACTCTGGGATGACTGATGTTTGTTTTATGTCAGATTATCTACGTGATGCGGAATCCAAAGGACAACATTGCCTCCTATTATCACTTCAGTTTCAGCTGTAGCCACCTGGAGACTCCCAAGAGCTTTGAGGACTTCCTTGAGCAGTATCTGGCAGGCAACGGTAAAGTACCTGATAATCATCTGATCATCAAGAGCTGACAGAAAGATTGGGAAGACTTTTAATGTTATGTTTAAAGAAGTCTGTTTGTGTTGACAATACCTGCAGATACTGAGTGCTTGATTATAAACATTTTAATAAATTATTTAACATTAAGAACTGTTGAAAATCCTAATACATTTAAAGATCTCCTTTGGCCCAGGACACTTTTTCAGGTCAAGTGTTGGTTCCTACATTGCTGAATGATTACACCATTATTGTAGTAGTGTAATGTACACTCAACTTGAACTCAACCATGAACCGATTAGATTTTGGTGATCCAAGGTCAAGGTTACTGTGACCTTGTTTCTATCTCATTTTTGTGAATGCAATATCTTAAGAACACGTATATATATATATAGATATATATATTTTTTTCAAATTTGGCACAAATGGATATTTAATGATGAACTGACTGGCTATGGCTCAAGAATTCTTATGCTGATAAAGATTTTTTTTTTATTTAACACAAATGTCTAATAGGATAAAATAATAATTACAATTTATATCTAAAAACTCCACTGTCATTGCAACGTGATTGGTTTGTGGAGGCATAAAACCTTGATGCTTATTTTAGTTATGATATACAATAAAATGCCACTTTTAAATGGCAATCTACATTATGATCTTTGGATATTTTTATTAGATTTTTAGGACATCATTTACCATGACAGTTATATTACATTTTTATGATCTACTATACAATGGCATTTTCTGACATTTTCCTGACATTTTTTATGCCATTTAATCCATCCATCCATCCATCCATCCATCCATCCATCCATCATACAGTCCTTGCATCGTCCTGGTTTGACCACATCAGGGAGTGGCATTCAATGAGAGACCAGTACAACATCCTCTTCCTGACATATGAGGACATGATTTTGGTAAGATGTGGTTTCAGTGTGGTTGTTCAGCATTTTCATTTAGCTTGGACTGAAAGATGGTGTGGGGAAGGGATGCATTTCAAAACCATTTAATACCATTAATTTAAAAAGAGCCATGTTAATTTGAAAAAATAAACCTTATAAAAACAATAAATTCTTTGTCAGTGTTTTAACTTGTCTGTTGGGCCTCTGTGTCCCTTTTAGGACCTGAAGGCAGCAGTAACCAAGATCTGCACTTTCTTGGGGAAAAACCTGAGTGAAGCAGCCATTGAGGAAGTTGTAGAAAAAGCTACGTTTCACAACATGAAGAAAAACCCAAAAGCCAACTACGAGTTTCTGCCAAAAGATAAGGTGCAGAAGACTTCATGCGCAAAGGTAATGTAACATAACTGCAGCTTATGTGCAGAAACATGTTAACAGATATCAAGTCCAATTTGTTTTTCTGTCATTACAGGTAAGATCGGTGACTGGAAGAACACCTTTACTGATGCTCAGAGTCACAGAGTTGATCAAGTTCTTCAGGAGAGACTCGGTGATATGTCTCTGAAGTTCATCTGGGAATAAGCAGAGCAGCCACACAAACCTCAAGATGCTTACATCTGTTTAAGCCTGAGATCCCCAAAAATCACTGACATGTGTCTGTCTTATGCTTACAATATCTGCAGGAGCTAACTGTTGATATGCATCACAATAAGGCTTTATAACCCATGTTTGGAGTTCTGTACCAGCAAAACGTGAACACACATGAGCAGAAATCACTAATAAATGCAGCTGGCCAATTTGTTGTCTTGATTGAAGTCAACAGGAGTTGAATTGTGTTTCTTTATGTATGATGAAGGCTTTTGGTCACTGAAACTGACTTCACACTTCAATTCTCTTTGTCTGGAAGGAGATCAAAGAAAACATTTTTTATCAGTAAACAAAACAGAATTAATATGGAGACTTTTTTTTAGGAAACAGGTTCTCTGAGTCATCAGATAACTGCTGTGTTCCAGATTGGATGTGAATCAGGGATTTATTCAACTAAAATATACTGATAACAGAGCAGACCTGCTTCGTAGAACAGATCCCTAAATGAATATTCAGACATGAATAATAATTTAGTGATTCAGGATGTTTTACTTCAAAAACATTTGATGCTGAAGACATTTAAGCAGGGAACATAACTTTAAAAAAGTAATTAGTCATAGTTACTCGTTACTTTCCCCAAAAAGTAACTGAGTTAGGACCTGAGTTACTGCACTATAGAAGTAACTAATTACCTGGAAAAGTAACTATAGTGTTACTTTTTTTTTTTTTTTATAAAAATGCTCAAATATGTCAAATTGCACAGCACTGCATTGTTGTGTGTGTGTGTGTGTGTGTGTGTGTGTGTGTGTGTGTGTGTGTGTGTGTGTGTGTGTGTTTGTGTGTGTGTGTGTGTGTGTAAGAACCTCCATTTATCGAGCAATTTAAACGTGAAAAGTCTACTGACTGACCGACAGCAGAGCAGACCTGCTTCGTAGAACAGATCCCTAAATGAATATTCAGACATGAATAATTTATTTGGGATGCAGGATGTTTTACCTTAAAAACGTTTGATTCTGAAGACATTTAAGCCACATTTTCAAAAAAAACTTTAAAGTACCTTTAAAACCAAAAGTAACCCCTACCAACATAGATCGTTGGATCGTTTAGCATTTCCACCACAGACAGAACTCGTGTTCCCTTTTCACCAGTGATACACAGGAATGTCTGCACCTTGTTCATGGACCATAGAATGGGTTTGCACACGACATTGTAAGAACGAAAAACAGGCTTTAGTGAGAGTTTTAGTCTTGATGTGATATTCAAAAATAGCATGTTTGTGCATCGAGTCATGACCATTGAACACATCACATAATATCCTCAGATTCAGATCTTAATTAGCAGCACACTGATTTTAGCAACAGGACAGACTGACCACAGCCTGTGTGATGTGAGGGACTCTGAATCGCCTGTTGGAGGGCAGACGTTGGTTTTCTCTGTTTAGAATCTGTGTTTGCAAGTCTGAGCATGCACTTTTTGTGGACAGCCTGAAAGACCAAGTCCAGATCTGCCTCACCATCTCAGGGTAAACAATAAATAACATGTAAAACAAATCAAAGTCCAGAGTCCAGCTACTGTTCCTGTGAGCTCAGAAGTTTTCTCTGCTCTCTAACACTTCTCTCATTGTTCTGTGTGATTCAGAAGTAACATGGAAAAGATCTCTGATTTTCTCTTCAGGTATAAAAACTACAACTTTGTTGTTGACTTTACAACTCCAGAGCAAGTCGATTCACTTCAAAGTTTGGAAATTCGAGATAGTGATGTATTCCTCGTCACTTATCCGAAGTCAGGTGAGTGAGACAAACTCTTTATCACATTATTTGCTTTTACAGTTTTGTGCATTGCTGGGAACAAATTGACGGATCAGGTATGATGTCTCATAACTCAACATATGCCCCCCACCCCGCAGGTACGATATGGACTCAGCAGATCATCATCTCGATCTGTGTGTTGGATGGGGGTCTGAATAAATATCGAAACAACTTGGAGCAAATGCCGTGGCTGGAGCATAAAGAGAGAATCTCTCCTTCTCCCTCCTCTCACCTCACCCACCTCTCATGCCTCCAGGACTGAAGGACAAGAAGGCAAAGGTCAGTTGACTTTGACTTTGACTTTATTTTTAAAACAGGGACATGATGAACACACAAGTGTAAATATGCAAGATTGTAGCCAGTGGCTAATTTCCAGCTTTCGTCCCTGCGGCAATTAATGCCAAACACATAAAAACAGGACAGCAACAAACAACAGGACAACAACAGTGTTAAGATATACAAGACGATAATTGCACATTGCCCGTTACAAAGTGCTAATTCACAAGTTTGTAAAGTGCTGGTGTAATTGCACATTGCCCTATTGCACTTATTTTGCACACACGGACGTGTGTGTGCAGGTACTATTGCACAGGTTAGCATACATAGTTGTAATTATGTACGCACAACATTTGCATACATAACTAAGTGTATGTAAACAGACAGGGTCACAAGACTGGTTTGTCACCATCAACCAATGAGTGCAGTTTTGATTTTCTAATAACCACAGTTTTAGATGCTTATTGAAAGAGGTAATAGTTTGTAAGTCTCGTACGTTACTTGGTATCGTGTTCCATAGGTGTGACGCACGATATGAAAAAACTGACTGCCCAAAAGCACTTTTTCTGAAAGGGACCAGACAGTCACCTCTAGGTCCTGATCTAGTCAATCGATTTATGTTTGTCTTTATAAATTCTTTTAGCTAGTCCATGGAGAATCTTGTACACTAAGGAAGCATCTGCATAATTTATTATATTTTCCCAACTCAGCAATTCATGTTTCTTTAAGATGTTACAATGACGGTGTGTGTTGGGTTTTTTGTCTAAGAATTTTACAGCTTGCTTGTATGCAATTTCGACAGGCTTTAATGTGGACTTGCATGCCGATGCCCAAGTTGTTATACAGTAGGTAATATGTGGCATGATCATTGCATTTAGGTATAATTTTGCAGAGTCAAGAGTTAAGTTATTTCGGATGTATCTAAAATTCGACAGGTTGTATTTTATTCGATTCACAGTTTTTTTTACTTGTTGTTTAAAACATAGCTGTGAATCAATGATAATTCCTTGTGATGGACTTCATAATTTGCAACAGGTTTCAGTGTACAAAAGTTTCTTCAGTATTGGGGCTATAGTTTGGTGAAAGTTGCAAATCTGTAGCACATATATTTGATTTGTTGTGAATTTTCAAAATTTTGAACTTTAGAGGCTTGCTGTAGCGCCACCATCAGGAGTATTGGCCTGTTTTTGCTGCTGTAGCGATGTGGCATGGGACTGGACCTTTGTGCAAAGTTTGGTCATTTTTCACGCATGGGAAGTAGGACTTCCTCGGAAGAAGAACAAGAACAAGAACAAGAAGAACATGCAGCAGAACATAATAATAATGTAATAAAGTTATGCCACCTTAAATGAAATTGTTATTATTAAACATCAAAACATTATCATTGTGTCATTTTTCCTGCTTACTGTTGGTGGCAGTGTGTGCCCAGCTGGCAGTGTAACAGGTATAGGCCAAAACATGATGAAGCCAACTGTCAGTAACATATTAAACAAATCAAAGTCCAGCAACTGTATCTTTGAGCTGAGGGATGTTTTGCTCTACTGGTCTACTTGGTCTCTAACATTTCTCTCATTGCTCTGTGTGATTCAGAAGTAACATGGAACAGATCTCCAACTATCTCTGCAGGTATAAAAACTACACCTTCGGCACTGGCCTCACAACGCCAGAGTATATTGACTCCCTCCAGAGCTTTGAAATTCGAGATAGCGATGTATTCCTCGTCACTTATCCGAAGTCAGGTGAGTGAGACAAACTCTTTGCTTTTTCAGTTTTGTGCATTGCTGGGAACAGATTTACTGATCAGGTATGATGTCTCATAACTCAACATATGACCCCCAACCCAAAGGTACAATATGGACTCAGCAGATCATCATCTCCATCTGTGAGTTAGATGGGGGTCTGAAACAATACCCAAACAACGTGGAGCAAATGCCGTGGCTGGAGTTTACGGGTTGTCGAGAGGATTACACTCTGCGACCTTCTCCAAGGCTTTTTGCCACTCACCTCATCCCATCTCTCATGCCTCCAGGACTGAAGGACAAGAAGGCAAAGGTCAGTATCTTATGGAAGTCCAAAACAGCATGACATTAGGTTCATATGATCAAAGTGTACATATCTTTGTGTATTAATATCTTCCCTTCACTATTTATTCCACATGGTGGCATTGTTGGTGTCAGCTTTATAGTAAAATCTGGTAAAGCATTGTCTAGCCTTATAACTCGGTTACATTTGTATATGTTGACCTACCTAACCTAACAAGATGGTGGCATGGTCAGCAGGATAAGCAGGAAGGGACAACTCCTCAGCAGTCCCACTGCCACACCAGTCCTTATTCACCATAAAGCACATGTCTCCTCCCCTCTGCTCTGTTAGATTGGCATATAGAAAAGGTGTCACCTGGTTGAATGCTGTTGGATATTCCAGGATTTAGCCTGGTCTTTGTGAAACAAAGGATAATACAGTTCAGTTTCATTTTGCTTTCTCAGTACTTGTATTCTGTGCAGTGACAAGAAAGTTAAATCTCATCTAAAAGTTTTACAGATATTGATAACATTAGAAATCATAAATCTGAAAATCTGTGGTGGAAGAAGGACTTCGACATTTTACTCAAGTAAAAGTAGAAATAACATCTACAAATACTCCCTTACAAGTTAAAGATTTTTAAGTAAAACTACAAAAGTAATACCAGCAAGTATACACCAAGTATCAAAGTACCCAATACGCATATACGTGTTTGTTTTAGGACTAGACAATTGATCATATTTTATTTCTTTGTATGAGCAATTATCAAAAAACAAGATAACTGAGATAAAACGATTATTATTCCATTTTCAATACTGCTTTCATTTCATCTTGCGTTAAGAATCCAGTGCAGTGGTGCAAGATTGTTCCAATTGAATTTTATTTAAAATTCAAGAAAATCCACTGTTAAAAAGACATTTTTTTTTTAAGTTAAATAGATTCTCAATCTCAATTTTGACCAAAACAGTCAAATATGAATTTTGCAATAATCGATCAGCCCTTGTGTGTACTTATGTATATGTATATGTTTCTATGGTTCTTTCACTTGGATCTTTGCTAAACAGTCCAAAGCCCAAATATATTTAAAAAGCTGAAATGATCATCATGTTACGAAAGCGCATTGCATTCACTGGATAAAAAAAAATTAGACACCTTATCTCATAATTACGAGATCTTTTCTCATAATTATGAGAAAAGATCTCGTAATTATGAGATCAGGATCTCGTAATGATGAGATCAGGAAAGGTGCCACATTAGCCACTGCTTCGCTCAGAACCACATACTGCACATCCACGAAGGGGCATCGGAACTACTGTAACCAGCTGCCACTCGGGTGGTGCCATCTTAACTATATCCTATATCTTTATTATAATGTGTATATATTGTAAATTACGACGGAGTATTACACTAAGCAAGGACAACAGTGCGCACCGTATATATTTTGATCTATTTTATACTTTAGATTTATATTGTTTGGCATTAATTGGTGACAGAAAAGAACAAATTTCATTCTGCAGGGAAACGCGTGTCCTTACTGTGCATATTGAATCTTGAATCTATGTTTTATGAAGACCCTGTGTGCGCTCAGCGCTGTGGCACAAGTTACGCACTGAAATCTGGTGGAAGAAAAATAATAATAAGACAAGACGAAAAATAAGTAGGCTGTGTGTGACTAAGGTAATTACAGAACTTGTCTTGAGAAATAGCTTTCAAATAATTTGAAAGCTATTTCTCAAGACAAGTTCTGTAATTACCTTGTCCGCTTTCATTGTGTTTATATCTTAACAGGAGCTGGCCACTACCGTGGTGCTGAAATCAAGCGATGTCAGGCACATTGATCACCCACCACGTCATCCGCGCATGTCACACACAGCCTACTTATTTTTGTCTTATAATTATTATTATTTTTCTTCCGCCAGATTTTGGTGCGTAACTTGTGCCAGAGCTTTGAGCGCACACTACTTAATTAGGTTCGGGAACCTAATTAAGTAGGCTACTTACAACGGCATGAAAGACAATCTGACATTCTGATTGTTGTTGGTTATTTCTTTAAAAACTACAACTTCATTCTTGTGATATTATGACTTGTGGCAACAGCCTTGTACATGGGCGCCTGCTCTACCACTAAGCCACTGGCGCCCCCAGCTTATTTTTTCAGTCAATCAATGATTCAATTAACCGACTCGTAGTTTCAACTGTAATTATTGCAAAGGCAAAATGAAGAAATTAGTTAAAACATGTTTTTTTCTGAAACAACAAAACAAAAGTTAAAATTTCTTTCTAAAACAAGGTCAAAATGATAATACTAAAACATTTGACTTCCTAAGTAAAACATGATGATACAAATTCAAAGTATGTTATTCAGCAATAATTTTGATTTCCAGCAGGAATGGACTTCCATATTTAGTATGTGCCTGAGCTAAAACTCAAGGTCTCATTCAATCATATATCATTTGAGTGGAGTTTGGCATCGAGGAGAGGACTTTTCAACTCTGGGATGACTGATGTTTGTTTTATGTCAGATTATCTACGTGATGCGGAATCCAAAGGACAACATTGCCTCCTATTATCACTTCAGTTTCAGCTGTAGCCAACTGGAGACTCCCAAGAGCTTTGAGGACTTCCTTGAGCAGTATCTGGCAGGCAACGGTAAAGTACCTGATAATCATCTGATCATCAAGAGCTGACAAAATGATCGGGAAGACTTTTAATGTTATGTTTAAAGAAGTCTGTTTGTGTTGACAATACCTGCAGATACTGAGTGCTTGATTATAAACATTTTAATAAATTATTTAACATTAAGAACTGTTGACAATCCTAATACATTTAAAGATCTACTTTGGCCCATTTTAGTTATGATATACAATAAAATGCCACTTTTAAATGGCAATCTACATTATGATCTTTGGATATTTTTATTAGATTTTTAGGACATCATTTACCATGACAGTTATATTACATTTTTATGATCTACTATACAATGGCATTTTCTGACATTTTCCTGACATTTTTTATGCCATTTAATCCATCCATCCATTCATCCATCCATCCATCCATCCATCCATCCATCACACAGTTGGAGCTTCATCCTGGTTTGACCACATCAGGGAGTGGCATTCAATGAGAGACCAGTACAACATCCTCTTCCTGACCTATGAGGACATGATTTTGGTAAGATGTGGTTTCAGTGTGGTTGTTCAGCATTTTCATTTAGCTTGGACTGAAAGATGGTGTGGGGAAGGGATGCATTTCAAAACCATTTAATACCATTAATTAAAAAGAGCCATGTTAATTTGAAAAAATAAACCTTATAAAAACAATAAATTCTTTGTCAGTGTTTTAACTTGTCTGTTGGGCCTCTGTGTCCCTTTTAGGACCTGAAGGCAGCAGTAACCAAGATCTGCACTTTCTTGGGGAAAAACCTGAGTGAAGCAGCCATTGAGGAAGTTGTAGAAAAAGCTTCGTTTAACAACATGAAGAAAAACCCAAAAGCCAACTACGAGTTTCTGCCAAAAGAAAAGGTGCAGAAAGACTTTATGCGCAAAGGTAATGTAACATAACTGCAGCTTATGTGCGGAAACATGTAAACAGATATCAAGTCCAATTTGTTTTTCTGTCATTACAGGTAAGATCGGTGACTGGAAGAACACCTTTACTGATGCTCAGAGTCACAGAGTTGATCAAGTTCTTCAGGAGAGACTCGGTGATATGTCTCTGAAGTTCATCTGGGAATAAGCAGAGCAGCCACACAAACCTCAAGATGCTTACATCTGTTTAAGCCTGAGATCCCCAAAAATCACTGACATGTACCTGTCTTATGCTTACAATATCTGCAGGAGCTAACTGTTGATATGCATCACAATAAGGCTTTATAACCCATGTTTGGAGTTCTGTACCAGCAAAACGTGAACACACATGAGCAGAAATCACTAATAAATGCAGCTGGCCAATTGTTGTCTTGATTGAAGTCAACAGGAGTTGAATTGTGTGTTTCTTTATGTGATGAAGGCTTTTTGGTCACTGAACTGACTTCACACTTCAATTCTCTTTGTCTGGAAGGAGATCAAAGAAAACATTTTTTATCAGTAAACAAAACAGAATTAATATGGAGACTTTTTTTTAGGAAACAGGTTCTCTGAGTTATCAGATAACTGCTGTGTTCCAGATTGGATGTGAATCAGGGATTTATTCAACTAAAATATACTGATAACAGAACAGACCTGCTTCGTAGAACAGATCCCTAAATGAATATTCAGACATGAATAATAATTTAGTGATTCAGGATGTTTTACTTCAAAAACATTTGATGCTGAAGACATTTAAGCAGGGAACATAACTTTAAAAAAGTAATTAGTTATAGTTACTCGTTACTTTCCCCAAAATGTAACTGAGTTAGTACCTGAGTTACTGCACTATAGAAGTAACTAATTACCTGGAAAAGTAACTATAGTGTTACTTTTTTTTTTTTTTTAATAAAAATGCTCAAATATGTCAAATTGCACAGCACTGCATTGTTGTGTGTGTGTGTGTGTGTGTGTGTGTGTGTGTGTGTGTGTAAGAACCTCCATTTATCGAGCAATTTAAACGTGAAAAGTCTACTGAATGACCGACAGAGCAGAGCAGACCTGCTTCGTAGAGCAGATCCCTAAATGAATATTCAGACATGAATAATTTATTTGGGATGCAGGATGTTTTTACCTTAAAAACGTTTGATTCTGAAGACATTTAAGCCACATTTTCAAAAAAAACTTTGAAGTACCTTTAAAACCAAAAGTAACCCCTACCAACGTAGATCGTTGGATCGTTTAGCATTTCCACCACAGACAGAACTCTGTGTTCCCTTTTCACCAGTGATACACAGGAATGTCTGCACCTTGTTCATGGACCATAGAATGGGTTTGCACACGACATTGTAAGAACGAAAAACAGGCTGGAGTGAGAGTTTAGTCTTGATGTGATATTCAAAAATAGCATGTTTGTGCATTGAGTCATGACCATTGAACACATCACATAATATCCTCAGATTCAGATCTTAATTAGCAGCACACTGATTTTAGCAACAGGACAGACTGATACCACAGCCTGTTGTGTCTAAATGGAGGGACTCTGAATCGCCTGTTGGAGGGCAGACGTTGGTTTTCTCTGTTTAGAATCTGTGTTTGCAAGTCTGAGCATGCACTTTTTGTGGGCAGCCTGAAAGACGTGACACAGGTTGGCTGACAATCTTAGTTTTAAATTTGGAGTTTATTGTATATGTTAGTGTAAGTTTCACACCAAAGAGGGAGAGCCATGGTGGTGGTGGGTGTTCCATCTCTGTTTTCGCTTTCCTAAACCAAGTCCAGATCTGCCTCACCATCTCAGGGTAAAGCCTGCACTTGTCTCATAGAGGGCCGCCCCTTCACATGGGGTCAGCACCCCTCTTTCCAAGCTTCAGAACATAAAGAGCCTTCAGAGACAACAAGTGCTCTGAGGCTCACAATCACATGCTCGCCGCCATCCTCAACAGGACAGTGGACTGAATTCCTCCTTGCCTGTTGATGTAGGCCACCATGGTGCAGTTGTCAGTCCTCACCAACACGTGCTTTCCATTTGTCAGGGGTCTGAAGTGCTGGCAGACCAAAAACACTACCTGTAGCTCGAGGAGGTGGATTTGGATGTGTCAGACCACACCGCTCTCCCCAGACAGGGCCCTCACATTCATGTTTGTCTTTCTTTGCACTTTTTAAACTTTCCTTGACCTACATGCTGTGTCTTCTTTTTCCAGCACACACTTAGCTGTTAATGTGATTTATTAAAATTACAAATTGAGTGACACAGATGCTTCAGATCTGTAGTTGTAACCTCTTAAAATGTGAATAATTTGAAGTTTTACAAAAACATCAGCACTTTGTTGTATTTCCAAGTTACTGTTGGTGACAGTGTGTAGCCACCTGCACATAAAAGAGCCAACAATAACTAACATAAAACAAATCAAAGTCCAGAGTCCAGCTACTGTTCCTGTGAGCTCAGACGTTTTCTCTGCTCTCTAACACTTCTCTCGTTGTTCTGTGTGATTCAGAAGTAACATGGAAAAGATCTCTGATTTTCTCTTCAGGTATAAAAACTACAACTTTGTCGTTGACTTTACAACGCCAGAGCACGTCGATTCACTTCAAAGTTTGGAAATTCGAGATAGTGATGTATTCCTCGTCACTTATCCGAAGTCAGGTGAGTGAGACAAACTCTTTATAACATTATTTGCTTTTACAGTTTTGTGCATTGCTGGGAACAGATTGACGGATCAGGTATGATGTCTCATAACTCAACATATGCCCCCCACCCCGCAGGTACGATATGGACTCAGCAGATCATCATCTCGATCTGTGAGCTGGATGGGGGTCTGAATAAATATCGAAACAACTTGGAGCAAATGCCGTGGCTGGAGCGTACAGAGGAGGGTCGAGAAGATTACGCTCTGCGACCTTCTCCGCGGTTCTTTTCCTCTCACCTCACCCCACCTCTCATGCCTCCAGGACTGAAGGACAAGAAGGCAAAGGTCAGTGTTTTATGGAAATCCAAAACAGTATGACATTGTGTTCATATAATCAAACTGTATCAGGTGCAACTGCGCTGAGACAACAAGGGAGGCTGAACTTCCTCTAAAATTTCATATAAGAAATGGTCAAAAATCCACAATTGAATTTACATTAAAATCATAATTTACATTGCATTAAACGTGTGCTAGGATGCGTTTAACATCATGACTATGATGTTCAAATGTTAGCTATTTATCACCAGTTTTCAAATGCGACCTCCCTGTCATACATTCTCGTGTCAGCACGGTGGACACGGAGCCTCCAAGCATTCATATGAGACAGTGCTAAGCAGGTTTTTTCATGCAGCAAAGCAAGACGGTCATTGGATGAATGCGTCAAACTCGTCATTTCCAGGAAGGCTCAGCTTACCTAGGACCCAATGGAGTGGTAGGTGGGAGAGGACACTCGGTGTATGCATGGTGATTGGAGGAATTGTCTGAAAGGCTGAATCCCTTTGTGATTGACAGCGCTTTTGAAATACACATAGAGCCTTCTGACAGAGTGCTGTCCGGAGCTCCTTATTTCCATAAGTGATATTATAAGAGAGGTGTTGGTTTACTGTATACCAAGCATGTGACCTCAGTGATGATGTATGACTGAACCCTTAGGTGCTGGTTTTATGGATGGTCAATCTCCACAGGATATTCAGTAAGAACAGGGTGATGAAGGGTGATTTTAAATCCAGTTCACACACTAATTGACTTGCCACTCATTTATTTTCTCTTGGTCACAATAGCCATAGGTGAGGTATATGGTGGGTGTGATGGGTGGTTAATTCTCATGGAGGCACAGGATAATAAACTGGATGATTAAACAAAGAGAAACAGAGTCCCGAAATTGCAGAATAGCTACATGTCCGCTTTAGCTGGAGTCAGATGTCCTTTGCTGCCGCTGAGCTCCACCGATTGATGTAAGAGACTCGTGATTGGTGGAGGAAGTCAGTTACCATTGGCATTACCTGTTCATGTGAAGAGTGAGTGAATGAAAGGAGGGTTGTCTTGGTGTAAACCGTAGAGACAGGATGACCTTCTGAACAGATATAGCTCATTTTCATCTTTGAGGTCTATTTTGCTGTGGTTCTAGGGCATGACTGTGGGTGAAAAATGGCTTCAATTAAATGTTCCTTTTACAAGTTACTGCCTCACTACAATATGACAAATTTTATGATGTAAACTTAAAGTGAGCTTCCCCTGTTTGACCAGCAGGGCCCTCGCAGCCGCCACTTAACTGTACATATCTTTGTGTATTAATATGTTCCCTTCACCATTTATTCCATATATATTCTGTATATCACCTTGCACTCCTGGTTAAAAAACTAAAAATCTATGAAGAATGAAGCAGATATTTTACTTAGTTAAGGTCAAATCTACCACAGTCTGCAAATATTCCTTTACAAGTCAAAGTTGTGGGAACACTTTATAATACAGCACACGGCTAACAGTGTAATTACCCAACACTTACCGGTAAGTCATCTTAACTCATTGTTGTATGTAGTACTGGGAATTTTTGAGTAAAGGAGAAACTACTTATACTGTGAGTATTTTTGAAATACTGGCTACTTATGGGGTGTTTTAGAGGAAAGGATAAATTACTTGTAGTGTAAGTATATTCTAAGTCATGGGTACTCACAGGGTACCTCTAAAGTAATAATGGTATACAGTATTTCACAGTTGTGATGTGCTACTAAAATGGAATATATGTGGATGTACAATAAAAGAAATAAAAAAAACCCTCCTTCCTCAGGTGGAGGAGTTTAAGTATCTCGGGGTCTTGTTCATGAGTGAGGGTAGGATGAAGTGGGAGATTGACAGGCGGATTGTGGCGGTGTTGGCAGTGATGCAGGTGCTTAACCCGTCCATTGTGGTGAAGAGGGAGCTTAGCCAGAAAGCTAGGCTCTTGATTTACCTGTTAATCTACGTTCCAATCCTCACCTATGGTCATGAGCTCCGGGTAGTGACCGAAAGAATGAGATCGCGAGTACAAGCGGCCGAAATGAGTTTCCTCCGCAGGGTGGCTGGGCTCAGCCTTAGAGACAGGATGAGGAGCTCGGACATCTGGGAGGGACTCAGAGTAGAGCCGCTGCTCCTCCACATCGAGAGGAGCCAGTTGAGGTGGTTCGGGCATCCGGTAAGGATGCCTTCTGGACGCCTCCCTTGGGCATGTCCAACCAGGAGGAAACCTCGGGGCTGCCCCAGGACACGCTGAAAACACAACAGTATTTCAGACCCTACCTGCAAGCCTAAGCCCCAGGTGCCAGGCTGTGGCCTGTTTAGTTCACCAAAAGCCTGATTTCAACTGAGTTATGTTTAAAGTTCAAGAAAATGTGACGTTAATTAAAAATTTTTATTCAAATAAATTTATGAATTTTAATTGTATATAAAAATTAATTGACTTATAGTTTCAGCTGTAATTATGAGATACAAAGTCAAAACCAAGAGACAATAAAAATAAATAAAATAAACTATACAATAAAACTTGTACTTTCTTAAACAACAGAAGAAACAAAGTCAAATTTACAATAATTAAACATCTGATTTGCTAAGTCCAGACTCCTCAAAGTTTGTGACTCAGCAATAATTTTTTTTTTCAGCAGGAATAGGCTTCTACATTTAGTATGTGCCTGAGCTAAGACTCAAGGTGTGGTGTGAGTGGAGTTTGGCATCAAGGAGAGGACGTATTGGTTTCAACTCTGGGATGACTGATGTTTGTTTTTATGTCAGATTATCTACGTGATGCGGAATCCAAAGGACAACATTGCCTCCTATTATCACTTCAGTTTCAACTGGAGTCTCCTGGAGACTCCAAAGAGCTTTGAGGACTTCCTTGAGCAGTATCTGGCAGGCAACGGTAAAGTACCTGATAATCATCTGATCATCAAGAACTGACAAAGATTTGATGGACTTTTAATGCTATGTTAAAAAAGTCTGCATTGTGTGTTTTTGTTGACAATACCTTCAGATACAGAGCACTTGATTATGAACATAATATTGAGAACATTTGAAAATCTCAATATTTAAAAATTTACTTTGGCCCAGGACACTTTTATAGATCAAGTGTTGGTTTCTTCAATGCTGAATGTTTACACCATCATAATAGTAGTGTAATGTACACTCAGCTCTTTTCTGTTGCATTCGGGCCAGTAGATTTTTCAGTAGAAAAATTAATGTGAGCACATGTGTTTTGAAGTGATGAATTACTATTTATTAATGTAATGTTGTATATTGTATGCCTCCACGCCAGCGACAGCTGTGTTCGGCGGCATTATGTTTTTGGGTTGTCTGTCTGTCCATATGTCCATCCCATTCTCATAAACATGATAGTTTAAGAAAGCCCTGAGGGGATTTTCCAAATTTGGCACAAACGATTATTAGATTACTCTTTAGTGGTCAAAGGTCAAGGTTACTATGACCCCACTAAACATGCTTTTGACCATCACTCAAGAATTCACGGGCTATTTGACAAAGTTTCACACAAATGTTTAATGGGACAAAATGATGATATTTTATATTCAAAAAGTCAAAGGCCAACTTCACTGTGACATCATGTCGGACACTGAATTAGTGACACTAATCTTGAGTGAAGTTGAATAAAGCATTCATGTTTTCAAAGATGTGAACTTTAAGTGCAACTTGACCGGTGCATAGAGACATACAACCACAAGACCTGGCGAGGCCATGATATGAATTTTTATATTTTTTATGACATTTTTATGGCAGACTATATCAGTGGATCTCAACTTCTTTACTGAAGGGACGCCTTTTTTAATCACTGAGTGAACTGATGACCATACAATGTTTATGACAAACTAGGTTTTTTTTTAAGATACCGTAACATTTTATTACACTTATTATGGTGCACTGTTCTTTCTTTTGACATCTCATCTACTGTTCTTTTTTTGCACTACTCTTTGTACTGTGTGGTTCGTTCATGTACTGCTGCTCTGACAAGCACATTTCCCCTCTGATATAAATAATCTTTTTGTCCGTTCCTCCATCCATCCATCATGCAGTCTTAGCATCATCCTGGTTTGACCACATCAGGGAGTGGCATTCAATGAGAGACCAGTACAACATCCTCTTCCTGACCTATGAGGACATGATTTTGGTAAGATGTGGTTTCAGTGTGGTTGTTCATCATTTTCATTTAGTTTGGACTAAAAGATGGTGTGGGGAAGTTACTGTTCTAACTTGTTGTCTGTTGGGCCTCTGTGTCCCTTTTAGGACCTGAAGGCAGCAGTAACCAAGATCTGCACTTTCCTGGGGAAAAACCTGAGTGAAGCAGCCATTGAGGAAGTTGTAGAAAAAGCTACGTTTAACAACATGAAGAAAAACCCAAAAGCCAACTACGAGTTTGTGCCAAAAGATCAGGTGAAGAAAGACTTCATGCGCCAAGGTAACGTGACATAACTGCAGCTTATGTGCAGAAACATGTCAACAGATATCAAGCTCAATTTTTTTTTCTTTTTCTGTCATCACAGGTAAGATCGGTGACTGGAAGAACACCTTTACTGTCGCTCAGAGTCACAGAGTTGATCAAGTTCTTCAGGAGAGACTCGGTGATATGTCTCTGAAGTTCATCTGGGAATAAGCAGAGCAGCCACACAAACCTCAAGATGTTTGCATCTGTTTAAGCCTGAGATCCCCAAAAATCATTGACCCTGTGTCTGTCTTATGCTTACAATATCTGCAGGAGCTAACTGTAACTGTTGATATGCATCACAATAAGGCTTTATAACCCATGTTTGGAGTTCTGTACCAGAAAAACATGAACACACATGAGCAGAAATCACGAATAAATGCAGCTGGCCAATTTGTTGTCTTGATTGAAGTCAACAGGAGTTGAATTGTGTTTCTTTATGGATGGTGAAGGCTTCTTTGGTCACTGAAACTGACTTCACACTTCAATTCTCTTTGTCTAAAATGAGAGTAAAGAAAACATTTTTATCAGTAAACAAAACAGAATTAATATGGAGACTTTTTTAGAAAACAGGTTATAGGCTATAGAAGTAACTAATTACCTGGAAAAGTAACTATAGTGTTACTTTTTTTAATAAAATGCTCAAATATGTCAAATTGCACAGCACTGCATTGTTGTGTGTGTGTGTGTGTGTGTGTGTGTGTGTGTGTGTGTGTGTGTGTGTGTGTGTGTGTGTGTGTGTGTAAGAACCTCCATTTATCGAGCAATTTAAACATGAAAAGTCTACTGACTGACCGACACCTGTGTGTATGCGGAGAGTGAGGGGGGTGGAGGGAGCGGGGCTGCGGAAACATCCTGCAGTCCCACATACTACCATGCGTTTAAATAATTTATATAGATGGATATATAGAGAGAAAGGCGATGTTTAGAGAGCAAGCCCAAATAAGCAACTCCACTTTAGAAACAAGCCCAAAAAACCGCAACCTATCATTTGTAAAACTGTGTTCCCACCAAACGCGATGAACGTGATTTACTCACGCGTAATGTGAGTTACGCGCCGCGCTAACGCGTGAATTTAGACGCCGAACCATTTTGTTAATTCGCATTATTGCGTCAGTAGCAAGCCCGCCCATTTTCACTAGATAACAACATCTTGCCCACCATTCTCTCCTAAACCATGGCAGAGATAACCACCATCACTGCTTTGTACCTGCTCTGGAAGTCCCAGATGTGTCGGAGGTCCAAACGCTGTCGTTTTTAGGTTCACCCTATCCTGCAGAAGCGCATCCAGCTCAGGGAGTTTCACCACCTCCTCCAGGTACTCTGTCTGGATAATAGCCGCTTTCAGCGGTACTTCAGGATCCCCCGGCAGGACACCAACTACAGGCACTCCATTTCAGCTGCGGAGCACCTGTCCATCTGTCTCTGGTGAGTAGCAGTTTGTTGTTGTCAACAACTGGATGTCAGGTCGTCAGGACATCACCGACGTCGGGAGAATCTCAACGCTGATTGGCTTTCGCGGCACAGCGTCACGCGAATTCGCCTCAATAGTTCAATATTTTCAACTCGAGCAATGAGGCGTTGGACGTGAATTTCGCGTCAAGCCAATCATCATAACTTATGCGGTTGTCTCTCCCTCCCTTTCCTCTAACCTGCCCTCACCAAAGAAAAAAGTCTTTAGGGCTGCACTGAGAAGGAGCTTGCTTGGGTCAAAGCCGCTTCAGTGAACTTAAGTTAAGCCGAGTAACGGCACCTTTTATTGTGAGTGATGGTAATGGCATTATAACAGCAGAGACAGTAACTTTTCTGATTACTCGTCACCGAAAAAAGTAACGCCGTTAGTAACGCGCTTCTCAGAGAACCGTCACCTTATCGTGGTGGAGGAGTTTGAGTGCCCTAATGACCCTAGGAGCTATGCTGTCAGGGGCATTTTGCCCCTGGTAGGGTTTCCCATGGCAGATTGGTTCTGGGCGAAGGGTCAGATGAAGAATGGTTCAAAAGACCCTTCATGATGGATAAAAACAAGGATCTGTGTACCTGGCCCGGAAGTTTACCGGGGCCCCACCCTAGAGTGAGGCCTGGGGTTGGAGCCCGTGGGCGAGCGCCTGGTTGCCGGGCTTTCGCCCAATGATTGACTTTGCAGTCATATCATTTGACCTGCGGCCATATGTTCTGGACACTCGGGTGAAGAGAGGAGCAGAGCTGTCAACTGCTCACCACCTGGTGGTGAGTTGGATCAGACGGCGGGGGAAGACGCCGCACAGCCCTGGCAGGCCCAAACGAACAGTGAGGGTCTGCTGGGAACGCCTGGCGGAAGAACCTGTCAAGATGATCTTCAATTCCCACATCCGGGAGAGCTTCAACCACGTCCTGAGGGCAGAGGGGGACATTGAGTCCGAATGGGCCTTGTTTCGCTCTGCCATTGTCGAGGTGGTGGCTGCGAGCTGTGGCCGCAAGGCTGCTGGGGCCAGTCACGGCGGTAATCCCCGAACCCACTGGTGGACGCCAGAGGTGAGGGGAGCTGTCAGGCTGAAGAAGGAGGCCTACAGGGCATGGTTGGCCTGTGGGTCTCCGGAAGCAGCTGATGGGTACCGGCGGGCCAAGCGAAGTGCAGCGGCGGCAGTCGCGGAGGCAAAAACTCTGGCATGGGAGGAGTTCGGTGAGGCCATGGAGGAAGACTATCGATCGGCTCCAAAGAGGTTCTGGCAAACTGTCTGGCGCCTCAGGGGGGGAAGGCGGCAACTTGCTCACACTGTTTACAGTGTGAGCGGGGAGCTGTTGATGTCAACTGGGGACATTGTCGGGCAGTGAAAGGAATACTTTGAGGAGCTCGTCAATCCCACCAGCATGTATTCCAGTGAGGAAACAGAGACAGGGGTATCGGGGGCGGGTCGTCCAATTTCTGGGGCAGAAGTTGTCGAGGTAGTGAAACAACTCCGAGGCAGTGGAGCCCCGGGGATGGATGAGATTCGTCCTGGATATCTCAAGGCTCTGGATGTTGTTGGGCTGTCCTGGCTGACATGCCTCTGCAACATTGCGTGGACATCGGGGGCAGTGCCTCTGCAGTGGCAGAAAGGGGTGGTGGTCCCCATTTTCAAGAAGGGGGACCAGAGGGTGTGTTCCAACTTACAGGGGGATCACACTCCTCAGCCTACCTGGTAAGGTCTACTCCAGGGTGCTGGAGAAGAGGGTCCAGTCGATAGTTGAACCTCGGATTGAGGAGGAGCAATGTGGTTTTCGTCCCGGACACAGAACTGTGGACCAGTTCTTTACCCTCACCAGGGTGCTGGAGGGGGCATGGGAGTTTGCCCAACCAGTCCACATGTGTTTTGTGGATTTGGAGAAGGCTTACGACCGTGTCCCCAGGGGCATCCTGTGGGGGGTGCTCCGACCTGTTCCCGGTGAGGGTTGGACTCCGTCAGGGCTGCCCTTCGAACAGTGACCTCCAGCTCTTGCTGGGATGGTTCGCAGCCGAGTGTGAAGCGGCTGGGATGAGAATCAGCACCTCCAAGTCTGAGACCATGGTCCTCAGCCGGAAAAGGGTGGATTGCCCACTCCAGGTCGGGGGGGAGGTCCTTCCTCAGGTGGAGTAGTTTAAGTATCTTGGGATCTTGTTCACAAGTGAGGGTAGGATGGAGCGGGAGATCGACAGGCGGATTGGGGCAGCAGTGATGCAGGCGCTTAACCGGTCCATTGTGGCTCTCGATTTACCGGTCGATCTACGTTCCAATCCTCACCTATGGTCATGAGCTCTGGGTAGTGACCGAAAGAATGAGATTGCGAGTACAAGCAGCCGAAATGAGTTTCCTCCGCAGGGTGGCTGGGCTCAGCCTTAGAGATAGGATGAGGAGCTCGGACATCTGGGAGGGACTCAGAGTAGAGCCGCTGCTCCTCCACATCGAGAGAAGCCAGTTGAGGTGGTTCGGGCATCCGGTAAGGATACCATCTGGATGCCTCCCTTGGGAGGTGTTTCGGTCGTGTCCAACCGGGAGGAGACCTCGGGGCCGCCCCAGGACATGCTGGAGGGACTACATCACCCGGCTTGCCTGGGAACGAGCTGACGGAAGTGGCTGGGGAGAGGACTGTCTGGGCTTCTTTGCTAATTTAGTTCACGTTTCACCCCAAGGGGTGGTCGTCTTGTGGCACCAGGAAGAGCCATGGTGGTGGTGGGTGTTCCATCGTCTGGCAAAAAAAACTCTGTTTTCGCTTTCCTAAACCAAGTCCAGATCTGCCTCACCATCTCAGGGTAAAGCCTCCACTCTTCTCATAGATGACTGCCCCTTCACATGGGGTCAGCACCCCTCTTTCCCATTTTCAGAACATAAAGAGCCTTCAGAGACAGCAAGTGCTCTGAGGCTCACAATCACATGCTTGCTGCCATCGCCAACAGGACAGTGGACCACCACGGTGCAGTTGTCAGTCCTCACCAACACGTGCTTTCCCTTTGTCAGGGGTCTGAAATGTTGAAAAACCAAAAACACTACCTGTGGCTCGAGGAGGTGGATTTGGATGTGTCAGACCACACCGCTCTCCCCAGGTAGGGCCCTCGCATTCATATTTGTCTTTCTTTGCACTTTTTAAACTTTCCTTGACCCACATACTGTGTCTTCTTTTTTCCAACACACACTTAGCTGTTAATCTGAGTTATCTTTCTGTCAATATAATTCGGTGACACGGACGCTTATAGAATTGAAACTTTAGCTAAAGTTTAGTCAGGAAGACAATACTTTCATGCTTAGTCTGTGACTTTCTTCCTCACCCTGCTATTCACCCCACGCGTGCATGCTCACCCTCTATCTCTGGCTGTCAGTGTTCAGGGCTGTCAATCGAGTCATCAGCCACTGGCCGCGCACATGTGAGTTGTCGACAGTGATGTTGGGAACATCAGGGTGTCCCACGGAGGCACCAATTATGTTGGGAACAACAATATTAGGCCTCACCAAGGGGACACCATTAAAGTTGTAAACTGGTTATCGAAAATAATTAATAATTATTAATAATAATTCATAATCATATTAAATAATGTGACTTAATTAACATCAATTTTAACATTGCCTTTGCCTAGGGTGCCAAAATGGTCAGGCATGGCCCTGTCCAGGAAAAAGAGAGTCTGTGAGCAATTGCCTTCCCTTTTAGTGGTTTGGGGCAATGAAGCAAGGGTCTGAGCATCTGGGCTGTGACAGGCCCAGCAAGAAAGAGGTGGCTCTGAGAGATTGCAGGATTTATCTTAGAGTTTCTTACAGTGAGATCACGGAGGAGCATGTCACTCTAACAGTACTGTCCAATCAAGTTTGACGACTGGTCTCAGCGGGAGGTGTGAGGTGACCCCCCGTCAACAGGCTACTCGTGGTCTAGTTAGCTCTCACTGTCATCAACCATTACTAGCATAGCATGTAATTGCATACATAGCATCATGCCTAGTAGCCATAGCTGACCAAAACATTCAGGTGTCATCAATCATTGCAGGTCAAACTATTTCATAGTATATATGGCATTCTGAATCATAGCTTAGCAGGCTAAGCAGCGTGGCATTCATGGCAGTGAAGCCTCAGTCTTTTTAAAATCTTATCTGCACAATCATCTGTTAATCTGTACACCTATATTTAGCATTAAATTTGATCTTTATTCCTTACTCCTGTCACTCCTGATTGAAATGCACAAATCTGTAGTTGTAACCACTTAAAATGTGAATAATTTGAAGTTTTACAAAAAAATGTTTTGCATTGTAAATGAAACATGCTCAGTAATTCCATAGATGAATAGACAGATTCAAGGGTTTTTAAACAAAACAAAACAAAAAAAATCAGCACTTTGTTGTATTTCCAAGTTACTGTTGGTGACAGTGTGTAGCCAGGTGGCAGTGTTTCAGATACAGGCCTGCACATATAAGAGCTAACAGTCAGTAACGTATAAAACAAATAAAAGTCCAGAGTCCAGCTACTGTTCCTGTGAGCTCAGCAGTTTTCTCTGCTCTCTAACACTGTTTTGTGTGATTCAGAAGTAACATGGATTAGATATCTGATTTTCTCTTCAGGTATAAAAACTACAACTTTGGCGCTGGTTACACAACTCCAGAGCACATAGATTCACTCCAGAGCTTTGAAATTCAAGATAGCAATGTATTTCTTGTCACTTATCCAAAGTCAGGTGAGTGAGACAAACTCTTCATCACATTATTTGTTTAACTGGGAACAGACTTATTGATCAGGTATGATGTCTCCTGCCTCCCTCCCAACTCCACAGATACTATATGGACTCAGCAGATCATCATCTCCATCCTTGAGTTGGATGGGGGTCTGAACAAATATCCAAACAACATGGAGCAAATGCCATGGCTGGAGTTTCAGGGGGGTCAAGAAAATTACACTCTGTGACCTTCTCCTCGGCTCTTTTCCTCTCACCTCACCCCACCTCTTATGCCTCCAGGACTGAAGGACAAGAAGGCAAAGGTCAGTATTTATGGAAGTCCAAAACAATGATGAACTCAAGAATTCACGGGCTATTTGACAAAGTTTCAAACAAATGTTTAATGGGACAAAATGATGATATTTTATATCCAAAAAGTCAAAGGCCAACTTCACTGTGACATCATAATGTCATGCAAAAATACTTTTTTGGCCAACGTCATATCTTAGAAACAGAAGGGGAGACATTTGGTCAGACACTGAATTAGTGACACTACTTGGTGCATGTAGACATACAACATATGAATTTTTATTGACTTTATGACATTTTTATGGCAGACTATATCAGTGGATCTCAACCTCTTTATTGAAGGGATGCCTTTTGTATCACTGAGTGAAGTGATGACCATACAATGTTTATGACAAACTAGTTTTTTTTTTTTTTTTATGATACCATAACATTTTATTACACTTATTATGGTGCACTGTTCTTTCTTTTGATATCTCATATTGTTTTTTCCCCTGCTCTTTGTACTGTGTGGTTTGTTCATGTACTGCTGCTATGACATGCACATTTCTCTGATATAAATAATCTTTTTGTCCGTCCGTCCGTCCGTCCGTCCGTCCATCCATCCATCATACAGTCCTTGCATCGTCCTGGTTTGACCACATCAGGGAGTGGCATTCAATGAGAGACCAGTACAACATCCTCTTCCTGACCTATGAGGACATGATTTTGGTAAGATGTGGTTTCAGTGTGGTTGTTCAGCATTTTCATTTAGTTTGGACTGAAAGATGGTGTGGGGAAGGGATGCATTTCAAAACCATTTAATACTGTCAGTTATGAAGAGCCCAATGACAACCTTCTAAAAACAATAAATTCTTTTTCAGTGTTTTAACTTGTCTGTGTCCCTTTTAGGACCTGAAGGCAGCAGTAACCAAGATCTGCACTTTCCTGGGGAAAAACCTGAGTGAAGCAGCCATTGAGGAAGTTGTAGAAAAAGCTTCGTTTAACAACATGAAGAAAAACCCAAAAGCCAACTACGAGTTTCTGCCAAAAGATGAGGTGAAGAAAGACTTCATGCGCAAAGGTAATGTAACATAACTGCAACTTATGTGCAGAAACATGTAAACAGATGTCAAGCTCATTTTTTTTTCTTTTCTGTCATTACAGGTAAGATCGGTGACTGGAAGAACACCTTTACTGATGCTCAGAGTCACAGAGTTGATCAAGTTCTTCAGGAGAGACTCGGTGATATGTCTCTGAAGTTCATCTGGGAATAAGCAGAGCAGCCACACAAACCTCAAGATGTTTGCATCTGTTTAAGCCTGAGATCCTCAAAAATCATTGACCCTGTGTCTGTCTTATGCTTACAATATCTGCAGGAGCTAACTGTAACTGTTGATATGCATCACAATAAGGCTTTAAAACCCATGTTTGGAGTTCTGTGCCAGCAAAATGTGAACACACATGCACAAAACACTGATAATCACAGTTGACCAATTTGTTGTCTTTATTGAAGTCAATGGGAGTTAAATTGTAATTGTGTTTCTTTATGTATGGTGAAGACTTGTTTGGTCACTGAAACAAGTCTTCACCATACATAAAAATATCAAGGTTCACGACACGACAACATGCTTTACTTCTTATTTTTTCTGATAAACAGGGTCTCTGAGCTATTGGATAACTGCTGTGTCCCAGATTGGATGTGATCCAGAGATTTATTCAGATAAGTTATACTGATAACTGTGGAAACCTGCCTCTTGGAACAGACCCTGTATTAATACTTGAATAATACAGGGATAACAATCTTTGGGATGCAGGAGGTTTTGCTGGGTCAGAAATAAGGTAAGCACACATAAAGTTATACATTAGCAGGCTACCCGCCTGTGACGTGCCACAGGGCATGAAATAAACATTGATTTGTAATGTGTAACTGATTTTATCAATGATTGTACAGGTTTTATTCACTTGGGGGGTTGTTTTGGAGAGAATAAGACCTCAGCAGATAAATCCACTGCTGGTAAAAAACCTGCTGAACAATGAAGACTGATGAAAATTTAACCCAGGTGTGACGGCCTAATGTGTCTGTTCCTTCACAGCTCTTCCTTGTGGTCGAAGAGGCGGGCCGTCCAATCTTCCTGGTGTGGTCTTACCTTATAAATAGGCCTCACTTGTCAGCCTGCTCTCTGTCTCCCCCTGACTGAGCAGCTGACTGCCACTTGGCCAACATGGTGTAGTTTGGTTTGCCTTTGTTTCATTTGTTCTGTTTTACACACACACACACACACACACACACACACACACACACACACACACACACATACACACACACACTGCAGCCACTCACGACACGACAACATGCTTTACTTCTTATTTTGGAGAAGGTTCAGTTAAGTTTGGCATAATGAAAGTACATCATGGCAGAGCAGTTTTATTGGATGTCATTGTGCTGTGTGAGGTGACAGGTGTTCAAAGTGACTCAGCCTACACACATGACAGAATGTGCTGGTGGAAATGCTGTACTGTATCTACATATTGATATTCAGTGAACTAATCACTTGATTGACACATGATGTTAGCGTTGTGACACTTATGAGAAGTGATGATGGTTGTCATCACCATAACAGGTTGGAGTATTTCAAATACAATATAAAGGATCTTCAAAGTGCAAAGTTTAAGTTCTTGAGTGTGGCATGTCATGTCACTGCTTACTGTGGCAGTGAATTAATTATTATGTGCAAAAGGAGGCGTCTGCGAGCTCAACATTTTGCATGTTGAGAAGCATGAGAGAGCTTGCAGGCATGTTGCTGGTGGGTAAAGAGTGGCCAGCTTCACTTTTGGACAATTTCAATAGTCACAGGTGAGTTCAGATTTTGGTGCAGTACCTGTGCTCTGCCAGCAGATGGAGTGTTTTCCCACCAATCTTTTAGTACGTCCGAATGGACCCAAGGTACGAGTAGTGTCTTGTGGTAGTACACAGTAATATGCAGTCTGCCAGTGGGCCTTTCGGATGCAGCCAAGGACTTGTGACACTTTGGGGGCGGAGACCAAAGCTGACCTCGGCCCTCTTATAATTGGTCATTTTCCAGCCACCCATGTGGGTGCCTTTTTGGTTTTCTGCTGATGACAGCTTCCGTCACAGACAGGAAGCTCAGCTGGGTTTTTAAAAAAAATTGAAAATAGAACAATTTACAACAATATATGGCAGTTGTTACATTCTTCATAATATGCTCTTACACAGACGGAGCACAGGAAACCGAATAAAACAAAAAAGACATGAAAAAATATATAAATTAAAATCGCTAAGGGGCCTCTTCTAATAGTCTAATGTTAATAGTGTGCAGAAGACTTTTTGCTGTTTTCTTTTTCATGTGCTTCAAAGCTTTACATAGTCAGTTCTTTTTTAAATACCAAAAAAGGGGTTGTGTTTTAATGGTTGGTTAGCTTACGGTGGCTAATTTAGCTAGCTAACTAGCCTGGTAAGAAGCTACACACTGACTATGAGGGAGAAAAACACACATGGAACTTGCTATGGGTTGGGGAACTGCAATAGGCTACTATATACATACTTCCATGGGAAATAAGGGCTAGAGTGATGCACCATCAAAGTGATTTATTAGTTCTCATCTATTAAAGGTAAAGTCTGGAGTTTTGTTCGTTGCAGTTTGTAAACAAAACATTCAAACTGGGCCCCTCTTCTCTGGCTCAACTGTGTAGCATTCTGCCCCAGACAGCAGCAACAGCAGTTGTCAGGACCGTAAAGGAAAGGAAATACAGTCTGAGTGAAGCGCTGGAGTCACGGGCCGATACCCGGCCATCACCGGCAACGGGAGCCTCCAGCGTTTTGTTGCAACGGGCAGGAGGGCCGTTGTGGTGAGCTGGGAAACAGGGGTTAGCCAGACGTTGTCCTTTAATTCATTGTTTATAAAATCATCCCGTTTTTATCAAAAAGGACGTGGTGCTGTGAAATTATCAACCTTTATCCCATACTGTCCTGCCTGACAGGATTTCAGACTCTCCCAGTCTGCGTGACTATACACTGTAACAAACAAACTGTAAACAAAGACGTTCATTGGCCCAGCTGTGTAGTTCCGCCGGCGAATTCCACGGGGGTCAAAGTCTGGGCGGAAATGTGTTGATAAAGTTGAATAAAAGAACTGTGTTGTGAACTAAATAACATGCTGTTGCTATCTGCAGAAAGTATTAAAGCATGAAATCCCGCATTTTTGATGTACGAAAGCATCCTGTATCGTAACTACATGTGTGCCGTTTGTAACAAACCAAACCGCGTGAAAATCAGTTGAAAATTCAGTGAGTTATTCTATTTTACTTATGCTTACAGCTCCTTGCTCAATAGAAGTGAATGCACTGTGGAGGCCAAGCGAGACCCATCCAAGATGGCAGCCGGCTGGGACACGCTCAGGCAGTATATATGTATATATGTCTATGTATGTATATATGTCTATGTTGACACCCACAGGCACCTTCTTACACTTCCTCTTCCGCAAATTATTTCTATGACACACCTGCAGACGATCACTTCCAGCCACCTGTCCTGAGCCAGGCAAACTGTGAGGTCAGTCTGCAGCAGTGGTTGAATGTTAAGTCCATTTACTAAAGTACAGCACTGAACAATGTAACGGTATCTGTACTTAACTTTTTTTCCATCTTATGCAACATTATGTACACTCTGGATGCCAATATTCTACTTTTACACCTGACATCTTTAGTTGCAGTATTTTGCAGATTCAGATCACACAGAATATAAACCAAAAAAAATAAAAAATAAGACGTGTTATCACAGATCTAGGACAGCAGAGGGGACACCAGCCCACTGGTGCAACTGGTGGAGACAGACACAAAAATTGAATTTTATTTTATTTATTTATTTTTTTTGCATTGACCTCAGCCTGTGAACCTTTTTTTGTGGCTGTCCAGACCAGTTGCATTGGTGTGCGGGTACCTTCTCTGCTGTCCTTGCTTGTTGTCCATTGTACCAAGGCACCCAAGATTAACTTTTCTGTTGCCCTGAGAAGGTGCAGATTGACAGCAGCCCTAAGACTTATCACAGATTTAGCAACCCAAAAAAGTGAAATGATCTTACCAGCTACAGCATTCAACTGATGATTATGATTCAGTAAGATGAAATAAATACTGATGAGACGGGCCATTCTGCATAATGAATACTGTTACTTTTACTAACACTTTTACTCAGTAAGAGTTTGAATGTGGGACTTTTACTTGAACTTTAGTACTTGAGTATTTCTACACTGTGGTATTGCTACTTTTCTACTAAAGACTGCTCCCCTGTTATAGGACATGCTGGACTGTGACCACACTGTCTCCTTTTCCTGACAGTACAGTGGAGCTGACAGCGGCAGGGACAGTGGAGCTGACAGCGGCAGAGAGGACACACTATGATTTCTATCTACTGTATTTCTCATTCTTGGAACAAATCATGTCTTTTACTGCCTCTACATCTTTTCTTTTGTGAACAAAGGACCAGAATTGATAAAGCAAAAATAGCCTTGGCTTATTCCTCTATTCAACAGTGAGTTCATTTTGATTTTATGAGTCGGCTACTTTGATTGATACCTCTCACTTTTAGAATACTGGTATCTATCGTCTCCTCTGACTCTCAGTGAAATGAATAAGCATAATTATCTAAATGTCCAGTTTTGAGTTGAGCTTTATTGGACATAATTGGAGACATTTGGTTTTTAAAAGCTTGTACCTGTTTATGTCATTGGCCCTTTATACTGACACTTTGAAAATCTTTTTCTTTTTGTGTTCAAAGGGCTTGATACAGTTTTCTGATCTCATCTGATTTTTTTTTTCATGTTAATAAAAGTTTCATCATTGTGTTTTAGTTTGTCATTTCTGTTTTGGATGGTGTGATATACAGATATGTTTGAGTTCCACAGAAGAAGCTTTGAAATAGTCATAAAGTTTTCCAAAGGAGCAGAGAGGGAGCTTTTGGTACGAAGCATGCTTCACTAAAGTTTTCATGAACCCTCTGACAAGGTAAGATAAGCAGCAGCAGCAGCAGCAGCAGCAGCAACAGCAGCAGGGTTGTAACTCCAGTCAGTATAAACACTGAGCACATGTTGCAGGGCTGCTCTGTGTTTTGCTTAGAGGACTCAGAGTTGTCGCTGGCCTTCTGGGCACCCTGACAACATCTGAATCTGAGCCAGGCCATTTAGGCAACATGCTTGTGCATGTTTGTTAGCTGTCAGGAGGGAGCAGCTCTTTGCATGTTGGCAGCGATGGTTAGAACCTGATCACATGGCTGGTGTTTTGCAGGTTGCACAGTATGTTTTTTTTTTTTTTTTTTTTTCCAAAATCGAATGCCACTAGTAAAAAACACTTGCATCTTGCTAGGCATCAACCCCATCATGTCTTTACACTAACCTTCCTGAGTAATCAATCTACCGTTTGTTTTTAATTTCACACTAATTAGTAGCTTGTTACTAAAATGTTGAGGCAGATTACTTCCTCCAGCTCTGGTTGAGAGGCTGTCAGCAAACAGTTTGTTGGGCACAGGGAGACGGAGATCTGTGTGAATACATGCGACCCTAAAAAAGAGGGTGGATCACAGGGAGAACCACCAGTTGGTCCAGGAGCTTTGCCTCGATGATGGCTGTTTTCAGGCATATGTCAGAATGACTCAGGGGCAGTTTGACAACCTGCTGTCTATCGTCGGGCCATATCGCTCTGGGTATCCAGCAACTGCTACCACCAGTTTCTCCTCCATTCTTTACCAGCTAATTATCCATGGTCAGTGTAGTATCTACAGTAGACGCCCCCAGTTTATAGAAGCAGACAGGAGAACCACCAAGGAAGCTGAGCAGTACGCTGCTGTGGACTGGGCCAGCAGCACCATTTAGTTCAGCCACCTAAAACACACACTAATCAACTAAAAAATCTGTATCAGAACTTGTATTAGTTTAAGTATATTATACAGTTATAATATTCAATTCATCTCTTTACCTTGCCATCAGACAACAATTTTGGACTGTGAACTGAAGCCGTCATATTGCAAAAACAATCATTTCACCTTACCTCAACACAGGAGTGGCTGGTCTGCTGCTGCCTCAATCAGTTTGTTGGTGTAATTGTGTGACTTTGGGGATTAAAAGGTTTCATTTGGACTGACCAAATAACGTCCAAATAACCAAATAACATCTGTGTCAAGGTAACATGGTGAAAATATTCTCAATATAGACAATATTGAAACCATTACTGATATTATTTTTTCGGTGGCTGAAATATGTTTTGTACTGCCCCCTTTACAGCAGCACGTTTCATGGTGCTACTCACATCTGCTTCTCTAAACTGGGGGCTTGCTGACCAACAACTACTGTCTGTAATACACTGACTATGGAAAAGTACCTCATACAACCCCACTTAAAAAATCAGAAATATCTCTTTTAAAGAAACATGCACTAAACAAGACGTGTTTTATCATCAGGTGTTAAATGAAAGATGCAACACAGAAACTGACAATATGGAGGCTACATAAAAAGTCCATGTACACTCCAGACTCCAGATGTTACCAGACTCCATTAGTTAGCAAACATTAGCTAGTATTGCACACTGTGAAAGTTGTGGCAGAGCTGCAGAGAGGCAAGGTACACGGGAGCGAGCATAACAGCAGCTTGTTGCACTGTCCCGGAGTGGCCAAAGAAATCAGTGAATGCAGGTCTCATCAATAATTTATCATCAATACACAAATAACATCATGATAATCACATGATAAATGTGTAATAATCTTGTTGTTAGACTTTGGCTCTTTGAATTTACCTGCTCTGTGTTTTAGAACCAATGGTAGTTTTTTGGTTGCCGTGGTATTTTAGCCTGACATCAAAACGTGATGCTCCAAAATGAAACTCGGAATCACCAAGAAGTCAGAACACACAGAAACTGGTGAGCAGACCACAGTTTTGCACAAGTATTGGAGAGAGACAGACACGATTTTTTGGAGACATTTCATCGAGTACGTATCAAGATACAACATGGACGCTGAGACATCAAAACATCTTCATTCTCTGAACCCAGAGAAGGATTCATGTAAGTGTGAAATCCTGTCAAACAGCTTCACCTGTTTTTACATGCAAAAAGTACTAATTGTCACTTTTTCTGTAGTTCAGCGTGTTTTTCATGCAAAAAGTTGAATATTTGTCAGTGCAGTCAAAATATTTTAACCTGTTTACAAAGTAATTAATTTAATTTTGTCTGAATATTTGATACAGTTGTGCTGTTGCTGAACAAGTTCCCCGGTCCATCAGAAAACCGATTTGTTCGTCCTTTTCTGTGGACGCCTTTGAGGAAAACAGCTCCGCGAGTTCAAGGTAAGAAAGCATGACAAATTGATTTACAAATGGTCATTTAATGGGTCAAGTCTTCCTTTAACCCTCTATGGTACGCATCATGATGCCAGTTGGTAAAAAAATGTTTGGGATGGGTTTTTTTTGTCATAAATTAGACCAAGTAAACATAATCAAGAGACATTTTCAAAAAATATATTTTTTTTAATAATTTCTTGTTGATGTTGCCATGTGACAACACCGTACGATAGTGGAAACGAATGAAAACAAGAGCGTTTTATTAATAATTGTAAAAACCTTTATTTAAAAACTCAGGTTATAGTCTCAACAGTCCCCAGTAGCATCAACAGTTAAAAATGCATCTCATTTGAAATTTAAAACCATTTAAAAAGCTATTTTTCATCATTTCATTCAAATGTTTGTGCTATATCATTTGAATAATTGTTTTGAGTTGATGTGAGTGTCGTGATACTGCCGTCTTTGCCTTCATTGCCTTACTGCTCCTCTTCCACACCAGCCCTTTAGCCTTTTTTGGTGCTTCCTGTGAAGGAGGTGGACCTAGAAAACAAACAAATATCCTTAGTATGTTATGAATCTACCAATTTAATGCAATACATAAATAATAGCTGCACTTCTATCTCCAATGTCCTCGCTGTCTCCATTGTCCATGCTGTCTCCACTGTCCTCATTCTCTGGCTCATAGTCTTCATCATTCTCACTCTCCCCTTGCTTGGTTGCAAGCTGCTCGTTTTCTTCATCACTAAATCCTAATTCATCCTCACTACCATCTACAAGGAGGCCTAGTTTGGCTTTCTTCTGTGAGGAACCATAAAACATTGCTGCATTCATTCTGTAAATGGAAGAAAAAAGTGTCAAATATAATCATATGCAATGCGGAAAGGACTCACAAAGTGCATTATTATAGTAGACTCTCGAGATCAGTGTATACCAGTGTAATTGCTAATAACTTTAACTTTGCTACACCTAACATTCAAATGCTATCAACATGCCAGGCTAGCAATTCAGTGGTAATAATAATGGTAATGGTTGCCATATGGCAACACCGTACCATTATTTATTATTATTATTATTATTATTATTTAACAGTTTAACATTATTAAATGATCAAGTACAGTGCAATAAACTACAGAATAGTGAACAGAAAAGGGCTTCAAAATTCCCTCCAGAAAGTCTTGTGACAAATTTAAACACTGCTGTTGGTTCTCTTAGGACCCCACCTCTCTTTCAATGCACTACATCATGAAAGGGGAGGTACTGTGTGTGTGTGTAGAAGGAATTCAATGGGTTTGTTACCAAAAGGCAACATCGTACCATAGAGGGTTAAGTACAGTGACTTAAATGTACTTAGTTACTTGCTGACACTGATTAACGGTGTAGACATAGCGATGGTGGGTAGTCATGTAGGACATCTGACTTATGCAGGAGATCAAACTTTGTGTCTTGTCACAGACCTGAAATTCACTTTGTAAACTGTGACCTTGTAACAGTCTTTACCTGACCTCGTCATACAGTATTTTACATGTGCAGATGTTGTCGGGAAAACAGTTAAATTTGAAACTGGTGGGACTGAACATTATAAAACAATGTTGTTAAACTTAATACAGACTTTCACAGAATCATTTCAGATCAACAAGTTGATGTAAAGTGGATTTCTCTTGTTTGTAGAGCTCAAACCCAAGGCCAAGGGGAACAAGAGGAAGGCCAGCACCCAAACCAAGACCCCCACAAAGAAACAGAGGGGTGACCACTGTGGCGCTAATACTGACAAGCCCACTGAGGTGTCAGTGGTGGGCGTCACACAGACTGAGGGTCGGAAGGAGGCCTTTGCTGAGAACATACCAGCAACAGAGACTCCCAGGACGCCAAGAAGGGACAGCGGCTGTGAAGTCTCCCCTTCAGCCTCCCGACAGAACAGCGGGAGGGCGTCCGACTCAGTCAGCTCCAGCAGAGGTAAGCTGATAGTGTGAAAAATGACTGTATGTGAGTGTGTGTTTGTGAAGTGAACAGTCGAGACAGCCCCATGTACAGTTACTATGTCCACACTCTTCGCTAACTGCTTGCTTGGTGGTTGTTTACACTTGTGTTCAGCCCTGTCCACTTGTGATCAGATCACTCGAGATACATGTTAATACCAGATATAAACAGGCTCAGTGTTAGACTTTCCTCACAACTGTGCTAAAACATGACTGTTGTGTGTTTGTGTGTGCAGCCAACTTTGAGGCCAAGTACCTGCAGCTTCATAAGCTCGGAGAAGGAGGCTTTGGTTCGGTCTTTGCTGGAGTGAGGAAGTCCGACAATTTACCGGTAAGTATAACATCCGTATTCTCACGTCACATATACACACAAAGTCATCACACCCTGTACTAACCAAAGCACTGGTGATTCTGTCCTGTAGGTGGCGATCAAACGCATCCCTGAAGATCACGTCGAGTATTATCAAGTGGTGAGTGACTTAATCTGATGTCTCAGCACCAACTGTTAAAATCATGGTTGAACTTTTTTCACTTTGTTGTTACTCTGTTGTTGACGAGGAAAACACACATTCACAACCACCTCTATTAAAACACACATTCACAACCACAACCACAAATTTTGTTCTGTATTTTGTTTCTTTCAGACCATAAATGGGATGTCGCACTTGCTCCCTCTGGAGGCGGTCCTCATGATGAAGGTGGCAGGTGGACCACAGTTAGTGGGACAGTCTGCTGCTGTCACATTATTGGACTGGTACGATCAGGACCAGGAGATTCTCCTGATCATGGAGAGACCAGTCCCCGCTATGGACCTGCTGAACTACATCAACAGCTATGATTGTCTGACAGAAGACCAGGCTAAGGTACTGAAACTGGTTGGAGCATGTTTTTACATCTTGTGTGTGTTGTTCCCTTAAAACTGTGCCAAGCTTACAATTTTCAATGTTGTCAGTGTCTGTGGAGAGTTGAGGGCTGCTATCACACCTACCTTTTTAAAATTTGGTGCATACAAAAACCTAAATCTTGAACTTGTTTCATGTTTATTTACCACTGTCAAGTAGTCCGTCTTTATAAAGGGTTCCTAAGTTGTAAGTAATGGCTTTATTATTAGTTAATAGATTATATAGTGATGCTGGATTGTTTTTGCAGTGTGTGTTGAGTCGTCCCAAACAGCCAATGTTAGCTCTAAGCTTGCCAGCAGTCCTTTTTGTCTTGTCTCTGTAAGTGCATGAATTGGAGTCATAAAGCCTCAAGATGAGAGCAAAGCTTCTGCTGGAGCAGAAACATTTTCTTGCCTCAATTTGTGCAACCCTTTGTGGATCCAAATTTGCATCAACGTGGACTTAGTTTGCAGTCCGGCTTCACACTCAGTTCAGAAACACCTTTACACCCAGGCACCCTTACATTGTGTTATCTTTGGTGTCACCAGTGTTTAAATGTCATTGTTCTCAGCTCAGTTCTCAAATGGACGTAACTGAACTTTGAGCAACAGTTTTGTGTGGAAGCTGCAACATTGTCACATAATGTAAAAGTACCACCCTACACTCTCTTCGTCACTCCACTACAACTCATCTGTTTGTCATTGTCTCTGTCTCAGAACATCCTGAAGCAGCTGGTGGAAGCGTGCATCAAGATGCACTCGGTGGGAGTCTTCCATCGGGACATCAAAACAGACAATGTCCTCATCGAGACCAGCTCCGATGTCCCCCGAGTGCGCATCATTGATTTTGGATGTGGCTGCTTCATTCAGAATGGACCCTGTCGTGTCTTTGCTGGTACGATGTTTGCCTTCTGCTCCTGCTCCTCATCCATCTGTTGATCTCTGGAGCGATGACTTTGGCTTCAAACTCACTCCTCATTCTTTGTCTCTTTCTGTCTCCGTGTGTGTGTGTCTGTGTATTGTAGGAACATTTGAATACGTGCCACCAGAGTTCCTAAGACACAGAAGATATGAGGCCGGTCCCACCACAGTCTGGCAGCTGGGTACGCTGCTGCATGACATGCTGGTGGATCAGTTCACCACCTCCACCTTTCTCCGCCAAGGTTTAAAGTCCAGCGAGCAGTTGTCTAGAGGTAAGACAATGCTGTTGTCAATACAGCACCTGAGCTCTGGTACTGACATTTGCTGCAGCTCCCACCCTAATCTTTGCTTCGTTCTCTGCCCTCTCTCTTCTAAGGCTGCCTGGATTTGTTGAACCTGTGTTTGGCTGTGAACCCAAAGGATCGCCCCACTCTGGAGCAGATGCAGCAGCACCCCTGGCTCACACAATCCTGAACCTCCCACCACCATCTGGAACATCACAACACAACTGTTGTAAGTAAGGAAGGTAAAACAGGCCCCAGCACACACTATGATGACGGGCCCTTCTGCATGCGAGTTACTAGTTATGCACCTCAACTTGCTAATGCACCTGGGCCTGGTGCACTGAAAGTGATAAAAGCTGTCTTCATTCATTCACTCACCCTCTGCTTCTCCCTACAGGCAACCACTCCGATCGGATTTGGTAATGTTTTAGCTTATTTCATGCACCCCCCAACACCTGCACATACACACTCTCACACACTCATCATTTAATACGTACACATAGTACTGATATCACTGACATTCACACTCCATATGTTGCTCTCGGAAAGATGACTTGGGGGGGCGGGGGGGCGCTTTGAGTTTGAGTGATGCTGCGCTTTAGCCAGTCAACCCCCTCGGCCCCCTCAATTTTGATTGGCTAAAGCGCAGCATCGTTCAAACTCAAAGCGCCCCCCTGCCCCCCATAAGTCGTCTTTAGTTTGTTCTAATTTGGTTTGATTTGGTCTAATTTGGTTTGATTTGGTCTAATTTGGTCTAATTTGGCTTGATTTGATTTGATTTGGTTTGATTTGGTCTAATTTGATTTGATTTGGTCTAATTTGGTTTGATTTGGTCTAATTTGGTCTAATTTGGTTTGATTTGTTTCTAATAAAATATCCTTTAACTGTTAATCATGGTGTGTCTGCCTTTTCTTATGGTCACTTGAGTTGGGTCGTAACACCATCTCTCAACAGAGGAGGTCTGCGACACCACCTACTGTATCCCTCACCTATCATGCTGTCCTCTCATGCTTGCCCAGGAGATTTAACAGCTTAACCTCAAACAATGGTCGTTCACAAATGGCCTCATGTGACTCCAGCAACTCCAACGACTACCGTTGCAGCAGGAGCACTAATGACATCAGTGGCCTTGTGAAGACCTCCTCAGAGGTTAAACTGAAACCTGGGTTTTCCACACCAGTTTGTCAGACTTTTACCAGGGATCAACCCTCACCACCTGCACACACATACACACACACACCTACACACACACACACACACACACACACACACACACACACACACACACACACACACACACACACACGGTCCATTGCACTCAAAGCATCACAGAGGTGTATAATTTTTTGAACAAAAGAACAAACATGTAAGCTAATGTTTGTTCATGAGGAGTGAGCAGATGTCGGGGCCAATCATTTGGCTTTCAGTTAAGAGATACTGTTGCATTAAGCAACATTTAGGATCTTCAGAGGGTTAAGAAAAAAAAAGATGTCTCATTATTCATTTTCATGACCTCAAAGATAATTTCTTTGATCCTTTAGTTTAAAGACAGGATTTTACAACTCTGGAAGGTTGTCACATGGGTTACAAGGTAACTGCAGGAATACACCTTTGATATTCGGCTACAATGTAAGCTACGAGGCTGCGTACACCTCTGTGATTACTGGATGAGCTCACATTGCAATGTGTTGAGAGCTGAAGGGTTTTTCAGGCAGTTCTTCACTGAACCTGTCAGTGCAAAATCATTTCACAGCCGCTTAACTCACAAAGGGCTTTCTACTGATGGATTCTTCTACAAAGGGCTTGTTTGAGCCATCCAGAGAGTGGAGACTGCAATGTTTGTGACTTTCTGCTCCTTTGACTCCATTAAAAAATGTAGTAAATTGGAAAGACTGAACCATTTTTCATGACTGCTTCTGTCTCACTTAAGCTTGCCTAATAGCGACATGAGAACAGCCCTGCATGGAGAGTATGTACAACTTGGATGTGATAAGCAAAATGTAATTTATATGTAATTTGCATACTTCCAAAAAAGTCCACTTAACTCCTGTGTCCGTTTCCATTCTGGGTTTGTGTCAAAAGTGGACACAAAAATAGCTTCTCTTGGCTCAGAGTTTTACAAACAGTTTCACAACATGGTTTGAGAGATCCATGGAAGTGCTACCTGACTTTAGGACCCCACTGAGTCTTGTATATTCACTACAAGATTAACCTTTCCCCCAATTTCCTCAAAACTCTGATGGTAAGTGTTCCTTCCTCCTCCACTTCAGTCCAACCCTGACTCCTGTCAGGAGTTCAGTCAGGACCCAAATGCAGAGCAAGACGCAAGTCTGAGGTTTAACAAAAAGTGAACTTTACTTAAGCTGATGAAAAACATCCAGAACAGGCAGGTGACAGAAAGTCCAAATGACAGAAGAATCAAATCTAATTGAAAACAACAGGCAGGAAACAGAACACAGGGATGAGCACAGACGACCTGACAAGGAAGAAAGGGAAACATACGTGTGTGTGTGTGTATATATATATATATATGCACACAGAAAAGTAATCACAAGAATGAGACACAGCTGGAGTGGGTGGGCACAGACACATGGAGGGAAATGGGGATTGGCTAACAACAAGAGTGTGGAGGGGAACACAAGGGTGGAGCAAACAAGCTTAACCCCAGATTCATATGAATAGTAAAGGTGTAGCTGTCGCTATTTCAGTGTGTTTTCAGTTCATGAAGTTAACTGTCATATTTTTGTTGCCCTACAAAAGTCACATTTTCAAGCTGATTATATTGTTTTGTTTAGAAGCTGTTTCTTTCCACATGAAAAGTGGAGGTTGAAGAGGGTGAAAGTAATTTAACAAATCCTCCCTTCCTTGGGAACCAAAGTAAAGACAGGAGCAGCCGAGAATATAACAGAAAAAAATAATAAAGAAAAATCACTCTGAAAACAAAGACAAGAACAGCAGGATCTGTGCACCAGTCAGTCCTAAAACTAAATATGGAGCATAATCACAGATGCATGTTAACAGGGTCTTGATTGTTGCTAAATGTGTGTATCTTTGTTTCCTGTCTTAAATGTTTGTCCTTTTTATGTTGCAAATGGAGATGCTGTGAGGCAAGGAACATTTTAGACTTCATTTGCCATTTAAAGTATGATCATCATCATTTGCCATATGAGACATCCCTGTTCATTGTGTGTGTCATTTTAAAAGTGATGCTAATTTATTATTAAGTGTAATGCAGCAGTGTCACCTCTCACTGGACTCTCATAACCCAGTGGATTCTTGATGGGCATATTATGTTAATACACCTGAAATCTGTATGAATCAACGTCTTTTTCCTGCTCAAAACTTCCTTGTATGTATGTCTTTGGAGACAGGTATAGAGTCACACATAGTACAGTCAGATATAAAAAGCAGAACACTGGCTCACCCACTCTTTTCCACGGGGAATAAAGTCATGAAGGTAGCTGATACCTAAATATGTTGGGAAGTTTGGGAGAGCATCATCATCATTTCAGCAAATGTCTACAAATGACATCAAGTGACAAAACGCACTAGCAACTGTGGGAATCATGACGCATGTCCTTTGGGAGGAAAGGAGGAAGTACTGTGACCTTATTATAAGAGCGACAAAATCTGCAGAGGGTCGAGGTTGCAGGAGGTTAACCCAAACCACGATCTTTCCCTAGTCAAGTTATGTTTGTGCCTAAATCTAACGACACCTGAAAGGGACATTGTGTAGCATGTTCAGTTGTTTATTGGCAAAAACATTCAGAAATATGTCATCATTGGTGTATTATTACCTCCATCAATAATCTGACCTATTCTCATAAAAGGAGAATTTCGGATTTGTTTGTACATTGTGTGGTCAAGTCGTTTGAGGGGTTCCATTATGTTTCACCATCTTGAGAATACATCCGCCAACAAGGGACATCCAGCCCCGCCATCTGCATTTTCATTGAGAGCCAGGCCAGCGCTGCGTGACTGAGAAGCCGAAGGAGAGGAGCAAGAGGCGCTTCGTTATTACCCCGGCAAATTTGAAAGCCTGCACTACTGCAGCATAACAAAGTCCTGCTCTCTGGGACACACTCTTTGACACCAAAATCTGGAAGACTGAGATGTGACAGAGAAACATTGTTGGTTTCACGTCCCCTATGTACTTAATTATGAATCTATCCAACTCTTACATCTACAGGCCATATTTAGAGCTAACTATCCACCGAGGATTTTAAAACATGAAGAGCCTTCAGCTTGCTGTGGAGTTAATATTGATTTTTTTTGACAGTTTAATGTTCTGCACAGTTGTCTCTTCCTCTGATGTCAGTGTTCATTCATGAAAGCAGCCTGAACCACTTGATCAAAACAAATCTTGGGATAAAAATAGGGAAATTGCCTGTAACCATAATATAAATAAGATACATCCTGTAGCCTAACAATTGCATTCATAAAATACAATCCATGACAAATATTACAAAAAGTCTCCAGTGATGCAACAGCATTAAAGATAAGTGCTCTACAGTGTATCATGTCAAAAGAATAGTCATGTCACCTCCTCCTTCTGCCATTTGTCTTTACCTCTGATCTCAGTATGGGTCAGGCGGAACAGCAAAAAGATGACAGGTACTTCCATCCTGAGGCTCAGAAGTTTCACGGTGCTCAGGTCGCTCCGGCTGGAAAGCCTTAGACCGATCCACGATCAATGAAACGCAAAGTCAGCAGAAGTCCCAATCAGTCCAAAATGTTAAAACATGTCCGACACTGCCAAAAACGCTGAAAGGGCAAACTAAGGCGATGGATGCACCGCGGAAAGTAGAGAGCAAAGAAAGCGACATCCTCTCCACACTGTCCTCATGGGAGCTCTGTGCACACTCTGCTGGGAGCCACCGTATCCTCCTCCTCCTCCTCCTCTTGCTCCTCCTTCTCCTCTCTCTCTCTGTCACACACATCCACACACACATTCACACACCAACAGGCACCTTCTTGCACTTTCTCTTCCGCAAATTATATCTATGACGCACCTGCAGAGGCAAGACATCCAGGGGGCGTACCAAGATGGCGGAGTGAGCAGCTGAACTTTTACAGGCTTTACTGTCAGATTCACTTAAACCTTCACTTTCACCGTTGACCCTCAGCCCAAAGTCAAAATAGCACTTGCCGTCATGCACTAACCATTTTTGTACACAAGAGAACCACCCAGCACTCTCTACGGCTCCTCTTTTAACGTACGAAGTTTCAAGTATGGCTGGAGCTAGCTGCTCTTCAGCAAGCCTGTGATGATGAAGATATCGAGTGGATGGAACAACAGGAAGAGGAAGAGACGGTTCGGGACCCGATGTCCAAAACCCAAAGCCAAAAATGTCGAAAAAACCTGCTGCTCCTTTTTTATCTTCTTTTTTAAAGATGTTTTTAACTGCATAGCATCAGATATACTACAGATAGTCAATTGTTCTCTTCAGTCAGGCCTTTTCCCAATGGCCCTGAAGACTGCAGTCATTAAACCTCTCTTAAAAAAGCCTAATCTGGATGCCTCAGTAATAAATAACTACAGGCCCATATCAAACCTACCATTTTTAGGAAAGATCATTGAAAAGGTTGTTTTTCAGCAACTTAACACCTTCTTGGAGCAAATCAATTCCTTTGATGCCTTTCAGTCTGGATTTCAAGCACATCACAGCACTGAGACTGCACTTGTAAAAGTTTTAAATGACATTCATCTGAGCAGTGATGCATCAAAGATTTCGGCTCTGGTATTACTAGACCTCAGTGCTGCATTCGACACAGTTGACCATAAGATACTGCTCAACAGACTAGAAAAGTTTGTGGGACTTTCTGGCACCGTGCTAAATTGGTTTAAATCTTATTTACAAGACAGGGATTTCTTTGTGTCACTTGGTAATTATGAATCTGTGCGAACAAAAATTACATGTGGAGTTCCTCAAGGGTCCATTCTTGGGCCTCTTCTGTTCAACATCTATATGCTCCCTCTTGCTCAGATTATGGAAAATCATAACATCTCCTACCATACTTATGCAGATGACACACAACTTTACATAACAGTGTCACCAGATGACTACAGTCCCCTACATCTGCTAAGTAAGTGCATTGACGAAATCAATATGTGGATGTGCCAGAATTTCCTACAACTAAACACAGACAAAACTGAAATAGTTGTTTTTGGCCCCAAAGAACAAAGATCAATAGTCAGTGCTCACCTTGACGCCTTGACACTAAAACCTACAAATCAAGCCAGAAATCTTGGTGTAGTTCTGGACTCAGACCTAAATTTCAATAGTCACATTAAGACAATCACTAAATCAGCCTACTACCACCTTAAAAACATAGCAAGAATAAAAGAATTTCTGTCTAAACCAGATACAGAAAAACGTGTTCATGCTTTCATTTTCAGCAGGCTGGACTATTGTAACGGTGTCTTCACAGGCCTGAGTAAAAAATTAATCAGACAACTGCAGCTCGTCCAGAACGCTGCTGCCAGAGTCCTCACCAACACCAAGAGAGTGGAGCACATTACACCAGTGCTTAAGACACTGCACTGGCTTCCTGTGTGTCAAAGGATAGACTTTAAAATCTTGTTACTTGCCTATAAAGCACGAAATGGCCTCGGACCTAAATACATATCTGATTTACTTGTACGTTATGAAGCATCCAGACCCCTCAGATCATCTGGAACAGGTTTACTCAGTGTTCCCAGGATCAATACCAAACACGGTGAAGCAGCCTTTAGTTTCTATGCTCCCCCGCCTGTGGAACAAACTCCCAGAATATCTGAGGTCGGCTGAAACTGTCAGCTCATTTAAATCAGGGCTTAAAACATTACTATTTACTGCAGCTGACCAGTGAACTAGATATGTAACTTATTGTTAGGATAATCTGTAGCTATTGTTTTTATATTTGTCTGCTGTTGCTTTTGCTTTATGTTTGCTTTTTAAATGCATTTTCTGCACTGTTTTTAACTATTTATTGTCTTGCTTTTAGTTTTGTTTTTAATGATCTATTGTTCCTTTAATGTTTTCTCTTGTAAAGCACATTGAATTGCCTTGTGTATGAATGGTGCTATATAAATAAAATTGCCTTGCCTTGCCTTGCCTTGAGGATGAAATCTCCACCGACGTCCTTTATGCCGCCATTCAAACTCTCACTCGCAAGTTTGACACCCACAACGAACATTTCCAAGATTTTGAATGGCAACTGAAGGAAAACACAGATGCAGTTATTAAAATCAGAGAGTCGGTCGACAAGTTGAAAAAGCAGGTGACCTCACTTCAGAAAGAAAACGAAGCACTGAAAGATGCATGTCTGGAGCATGCAAAATACAAACAAAGATGGTTACTGTGGCTGAATGGACTGCCTGAGCGAGAGGGCGAAAACACCCGGGAAGAAGTGATCAAGATCCTGTCCAAGGTTGTTCCCCTCTCCGCTGAGAAACTACATGACTCCGTTGACACAGTCCACAGGCTGAGCCAGAAGGTGAGAACCGACAGACTGAGGCAGATCATTCTCCGGCTGAGAAGCACCTTTCCATTTCCCCTCTCCTCGTCCAAGCAGTGAGACTGATTTCTCAAACTGTTTCAAACATGTTCTTTATAAGAAATAAGCCTTGAGGCTGAATTTTATTTTGGTTGAATTTGTATCAACAAATTTTGGAAGGTTACAGATTTCTTATCCCTGCATTAAAGGCTAAGTTCGGTTTTTTGACATCTGGGCCTTATTTTTAGGAATAAATACGCTCGTAGACTCACCCAGACGATTTTGGTGGAGCTCGGAGCCGTTTTCGAGCAATTTAGATCCATCCGACGGCGTCTTCTCTCATGCCATAGAAGCGGACGGGGCCAGACATCGAAGCCCCTAAATTAGACATTATCTGCTGCGAAACTCGCTCACTTCACCTACATTTTATAAATGAATGGCCAGTGTTATCACCATGTCCGCTCAACTTCCTTGTTATGGTCATCCGCGGCTTTACAACGATGGGCCGCTTTTGGTGACGTCATAGACGTGTGCCGCAGGAGCGCAGTCCAGCTGGCGCTAGGCTAGGCTAGGGGCTACACGGGTACAAACATGGTTCGTCATTGCGTTTTTCCACTTTGTCCAAACAAAATGACTAGGTGGACAAAGTTCACATTCCACAGGCTTCCTTTGAAAAACCCGGAGTTACTAAAGCTCTGCTTGTTGTCCTGAAAATGGACCCGAATATTGCTATGGAAGAACTGAGGAGGGTCAGTCACCGGGTCTGCAGCGCTCACTTCGCTCCAGAAGACTTCATTATGAAGACGACAAAGATAAAAGGCCAGGAAGCTGAGCGTCAGTACCTCAGGAGGAATGCCATCCCGATTGTTTCAGAGGGCAAAACAGACGCAGCGGAGGTAATGCATTTCTTTTGAAGATGTAATAATATTGGTCGATAACCAGTGCACGTCGGCCAGCGTATAAAGCTCCTTGTATAAAATGAATAGCTATCTTCACGACCTATGTCTTAGCAGGAGTAGCCTTCTAAAAATACATTCCTGCAAAAGAATACTGCACTGTAACGCAATATAATTTACTCTAGTCCATGCTAGTTTTTGAAAAACTAACTCGCAATGCATATGATATGGTTATTCTCTGCAGACAATAAATTGTGACTCGAGCTGCAATCATCACGGGTCTGCATTGTTAGCGCACACTTACAAGTAGTCATATGCTTTCTCCAAAACTAATTGTCAGTTGTTTCGACCGTTATTTATTTATAAAGTAAACACTCATAGAAAATATACCCTTTTTGCATTTGTATCGGCTACTTACTCTATCGAAAGTTGTCCGTTCGGTCCTGCTGGCTTCGGCTGCGTCTGCAAGTTGACTCTCGGGACATAAAAAAAGTCTCTACCACAGCCCGGTTTGTCATGGCAGAAAAATCTTCCAGTGTAGTGAGACACGTATTTTGGGGGGCATCAATACGTGTTTCCTCTGGTCTCAAGTCCCACTCTGAGCAGCAAAAGCTCTCCTCTTCTGTTGTCTGTGGCGTGCAGCGTCCACAACAACAACAACACCAGTTAGCCCCCATTCGTGGACGTGCAGTGGTCGCTTGTTCTCTGGCCAGCTGTTCGGCTCTTTCCCTCTGCATCCTCCTTTCAAATAGCTCCTTGTCGGTGTATTCTGGCTCAAAACGATACGGGCATCCATCATACTCGGAGTCGTCATCAGACACGTTTACATCGGATAAATATTCCGTCATGTTGCACAAGAATAGCTGTGTAGCTGTATATAGCCTAGCCTAGCCCGCCGGCGGAACTCAGCTGCGCTCCTGCGGCGCACGTCTATGACGTCACCAAAAGTGACCCATCGTTGTAAAGCCCCGGATGACCATAACAAGGACGTTGAGCGGACATGGTGATAACACTGGCCATTCATTTATAAAATGTAGGTGAAATGAGCGAGTTTCGCAGCAGATAATGTCTAATTTAGGGGCTTCGATGTCTGGCCCCGTCCGCTTCTATGGCATGAGAGAAGACGCCGTCGGATGGATCTAAATTGCTCGAAAACGGCTCCGAGCTCCACCAAAATCGTCTGGGTGAGTCTACGAGCGTATTTATTCCTAAAAATAAGGCCCAGATGTCAAAAAACCGAACTTAGCCTTTAAGTTTCAGAATGCATTTAATCTCTGTACGGTATTTTGTTTATTATGGTTAAATGTTAGAGGTTTGAGGAATGGCACAAAGTGCAAGGCAATTTTTCTTTTTTGCAAGGAGCAACCAAGGACTAGCTGTTTTTTCTACAGGAGACACATTCTATTGAAAATGATGTAAACTTCTGGAGATCCCAATGGAGCTGTGGTGACATATTTCTCTCCCACGGTTCTTCGCACTCAGCTGGAGTGGCTATTTTATTTAAACAACTGGATGGTAAGGTTATGGATCACAAAGGCGATAATGAGGGCCACTGGCTTACGGTTATTGTTGAAAAGAATGATGGAACTACATCCTTCTGAATGTATATGGTTTCAATATTCAAGCTAAAAATTGCGATTGTTCTCTCACAATACGAGTGGGTCTCAGTGCTCTAGATTAGATTTCTCGCTAATTACTTGTAATTTAGTTCATTTATCCTCTGATTGCAATATCTGCCCTTCTCCCCTTACTGACCACTGTGTTATTTCTCTGACTATTTCACCTATGGCCAATTTTCCTAAATCCAGAATCTTACATTGGAAATTTAATAGTAATTTATTAAAAAGTGAATCCTTTTGCAAACAAAGTGTTTCTTTAATCAGTGAAATTAAGCAACTGAATGATTTACCATCCACGAGTAAATGGGAATGGCTTAAATTTAATGTTTGTAGAATTGGCATTAACAAAGGTAAAACTTTGGCGAAACTGAGACGAAAACAACAGATTGACATTGTATCTAAAATGAATACTCTTTGTCATTACACTCATGTTAATGATGAAGATAACTGAAAAATGCTTTCGCTCGCTTCCAGCAGCTTGGAGTGACTGCAGCCTGGCACAAAACACACAGACATCTTCAATCATAAATCGATTCATCCTAAAACAGTGGGATTTCAGCGGGGAGGTCAAGCTGCAGGAAGCGAGCGAAAGCTATGACGTCACATACGCGACCTCCTCCCGTGTACTCTTGGGTCTTTCTAATTAAAAAGCTTATATTTCAACAGTTTTACCACAAAGTATGACTTTCTTGACCTTAAAATTTATGTTTTAAATTCATTAACAACATATTTAGATTTCATGTCGCAACTCAAACGGGAACAAAAGATAATATTGCTCTCCTCATTCATTGCCATTCACATTTTTTCCGATCTAAGGTCCCATGAGCTCTACCGGAAGGGGCGTGACTTCAGCACTCTATATGACACAAATATAACGCTATAGATGTTGCCCCATGTTACCTCTCTCTCTCTGGGCTCTGAACCATAGCTGGGAAACTTGTGCTTCTTTTAGACTAATTTAATTTACTTTAGCCTGGTAGCTAGCTTTTAACAGTCTGGATGGTGGTAGACCCTGAGCTACACACCTTATGGCTTTCCTCAGCACTGACGCAGCACTTAAAGTGTTGAGATAGGTCTGGCTATGCAACTCTACATTCCAGATTACTGTGGGTGGCAGTGTGTAGCTAGCTGTCAGTGTCTCAGGTATTGAATTCATAAAAAAGGCTATTGCCCATAACATACCAATCACATCTAAGTCCATAGTCCAGCAGCTATACCTGTGAGCGGAGAGGTTTTTCTGCTCTACTCTGCTCTCACTTCTCACTTCTCTCATTCTTCTGTGTGATTCAGAAGAATTATTATATCGAACTCTCTCTCAAGCAGACCTGGGTGCTTGATATGATGCTGTACTTCTTGTAATAAACCTTTTCTTCATGCAAGCAAGATGGTGTCAGCGGAGTCTCCTTCACCACCTTCACATCATCGCTACTTAATAAACGACAATGTTTAACTCAGTCAATCATTTATTTGTCACATGAAGTCAAACAAAGTATAACTCCAGTGAAGTGCGATCCTGTCAGCTCCTTCAATTTGTCCAATGGAAATAGTCCATGTTTTTCCTTCTCTTACATTGTTGGCTACAATTTAAATTCACCACAGACTCAGTCAATTCAATGATGTCACCGGTGACATCACAGTGGTGTCCTTGAACATGTTTCATACTCTGACTGACCTTCAGTAAAAGTGAAAAATACCACAGTCTGACAAAATTTTCTTACAAGAAAAACAAAGTTTTGAATTCAAAATCTAGGAATTCAAAAAAAAGGAAAGTACATAAGTAATATCAGCAGGTATACACCAAGTATCAAAAGTACTGAATATACATATAAATGTTAGCATGGTAAGACTGTCCTGATGACGTGAGCTCAACATTCTGTTATGCTCTCCGTATCAATCTGAACTCGATGCTGCACCAAACACTCTCAGTGGGCGAGGGTCCTCACTTTGACTGACAAACTCCTTCAGCCAATTAGCATGACAAGACACAGGGGAACATCCTCCTCTACACCCAGGGAGCTTTTGCCAAATCCTGTCGCAAGGACAGTGAAAATGTATTTTCCTTGAGCTTCCTGTGAGCGCATACTCTTGCTCTTATTTATACAAGCTACAACATAGTTCCTGATAGGCTGCTTACATTTTCAACTATGGTGCAGATCCCTAATTGGCCCTGATTGGATTTTAATTTCTGAAAAGTGTTTGGGGTGACACTGAGTCCAGATTGACACAGAGTCATCGGGATGGTTTTACCAGCCTATGCAAAGTGTGTGTGTGTATGTGTACGTGTTTGATGTGGGCGAGTGATCAAATTTTATTTTTGATTGATTTTGGTTTTTAACAATTATGAATACAAGATAACAAGATAAAAATGATTATTATGCTGGCTCTGTTTTGCAATAATGCTTTTGGTGTGTCGTGCAGAACAGAATCCAGTGCACCCCTTTTTAAAATAAATATAGAATTATAAAACATCTGACTTCCTGAGTAAAAAAAAGTGCCTCACATTCAAAGTTTATGACTCAGCAATTGTTTATTTTCCAGCAGGAATGGGCTTCTATATTTAGTATGGGCCTGAGCTAAAACTCAAGGTGTGGTGTGAGTGGAGTTTGGCATCGAGGAGAGGACGTATTGGTTTCAGCTCTGGGATGACTGATGTTTGTTTTTATGTCAGGTTATCTACGTGATGCGGAATCCAAAGGACAACATTGCCTCCTATTATCACTTCAGTTTAAACTCTTCTTTCCTGGAGACTCCCAAGAGCTTTGAGGACTACCTTGAGCAGTATCTGGCAGGCAACGGTAAAGTACCTGATAATCATCTGATCATTAAGAACTGACAGAAAGATCGGGAGGACTTTTAATGTTATGTTTAAAAAGTCTGTGTTGACAATACCTGCAGGTACAGAGTGCCTGATTCTGAACATTCTATTCAATAATTTAATATTGACAGCAGGTGAATAGTTGAATATACATATGTATGTATATATATATATATATATATATATATATATATATATATATATATATATATAAAATATGTATATATGTGTGTGTGTGTGTATGTGTGTGTGTGTGTGTGTACATGTAGTGGATTTGCAGTGGACACTATAGACACAAACATTTGTACATGCTGCTGCTGTGATAACACTTCCCCTCTGAGATAAATTATCTCTCTGTCAATCCATCCATCCATCCATCCATCCATCCATCCATCCATCCATCCATCCATCACACAGTTGGAGCTTCATCCTGGTTTGACCACATCAGGGAGTGGCATTCAATGACAGACCAGTACAACATCCTCTTGCTGACCTATGAGGACATTTTGGTAACATGTGGTTTCAGTGTGGTTGTTCAGCATTTTCATTTAGCTTGGACTGAAAGATGGTGTGGGGAAGGGATGCATTTCAAAACCATTTAATACCATTAATTAAAAAGAGCCATGTTAATTTGAAAAAATAAACCTTATAAAAACAATAAATTCTTTGTCAGTGTTTTAACTTGTCTGTTGGGCCTCTGTGTCCCTTTTAGGACCTGAAGGCAGCAGTAACCAAGATCTGCACTTTCTTGGGGAAAAACCTGAGTGAAGCAGCCATTGAGGAAGTTGTAGAAAAAGCTACGTTTAACAACATGAAGAAAAACCCAAAAGCCAACTACGAGTTTCTGCCAAAAGATAAGGTGAAGAAAGACTTCATGCGCAAAGGTAATGTAACATAACTGCAGCTTATGTGCAGAAACATGTAAACAGATATCAAATCCAGTTTGTTTTTCTTTTTTCTGTCATTACAGGTAAGATCGGTGACTGGAAGAACATCTTTACTGATGCTCAGAGTCACAGAGTCGATCAAGTTCTTCAGGAGAGACTCGGTGATATGTCTCTGAAGTTCATCTGGGAATAAGCAGAGCAGCCACACAAACCTCAAGATGTTTGCATCTGTTTAAGCCTGAGATCCCCAAAAATCATTGACCCTGTGTCTGTCTTATGCTTACAATATCTGCAGGAGCTAACTGTAACTGTTAATGTGCATCACAATAAAGCTTTATAACCCATGTTTGGAGTTCTGTGCCAGAAAAACATGAACACACATGAGCAGAAATCACTAATAAATGCAGCTGGCCAATTTGTTGTCTTGATTGAAGTCAACAGGAGTTGAATTGTGTTTCTTTATGGATGGTGAAGACTTCTTTGGTCACTGAAACCGACTTCACACTTCAATTCTCTGTGTCTAAAATGAGAGTAAAGAAAACATTTTTATCAGTAAACAAAACAGAATTAATATGGAGACTTTTTTAGGAAACAGGTTATAGGCTATAGAAGTAACTAATTACCTGGAAAGTAACTATAGTGTTACTTTTTTTTATAAAATGCTCAAATATGTCAAATTGCACAGCACTGCATTGTTGTGTGTGTGTGTGTGTGTGTGTGTGTGTGTGTGTGTAAGAACCTCCATTTATCGAGCAATTTAAACGTGAAAAGTCTACTGACTGACCGACACCTGTGTGTATGCGGAGAGTGAGGGGGTTGGAGGGAGCGGGGCTGCGGAAACATCCTGCAGTCCCACATACTACCATGCGTTTAAATAATTTATATAGATGGATATATAGAGAGAAAGGCGATGTTTAGAGAGCAAGCCCAAATAAGCAACTCCACTTTAGAAACAAGCCCCAAAAAAAGCAACCTATCATTTGTAAAACTGCGTTCCCACCAAACGCGATGAACGTGATTTACTCACGCGTAACGTGAGGGTCTGCTGGGAACGCCTGGCGGAAGAACCTGTCCAGATGATCTTCAATTACCACCTCCGGGAGAGCTTCGACCACGTCCTGAGGGCAGAGGGGGACATTGAGTCCGAATGGGCCTTGTTTCGCTCTGCCATTGTCAAGGTGGGGGCTGCAAGCTGTGGCCGCAAGGCTGCTGGGGCCAGTCGCGGCGGTAATCCCCGAACCCGCTGGTGGACGCCAGAGGTGAGGGGAGCCGTCAGGCTGAAGAAGGAGGCCTACAGGGCATGGTTGGCCTGTGGGTCTCCGGAAGCAGCTGATGGGTACCGGCGGGCCAAGCGAAGCGCAGCGGCGGCAGTCGCGGAGGCAAAAACTCTGGCATGGGAGGAGTTCGGTGAGGCCATGGAGGAAGACTATCGATCGGCTCCAAAAAGGTTCTGGCAAACCGTCCGGCGCCTCAGGGGGGGAAGGCGACAACTTGCTCACACTGTTTACAGTGTGGGCGGGGAGCTGTTGATGTCAACTGGGGACATTGTCGGGCAGTGAAAGGAATACTTTGAGGAGCTCGTCAATCCCACCAGCATGTATTTCAGTGAGGAAACAGAGACGGGGGTATCGGGGGCGGGTCGTCCAATTTCTGGGGCAGAAGTTGTCAAGGTAGTGAAACAACTCCGAGGCAGTGGAGCCCCGGGGGTGGATGAGATTCGTCCTGGATATCTCAAGGCTCTGGATGTTGTCGGGCTGTCCTGGCTGACATGCCTCTGCAACATTGCGTGGACATCGGGGGCAGTGCCTCTGCAGTGGCAGAAAGGGGTGGTGGTCCCCATTTTCAAGAAGGGGGACCAGAGGGTGTGTTCCAACTACAGGGGGATCACACTCCTCAGCCTACCTGGTAAGGTCTACTCCAGGGTGCTGGAGAAGAGGGTCCAGTCGATAGTTGAACCTCGGATTGAGGAGGAGCAATGTGGTTTTCGTCCCGGACACGGAACTGTGGACCAGTTCGTTACCCTCACCAGGGTGCTGGAGGGGGCATGGGAGTTTGCCCAACCAGTCCACATGTGTTTTGTGGATTTGGAAAAGGCTTACGACCGTGTCCCCAGGGGCATCCTGTGGGGGGCGCTCCGACCTGTTCCCGGTGAGGGTTGGACTCCGTCAGGGCTGCCCTTCGAACAGTGACCTCCAGCTCTTGCTGGGACGGTTCGCAGCCGAGTGTGAAGCGGCTGGGATGAGAATCAGCACCTCCAAGTCTGAGGCCATGGTCCTCAGCCGGAAAAGGGTGGATTGCCCACTCCAGGTCGGGGGGGAGGTCCTTCCTCAGGTGGAGGAGTTTAAGTATCTTGGGATCTTGTTCACAAGTGAGGGTAGGATGGAGTGGGAGATCGACAGGCGGATTGGGGCGGCGTCAGCAGTGATGCAGGTGCTTAACCGGTCCATTGTGGCTCTCGATTTACCGGTCAATCTACGTTCCAATCCTCACCTATGGTCATGAGCTCTGGGTAGTGACCGAAAGAATGAGATTGCGAGTACAAGCAGCCAAAATGAGTTTCCTCCGCAGGGTGGCTGGACTCAGCCTTAGAGATAGAGTGAGGAGCTCGGACATCTGGGAGGGACTCGGAGTAGAGCCGCTGCTCCTCCACATCGAGAGAAGCCAGTTGAGGTGGTTCGGGCATCTAGTAAGGATGCCATCTGGATGCCTCCCTTGGGAGGTGTTTCGGTCGTGTCCAACCGGGAGGAGACCTCGGGGCCGCCCCAGGACATGCTGGAGGGACTACATCACCCGGCTCGCCTGGGAACGAGCTGACGGAAGTGGCTGGGGAGAGGACTGTCTGGGCTTCTTTGCTAATTTAGTTCACGTTTCACCCCAAGGGGTGGTCGTCTTGTGGCACCAGGAAGAGCCATGGTGGTGGTGGGTGTTCCATCGTCTGACAAACAGCTCTGTTTTCGCTTTCCTAAACCAAGTCCAGATCTGCCTCACCATCTCAGGGTAAAGCCTCCACTCTTCTCATAGATGACTGCCCCTTCACATGGGGTCAGCACCCCTCTTTCCCATTTTCACATCATAAAGAGCCTTCAGAGACAACAAGTGCTCTGAGGCTCACAATCACATGCTTGCTGCCATCGCCAACAGGACAGTGGACCACCACGGTGCTGTTGTCAGTCCTCACCAACACGTGCTTTCCCTTTGTCAGGGGTCTGAAATGTTGAAAAACCAAAAACACCACCTGTAGCTCGAGGAGGTGGGTTTGGATGTGTCAGACCGCACCGCTCTCCCATCGAGATTTCCCAGGGTGGTTTCAGGGGGGTCAAGAAGATTACGCTCTGCGACCTTCTCCACGGCTCTTTTCCTCTCACCTCACCCCATCTCTCATGCCTCCAGAACTGAAGGACAAGAAGGCAAAGGTCAGTATTTATGGAAGTCCAAAACAGCATGACATTGTGTTCATGTTATCAAACTTTACATATCTTTGTGTAATAATATCTTCCCTTTACTATTTATTCCATATATACTCTGTATATTACTCTGCACTTCACTGCTATTTGCACTTCTGGTGAAATGTTTAACTCAGTCAATCGTTTATTTGTCACATGAAGTCATACAAGGTACAACTCCAGTGAAGTGTGATCCTGTCAGCTCCTTCAACTTTTTCATTGTAATTTTGTTCCTTTTTTGCCTCTTCTTACATTGATGGCTGCTGCTTTATAAATGTCCATATTTCCAGATGGTTCTGGTCAGTCATGGTTTCTGGTTGTGGAATGATTGAACTGTAGTTTGGGGTATTTCTGTTGTTTTACAAATTGAATTCATCACAGACTCAGTCAATTTATGCCATCTGTGACATTGACAGTGGTGTCCTGGAACTTGTGTCATTGGGGGTCTGAGTCATAGTTTTTGGGAGGATAGCAACTCTATATTGCAGCCACCTCTGAATAGTGCATAGCAATGTTGATTCCCCTTGTGGTGCAGGGCAAGCAGGACAGGACAGCACCTCATATTCCCACTAGTCCTTAAGTATGGGGTGCCATTTGTAAAGTGGCTCACACTGAAAATAACATCAACATTTTGCCACATTAAGCTTCAAACAATGTTTAAAAAAGTGTTGTGATTTTTTTAACTTCACCTTTTACCACATTTACAGCAATATTTGTTAACTTAGAAATATATTAAATAGTTAAATCTAAATATTAAATGTGGCACCTAAATGTTAATTCTAAATATTAAATCTAAATCTAAATATTAAATGTTAAATCTAAATGTTAAATCTAAATGTAAATATTGAATCAAAGTCTAAATGCTAAATCTTAATCTAAATCTAAATGTTAAATCTAAATGCTGAATCTAAATGTTAAATCTAAATCTAAATGTTAAATGTTAAATCTAAATGTTCTGAGTAAAACTAAATATTTAGCTAATATGCAAATCCACACTGCCAGTCGCTGGAAGTACCAAAATAAAAGCTCAAGATGGTCAGACTGTGTTTATCGAATCAAATAACTAATTAAAACCAACTTATCGGGGGAAATGAACACTTGAACATACATTAGTGTGATAATAACTAACAAAATTTGACATGTACTTTGAGTTGTTAGTGTCCCTTCTATGGACCAGAGTTGTTTATAGAATCAAATAAGTAGTTAAAACCAACTTGCTATGTTGGCAAGCAGCAAGGAGCATGGAGAACCAACAGTGGGTGGGTGGGGGCAGGGGTAGGATAGTGCTGGCCAAAACATCTTGATCGCTCACTTGTGACTGCCTGTAGTACAGGTCATAAGTCCCACACCCTCCATAGAAGGGACACTAACAACTCAAAGTACAAAGTAAAGTAAATAAAATTTCTCCTAACATGTTTTTTTTTTTTTTTAGGTAGTTATTATCATGCTAATGTATGTTCAAGTGTTTATTTCCCCCGATAAGTTGGTTTGAATTAGTTATTTGATTCTATAAACACAGTCTGACCATCTCAAGCTTTTATTTTGGTACTTCCGGTGACGGGTGAATTTGCATATTAGCTAAATATTTATGCTGCCTTCGAGGCAGGCTTTTGAACTCGTAAATCAAGACTTCATGTCACGAGTTACGACTTTATAGCGTTCTAGGCAATTTATGGCAAACTGCCAGTTACTTCCTGTTTAACGCTGAACATGGCGAACCGTTTGCTTGTTCTTCCCCATTATTGCTATCGCCAAAGGTACCTGCTCCTTGCTCATTTGAGTGAAACGGAGGAGGATAGGGTCACAGATGCTATGATAGGCTATTTTTTTTGTTATCTGTGTGTTTGGAAACATATTTTGTATTGATTTATTCTTGCACTAGAAACCAGCTGTTAGAGCGGCTGCCAATAATGCGTTAACATTAGGGTTATTTTATGTCTATTTCTCACCATGTATCACCTGCATCAACACCACATCCATAGGGCTGCCATTGTTGTTTAGAGGAGTAAGGTAATTGGTTTCGAGGGCTGTGTGATGTCAGAGATCGTAACTGGGAGTACATCGATCTGGTACGAGTTCACGGGTGGGAAGTTACGGGTTTGACTGCCGTTCCAGTGCACTTTCACGGGTAGAAGGTTGTGAAAAAACGAGTTACGGGTTGCCTGGAATGCACCATTAGTTTCACCCAAAACATTTAGATTTAACATTTAACATTTAGATTTAGATTTAGCATTTAGATTTAGATTAAGCATATAGATTTAGATTTGTGAGTGGAATTTGGCATCAAGGAGAGAAAGTATTGGTTTCAACTCTGGGATGACTGATGTTTGTTTTTATGTCAGATTATCTACGTGATGCAGAATCCAAAGGACAACATTGCCTCCTATTATCACTTCAGTTTCAGCTGTAGCCACCTGGAGACTCCCAAGAGCGTTGAGGACTTCGTTGAGCAGTATCTGACAGGCAGTGGATGAAGAGAATGTTGCAATCCCGTGCGTCTCTCTTCCAAGATGCGCCCACAGACACTAAAGGCCCGCTCTGAAGGCACACTGGATGCTGGATACTGAAGATGAAACGCACCAGCTTTGAGAGTGCTGGGAAGTAGAGGGCTCAGTGTGCCTTCAGACCTTGTTTGAACTCCCGAACCCAAATGCAGCCCTCTAGTGTAATGTAGGCCTACACTCAGCTCTTTTCTGTTGCATTCGGGCCAGTAGATTTTTCAGTAGAAAAATTAATGTGAGCACGTGTTTTGAAGTGATGAATTACTATTTATTAATGTAATGTTGTATAGTGTATGCCTCCACGCCAGCGACAGCTGTGTTCGGAGGCATTATGTTTTTGGGTTGTCTGTCTGTCCATATGTCCATCCATTCTCATAAACATGATATTTTTAGAAAGCCCTGAGGGGATTTTCCAAATTTGGCACAAATGATTATCAGATTACTCTTTAGTGGTCAAAGGTCAAGGTTACTATGACCCCACTAAACATGTTTTTGACCATCACTCAAGAATTCACGGGCTATTTGACAGTTTCACACAAATGTTTAATGGGACAAAATGATGATATTTTATATCCAAAAAGTCAAAGGCCAACTTCACTGTGACATCATAATGTCATGCAAAAATACTTTTTTGGCCAACGTCATATCTTAGAAACAGAAGGGGAGACATTTGGTCAGACACTGAATTAGTGACACTACTTGGTGCATGTAGACATACAACATATGAATTTTTATTGACTTTATGACATTTTTATGGCAGACTATATCAGTGGATCTCAACCTCTTTATTGAAGGGATGCCTTTTGTATCACTGAGTGAAGTGATGACCATACAATGTTTATGACAAACTAGGTTTTTTTTTATGATACCATAACATTTTATTACACTTCTTATGGCGCACTGTTCTTTCTTTTGACATCTCATACTGTTTTTTTCCCCTACTCTTTGTACTGTGTGGTTTGTTCATGTACTGCTGCTATGACATGCACATTTCTCTGATATAAATAATCTTTTTGTCCGTCCGTTCGTCCGTCCGTCCGTCCGTCCGTCCGTCCATCCATCCATCATACAGTCTTTGCATCATCCTGGTTTGACGAAATCAGGGAGTGGCATTCAAGGAGAGACCAGTACAACAATCTCTTCCTGACCTATGAGGACATGATTTTGTGGTTTCAGTGTGGTTGTTCAGCATTTTCATTTAGTTTGGACTGAAAGACGGTGTGGGGAAGGGATGCATTTCAAAACCATTTAATACTGTCAGTTATGAAGAGCCCAATGACAACCTTCTAAAAACAATAAATTCTTCGTCAGTGTTTTAACTTGTCTGTTGCCCTTTTAGGACCTGAAGGCAGCAGTAACCAAGATCTGCACTTTCCTGGGGAAAAACCTGAGTGAAGCAGCCATTGAGGAAGTTGTAGAAAAAGCTACACTTAACAACATGAAGAAAAACTCAAAAGCCAACTACGAGTTTCTACCAAATGATGTGGTGAACTGTTAACTGTTAATGTGCATCACAATAAGGCTTTATAACCCATGTTTGGAGTTCTGTACCAGCAAAACATGAACACACGTGCACAAAACACTGATAATCACAGTTGACCAATTTGTTGTCTTTATTGAAGTCATTGGGAGTTAAATTGTGTTTCTTGATGTATGGTGAAGGCTTGTTTGGTCACTGAAACCAAATTCATACTTCAATTCTCTTTGCCTAGAATTTTTTTTTTTTCATTAGTAAACAGAATTAATAATGGAGACTTTTCTAATAAACAGGGTCTCTGAGTTATTGGACAACTGCTGTGTCCCAGATTGGATGTGATCCAGAGATTTATTCAGATAAGTTATACTGATAACTGTGGAAACCTGCCTCTTGGAACAGACCCTGTATTAATACTTGAATAATACAGGGATAACAATCTTTGGGATGCAGGAGGTTTTGCTGGGTCAGAAATAAGGTAATCACACACATAAAGTTATACATTAGCAGGCTACCCGCCTGTGACGTGCCACAGGGCATGAAATAAACATTGATTTGTGACGTGTAACTGATTTTATCAATGATTGTACAGGTTTTATTCACTTGGGGGGATGTTTTGGAGAGAATAAGACCTCAGTGGATAACTCCACTGCTGGTAAAAAACCTACTGAACAGTGAAGACTGAAGAAAATTTAACCCAGGTGTGACGGCCTAATGTGTCTGTTCCTTCACAGCTCTTCCTTGTGGTCGAAGAGGCGGGCCGTCCAATCTTCCTGGTGTGGTCTTACCTTATAAATAGGCCTCACTTGTCAGCCTCCTCTCTGTCTCCCCCTGACTGAGCAGCTGACTGCCACTTGGCCAACATGGTGTAGTTTGGTTTGCCTTTGTTTCATTTGTTCTGTTTTACACACACACACACACACACACATACACACACACTGCAGCCACTCACGACACGACAACATGCTTTACTTCTTATTTTGGAGAAGGTTCAGTTAAGTTTGGCATAATGAAAGTACATCATGGCAGAGCAGTTTTATTGGATGTCATTGTGCTGTGTGAGGTGACAGGTGTTCAAAGTGACTCAGCCTACACACATGACAGAATGTGCTGATGGAAATGCTGTACTGTATCTACATATTGATATTCAGTGAACTAATCACTTGATTGACACATGATGTTAGCGTTGTGACACTTATGAGAAGTGATGATGGTTGTCATCACCATAACAGGTTGGAGTATTTCAAAAACAATATAAAGGATCTTCAAAGTGCAAAGTTTAAGTTCTTGAGTGTGGCATGTCATGTCACTGCTTACTGTGGCAGTGAATTAATTATTATGTGCAAAAGGAGGCGTCTGCGAGCTCAACATTTTGCATGTTGAGAAGCATGAGAGAACTTACAGACATGTTGCTGGTGGGTAAAGAGTGGCCAGCTTCACTTTTGGACAATTTCAATAGTCACAGGTGAGTTCAGATTTTGGTGCAGTACCTGTGCTCTGCCAGCAGATGGAGTGTTTTCCCACCAATCTTTTAGTACGTCCGAATGGACCCAACTTGTTTAGTAGGTACGAGTAGTGTCTTGTGGTAGTACACAGTAATATGCAGTCTGCCAGTGGGCCTTTCGGATGCAGCCAAGGACTTGTGACACTTTGGGGGCGGAGACCAAAGCTGACCTCGGCCCTCTTATGATTGGTCATTTTCCAGCCACCATGTGGGTGCCTTTTTGGTTTTCTGCTGATGACAGCTTCCGTCACAGACAGGAAGCTCAGTGTTTTTTTTAAAAATTGAAAATAGAACAATTTACAACAATATATGGCAGTTGTTACATTCTTCATAATATGCTCTTACACAGACGGAGCACAGGAAACAGAATAAAACAAAAAAGACATGAAAAAATATATAAATTAAAATCGCTAAGGGGCCTCTTCTAATAGTCTAATGTTAATAGTGTGCAGAAGACTTTTTGCTGTTTTCTTTTTCATGTGCTTCAAAGCTTTACATAGTCAGTTCTTTTTTAAATACCAAAAAAGGGTTGTGTTTTAATGGTTGGTTAGCTTACGGTGGCTAATTTAGCTAGCTAACTAGCCTGATAAGAAGCTACACACTGACTATGAGGGAGAAAAACACACATGGAACTTGCTATGGGTTGGGGAACTGCAATAGGCTACTATATACATACTTCCATGAGAAATAAGGGCTAGAGTGATGCACCATCAAAGTGATTTATTAGTTCTCATCTATTAAAGGTAGAGTCTGGAGTTTTGTTTGTTGCAGTTTGTAAACAAAACATTCAAACTGGGCCCCTCTTCTCTGGCTCAACTGTGTAGCATTCTGCCCCAGACAGCAGCAACAGCAGCTGTCAGGACCGTAAAGGAAAGGAAATACAGTCCGAGTGAAGCGCTGGAGTCACGGGCCGATACCCGGCCGTCACCGGCAACGGGAGCCTCCAGCGTTTTGTTGCAACGGGCATGAGGGCCGTTGTGGTGAGCTTGGAAACGGGGGTTAGCCAGACTGCCAGACGTTGTCCTTTAATTCATTGTTTATAAAATCATCCCGTTTTTATCAAAAAGGACGTGGTGCTGTGAAATTATCAACCTTTATCCCATACTGTCCTGCCTGACAGGATTTCAGACTCTCCCAGTCTGCGCGACTATACACTGTAACAAACAAACTGTAAACAAAGACGTTCATTGGCCCAGCTGTGTAGTTCCGCCGGCGAATTCCACGGGGGTCAAAGTCTGGGCGGAAATGTGTTGATAAAGTTGAATAAAAGAACTGTGTTGTGAACTAAATAACATGCTGTTGCTATCTGCAGAAAGTATTAAAGCATGAAATCCCGCATTTTTGATGTACGAAAGCATCCTGTATCATAAGAGAAATTTTATGTATAAATTTATATGTCGGCTGAACAACTCAGAGAATTGTAATATCATGGCATTGACTAGCATCAAATTAAGCACTTCACGCTATCTGTCCAAGATATGGAAGCATTGGTATAGTTGTCTCCTCTGAGGTCATTGACTTTTTTCTTATTTTGTTTTTTAAGTGATTTGTACATATTGCACTGTGAATATGTTGTGTATCGTTCTTTTATTGTGTCTTTTATATGTTTTATATGTTTTGTCTTGCTCTTAGCTGGACCACTGAGTCTGTAATAAAGTTTATTATTATTATTATAACTACATGTGTGCCGATTGTAACAAACCAAACCGCGTGAAAATCAGTTGAAAATTCAGTGAGTTATTCTATTTTACTTGTGCATACAGCTCCTTCCTCAGTAGAAGTGAATGCACTGTGGAGGCGAAGCGAGACCCATCCAAGATGGCGGCCGGCTGGGACGTCGGCTCCAATAGGCAGCGGCAGTCAATGCGGCGTCTATGTATATATGTCTATGTATGTATATATGTCTATGTTCACACCCACAGGCACCTTCTTACACTTCCTCTTCCGCAAATTATTTCTATGACACACCTGCAGACGATCACTTCCAGCCACCTGTCCTGAGCCAGGCAAACTGTGAAGTCAGTCTGCAGCAGTGGTTGAATGTCAAGTCCATTTACTAAAGTACAGCACTGAACAATTTAACGGTATCTGTACTTAACTTTTTTCCCGTCGTCTTATGCAACATTATATTTAAACTCCACTCCACTCTGGATGCCAATATTCTACTTTTAACGCCTGACATCTTTAGTTGCAATATTTTGCAGATTCAGATCACACAGAATATAAACAAAAATAAAAAAATTAAAAAAAATTAAGACGTGTTATCACAGATTTAGGACAGCAGAGGGGACACCAGCCCACTGGTGCAACTGGTGGAGACAGCCACAAAAATTGAATTTTTTTTTTTTTTTTTTTTTTGCATTGACCTCAGCCTGTGAACCTTTTTTTTGTGGCTGTCCAGACCAGTTGCATTGGTGTGCGGGTTACCTTCTCTGCTGTCCTTGCTTGTTGTCCATTGTACCAAGGCACCCAAGATTAACTTTTTTGTTGCCCTGAGAAGGCGCAGACTGACAGCAGCCCTAAGACTTATCACAGATTTAGCAACCCAGAAAAGTGAAATGATCTTACCAGCTACAGCATTCAAGTGATGAATACACTGATGATTATGATTCAGTAAGATGAAATAAATACTGATGAGACGGGCCATTCTGCATAATGAATACTGTTACTTTTAGTAACACTTTTACTCAGTAAGAGTTTCAATGTGGGACTTTTACTTGAACTTGAGTACTTGAGTATTTCTACACTGTGGTATTGCTACTTTTTACTAAAGACTGCTCCCCTGTTATAGGACATGCTGGACTGTGACCACACTGTCTCCTTTTCCTGACAGTACAGCTGAGGGACAGTGGAGCTGACAGCGGCAGAGAGGACACACTATGATTTCTATCTGCTGTATTTCTCATTCTTGGAACAAATCATGTCTTTTACTGCCTCTACATCTTTTCTTTTGTGAATAAAGGACCAGAATTGATAAAGCAGAAATAGCCTTGGCTTATTCCTCTATTCAACAGTGAGTTCATTTTGATTTTATGAGTCGGCTACTTTGATTGATACCTCTCACTTTTAGAATACTGGTATCCATCGTCTCCTCTGACTGTCAGTGAAATGAATAAGCATAATTATCTAAATGTCCAGTTTTGAGTTGAGCTTTATTGGACATAATTGGAGACATTTGTTTTTTAAAAGCTTGTACCTGTTTATGTCATTGCTCTTTTATTCTGACACTTTGAAAATCTTCTTCTTTTTGCAGCAGCAGCAGCAGCAAGGTTGTAACTCCAGTCAGTATAAACACTGAGCACATGTTGCAGGGCTGCTCTGTGTTTTGCTTAGAGGACTCAGACTTGTCGCTGGCCTTCTGGGCACCCTGACAACATCTGAATCTGAGCCAGGCCATTTAGGCAACATGCTTGTGGCTAACATGTTTGTTAGCTGTCAGGAGAGAGCAGCTCTTTGCATGGTGGCAGCGACAGGGTTAGAACCTGATCACACAGCTGGTGTTTTGCAGGTTGCACAGTATGTTTTTCGTTTTTGTTTTCCAAAATCGAATGCCACTACTAAAAAACACTTGCATCTTGCTAGGCATCAACCCCATCATGTCCTTACACTAACCTTCCTGTGTAATCAATCTAATTTTTTTTTAATTTCACACTAATTAGTGGCTTGTTACTAAAATGTTGAGGCAGATTACTTCCTCCAGCTCTGGTTGAGAGGCTGTCAGCAAACAATTTGTTGGGCACAGGGAGACGGATTCTGTGTGAATACATGCGACCCTAAAAAAGAGGGTGGATCACAGGGAGAACCACCAGTTGGTCCAGGAGCTTCGCCTCGATGATGGCTGTTTTCAGGCATATTTCAGAATGACTCAGGGGCAGTTTGACAACCTGCTGTCTATCGTCGGGCCGTATCGCTCTGGGTATCCAGCAACTGCTACCACCAGTTTCTCCTCCATTCTTTACCAGCTACTTATCCATGGTCAGTGTAGTATCTACAGTAGATGCCCCCAGTTTATAGAAGCAGACAGGAGAACCACCAAGGAAGCTAAGCAGTACGCTGCTGTGGACTGGGCCAGCAGCACCATTTATTTCAGCCACCTAAAACACAACAACACTAAACAACTAAAAAAATTTATATCAGAACTTGTATTAGTTTAAGTATATTATACAGTTATAATATTCAATTCATCTTTTTACCTTGCCATCAGACAATTTTGGACTGTGAACTGAAGCCGTCATATTGCAAAAACAGTCATTTCACCTTACCTCAACACAGGAGTGGCTGGTCTGCTGCTGCCTCAATCAGTTTGTTGTGTAATTGTGTGACTTTGGGGATTAAAAGGTTTCATTTGGACTGACCAAATAACGTCCAAATAACGTCCAAATAACCAAATAACGTTTGTGTCTGTGTCAAGGTAACATGGTGAAAATATTCTCAATATAGGCAATATTGAAACGTTATTGATATTATTTTTTAGGTGGCTGAAATATGTTTTGTACTGCCGCCTTCACAGCAGCACGTTTCATGGTGCTACTCACATCTGCTTCTCTAAACTGGGGGCTTGCTGACCAACAACTACTGTCTGTAATACACTGACTATGGAAAAGTACTTCATACGACCCCACTTAAAAAATCAGAAATATCTCTTTAAAAGAAACACGCACTAAACAAGACGTGTGTTTTATCATCAGGTGTTAAATGAAAGATGCAACACAGAAACTGACAATATGGAGGCTACATAAAAAGTCCATGTACACTCCAGACTCCAGATGTTACCAGACTCCATTTGTTAGCAAACATTAGCTAGTATTGCACACTGTGAAAGTTGTGGCAGAGCTGCAGAGAGGCAAGGCACACGGGAGCGAGCATAACAGCAGCTTGTTGCACTGTCCCGGAGTGGCCAAAGAAATCAATGAATGCAGGTCTCATCAATAATTTATCATCAATACACAAATAACATCATGATAATCACATGATAAATGTGTAATAATCTTGTTGTTTGACTTTGGCTCTTTGAATTTACCTGCTCTGTGTTTTAGAACCAATGGTAGTTTTTTGGTTGCCGTGGTATTTTAGCCTGACATAAAACGTGATGCTCCAAAATGAAACTCGGAATCACCAAGAAGTCAGAACACACAGAAACTGGTGAGCAGACCACAGTTTTACACAAACATTGGAGAGAGACAGACACGATTTTTTGGAGACATTTCTATTGAGTACGATCGAGATACAACATGGACGCTGAGACATCAAAACATCTACATTCTCTGAACCCAGAGAAGGATTCATGTAAGTGTGAAATCCTGTCAAACAGCTTCACCTGTTTTTACATGCAAACAGTTACTAATTGTCACTTTTTCTGTAGTTCAGCGTGTTTTTGCAAAAATTTGTCAGTGCAGTCAAAATATTTTAATCTGTTTACAAAGTAATTAATTTAATTTTGTCTGAATATTTGATGCAGTTGTGCTGTTGCTGAACAAGTTCCCCGGTCCATCAGAAAACCGATTTGTTCATCCTTTTCTGTGGACGCCTTTGAGGAAAACAGCTCCGCGAGTTCAAGGTAAGAAAGCACGACTTATTGATTTACAAATGGTCATTTAATGGGTCGAGTCTTCCTTTGACCCTCTATGGTACGCATCATGATGCCAGTTGGTAAAAAAATGTTTGGGATGGGTTTTTGTTGTCATAAAATAGACCAAGTAAACATAATCAAGAGACATTTTCAAAAAATTTTTTTTAATAATTTCTTGTTGATGTTGCCATGTGACAACACCGTACGATAGTGGAAACGAATGAAAACAAGAGCGTTTTGTTAATAATTGTAAAAACCTTTATTTAAAAACTCAGGTTATAGTCTCAACAGTCCCCAGTAGCATCAACAGTTAAAAATGCATCTCATTTAAGTTAAAACCATTTAAAAAGCTATTTTTCATCATTTCATTCAAATGTTTGTGCTATATCATTTGAATAATTGTTTTGAGTTGATGTGAGTGTCGTGATACTGCCGTCTTTGCCTTCATTGCCTTACTGCTCCTCTTCCACACCAGCCCTTTAGCCTTTTTTGGTGCTTCCTGTGAAGGAGGTGGACCTAGAAAACAAACAATATCCTTAGTATGTTATGAATCTACCAATTTAATGCAATACATAAATAATAGCTGCACTTCTATCTCCAATGTCCTCGCTGTCTCCATTGTCCATGCTGTCTCCACTGTCCATGCTGTCTCCACTCTCCATGCTGTCTCCACTGTCCTCATTCTCTGGCTCATAGTCTTCATCATTCTCACTCTCCCCTTGCTTGGTTGCAAGCTGCTCGTTTTCTTCATCACTAAATCCTAATTCATCCTCACTACCATCTACAAGGAGGGCTAGTTTGGCTTTCTTCTGTGAGGAACCATAAAAAATTGCTGCGTTCATTCTGTAAATGGAAGAAAAACAGTGTCAAATATAATCATATGCAATGCGGAAAGGACTCACAAAGTGCATTATTATAGTAGACTCTCGAGATCAGTGTATACCAGTGTAATTGCTAATAACTTTAACTTTACTACACCTAACATTCAAATGCTATCAACATGCCAGGCTAGCAATTCAGTGATAATAATAATGGTAATGGTTGCCATATGGCAACACCGTACCATTATTTATTATTATTATTATTATTTTTATTTATTTTTTTTTTTTTAACAGTTTAACATTATTAAATGATCAAGTACAGTGCAATAAACTACAGAATAGTGAACAGAAAAGGGCTTCAAAATTCCCCCCAGAAAGTCTTGTGACAAATTTAAACACTGCTGTTGGTTCTCTTAGGACCCCACCTCTCTTTCAATGCACTACATCATAAAAGGGGAGGTACTGTGTGTGTGTGTGTGTGTAGAAGGAATTCAATGGGTTTGTTACCAAAAGGCAACATCGTACCATAGAGGGTTAAGTACAGTGACTTAAATGTACGTTGTTACTTGCTGACACTGATTAACGGTGTAGACATAGCGATGGTGGGTAGTCATGTAGGACATCTGACTTATGCAGGAGATCAAACTTTGTGTCTTGTCACAGACCTGAAATTCACTTTGTAAACTGTGACCTTGTAACAGTCTTTACCTGACCTGATCATACAGTATTTTACATGTGCAGATGTTGGAAAAACAGTTACATTTGAAACTGGTGGGACTGAACATTATAAAACAATGTTGTTAAACTTAATACAGACTTTCACAGAATCATTTCAGATCAACAAGTTGATGTAAAGTGGATTTCTCTTGTTTGTAGAGCTCAAACCCAAGGCCAAGGGGAACAAGAGGAAGGCCAGCACCCAAACCAAGACCCCCACAAAGAAACAGAGGGGTGACCACTGTGGCGCTAATACTGACAAGCCCACTGAGGTGTCAGTGGTGGGCGTCACACAGACTGAGGGTCGGAAGGAGGCCTTTGCTGAGGACATACCAGCAACAGAGACTCCCAGGACGCCAAGAAGGGACAGCGGCTGTGAAGTCTCCCCGAGCTCCAGCAGCCCTTCAGCCTCCCAACAGAACAGCGGGAGGGCGTCCGACTCAGTCAGCTCCAGCAGATGTAAGCTGATAGTGTGAGAAATGACTGTATGTGAGTGTGTGTTTTTGTGAAGTGAACAGTCGAGACAGCCCCATGTACAGTTACTATGTCCACACTCTTCGCTAACTGCTTGCTTGGTGGTTGTTTACACTTGTGTTCAGCCCTGTCCACTTGTGATCAGATCACTCCAGATACATGTTAATACCAGATATAAACAGGCTCAGTGTTAGACTTTCCTCACAACTGTGCTAAAACATGACTGTTGTGTGTTTGCGTGTGCAGCCAACTTTGAGGCCAAGTACCTGCAGCTTCATAAGCTCGGAGAAGGAGGCTTTGGTTCGGTCTATGCTGGAGTGAGGAAGTCCGACAATTTACCGGTAAGTATAACATCCGTATTCTTACATCACACATACGCACTAAGTCATCACACCCTGTACTAACCAAAGCACTGGTGATTCTGTCCTGTAGGTGGCGATCAAACGCATCCCTGAAGGTCACGTCGAGTATCATCAAGTGGTGAGTGACTTATTCTGATGTCTCAGCACCGACTGTTAAAATCATGGTTGAACTTTTTTCACTTTGTTGTTACTCTGTTGTTGACGAGGAAAACACACATTCACAACCACAACCACAAATTTTGTTCTGTCTTTTGTTTCTTTCAGACCATAAATGGGATGTCGCACTTGCTCCCTCTGGAGGCGGTCCTCATGATGAAGGTGGCAGGTGGACCACAGTTAGTGGGACAGTCTGCTGCTGTCACATTGTTGAACTGGTACGATCGGGACCAGGAGATTCTCCTGATCATGGAGAGACCAGTCCCCTCTGTGGACCTGCTGGACTACATCAACAGCTATGATTGTCTGACAGAAGACCAGGCTAAGGTACTGAAACTGGTTGGAGCATGTTTTTACATCTGTGTGTGTTGTTCCCTTAAAACTGTGCCAAGCTTACAATTTTCAATGTTGTCAGTGTCTGTGGAGAGTTGAGGGCTGCTATCACACCTACATTTTTAAAATTTGGTGCACACAAAAACCTAAATCTTGAACTTGTTTCATATTTAGTTACCACTGTCTAATAGTCCGTCTTTATAAAGGGTTCCTACGTTGTAAGTAATGGCTTAATTATTAGTTAATAGATTATATAGTGATGCTGGATTGTTTTTGCAGTGTGTGTTGAGTCGTCCCAAACAGCCAATGTTAGCTCTAAGCTTGCCAGCAGTCCTTTTTGTCTTGTCTCTGTAAGTGCATGAATTGGAGTCATAAAGCCTCAAGATGAGAGCAAAGCTTCTGCTGGAGCAGAAACATTTTCTTGCCTCAATTTGTGCAACCCTTTGTGGATCCAAATTTGCATCAACATGGACTTTATTTGCAGTCTGGCTTCACACTCAGTTCAGAAACACCTTTACACCCAGGCACCCTTACATTGTGTTATTTTTGGTGTCACCAGTGTTTAAATGTCATTGTTCTCAGCTCAGTTCTCAAATGGACGTAACTGAACTTTGAGCAACAGTTTTGTGTGGAAGCTGCAACAGTGTCACATAATGTAAAAGTACCACCCGACACTCCCTTCGTCACTCCACTACAACTCATTTGTTTGTCATTGTCTCTGTCTCAGAACATCCTGAAGCAGCTGGTGGAAGCGTGCATCAAGATGCACTCGGTGGGAGTCTTCCATCGGGACATCAAAACAGACAATGTCCTCATCCAGACCAGCTCCGATGTCCCCCGAGTGCGCATCATTGATTTTGGATGTGGCTGCTTCATTCAGAATGGACCCTGTCGTGTCTTTGCTGGTACGATGTTTGCCTTCTGCTCCTGCTCCTCATCCATCTGTTGATCTCTGCAGCGATGACTTTGGCTTCAAACTCACTCCTCATTCGTTGTCTCTTTCTGTCTCCGTGTGTGTGTCTGTGTATTGTAGGAACATTTGAGTACATGCCACCAGAGTTCCTAAGACACAGAAGATATGAGGCCGGTCCCACCACAGTCTGGCAGCTGGGCACGCTGCTGCATGACATGCTGGTGGATCAGTTCACCACCTCCACCTTTCTCCGCCAAGGTTTAAAGTCCAGCGAGCAGTTGTCTAGAGGTAAGACAATGCTGTTGTCAATACAGCACCTGAGCTCTGGTACTGACATTTGCTGCAGCTCCCACCCTAATCTTTGCTTCATTCTCTGCCCTCTCTCTTCTAAGGCTGCCTGGATTTGTTGAACCTGTGTTTGGCTGTGAACCCAGAGGATCGCCCCACTCTGGAGCAGATGCAGCAGCACCCCTGGCTCACACAATCCTGAACCTCCCACCACCATTTGGAATATCACAACACAACTGTTGTAAGTAAGGAAGGTAAAACAGGCCCCAGCACACACTATGATGACGGGCCCTTCTGCATGCAAGTTACTAGTTATGCACCTCAACTTGCTAATGCACCTGGGCCTGGTGCACTGAAAGTGATAAAAGCTGTCTTCATTCATTCACTCACCCTCTGCTTCTCCCTACAGGCAACCACTCGGATCGGATTTGGTAATGTTTTAGCTTATTTCATGCACCCTCCAACACCTGCACATACACACTCTCACACACTCATCATTTAATACGTACACATAGTACTGATATCACTGACATTCACACTCCATACAGTGGTGGAAAAAAGTTTTCGGACACCCTTAAAATTTTACACAATCTCAAATATTATCATGAAATATTTGTGGAAAAATCTTTTTTGTGTTTCAAAAGGTGTGGCTGCATTAGACAGATACAAACAAATACAAATTATATTTTTTTGTTTGTTTATTGTTTACAAGAAAAAATAACAAAACTAAATTCTTGACAGTTTCAATATGTCAGTTCTCAACATTGTCGGTATCAAAGTCAACAAATAACAGAGAATGTGTTCAAAACTGAACAAAAAATAATTAAACCATCACATCATCAAATTAATATTTAGTAGTCCTGCCATTGGCACGTAATAGAGCTCTAATCCTGGCTGGCATGTTCCCTACGAGCCTTTCACACTGCTGAGGGGTAATCTTGTCCCATTCTTCTTGAATTACTGCTTTTAATTCTTCTAAATTCTTTGGTTTATGCTTTGAAACAGACCTTTTGATAATCCACCACAGATTTTCAATGGGGCTCATGTCCGGGGATTGAGCTGGCCACTGTAAGGCCTTGATGCTGTGCTCCTGCAGCCAAGTTCTACTGGCCTTGGATGTGTGGCAAGGGGCATTATCTTGTTGAAACATCCAGTTTTTACCTTGACGGAACAGTGCACGCGCAGAAGGGAGCATGTGGGTTTCGAGAATGATACAATACTTGGTAGAGTTCAATGTACCATCACAGACGGTGAGATGACCAACACCAGCAGCACTCATGCATCCCCAAACCATGATACTGCCTCCACCATGCTTGACAGTAGGTACTGTACATGCTGGAGATAATGCTTCGTCTGGCCTTCTGCGTACCCTCACATTAGTAGGAGGAAGATAAAGGTGGAAACTGGACTCATCCGACCACAAAATCTTCTTCTAATTCCTGGCTGTCCAGTTCTTGTGTGCCTGGGCCCAACGACGCCAGGCTAACTTCTGTCTCTCATTGATCAGGGGCTTCTTGATAGCCTTGTAAGACCTTAAGCCATGATCTAAAAGTCGGCCACGTACAGTGCGGGTGGAACACTGGACACCAGTTTGGTTTGACCACTGCTGCTGAGGCTCCTATGATGTCATTTGGCGGTTTTGCCTGCACATGCGGATCAGGATGCGGCCATTTCTTGCTGAAGAAACCCTTGGACGCCCAGATCTTGGTTTGTCTTCCAAGCTGTTGGTTCGTCTGTATTTCTGCAGAGTGTATCCAACTGCTGAAGGACTGCATCTGCACTTCCTGGCTATCTGGCGGCAGCTGTACCCTTCCTGGCTGAGAATCTTTATCTTCAGGCGTGTTTCCTACGTTAGGTTCCTTGTTTTAGCCATTTTTGTGTCTGAAGAACTTTCAAATGTGCTGGCTTTATGTAGACACGAAGCTTGGCAACAAAAAATGTGTCTTTTAATAAAAAGAACGACCTTTATCACTGGTACCAAAATGACCCAATACTCAAAATTTCTTATGTATTTTCATGGAACCAATCAATTTTAAGTTTTTGATGGCTTTTTTAGGATTTATTTAGTATTTTGGCTGTGACTGTACTAAAAGAAATTGCACTTGAAGACCTAAGAGTGATTCTTAATGCAATATTTCACAAATGCATGGGGTGTCCGAAAACTTTTTTCCACCACTGTATGTTGCTCTCGGAAAGACAACTTGGGGGGGCGGGGGGGCGCTTTGAGTTTGAGTGATGCTGCGCTTTAGCCAGTCAACCCCCTCGGCCCCCTCAATTTTGATTGGCTAAAGCGCAGCATCGTTCAAACTCAAAGCGCCCCCCTGCCCCCCAAGTCGTCTTTAGTTTGGTCTAATTTGGTTTGATTTGGTCTAATTTGGTCTTATTTGGCTTGATTTGATTTGATTTGGTTTGATTTGGTCTAATTTGGTTTGATTTGGTCTAATTTGGTCTAATTTGGTTTGATTTGTTTCTAATAAAATATCCTTTAACTGTTAATCATGGTGTGTCTGCCTTTTCTTATGGTCACTTGAGCTGGGTCGTAACACCATCTCTCAACAGAGGAGGTCTGCGACACCACCTACTGTATCCCTCACCTATCATGCTGTCCTCTCATGCTTGCCCAGGAGATTTAACAGCTTAACCTCAAACAATGGTCGTTCACAAATGGCCTCACGTGACTCCAGCAACTCCAACGACTACCGTTGCAGCAGGAGCACTAATGACATCAGTGGCCTTGTGAAGACCTCCTCAGAGGTTAAATTGAAACCTGGGTTTTCCACATCAGTTTGTCAGACTTTTACCAGGGATCAACCCTCACCACCTGCAGTCTATTACATTGGGAACAACACACACACACACACACACACACACACATGGTCCATTGCACTCAAAGCATCACAGAGGTGTATAATTTTTTGAACAAAAGAACAAACATGTAAGCTAATGTTTGTTCATGAGGAGTGAGCAGATGTCGGGGCCAATCATTTGGCTTTCAGTTAAGAGACACTGTTGCATTAAGCAAAATATAGGAACTTCAGAGGGTTAAGAAAAAAAAGATGTCTCATTATCCATTTTCATGACCTCAAAGATAATTTCTTTGATCCTTTAGTTTAAAGACAGGATTTTACAACTCTGGGTTGTCACATGGGTTACAAGGTAACTGCAGGAATACACCTTTGATATTCGGCTACAATGTAAGCTACGAGGCTGCGTACACCTCTGTGATTACTGGATGACCTCACATTGCAATGTGTTGAGAGCTGAAGGGTTTTTCAGGCAGTTCTTCATTGAACCTGTCAGTGCAAAATCATTTCACAGCCGCTTAACTCACAAAGGGCTTTCTACTGATGGATTCTTCTACAAAGGGCTTGTTTGAGCCATCCAGAGAGTGGAGACTGCAATGTTTGTGACTTTCTGCTCCTCTGACTCCATTAAAAAATGTAGTAAATTGGAAAGACTGAACCATTTTTCATGACTGCTTCTGTCTCACTTAAGCTTGCCTAATAGCGACACGAGAACAGCCCTGCATGGAGAGTATGTGCAACTTGGATGTGATAAGCAAAATGTAATTTATATGCAATTTGCATACTTCCAAAAAAGTCCACTTTACTCCTGTGTCCTTTTCCATTCTGGGTTTGTGTCAAAAGTGGACACAAAAATAGCTTCTCTTGGCTCAGAGTTTTACAAACAGTTTCACAACATGGTTTGAGAGATCCATGGAAGTGCTACCTGACTTTAGGACCCCACTGAGTCTTGTATATTCACTACAAGATTAACCTTTCCCCCAATTTCCTCAAAACTCTGATGGTAAGTGTTCCTTCCTCCTCCACTTCAGTCCAAACCTGACTCCTGTCAGGAGTTCAGTCAGGACCCAAATGCAGAGCAAGAGGCAAGTCTGAGGTTTAACAAAAAGCGAGCTTTACTTAAGCTGATGAAAAACATCCAAAACAGGCAGGTGACAGAAAGTCCAAATGACAGAAGAACCAAATCTAATTGAAAACAACAGGCAGGAAACAGAACACAGGGATGAGCACAGACGACCTGACAAGGAAGAAAGGGAAACATACGTGTGTGTGTGTGTATATATACACACAGAAAAGTAATCACAAGAATGAGACACAGCTGGAGTGGGTGGGCACAGCCACATGGAGGGAAATGGGGATTGGCTAACAACAAGAGTGTGGAGGGGAACACAAGGGTGGAGCAAACAAGCTTAACCCCAGATTCATATGAATAGTAACGGTGTAGCTGTCGCTATTTCAGTGTGTTTTCAGTTCATGAAGTTAACTGCCATATTTTTGTTGCCCTACAAAAGTCACATTTTCAAGCTGATCATATTGTTTTGTTTAGAAGCTGTTTCTTTCCACGTGAAAAGTGGAGGTTGAAGAGGGTGAAAGTAATTTAACAAATCCTCCCTTCCTTGGGAACCAAAGTAAAGACAGGAGCAGCCGAGAATATAACAGAAAAAAATAATAAAGAAAGAAAGAAAAATCACTCTGAAAACAAAGACAAAAACAGCAGGATCTGTGCACCAGTCAGTCCTAAAACTAAATATGGAGCATAATCACAGATGCATGTTAACAGGGTCTTGATTGTTGCTAAATGTGTGTATCTTTGTTTCCTGTCTTAAATGTTTGTCCTTTTTATGTTGCAAATGGAGGTGCTGTGAGGCAAGGAACATTTTAGACTTCATTTGCCATTTAAAGTATGATCATCATCGTTTGCCATATGAGACATCCCTGTTCATTGTGTGCGTCATTTTAAAAGTGATGCTAATTTATTATTAAGTGTAATGCAGCAGTGTCACCTCTCACTGGACTCTCATAACCCAGTGGATTCTTGATGGGCATATTATGTTAATACACCTGAAATCTGTATGAATAAATGTCTTTTTCCTGCTCAAAACTCCCTTGCATGTGTGTCTTTGGAGACAGGTATAGAGTCACACAAAGTACAGTCAGATATAAAAAGCAGAACACTGGCTCACCCACTCTTTTCCACAGGGATTAATTCATGAAGGTAGCTGATACCTAAATATGTTGGGAAGTTTGGGAGAGCATCATCATCATTTCAGCAAATGCCTACAAATGACATCAAGTGACAAAGCGCACTAGCAACTGTGGGAATCATGACGCATGTCCTTTGGGAGGAAAGGAGGAAGTACTGTGACCTTATTATAAGAGCGACAAAATCTGCAGAGGGTCGAGGTCGCAGGAGGTTAACCCAAACCACGATCTTTCCCTAGTCAAGTTATGTTTGTGCCTAAATCTAACGACACCTGAAAGGGACATTGTGTAGCATGTTCAGTTGTTTATTGGCAAAAACATTCATTCTCTCTGTCACACACATCCACACACACATTCACACACCAACAGGCACCTTCTTGCACTTCCTCTTCCACAAATTATATCTATGACGCACCTGCAGAGGCAAGACATCCAGAGGGCGTACCAAGATGGCGGAGTGAGCAGCCGAACTTTTGCAGGATCTTATGTCAGATTCACTCAAACCTTCACTTTCACCGTTGACCCTCAGCCCAAAGTCAAAATAGCACTTGCCGTCATGCACTAACCATTTTTGTGCACAAGAGAATCACCCAGCACTCTCTAAGGCTCCTCTTTTAACGTACAAAGTTTCAAGCATGGCTGGAGCTAGCCGCTCTTCAGCAAGCCTGTGATGATGAGGATATCGAGTGGATGGAACAACAGGAAGAGGAAGAGACGGTTCGGGACCCGATGTCTGCTTCACGTAAGAACTTGGTTCATACCCCGCTGAAAAACCTGAAGCCAAAAAAGTCGAAAAAACCTGCTGCTCCTGAGGATGAAATCTCCACCGGCGTCCTTTATGCTGCCATTCAAACTCTCACTCGCATGTTTGACACCCACAACGAACATTTCTAAGCTTTTGAATGGCAACTGAAGGAAAACACAGATGCAGTTATTAAAATCAGAGAGTCGGTCGACAAGTTGAAAAAGCAGGTGACCTCACTTCAGAAAGAAAACGAAGCACTGAAAGATGCATATCTGGAGCATGCAAGATACAAGCAAAGATGGTTACTGCGGCTGAACGGACTCCCCGAGCGAGAGGGCGAAAACACCCGGGAAGAAGCGATCAAGATCCTGTCCAAGGTTGTTCCCCTCTCCGCTGAGAAACTACGTGACTCTGTTGACACAGTCCACAGGCTGGGCCAGAAGGTGAGAACCGACAGACTGAGATCATTCTCCGGCTGAGAAGCACCTTTCCATCTCCCCTTTCCTCGTCCAAGCAGTGAGACTGATTTCTCAAACTGTTTCAAACATGTTCTTTATGAGAAATAAGCCTTGAGGCTGAATTTTATTTTGTTTGAATTTGTATCAGCAAGTTTTGGAAGGTTACAGATTTCTTATCCCTGCATTAAGTTTCAGAATGCATTTAATCTCTGAACGGTATTTTCTTTATTATGGTTAAATGTTAGAGGTTTGAGGAATGGCACAAAGTGCAAGGCAATTTTTCTTTTTTGCAAGGAGCAACCAAGGACTAGCTGTTTTTTCTACAGGAGACACATTCTATTGAAAATGATGTAAACTTTTGGAGATCCCAATGGGGCTGTGGTGACATATTTCTCTCCCACGGTTCTTCACACTCAGGTGGAGTGGCTATTTTATTTAAACAACTGGATGGTAAGGTTATGGATCACAAAGGCGATAATGAGGGCCACTGGCTTACGGTTATTGTTGAAATGAATGTTGGAACTACATCCTTCTGAATGTATATGGTTTCAGTATTCAAGCTAAAAATTGCGATTGTTCTCTCACAATACGAGTGGGTCTCAGTGCTCTAGATTAGATTTCTCGCTAATTACTTGTAATTTAGTTCATTTATCCTCTGATTGCAATATCTGCCCTTCTCCCCTTACTGACCACTGTGTTATTTCTCTGACTATTTCACCTATGGCCAATTTTCCGAAATCCAGAATCTTACATTGGAAATTTAATAGTAATTTATTAAAAAGTGAATCTTTTTGCAAACAAAGTGTTTCTTTAATCAGTGAAATTAAGCAACTGAATGATTTACCATCCACGAGTAAATGGGAATGGCTTAAATTTAATGTTTGTAGAATTGGCATTAACAAAGGTAATACTTTGGCGAAACTGAGACGAAAACAACAGATTGACATTGTATCTAAAATGAATACTCTTTGTCATTACACTCATGTTAATGATGAAGATAACTGAAAAATGCTTTCGCTCGCTTCCAGCAGCTTGGAGTGACTGCAGCCTGGCACAAAACACACAGACATCTTCAATCATAAATCGATTCATCATAAAACAGTGGGATTTCAGCGGGGAGGTCAAGCTGCAGGAAGCGAGCGAAAGCTATGACGTCACATACGCAACCTCCTCCCGTGTACTCTTGAGTCTTTCTAATTAAAAAGCTTATATTTCAACAGTTTTACCACAAAGTATGACTTTCTTGACCTTAAAATTTATGTTTTAAATTCATTAACAACATATTTAGATTTCATGTCGCAACTCAAACGGGAACAAAAGATAATATTGCTCTCCTCATTCATTGCCATTCACATTTTTTCCGATCTAAGGTCCCATGAGCTCTACCGGAAGGGGCGTGACTTCAGCACTCTATATGACACAAATATAACGCTATAGATGTTGCCCCATGTTACCTCTCTAGCTCTGGGCTCTGAACCATAGCTGGGAAACTTGTGCTTCTTTTATACTAATTTAATTTACTTTAGCCTGGTAGCTAGCTTTTAACAGTCTGGATGGTGGTAGACCCTGAGCTACACACCTTATGGCTTTCCTCAGCACTGACGCAGCACTTAAAGTGTTGAGATAGGTCTGGCTATGCAACTCTACATTCCAGATTACTGTGGGTGGCAGTGTGTAGCTAGCTGTCAGTGTCTCAGGTATTGAATTCATAAAAAAGGCTATTGCCCATAACATACCAATCACATCTAAGTCCATAGTCCAGCAGCATATACCTGTGAGCGGAGAGGTTTTTCTGCTCTACTCTGCTCTCACTTCTCACTTCTCTCATTCTTCTGTGTGATTCAGAAGAATTATGGAACAGATCAACGACTATCTCTGCAGGTATAAAAACTGCAACTTTGTTGTTAATTTCACAACTGCAGAGTACATTGACTCTCTCCAGAGCTTTGAAATTCGAGATAGTGATGTATTCCTCGTCACTTATCCAAAGTCAGGTGAGTGAGACAAACTCTTCCTCAGCATTATTTGCTTTTACTGTTTTGTTAATTGCTGGAGAAAGATTTACTGATCAGGTATGATGTCTCCTGCCTCCCTCCCAACTCCACAGGTACTATATGGACTCAACAGATCATCATCTCGATCTGTGAGTCAGATGGGGGTCTGAAACAATATCCAACCAACATGGAGCAAATGCCATGGCTGGAGCATAAGGAGGGTCAAAATGATTACCCTCTGCGACCTTCTCCACGGCTCTTTTCCTCTCACCTCATCCCATCTCTCATGCCTCTGGGGCTAAAGGACAAGAAGGGAAAGGTCAGTATTTTATGGAAGTCCATAACAGCTAACACTGTGTTGAGGTTCATATTACTCCATATACTCTGTATATTACTCTGCACTTCACTGCTAGTTGCACTTCTGATTAGATGTTGTAGTGTATTGAGATTTACTCTGAAGCTTTGGAACAGATGCTTAGTTAGGGACCTAAGGTCCAGAAACATATATGGTCAGGGTCAAGAAGGTATTTATGGTCAAGGCTAGGAATTGGTGAAGTCAACTAGAATGTCTATTTGTACTCTGTTCACCTTTGTCACACATTCCACAAAAAGCAAGAGCCTATTTAAGCAGGGTTTGTGTGGCTGTTATTTAGAGTGGTTCATATTGGCTTCGAACTCTCTCTCAAGCAGACCTGGGTGCTTGATATGATGCTGTACTTCTTGTAATAAACCTTTTCTTCATGCAAGCAAGATGGTGTCAGCGGAGTCTCCTTCACCACCTTCACATCATCGCTACTTAATAAACGACAATGTTTAACTCAGTCAATCATTTATTTGTCACATGAAGTCAAACAAAGTATAACTCCAGTGAAGTGCGATCCTGTCAGCTCCTTCAATTTGTCCAATGGAAATAGTCCATGTTTTTCCTTCTCTTACATTGTTGGCTACAATTTAAATTCACCACAGACTCAGTCAATTCAATGATGTCACCGGTGACATCACAGTGGTGTCCTTGAACATGTTTCATACTCTGACTGACCTTCAGTAAAAGTGAAAAATACCACAGTCTGACAAAATTTTCTTACAAGAAAAACAAAGTTTTGAATTCAAAATCTAGGAATTCAAAAAAAAGGAAAGTACATAAGTAATATCAGCAGGTATACACCAAGTATCAAAAGTACTGAATATACATATAAATGTTAGCATGGTAAGACCGTCCTGATGACGTGAGCTCAACATTCTGTTATGCTCTCCGTATCAATCTGAACTCGATGCTGCACCAAACACTCTCAGTGGGCGAGGGTCCTCACTTTGACTGACAAACTCCTTCAGCCAATTAGCATGACAAGACACAGGGGAACATCCTCCTCTACACCCAGGGAGCTTTTGCCAAATCGTGTCGCAAGGACAGTGAAAATGTATTTTCCTTGAGCTTCCTGTGAGCGCATACTCTTGCTCTTATTTATACAAGCTACAACATAGTTCCTGATAGGCTGCTTACATTTTCAACTATGGTGCAGATCCCTAATTGGCCCTGATTGGATTTTAATTTCTGAAAAGTGTTTGGGGTGACACTGAGTCCAGATTGACACAGAGTTATCGGGATGGTCTTACCAGCCTATGCAAAGTGTGTGTGTGTGTATGTGTACGTGTTTGATGTGGGCGAGTGATCAAATTTTATTTTTGATTGATTTTGGTTTTTAACAATTATGAATACAAGATAACAAGATAAAAATGATTATTATGCTGGCTCTGTTTCGCAATAATGCTTTTGGTGTGTCGTGCAGAACAGAATCCAGTGCACCCCTTTTTAAAATAAATATAGAATTATAAAACATCTGACTTCCTGAGTAAAAAAAAGTGCCTCACATTCAAAGTTTATGACTCAGCAATTGTTTATTTTCCAGCAGGAATGGGCTTCTATATTTAGTATGGGCCTGAGCTAAAACTCAAGGTGTGGTGTGAGTGGAGTTTGGCATCGAGGAGAGAACGTATTGGTTTCAGCTCTGGGATGACTGATGTTTGTTTTTATGTCAGGTTATCTACGTGATGCGGAATCCAAAGGACAACATTGCCTCCTTTTATCACTTCAGTTTAAACTCTTCTTTCCTGGAGACTCCCAAGAGCTTTGAGGACTACCTTGAGCAGTATCTGGCAGGCAACGGTAAAGTACCTGATAATCATCTGATCATTAAGAGCTGACAGAAAGATCGGGAGGACTTTTAATGTTATGTTTAAAAAGTCTGTGTTGACAATACCTGCAGGTACAGAGTGCCTGATTCTGAACATTCTATTCAATAATTTAATATTGACAGCAGGTGAATAGTTGAATATACATATGTATATATAAATATATATATATATATAATTATATATATATATATATATTTATATACATATATATAAATATATGTATATATGTGTGTGTGTGTGTGTGTGTGTGTGTGTGTGTGTGTGTACATGTAGTGGATTTGCAGTGGACACTATAGACACAAACATTTGTACATGCTGCTGCTGTGATAACACTTCCCCTCTGAGATAAATTATCTCTCTGTCAATCCATCCATCCATCCATCCATCCATCCATCCATCATACAGTCCTTGCATCGTCCTGGTTTGACCACATCAGGGAGTGGCATTCAATGACAGACCAGTACAACATCCTCTTCCTGACCTATGAGGACATGATTTTGGTAAGATGTGGTTTCAGTGTGGTTGTTCAGCATTTTCATTTAGCTTGGACTGAAAGATGGTGTGGGGAAGGGATGCATTTCAAAACCATTTAATACCATTAATTAAAAAGAGCCATGTTAATTTGAAAAAATAAACCTTATAAAAACAATAAATTCTTTGTCAGTGTTTTAACTTGTCTGTTGGGCCTCTGTGTCCCTTTTAGGACCTGAAGGCAGCAGTAACCAAGATCTGCACTTTCTTGGGGAAAAACCTGAGTGAAGCAGCCATTGAGGAAGTTGTAGAAAAAGCTACGTTTAACAACATGAAGAAAAACCCAAAAGCCAACTACGAGTTTCTGCCAAAAGATAAGGTGACGAAAGACTTCATGCGCAAAGGTAATGTAACATAACTGCAGCTTATGTGCAGAAACATGTAAACAGATATCAAGTCCAATTTGTTTTTCTTTTTTCTGTCATTACAGGTAAGATCGGTGACTGGAAGAACACCTTTACTGATGCTCAGAGTCACAGAGTTGATCAAGTTCTTCAGGAGAGACTCGGTGATATGTCTCTGAAGTTCATCTGGGAATAAGCAGAGCAGCCACACAAACCTCAAGATGTTTGCATCTGTTTAAGCCTGAGATCCCCAAAAATCACTGACATGTGTCTGTCTTATGCTTACAATATCTGCAGGAGCTAACTGTAACTGTTGATATGCATCACAATAAGGCTTTATAACCCATGTTTGGAGTTCTGTACCAGAAAAACATGAACACACATGAGCAGAAATCACTAATAAATGCAGCTGGCCAATTTGTTGTCTTTATTGAAGTCAACAGGAGTTAACTTGTGTTTCTTTATGTATGATGAAGACTTGTTTTTATCACTGGAACCAACGTTACACTTCAATTCTCTTTGCCTAGACTGAGAGAATGTTTTAGAATGTTTTGGGTTTTTTTTTTTTATCAGTAAACAAAACAGGGTTAATATGGAGTTATCAGATAACTGCTGTGTTCCAGATTGGATGGGAATCAGGGATTTATACTGATAACTGAGCAAACCTGCTTCTTGGAACAGAGCCCTGAAATTAGGAATAATAGTCTAAGAGATGCAAGACTTAAAAAAACATTTAATTCTGAAGATATTAAAGGTCCAGTGTGTAGAATTTAGGGGAATATATTTAGCAGAAATGGAGTATAATAAGTATGTTTTCTTAAGTGTATTCACCTCAGAATAGCAATTGTGTTTTCGTTACTTTCGAATGAGCCATTTATATTTACAAGGGAGCAGGCCCTCATCTACCAAGATCGCCATGTTGCCAGTCATTTTTCTACAGTAGCCCAGAATGGACACACCACCAAAAACAAAAACCCCATCAACTTTGAGATGCGTGAACCAGGTGTGTTGAATGCTAACTCATTTCTTGGTTTTAGGACTCATTCCTGCATTCTATGGTGCATCACCTTAAATGTTGTCTCTTTTCCTTTCGTAAAGGACGTTCCAGTGTATCCCATGATAAAGGAGGAAATAAAGGAAGCATTGAAGCTCCTTTCCTTTGTATTTGGAAGATTCAATCAGCTCTATTTATGGATGCCGCTCAGATACTTTTGGGTCATTTCACTCAGTTGGGCTCCTCCCTTAGCATTCTTCAACCACAGCCTGTGGCTTCAAAAGCCTAGGCCTAATAATAGCAAGAATGTTTTATTTGAACTGGTGTATGTAGATTGCTTTTGTTTAGCCAGGGCAGAATTATTCGATGGGTTAACCGTCAGTACCGTCGATGCCCCAGGGTGTAGCAGTAATGCTGACTGTCGAGCGTTTCCAGTGGGACAGAGGGAATCATGGGTGTAGCCCGCTCTGTATGGAGCCACGTCAAACCCACCAATAGAAACTCTTCTCTCATCCATCAGAGTAGGCCCTGCCCATTAAGTGCAATTGAACTTGCAAGCAGAACTTTAACTCACAAGCAGAGAGGACTGATCTGCAAGCAAAACTTTTTAACTTGCAAGCAAAGAAGACTGATTTATAAGCAGAATCATTATGATTGTACTTACAAACTTGATTTTTGATTGCACTTCAAGAAATATGCTCTCAAAACAGTTTTATCTGATTGCAACAAAAAGACAAAAATACCTCCATACAGAGGCAGTGCCATAATGGCAGATGATATAAGTTCATTGAAGCGTGATATTGGACTTCATACTGATAACCCTAACAAATATGGCTGGGTATTGTATGTTTGTTTTTTTGTATTAATGCCAATGCCAAAACAGTTTATCCTTTTTTTTAATTTCCAGAATAAGCCAAAGTTCTCAAATGTTAAATGCTGTCTAAACATAAGCAGACATTCAAACATTAAATGAAATACATTCAGCTCCAAAACAATATTAAGAGTTGATAAACAGCCATACTGACAACATCTGTGCTTTTCTTACTGCCAAGTCAAAATGTCTGCTGTAAAAAAAAAAAAAAGACCATAAGACCATAAGACCTTTGCTGCAGATGAGGCCATTCCTGTCTGTCATGCATGCCAAGGCCCATTCAACCATTCAAGTGTGAGGTACTACATATTCTTCATCATACCATTTTAAATTAAACAGCTACCTTTCTTGTTGTGCCCTCACCACCAAGTATATGACAAAATCAAAAGTGTTTCTTATTTATATCATATCATGTCATATCCTATCATTAAACCTGTCTTTTATGCTTTCTTTTTTTTTTCATTCTAATCCTTTATCCAGTATGAGATAAAAGAAAGTTTGCAAAATTTGTAATATTCTCCTAATATTATAGTACATTAATAAAACTCAGTTTTGTCTTTAATTAACTTAAACTTGGAACTCTTGATATTTACTACTGAAAAAAACATCATTATGTTGTTTTTGTTGTTTTTTAACATTCTGCTGGTTCCCGATGTGATGACCTTCAGCAATCAAACAAATGTTTCTTGCTGTACATGAAAAAAAAAAAAAAAGCCAGCCTTTATACTCAAGACTGGCATGTTGACGCATCTAATGTTTTTCTTATTTATACTTTATGCTTACAATTTGCAGATTATTGGGATAGGTTTTAGTTATAAAATGTCCTACAAAATAGATATAAAATGTTATGATAGCAAACGTTATGGCTACAGTAAAACTTGCTGTTCAACCATAACGTTGCTGTTCAGAGACTGATGATGGAAATCGCCATGCATATTGTTCCCATGAAGGACGTATAGGGATTCCCCCAAAGGCTGTGATTTAATAATCATTCGCCGAACTGTTTGCAATAAAGTGCAATAAAGTAATCGAGGATATAATAAATTATTGTGTGTGCCGCGCTGTTTCTGTTAACACGGGGTTTCTCCATAACGCATCATTGCGTCAGTCAAGTGTCAAGCTGATGTTTGTCCTTTTTACCAGCAGATGGCAGTAGGCCAATTCAAATCATGTGCAGCATATATTCACTTGTATTATTTTATACTGTTGTATCACATAGGCCTATGCACTGTTGGCAGAGATGGGCAGCATTTTAATTACATGTATTTAAAATGTTTTATCACCTACTATGGTAATAAAAATGTTATAGAAAAATAGATCCAGTGCCTTTTTTCAAAATCTGATTAATAAAAAAAATATATAAGTTAGTAGCAGCCCTAACTGTATGCAACACATCTGATTCATATTATTTTAACCTGTTAGTGTTTCTTGCAATGTCCCTCACAAATAAACTAATAAATACATGAATACAAACACCTTAGCGACTATTGAACATTTGAATGTGATGAGGAACTGATCTATAACTTTTCATGAATCTTGCAGATGTGATGGTAACTCCAGCGGTGGCTCCCTGCTGCCGGAGCTTGGTGGGGTGCTGGCTGGGCAGAATGGGTGCTCAATTCACCCACCTGTCCCAAGTGCAGGGACACATCGTTTTGAGAAAAAAAAATGTATCCTGACGGGGATGGATGAAATAATTGGAATGCTCCGTTCAATTATTAGAGCATAGTTTATTTTATAGTTCTTGTTCTTTTTTGGGGTTTTTTTGTTCATCTGCTTTTATCTAAATAAAATTTTGTGCTCCTTTTGTCCTCCTCCTCTTCCAGCTGTTTGCAGTGCGTCATCATCAGGCTTAATTATGGGCTGAATAAATGTTACCTTTTGTCTTAAGTTTGCCTTCGTATGTTTAATTATTGCAATCAGTTGATTTGATTTTTTCAAATATAAAAATGACATCATTTTGTAGCAACTTTACTCTGCTTTCATGCTGTAATTTTCCACACTGTCCCTTTTCATGCACAGCAGACTGGAGTAGAAATTAAACAAATTAAGCGATGAGGAAACTGCACCTCATTGGGAGGGTGATTAAAATAGGAAAGGTTATTAGAACGTAACATAGCAGGTCCTTCACTTGCCTTCACGTGATCATTAAAGGTTCCTCATCACATTCAAATGTTCAATAGTAGCTAAAGTAATTCATGTATTTATTAGTTTATTTGTGAGGGACATTGCAAGAAACACTAACAGATTAAAATAGTATGAATCAGATGTGTTGCATAGAGTTAGGGCTGCCACTAACTTATATATTTAAAAAAACAACAACTGATTATTAATTATTTTTTTATTCGATTAATCAGATTTTGAAAAAAAGGCACAGGATGTATTTTTCTATGACATTTTTATTATCATAGTAGGTGATAAAACATTTTAAATACATGTAATTAAAATGCTGCCCATCTCTGCCAACAGTGCATAGGCCTATGTGATACAACAGTATAAAATAATACAAGTGAATATATGCTGCACATGATTTGAATTGGCCTACTGCCATCTGCTGGTAAAAAGGACAAACATCAGCTTGACATTTGACTGACGCAATGATGCGTTACGGAGAAACCCCGTGTTAACAGAAACAGCGCGGCACACGTGTTTCGTTTTTTGATTCTGACAAGAAAAACGGAAAAACCGCTCCGTTTAGTCATTTTTTCGTTTCAAAAAAAAGGAGAAAAACGAGAAGACGATGGTATTTCCGTTTTTTCTTTGTTGGTTTAAAACGAAAAAACGAACTGCCTGAAGGTACCCTGATCCTCAGCTTCATCAAAGTCAACAGGAGCTGGTCTGTTGGGTCGAGCTGGAAGCTTCCTTTGTAGAGAGGTATAAGGTGTTCAGTTACTGAATGAAAGGCAAACCAGTATAACCAGTATAGAGCAAAGACAGAACTTCTGTCCTAAGCAGATTCTTGTGGAGTGGTTCGGCACACTGGGTTCCCTGGTCAGCTGTGTTGGGTAAAAGCATCAGGGGGAGACTTGAAGAGTAGTTGTGGTCACCAGTGTGCAGTCCAGTCCTTCCACTGGGTCCCAACATCACTCTGGGAGTTTGGCACATCCTGTAGCTCCATGGCCTCATGCTCCATGGTTGCACTGTCATCTAGTAAAACAATAAATTGTATGTATTTACCAATATGTAGTCTTTGCACAAATACAGTCATTTCCCTACTGTAGACTATTGTAAATAAAAACCTTTTCATTAACTATGACATTATCTGCAATGATGGCCAGTGTGATATCTGTCCTGTTCTTTGCCAGATTATAGGGTCATAGTCAGCCCATGCTTGGCCCTGCAGAAAACCAAAGATATGTACGATATAATATTAGTATTTATAAATTAGAGTGAGTATGTTATTTCCTTAGGATAATATATATAAGTATAATTTGTATTAGATCTAATTGCGTAAATTAAATGCTGAATTCACTTAGTAGCAAACCTTACATGACATACACACCATTATTATTATCATTACAATTGTACACATACTTAATATCAAACCAGTGTAAACAGAGGAGCCTGATAACTGATCATTTGCAAACAAACTTTATATGACACAGCTTTTGCGTTTTGCCATTATTATTGTTCATATACCTATCAAACCTGTGTACACTCACAGAAATATTTAACCCTAACTTTTAAGATTTATGTAAAATGATTTATGTAATAATAATTATATGACAAAGTTCCATTTAATTTTTTTTAATGTTTTGAACATAAACCTACCTAATGCACTTTACATAATGCATATGCATCAGTGTAATAAAGCCTTTTCATTTGAAATGCATATTCACCAGGTTTATGTATTCAGTATTAATATAATTTATTGAATTTGAACGCATATTAATCAGATTATGTATTCAGAATACATTAAGTATATTTGTTTGAATTACATAATAATTAGGTTACCGATTCAAGATGAATAATGTGTATTTGTTTGAAATACATAATAATTCAGCTTAAATTCAATCAAAATGGATTAAATGTATATATTTTTATGATTAATATTCAATGTGTTTTTTCTATTTTCCATTCCACAACATCTCAGTGATGCATACAATCAGACAACCTTGTTGATTCAACAAATTTATTGACATTATAGAACTCTTCTCTTCACCCAGACACAGGCACAGACAGTACTCAGCAGGTAGTGTAGCTCTTCAACCCTCATCTACTGCTGTAGAAGGAATCAAGTATCTGCTGCAACAATCGCAGTAATGGAATATATTGAAAGGACCTGCTCTTTTTTTTTTTTTTTAATTCAAGAACAAACTACTGGCTCAATAACATTTAACACTCTTTTAAAGTATTCTTTTTGACATGAGAACATAGAAAGCTAGAAACAGCAGGTGCTCAGTCAACTGTGTGTTCGATATGTGTGAATCTTCCAGGTCGTGAACAGGAACACTATATACACATGGTTATCAGCATGTATGGCCGGTCACTTCCTCCTTCCATCCCCGCCCCACCCCAAAAAAAGAGTCAAATGAGCAATTTGAGATTCACTGCTCGTACTTTGGTGGAAAGTTTGGTCGATTCCAGGTCTATCAGGATCTTTTGGTATGCTTCGAATGTATTTTTCAAGCTTTTAGGATAGCTTAGATTAAGTGCATAGATCAACCCTTAAAGCATCATGCATGCATGGTTGACACTCTGGAGGTTGTGAAGAACTTCGACACCTTCCAGGACCACACCAACATCTGCAAAGCATCCACCAGGACCATCAGGTCCATCACCCTCAGCTCAAAAAGTGCAGATTGCCATGGTCGTCCCTGCGACGTCTGCCTCGGCCTCACTGCTAGTTCTAGAAGTGAATTCCACTTTAAAGATCTGACAATTATAGCTCCGCTGTGTTAGTAGAACCAGACCAACTGCGAAATGAGCGAGGAGGATTTCTGGAGCCCTGCGAGACACATTTCGACACAGGACACAGTATGCAAGCGTGACTCGCCGGACCCGGGATGTGTTATCAGACTACTTTCTGAGGGAGCTGAAATAAAGCAGAATGCAATAAGTGTGAGAGCGAATTAGCCTATATCATAACAGTATTTTATCATGTTGTTGATCACAATGAGGGTCAGTCTCGATGCCATTCTTTACCGTGCTTGTGGGTACTCCGTGCCATTCCGTTACATCGTCAAACACGGTAAAAAACAGCATGTCGTGTCTCACTGCTTAAAAGTAATACTCTTAATCCTCTAATTTTGTGAATTTTTAATGGTGCACATGAAAGATAAGATAGTAACTTGCATGTTCATAGGTTAGTCCTCCTCTGAGGTTAAGGTTCTGTGCTTCTTGAAGACGCAAGGATTTCTGGGGAGACAGAAGAGACTGCACTTTATCCAATGAAGCCTTTGACCTGCCACAATAAAAATGGAGTCAACAGAACATCCCAACTTAAATGTAAAAAAAGAAAAAAAAACACCAGGAACCCATTTTATTCAGAGATCCGTGAAGTAAATGAAAACCTTCTCAGAAGTAGCTAATATCTGAAAGAGCCAAATAAGAAACTGTTGACACAAGGTAGGGGAGAAAGGACAGTAGGAAAGAGACTCCCTTACTCCTACCCTCCGCCATCTCTCCTCACCTCCTCTCTCCTAATCTCCTCACATAGGGTAAGGTTTACTCCTCCCTCCTGTCCAACCCTCTTCAAGCCTTTCTCGTGCTGTTCTCCCTCTCTCCTTACCTCCTTCTCTTTCCTGTTAGGAAATAGAAAGAACTAACCTTTCCCTATCCTGACCTTCTGTCCCTTAACCCCTCAACCCTTGGAAATGTCCCCTTCTACTAAATAGAATCAGTCCCAACAGCCAAAACAAAACAAAGTATCCTTACAACTACACTGTTTTATGACTTACTTCTTGACATCCGGCTTTGACTTTACTGACTGCCTCAGATCCTCAGCTGCCTTTTGACAGAAAAACAATAATTATCTCATTATTTCTCTCAATGGATATCAGCCCTGAATACGCTACAAGGTAAAGGAGGAAGACAGGAATGGCATTATCTTTGTAAACTACATTGTAGAAAAAATTGAGAATTGACACATTTAGCCCAACTTTTACACCTTTTTAAAATCCCATTCTTCTTGTATGTGTAAAGTTACACTGTGGTAGGAGGTAACACACAAAGCTATATGTGTGATGTGTGTGGGAGACAGACAGAGGGAGACAGAAAGGAGAGGGTGGGGGCGAGAGAGAGAGAGAGTGAGAGAGAGAGAGAGACAGAGAGAGAGAGAAAGAGAGAGAGGAAGAGAGAGAGCGAGAGAGAGAGAGAAGTTGATCAGTCTGGTCCACATCAGACATCAAGTGACAGCACTACCACCATTGCCTTGAAGGGATTTCTTACTCAAAACAAACAACCCATTGGACTCAATGACACACTATTGGTGATCAAAGTTCAAGGTCAATGTGACCTCATGTCCATCTCATTCACATGAACGCCACATGTTATCAGGCACACCTTGAGGGAAACTAATAACATCTGACAGAAGGATGTCATAATTACCACGTGTTCTTTAACCAGTGTGTCCACGTCTTCATTGAGGTAGATGCTCAGACAGCTCAGCACACAATCACGCCTCACATTGATGTCTTCATTCTGAAACAAACATTACATGATTCCATGCTGGTCAGTGTCAGCAACACACTAACCACTATGTGCCGCTGAGGCCAGCCAAGCCTCAGTTGGTAGAGGGGTCACTCATAGACCGAAGGTCAGTGGTTCGATTCCGGGCTCTGAGTGTCCACATGTCATGGATGGATGCAGTGGGCTGCTGCGGTGAGCCCAGGCTCCCAGAGAGGGATAAAATAAATCAAGGTGTGGAGAAGGGGACCGGCTGAGCTCCGGCTGCCTTCCCTTCTGCCCGCGAGACACAGTTAGGGGGGTTTCCAAGTCACCATTGGCACAATAAATGCCCTCTCTCCTCTCCCTGCAGCGAGGGACGATCTTCACTCCGCCCCCTTCTTCAGCCGCTCGCCTGGCCCCCACCCCCCTCAGCTCCGCCTATCTTTTCTGAATGTTTTGAAATCAACCTGTGGGCAGAGTAATGCCCAGAGAGCGGGGTTTAGTTCCCCTTTAAGGTCTTTTGATTGTTTCAGCATGTCAATCTTGTGCTTTTGATTTGTAAACCGAACAGTAGTAGGTTTAGTCTTGTTATCCCTGCGTGGGAGGACATGACATGCTGCTATTTGTTGTGGCTCCATGTGAATGAACTGAACTGGATTACTTGTTGCTCCAAATTGTGCAGCTCTGCAGCGGGTGAATCCTCACCTTGGTGGTCTCTGGCTGTAGCCCTGGCACAGCTGCAATGCTTAGTTTCCAGTCCACCAATTGTAACATCATCAGCACGCGAGTATTGCTCCAAATCATCACTCCTCTGTTCCAGCAACTGAATTTTCTGATCCCTTTGTTTGACTGTGGCCTCCAGCTCACGAACTTCCTCCATTACACCCATGAGGTTGACTTGTTGCTTGACTGCTTTACTGATCTCCTCTGACATGAAGTTAAGAGATTCTTTAATCTCTTCCAGTTACTCCACCAACTTTTTGGTCGTCATCTTTCCTCAGTAGTTCAGAAAAATAAATAATACATAAATAATTTTGGGTAAGCTCAATGTAATGCTGCTATACTGGCAGTTACCACATGCTCTCAAGTCCTTAGCAATGTCCTTCATAAAAGAACACCAAATTTTCAAAAGGATAGAGCTAAAACTTTACCCTTATAAGTTGTTCAATATTCAATAGATGACACCATATCTTTGGTGATTTATGTAGGATTGTAGGAGGCCTCTGGACAAGGAGAAGGCCTGCTGTGCTCCTCTTTTCACTCTGAAATAACAGTTTTTCTTCCTTTTGTTACCTGAATCTGGGCCAAAAACTGTCCCTTACGGTCCACTTTTCCTCCTGGACTGTCGCTTTATGATGTTACTGTCCTCAGCCTTGGTTTTTCACGGAGGGGGCTGAATGTTGCTTCATTTATTGTTGTGGTGTCTGCGCCCGAAACAATCTTAAAGTTGACTGCAGGCCTGCATATCACCAGTGTGGTACTCCAGGGTGGCTCTGTGTCAGTGATTACGTCATCTGCTGTTGCTTCACTCTGATTAGCAGTCTCATCTATGGAGCCCAGGAATAAGATGTCACTTTCCTCAGTCACTTCTTGGACTTGTCTGCATTTGACAGCAAAGTGGCCAATTTTGTGGCATTTGTTACATTCTTTATCCTTTGCTGGACACTGGTCTCTCTTATGAGTGTGTCCACACCTGCCACATTTTTTTTCTCTCATTAGCATTATGTCCACCTGTGGCCCCTGTGGCTTTGTTTTTCCACTTCCTTCCGTAAGACTTTCTTTAATGCGAGATCATCTGCAGTTTGAGTGAAAGATCTTTGTCTTTGATCCCCATGACAAGTCTGTCACATATCTCTTCCTCTTTCTCGCTAAAGTCACAGTGAGCAGCAAGCTCGTGCAGATGCCTTATGTGCTGTTCGACAGTCTCACCTGCTTCTTGGGTCCGTGAGTGGAAACGTGCTCGCTCAAAAATCACGTTACGTTTCGGCACGAAGTGCTCATCAAACAGTCCCAACACATAATCATAATCCTCAGCTTCATCATCTTCCGTCAAGGCCAAAGATTTGTACACTTGTTCGGCCTCTGGACCCATTGAGTATATCAGCGCACTCACTTGGATGTTGGCTGGCTCTTTATTAAGCTTCATTGCGACCTGGTATCTGGAAAAAAATTGCCTCCAGTCCGGCCAGTCCTCTGGCTTGGAAAAGCTGAACTGAAAACTTCGCCATCGCCAGCAATATCTGCTAATCTTCTTCCGAAACACGCGTTCACTTCTAACACCATGTGAAGTGGTTAACTTAACTTTTAAGAAGCTAAACAGACGAGAGGGAAGAGCATACTTTTGGTAGCAGCCATGTTCTTTATTTCAACTCTGGTTAACAACAACAACCAACAGTCAGCGGCACCCTCTGTTGACTAGTGCGCAAGTGTAGCTCAAAATATCACAATAAACTGGCTTATGCTACATATGGTGTATGACGGCCAATGGTGCAGGACACATCGCAAAGACTAGGGCGACAGATGTTGGCCGTCCGTAAGTGTCTGTCACCCTAGTCTTTGCGATGTGTCCTGCACCATTGGCCCTCATCGGCCCTCGTCTGCTTTTTTTCAGCATGTTGATTCTGCGTGGGACATGGCGGAGCCTGTTGGTGAATGAAATCACTGATTGGTGGTTCAGCTCAGCACATGAGAAGAGAAAAGGAAATCAAGAAAGAAAAAGGACACAGCTAGAGTGAGACCAAAACAAACTTGTTCCATAAGGTCAGATTATTTTTCTTTTACCATTGAGCTCTTTAGCAGAAACGTTTCCTGATGCTTTGTGTTATTGTTCACTAGCCGTGTGAACCCGACTCTGATACACATTAACTGGACACAGGTACTCATGCTTGAGCAAGAACAAATGCACCTGAATAAAGTTTAAAAGCCTGGATTTAAGCCTAAAACATGGCTGTGTACAAAAAAAACACCAGCTGGTTTCGACCCTAAGGTCTTCCTCAGGGTACAAGAGGCTGGACAAGAGTCAAGCCAACACCCTGGACCTTAAATCGACACCAGTCGGTGTTGTAATGTAAGCAGCCATGTTTGTGGAATACAAGCATTTTAACTTAACTCAAGTGCATTTGTTTCTGCTCCACACGAGTGCCTGAAGTTCCTTTTTTCATCCCATGAGCAGAATTGTTATTTAAATCATGAAATATCTAATCGTAGACTTTGTAAGCAAGGCTAAGAATCTAATTAAGCCTTTACTGCCATTTTTTGGACACTTTTTAATACTCTTATGTGTGAGAATTTGATTAATATAGAATAAATAAAAAAAGATTACAAATTCTGATCAAGCATTCAATTTAGGTATTTGACATGTTTTGATACTGCTAGAGACACATTCCAGCCAGTAATAATATATTGAGGTTCAAATTTATTTATTTTCCCCATATACTTACATGATGCCTGACTTTCAGAAAAACAATAATCTTTCTGAAGCCAAATTTCTCTCACAAATCTGTTCGATGAAGCAGCCACTTAACTTTTTAAAAAGGAAAAATTTGTGAGTCTGCCCAGGTTCCTGTTTTAATGCAGAAAAAATTGAACAAATAAGTAAAGCAGACTAAGGATCTGACCAAGCATTTATCAAATAACTGCTAACTAGCAAACATTTCAGTTGATTCAAGCCCTAAAGCTGCCAAATATTACCCACTTTTCCATTCAAATAACAAAATTATGCCTTTTTTAAAAACAAAACAAAACCCAAAAACCTTAGTTTGAATGTAACATATGTGATATTTTTATTTATTACAATTTGCTAAAACGTGATCAAATGCCCAAAGAAGCCACACAAAAACTTTGCGTATGTTAAAAAAAGTCACTGATTTGCAAAATATCCAGATTAGGAACTATGTAAAACAGTAACTAGACTTTACTTGATGCTACAGACACATTCTGGCTGATTCTAAAAGAGGTACCCAGCTCTAGTGATAATTAGGTTTTCCATCACCATTTTAGGAATGTCTAAAATCATTCTGCATGCATGAGTGGAGAAATGAGACACGGCTGAAAAGAACTGGGATTTTATTAGACACTACAAATTACAGAGAGACGGAGAGGCCGAGGGCTGAACAGCACAAATAAATGTTATGCATCCATTCCATGACAATCAAGACCGAATACACCTTTAAGTTGTATTTTGAAACACTCTGAAACAGTCCGTTGGTGTTGCCATGAATACAATGGTTACAAGTCTATTGCAATGTCCAAAATAAGAAATGAAGAGAGTTGTCAGTGAGTATAATATATATACTTTTTGATGCACTAAGAAGCCCTTCAGTGCAGATCTGAACCTATCTGGTTGGTGCAGTGATGAGAGCTTTACATTGCTGAGAGACTGGGGAACAGTCAGTGGATTCAAGGCACTGGAATAGACTCAGGAGTATGGTTAACGTTTCCGGGTGAGGTAGTGAAATCACTCGACGGTGAGGTACTTTTGGGATACACATGGATTAATTATTGGCTTTTTCCTATTATACATACATATACAAGATTTCATAAAAAGATGCTCCACAGATTTAGGAGGCATCGTTCCAGTCTTCCAACACCCTTTGAAGCGCAAAAATACTAAGACGATAGTTTGTGGTTAGAAAAGAACCCTTTTCCGTCACACACACCTTTGGATTGGATCGCTAATGGTCAACCAGGTCTGTACTGGGATCTGACCAGTTTCATTGGGCTGTTATTGGCTTTTCTGATTGTTTCATTTGGATTTTTGAAATCCTGTTTCCACCCTGAAGCAAACCAGATACTGATGCCTCAAGGATGAACACAAAATATGGAAGTCCAGGGCTGCCACTATTAAAATAAAATCATTTACTTAAATGGAGATTTAATTTGCTGTCTGTGAGCGTATGATGTATGTCAAAAAATGTGTTAACAGCTCCATTTTTTTTTCAGGTTTGAAAATGCATATAATTGCCACTTTTGAAAAATCTGTCAGAGCAGTTTCCCTCTGTTTAAAGTCTTTTTGCTAAGCTAAGCTAAGCTAAGCTAAGCTAATCGGCTGCTAACTGTGACTTTATTTATTGTGCACATATGATAGTGGTATTAATATTCCCAGCTGACTGACAGACAGAAAGCAGATAATATCCCAAAATGTCTAACCGTTCATCTTTATAGCTGCAGCCCTGGACTTCCACACAAATGATCAAAAATGTCAACGTCAGACCTTAAAAACATGAACTGGTCACATCCTAGTCTTAGACCGATGGGCAAAAAGCAGCATGCAGCTCTACACTACGGCAAAACTAACATTTGGGGAAACTCCACTGTCAGCCTTCATTTAAACAAAGAAAACAAAGAAAGCTTCCCAGTGTCCATCACTCAGGTTCAGGGACATGCTACAACTGCATTAGCAGAAGAAACCAATCAGACACAGAGCAGCAATAGTAACCAGCTATAGATTTCCCTTCCTTCATAGTAACTTCATCCCGTCAAATCAGATCAGAAAGAAACTCACAAGCTGCGTGGTTTAAAAAAAAAAAAAAAAAAAAAAAAAAAAAAAACATACAGGAACGTGTCAGGGGAACGATACAACACTAAACATGATGAACAAACTTGCGTTTTCTTGTTGTGTTTGAGTTGATGGGTTTAAAAAGTGCCTTAACTGTACATTCTCTCTCCTGGACTGCATCTTATCAGCATCTGCTTCCTCAGAGTTAAATGGGATTTTTATGATATGGGAGCCTAAACGTGGCGCCAACACAAGCAGGAGTGTTGCCATAATAATAATAATAGTACTCATAGTGATAGTGATAATAATAATAATAATAATAATGCCCAGGAGGTTTGGGTGCTGTTCAATATCTCTGTGAAACTACCACATCCTAGCTAATATAGAATATCAAAATACCACTATATGCATTTGTCTTTGAGTTATGTACTTGTATTCTTTAATAATATTCTGGATCTGTTGTGCCTTTAAAATACATAGTTCAGTAATGTATAGGAAAAATACTGTACAAAAAGAACAACTTATAGAATAGGTTTATATAAACATATCTCTTGTAACCAATATATCATCTCTGTTGTGAATCGTTTGGTCTGCAGTAAACAAATTGATTGGGTTAACCACAGTATTGGACAACACCATCCAACCTTTTTGTTGTCAACATCTTTTACATTCATACAGCCATCTTTAAAAAGAGGGCAAACATAGAGCTACGATGAGAGACTACAGACATCTGTATTGATTTCTAAAATAAAAACACTCATATTAATCATGCTAAGTTAAACAGGAGCAAAACAAATTATCAACAACTTTGCCAAAAAAGAAAAAAAAAGAAAGAAAAGATTTGCGGATAGCTTTTTCGTTCTGTGAAAGGAAAATCATGCTTAAATCTGAAAACAAGGAGGAAGCTAAACAACAACAATGTCAAGAGTAGCATTAATACTAACAATTATATTAACAGAATACATATATATATATATATTTATATATATAAAAAAAACAACAATCTTCCATCTGAGAAATAAAAGGTAGATAAATATGAGGCGGAGAAAATTTTGAGTGAGTGGAAACATTGCACTGGATCAGATTGTGAGACACGCATTAGTGCAGAGGTTATATAAAGTTATCTTAGTTAACAGAGGTGAGCTGAAATGCGAAGTGGAGAGAGGGGGGAGATAACCCTCTGGGGGTCGGGAGGAGGAATATGTAGGTAGTTATGTCAGTTTAGTTCTGGACAGGAATTATTGCTCAGTGACCAGTTGATGAAGAAAAATAAAACAAATAAAACAGCAAATCTACGCCACGACCGCACAGGAAAGAAGTATTTTTAAAGTGCTATCTGAACGTTAAATATACCGAGAATGCTGTTAAAGAAGCAGAAGGGAAGTTGTGTAAGTGTTAGAGCGCTGACAACTGAAATACAACATGAACATCAAGAAAAGAGTTTTAAAAAGGGCCAAAGAGAAGATTAAGTTGCTGATGGGAGAAAAACAAACATTTACAGGGTTTAAAAAACACAAGATTTTCGGGGTATAAGCAGGCTCTCAGACACACCACATGTTATAACACAGAAGTAGAAGAAGAAGGAGAAGAAGAGGAAGAAGGGAAAAAGGAAACAGTTTTCAGTCCTGATCTCACGTATAAAATTGGTATGAAAGTGAACAACAAAACAGCATGGCATCGTTTCTCAAAAGTGGAAGGTAGCGGGGGACTCAGCTGGTGGGTTGGCTCATAACTCCTCACAGTACATTAAAGTGGGAAGTATGTGTGTGTAAATACATATATGTATCTACGTATATATATATATATATTTAGTTAAACAATGTGTACAGAAAAATAAAAGAAGGAACAGACAAATTGAAGCTTATGATAAAAGTCAAAATGACAGTTATAATACCAGAATCATACAGGTGTGTGTTGAGGGAGGGTGGAGGGTGAGACGGGAGGTTTGTGTCGGGGAGGAAGAAGGGGTGGGGGTGGTGGAGGCGGAGGAGCAGGGGGCAGTGCCACCATGAGAGACACATTGTCCTTCAAACTCTAGGAAAGTTGGGTCGGGGGAGTGAAGTGGGTGTGAGTTGGTGGTTGGGTAGGTGGTGGTGGTTGTTTTTTTTTGGAGGGGGGGCTCACAGGGGCCCGTGTCGGGCCTCGTATTTTGCCACAATGTTTTTGCAGCGGCCCAGCTCCTTCCTCATCTCTGCTACCTCCATGCGGAGAGCGGCATTCTCCTTCTCCAGAAAGCTGGCCCGGATGGCGATCTGATTCTCCTTTAGCCGCCGGGCGTCCCGTGACCTCTTGGCTGCCACGTTGTTCTTTCTGCGCCGGGCCCAGTACCGATCGTCCTGAAGAGCAGAGCACACGGGTCAGCACTGAATACAACAGTGGAGAGTTCATTGAAAAAAATACAGTCAGGATTTGTTTGTTCATCCTCATTGACCCTGAATCTGATCTTGGTCTTGAGGTCTAGTATGTCCCATGATGGAGGCCTTTAGGAGCGGTCTGGGTCACAAAGTCAAGACATAAATCTCTGCTGATCCTACGCTGTCAGTTTAAGTCATAATCAACAGTAAATATGTTTACAGCAGACTGTCCGCAGACCCTCTGTTGAAAGCTTTGAAGCTTAATTTCTTTAGACATGTCTAAAAATAAAAAAGGCAATCATGTTGCTTCACTGCTGTATCACGTCAGAGTGTAGGTTTTTCTCTTGTCTGATGCTGCATGATTCATCTGAACCTGAACCCACAAAACGCACTGCTAAATATAGAGCAACACATATCAAATACCCACCTTTCAACTGAAGCTGCTTTAAAGAAAGATTTTTCTCTGCTGTATATTTACTGTCTTTACTTTGAGGGGAGTTTTAAATATGAAAGTAACGACATTTCAAGGGTTCTCCCTGCTGATTAGTACTCTTGTAAAAGATGTAAAGCAGCATCTAAAACCGTTCATAAAAGTAAAACAATAACACCACATATATAAGTTGACATTTTTAAAAGCGCAGTCGTCGTATCTTTCAGTACGGCTATTTTTTCATGTGGTTTTTGTAATGTGCCTGATGTTTTGGTTCCATTTTCTGTCACTGTTAAAGTTTCTAGCAGACTCCCATGTTTGTATTGGTCAGTTTTACAGTAAATAAGGAATTAAACAAATTGCATCATGTTGGGATAACTGACAGCAGCTAGCTAAAAACATGAGTTGAGATACAACACATGATTTTATTGTTAAGCTTTGTTTAGATTGTTTTCTTCCCATGTTTAAGAATGCAGCTTGTTTGGCATCAGTACTACCCCTAACCCCTCAGGGCTTGACTTGCCTCAGACCCTCAACTGCTTACATAACAAGAGGCCCCAACATATAGGCCAAAACAGAAGATCTAATCTCACAACGCCGCACACATTCCTACTCCGGCTGACAGACGGAGACGGAGCAGGTTACCTTTAGGTCTTCTGGGATGAAGACCTTGCGGGCTTTCTTGATCATGGGCTGTGGCTTCAGCTCCTCTGCGGAGAACTTGCGTTTCCTGGGGTCGAACATTTCCTGGCCAGGCACGCTAGACAGAGCCAGGTCTTGTGGGTCGGGCTCGTAGCTCAGGGGCACCTGGATGGACTCTGGGTCAATGGGGCTGGGGGTGTCGCGGGCTGAGGGCAGTGCTGGAGAAGGACAGAAAAAACCCCCCAAAAAAACCCCACACATTAGCTACTGGCAAGGGCACAAAATCATCCTATTTTCTTAAAAAGAGGGTGTGAAAAGTGTTGAAAACCTCTATTTTTGAGAGGGGAAAGTCAGCAGGAGACAAACTCTAAACACCTCTCATTTGGACTCTAATAGCAGAAATGGAGCCATTACAGGTCAGTGTGGCACTTCCATTTGGGGTAATTGGTTATGCAACGTCCTGGGTGAGCCCTTATCAGCAGATCTGTCCTGTGTAGCCGTTAAGCTGGACAGAGGACACAGTAGGAGCAGCGGTGGGTAACTGAAGAGAGCCTCTTGTACTGAGCAGGAAGCCTCTGAGGGGGAGCTGAGTGCTGCCTTTCTATAGAGTCATAGGAGTGCCATTGAAAAGAATAAATCTGAAAAGAGTGAGAAAAAAATGGAAATATAGAGAATAAATATAAAAATAAATGACTTTTTTTAAATAATTTGTCTTTATAGTTTAAAATGTATTCTTTTATTTCTCTTATATCTTTTTTTACTGATTATTTTCTCTTTGTATTTTCACATTTCTTTATTCTTCTATTTATTCCTCTGTATATATGCATACTTTCTTATTCTTTTACTTATGTATTATTTTTTTAATGGCGCTCCTGTGACTCCATAACTTTCCTCCCTCTGAGCTCACATGTTTGTGTGTTTAAGGGCTGATCCTGTCAGAACTAGTACAAGCCAGTTTTGGTGTAAATCAAGAGAACGGTAACTACTTTTCTAGAAAAAACACAACAACAAAAAACAAAAACAAAACAAAGAAAAACATTCATACAGTTAATACCACATTATACTGTACAGAGCAATGTTTGTCCCATCTGCTCAGCAGGTGGTGCTCTAACACAAGCTTTGAGAACACAAGTGAGAAGTCATTTCACCGACTGTTTTATCTTAAACTATGCGGATATCAGCAGCTCCTGTCAGCTGATTTCAAACTACCAGCTTCAGTCTTTAAACTGTCTCGTCATACGCCTTCACCTCTATTTGTCTGTTGCAAAGCCTCTCTAATTGATCTGAGGCTGCGGGCCAGCCAGCGAAGGGTGATTCAGTTCAATTGCCGATCCCAAGTGGAACAGTTTCTGCCATTCATGACATTTGCCCTTATTTGATTTGTCATACAAATCGCACCTGCATTCCCCACTCGATCAACAAGGCTCGAGAGAAACACAGCAACCGGGAATTCAGTAGCTGCTGATTTGCTGGCAGCCTGTATATCATGACCTACATTTCTGTACTTGTGTGCCTGCCATGACAGCCAGTCAATGCTACTGACCTTCGGTCAGAGTGTACGCGGTCAAACCGCTTTCTGCTTTTGGCCGTGGCGGAGATTTGAGAAGTGGCCATCGGATTCAGCTCTGACTGCTCTCTGTGTACAAAGCAAACAGGAAGTCTGTGTTCAATCTGAACATCAGGAGACAGTGTCCTGCCCAGAAGAAGTGATGGGCTTCTTCATCACAGAGACATGAAAACCTTCACTGAGCGCCACAACAAGGAAAACTTAAGTGTTTGCTCGTAAATTGCAGGACTATTATACCTGCTAATGAACACATCATAAATTGAGCAGAAATGAGAAGAAAACCTAACTATAACAACTTCAGATATATGCCTCAACAGACGATGTTACACCTAACTGCACGCAAGTAGAGCTGGTAACGATGGACGTGCTTTCATCCTACATTTTACATTAAATATCAACAAAACACCTTTTCATTTGACAAAAACTAGTGCCATACATAAATTGTCAGTCTAAAACTGGCATAATTGAGCCAATTATTTCTTGATTAGATGATGAATTGTTTAGTCTATGATGTGTCACAGTATCGCAGAGCTCAAATGTATTGTTTTGGCCGACCACAAGTCCAAAACCCCAAAGTACATTTTCTATCTATCAGCCACCTGATATATAATTTAAGCACTGACGTAAACAAGACTACGAATGTGTTCAAACATTTATCGCCGACTTTCGGTGCTTGACAGTTTGATAATAGGGCTGTAACTAATAGAAGCTTCATTCATAATGTTGACAGTCTAATTCTAATTCAACATTAGAATACTGCACACCCTTTTTTGAAATTATATATTTTTTCATGTGTACTCTTCCTTTTTAAGCCAGGTATTTCTGCACAGTTGCAGATAAATGTTAGGCTACACTAACATTATTACACTTTCGTAGAATTCGATTCCAGTTGGGGCTGCGTAGGGATTGTTTCTGACTTGTGTGGTCCAAACATTTCCGATAGCTCCAGAGCGCTGTTAAGTCCAAAAGTCAAGATTTATTTTAGAAAGGTATATGTACTGTATAATTATTTCTTAAATTCAAAACATGTCTTTATCGTTTAGCTTTTCAAAACAACATTTTCATTGTGGTCATTGTTGGACACAAAGGGATGCACGCACTTGTATTAACAGGGCGGCCTGGCATCAATCAAAGCTGATTTGTATCACAAAAAGACTAACTAATTGAATCAAATGAATTACTTTTCTAAACTGAGGATTTTAGTGTTATTAATACTAATTTTAGGTTGACATCATAAACTGTGATGACAGATATTCGGCTCCTAAAAGTACCAAAAGAAGTGGGGAGGCAATCAGTTATTATTATTATTATTATTATTATTATTATTATTATTATTATTACTATTATCAGATTAATTGTTTGGTCTACAAAAACTGACAGCAAAAGTTTTCAAAGACCGAAAGGACTTAACGCAAATATGTTAAACTTTAAATTGTATAAATCAAAGAAAAGCTTCACATTTGAGAAGCTGGAACCTGAGAATGTTTGAGTAGTTACTTAAATGACTAACTAGTTATCAAAGTTGTTGCTAGTAGAGTTTTTCTTTAATCAACCTATCTCTCCAGCGTTTAATACCCGGCCCTACACACAACAACGATGTTCTGCCTACAGAATGTCTGACTATAAGATGAATCACACGACTCCTGACACTGGTAATCCATCCCTAAGCTTAAGACATGTATCACCAAATTTGTCCCCACACCATTCATACCCACAGCGCAGCCAGACAGCAAGCTACTTACAAACTAAAACTAGACGCTGTCTTGGACAATCTGTCAGACTCAAACCTGCAAATAGCCAGCGGCGCCCTAATCACCTTTACGAGTCATTTTTAAAGTCCTAATTAGTGGAGTTAAAACACAGCAGCATGGTCAAGGGCTAAAAGTAATCGTACAAGCTTGTTCATTGACATGTAATGTCCTCAACTAATGTGCGACACATTCCAGGGGAGAGGAAGTAGACATTGTGGATTCACAAAATAGTCCCCCTCCCTCCTCCTCCAACCCTCCTGAACAAGGAAACCTAAAATTAACAAACCAGGAAATGTAGTCCTGATCTGACCTACAAAGAGCTGTTTGAAAGCAACAAATCACTTGATCAAATACCTGTGGAACTTGCTTTTAATTCAACGTGTCAGTATGTATCTAATCACACACACCGCTGGCTGCAGGTCGGTGTTGCGCTAGATGATTGTACCGGAGTTACTGTGACTGTTATCATGTAGCTGTGTGGGTGATAATACAACAGTTAGTGATAAGCTGAGCTGTTGGTTGCATCTGTGTGCAGGGACAGAGCTGCTGAACTCTGAACTGGGCGTAACACGGGACCAACAGCAGCCAGTTCCTTCTCCCCAAGAATGTGCTTGGACAAACCATATTTTGCCCTACAGCCCTGAAAGACAAATGCAACTGTTTTTCCCATCCGTCAGAGGGTCAAACTGATTCACATGACCTCTGAAGTGATACTCTTTCTTACCGTCAATAAATCAAATGAAAAGACCAACTAGCGCAAGCACTGTGTGTGTGTATTCAAAGGTTGTTGTCCAAAATCAATTAAAAACACCTCAATGAGCCACACTGATGCACTGGTTGACATCTTCCTTCATTAGCATAAACACTCAAACTGCAGTTTATTTCAGCTGATTCCCACATACGCCATCCTCCTGCCCCAAATACTCACTAGAATTAAAATTGTGTATTAATCCGCAGCTGTAAAAAGTCCCCAACAAAAGCACTATTTCCTCGTGTTTGTGCAACATGTGTTAAAACTACACTGACCAGGGAGTTACTAGAGTTGAACAAAAGTGAAACTACATGAGCTGCTTTTAAAGATTTACGACTTCAATAAGGAATGAAATCGGAACATGAAGAGATGGATGAGCACATTGTTGGTTTTGGTCCTTTAAAGAGACTTTTGACATAATAAACTGGCCTCACACTTGATCATCTGCAGAATCCTAACCTGTCCTCCAATTAATTTATCAACCAACCTCACAAAATTTAGTTTTGTTTCCACGACATACAGTTCCTCTAATAAAAATTCCTCCTGGTCAGTCATGCAGGACTTGCTGATCCTGTCTGCAGGCCACATGACGAGACATTTGAGAGGAAAGCTACTCTGTTTGCAAGAAAAAGGGCCAAAGGAAACTACTACAATAGGAAGATAAACATTTATACTTCTCAGAGTGCAAATCTGGTAAGAATTAACTGATTGCTTCATCAACAGTCCTCTCTGACACTTAATTTTACATGTTGATGATTATACGAACCCCACATTAAGCCCTATAGCTTAGTTGGTTGCGATAACAACGTTATCAGCTGCCTGCTGTATCGCTTGCATGCAGGCACAAAGGGACTGTGGTTGTTGTTGTGGGTGGTGGTGGCTGTGGTGGTGGTGGTGGAGTGGCTGGTTAGACGAGATGGGGCTCGGCTCGCTGGAACAATATTGCACGCACGTGACAGAAGCACACCAGAGTACATGTGATCTCTGCTGGGTACAGCCTGTGCTTTGGCTCCGAGTCCAGGCTGTGTCGGAGCCGAGCCCGGCGAGGGAGGGAGAGGAAGACTGGACGGGAAGTGGAGAGTGTTAAAGAGAGAGAGAGAGAGAGAGAGAGAGAGAGAGAGAGAGAGAGAGAGAGAGGGGAGGGGACAGTGAAAGTGAGAGGGAGGGAGGCAGGTTCATGCCGTGACAAGCTCCTGTTTGCAGCTCAGCGCTGCACACGGCGCCTGCATGTGTCCGTCACATGGCCCGGCACGCTGCAGGAAACCCCAGCCGCGTTCACGTGAGAGATAAATGTGAAGATGCAGACAGAGACAGACCAAAACAGAACACACACACACGCGCGCACACACACACACACACACACACACACACACACACACACACACACGGTCTGAAGCACGCACATGTGCACTCAGGCTGGAATATAGTGTACTGCACAGATACACCTCCTCAGATACACCGTTCTCAAATTTGAGCCTAACATTCGTAGCTTAGCCCACACCTCTCTGGTTGCAGGAACTGAACTATTAGGCCGACAGGAGGCACATCTGTGAAAACATTATGTCACATGGAGGGTTTTTAAAGGAGAAGACATGAAATCTCATTAATTTTCAGCAAATATAACTAAATTTTGCTGCACTCGCGGCCGCTTCCCTCCTTAAAAGTTCGGGCTATAATATGTTCTAAAACATGTACCATGATGACTGTCTAGTGCTCAAACCATTAGTGTAATAATTCATTTGTCACACTACTTCAATATAAATATTTAAGTAATTAATTAATAAGTTGGTGCTTTCCTCTGTTTTACATATTTAAAAAATGTATCACCTTTGGGTTTTGGAGTGACTGCAATTTAAAGACATCATCTTGGGTTTTGAGAAGCTATTATGGGCATTTTTTATGATTTGTTTTTGACATTTTACAGACAAATCATTTAATACTATACTTACAAATAACAGCAGGCTTTGCAGCTGGAGGTTACACTGGTTATTGCAGAGGCCCGAACTACAGTATCTTGGCTCAGTGTGCTTTAAGAGTCATTATTAGACTGGTGAAAGGAAACCATCATCATATGTCCAATTAACCTGATATTAGGATTAAGTTGTTGTTTTTTTAAGGAACAGAAAGAACTTAAGGTATGGATTAATGATATTAGAATATTTACATGTTAGGTCACTTGTAAATTGTCTGTCATCATATTCTCTTCATATTATGTGTTCCTAAAGCTTTTTTAAAAAAAATATTTATCTGTTAGGTCTGTTATTTATTTTCTATTTTAATTGTTTATTGTACATTTCAACCTTTTCAAAGCCCTTTGACTTCAATTGACTGACTAATTACAGTCTGACCTGTTGAATATTCTGGGGTTTTTTTTTGGCCTGGACAGTTGGCTGATTGCTTATCATAGCTTTTCTCGCTTAATCTGAATGGCATTTAGACAATTTAGTTACTTAATTTTTTTGATAATATTCATAATATCACTAATGCAAATGATACTGTTGGGACTTTTATCAAGAATGACTTGATGTCATGATGTATTTAATACATCAGAGTGAACACATTAAGGTTCCTAATCTTCAAACTTTAGGACAAAACACACAGAGGAATTGTTTGTGTGGCAGCGGTGCACCAGCTGCGGAGATCTACAAACACCATGCCAACATTTGGCACAGCTACACCCACCATGGCTGTCATTATGGGATGGTTTGTGTTTGTGGCTGCTGTAGTCATGGATGATTCCAACCCAAAACAGGACCCAGGACACAGTTCATTTGTTCAAGCAGACAAACAAGCAGCTGATTGTGAGGTCGAAAATCAGCCCTTCAACAGTTGTCTGAATGATAATCAATCATTTTTCCTCCGTTATCATCCAAACTCTTTAGTGTTTAATCATTAGGGGGATCAATACACGATTACACGCACAGTTAATCTGCATTTAACTGATTCTAGGATGTGTTATTCATATACCTAATTCACTGGTCCATTAATACGCTCTATTAGGCACTTCTTCACTTTCCAGTGGAACAATGCATGATGCTTTTCATTAGGACTCCTCTTCAGCGTTTACAGGTACAATACTCCATCTGTTTATCTGTCACATATCGTCAGATCTTCTACCAGCACCAGGAGCATTTTGTGTACTGTTTGGAATTGAAACAATAACTATCTGCAGGGCCCTGTTGGGTTTTGCCTGCGGAGAGTTTGCTCTGTTTATGTTTACAGTGAGGGTCAGCCCTTTAAATGATTCAAATCATTGTGGTGTCTGGTGAATTGTTTTGCAAACTCACGCTTCAGACTACATACAAACTGCCTACTTAATGTCAGCTTATTACAATAATACATTATCAAAAGCTGAAATGATGAAATGAATGGGCCTCTATGAGCTTTAGGTTCAAACCACTGCCTCTGTTGAGCTAGCTCTATGAAGATCCGATTTTATATCTCAAGCCCCAAATCAAAGTGTCATATAAAACGCCTTATCATTCATCAGAAATTAATCTCATTGAGTCTAAGCTGCAGGACAGAGGCTAAATTACATTCTACAGAATGTAGTCATTGATGAATTACATTTCTGACTAATGTGAGATGCTTTTAATCAGCAGCTGCCAAACCCTAAAGGGAATCCTTGGAAATGAAAATGAATATTTAAACCAACTCTTACAGAGGAAAAACTTACATACACTTTTATAACAACAGCCATAAAAGATAAACAAAGTAAACATGACTCATTGGCAGTATTATCTGCCAATCAGAGCTTTGTGAGACTGTGCTGCATCCTTGAACTTGAGCCTGTTTAGACAGTACTCTGGGACTCCAAAGTCCAGATAAGGACTGTAAATCAGAGCTTAAGTATGTCAGTGTGTATCTGGTCAAAAGCTCTAACTAGCAGAAACTAAAACAGCAGGAGCTAGATGAAAAAGAGATCTGGATAAGCGCTCAGAGGCAATGCCTTCGGAGACACAAACCACAAGAACTTGTTCTCTGTCAGCATCTCTGGGCTAGCTGTTTCTCTAATGGTGGAGGGCGTGTATGTGTGTGTAGCAGGTGAGCAAACAGCAGGAGTCTCCCCTCACGCAGAGGAGGTGTGAACAAGCATGCAGGTGAGGTTTCAGGCGCACATCAGGTGCTACTGCATGTGATTCCTACCTGCTGTGCTGGGGCTGCGGAGGCAGGTCTGAGGCGCCATGCCTGTGTGAACTGAGGTGGTGGCGCGGCTGCTGAGGTCCACTACGGTGGGCGTGGGTGGGGCGGGTGGCGGTGCCTGCGCCGGCTGCGCCGCCTGCTGGGCCTGGTCGCTCTGGGCTGTGTTGGCGGGGATGCCGTTCTCTGACAGGAACTCCTCCAGGTCCATGTACTCCAGCTGAAAGTTGTCCTCATCGTAGGGCAGGGTCTTGTCCCAAAGGGTCGGCCCTAGGAAGGCTGACTGTGGGTGGTTGGCTCCGCTGCTCTCATCTTCAAGCTTCTTCTCCTTCTCCTTGTCTTTCCCAAAACCTGCAAATGTTTGCAAACAGTCATTTCATTGTCTCCTCTCACAGCACAGGAGGATCACGGGTCATTGCACGGGTATGAATAGGAAGTGTGCCTGGGGTTTACAAGGTCAGTCCAACTAATTTATTAAGGGAAAAAAAAAACAAATAATTGGGAACTTTTACATTTTCTTTGGAAACCCTTTTACTACCGTACTGGAAACTGTTAAATCATTCTTTTCAAGGAATACTGTTGTGTCATTTCCATAGTAGTGGCCTCTACCAACTAAATTAAGGTAATTAAATTAAAATTATCCTCAACTGTACTGTGGTGGCTGCAAAGCCCAAACTATTTCCCAACCAAGACAAAAAACTGCAACTATAAAAACACAGTATGGTTTATATGAGTGTGAACTAACCCTTTACATTAAACATGAGCTCTCCGCTGATGTTCAGGTAATGTAATGACACTCAATAAATACAACAAGACAAACAGAGAGTGAAATGCAAACATCCACAACAGCTTGAGGACAGAAAAGACGCCCTCTGCCGACAACATATGGTATCACTAATATAAATCCCATTGAGACAAGGGGCTTTAAAGGTTATAAACGCACCTGCAAAGCTAAAACCAGCGCAGTCACAATAACAACACACGATAACATGCCTGTATTAGCTCATTTAGATTAAAAGTATGAGCTAAAATAGCTTGTTTGCTTCATGTCAGCAGCCTGTCAGTCAACTAACGTTCAGCCCAAACAATCAACATTATGTTTTATATCCGCCGCGCGCGAGCTAGTGACATTATATTGTTTCTTTTTCAACAAAAATGATTTAATATGAAGATGCGTCAGTCTCCGGGGATTTATGAACCTGTGTCCTTAGCGGTGTCTTATCTGTCAAAACCCATCAGTGTCTCCAGAATGAGATCAGCCAGCGGAGAAACACAACAGACACGCGGCGTTCAAGTCAAGTTTAGCCAGGTGTTAAGACACGTACCTTCCTCATGATGGAAAGGCAGCTTCAGCGGATTTTCCAGCAGGGATTTCAGGACGCCGTGTGTCGGCGGCAGGAAAGTTGGGTTTAAAGGAAGAGGTCTGGCCATTTTCTCCATATGTCTTGAAGGGCAACTGGAGAACAACGCTCGCAAAGACAAGACTGTATTTCCCCCCCCAATAAAAAGAGACGCGACCGAACTCGCCACCGGGCCCCTTATAGATCCTCTCAGACGGGATGAAACGACACCGGAGCTCGGAGGGAGAAGACGGGACTCCGCGCAGCAGCAGGACGGTGAGCGGCTGGCTGCCTGTGCGCAGTGCTGGCTGGCAAATAGCTGGAGGAGGAGGGCGGGGAGCCGAGCTCTGACGGAGCCTCTACACTTCTCCGTCCATGTGCGGAGACGGACGCCGGTGACGTCAAAGCACCGGGAGGGCGGCGACGTTTCTCGCGGTGCGTTCACGTCGCGTGGGAATAAAAGAACTCTATTACCCTGGGCGACCGTTTGGAACATGCTGGCTTCAACGACAGTCGGAAATGTTGCTTTTAAGAGTGAGGCGACCGACTCACTGTCTGTCACCAAAACAAGTACAAACAATGCAAAATATTTAGTCCAGTCAAGAAACTATGTTTTTATTTCGTTTGATTTGAATTTATCCTTAAATAAAACTTTGAAATACGCAGTTCTACATGATAATGAAACTTTCACACTCAGTCTTCTATGTTCATTGTTTTAACCTACTTGCAATTTGATTCCCCACTTATGGCAATTCGTACTTTTTCCATTCATACTTTTTGTTTATATTCATGTGACACCTTTCTATTTTTGTAACACTGGCATTGTCATATTCTAACATAGCAGTTTTCTTTCATTGCCTATAATTTAAATAATGTATAATTTATATAATCATTTGTGTCCAATGAAATGACTACAAATTAAATGCAGCACAGCAGACCTGTGACTGGGGGTAGGGAGGACAGACACGAGGGGCCTACAGTTAATTTATTTTGCTCTGGAGGCCTCCTTGCATGTTAATCCAACCATGATGCAAGCTAGTGCTGAACGTTCCCCTTTTGTACATATATGCATTTCTTAAGCAGTTTTTGCTTAGAAATGCTGTTTTCTTACTTGAATATGCAGGGGTAAATATCAAATCAGGGTCAAAATGTTCCAGACCTGGTGATACCATATAGAATCAAACAGGTTTACTTATTATTTGTGGAAGGATATTATGGATATATGAAATGATTCAAACTGACCGAGTAGTGTATGCTTGCTTCCCCTAAACACATCAATCACAGACCCTGTTTGACCTGGTATTAACATTTTGGATGATCCCATCACAAGGGGACAGTGCTGAATACAAGTTTTAATGACCACTAAGACGCATTGTGACCTAATCACTCGTACCACTTACTGCAGTGGTCTGGGATGTATTTGACCACATATCTTTTGTAGTGTAACCTCTGATGCCTCCTGATGTGTCCCTGACAAGGACCACATCATTGGGGAAGGACATGGTGATTGTTTTGGTGACAGCGTGCTGAAAGCTCTATAACTTGGACCAAGTGTTGCGGGACCATCCCTTGTTTTGCCCTATAGAAGGAGACATGTTGAATTCTGACACAACCACTAATGTGACTAGCGAGCATGCTACAGAGCAGCCCACAAAAGTGTTGATGTAATAACTCTGCGGGTCAGTAATGAAATCTGAGCATAAGTGGTCAGCTGGAGAGGCCTGATAGGCACAGGTGTGAACAGCGATATGTCTTGACTGTCCACCTGTGTTCGGGTCACCAAACTCTTGTCAACACCAGGTCTAAACAGAGCCATATATACTGCTTGCCATAAACTGTACTTTCATATTTCAACTGTCCCCGTGTAATCTTATTGCAATTGCAGCACCACATGGTATTTAGAGTAGGCATGCCAAACATTAAAATTTAGTTTATGTTGTGCAGTTACTTTCTCAGCCCGACTAAAACACCCATAATTTCCCCCAAATTATGACTGTGGGCCATTTCCTCTAAAACTGCTTTACATACTATATAATTTGATATCATACTGAGTAAATGGCTACTTTGTCAGCTTGCACTTGGGTACTATGTTAATTTAAATGTATTTCCTAGTCTGGTTTTCTCAGGTCAAAACCAGTCTTAAAATTAACTGGAAATAACAGTAAGAAAACTGAAACCCATTAAAACACATAAAACACCACATACAACCAGTTATTTAATAACTTCTCTGTGTAAGACTACATTTTTGTGAAAAATTAGCTTTCAATTAAAGCTCATTTGGATGCAAACTTTGCTCTTAAAGTTACACTGTGTCCTATTCTTTATGAATAAAGCAGCTTCATGTTGTGCCAGTGACAAAGATCGGTTCCCTGCTGGTACAGTTCTCTCTTTCAGTTGAGATATCTTCATAAATGAACCCAAACTCTCCAAAACCACTGAGATATGACACAATTTTGCAATTTTTGCATAGTGTTTAGGTATTTGTCACAATTGTGACAGAGTAAGCGTCTCAGGGCTGCTGCATACAACTGTAAATCTGAGCAATGAGGGCACAATACACTGTAGAGCCACAGCAAAGAATGACGTGAATCTAAACTTGACCTACTTTTAGCCAATGGGTGTTGTCAGACAGCAATTCTATCTGTGCGGATCGTTGCACATGGAAATTCATGCTTTCTAGAGTAGTAGTGGCTGAGTCATAGTTTAAAATCCTCGCTCTGCTCTGCCCATTTGTTTTTATTTAATGATTAGTTCGTCTGTATCATCCGCACCACTTGTTTGACACAGACAATCCCACAAAAACAATTCTGAATGACAAGCTGAAGAAAAACTAATTGTAAGATAAGATGTATGAAAAGAGGCTTATTAAAGGAGCTGATTGTGCAGACCAGACTGGGACAAATCCTTTTATCTCAAACTTACCTCATGCTTATGAAATGTCACGCTATATCATAATGATCTTGTTTTTCCAGACATCAGAGCAAGTCTTTTTTTTCTTTTTGCATTACAAGAAGTTTAAGTTCAAAGCCCTGTTGAATAAAAAACATCCTCCTGTCCCCTGAATTCAGCCAGGTCAGATGCTGTTGCTCTCTTCTGACTTTGCCTTTTGAATCATGCATCTTAATGAGACTCTACATGTGGACGTGCTGGACGTGCCTTAGTACGCAAGGTTAATCCTTAGTCCTCATGATCTTAACCATTTATTTCAAAGTATGCCAAAACAACAAGATATGCTGCATATAAACACCAGATAGACATCCAGTAACAACTCCAAGGCTTTCTCCAAGTTTTCTCAGATAAACAATATGCAGAGCAAAATCATTATCTGTCTTTATTTTATGGGGTGTAAAAATCCTGTTAGTTTTAGAGCTACAATTTCTGTTATGCTTTGGGGACGCACACAAAGAATAATATTGTCATGGATTCAGTGAGTTATGCTGTGAGCTGTAACGTTAGCCCTATTCAGTTTAGTTTATTTTTTTATTTTACATTTTGTCAACTTGGCACCATCAAAAATACAGTGAATTAACTAGTAATATTGTACCCATGGATGTACAGCCAACTATCAGTGGATTAGGCCTTCTTAGATACTGAAGAAAACTTAAAAATGTGTTTTAAGGAGCACCTTTTTCTGACGTATGACTTCGATAAGGAGTACGACTTTTGAGCAAATTGCAACAATCAGGCACTCAAGGTTTAAAGGTCCAGTGTGTAGGATTGAGTGGCATCTAGTGGTGAGGTTGCAGAACCGAAACTTCCCGTGTGCCAAGCGTGTAGGAGAACTACAGTGTCTGATGCAAAAATGTGAAATTGCCCTGTCTAGAACCAGTGTCTGATTTGTCCACTCTAGACTACTGTGCAATAACATGGCAGATATAAACAGCTTAATCGAAGGTAATGAAAACACAACAATTCTTATTGTAAGGTAATTATAAAGTAATGAAAACAAAATTATGGGTATTATAAACCATTTCTGCTAATAGATGCCCCTAAATCCTACACACTGAACCTATAAAGTACCTTAATTGTCTTCATGAGCGGCATGTTACAAATACTGCTGCAGCTCCAGTTGTTCATTGTGCTGATAAGTGGCCAAGTCCTGAAGAATATCTAATAAAACTGCCTTGCACTGATTCACACCTAGAAGGATTTCCAAGGCCCTGGGCCTTAGCCAGATAATAAACCTCAGTAACAAAAAAAGTTTCATCTTAAAATTCTTAAAAACAAATTATGTTTTAGGGAGATGGTGAGCAAATTCACTTATGGGGTGCGCACTGAGCAGTTCTACATTTTCAACCACTCACTCAAGATAAAACCTTTTTTGGGGTCTTCGACAGTAGTAGTAGTAATGCAGTAATGTTTTTTAATGCAGGATGTGTAAGAATCATAAGTGTTTTCAACTGTGAGAAAGTGCTGCAGAGGGACGTTTGTGACGTATAAGCTGAACAAAACGTGTGTTGTATAAAAGCGGTCAGCTGAACAGAGCAGCATGCCCTGAATCACTGTAGAGGAGTTAGTCAAGGACACATAAAAAGGAAAATTCAAAGAACTCCAGCCCTATGAAAATGTGATTTCAAGCTGTGACGGTGGACTACAAAGACTTGTGTGTGGAAGCAAACGGGATTACACAGTTTAACAGGGGCTAGCTGCTACCAGTGTCAGGGTTAGACAGTTTTGTTTTATTATGATGTTTGCTGCGTAGATAGATCAAGAAAATCTTTTTTGTGGCTAAATCCTGGCAAAGTGAAAGAAAGAAACAGTTTTAAAGGAGAATGTCCGTGCATGATACTGGACAGTCTGGTTCATTTGTCAATGTGTAATATCAGTGAATGAGAAGGAAGGTTAGTTTTGAGATATTCTGATATATTCTGACTTTAACTGTATATTTTGCAGGATTTTTCTTTAAATACATGCAGAAAGTTCTGTGAAGATGATAATGTTATTGGGGGACATTTGATTTGCAGTAGCACAGGAACATTATGAGATACTATGGGACCATTCTCTGTGAGTTTGGGTTGCAGTGTCTTTAGGTTCCTAAGAGAAAAAGACACAATTCCTTAGCTAATTTTAGCTTTAACACAGAGAGACCCTGCAGGAAAAACACATGTAATGCTGTCCAGTACAGTGTGTAGTTGTTCATTCATCATCGTCTTACAAACACAAACACACACACACTCTGGGGAGGCCTCTACAGGAACAATTTTTTTTAATCAAGGAGATATTCTCAATCTCTGTTGCGGTAAAGTTTGCAAAAAACAAAACAAAAAACAAACAATAAAAAACTATCTGCATGGTTAGCGACTATTATGTACAAAACATGACTTTTTGTCATTTTGGGGAACCTGCCCTTTAAATCATAACCCCAACATGCATAACCCTGAAAGAAATGGCCAACCATATGTAGACCAAAATTCTGTCGCCAGATGGGAGGTGAGTCTTCACAGTATGATTGCGTGAACACATTTGCAGTCCTTATCAAACACAGCAACAGGAACAGGTGAGCTCTCATGCCACTACACTGTTAGCAAATGACAAATAGTGTCTTTCTTCTACTTCTCTACCCTCTATTTCTAATCTTCTACCTTTGGAATCAATTTTAATTTTCTTTTGGTGAAAGAGCTTCGGCCCAGACACACAAACCAACAACAAAGAGTAGGTGGCGACAAAGGCGTTGCCTCTTGTCACCTGTGTCTCGGCCAAAAAGTTGCACTCGAACAAACTGCAAAGACGACAGCTAACGGCCAACTGGTATGCACATTCTGCACCTGCGTGACACAAAATAACTCTCCATATCATCATGCGGCGGTAGTATGTGTTTGTCATTCAAAAAGGCAAAGCAGAAGATTAACAGGACGGATTCAAGACGCTAGTTAGCCAGTTAGCACATTAACAACACAAACCAATGTTTAAAGAACAAAGGATTTTACTTGTGCCCCAACAATTACAAACCATTTCTGCATAAGAGCTCAATGACTTCAAAAAATAATCTTGCCTAATACAGCAAGTTTGTTTCAGTTTCACGCCCTCTTTACTGATGTCATTTGTTTACTTTCCTCACTTCTATTTCTCTTATACGCTGAGCTGCTGCCAGTCAGAGTGATTTCATTCACCAACGGCCTACACAGGCTCCAACGGCGATTCAACATGCTGAATCAGCTGAAAAAACCCAAAGGGGGCCACACCGCACAAACTAGGGCAACAGACCCTCACAGATGGCCTAACGTTGTTGACCAATGGCTGACCGTCGGCCACTGGTTGTGGCGTTAGTGCTTGCAAAGCATTTGTTAAGTGAAAAGCAATCGCCAAGCAGAACACTAAAATTATTGCGATATTAGTGTGAACTTTCCAATTGGTACAGCCTAGTGCAATGCATATATGTACTTATTTAACACACTGATGCTAAAAGGGATCAAGAAACACAAAAAGCTGTGAATGGCACACATACAAAGATTGTAATTTTTTTTACTAACTTAAATGAATCATATTATTAATGATAATTTAAAAATATCTGTCATTATCAGTGGAAAATGGGATGTTGCCTCTATGGGTCTAAAATGCAAAGGAGAACCATTACTCAGACAAATGGTTGGTAATTCACCCATGGATTTGTGCACAGGGGCATTGTCATGTTGAAACAGGCGTTCCCCAAACCACTGCAACAAAGCTGCTGCACATTATTGTTTATAATCATTGTATGCTGAGGCATTAGACATTCCCTTCATTGGAACTAAAGCGTCTAACCCCAACCGGGAAAAACAGCCTCATAGCCCAAAAGTATGTGGACAGGTGTGTCACACTCATTAACACAGCACAGATAGTTGGCAAAGAAAAAAAAAAAACTAAGTCAAAAATGTCCTTTGTCGTCCTTCTGCTTTACAAAGTTTCCCACTCTCTCAACAACATGCTCTTTGTGTTTAGACTACACTCTGACATTGTGAAAATCAGATAAACAGTATCAACTGTGAGTGAGGAAAATAACACAAAGCAAAACCCTGACCTGATGACATAAATGAGTCAAACAATATCAGATACAAAGTTTTCTCTTTATGAGAAATGGGATAACAGTAGGAAGAGGGGAAACAAATAAGCTTGATGAAATATAGTGGAATAATCCAGCAGCACAGAGGCTTTAAGCTTCTGCTGCTGCTGAAATTATCCCGAATCTGTACCAGAACCATTCCTGTTACGTAACACTTAGCAAAGCAATTACATGGACTCAGGCTGTTATCCCTCGCTACTAACAGCAGAGTCCTGAGTCTGAAACTACACAGCCTGTTCAGTCAGTCAGACCTTCACTCAGGCTTTTCTGATGCTTCCATCAAAGGCTGTTTGCAGATTATTTCCATAATACTCATATAATCACCACATATGCATGGATGTTGATGAAACTGCACACACTGCAGATTATATTAGTTTAAACCTATATTGGACATTAAATCAAAGCAAAAGACTTGACCAGCTGATTACTTATTGCATTTATGAAGAGAAAAAGACAAGAGACATAAAAGAATGATGTTATCATATGACACACAACTAAAAAAATACCATTGATATGACTCAACAGTCTAATTTAAAACATTTTAAAGTTCACCTAATCTACTGAGACATGTGTTTGTTGTTTTGTCCACTCCTGTTGCTCATATACTCAATATTAACCCCATGTTGACGACCCCCGATACCAGCTCTCTTGGCCTCGAAAGCAATTTGAAAGCAATACTTCACCCACATAATGACTGTTTATGTATCAATTACTCACTTTAATTCATGAAGAAAACTTTGTTTTTCTCGCGTGCCTCGACAAGGAACAGAGAATCTGAAAAAGGAGAACATTGGTTCATTATGATTGGAAGTCGTTTGGGTCTGTGTGTAACATTAGCAACTATATCAAAAGATCTGTTTACAAACTCTCACACAACTTGAGCAGTATAATCCAAGTCTCATTTATTCAGTCATATGCTCAGTAGAGGCTTACATTTTTTCGGGAATCCTGTGGGTCACGGGATTCCTGCAGGATTCCTGTAGACGTCTACTGGAACAGGCTGGACAGGATTCATAATGATAATATTAAGTTAGCAATGTGAATTCAGCAGCTATCAGTTTGTGTCCATGGAACATGGTAAATACCTGCTTGTAAGTATGAGCATACATGTTGTTTTATGTTAGACATAATAAGTAAACTGGATCGTCTGTTAAGACCATACCACGATGCTAATTTCACTTAGCATGTTAATGGTAATTCTGGTAATGATGTGTTAGCATCGAGCTAATGGACTACATGCTAGTCCTTTGCCATGTGGTTATAGCAATTAGAATCAAAATAAGGTTTATTACCAAGTAGGTTTTAACTTACAATGAATTTGCCTTGTTGTTTGGTGTATAGCCTACAATAAATTTTTAAGTGGAAATAAAACTGAAGGCACTCTGTTAGTACTCTACAGTCTAGATCATATATATAAAACAGAAAAATTGCAATAAAAATATAGAAAAGATAATATAAAAAATTTTAAGAAATATATACAACGTAGCTCTTTCAGCAGTCAGGAGTTATCTCAACATTACACTTTTCTATATAGTTGACTGAATATGGTTAGTATTCATATATAGACTAAATATGAAGTTTGAATATAAAAAAGTCTATTGTTTAACAAGACAGTAAGGGAATGGGATGGGACAGGAGCATTCTTGCTGGACTGAGACAGGACAGAAATTTTTTTGTGGGATGGAATAGGAGTCATATCATCGTTTAATTAATTAATTACAGTACTTCACAAACCAGGCCATTCTCATGCACTGTTTGTACAGAAACCTATACGCAAAGTAATCCACCAAAAATCCATATATACTCCACATAATCATGAGACAGTAATCCATGTATAACCCATGTAACTGGGAAGACTGTGATCACATGACCAATACACTGATGTGAGTGAAGAGGGAAGTAGTATAGAGCCAAAGACTGTGTAAGAAGGTAGGGGTGATAGTTGGCTCAAACAAACACAGGACTTTCTCTCAGGAGGCTGGTGTTCGGGACTATATTAAAAAAAAAGTGAACTTTAAGTTATTACTTTTTCACCATGTTTTTAACGTCATCTGTGGGGTGCTAAATTTTTAGTCATGTGATCACTAAAACATTACAATGTAAAATACTTCCACCTCCCTGTAGCATGCCATGCCATGGACATGCCCAGGCACGCTACTCGTGTGTACCTTAGACTATTTGTACTGACGTGTTTTCAATTGAAAATGAAAATGCATGTGTTTGGGGAGTACTGAGCATAGGACTGGATACATGAGACTTGTGGATTATATTGCACAAGTTTGTAAATGGATGTTTTGGTATGGATTTGCTGCTGTTAAAGTGACAGCGACAGTTCTCCCTAGGAATAAAACTGGGCCATGAGGAAACAATAAAAAGTTCTCATTTTACGGGAAAGTCTTCAACAACACCTTGATTTACAAAAAGGATGAAACGTCACAAAGGCCGCATGGCATGTTCGTTTCCTGGTAACCTTGCCAGCCAAAGAGAAGAACTTCCTTATCAAACACAATCTGCTTTATGTGTCAATCAACAATTAATGTGCTGCCAAATCAAAACTTCACCATCATACTTTTCTGCTTTTTTGGCTTATTTTGGACACAGATTCCCTATTTCCCCCACCAACCATAATCCATATTTACGGTATGGTAGCATATTACATCAAACCACACTGAATGAGAAATGGAAACAACCCTCTGCTTCAGGTTTTCTGCAGAAGCAGAAGCAAAATTTCCTGCTGACTCTCCACCTACCTGCTCATCATCTCCTCTCGCCAGCAGGTGAGAGATGTTGAGGTGTAGGGTTGTTCATCTCCACATCCCACACACTGCATTAAACACTCACATCCCTTTGCTCGCCGCCATACACTCAGGTGCCCACACACTTCAAGAGGGCTGCAGGTGAAACAAGTAGCTGACAGATACTGTGTATTCCTGGAGCCTGTAATATGCTGTGAGTCCATTTATAGAGGTCGAGGGAAAAGTAATGGATAATGCTCTGCTGGGTTTCGTCATTGTTTAACATGCAGATGGATGAATTATTCAAAATGTTCACCCAAAATAAGGAAATATTTAGTCTGATGAGATTAAAGATTGTTATTGAAAGGATATTTTGATTTCAGTGCATTTCTCTCAAAATCTGTTCATTTTAAGAACACATTGCTACTTAAAAACAAGCCCAGATTGCCTGAACCAAGCACAGCAGTGGACAAAATGATGTGAGCAGAATTTCCATCCATTAAATGATTATTCTTGAGAACGCTGTAATTTTTGTTAGAGCAGAGTGACACTTGAATGAGTGATTTGGCAGCTCTGGCGAGAGCAAGGCACTTACAGCGATTTTGAAATTCAATTTCACAAAGAACTTTGGAAATGGGACTTTGCTCTCAGCTTTAATTACCAAAAATGCAGAATTAGCCAAAGGGAAAACAACTTGAGTGACAGCTGTGACTGTTTGTTTGACCCGCCATTAGCCTCTGCTATGGCTGTTGGTAATCTTAAATATTGGTTATGTTGTATATTCAGATTTGTGTGTGCTGTATAACAACAAGGATCTGATGACAATGATTATTACTTGATTTCAGCATCCATGAAGCGCACGCAGACATTGATCCAGCCTGCATGTTTGCTCATCGTGGTTGGGTGCAGGATTCACAATGGATCTTTTGAGTAATAGCATAACGCCTTGTTTCCACATAGCTCTTTGTACATAGTCAACCAGCAGTCCATCCATTCCTCTGAGAACCTGTGTGTGTTGTGTGTGTTTGTGAAACTCCTTACGTTTTTTTTCCACTCCAGAATTTGCCTCAAGTATGGATGGCTTGTCACACCAGACAGACAAACAGCTTGTTGGTCACCATGCATTATTGGTCCTGTTTTTGTCTGTACTGCTCCGTGCACATATTCCACAAGACTAGATGGCAAAAAAGCCACTCAAAATGGACTTTTCTGTCATTCCTGCAGTGGCGTTTCTATCCATAAAGTGATGCAATTCCTTGTGTTGAACTCTAAAGGTGTACCTTGTATACTATGAGATGTAGACCTAACCTGTTAGATCAAATCAAATTGATCTATTTATACAGACGGATGACTAATTAAGGAAGAATCTGAATAAATGAATGGGGAGATGCTTCCATAAACATACGAGGACTCATTGAATGCTTTAAAGGAAATTATGTAAATCACATTCTATCGATTCATATTCTTTGCTTTAACAAACCCAACACTACAACGCTAAGGAAAGCTAGCAATATTATTGTACAAAAATCATTTGCCAAAGATTTTTCACGTGACAATTTACTCAACATAAATGTAGAGACCAAAATATTATATGATCTGGTCAATTATTAATATTATTTGAATTTCAAAAACAGCATGTTGTTTTATCTGAACTATGGTTTGTACTAGGTTTGCCAAAAGAGATCCCGATACCTACAAACAAAAAATGTTTGCAAAACATTAATGCATTTGAATTTCCCCCATAAAAAGCATACATTGATAAATGACAGAATAAATTTATTTTTTTTCATTTATTTATCTTTCAGTGTATTTATTTCTGTATTTCTGTAATCCTTATTTATTTATAGATTTGGTCTCCATGAGTAAAAATATCTTTCACCCCACTGAAAGAGCTGTGTTTCATCATATTGTCAAACATGTGTGTCTATTTTCTCCCACTTGTCTTCCATGCTGAGTTGTCATTTGATGTGCATCATCTCCTTTTGTTGGTGTATCCTGTCTATGTCACCTAGTCACCTCGCCAGTCTTCACGTGGCACACAATACACACACACACCCCCTTGCTGTGCTCTGGTCTCAGACTGGAGTCACATGCTGTCAGCATGGACTGACACGTTCCCAAGCACATGCCCTCTGTCTCTCTTCGCCGTTTGTCTCTCCCTTGTTTTGTCTACTCTCTTTTATTCCTTTTCTAACTCTGTTTTCCTTGTATTGTTTCCATGTCTCTCCCCGATCCTCTGCTCCTATCTCATAAACAAAACAAAAAAAAACCTGTTGTGTTGATGTTATGGACTTGTGTGTCAGTGTATTTCCACGTTTATGCCTCTTGCAGAAGAGCAGTGTGAGTCAGAAAGCAGAAAACAGGTAGAGGATGTCCACACGGCACAGCAGGCCATTTTAATTTAGCCCTCTCATTTTTCCATGACACAGAGCGTAAACAATTTGGACCCAGCAGAGCGCCTCATTAAACGACTGCTGTCTGCTCCCATTCCAGTGTTCAGTTGATTGAAGTTATTGGTGCTGATCCGAGGCATCCCTCAATGAGGGAATGAATACGTGATTATCCACAACATTTAACTTGACTTGGCTTTGATTGGCTTCTCCAACATTGCAGATAGATCGATGCTACAACAATCACTATCAGTAGGTAAAAGTGTGAGGACTTCCTATGCATGAAAGTAGTAGTGGCTTTCAACAGAGCTGCAAACTTGCATCACATGACTTGGACTTGAGAAAGACTTGAGTCATGAACCTGCAAAAAAACAACAACTTGGACTCATTCATCTTTAAATTTATTAATTGCTAATCAAACTAGCAGGGGGCACAAAATAACCTGTTAAGGACTAAAGTAAAGTTTAGGACTGGTACTTGACTAATGGGTCTTGACTTGGGACTTGTGGGTCTTGACCACTCATTCAACTTAGGACGTGCTGGTCTTGACTTGGGACTTACTGATTTTGACTTGGGACTTGTCACTCTTGACTTGACTGACGTGACGTGACGTGATTTGGAACTTGTTTGTTTTGACTTGGAACTTGCCAGTCTGGACTAATGGGTCTTGCCTAAGGATTTCTTGGTGTTCACTTGTTGGTTTTCACTTGGAACTTGCCTAATTGGCCCTCACTTGGGACCGGTGGACAAGATTTTACTATCAGAAACATTTGAGCGGGCTTTGGTTCCATGCAGGTAAATAGTTCATATAAGGTGCAAAAGTGGTGAAATGCATTGGCCAAAATGCAATACCAGAACCAATGGACTATTGTCTGAGCAACAATTTAGTCTTTAACTAGCTTTATTAAACATTTCTTTGCATTCATTTGCAGATATCTGTTTATAAATTGTTGTCAGACTGATCACAAATGGGTTCCGAGATTGCTAATCATAGCAGGCACACAGAAGAGGGAATCTTGGCCGGATATCTGTTATCCGTTATGCGGATAATCGGCTACACCAGCTGGCTACACCAGATCCCCTGAAATATTGGCTGTTGTTCCCAGAGGCTAAATCATTGTCATACCGATAGCCAGTGGGCTGCGAGATTGCTTGTCATTGGCAAAGAGAAATAGTTTTGTCCTACTTTCATCTTCATAAACCGAGTTCATGTTCTAATTATAAAACCAGGATGCCAAAATGGAATCGCCTATCTACCTTAACCGCCACACCCTCATTTTAATGGCACCCACTTCCTGCCTTGCCGCTGAATGCTGCCAGTGTTAGATGTTTTGCATAAGGTGACAATTCATCTAAACTTGTGCTGCTTCATTTGCCTCTCTTTGTTTTGATTGGATTGATTATCTAGGTTGTCACGCACAGCACAATCATCGTTCCAGCTAGCTTTAGCATGTTGGCTACAGCTTCTAATAGACAGCCTTCGTGACTGCTTACATTTAGAGGAGCTTTCCTGAAATGATACAGTGAGTGTACTTTGTTTGTGTGTACCTGTTAATCCAGCTATTGGCAGAACTCCAATTTAAGCCGTACTTGGGCTGAACCAAAGGTGAGGGAAGTTTCCATGCTGCAGGAACTAGTTTAATATGGGAGTGAGCCAAGAATCTTAACTGGATTTCTTGTAATCCCCTAATGTTTATGCCCATCTACTCAGAACCAGGTTTGTTTACTTAAATGGGTTAAGAACTGTATTCTCTCAGGTAAATACAGAGACTGATGGGCCATTTGTCCAGCTAAATGGACAAGACACAGAGCGTCTTTCAGGCCCGTCTGTTATTTCCGGTGTACCAGTGTTGGTATGACAACAGCAGCTGCTGCCCTGGTCGTGCCGTCCTCCTGCCTTTGGGCAGCCAAAGCTGAGCCAGGCCAGAGTCTACAGAGCCAGCCGAGGCTTTGGAGTGGAGGAGGGAAGGAGGAGCAGGAGGACGAGTTGTGTGTGTGATTGTATAAGTGTAGGTTTTGGGAAGGGTGTCCTCTGGCTGTTGTCACGGAAGCCCCTTGGAGGCTAGCCACCCTGCCCTCAGGCGGAGTGATTCACACAGGCGCTAATGTCACAGCACAAACAGCTAACATGCATTTAGTTGCTATGGAACTGGATCTGCTCAATGATACACAAAGTAAGGGACAGAATATGTCATTATATAGTCTCAATGAAAAGCTGGAGCAAATCGATGCAGAATATTCAGTATGTGGTTATGAGTCTCTGACATAACCTGAACGCACTCAATGTACAACTGTTTCCATTTCTTGCTCCTGCCTTTTTTGCTTTGCCCTTTATAATCTCCCTCTTGTAACCTTGTGTCGATTACAGGCTGGACCACTGTCACTCTGAAATATGAGCAACTTCCATTTTTGGATTTTTGTGACCTTTTTGAGGATGAAAAGCTGGAGGTTTGGCTGGTAAACTGGCACTGAAATGACTTCACTATCAACTGAAACCAACAGATAAACTTATATTTGTATTCTTAGGATAAAAATTACAATTTGTGATTAATGAAGCATAATTGTGATGTCAGAAAGTTGTGAAAAAATACTCATTTTTACAGTCCAAACCCCCAAAAGCTACGTTAGATTTAATCAAGTAAAGTTATGTATGTTAGGTTTAGGAAAAGAAACATGGTGACAATGTATCTTAAAATAACTCAAAGTTTACTTCATTTTACGCAATTGCAAACACCAGTCTCCTGGGGGAAAAGTCCTGTGTGGTTTGACCCATCCACCACCACGACATGATCGCAGCCTTCCTTAATGGGTTTACATGAATTACTGGCTCTTGATTACATGAGTTATATAAAAATTATCGTGAATTATTTTTTGTAGGTATATGTACAAACGGCATGAGAGCAGCCTGTATATAATTGAGAAAAAGCAAATAATCACATTTTAAAAGTATTTTTGCTTGATGAATGACCTTAAATAATGATCAATTTTCATAATTGTGAGTATATATTTATTCATCTGTATAACGGTTTTGTTAATATATTGTAAAATCTTGGTTTTGTTGCACTTTTAACACAATCAAAATGTGTTAAAACAATAGTCACAATTCTCGCCATGATAACCCTTGCTGTATTCCTAACTGTTTTCCTGCACAGGTGGTCAGCCACAATTAAAAACATTACAGGAATAGTACAGTGTAGTATCACAAGAGCCAAAATAGTCGAGCGCTAGCTTTGACCGGCTGACAGGAGGATTACTAAGTAAATCCTCTGGTGTCCTGGAAATCTTAACAAGTCAACTAAATGTGTTGGAGGGCACTTTCAATCATCACAGTTACACAGAACCAGAAGTGAAAAAGTATCAGTATATTATGTATTATTTGTATCTTGCAGAATGCAGCTGTGTTATTGCTGCACAACATGAATGCGTGTCTGACATGTGCTTCACATGCTCCTACTTGACTAAACCTGCATCAAGAATAAAGGATTAGTCCTAGTTCTTGTAACCCGCACTTATGTCACCTCATTCAGAAGAAAATCATGGCAGATGCATGTGACCCACACAGAACAAATGGTTGAGTAACTTATTGCAGTTCTCCTCCAAATAATTATGTTAACATCAAATTGTGTTTCCCAGACTGTACTCTGAATCTGCCTTCAGTCTGCAGAATCACACAGACTGAAGAGCTGTGATGATGTCGTTGCAACAATAACAATGTGAAACCTTGAAGAACTGAGGAATAAGCATTTTCTCTGTTTCTAGGCAACATCGTCTCCCCTGACTTTGGTTCAAAGGATCAGAGGGGAGTACGTGCTGTCACTCTTAGTATTCTGGTAAACGCGACCTAGTTTCACTTATACACTTGCACACTGGTCGCCTCTGAGCCAATAACCCCTTAATTAGACGATGGCTTACTTACGTGCTTTCTTTAACTTGCTCTGACCGTTTTTGCATCCATCCTCTGCTTGCAGCAGTCAGTTTAACCCTCTGTACTCGTCCACCTCCACCTCGACTTCAATAATGCTGCTATTTCTGTTATCATCAGATGTCTGACTGATACAATAATCGCAGCACAGTGTGGGAGGATGTTCCTCAACAGCTACTGGAGGAGTATCAGTCTGGAATAAAACATGAATCACTTGGAGCTGCTAATGTATTTTCTTACATAAATGCGGCTTTCAATTGAGCTTTTTAGTCTCTTACAGTGTGCTAAAAGCTGTTTCAGAGGCTTAAAGAACCTGACGAGAAGTGAGTTTGCTGCTCTGGTACAGGTGATGTAATAGAATGATTTTACATTTCCCCTCTAAAAACTTGCAAGCTCCTTCCTGCAAAAAGCCTCATGGTGTGGAGGAAAAAGATTCTCTTCAAATAAACAGAAATTGGTCCATCCATTGAGGGCCACCCATATAGAATGAAAACAGAAACACCTTCAACAGGCAGGTGGTGGCAACCACAAAAATGTACGCAAAACTCTTCTTTCCCTTCATAGGATCAAAAAAGATAGACTTAATTGATCCCAAACAGCAAAACTAAAAGTGTCTCAATGGCAACAGATGAAACACAGATAAAAACAAATGTAAACATAAAAATGTTAAATATTTTTAATAGATAATCACAAATACAATGATGAGATAATAAAGTTGCAAAAAGCTGAAAGCAGTTAGTATAACAATGTCAACTCAAAGTCCATGTCATACACCACATGGTCTTCATATGATGAAGCTTTGGTTAAACTGGCCTATGCTCACAAAATGAACTAACTGCAGTATTTTTTGCAAATTGTGAGCAACCTTTATTGTTGCCATCTAAAAGAAAGACACCATCTACGTGACACTACTATAATAAGTGCTATACAAATAAATAATAAAATTAAAGTTTGATAATAAAATACTGAATCGGAAGTCTGACGTAATTCTGCAAATTTGTGATGGTGCTGTTAGTACAAACAGATCTCCTCATGTCTTTCCGCCTGAGTCCTGAGGCAGAAGTTGGGTTAGTAAGCATGTCAGTAAGCATGCGTAAAAGCCGCACTCAGGGGTTGTACGGGGTAAGACTCTTCTCTGGTTTGTGTCTCTTTAAGGCCGGGGCTCAGGACACCGCTCAGGGCACACAGCAGATGGCGGCTGCAGGTTCAGCACTGGCCCTATGACTCGACTGTGTCAGCAGTGTCAGTCTGCAGCACACAGGATCCTGCAGAGAAGATAAAGCAGGCGAGACTCCATCCATTATTGATCATATGACTAACCTCATCACCGTTTTACACTCAATGACCCGCTGGTAACTGAGAAGCAATTCTCTGCAGACTTCATATCACAGATATTTTCTTATTTAAAATTGTGAATGGCCAAAAGAAGAAAATTGACTCTTGAATAAGGGCCCAGACTCACCAAGCTCACGGTCTACAGTTTGTCAGTGTTGGGTTGTCGGAAAGCATCTGTCTACCTAGTTTTTGCAGTGCGTCCTGCATCTTTGCTAGTTGTCAGCCCTTGTCGACTTTTAATTTGGTCAGTTCAGCATGTTGAATCAGTGTTGCATCACACTGATTGGCAGTTCAGCTCAGTGCACAAGAAGAGAAACCATTAGGTAAGATTATTTTTTTAGCCATCGAGCTCTTAAGCAGAAATAGTTCGCAATTCTTTTTCATATGTTTGTTAACGCACACAAATATACTTTGTTCTGTCAGTATTGGCTGTTGAATCCATCCTGCCAATCTTCTGGTTTCCCTTTTTGGAATGATAAAGACAGATTACCACCGCCTGCTGCTATCGAGAGTTATTTCCTCTCATGCAAGCGCAGAACATACGTGCTAGTTGGCCATTGGCTGTAGTCCTTGCTGTGTTTTCAGTGCAACTTTTTGGCCGAGACACAAGTGATGTGAGGCAATGCAACAGTCGCCCGTCATTGAAGTTGTTTTGATTTGTCTGGGTCTTAACAGACTACACTAGAAGTTTGCACACAAGTTTACTATGCTAGCTTTCCTGCAGATGTCCAAAAAGAAACACTGGAGCTCATAGAGTTCCCATCCATTTAACTTAACACTATACTACCTGTTGCTGTCACTAGTTACAGGGCCTACTGTGGCATAAGCTAAAAAGCTAATGAGCAAAGCTAAGATCTAAAGCTCCTTTACTCAGACATTATTTGCCAACTGCTTCTATCCATTTTTTTTGTGTTCAACTCACAGGGATTTTTTTTTCTGCAACATGAATGGAACTCAGGTAACAGTGGATTAGCATTTTGGACTCAAGTGTCTCATTATATCAATATGGGAGCCAGCCAACACTGCAGCCTGACTGCTGCCAACTGGAATTTTAGTTTAGATTGCCTCACATAACCAAAATCTGGCCCAATCATACAGCAATATATCCAGAACCAGCTTTTTGTCCAAATATAGCCAACTGTGTTAACACTCAACTGCAATAAACCCAGTTTGGCTGGGTACCTGGGACTGGCTAATATTTTGACCATAAAGTTTGAATCATTTTGCACATATTTTTTTATGTTGAAGACAATGTGAACATCATATTGCAGTTGCCACAGAGTTAATTCAATTTAGTTGTCAATAAACATGACAACTAGACTGAAAAAAGTAATATTCCCTCAAAAAAGCAGCACCACTTCCACTGTTTTTTTTTATTTTTTTTTACCTTTTTTATTTGAAGCAGACAGCGTCCTCCATCTCCAGCTCTGCAGGACATTTTGGATGATTTTCTGTTGTTCCCTGTGGAGGATGAGGCAGAGAACAGTACCAGCAATAAACCCACCACCGAGCCAGGCAACAAAGACACAGTGAGACAAGCAGGCAGCTGTGTGGGCTGCATGTTCCCTCTAAAACCATGCTAAGATGGTGTTCTTTCCTTGTTGCTTTGTGGAAAGGATTTAATGCTAAAATGCAGAAAAAAAATTCATGAAGTTTTGTGAAATAGGATTGTTTCATCCATTTGTACTGCCAGTTAGAAAAAATGGTTTATTTTAGCAAATCAAATCATGCATACTTAACCTTTTCCTGCGGGCATTACAATTTTTTGAAGATCAAAAACATGCTGATGTTTTTGACATTATTTGATGTTCAGGATCGTGGGAGCTTCTGACTGTGGCACATTAATTGGCAGGTTGAGGCTCAATTTTCTGATCTTCCATCTTTCTACTTACGGTCTGGTTCTGTTTGGATAATTAAAAAGACTTGGTTCAGTTGTTAGGTTGTTTACTTAGTTTAGGGAATATTTGTGATCATGTTGAAAAAAACAAGGTCAACTTTGTTCTAAGTGTGTATGGCAAACTATGCCGAGATGTTTCTTCTAAACGTAACCTTGTACTTTTGTTGACTAAACCTAAGAAAGTAAGCCTCAAGAAAGAACAAGCAGTCACCTGTGAAATGGACACTTATTTTAAAGAGACACAATGCATGTAATGAGCATAGATGGACACGTCATTCCTGAACATCCAAAACCGATGCAGGAGGGTACCTAGCGGCTTATTTTTGGATGCACAGGGACCAGAGGACCTAGGACTGAGAGGACTTTCGCAGGCCGGGCGAGGCGGAGGTGCAGCGCACCGGATTTTGTAAGTTTGGCACACCGTGCGCGCTGGCGCAGCTACTCCTCTTTCCCACCTCCGTCCCTTCTACCTGCGCAAGTCGGAAAGAGGGAGGAGAAGGCGTGGAGTGTGTTTTACACACACCACTCCAATCACATGAGCCCCTCTCCTCGCCCTTAAATGCGCCGCGCGAAGGCGTAATGAGAGTTTACTCAATTCGCCATGGCAGAAGAGAGCAGCAGCGTCACACGGCCAAACTTCTCCCAGGAGGAAACTGATGTTTTGATCTGGGAGGTCCAAGCTCGCAGTGTCCGAATATACAGAACTGTGAGCAGACCTCCACGGGCTGATGATGCAAAGGTAGCCTGGGAGGAGGTCACCACAATTGTAAAGCAATGTTGCGTTTCACTCGTGCGTGCGCGCCCTCTCTCTCTCTCTCACAGTCTCACTCTGTTTCTTTTCTTTTGACTTTTCTAAGATGACAGATGCTGAATATATACTCCCTATCTGATGCTGTGGCTGTTTGTGGTTGGCTGAGAGGGATGTGAACTCAATAGTTTGCAGCTGTGTTAATCAAATCAGGTTGGGTTTCCATTACGTGTGCAAAAGGTGCCAAACCGTGCCAATCCCCTTTGATCTGACATCAGATGTGACGGGACAGTCGATATAGAGATACATTTATGTGCTGATTGCAGATAGTTGCATTGAATATTGGTGTTTGTGGGTATTTTTTGCATCGTTAATGTGCTTGATATTCTGTAAACCTGCCTGTGAGGTTTTGGTGACTTGTGCGCACTGTCCGCCGGTCAGCCAAACTTCCCCTACACCGGCTGCACTCAGCCTGCGCTGACAGTAGACGTCTGCCAAACTACCAAACTGAGCACGCCTCGGGTTGCACTGCTCAAAACTAGCTCTGCACGGGGATCACCACCCTGCGCCGCGCCGGGAAACTAGAGGCCAGAATGTTTAGTCCAGCCTGTTCTCTTTCCCAGGGCATCCAATATCGCCACTTTGTCACACCCATCAGCGTGTAATGTTGACACTGAAGGCAGCCTAAACCTAACTAATTTTGTTGCCTAAATGTAACTGCGACCATTTCAGAGCACAGTGTATTTCAGCTTTGTAGCCTTCACGTTGCCATATGACACAGAGTGTGTGTGATAATTTGTTGGTATTTGACGATCTGCGAATAGAGCATGTTATCTTCCGTGTTAGTTTTAGCCAAACAGGTTGAGCTTTATTAGCACTTCTCTGGAAAACCCAGATGGATGTAGTCAGATTTCGAGTCTAGGTAACAGAGACAGATATGTGACTGAATGTATTTCGTCCCATCTGTTTATAATCCAGATATGAGACCCGAAAAAGTGTAAATCATGCCTTAGTCTGACTTTAACCATTTCAACAAATGTCCAGTGCTGTCAATTTTCAGGGGCAGACTTGCTTATTGACAGGACAGCTAAAGGCGGATAGTTGTCTCTGTTTCCTCTCAGTTTTCCTGTACAGGATTTGCCACACAACTTCACACATGTCAGAGACTTACATGACTTTAATAACAATAATCAAATCTGACACTACTCAGTTTTTTAAGGCAGCACATTGTTGTTATGTGAAAGGCTAATTGAAGACTGTCACCTTCAGTATTTATTAACACATCTGCCATCTTTTATTGATGTGCTTTTCTCATCCACACCTTCATACCTGTTGGGTGAGGCATTTTCTTTAACATCAAAACAGAATGACACTCCCGTATCAGACATGATATGAAGGGACTGTTTTTATGTGGTTTGTTGAAGCATTTTTGCAACCGCTGGAGCCCAGAGCCACAGACTACTTTTCATACTATTTTACCAAATTTAATAACTAAAGATGAGTTACAAAGATGACAGTGGGAGCGACAAACGGTGAGGCAGGTCAATCAGACAGCCTGTCTGATGGGGTTTTATCACGCTGAGATGAAACCGCGACAGACTTCAAAAAAGAGGGGAACATCTGTAATCTCCGTCTGTTAATGAGGAAAGGAAAAGGTTATCAGGACCGCAGCAGGAAACGAAGAGATGTTTTTTTCCCCGCTCACACGCTGTCTTTATTCTGGCCAGTGTATCAGTTTAAAACCTGCAGGCTTTGTGTTTGGAGGCATTCGGCCTTTTTGCCAGTGGCATTAACAAGATGACAGCTTACATCACCTGTGGTTATCATGAAGGTTATTTATTCAGCCTGAATAAAATGTGAATAATTTGAATCAAGAGAAGAAGAACAAGAGAAACTAATGGACTGTGTAAAGAGTATCGGGGTGGTGAGGGCAGCTGATCCCTATTGTTCACTCTTTTAGCTCTGTTTTTGGTCACTACCAACTCCTGAGGGAAATAGCTAGCTCTTTAGCTGTTGAATGCTCCACCATGTCCACCAGCTAGCACACTATTTTTAGGAACTGTCGCCTGTACCATCTGGCAGGGGGACTGGCAATGGAAATCAGCCTTTGGCTGAAATTGGGTGCATTTACGTTTTTATGTTTATGAAAATGTTCATTAATGCACACTGTCCCTCTTGACAAATTAAATGAAATTAAATTAAAGTAAATTAAATTAAATTAATTGTGTCTTACTACTACTCAGTGTAGAGCAGGCATGGCCGTACCCACTACTGAGGTCCCAACATCTGTATTGTCTCTGAAGTGTACCATAAAAGTCGTGAAATAATAGCTCGTTAGCAAACATGTGACTATTATGACGCATGAAATCCACATGGAGGGCAGAGAGTGATAAATCCATATACTGTGTGAACTGGAAATAAAGTAATGTGACTACATGAAAAAGTTAGATGAACCTGCAAGCAGCAGATATCAGATAAATGAAGCCCTATGCAGGATGTGATGCATAAAAAATGAAGAAAAGTGATTTTTTCTGCAACTTGACTGATTTTTCTGCTGTGGACATGATTTTTGTTACACATGACCTCGTCTGTCAGACTTCCTAATGTTACTAACATTACACAAACGTACATGATTCTAGTGAACTATAATTATTTTATGTGTAGTTGGGTCCATGACTGGAATGACTGCCGTTTCGTTTTTTTGCCAGGTTTGTAAATATGTTTGAGTATAAGCGTCTTTTATATCTAACTCTGTGCATGGATGCACTATCATCAGGCTAACGTTACTAGCTATTTTAGCAATCTTTAGCTACTTTTTTTTTAATTTACTAGGTAAACTGTTCCCAGACGTCTAGTGAAATGCTTTTAAAAATCTGGGTCAAGGCTAATAACAAAGAGAAGTTGTCACAACACATTGTATTTGCATCTACCTCGAGGCGTGTTTAACACAACTTTTTATTGTTTAAGTTTCAGATTAGTTGACTCCACTTCTCCAGACTGAAGATGGAGGCTTTGGATCCACACCTACCGCTGTTTCTCACTGAGTTTTTTTTTTACTTCACTTTCTCCTTTACATCCTGCTGTTTTCGGGATTTAAGTGGCCCTTATTTTTTCCCACTTTGATCAGTTGGAATTAAAAAATATCGCAAATCAGTGCAGCGTTGATAGTCTTTAGCTCCAGTTGCCTGGCCCTCATGCTAACCAATGTATGACATCATATGCAAAGGTGCTATTGCTTAAAAATAACTTTACTCAGGTGCAGCAAAGATGTTGTACAATGCCAAGTTGCTCACTGACTGACTTGCTCATCTGATCACCATCATTGCTTTTGTGTGGGCGGTAAAGTGAAAAATCTTTTCATTACTACAAAATATTTACTTAACAAAGTGGTTCTTTGAATATGTCAGCAACTCTAGCAAAGTGGACAGACAGCTGAATTCTTGTAAAGCTTGTTACAGGTAACTAGAGAACTTTACTAGTGGAGTTCCCCTCATGATGCTGGCTATTGAATTTCACTTTCACCACTATGAATGTTTATTTTCACTGCAAGATTATACCTGTGTTTACTTGCTTCACTGAGATGGATGAAAATTAAATAGATTTTAATCAATTTAAGTGTAGTTTGGGAAGGGAAGAGATGCAAGACAAGATGGAGACTGAGAGAAAAAGAAAGAGAGAAGGTGATGGAAACAAAAACTGACTTTATCCTATTCAAACATGGTCATTACCACAGATATATATTGGTACATTATCTTTGGTAATTACTGTAGAATCTATAAACTAGTTTTAACAACATTATTATTGAGTTTCCTCCAAGTGAAATGCTCTGAGTGAATCTGAGTTCCCTCTGGAAAAATGTTTTGTAGTGTATAGCCTACGTTTGGGGCTTTTACCTTGAAAGGTAAAAACGATCAAGGCTTAAAGGAGTAATAAAGTTTGCCGCCTTGGTTCCATACATCCATGCTTGGTTCGGACTACAGAGCCTTCATGATTTTCTTTAACAATGCACATAAGTATAAGTATACGGACAATGTGATATTGCTTTTTCAGCACATAATATTCAGTTTCAGTGTTAAGGTAAGCTACTCATGACAAAAACAACAGTTCTACAAAAAATAAACAGATGCACAAATAAATTGCACACAAACAGAAAAACACCCACAATAGAACATTTCCCACAATATCCACCAAATCTAACATTAGAAATGAAGGCACACCTAGAGTATTACATCCCAAAGGTTGCAGCATTACAGACACTTTATTTTTGAAACAACAGCTACTAACTGAACAGGTAGCCTATTACCTCTTCAGTGACTGAATTAATCTGGGACATGCAGCGGCTCTGTGTATCTCAAGCTGAAATAAAACATAAATCTGTGGTGAGAACATTATAAAAACCTTGCCCTGCTCTTCCAAAGACCAACCCCTCTCTGGCAAAAAGAATATTTTGCATCCGGTCCCTAACCATGAGAATGACAGTTGAAAAATTCTCAGAACATATCTGTTATTCAACAGATGGTAATCATGGGTTCACCAAGTTTTACACACACAGCTTAGCACCGCCACCAATCATTTTATAGTGTGTGTATTTTTCTGTGTATGTGTGCATGTGTCACTGCTGTATTTTCAGATGGAGCCGGTCCAAAAAAAAATATGCCACAAAGTGCATCAATCACAGATCATCCAAAGTCCTCTCTGACTTGCGTAACAGCTCTGCATTCCAGGTAGGATCCCAGCCTGGGCTAATGCCCTTGTGGACTGAATACAGATTCATTTAGCACAAAAAAATGAAAATATTTTCATACCAAGTGGGCACAAATATGCAGTATATACCTTCACACACACGGAGCAAACTCCTTCCAGATTTTATCAATGTACTGCAGGCTGTGCAGGGGCAGCGGTGAGATGAGATGAACTCTGTGAGTTCGTCTCATCTAGATGTGTGTGTGTGCCTGCAGAAGCCTCATTTCATTTCATGCTTCCATGTAAAAAGATTTCATGACCCCCGGTCACTGTGACCTCCCTTCACTTTAGCTCACAGCTTTAGCTACTGTTTATTCACCGACCTCCTCATGACTGCTCAATGAGGATCCATCTGTTCCCACTGTGACATGAACTGGACAGGCCGATGTGGGCATAGTGGTCACTCACTGAGGTTGCAGTTTAAGTGTGAGGGTGCAAAACTGACGCCGACATTTCATTTTGTTTTGCAGAGCCAGACATTATCTTTATCGACCGGACGAGGTGTGTCGTTGCCTGGTGGGTTCCTCTCTCTCTCTCTTTTGCTCTACACACCACTGGCTGGCTGCATGTCACCCAGATCACAGTCAAGAACCCTCACCGCACAATCATTCCAGTTGCTGAATAATACAAAGCAAACAGTGACCTACTTTCGAAGTAGGGAACATGCTACAGAGAAGACCTGGAGTGGAATTCAGCACGGAGGCGGACTGAGGGAGGAGCAGAGGCCCATAAGGGGGCGGGGGGAGGGTTGACGGACGGGTTTCGGTATTGGTTTGTGTTACGATTTAGGAGGAAAGAGGCGTGCCTGTGTGTTCCAGACAGCAGCAGCAAGCATGGTATGCCATGTGAGCTTCTGAGTCCGGTCCAGACGGCCTGACTGTCCCCAGCCGCTGCTTGTGGCCTCCTGTAAATGTGATTAAACAGGCAGGCACAAGAATACTGCAGCAAGCCCCTATCCTGGAGGCCTCCCTGCACAAGGAATGCAGTTCAGAAACAGGGCCTCACACATGTGTCACACCATCAATCTGGGCAATGTACACTTTCTGACCCTGTACCCGCCCTTCTGCATTCCTGCTACTTTCCACCTTTAGTTTATATCGTGTTTATCTCGCCTGGATGTGCAGGTATGATGTGGGGTTGCACTTGTTGCTAGGGCACTTTTTTCTGCTCCGTCATCGTGTAGGTGGAAAACTGACACACAGGAAACCAAACCAAGATACACACATAAATCACACAGTTTACAAAGAAGAGATGTTGCCCCCTCCCCACTGTTGAAAACTAATAATTATCATATTGTCCTCAATTTATTGCTCCAGACAATTTTTAAATGGCTCACATAGTAGTTTAGGGGTTAATTACAGGTTTATCAGGGCTGGTTATGTTTTATAATGAGTGTAATTAATGAGTACTCCAACATCTAATGACTTTTAATCATCTGGGGCTCACTATTAGGCTGAAAACATACGTTTAGCCTTTGAGCAGGAGGCGTTTTTTTTTGCTGGATAAAAGAGATGAATGTATTATTTTCCTTAAGTCTGCGGAAAGATTAAGACCTCCTGTTTAAAGATACACCATGCAAGTATTTAATGTAAAAACAAACAGCTCCTTTGGAAACAACTAACTGAGGCTGAAACAAAAATGATAAATGCTGCAGATTCACCCTGTTTGCATTTAAAGAAAATTTTAATCTGTGCTAATGTGTCAGTTCAAATGAGTTCTCATCTCTTAGGTACTTTTAGTACAAGTCATCACAGACTGTCTGGATAAGAACATGAACTCTACTGCAGTTACCTGTGGTCACTAGTAAGTGTCCAAACATGCAGCAAAAGTTGCCCAACCACATACTGTAGACAAACATGGATGTAGTGCAGATGACACAATACATGTTTCACTTGCAACTGCGTCCTTGAAGGAAACTATTTTTGCACAGCAAAAACAAACACATTGCCAGATAGTCTCTAGCTGTGTCTGTCTGCTGTTTGCTGCTGAGCTGGTAGTGTAAAGTAGCTTTTTTTTTTAGTGAAAATGATGCTTTAGGGGGAGAGTGAGAGTTAACTAGAACTGTAAAGTCGGGGACCAGACAGCGAAGCAATGGCCAGAAACTCACTATAAAGCTCTGTAAAGCCAAGGGTAGCTGCAGATTCAGGTGATCAACTTTAAGAGTTATTTTTGAATGCTGATTTACAGTGCTCTTAACTCGCTGCACCAGTCCAGACAGGCTGTTCCCATGCACTGTTCATTCATTTTCCTATGAAAAGTAATGTGCCAAAATGTGTGCATATCCCACTTTACTTACTTTGGAAGGCCGTGATCATGTGACCAATGCACCAATGAGGGTAAAGAAAAAAACAGTCCCAAGTGGTCCAGTCAGGACAAAGGTTGGGGTCAGTGAGTCATTTTACGGCATGTCCTCACCATGTTTCTATTCCTAAAACCACAGTAACTTTACTTAGCTAAATCTTACCTCCCTAACTTAAGGTTAATACCATAACTTTACGTTAAGGATGTAACATCATTCATGATGGTTTGATGTCATGCGGAATGTTGTATGACGATACACTGATCCAGATATCTGTGCTTAATATTAATATCGTGGCTGTCACCAACTCTGGTTTAGTCGAAATGAATCCTTAATGCACCAAGTTGTTTGTTCACTGAGTAGCGTCTCTCACACGTTCTTCGGAGGCAGCTACAATACATCACGTTCCAACAAACATGAAATTAATTGCAACAAAAGAATCAGGGAAATAACATTTAATCCATACTGCAAAACCTCACCTCAGTGAGTTCACAAGTTGGTTTGTTTATGTGGATGTTAGCCCACTACAATGGTTGCAATGGCAACGTTACACAAACAACCATCCAGCTGCACTGATTTGAATGGGAATGTCTGTTCTGCTCTCATTCTATTTCTGTGAGTACACCACAGAGCACTGACTTGCCAGGAAAAAAACAAGAAAACCAGTGGAGCAGAAGCAGAGACATTGTCTACATACACACACGTCTTCCTTGTTAAAACCTGGTTCCTATATTACCCACAATCCACAAACAGTTTGGTTGGTTGGAGATTCAGGTGAGTTATGCTGGTAGCAGAAGTGGCCATTAGCGGTAGTACATCTTTTGACAGCTGATGTTCTTTAAAGCATTGTTAAAAAAGGTCACATATTGACCTGTGTGTGGCTCTTTCCCACAAAGCTGTAAAGAATAAAGCTTTCTCTTTACATCCCTGACAACCTCACAGAGCGTTTCCTCTCACTTCCCTCCCTCTGACGGTGAGATCGAGTCAGGCACACTATGAGCAGCTCACAGTGGTGGACATGTATCTCTGAGCAGGAAATGTGGGACGTGTTTCCAGCACTGCATCCAGCAGCAGTATGGATTCTGTATGTGGGCCTCACTAGCTGGTAAAAATAGATCAGTGTACACAGACGTGGACTGGGCTGAAGTTCACAGTGCTGGGAGGTAGGATTTGGTGATGTCTCACAAACTGGCATATAACAATTTCTGCAGTGAAAAATTGTGACACATGATGATATTATATATTGATATATTTCCTAAATGTTTCCTAAAAGTATTCATTGGCAAACCCTCCTGGGAGTATGACTGGGCTCCCAGTGACACCAGTTTGTCACAGCCAGGCTGAGCAGCTGGGATAGCAGCACCCTCAGTTTTGTCTTTGCTAATTAAATAAGATGGTTGTCATGGTGACTAATGGATGAGACACACCAACTTCAGCTGCTTGCTTCAGTTATTGAAGTTGACAGGGGTTTGTCAATACACCGGGCCAAATTTTGCCTTTAACCCCTGGTGTGATGAATGTGAGCTGAATTTCAGGCACATATTTCTACCGAACACTTTTCAGTTGGTTGTCCAGGCGACGCCTTGTCATTTTGATGAACAAAACTGCACAGTAACAACAACTGTAAGTGATCCAAAGGGCCAGCAAACACAAATGGAGCCAGTTCTCCTTAAATGACAATAATATAGTCTTTTTTGTCATTTAAAAATAAAAGTTAGCCAAATGACATCTTAACTCTAAGTAAACTTTGATGTGTCTTAACCTGATGAAAATAAAGACAATTATGTTGAAAAGTGAAATATTTTCTCACAGTAAGCTCTTAATACACAAAAACGAGAAACTTAAAATAAATATGGTAAAAGCTTCCTTTTAAAAAAAGTAATGAGAGAAAAAACACCATGTGTTAAATGTCTTGTATGTATTTAATCAGTTTTCCAGAAAACTGAGTTGAATATTCAAGAAAAGACCCACTGATCACCACCTTCGTAACATCAGGATGTTAAACAAACCTTTTTTTAATTTAATTTCATTCTCAAATTTAACACTATGAATATATTTTATTTACTTTTTGGTTAAGACCAAAGTTTTCAGTTTTCTGGTGATTAATATGACAGTATGGTGTCACCTATGCCCCTAGTGGCAGGGTAAAGAAAGAATTCACAACCTAAATGTTTATGGCGGTGAAAAACCGCCATAAACAACGACCCACCTCCTTCATTACTGCAGATGTTTGCAGCTTTGAATATGTCACTTTGGTTGGAATGATGAGCCCAGCTGCCAAATGGCTACTTAGAGCTGTGCACTGTGAAACCATGGAGGGTGTTCTGCGTCTGACTGGAGCATTTTAGGGTCCCGTGATGATTCAAATGCTGTTTCATATGGAGCTTTATCCCCATCTTTATTCAAGAGAGTGGTCTATCAGTTTGAGAGCATTATTTATTGATTTCACTTTCAAAAACCCTGCCCCCACACTCAAATAGCCTCTGCTTGCGCTTGGATCTACTCTGTTTCTGCTCAAACTGTGTGCTTGCACTCAGATACCATGTTGCTCGCACTCAGACATCATGTTGCTCGCACTCAGATACCATGTTGCTCGCACAGATTTCCTGCTTGAGCTTCGGCTTTTCTGCTTGCACTCAAACTGTCTGTGCCTGTCTTGCGGAATTTCTGCTCTCAGATTTCTGCCCTGCGCTTGGACTTTTTTGCATAACAACCCTGTCAAAATCTTCCAACCAAAAGAATGCCAGATTTACTGTTGACCAATGAAATGATCCCTGCCTCCTTGCAGACGTGCTTGCTTTATTTTTATAGCATCCTGTCCGGTACTCTTTAACCTGGTTCATCCACTCCCACCCTCTTCCCCTGTTGGGAGTTATTTTTCAACAGTCACCGGCTCACTATACATTACACACACACACACACACACACACACACACACACACACACACACACACATATATATATATATATATACATACACATATATTTAAGCAATATCTCACGAGAGGGAGTGATGCTGTAGGCCTACTGTATATCGTCACGGCTGTGATTCGGTCATGATGATATACAGTACAACGTCACGACCTCGAGTGTGATATTGCTTTTATACAACAGTTCAATAACAGCTTAAACAGCAATGCTGAGTAAGGAAAAGTTAACAAAATGCGATGAAATAAATTATTCAAGTATGTTATGTAGTAGTGGTCGGGGCTTTTTCCAACCCGCAGGTCCTGCAGTTATGAAATAATTTGACCCGCTCCATCCTGCCCGCACAACCGCATCTATTTTCACAGCCCACTCCACCCCGCCGCCGCTATTAACTTACCCGTCTCGTGGCTCTCATGCTTGAATAGCTTATCACAGGAATTGCACTTCACGTAGCCAATGCTGCTGTCGTCTGCTGCACTAACTACCTCACAGAAATTGTCCCAAACATGAGATTAAGCAGCTTGGCCTTCTTTTCTTTTCACTCTGTACTCTCCCGACCATAATCTTTCCCTCACTACTTCTTCCATCTTCACCGCTTCATTGATTCTGGTTTGTTGTGGCCGCTGCTTGGCACTTGTAGCAACCAGAAACGTAATAACAGCCAATAATGTAATAACTACCAATAACGTAATAATTTTAAATGTAATAAAGCCAATAATGTAATAACTTGCCAATAATGTAATAAAACCTTTGAGCCAATAACGTAATAACTTTTTGCCAATAATGTAATAAGTTATTACATTATTGGCTAGTTAGTATTATGAAGCTATGCAAGACTGCTGGACGCAGTAGTGGTCTCAGTGCACGGATAAGGGAGTTGTTTGGCAAACATAGCCAATGGATGAAAGCCTGGCTAATTCTAAGTTATCTGAGTTTTGGGCAGTACAAAGTCAAGGACATCTACTGGAAAAAGTAATGCCAGTTTTATGTTAATTTTTCCTCCTTCATCATCTGTCTTAAGTTTGTTTTGTTGTTGTTTTCTTTGTTTGGTTTTTACATTTGAGTGACAGCTACTTTTCATTTGAGAAGGAACGGTTTTAATTTCATTTTTATTGTTCATGTTTTATGTATGCAGTTCAGCTTTTTGGAATGCACATACTGTGAAGAAAGCCATTTTTCATTTGAGGATGAACAGTTTTAATTTTATTTTTATTGTTCACACAATATGCTGTATATTGTATGTTACAGTTCAGAATTTTTGATTGGAAATAAATAATAGTCCAAGAAAAAAAATATTGTTAATTCATTTGACACCTCAACATCCAGAGAGAGAGAGAGAGAGAGAGAGAGAGAGAGAGAGCTCATGAAGAGGTTTGGAGTGGGAGCGAAAATCCTCCGTCAGCTTACATATCGAGGTTCAATTGTTCTGCTCCAGTTGTCTCAGACCTGTTGTCTTTTATTAGATGGATATTAATTAATGTCACATATATCAACAATATAAACGTATATTTTATAAAACAGCTCCAGTTCCTTACAGAGTCCAGATGTGATCTAAAGGCTGTTATATCATAGAGTTGTGTTAAACCCTCTGTTAAACACCTGGATGACATCACTACAGGTGTGTTATCTTACAGGATCAAATATCATTTTTATCTGATCAATATCAATAATGAGAGAGAGAGAGAGCAAGCAAGAGAGAGAGATAGAGAGAGAGAGAATCTAAATCTTAAATTTGTCCACTGTACTTATTTTAATTCAGTGAACTGCACAAAAACTGCAAAAAAAAGTGTATTATTCCCAAGAACTGCAGTCATATATAATATTATTACATTATCAGCGCCAGTTATTACATTTTCAAAGGGTTTTTAAATACTAGGCCAATAACGTAATAACCAGCCAATAATATAATAACTTATTACATTATTGGCAAAAAGTTATTACATTATTGGCTCAAAGGTTTTATTACATTATTGGCAAGTTATTACATTATCGGCTTTATTACATTTAAAATGGCCAAAATTATTACGTTATTGGCTGTTATTACATTATTGACCGTTATTACGTTTTTGGTTGTTACAGCGCTTTTGTGACGTCAGGTCGCAGGTTACATTACGTAACATGCATTTACCTAACCTACAACAGTTTTGTTAACAAGTAGGGTATATCTGACATATTTAATCTTTAATGACCCGCCCCACCTGTCCCGCCAATAAAGTGAACATTTCTTGACCCGACTCTACCCGACCTGCGGGTTACGGGTCAGCCCACACATCACTATTATGTAGCTCTGCAAAAAAAAAAAAAAAATTAAATAAAAAGAAATACAGAAACGGTTCTCAAACAGTTTGAGCGTGAGGAGAAAAGCCGAAGCTTGAGCAAGAAATCTGTACAAGCAACATGGTATCTGAGTGCGAGCAACATGGTATCTGAGTGCGAGCATACAGTTTGAGCAGAAACAGAGTGAATCCAAGCAAGGGCAGGGTTTTTGAACGTGAAATCAATAAATAATGCTCTCAAACTGATAGACCACTCTCTGGAATAAAGATAGGGATACAGCTCCATAGTTTCAGAGGTTTCCTCACCTTGACAAACAAAAAGACTGAACAGATGTCACGTGTTGAATGGTCAGAGTTCTCCCCTGATAGATTATCTGAAATACTACTCTGCTATCTTGAACTGAATAAGGGATTATTGACCAGGCTCGACCTCTGACCTCAGCCACAAGTAAAGAAGCTGTCAGCAGACACACAGATGCTCATCATGCAAAAGAGATAATTATTGATGCATGAGCTCAGTGCATTGTGCAGTGCAGGCATTACGCATAATCAGCTGCAAAGGCTTGCCACGGATTTTGAAGAAAATGCTTCACTCTGAATAAGAAGCACTTAAATCCACATAAAAATAAAAACAAACTCTTTTCTATCATAGTTTTACTCAGAGAAGTATATTTCTACAATTCAGCTATGACTTGTAAAATCTTCTTCCCCTCTGTGCCATACTCTTACATTTGCTTAATAACTGATTTAACTGGACTCCCATGTGTGGTCAGTGATCAGTTTTTTGGATGTGTGATTACTTAACTTTTTTGATCAGTGATGTGGAGTTTTTCTTACATTCATCCCCCTAAGTTCTCAGCTGAAACCCCATGACTACACACAGGCAATCGCTCTCCATTTAACTTACTATGTGACTGGCTGCACGGCTGCTGATTCAGGTGTGTCCAGTTATCATGGGGGTGAATACCTCTGCATACATTTTATATTTGTAATTCATTTATATAACTTTAAGATTTCTTTTTGTGTTGATCAGTGTTGAAAATCCACATTAAACCTGCTTTGAGTCAATGTTGTGAGACAATAGAATGTAAAAATTTAAGAAGTCGGTGAATATGTCTAATGGAGATGTTTGCTCTGACTGTTTTGGTCCTTTAAAAACACAGAAGCATTTCAAAGCATCAAGAGTGCTTCTATTAAGGTCTTAAATTCCATGCAAGTGTTGCATAACAATGACAATTAACTGTGAAATTCATTATAGATTATACACAGCTCAGAGAGTTTTATTATTTTGCAGCTTAAGAGGGTTGAAATGCTTTCTAGGGACATTTTGGCACTGCTCCCCCTCTGTTTCCACTGTTCCCTAAATCAAAGCTGGACAATAAAACATATACCTTTTAAGGTGCTAAGAATTTGCTGCTGCTTATTTTTAAGAGCAAAAAGAGTGTGAAAAACAAAACAAAACCATCAAATCAAACTACATTTGTTAAATGATCTCCAGTGAAAAATATAAACTGATTAAAGTCGCGGTCGCAGTTGCAGGGCAGATTCTGCATCACACACTGGTGGAAGGAGACACTGCACTACTAATCAAAAGCATTCAGTCATTATAACTGGACTGGAGTGTGCTGATCAGAGCAGCTCTGAGGAGTCCTCTTGTCATTACGAGTGGCCACCGTGGACTCTGAGAGCACATTGATGTTACATGTGGGTTCGTAGGCGGTTGTGTAAGTAACCTTCAGCTTTATTCTGCACGTGCACACGAACAGGTAAGCTTCTGATGTTCTGAACATAGAGAGGTAGTCATTAGAGAATTTCACTTAAAACTTTACTCTGGCACTTTAAAACACATCTCACATGTCATTGTCTAGATAAATAAACAAATAAACTTAATTATAACGCAAGTTTAACACACCAAAACCCAGCAGGGATACTGTGTGTTTCCATCCGTCTGGTTATGTGCGCATTTTAAATCTGTGCATAAAAATCTGAAACAGAAATGCAGAAAATATAGAGAAAAAATTGAAATATCGCAAAATCAAAGTGTGATACAGTTTTAGCCACAAAACCATGACAGACATAAAGCATATGCCTTAAATATGATTAAAGCTTCCAGTGAAGACACAAAAAACTGGCATGTTTTCCAAATGGTTTCCCATTGTTTAACATCTGGCGTTCCTTTAAGTACATCATCTCGTTGTTCCATCTTCATCTGTGATGCTTGTTTATCTGGATGAACCAACTCCTAATATTCACATAACAGTAGCTGATGTTTTTTTTATGCCACACCCTTCATTGCAAGCATGACAAATAAAGAATAAGGTTAATGTTTTTCTATTTTTTTCTTTTTGCTAGAAAATTCCATGAAAAGGCCGAAACAAATTCAACATCAGTGGCTCTCAGCTCACAGTCATTTGGTTCCCACGAGCGTAACTAAAATAAATAGAAATAAAACAGGAGAAATATTTTTCAATGAGAACAAAAAGACTCTGTAATTGTTTTTAAAAAGCTGAAGAAGGAAATAGTGCATTCGTTGGGGACTATTTTCAGCAGCGGATTAATCCACATTTGGTGCTCTAGTGAGTATTTAGGGCAGCAGGATGGTGTATATGGGATTGAGTCAATATGAACTACAGTTTTTGTGTTCATGGTAATGAAATAACACATCATCCACTGCAACAGTGTGGTTCATTGTTTTTGGAAAGCTCTCAGGCTTTGAATACATCCATGGTTAATAAAGAGCGAAGTAGGACAGATGTGAGATTTAATCTTGACAACAAATTATTTACAGAATAATTAAACTCCAGGACACTCCCAGACCAGTATTAGCCTGCAGAACAAATAAAAATACCTATAATGACTGTGCACACAGAGTTTATAGACAGCCACAGGTGTGCGTGTGTGTTTTCTCTTGAAAAACATCAGAGGATTGGTAGTCCTGGAGACATGATGCAACAAATTCACCGAGCCCTTACATCATCTTGTGAAGTAAGAGTTACAAAATGGAAACGTGGTGTGAGATGTGATCTTTGCAGCAACTGCAATTCATATGTATGGGATGATGATGGTTTTCATGAAGCCGCAGTGCGTCCGGCTCAGTAGAAAAAGATCGTATTAGTGAAGGAAAAATCACTGATTGAAACACATTGTGTCTGTGTGGAAGCCTACGAATGCTACACTGACAGGAGCTGTAAAAACAAACTGCTGCAGTGTGAAAGTGGCCTCGTTGTTTCCTTGGGAACTGAGAGGAGGCTTTCCATCTCTGAGCTGAGTGCTGGGAGAGAGTGACACTGACCAATTAAGAGGCGAGAGGGCCGGTGCTGCTGCTCCTCTCACATGGCCTTGGTAAATTATCCTCAAGAGCCTTTTCACCTCAGTAATGAATGCAATTAAAAAGCAAGAAGGCAAATTAATAAAGCTTTCCGCTTCGCTTTATTTAAAGTGCACCCAGCCTCACATTTCCTTGAATTTCTCCTAAAATGAGAGTGGCATGTTTTAGTTTTTTTTTTATTTCTTACTGCACTAATGGAGTCGTCCTAAAATCGATGTCTCTAATTAGAGCTTTTTATGATGCATTTGGGTAAAAGGGACACTCAGATTCTTAAGATAATAAAGCCGAATTTTAGCGCATACTAATACACTTTTAGAAGGTTCAGATCATAAAAACATTTAAATTGACAAGTCCCACAGCAAAAGCTAGCTGTCTCATTTGTCCCAGCTGAAAGAAAACTGGTGTTTTACAAGTTTCCATCAACTGGTGCGCACCCTGTTCCCCATTTAAATGAAGAAAAATGCACTTTCATTTCACAAGAGAAAGTGCCCAGAGCCTTGCTAGTAGCCCAGGGGATACACTGATTATTACACACAGGGAACTGTATATCTAGTATCTCTAGAAATTATATTTATTTTGGTCCATTCTACACCTCACAGGAAGTAGTGTAACAATTACAGTATGTTGCAGAAGAGAAAGTAAGAATGTAGAGCTTGATCTTCACTCAGGAGGCCAGAGTTTACATCCTGTCACAGATCTGCAATTCACATTTGCATTTTTTGTAACCATATCCATGACATTAACCAAGTGTTTCAGTTGCTTAACCCTAACCATATTTTTTTAACCATAGACACAATCATACCATAGTTGCCATGTGCAGATATTCCAGAAAGCAAGAACGTGAAACAACTGCCACTGAACGTAAATCTAGTTTTGCTGAATTGTCCAGTTTTCACACTCTTCTCTGGTAGAAGGGTCAATGTGCTCAGTAAATGCTGACTCTTTTTGTCCCGTGCATGGTTGAGATTTTGCTGCTATGGCTGAGAAAAGGTCAGAAGGTTATCAACACCTTTGGGGACAACAAGTATTCACAGCACATTTCATTAAAAGTTCTAGTTTTTAAAATCAATTCTAAATCAATCATTTGTCCTGCTCAGGGTGTGTCTAAAATTAACAGGGTGCATCCTCTGGGGAGCACCAATGTGGTGAGTAATTTTCATAGTAATCTGCTCATTAGATGTTGATTTTTGTTTGTGTACAACTGAATATTTTGTCCAAATTGCAGCACTGGAGAAACGGATAATAGGTTCACTCAAAACACAAGGATTCATCCTCTGAGGAGCATGAATGCGCAGCTTTAATTTGAATGGAAATAAAATGATCAGTTCTTATGATATCTTGTTCTTGGACTAAAGTGTTGTCCAAAGGAAAGATTTGGCACCAAGGCAATAATCAATGAGTCACCAATTTTCTTTTAAATCATCATCTGGGGACCATGAATATCTTATCATAATCTTAAGTCTTGACAAACTAGAATTTTAGTGTTTCCTTGGTAGTTATAGAAAGATTCAGAACAATCTAGATGCTAAGTCACATTCAATCCTTCCATTTTACCAATGTCAAACATACATAGCTCCTCTGTCCATCACTGAAAAACAAACTTTATGTTGTGACCTTGTGCACCTGCATCTTGAGTTATTAACTGGTTGTTTGCATTCCCGCTAAACAAGCTGAACTCATACATACAGGCATCATCATCACACAGGTTTCGAGGTCAAAGGAGTAAACATGTTTGTGGGTGTTGGGATCGGATTGTCATTCTCAAAGGAAACACTACTCACCAATGTTAATGCTTGATGTTACACAGATACAGCGTTCTGGTTTCAGGATTCATGTAAACAGGTCAAGCAGACATGAGATCTTGTGTTCTCCTCAACTGAATGTTAATGTCTACCTCCCTCAATCAGTCTTTGGATTTGTTTGGCTTGTGATCAACAGTTTTACTCAGTGGTAATTAGCATAATGACTTCCTTGTTAGAAGCAAAAAAAGAAAAAAAAACCTGCAAAATTCACATATTCAGAAACATTTAAAGCTGCTTTGATATTTTGCAAATTTCAGTCATTCAGAAACACAGAGAGGCCTCTAACCGCAAGCAAAAGAAAAATGCCCTTTCAGCCTTTTAAAATATTATAAAGGTTCTTCAGGTCTTATTGTAACGTAACAGTGGCTGTGTTATGATGGAGGCTTAAGTTAAAAAGTCCCTGACATTGGTTTTCCCTTTGAAGCCTGTGAAAATGTATTGAGACACAGGCTGGCAGCTTTTTACACAGTAAAGGTGTGACTGTCAGGACCTCACTGAAGCTTCTTTTTATAAACACATAACAGAAAAATGTGGAAAATTTGAAGCAGTTGTATTTTGCGCATATTTAACTTTGACCTTAACAGACAACATAATCTATACTTTGAGAAGATAAAGTCTTGATTGTTTGTTTTTTAGTCAACACATCTCTCTCAAAAAAGAAAAGAAAAAAAGATACAGACTACAGAAATTCTGGCCATGGACTCAGACAAAAAGGAACAGATCGTGCCACAGGTCTGCTATGAAGTCTCTTTTTTATGCTGCCTTTACACACAACTAAAAGATGGTGGCCTGTGCTGTGATGTATAACATACACATCAGCAGCGCTTTCTAAACATTAGCTATCAGTATGTTTACATGTACATGAATAACCTGTAAATGAGACATAAGGTCATATTTGGGATATGGTGTTCACATGAGCGGTGTAGCGGTTACTGATTATTGCGTTCTCTTTGCGCAGGCACAGTTTTGTAACTGTTAATCTGACATCTCACATCCTGTAACTTTAAATAATTTGGCTTTGGTTTAAAATGAATCCACTTTTGCTTTTATCGGGCTTAGCCATGTTAAATGCCATCAGAGCTTTGCTGATCTCGTCCTCTGCTTGGACAGTAAGGAGCTCTCAGACATTGATGTTTTCACAAGTTGTGGACATTTTCGACTGCTGTCGAAGTTAGCAGTTAGCTGCTAACTGCTGTTAGCTGCTTTCTAAATCTCCCGGATGGAAGGAAAGCATAACACTTTGTCAAAATGTCACAACTGTCTCGTACATGGTACTGCCCTGCCGGCTTCCCCTTTTAGACAGATTCAGTGCTGCGATTGTAGCTTTTATAAAGAACAGTGAGGCAGAATAATGGCATGAAATTCTCACCTTGAACAGGCAGTGTAAAAGGAGCTGTACCAGTTGTCTCTGTGTTTACTCAATGTTTGCTCTTGGATTAATTTGAACAGCCACATTAAAATTATCCACACAGGAGTTTTAAATACCAACCTTTGCAGTTGTGGTGGAGACATTTACTCTCTAAATGTTTTCTAGTTAGGCTGGGTTATTAAGTTTGAAGAGTTTTAGCCACCATTGACTGTCAGGGAGTCCAGTTATGGCGTGATCACACCGAAGACGAAGCACGTTTTCACATTGCGATACTCGTGTATATGACCACTGGAGTGTTTTTCGGAGAATTTTGAAACTGGCTGCAGTTTGCCCTTAACAGCTGTGCTAATGGTTGTGCTAACTTACCAGGGACAGCAGCTAGCGTGGCCAGGGTGGCAGGACTTTCATCCAGGAGACTGCTGTTTGTGTCCCAAGACACAGCGTAGTATGTCATAAGCTATGTCATGTGGCCGCTTACTTAGGAAATAGGTCTTATTAGAGGGTGGAAACATACACCCTAAGTTGCTGTATGGATTGGAGGACTTGTTGTTTCCACAGTAGCTGCAGGAGCTGTGCAGTAAAATGCACCCTCACAGTCCGCCAGACTGTTCGAGAAGCCCCTGAAATTTGTTATGAGATGGCAAACTGTTGCCCTCCCTCTGAGGCTCCTCTGATGTCGATCCAAGAGGATCTCATGTCATGTTTTTAGACCGCTTGATGACCCTGAGGCACTGCTTGATCCTGCCCTCCAACACGTAGTGCGAGCAGCAGCCAGCCACATGTCCAAACTCATCCACCACAGACGGAGAGATGAAACATGTGATAGAGGAGAGAAAGGGCAGAGTGAAGAAACTGAATTTTCTGCATGAAGCTGTCACAAAGCAGAAGTTCCTCATACAAGTGTTTTTAGCATCCCATTAGCATGTAACCACCAGCAGCAGCACAGTATGTGTGCATGTTGAGGCCTCTCAGTTAAATACCTCTGAGTGCTCTTACCATCCACTCGCTGCTGCTTAGAGTTTTTAAAGTGCTCAGATTAGTGGGACTCCTGCTTGTTGGGGGGCTCTGGGATTTGGTGTTGGTCAGCTATGGAGTAGTCACCCACGGTTACAACCTCGTCAGAGTGTCACAGGCATAACGGCTCCTCGCTGCCAATGAACGTCCACACAGCCTCCCAGAGCAGAGCATCTCTCCTCTCCGCTTAAAACCACCCACATCCCTGTCTCTCTCTGTCCCTCTTTCACTGCTTCCTCCCTCTCCCACTCTGTCTCCATCATGCTGTCATCCCTCTGTCCTCATTCCCCCTCTGCTGCTTATGGAAATGGCTGCTGCTCAGCTGCCATCGAATGTCACGTCAGGGCCATTGAGAGGCTGAGAGAGCAAAAAAACAACAACAACAAAAAAAAACACAAAACTCCATTGAGGTTGCGCTTCTGCTGTGCACTGTTGTGACCACACTGTCATCTGGTGCAGCACTTGTGACTTTGTGTGTGAGCGTGTGTATGGCTGTGCAAGTCTGCATGCTTTGCTCTGCACTGGCATCATGTGGTCAGTCAGAGTAATGCAGTCTTGAGACAATCCGCAGCATTTTTCATGTGAATGAAAAGTCAGTTTTCTACGATACTATCCTCTAGACTACTACAATAGTAAATCTAATGTTCTTACTGGTGTTTTCCCCGGGCTTTTTATATTTACATACATTGTACATTTTACATACATTTACATATATTTACATTTGGTGGCTACATGACAACAAAACAGTGAAATACAAAACAGGAAATCCTGTTGTCCAGCTGGGTAGAACATTACTTTTAGCTCACAGACATGAATTAGAAACAAAAACATGTCATGTAACTTTAAAAAGAGGTTCATCAAAGAACAGGACACAATATGATAACAAACCTAGCAAAAACAGAAATGAATAGAAATAATCAAAACTTTTTGGGAAATCTCTTCAAATTGTAAATCTAGGTCAAAATGCAAAACGATGCTTCTTGCATAAAAGAAGCAGGATGCGACAACTGATATGACTCTAATGTCCAGCGGGGGTGTTTCAACAAATTTGTAAGATTTAACCAATGATTTGGAACATGAGATAATTCCTCCTCGCGTTGATTTTGACAAGTTTTACTTGCCATACTTGCAACAAGGCTTTGTTTCAACATTAGGGGGACAGTTTGGGGGTCCTGCACCACAAAATGTAGTGCGTCAAAACACTTCAATTTCTGCAGTGTAAGGAATTTTTATGCACCAGTTTATAGTGTAAATATCAAGATAAAAGTCCTCTGCTACTTTAAGTAGACACGTTCCCTGCAAATACTTCATGTCACAACTATTCAACCTGGCTATGATGCAAATTTACAACAACTGTAACAGGACCACCATTGTTGTGACCTTGTGGTGTGATGTCGGTTCCACACAGTGTTACGCTGTATTTTTGCTCCATAATACTTGCGTTGAGTGTAAAAGTACTTAAGACAAAAACAACAGGTTGAAAAAATACATTTATGTGTAAATTAATCACATTAGAAAAATGCTCCTGGCAATAAAAAAAACCAAACAAACAAAAACCCCATTAAAAGCATCAGTTAAAAAAACAGGCCATCAAAATCTAAAAAACAGGCAGAGTTTCTGCTCCAGTTGCAGCAGCCACAGCTCTCACTGGATACAAACTCCTTTCTGTGAGGCTGAACAACTGAAAGGCTTGTTGTTTTTGCTGTTATGTCAAAACAGGGATTGCAATAATCACCAAATAACTGGATTTAGTCTCTTAAAATAGCAGCGTCACAAGAGGAAATCCACGTGGAGATTTTGTGTAACCAGGATTTTGCTTCAGCGCTCTGCACAGTGTTAATGTTTTCCTTGAATACATCTTTTTTACTTGTCATGTTAAAAATACGTCCACTTTCTATGGTTTCTCACATCACACGCTGCTGATCCGCCACATTGTTCATGTCTCGTGGAGACAGCAGCTTTAAGGAGCTGCAGGTCAACATGCAGAGAACAGATATTATCAGAGGATTAGAGTCCTGGAATAGTTTCCCTCTGGGAATACAAACAGCAAGCAGCCTCATGACCTGAGAGACGGGCTAATAAAAGACACCAGGCTCTGGTTTTGGTGTCTGAACATGGACAGATCTTCATTCCTGAAAAGAAGGGAAAATTCTACGCACAATCTGAGTGGGAACAAATCATGCAGAGCAGATTTTTGGGCAAACAGCACACTCTTTATCATCTCTGTAAACCAGCTTCCAGAGTATCAACACTCAGTCCAGGCAGTAGCAACAAGCTCCTGGTTTCTATGGCAACTCCACCTACACAGCCAGCAGTGGAGGCAACACAAATGTGTTCATAAAGTGTTTTAAATTCTGCTGCTGCTTCTTCCCACTGTTAGTCACCTTCCACTGGTGTCTATCAGTATGCTGTACAGCCGATGTTAGAGACTAGAAGCACTCATCAGGGCGCTGAATATTCAGGGACTCAATGTTGTACAGCGTGTGTTTATATACAGAAGAGCTCTCCTGCCTGGAGCCAGAGGTCAGAGCCCTGTCACTGATACACTCATTACATAACTTGTCTCATTTTGAAAAGTTTGAGAGGAACAGAGAACCTTCTGCTGGAAGAGAAAGCTTCCACAGTTAAAATTAACCATTTAAGTAAAAAAAAATTACAAATTATTTTAAATATTTTCCGTAAAAAAAAAAGTTAGTTGCTGCAAAAAAGCAAAAGAAGAAATTAGAGATGCAATCTGCACTCGCTGCGACTAACAGTTGTTGTCATTTTAAATCCATCTTCTGATTTTCTTATCAATCAGTAAATACCCAAAATAATGACAAATGCCTGACACAATCATGCTGATAAGATTTGATATGCTCGTTGTGGTCAGTTGAGTGTAAATGATACAGTTTTTCAGTGCCTCATATTGATAAAAAATATTACTCAATATTAAATTATTTTCTCACAACTCAGTTTCTGTGTCACCTCGTGGTCACAGGCTAGTTCATCAGTGAGTAAACCCCTACAGAGGTTATATAACTGAGCAATAAAAATACTGGACAGAATGCCAGTAAGATCACACCACTGTCACATCCTGGAAAACCTGAACATGTCAAGTTTTGACAGCTGTGTTGCATTTGCAAATGCCAATTTTATCTGCAAGTATTCGAATGGCCATTGCTCATCAGGCTCTTTGTGACATGGCGGAACCATTACAGGCCCTCAGATTGTCTACCTGTAAAATATTGTAGCAGAATACCTCCTTTGTCTGGATGTCCTTTTCTACAAAGGGAGGTAGCATATACAATTCATTGCCTACTGAAGTCAAAATAATAATGTAACTATGTGTTGGGATGGAGGGTAGGAAGGTAGGTATCTATGTGTACACAGTGTGTATGTGTAAATACTGTATATATGAGTATGCTGGCAAGTCACACTGCTGTTCCTTTAAGGTCAATAAAATGTACCACATAGTTTTACCTTGTTGTCTGTGATCGTGATTGTTAAAGGAACTCCTAGGTGCGGGCATTGGAAATCAGCGGTAGCTATAAATGCTGTGATACACTGTATTGGAATGGTGCAAGTCTTAATGTATATTGTATTTGTCCCCATCAGATAAAGATTAAAGCTACAGTTGGTACATTATAGAAAAATAACTCTTTGTCATATTTGACAGAGAGGTTGTAAAAGAAAATGAATGTTCCCCTGCCTCCTCCTACTGCTTCTAATAGTGTTTACAAGAATCAACCACAACTGAAGAAAAACAATCCACCAGAACCAAGAAGTCTCTGACGCAGCTGTCAATTATGTCAGTGACTGGTCGCAGGCTGTGGTCAAACTGTCAAACTAGGCAGCGCTGAGCAAATATGAATCAAGTTTCAGTTAAGCCTAGTTCAGACCAGTGACTCATAACGAGACAAAACTGTTACAGAACGTTGCAGAGAAAAGTTGCAGCGGTGTGAAGTGGCTGTCTGAGCTTGACTCAAGCTGGCTGATGGCGTCACCTGCAACTCAGCTGGTCAAATTGCTGGCAGCTGGTTTTAGAAGGTAAAGTGCATCATCTGTTTCAACAGCCAATTGGCTTGTAGTGAAGTTCGCTGGTTCGGTGTGTTTGCTTGCTGCGGCAGGTGCTCCGTCCCCGCCGAGCCTTGTGTTTCTGTCCTCATGGTGTACCGGCATCCAACAGTGGGTTGCTGCTGCTGTTTGCTGTATGTGCTTATGCCCTGGCAGATTTTTAGAGCGCTGCAGGAGAGCACGTTGCAAGTAGTTGCCAGTTTCAACTCGTCTCGTTGTGAATCTTTGGTCTGAACTGGACATTACTACATTGCTTATTTTCCACCTCAAAATGGCTGAGTCACAAACATTCTCATTTTACAGCTTAACAGTACACTGAAATATCTGGAAACACATGAGGTTGTGTGAACAGTAACAGAATCTTGATTCATATTTGATGAGCGCTGCCTAGTTTGACAGACAATCAATCAATCAATCAATCAATCATTTATTTGTCACATGCCGTCATACAAGCTACAATTCCAATGAAATGCGATCAGCTTATGGGTTGCAGTTAAATCTTTTTTGAGCCACTTCTTAGATTATAATGTTCTGTGTTCCCAGATGGTTCTGGTAATCTAGTTTCTGGTTTTGAAATGATGTAATTGTAGTTTAGGTACAGTTGATTCTCTTACTTTAACGGCCCTTCCCCCCTCGCCTTTTAATAAACCCATGTTTGCTCATCACTTTTACAATATCACGCTGACTCATTCACTAACAGACCACTAAATGGTATCCTATGCTGCCCCAGACTTTGCTTCTCAGACAACATACAAGCTGCTTTACCTTGTTGGTGGAGGATGTGCACCAACTTCTCTGTATTTTCAGGTAAAAATAATAATATGGCTGTATTTATTTACAGATAATTCTCCTAAATGACGCTAGAATTGAACATCAGTCAAAGATAATGTAGCAAAAGACAGTTTCTGTGGTAGAGACAGGAATGACAATATTTCTTGAGCTTAATGGTTCATTATTGACCTTAGAAATAGTAGTTAAGAGTTTTTATTTTTACCAAACATTAATTAAATTATAGATGATTATTGTGTTACTGCATTGTAGCCTTTTTGGTATACTAACATAAATCTAAGTGTAATTATTATTTGCTAAATGATATTAATTAATATAAATGAACAAAATAATAATTATATTACTTGTCTGTGCTTTGATTTTACTGTTCTTGTATATTTGTCTGATCTCAAGTTGCAAATAAATGGTGGACACCAAATACCTGCCTAAAGTTCTTCCATCTGTGTACCTGAGAGTGTAAACACTTGTTAATGAGCTTCCTCCCTGTTAATATGTCAGTAAAAGACGCCTTATGTTTATTTATATGTTGAGTTTTTCCCAGTAGACTCCGGCTAATAGTCTGTGCTTTCATCTGTCATGAAGTGTTTGTATTCAGACTGCAGGTTTCTCTCCTCTGCTCCGTGTTCCCACTGGGATCATTAAGTATCAACCAACAAACCTGCAGGTAGTTAGCATCCGAGGCCAGTTTTTTCATCAGTACTATTTGTCAGTAATTAGCTCATGTGCGCACATCTGTATTGTTCACATACTGATTGTGAACTAATTTGAAATTTTGCATCATGAGATTCACGTGTTGTTTCAGGAGTGACCATTCGGAGCAAAACAGGGTTGCGGTTTCATTCATATAACATTTGTTTAAAGGTCCAGTGTGTGGCATCTAGTGGTGAGTTGCAGAATTTTTTTCTTTTTTAGTAGCTATTGATACAGAACAAATTGTACACAGATATAATATTGCTTAATGGCACAATTAAAACACGTTGTGTACCCCCAAAGATTTAATGTCTCTGCAAACCCAGCATCCAAGATTTGTATCTTTCACAGTGAGCTCATCATTTGACCTGTATAAATAGCCAAGGTGATCCCAAAACTCAGAAATGCAGGTACCATTTCAGGTACTGAACAAAAACACAACTTATTATAGTTTCAGGTGATTGTAAACTAATGAAAACATTTTTATATTATAAACCATTTCTGCCAATAGATGCCTCTAAATGACCTTAAATTAAACTGTCATTATATTTCTTAGCACCTAATCATGGATATTGTAAATTGCTACTGAAGTTTTGTTTCTGTGTTCGTACTCCAGCACATCTGCTCACAGCTACAGCTGAACCCTCTGTGGCAGCTGAAGTGAGGAAACACCTTCGACACAGCAGCTTTATTTAGCTCCTCCAACACAAAGGAGGAATGTTGGACCTCGGCGGGGTGCAAACTGGATAATTGTTTCACTGTCGCCGGGCGTCTGTTTATCCCAAAACACATCAGAACAACATCAACGGTGATAAACAAGTCAGTGAGCCGAAGCTTTCACAGGCTGTACTGCCTCTTTCTGCCCTGCTGTGTCAGTGCAGTCACACTGCAGCTGGAGAACTGATGGAGGGAGAGTCCTCAGCATCAACTGGGTCAAGTTTGTTAATACTAAAGGATCATGCCACGTTCTGTGCTGAAGGAGAGTTACTGTTTAGTTAAAGAAGTGTTTTGCTGCTGTGAGGATGCTCTTTTCACAAAACTAGGCGGTCTATGCAGTAGACAGACATTTGAAATTGCTACATGACCAGTGAAAGCAGAGGAAAAGGGATGTGGCAAACTACCAGAAGTCACTACGCCACACTGGACCAACACACTAAAAGTTTCTGAAAACATTTTTAGGCAAGAAAGAGGCAACACAGTAACAGAATATCGGTTCATCAGCACTGTCTAGTTTTACCGTTTGATCTCTTTTTCAACCTTTGTTTAAACAAAACAGGAAACAGTATGGCGCCCACATCCTGTTCACAAATTCTCATATTACAGCCAAACAGTGCACTAAAACATATTTCTGGAGACATTTTAGGTGAGAAATGGGCAAAACACTAGCTGAATTTTGGCTCATCAGCAGTGTCTAGTTTTACCGTTTGATCAGAGTTTGACAAAGGGAAAGAGACAGAGATGGCCCCCTCAATACGCTTTGTCCTCTTTGTGTCGTGTAAAATGCAGAAGTATAATTCATAGTTTTAGCAACAGCCCTAGAGCCAGCGAAAATCTGCCGGATAATGCAGTTTGAGCTGGGAAATGAGCAGGGTGCTGGTGAGATGGAGGGAAGTTTACTACAGTTCATTTACACATACTGCCCACATTGTAATGATACAAAGCTGGTTGAAAATCAGCAAAGTGTCCCTCTAATTACTCTGTTGGTGACTTTAAGCTCAGAAACGTAGATGTGAGATGAATCTTTGCCTTCTTTGTTTTGTTGCAGCACAAACATCAAAACACTTGTTTCCTACAGTGAACATCCTCATTAGAGCCTGACTGCGACTGGATCTGTGCGGCTGACTCATATAATCATAAACAAACAGCCAGTGCTTCCTCTGAGGCTGAACTATAACAGAGATAGCTTTTTAAATGACCTCAGACATATCTCTGACATTTTTGTACTGTGATTTCTTGTTTGTTAATGTTACGATTTCAAATCCTCATCTGTTTCGGAAGATATGTGCACCTGTTCCACCTTTTGTTCTTTATTTATTTATTTATTTTTTACATAGAATTTCCATCCAAGTTTTAGGTCCTCACAGTCTCTCTCACATCTCACTGACTGCACATATATTTAAAAAGCATCTTAATTTTATAACTTGAGATTTAATGGTCTGTCTTCGGTTTGTTGTTTCCATCTCTCTTTCTCTTTTCCTCCCTCTAAGCAACTTTAGTTTTGTGTGTTTGCTTGCTAGATGAAACTATTCAGTGCTTCTGCAAGTAGACGAGCAGACTTTCATTTTACTTTTGTCAAACTAACATCCGCAAGATAAATATTTAGACTGAATGTTCCTTGTGCCACTTTCAGTTCAGCTTCACTCTTTATGCCCCAGCATGTTATTGTGCATCACTTTGTCATCTTTTGATTCTTTTTCTCCAGTTTTTTTTTTCTAGTAAACTGTGTTCATGCATCAAAAATGTGACAACATCTGTCAAAGAAATGTGAAATTAAAATGGAAAAAACAGCACAAACTAAGAGGCAACATTTGTATAAAAATATGAAAATGAAATATGTAATGGTGATCATACTGAGATAAAGTGAGAAAAAGAATCACGATTTGATTATTTTATGCCAACAAATGTAATCATAATCATAAATTAAGAAATTACTTAATTATGATACTACTGCTTCTGGTATTACGTTGCACTGCAGTTCTGTGAACTGTAAAGTGTTTGTGTGTCATTCACACACAAAAAAAAGGGTTTTCCTTCAAGGGTCATTGTAATGGAAAATGATACTACTACTACTACTACTACTAATAATAATGATAATTGTGTTATACTGTATACTGTGGAACTGTGAGAGTTTCTGAGGCAGTTCTTGTACCATGAGTTTCACCGTTAAGCTTCTAAAAATTTCTCCTAGTGAAATTCTTCCAGACCCACCTGGGTTTGGTTGCGGAGGAATCTGACAGTCTGAAAAGTGTTCCTATACTGCCCCCCTGTGGAAAAGAGTGGAACTACAAGCAGTGTTTACACTAATGACAGCTGTTTGCTTTTTCTGCATCAAAAACGAAACCATGATTCTGCAACAAGAGCCAGAAACAGAAATGGGCTTTAAATTAATTTATTTAAAAAAAAGCATTTCTCCACTGAAGCAGAACAAACATCAATTTTTTGTCTTTTACTATTGTTTGGAACGTGTACAATCAGAAAACAGACTCGCCAGGTCGCCAGAACAGAGTAAAATAATCAAGCAAAGGGGGGTCTGCCAACACCACAACGTCAACACAGCCGGGAGGGACGAGGAGGAGGAGGAGGAGGAGGAAGAAGAGGAGGGTGGGAGGAAAACAAAAAAGAAGGGAGGGAAATGAAAACACAAACATTTAATCAAGTGCAGGTCTGGTTTGGACAAAGCAGGTCATTTTCCTCTGTTCAATTTACAGTTAACAACTCTTCTGTTGTCAGATACATGCAAGGTCAACATCTGGAACTACACATGGAGATTTCATATGCTTATATCGGTTATCTGTGCAAGTATTAAAATATGTAGGTATAACTAAGCAATTTTCATATGGATATGTCAGAACGAGGGGAAAAGAAACAAATATTACGAAAAACTATTACACTGTTTCACCGAACAGAAATGGAAGTCCACGTAAAAAAAAAAAAAAAGAGTGAGATTTCTAACTTAGTTACCGAAATGTCATCGACCTCAGAATTTTGCACGCTTCCTTTAATTAAATTATTACTTATCTAGATAAGTGAAAATACATAAAAAAAATCCTATGCTCCACATTTGAACAACAAAATACTGCATATCTACGTACAGCTGCGATAAAGGAAGGTCAGTATTGTGAGAGGCTAGCTGCCAGAGTTTCAGGAATATTGGCTCCGAGTTGATCCCTTTCTGAATTGGTTGACCGTTTTCTCATGATTTTCGTTTTTTTTTCCCTTAAACCATTGAATGCTCATCATACTCGTCGCTTGGTTGGTCACTTTGTCCAGAAGCCGTCCCGACAGGTCCGGGGAGGACATTGTCTGCTGGCTGCCGGAGTCTCCTATCTGCTCTGAGGTAGATACGACAGAAAGGTGGCGTCCAGCCCGAGCTGAATCAGGGCCTCTCCCCGCTGGACCACTTGAGGTCAAAGGTCAGCTCTTAAGGGTTAATTGCTGTTAAGGCTTCCTGTGGTCTTGGTTTAGTCACTCTCCTGTTTCAGTGGCTCACAGGGGACACCTTTGAGTTCATCTTTGTCACATTTCTTTTTTTTTTTTTGTTCTCAACCCACATTCCAGTCTTTAAAGGGGTGGACATTTTTTGATGCTCTAGAACAGATAACCCAAACTGAAAATGAAAAGAATCCTCTCCGTTTGGCACCTCGGGAGTCAGTGGTAGAAGGAGGAGAAACGAAACAAACGACGGGGACGAGAGAGAGAGAGAAACTGTGGAGGGAGGAGAAGGTGGTGGGGGGGGGGTTGTGTGGTGTGTGGTTGTACAGACTAGTTGAGGCCTGGGTTGTTAGCTGCCGACGAGTCTGAGTCTGCTGCGGCGGCCGGGGTCGAGGCCGCCTCGTCCTCTGTTTTGATGCGCTTGGTGTCCGGCTGTTCGCTGGCCAGCTGGTCCCCGTTCTGTCGTTTGGTGGGGAGGGAGGCCGAGGCCGAGGCGTGGGCCGCCAGCAGGTGGAGGGGGCTCGCCACAGCTGCAAACAGAATGAGAGGGGCGGGTTAATAGAGGAAACACTTCACTTTCAGAGCAGTTCAATCTGTGGTTAACCGACATTTGTAAGCAGGAGGAAGTGTGGTCGGCTCAGCTGCAGAACAGGATAATGAAGGCTTTCTGTGATACAGTGAAGGCAGAGTCTTTATTGCTGAGCATAAACATGAATGTCAGAGATCTAGTGGTTTACTGGTTTATCTTTCGGGTCAGTAAGCATCATGCAAACATGCTTTACTGCCTACATGAAATTAGAGCTGAAAAAAGCATCCCTCACTTGGCATCCATCCTACAAGTGCTGAGGCACAATGTTAACTTCAGTCTCTCTTCTAAGCTTCTCCATCAGAGTACATTTAATAAATAGCAGTCTGAGCCATTAAATATTTAAAAATCTTAATGAAACAAAATACTTCTAGCAAAATCTTTGAAACTGAAAGCTGAGGTTTCTCCATGATGGCGTTCCCATAAAGCTCCCCACACCTGCTTTCCACACTGCTCCTGTGATTCTCACCTGAGCTGGCGGATCCCTGGATGGCAGTGGTGATGCTGTGGGTGCCGTTCTGTGTGATGGCCTTTATAGGCAGCTGGTGCTGACCCATAGGGGCCTGCTGCACTATGGTAACAGTCTGCAGGGGAGTGCCTGACTGGGAGCTCTGGATGATGCGACTGGAGCCGCCTATAGAGGCGATGGTGGGAACTGTCTCCACTTTGACTGCGATGAGGACACACAAACAGGTCAACAATGACTCCTGGGAAAAGATGCTTACTGTTGTAGCAATTTGATGAATTGAGGGTTATGAAACCAAAAATGGTGGGATCACTTTATTATTTAGTATTCACATTTATAGCTTAGCTTTAAAGCTTTGAAGCTTCAAAAGCTTTCTTTGCTACTTAGCTGATTCAGACATGAAGTCTAACCACCCTGAAAAATCCATATTAACACTATAGTCATCTTAGGCAACTGTTTTGATACCTGAGCCAAGACGATACTTGTGTTTAAGTATCCAATACTACTTTTCTCACACAAAATATTTCCATACTTAACTCAAATTAAACAAGTTCTAACTAAAATTCAACATGTTTTAAATTTAAAAAATGAGTCTTTTTTTCCATTTAACAAGCCAAGGCTTACTTTGATGTCTAACATTACCTTTGGCCACCCACTGACCAACGGTTACTATGTTCAAAAATAATGAGCTCTTTGTTGGTGAGGAAACAAAAACCACGGTTTCAGGTTTTACTCAATAATCAAATCAATGGTGTGACTCACAGGATATGGAAAACATTTTTTTCTGGAAATCATACATAATCTTAAAAGGTCAAGCTCCGGGAGACACACCTACTGATGCCAGTACGACTGGGTATCGACTACAATCTTTTGATATGGCACAAATAAAATACCAGAGCCTTAAAACAAAAACAATACTTTTTTTTTTTATAACCTGAGTAAACAAGACCTTTGTGCCGTTTTGGACAGATGTCATAAAGTTTCTATAGCTTTTACTGTAGTGGATAACAACATTCCCCACAATGCTCCTGTCTCACCTTTGACCTCTGTGTGTTCGCCGTTCTCCTGCGGCTCGCTCTTAATGATGGTGGCTGGCTGGGCGATGACAGCGGTGGAGCCGAGGGACCCGGCTGGGATCTGCTGCAGGACGTGGACAGTCTGGACAGCGGGCTGGGAGGTGCTGGTGCTCACTGGGGAGGCCATGGTGTAGGTCACTGGCTTAATGGATTGAGGTAACTGACGCTGGACTGCTATGAGTACCGGCTGGTTGTTAACAGGCGAGCCTGGAACGGAGACAGTAGTGCACACGGGGATGTTTATATCTACATGGGAAGCATGCAGGTTTATTAATTACTTTCAATATTATTATTAAAACTATGAACACTATCTCAGGGCACTCAGGGTGAGCAAAAGAACAAGCATTTGTGTCAGTGTGTTGGAGAGCACATAAACTGTTCAACAAATAATGTGAGCAGCAATAAAATTTAACAACCTTTTTACAGATTTACAGTGAAATCTACTGATAAGATCTGTTTTATACATCCTTCATTTGCAAACAGTTAAATAATTAATACCATTAACACTGATAACCATAAATGTGTGTGCTCCTTCATAAAAAGCTGTCTGGAATAAGTCTGACAAGAAGATAAGAAAGATATGAAGGGCATGTTGTGGCAGAGAATTGGATCCAAAGTCAGAATCAACATTCACAGAAGCTAAAGCAGCTTCACTGAAAACTGCACACACTGCTTTAGACCACTGTGCCTCACATCCAGCCATGTTCAGAACAAAAGCCCAGGGAGGGACGATCTCATACCTGGTGTGTTTTGTGCAAAGCGTGCTTCCTGGATGACTGCCAGTTTGGGCTGGACGACCGTGGTGGACGTCGGGGTTGGAGTCGCGGAGGTGTCCAGCTCCAAGGGAACTGGGGAGCCCTCTCGGGATAGGCTGTCAGGGGTCTGGACACCGCTGGAGTGAGCGGAGAGAACCCCCGAGTGATTGGGAGACGCTGGGGCACTCCTGAAGGTCAGACAGACAAGTCAGGTTGACTCTTAAATATCAACACTGGTATTCAAACTGATACTGAATACAAGAGGTGGCGATGATAGCTGTTTTTCAAAAACAGATTAATTTGTGGTTGTTGTATGTTGTTAAATCAAGTCTGTTAAACTAGAGTGTGCAAGTCAATTTATTTGAGAGATGAACAGAAGCTTATCTGAAGACTGACTGTAAAAATGTGTTAATTTGAACGACCGTGTATGAATCAAAGCCGGTGTGTGTATGTGACAGTGGAACCAGACCTGGAGGAGAGGGGTCCGTGTGGGGTCCTGAAACACGGGACGCCCCGGGGCCTTCGTTTCCTAAAGGCCTGCTCGATGAGCTTGCCCTCTGAGGACGGGTCTATCCTCCAGAACGAGCCTTTGCCTGGCTCCTCCTGTGACCGCGCCACTTTGATAAAATAACGGTTCAATGACAGGTTGTGACGGATCGAGTTCTGTGACAGAGGAAACAACAAAAAACAACAACACAGTATTAGAGGTGTTTTAGTGGTTATTTTGGGGAGTATTTCCAAGTTAACACAGGTTTTGGCACAGACTCTTCAGCAGATCTGTTATATTTTGTACCACCATCCTGACGGTTAAAGTGAGCTCCAACAGACGAGCAAGAGGCCAGGACTCACCTGCCAGCCCTTGTCTGCAGTCCTGTAGTAGGGGTAGTTCTTTGTAATATGATTGTAGATTCCATTTAGTGTGAGCTGCTTGTCCTGAGCCAGTGTTATGGCCTGGACAATCAGCTGTGCATAGGAGTACGGAGGTTTGGAGTCATCCTGTGGAGTGGAGAGGAAATGCAGATTTATGAATCAGAGCCTGTTACCCCAAGATAACAAACTGTCTTCATGTCACCTTCATTACATTAAACTACCACAACTATTTACAGACAATACGGCAAACACTGCAAAACTGTTTTCATGTCATAATGGATGTTTTCAATTAAATGAAAGAGCATCTTTGGAGATTAAAAACATTCCAACTCTGCGTTTCAATGTTGTGCTTATTTATGAAGATCAATATTTAGCCTCTTCCAGGATGTTGTGGTCCCAATAATTAACACAAATTGAGCCAGTCCCTGTGAATTCTGTGCAACACTGCAATTTTGTCCAGTCACCGCAACGTTAATGCAAATTTGATGACATAAAACAGGTATATAAAACAGCTCTGCGTCAAAGGGCAGCAACAGCTGGTGACTGTCGATGACCAGCTGTTGTTGCCCCCACCCTCAGGCATTTCAGGCCACAACAATACCAAATAATAGCGTGCAGAATCCTGGAGGGACTGAATATTTAAATAAACACTTTAATCAGTTTGAGTGGGATTTACTTGAAAGCCCTAAGTTGACTGTGGGTGTGTATGAGAGGGCTGTGACACTGCTGAAGTGAAATAAGTGATGTGAACTGAATCACAAACTAAGGGTCAGTTTTAAAGAAGATCTTCTCCTCACACAGTGACTGGATGTTACTCCTGCTCTCACCTTGGGACTGTCCCCTCCAGAGGCGTCTTTGTCGTTCTCAGGCTGTGAGTTGTCATTTATAAGCTGCAGCTCTGCAGAGCTGACCATGCGACCGCCCATCCTGTAGCCTGAAGAGCCTGCACCCCGAGGGCTGGAGGGGCACGAGTTAGCAGCACTGCAGGAAAGCACAACAACAAGCCTGTCAGCTGCTGAGAAAACTTACTGTAAACATATCTTACACTAAATCAACACAATAAACAGCCAACAATAGGTCTGGATTAAGTGCTTAGACCTAAAATATAACTAGTCCGGCATTTCCCAGAAGGGAACAGTTAGGTTCCCTGGCTCGCTTATCCGCAGTCTTTGCTGCAGTGGCACGCTTTTGGCCGACATCTATGCAAATGGTCCTACCTCCCAGATTGTCTGGAAATACTGCAGTCACTTTAGGAGCCACTATCTGGGCTAAAGTTACGGTGCATTCAAATCTTAATCAAGTCTAATTACCCATTTAATAGACTCTGATAACCAGGGGATGAAGGGACTTAATGTAAAGGAGGATTTCCATATTTAATGTCTATATCAGTACTCAGGGGACTCTGGAGATGTTGGTAAACCAAACAAAGAAGCAGCAGCTCAGGATTCCCACATGTGCTACACCTGCTGCCTCTTTTATTACGCTGACTGCTTATTTGCCAACAGTAAACACATTTTGTCATATCACCTTCAGATGGGACCTGTATGACAGAGGAAACCTGGTTGGTTTATAGCCATCTGGCCGAGATCACAGATTGAGAGGATCTAAGAGTCTGAGATGACGGTGCCTCACTCTCTGAGCCCTAGAGTCGCTGAACTAAGTCTAAGCTGATCACCACACAGAGGCCATGTCAAGGTCAGCTGACACCTCAAGGTGAACTAGAGGCAGAGTGGGAGCGACTTTTTCTACCACCATGCACTGATCTGGGATCTTAGATACATACTAATACATTTATAAAATACAAACTCTGTCCTGGACCTGTTTCTGTCATTGTCCTTATTATTTTCACAATCCACCCACCTTTATCAAGACAGGAACCAATTTAAAAGTACATTAACTTATTTTCTTACTAACTTCACGATTTAGGTTGAATTAGCTGAAACTACCTCCAACCTGATCAAATTCATGAATTAATCTTCACAACTAGCCCAAAAACCGGAGGTGCATGAATGCTAAATGCTGATAACTCTTTGCTATGACTGGCATAAATGCAACTTTGCTAAATGATCAACCATTGTTTGTGAGAATAGTTTTTAGATACTAATTTCTTAAGAGAAATCACTGTGGCATGCACAAAGAAAAGTCACTTCCTGTCTGTTTTGAGCCCTTAAATACATCATGATCGGCAGGAGTGAGTACCTAATGGTGCCAGTAGGCGATGGCAGGGGGCTCATTAGGTGAGCAATGTTGTCTGGAATTTTGATGGTCAGTGGGGAGATTTGGGGCTGTACTGGTTTCACTGGAGACTCTGGAGCTTCGCGCTTCACTTTCTTCCCGCTGGACAGGGCTGTGAATGTGATCTTGATGTTTGTGCTGGGGAACCTGAAAGTGCACCTGCGAAAGAAAACAGACACAGGATTTGAAAAGCTGTGCAGAGGCACTCGTCGATGAAGACAGCATTTCAAAAGGCAAATCAAATCAACGAGCACTTGATAACACCACGTAAAGCTCATCTGCAGTGGAACCGTTTGCTGATTCTCTGGCTGACTTTAATTAGCTGAGAGAGACTATGTGCAAGTTAATTAAATTTGAATACAGATGCAAGGGCTTGATGAAGCTCCCTCCTTCCTCCCGACACTGCCTGGAAATCTTTGTTGGAAGCAGCAAAAAGCAGAGGATTATCATAGATAGCTCCACATTATTACACTGCGGAGGACTGGAGCGCAGACTGGAGCTGCTCCGCTGTGGCTCTTCAGGGGGAGTGGTGGCCTCAATGGAGGACAGGCCTAAATTAGACGGAGTGGTAAATATAAAGACATGCTTAATGCGCAGTAGCCACAGCACCGTGTCAGCAATTACAAAATATGCCTCACATGGTAATGTGCACTTCTCTTCTGTGATTATTAGAGCTTACAAGTGAGCTGATTGATTTATCTGTCTGAAAAAATGAATTGACAAACAATTTTGATAATAATTATAGTAATTAATCAAGTATAAAATAGCAAATATGCACTATTTCTGTGTTATTTACATTGCAAATTGAATTTCTTCTGGGTTTAGACAGCTGGTCAGACAACCAAGCAATATGAAAATGTGACAGTGGGGTCCATAAAACAGTGATGGTCATTTTCGGTCTGTTTATAGGCAACATAATACATCAAATATTATTGGGTGGGAAATTAATAATGAAAAAAAAAAAGATCAATATGTAAAGCTAAAGCACTAAACAAAGACTCCAAACCACTGTGGAACTTATTTCACTCTTCTGAACCTTTCCAACATTTTCCACAGTGACTTTCAGCACACTGCAGAAAATAGGGTAAGGACTTGTTCCATTTTCCTTTCAATGCAACACGCCTTGTTGCTGCATTTAATAATGTACCACTGAGGCTGCCTACAACAGAATGTGGTATCTCTGCCTCCAGGATGGATCTACTGCATGTCCTGTCGCCCTCAGTTAACTAGGTTACTGTTGCTCCCCTCACGGACGCAAAAATTGAGAAAACTGGCGAGCTGGGCTGAGCTGATAGTTATGACAGCGAACCATCTGAGAAGTTATGTGTGGATGCAGTTTGCATTCAGCACTGTAGATAGAAAACCTTGTGGATTAAGGTGAGGCTGTTGGCAGCATTCAAACGTGCAACAATCAAACAGAAACTTTCATGGATAGGAAAATTAACATTAGTATCAACTATCGGACAAACTGTTATTCGTGTCTGTATCAGTATCGACACAGAATTTCATAATCAGTGCATCCCTAGAAACATTACCACAATACATCTTGAAGCTGGGTGACACTGTTCAATATGTGCTCTTGTAAAATGTCATCTTTTTCAAGAGCTGTCCCAATGCACAAGCTCACATTTTGCCAAAAACGTCAAGAAGCGCTCTTGACCTTTTTACAGAGGATGCATCGATTGTAACATTCATGAACTCATTGCCTACATGTTCTTATACCATTTTCCTTCCTGAGAACAATTCCAATACCTGAACTTGGATATCGGCTGATACCAAGTATGGATCTGATACCACTGCATCAAAATAAAATCCAACAGCTGTATACTACAAACCCTGTGTGGATGTGTAATGCTATCATTGTTGTATTGGCTCAAGCTGAATCTTTTTTCCTACATGAACAAATACAGCTGTGATACGACTTCAAATGCTTCAAATGAAAAAACAACAACAAAATATTTGATTTCTGGGAAAACTGCTGTTTTAGCCAGGTGTGAAACTACTTTTAAATTTTCTAACAAAGTAAGTGGATCCAGATCGGCGCAGTTTTCCATGCTTGCCAATACTTGATCTAGTGCTTCAGGTGGTATGGGAGGCATTTCACATACTTCCGAGTTCATCCTTCATCTTAGTTATTTTAATTGCTTTTTCTTCTTTAAAATCAGATGTGAACCACAAGGAATTGCCTTAACTTGAATTTGTTTTCCTGCCCTTGGCTCATAATGTACAGTTCTTGGTTCTTGGAACTTTAAGTACTTTGAAAATAAATAAACAGAAGAAGTATTAAAAGGAATAGCTGTAGCTTTCTTATTATAAATAGACACAAATTACATTGGTAGTGTACAGTTGTGGAGTAATCAGCTGAGCTTAGGGTTGACTATTGCGCAACACCAATTGTTTTGTATGATGAAGCCTGGCAGGCTGTCACAGTGCTGGGGGTGTTGCGCAAAACCAAAATCAGGAACGCACCATCTCAGACTGTCAACACCGTTGTGCCTGCTTGTGAACTTGCAAGTTCATTCTTTCAAGAACAACTAGTAAGAGCGTTCTCCCCAGGAACACACGTGTGTCCTTTGCGTTCTTGGGTTTGAGAAACGTCCAGGGTCAGGTTATATGTAGCATCAACATATATGTAGGCTGATAAATAAAATAGGACTCTAAAATCTTAAATATTAATATCCAGTATCTGTGAAGAAGTCACTTATTAGCTTGTCACTCAGTGAGGCAGCAGAGGCCGCACAAATGAACCAAACCACAACAATTCTACAGCGTAATGTACAGGATTAGGGGATATGAGCTGCATTTAAATTAATTGGATTAATCATCTATTAGTTTTCATTCGTTCTAATTATTTCTTTGACAAGGTGACAGCTCTGTTTTATAGAATGACTTGGTATTTATTCGTTTTAAATGACTGATCATTGCCTCTCCACTTTATATGCAGTGGAATTAAAAAAACTCCAACAACCAACCAAATGGACTCAGGAATGTAAGGATGCTGCCAACTGAAACCGAGACAGGCTTTAGGGTGGAAGCCTTGTAGCCTAATTAAAATATTTTCTATTTGATAAAAACAGACTTGTCACTGCTGTACTGTAGAGTTTTATATATGAGGAGTAAAGGGGTACGGCCATGGGAAATTTTCAACATTCACAGATACCGCTGAATAGAAGGAAACCTCCTAAAATGCTGTTCGGATCAGGCGGCCTGACACCGTGGAGACGGAGCGGGCACACATTGGTTTTCATCTAGTTAAAGAGTGCCAGGCACAGCAGTTTCTACGCCAGGCCCTCGCAGAGCTGGCATCTGCTGAGAGAACTGTATCCCTGACACCTACATCTCAAATTAGCTTTGCCGCTCACAGGAGGAGACTGAAACACTTCCTGGAGCCAGACTGGTGAGGGGAGACACTTTTCATTGTGCATGTTCCCTCTCAGCACCCTTTCAGGGAGGGTAAGAGACTTCACTGTGGATCTGACAAAGTCATGGAGGATCCTTAAATAACATCAGAGCGCTTCTCAGTATCTAGTGGCTGTGGAGAACTGACAGAGTGGGGACAGTGATATCTAAATATATCAATAAATAATAAAATATCAAAACCACTCCCGTTCCTTCATGTTCTTGTCTGTATTTCACCATGCTGCAGACGAGCACCGCTGTATGTACAAATATAAATATTGGATCACAACACAAACAAGCCTGACTGTCAACCATCAGAGCAACTTTGATAAGGGAATATTGAATAATGAGGACTGTATACAGTCTCATAGACTGGCTGCACAAGTTTAGACTGTGCATGTAGGAGTACATTTTTGTATATCAGGGGACTTTTAAGATCTTTCCCTTACGTCAGGTTTTTAGTGGTGACAGAGCCAACTCTTTTAAAAAGCAAAATATTCCAGGGTTTCCCCGAGGAAACTGTTCCGCAGAGGTGTTAAGCCATTTGTGCAAGCAGCAGTTTAGTTAGTAAATAATAGCTATACAATATCTACACTTTTCAGAAAAGTTTTTTTTTATATCAATGGAGTTGGTCTTGTTTCCATGGGAAGCGGCCAGTCTCTCCTATAAAACAGGAAAACAATACTTTTTTCCCATTGCTTGGTTTGATGGATATCTGCATGTTCTTTCTGCACTACGTCCTTTCTTCAAGTAAAAAAATAAGGCAGTCTTCGCAAAAACATCAGCAACACAAGCAGCCTCACAGGACCCTTACCAAGATAGAGTTCCTGGATCAGGTCAGCAGCTATCTGATCAAAAAATAAGTAAAGCAGATGGAAGGAAAATTTAAACTGAAAATTAGATACCACCTTTCGATACTAATGTTTACATGCACACTATTACTCCCCTTCTATTCAGACAATGACATGACAATATTCTGAATTTGATGCAGGTCATATAAACAGTATATTCTGTTTCGATATTCCCAATTACGCCATTTTATGAATTTAGCATTGTCTGGTTAAGACATGTGAGACATGCTGGTATTATTTGGCTTTTAATAATATTAATTGAGCATGTAAACAGAGCATTCAAAATCTGCGATCCACTTGGGGTTGTTAACAACCGACTCACAAACAGTTTGAAAGGCTGGGGGAGAGATGCATGCTCCATAGAAAAGCCCACATTTCTGGTCGGAAGGAGAAATGCACCTAATTCTAAACGTTACGAAAGGCTTAGATATCAAAAGGTTTTTGGAAATGTGCAAATATTGCAACACCAACCTTTTCAACAAGGTGGTGGAAAGAATGAAGCTGTGCTCACATGGTTCAAAAGGTCAACCACCAGCAGGAAACTTAAAAAAAAGTCCTATTTTGATGCAAAGAAGCAAAACAACAAGCAGCTCCAGCCGTTCCTTTCTGTATTGTGACGCAATTAACATCATGCTAGGGCACGTTAATCGAAGTATGCATGGCTGCATGTAAACAGGAGTATTTGTGGGAAATTCATTTTCATTTGCCGTGCACACAGTTTAGCAGGAATATAAGACAGGACAAACTGAATATTCTGTGCATTTAAACACAGTCAGTGTTTGCATATATTGTTATTTCATGGGACCAAACCTGTTAACATTCCCTCCTACTATTAAAACAGGTTTTTAGTGTCTAGCTTATCCAATCAGAATAAATCAGGCAGCACTGACAATCATTTTCATTATCAAGTAATATTTGGTTATTTTTTTCAATTTATCATTGCGTATTTAGTCTATATATGTCTGACCAGCAGCTCAAAACTAAAAGAGATTAAATCATGATGGCGTAATGCAAATGCTTTGCATTTGGAAAAATGACAAAATTGTTTGTTCAAGGTGCTGAATATTATTTGAAAATTTAAAAGATGTTGGTGAGAAAAGATTGCAATGCTTCACTATAAATACAGAAACAGTGCTTTTCTTATCTCGCCACTGCTCAAGACAGCTACATACATATGGAATAATCAGATATAGTCCTGTCAGAAAAGCTTCGCGATTTAGGAAATATTTGATCAAAGAGTGCGTAAACGCGCCATATGATCTAACCTAGGATTCAATGGCAACCTTTGATACTAGACACTAAAAAATATACGGCCAATTACTGGATGATCATCAAATGGTGTAAAGGTCCCATAATGGCAATGTGCACGATTAATTGACCAGTCATCTAGACGTTGCTACCCTCAGAAGTCTGCACCAGAAATAAGCCAGTTGAACCTATTATTAAAATTATTATTATTCTATTTTATGCGACTGGTTCGCCCAATGAAAATTGTAATAATCAGGTACATTTCCTAAATATTAATTTTACAAGAAAATATGGACTTCAAGCAGTTATTTGTTTAGTGTTATTTAATGAGTTGTAGGATAATGTGCAATGTTTATAATGCACAGTGCCAATCCCTCTAGCAGCATTTAAAATAAGATTTGGATATTGAAGGGGCGTCGGTGGCTTAGTGGTAGAGCAGGCACCCCATGTACAAGGATGTTGCTGTAGTGGCCGGGGTTCGGCTCCGGCCTGTGGCCCTTTGCTGCATGTCGCTCCCTCTCTCTCTCCCCCCTTCATGCTCGTCTGTCCTATCGATTAAAAGCTTAAAAATGCCAGAAAAAAATATCTTTAACAAAAAAAATTGGGATATTGAAAAATGTGATTAACAATTTCAAATGGATGTTAGATGCGATATTTTTTCAGACAATACTTAACATTGCAGATGAAATCATGCCAAAATATTTTTTTAAACTTTCAATCTAGTCAACCAGTCTAAATTTAAACTCCTCTTTAAATGTCAATGAAATTAGTGTTGCACTATGCACTGATGACTTTACGTTCAGAATTAGACATCTTCAATAGTCTGAGAGAGGCTCAATGGTATGGAAAGCTGTGTCCATGTTGTTGAGCACCTCCCCTGAAACCATGCATTCACTGAAGCCTCTTTAATTGACCCTATTTTTCTCCTGTATGAACAATGAGGCCTGAACTCCAAACACACAAACGCACAGTTGCTATGCTGCTAAGCTGTGAGGATGGCAACAAACAAAGCTTGTTCAACTGAAAACTTTCACTTAATTTTCACCCCCACCCACAATGCAAAAAAGAATGTAAACAAAAGAGGACGGCGAGACAGGAAGAGCAGCAACTTGGAGAGAATTTGTGGGTGTGGGAGAGGACAGGGAGGGGAGGGGGGAGAAAGGGGAAGTGAAGGCTGTTCCTTTCTGTTGAGTCTGTTTACATCACCAAAGAGGAATCCCTGGAATACAACCGACCTGTCCCCTGGGCCACGGCTCTGCGAGTTCTCTCATGCTGTCAATCTGCTTCTTTAACAGTCTTATCGTGGACACTGAGGGTCGTCTAAGTGTCGTCTGTTGCGTGAGGATTACTGTAAAGCATGTGAGCCTGTGCTAGGTGTCTTACTTATGGAAGCTCGTGTTGTAAACACTGCTGCTGATTGAAAGCTCTTCATTGGCAGTCAGCCTGATCAATATGAGAACCTGAAACCACTGCTGCTTCGTTTTGTTCCTCATGGTGCCTCCTAATGAAATGCATTGGCATACCAGTATGTGTGATGTGGCTACCAGCAGTGCAGCAATTGATTTAAATACCAACCTCGAAAACACAAACATGCTCAACTGCAGACAATATTTTTGTGCAAAAGGCCAATTTAGCGGCCCAGAAATTACACCAAGTCAAAACAAGCTTTATTTGTGTAGCACAAAAAACTGGTTTCACATTGAGGGATTGCACAATAGCCGACTGCAGTGTGGGAAGTCTGGCCACTGTTGGCAGAGGCTGGTAGGTTTGTCTACATTACACGTCACTTTGGTGAGTAAACCGCGACCACTTTTTGGCACGCTAAAACCCAAAATAAATTTGTCTGGCCAAAATGTAAATAGGATGGTTTATTTAATTTTTCACCAGAGATGATTTTCCACTCTGGTTTTGTAGTTTCAGTTCTGTATGTGGGACTTAATGACTTTCAATGGCGCCTTATCTGTGAATTACAAAATTGCTTCTTCGTAAAACTGACAGACAAAACCCCAAAGATAAACAATGTACAATAAAAAAAAAGAGAAAATTAGCAAATGTTGGACTTTTGTGTTTGATAAATGACTTAAAGCATGAACAGTGATTCGCAAAATTGTAGCAAATTAACATTCTATCCATCAACTAAGTGATTAATAGAATAATTGTTTCTGCTCTACTTCAAATTGCTTGTTTTTTCCAATCAACTGCACAAAACCCTGAAATATTTGGTTTACAGTATTATAAACACAGCCAATATTCACAGTTAAAGGGTTATTTTGGTCATTTTAAACCTGGACCTATATTCCCATGCTTTTGTGTGTAAGTGACTAATGGGAACAGAAGTTTTTGAAAGTGGTCCAGTATTGAGACAGATGGCTGCAGCCAGCCAGGTTACATGTAACCACTTGGGGCATTTGTGCACTATCAGTTTACATCCACTAAAAGTGCTTGTTGTTGCTACTGACAGGCTCAGATTATTATTCTAGGGTTCTGACAACATTATGGGAAATATCCCTCCAGAGATAAAACTTTCTAATATAGTATCAGATGCTTTTTGTTTAACCAGAATCTGCCCCAAAATTTCACTTCATTCAAAGTCGATAGAAACAAATGAAACTTACAACAGCCACCTGGGTTCGTATTTATACTGTTCCAACAATCACCAACTCACCAAATAAATCCTTAATTTACCCAGTAAATGTGAGAACTTTTAGGGGATGTAAATTGATGGTACACAAATGTACCAGGTGGGTACACTGCAACCTGTTTTATCTCACGTAATACTGGAACATTTTCAAAATTCTTGTCTTCAATCACTTTGAATAAAAAAGGGAAATTAGGGACTAGGTTGAAAGATACATAACTTTCACTTCTTGAAGTTAGGAGCAGATGTTTGCAGTTTAAGCTTTAAGGATCAATCAATTACCAAACGATTCATGATTTGTTTTCTGTTGATGAAATTACCTTTGAGGGCTGCTACATATCTGGTAGAGCCTGCCTCCTTATTACTTATTGCTTATCTTAATCTGTACCTCTTATCTGTATCAGCCACTCAAACATGACTTACATCCAAACCAAGCACCGCGTTTAGAATGGGAATACAAAAGGTTTATAACCCATCGCTGCAGATAAGTACAGATCAGGGCGACAGATTCCTCTGTGGGATAAATGTTTGTTTAGAAAACAGCACATGTCACCACAGCACATTATCAACAATCCTAAAAGTTAAACAATGGCACGCTGCAGGCTGCAACTTGCACAACATGGCCCAGAAACTCTCTCCTCAGAGCTTAACCAACCTCTTAGGCAGAAACTTATAATTTAATATTTATGTGTCCCATCGAGGTCAGATTGTTTTTCAGTGGTTAATGTTTGCGTGTTACTGGTGAAACACACCGGCTAGCAGGACTTCGGCTGGTGTGAATAGAGGCTAAAGGTCCCGCAGGCTGTGCCGCTGTGAGCAGATAGGGCGGGGACGGGCTGGTTTGTTTACGTTTAGGGGTCGAGAGCAGCTCCATTCACAACTACTGAGAAGCTGCAGCTAACTGTTAGCTAGCATATTTGCATGACAAACAAGCACGAATGTTTACAGTATCACGAGATATACATTTCGCACTTAAAGATTGTCCACGTGACAGAAGAAAACTGCCACTAGTCAATAACAACAATAGCGTCCACATAGCTGTGAGCTAGCTCAGTTATTATGGCTAAGAAGCCCCAGTTCAGACACTGAGGAATGCGGCTAACGCTAAGATAACCACAGGGGGGAATGTGGAGTGAAGGCAGGCGGCTAGTTAACACTGTTGCTAACAAGAATGTCAACAAAGAAAATGGCATTGCGAACAGGATGCGGAGTTCTTGCTAACATGCTAAAACACGTGGTCCTCTCCACCCTGCTAGCCACTACAAACCCAGTGTTGTTGACTGTTAACTTTAGCTGGCTGGCTACTAGAGCTAGCATCCACATGTTCGCCGAGAGGGGAAACTTACATTCGTGGTAGCTGCAGAGGAGGGGCGCCCCGTCTGAGGAACACTCCATCTACAAACACCCCGTTTTTACCGAGACACCTCAGGTAGAAATCCCCGCTGCCCGTGCCGTCGTCGCTGGCGGTGAATATCTCCAGATGCCTCCGGGAGATGAAGCTGGAGTGGCCCATACTCACGTCCACGGAGCCCTGAGACGAGTTCCGGCCGATGGTCACCGAGCGCTTTTTCATCATGTATTCGAATTCACGGCCCTCAAGCCGGGCAACCGGCCCAGACGATCCGCTCACCACGGCCATGTTCGGGTTAAAGTCTCTAAACGCCAAATGCTGGGACAAATAAAACACCGGTGTGTGGACGCCCGAATGTGGCTTTACAGAGGCGTGCAAATGAATCAAATCTACCAGAGGGGCATCAAATTCAAAACAGGAATTTAGAGGGGAACATGCGAGGCCAGGGACAGCGGCTCCGACCCACCGCCGAGAGAAAGGGTAGCAGAGAGATCCAACCAAACAGAGCAAGAGGCGGATATCACTTTACTGATAGCACGCTCCGCCAATCACAATCCAGCGAGCCTATGCAGCGCTGCAACTGCAACCAATCACACGCGAGAATTAATCCGCGGACAGATTCAAGGTCGGTTGGTACGTAGCGATACGCGCATATGCTGCTCGGCGAGAAGGAAGAAGCGGAGTGTACATTTCTACCGCACAGGAAAGGAGCGGAGCCACCAGTTTACACGTGCAACCGGTCACAATAATCACTACAGCGAAAGATTGTCGATAATCTGCAATCGTGCATCGATATCACCGACGGATCATGTACGCAAATCATGAAACTACCACATGAATGAGATCGTTTTGCAGGATCCAATCCTTCTCAATCTCCACGTCGCAGCAGCGCAAAGCCACAGTGCGTGATGGTCATGACTTCCTCCTCCACTACACAATCCATGACTGGTTTTGCGCGTCGCCCCCTTTGCAGCATCTTGTTACTACTTTGCAATGATGAGGTTAGCTGTCTTTTAAATAATCATCGTTACAGTCTGTAATCAGTGCAAACACATCTTGTTGCCTTGACAGGGAGACAGAGCTGCTTCATATTACTCTGCTGGGGCTGCAGGTCTGTAATCCTGTGCTGTCCTGTCTGCAGGCCGTGTTACATCAGGGTGAGTGACCCTGCCATCTGTAGGCCACTTGTTTGTAAACACTGAGGTGAATGTGTGTGCGCGTGCGTACGCGCGCATGCAACCAGTCAAGGCCTATATGACATGTTAACACGCCTGACAAGGTTAAAGTAGTGATAAGGCGTTAACAGAGTGTTTTCACTGAGTGCAGCATAGTCGTAAAAATCAAGGTAAGTTAGTATAAGAATACTGGTCTTATAATATGGGACGTGAACCCATGTTAAGATTGTGAGACATAAAAATGTCCACAGAGGCAAGGCCATATAAAACAGCATGATCTGAATCATCATTAAGGCAGGTTAGAATCAAAAAGAAGGAAAAGGCCTGGTGTATATCCATCCTGTCCTGCAAAATATTTTAAAAGAATAATTCATTTGATGCACAAGATATTATGTGACATGATTTACCACTCCTGAGAAAATCTTAGTCCTTTTGCCTCTGAGGTTATGAAATGATCGACTGCAGACCTGAAATGATCGGCTATTAATTACGTTAGTTGCAAAAATTAAGAAAAATTAAGAAACTTTTTTTTGTTTGAATCAATGTATTTGATTTATTCATATCTTTTTGACTTTAATTCATACAAGACATTTGCAGATGCCATTTTGGGCTTAGGAATGGCAATTTTCACTTTTTGCAGACTAAAAAGATGATTACAAACAACAGATTGGTCAACATTTAAGATATCCTCAGTGTTGCCACCCTACTGCTGTATAGTGCATTGAGCTGAAATACACACATTTCTATTACAACTGCAAACTGCATCTATTTACAGAACAAACATAGTCCGAAAAACATGCTCCCTCCATGAAACTTGCTGATCATTTCCATACTGCACAAGAAACATAATTAAACTAAACTGATGATGTTTGATGTAAAATAATCTCAGTTTGTCAGAGATTCTATTCGTGCATAATAAAACCAGGAAACCATACACACTGTTGGAATATTCAGTTAACAAAACTGTAAAGCTCATGTTTTCTGTGTGATGTTTTCCTTAATGCTGATATTCAATTTTATATTGATATTACTAGTGATTGTCTGTTAATCCCATGCACTTACAATAATTAATATTCTATCTTTATAGAGTGCAGTGTCATATCATGCAGTTCTGGCAATGTCATGTGTGTCTTCACAGTAAAACAAGATCACTGGCAGATTAAAAACAAATCTCAAAATGTAAACTGGAAATGTGTGTTAACTTTTAAAACAAAAAGCAGCTCACCTGTTAGATTCAAGAAGTGGCAGAGAAGTACGTATATTTAAAAATAAAAGAAGCAGTATACTGCTGTCTAAATATTCTATTACAGGTGCTTGCGTAATAGTTCTACATGTACGATTTAATGTAAAGGAGCAGTGTGTAGGATTTAGTGGCATCTAGTGGTGAGGATTGCACATTGTGGAGCAAAGCCACAGAAAAAAGATGTAGCGAACATATGCACGCGGACATTTCATGAGAGAAGTTATCAGTCTCGTCCAGTGGCGGATTGGCCGGTCACCAAGTGGGCTGGTGGGGCTGGCCCGGTGAGAATAGTGAATGTCAAGCTAGTTGCTAGCTGTCGGTGCTGCAATGCACGTCCCTCCCATGTTGTTAGTGTGCTGTGAGATGTTCAGAGGGAACGTAGGTGTCAATCTTATGTTTTGATGCTTGAAGGAGGAGATAAGAGTGGCCTCCTCCAATACGAAAGAGGCTCTCGTTTTTCTTGAAATGTGATTGGCTCAGCCGCTGTCATCAGTCATTACTCATGGCAGACTAGGCTAGTTTGACAGTTAGACAGAAAACATGGATAAAGCCGGTAAAAAAAAGAAAGGGCAGTGCAGAAAAACGTTTGTGAGTGTGTAATGAGCAAGTTTGACTTTGGCAAATTGCGTATTTCTTCTAGGTGTCTGTTTCAAGAGGCCAACTAGCCTACTAGGTATTGCATTAGGTCATTATAATTTAAACCAGTACTAAAAGAAAATATGTGCTTGCTTTCTTCCTGTGGATGCATGCAATTAACGTTAGGTGAAGCTCCCAGTCCAAAGGACATTGAAGCTGAGGGACAGATTAACCGCAGTCGTGATGAGGAGGAGGATGAGACCAGAAATATAACAGGTGCAATGTGAAGGCATAGCCTACTATACATTACATTTTAGCCAGAGGAAAACCTTTTTAGTAGTAGTAAGCAGGGCTGGGCAGGACAGGGCAGACAATTATACTGTGCATAAAATTAGATGCATTAGGATAGAGTCATATGCTCTTATTTTAAGTTAAATAATAAGCACATCTCCATTTGTGGCCAATTCATTATTACATTTATTTTATAGTCTGGAATTAAACAATTACTGTTGATTTTCTTATGCAGTTGATTCTGAGGACAGCGTTTGTGTAGTGTGTACAAGCATATAGAGGATTATAGGTAGAAACGTGTGAGCCGGTGCACGGGCCGATGTGTGGGCCAGTGCGCCTGTATGTCCCGGGCTGAATTTGTGTCCCAGTCCGCCCCTGGTCTCGTCTCTTATACAACATATGTGAACCTGTAAAGATAACTTTATTTGCACTTAATTATACATTCATACTTTTGTTTTTGTGCAATCTTGTAATTCTGCATGTGACCACCACTAGAGTAAATCTAAAAGATATCAGATAAGAGCATCTGGAAGCTCATTTTTCCACGAAAAAAAAAAAAAAAAAAAAAAACAATCGAGGAGCATAACCCTTGGACCCCTCAGCAGATGCCGGTCTCGTATCCTTCTCACCTTTTTCACCCCTGACCCATTTTCATGCCTGGATGGGCCAAGTGATTACAACTGGTAAAAACATTAAATACAGCATTTTCACATTATAAATCAATGTTTCTCCTATGTTGTGTGGCTCATCACAGCATTTGCTAATGTCTAAAACAAAGGGACCTGGTGATTTAAACCACTAAAATCAGAGAATAAAGCATTTTGTTAAACACAAATGGCCCTATTTACAGTCAGTGTTTGGTCTTTCTATTCTACTCTAGAAGCATGCTGGTGTAACATGGCAGACCGTGGAGAAGGACCTGCTCCCTATGGAGATATAAATGACTCATTCTGAGAAAACCAAAACAAAACTATTTTCAGGTGATTGTACATTAAAGAAAACATACTTATTATCTTACTTTCCATTTCTGCCAAAAGATGCCCCTCAATCCTAAATACTGAACCTTCAGCTAAAAGTATTGACAGCATAATGCACCATAGTTTTAAACTAAAAGTATAGGGTATATTATTATATTTATCATATTATTGGAATATTATTAATAATATGATAAATGTAATAATATAACTATGAGAGGGACCATTCTGCCTGACAATTAGGCTTGCATGTTTTCCCCGTGTCACCATGGGTTTTCTCCAGGGACTCCGGCTTCCTCCCAGAGTCCAAAGACATGCAGATTGGGGATAGATTAATTGGTGACTCCTTGGTGTGAATGTGAGTGTAAATGGTTGTCTGTCTCTATGTGTCAGCCCTACGATAGTCAGGCAACCTGTCCAGGGTGTATCCCTGTGTAGGCACACTGAGTTCTTGAAGAGACGCACCTGAATTTAAAAATCACTTGTAACAACTCATTCACAACAGAAGCAAATGCTGTCCAAACTCACTCATTCTGACATAAAGCAGGATATAACATTCAATTAATTTTATTCCAGTAGGGAAAAGCTGAAGGGCCCTTAAGAATCAGTCACATTAACCTCTAACTTCGACTCTGCCAGCCACTGGAGGGAGACATGCACCGTCACAATCCTCCAAAGATGACATCATGAACTCACCAGCCATTTTAAGCTTTTAGGCCAAAGTAGTGCTCAGAAACAGAGCAGGGTAATCATACTGTGTATCATCACTTCATCACCTGTCTAAAGACAGATATATCTGCCAACAGCCGAAGCGTACCAGCATTTATCTGGTTATTTATAACAGCAGTTGTACACTAAGGAGCAGATATCAGCTGCCCAGTGGGACCCACCCTTACTGAAAGAAAACATTAACACACATAAGACTGATTGCTTTAAGTAGCCAATTTGATAGTACTTTTGATTGGAGTAATAATTCATACCAAGATTATTTAATCAAGCCACATATGAAATATTAAAAACATCATCTCTCCATTTATGTTTCTTGTGGTGCTCTCTGTGTACCTTGTGGCGAGCACTTGTTTGCCCACTGGTGACAGTCTGTTCCAGTGTAGTGAGGCACAGCTAATGGGAATCAACTATTAGCCAAAGCTCTCTCAAACCACATGATTGGGAGTCACATCCTAATATCATGCTCAGTCTCTACCTTCAAAAGAGGATATGCTTCATCATGCTACATTATTTGATTTAAGCTGAAACCAACCAGGATGTGTGTTTGCGCCTCACGTCCCTCGCTGCTCTCAGAGTAGACCCACCCATAATCTGCGTCTCTCGTGGGAGACGCTATTGTGCATTGACGAATACAGCTGTGAACGAGATTAGAGTGACATATACTGTCAAGACAACTTGGGGATTTCAGTGCAACAGAGAAGGCGGTGTCCCACGGGGGGAGGAGGGGCTGAGCAGCAGGGTTTCCATCTCTTTGCGGAGAAAGAGAGAGAGAGAGCCCCATTATGCCTCTTCTCCATTTCCTCTCTCAGGGGCAGGAACCAAATGGACACATTAATAACACTCTCCATGTCTGAGGGAGCTAATGGTGCCTTGAGTGCTGATTAAGGCTGGGAAGAATTGGGCGTGGAGGAGGAGTATTGGTTTCATTCTCCTCGCTGGCTGTTGTGGTGAACAAACTGAAGCACGCAGCGTCAGTGATTTTTTTTTTAAAGGGGAAAACTGCTAATTGGGGAAACTTTTGCGCATGTAAATAGGTATTGGAGCTTCATTGCTTGTGAAGAGGCATGATTCCTGCCTTTCTACATACCTCTGTAGTTTTGCCTGAGAGTGATGTTTATTTTTCCTGTTGAACTCTGCACTGGGTGGATCTTACAGAGCAAAAACCCACCGTGCCTGTTTGGCCAGTTTTCATCAAGGAGCAGCGTCACAGAGAACACAACAACAGTCATTTTAAAGCATGTTTAGTTGTTAATTTCGAAAGCATTTCTGTCTTACACAGTTGTGCAGGGACATGTTGAAATATAATTATCAACCCATACTGTGCACAGTTGATAATAATGACATAAATAAGGCATACATTATCATCATGGTACAATTTTTCCTTCTCCCAATGAAAGTGCTGAGAAATACATTTTCCAACTCCGACAAAGTCCAGGAATCACTGCTGTCCATAAACAACATGACAAGTTGTTTTCGCCCTCAAGTCAAAGGGTGGAATGGAGTTTTTTTTATCTCCTGGGATTAGTCAAATGTGTTCCTCGTCGTGCCTGGATTTAGTTTTATCACATATCCTTCACTGAGGCACAACCTCAAGGAGAGCCACAGGTCCACAAATTCATGATTTTTGATGAAGCTTCTTCTTCTGTGTGTCCTGCCAGCCCCCTCCTCCTCATCATGTTGCTGGGCTGAAGGAGTCCAGTGGCTCGGCCAGCGCCGATTCAGTCCAGCTGCACTCATACTGTTGTCACAGTATGTCTGGTTTGGTCAAGTTGAGCTCCTCCTCAGTCACAGTGAGGCTCCCCAGGTACCAGAATATCCAGAAGATCAGGCTGAGGAAGATCAGCAAAGGTCCGGAGAACACAAAAAAGTCCCAGAAGCTCAAAGGTGCAAAGATCCCAATGAGGAAGAGGCAGAGGCCAATGATGTCCAAAATCACAGCCAGTGATAAGAAGAGGTTGGTGCACTTTTTCTGCTCCATAGCAGCGCCAGGTGAGACGGACAGGTAGATGTCGTCTGAAGGTCTGACAGGAGTGACAGCAAGTCTCTCCAGAAAACTGCTTTCCTATCCTCTGAATCATTCTGTTTCAGCACGCCTTGCATTTCTTTCATAGCACAAGACTGGTATCCAACCACAACAATGGGTTGTGTTGCTCATTAGCAGCAGCTGAAAGCCCTACAGTCCATCTTCATTCCTTTGCAGGGTTGACTTGTTTTGCACCTTTAATGTGACACATCGGCTCATTGTCTGTAACCAGCACCACAGATTTATGCACATATATTTCGCAATCAGCCGCCATTGAGCTCGTGTTTACACAGTGATAAGCCGGCTATAATTAATTGGGGCCCCCCTGATCTTTTTGTTCGGTTAATGACACCAAAGTGATTCGGGGCTGCATCAGTGTGTTGCATCTTTTATCAGATGCTTCAAAGCTTCCTCCTGACTTCACTCCCACTGAGTTCAGAGATTTACCCCAGGAATAAATTCACCCTTTATATTAAACTTGGGAGCATCTCTGCGGGGTGGATACACTGCATTCAAGCCCTCCCTAAATATTTAATAATCCACGGTTCATGCCTCACCACAATAACAGCACCTTTTGTGAAGTGACTGTCACAAAGAGGAAATACACGTAATGGAAACTTCTCTGTGTGCAGCTTGTTTGACCAGTCAAGCTGCCACTATTTGTCTCTGCTCGGCGGCTTTGACTCACTGTCCTGCCTGCCATCGCAGGTGTACACAGCAGAGGGGAATTATGTTGTATTGACTGTAACATTGTCACGAGTTCGTTTGAAGTGCTTTGAGCTGCCAGTCATGCTAGCTCTTTAAATGTTGGAAGCCATTTCAGTTGCAATGAACAAAACGCCAGCAGGGCTGTGACATTTGCATAAGGTGTGCCATTATTGTGACTCCACTTTGTGGCTCAGTCGCTCAGGCACCTGCTCCCAAAATGCGATGAGTAGAGATACTACATACATCCTAGTGGACGTACAATATGTCATTATGCAGGGTCCCCAGTTACACATGACCCTCTGTGGAGGATTTTCAGGTTTGTTCAATCAACAGCACAGCACTGCGACAAACCAGTCTGACCAGTGTTTGTGTTGCTTTGACAGCAACTCAAAGGGCAAACATGACATGACTTATCTCCATCTGCGTGGTAGCAGGCACAACATGTAAAAGATATGACAAATGTATTTGGAACATGTGGCAAAGCATTTGTGGGGGGAAAAAATAAAGCTGAAATAATATAGGACAGTCAACAAGGTAACGTATCAAGCTGTTGGATGGGCACGACAGCCGTTCTGTGACGGCAAATTGTAGTCTGGTACTGCAGGCTGACCTGAACAGGGCCGTAGTTAGAACTGAGGACACGTATTTTGTTTTGTCTTTCTAGGATCCGGGGGCTATAAGGAACATTTAATTTTACACTTAATTTCAAAATGTACATCGCAGTAGGCATTTTATAAACATATATTATTATGTATTTTGTAGAGCAATATATCAATGTTCTTTTCGACCCAAAAAAAAAGGAAATAAAAAATTCAGTATCCAGAATTGTAATTCTGCAGCAGGGCTGGATTAACCTGGACCAAAAAAAGAGCTAAATGTACTATGTAAGCACAATATATGCTGAAATATTTACGGTCCTAAAACTGTATCTTAACCTGGGGCCCCTTTAAAATACAAACAAGACCATGGCCTTAAGCTTATGTAAAAATAAAGGTGTTGCCTTTTGGTCCTTATCATTTTATAATGTGCGTCAGTTGTAAATAAAATTAAATAAAACATTTGTAATTAATTAGATTACAATCATCTAATTGAATGTGGGCACTTTTGGCCTCTGAGAGTCTAGAGCTCTTTGTAGTGGTTGGAAACCCAGCCTCGCCTATAGTGTGGAGAAAACTTGAAATCATTTAGATCTTGGAAATAAAATGTACATAAAATCCAGCTGAACAGTTCAATGAATAAAAAAATGTTGCTTTTTTTCAAGCCCGCAATTTCAAAATAAGTTACTTAGATGTTTCTATGTACGGTAGGTTGGTAGTAATTAAGGACCAACGGACCAAGTCACAGTTTTTCCATGTTCATCTGACCTGCTGTGACTAAAAGACTCACTACGTTGCAGTAACTTTGATAACATAAATAACTTAGATGATTGAGAGTGCAATAATTGAACAGCCTCCATTTACCTTATCAGTAGTACCAAAATCTTTCCAGTAAACTACAGACGTGTGGGATAAAGTGTTCCTAAAAAAATTTAAAAATTTAAAAAAAGACCTTGTTTCTGAGACAGGTGGCAGTGTCCTGATGGGGGAGGGAAGTGAGGTGCCTAAAATCCTGGCTACAGCCCTGTATATGAACATTTTAACAATGTCCTTTTGGCTGAGAAAGTTGTCCACAATCCTAATCTTGTTCCTTCCTTCATAAAGTCCCTGAAGCAGCAAATGTAGTTAATGATATGTATCAGATCAGACATGGCCACACTTAAAACATCACATAAGTATTGTTATATGAAAGTACCCCTCCGTGTCATCAGGTGGGAGTTCAGATCTTTTCTTCATGATGTGTCTCTATCTTCTTCTCCACGGCAGGGGAGTCCTCATAGTTCTCAAACCCTTTGTTATCGAAGGCTGTGGATCTTCCCCATGTCACCCGTCCGGCTTTGTGTGGAGGTGATCCCACCTGGCTGCCGTCGTCACCTTCGGTATATTTCGGCCGTGACTCCCCTTTCAGCGTCTGGCTTAACCTCTCGGAGAGTTTCCTGGCCAGCTGCACGATGCTGCTCCTCTTCTTCAAGCCGTCGTCCTCCGACACCTTGATGTTCCCCACGTACCACATGAGCCAGAAGGCCAGGCTGATGAAAATGATCAGAGAGCCGGTGTAGATCAAGAAGTCGCCATAAAAACGGCCGCCGATGCGCACGTTGGCGAATATGCCGACGAAAAGCATAACCAGACCGATGACATCAAACACCAAGGCGAGGAAAAATGAAAGCACGCATCCTCCTAAACACTTTATCGGCTCCATGGTGGGGACATAACAGCTGCTTTACGCTCGTATAACGGGAGGATGCTTCAGTCTGTGTACCTGAGCTGAGGCAGCGCACCTGTAGAGTAACGCCCCACCTTTAAAGTGAAGATAAACAAGGTGTTACCTCAGGCTTATTCACTGTACACACAAATTAAACACACACACACACACACACACACACACACACACACACACACACACACACACTGACAGTCGTTTCCAGCAGGTTGTTGCTCATTAAAAAAACAACCCAACCGTGAGCAATTCAGGTTTAAGTCCACAGTCATGTGGTCTGGCTGCCACAATGCAAAAGATGCACTTGCAGGAGCTATTAAAATATCATTTGACATTCAAATTGATATCCACGTACACAGAGTCAAGCAAAACATGACTCAGCTTTTATCTGAATGTCATGCACATAGGCCTACTCTGTGCAAAAACCTCTCTCTCTCTATATTAATTGATGTTATTTGATCCATGACATAGCTTAACCCTTTTCCGCTGTACACGTTTATTCCAGTTTTGTTCTCTCTCATGTTAACATGAGGCTAAATTTATTACATTTTCCCCATGTCCATTATAATGGATGTTTTGATTAAGACAGTGTAAAAATGTCTGAAACATAGTCATAGATTTCTCCATGTAAAGTTGTTGCAAACTACACACAAAGGTGGGCCTACAATGTGTTGATTTTACCTACATTTTGCTATTTAGAAAAAAAGAAACCCAAACAAACAAATACAAGCATTGGAGAAGTCTTGTTAGCTATAGAATACAATACAAATACAGAGAGAAATCTGTTCTTTTAGGGCTGTGACTAATCTTTTTTTTCTGCTACTGATTAATTTGTGGAATGCTTTCTTGATAAATTCCCATTAAATGTCAGAAAATGGTAAAACAACAACAACAACAACAATTGCATCTTTCCAAGACGGCATCTTCCAATATATTACTGTTTTTTCCTCACCACAGATATTCAGTTTGATACCTTCAGAAGAAGTGAACACCCTCAATTGAGAATCTGAAAACAGCATTTTTTATTTTTTTGACATTTGACATTTTAATGGGTTAAGGGATTTGTCATCTATTAGAATAGTTGAAGATTTATTTTCTGGGAAATAACTTATCGATTGATGTTCTCAGCTCTAAGCTGTTTTGAGGCCAGTTAGGGTTTTGATGACGCTTTCTAAGCAGATGCTCTTGACACCCACAGACCACGTGTTGCTCATGTAGCATCAGGCTACTCAGCCCTTACAACACTCAGATTTAGAGGCTCAGGGACCTCATCTGGAGGATTCTTTAATGCCCTGTAGTGTGTTCTATATAACCTTCAATAACCAAAAACCTCTGCAGTTGTAGTAAGTGAAATATTTTGGAATTAACTGACTCTTAGGAAAAGGACCTGCTCCCCATGTAGATACAAACACCTCAAAGTGAAATCACAACAATTCATATTTTCAGGTGATTATAAACTAATGAAAATATTGTTTTGAATATTACCATTTCTGCCAATAGATGCCCCAAACCCCTACACACTGGACCATTAAAGAAAACCCAGTGCTTAACTAATTAAAGACATAGGCTATGCAAATGAACTTTGCATTAAGTGAAATCTGCCTGTATATAAATGACTATTTAAAAGGTGAGAAAGTCTTGTGTCACACCTCATACTGTTACCTTGCAATAAGATATGTTAAAAAAAACAACCTACATTTATTTTTAAACTAGCATTAGCTGAGACTTGGTGGCGGCAGAAAAGAGCTGATAACAGTTTGAAATTGACAACAGTTGCTTAATTACACATGTAGGAGATACGGAGCAACATATACATTAGTTTAGCATCACGCTTGTGTCCACCGTATAAATGTAAGTCCAATATCAACTCTCCTTTTAACTCTTTCACTCCACTTAAAATATCTAAATGCTAAATGTCTGACTATCATGTTTTCTTGTGTAAATTATCCAACAGTATTTAATTTAGCAATAACATTTCATTAACTTTAACAATCATGCCAATTAGGCTTATCTGAATCTGAGATACAAGTAATCACGTCAGTCATTCCATATTGATAGTAGCTGCTTTAAATACAATCTACTCAGCTGTCAGGGCAAGGTCTAATTTTAAGTGCAATTCCAATGGCGATGAATATTTCATATTCATTATGATGGACACTGAGTCTGAAGGGGTTGATTAAAATTTCATGTCACGTAATATTTAAATCCTATGAAAATGTGCTTTTAGGTCACAGTAGTCAAATGTTTGTCCTTTACATATATTTGAGGATGAATGCATGCAGAGTCAAAGTCTCCTTCCTAGTGACTCAGGCTCACAATAAGGACTTCAGTGGATACAAGACACAGTAAACCGGGAACTGACAATTATAAGCTCTCACAACCTTTAATTATTCATGAATTGGTATATACTGTACCACACAGCATTAGGAAATCCCCCTTGTCCACTTTTCCCTCATGAATATTCATAAATACAGTTCGCTTTCTTGTATCCTTCTCGCTAAACTGTGTGTGAAAGTGTGAATAATTGCATTTCATGCGGCGCATTGTTGTCCTTGTGCTCTCACCTTCTTTCTCCACAGCCATGGTTATTAATGCAAATGTTGTCATGCACACTTGAGAGCGAGATAAGCGCTTAGTTTTGTCAATCCTGGAGAAATAAACATAAATGTCACCACGCAGAGCCTTTTAATAATTAGCTTCCACAGAGGCTCCCATGCTGGAAAGGTTCACTCCAGTGTGCTCTTGAAGTTTCTAGCTTTGAGTGACTTCCAAATATGAAGTTTTGTGACAAGATACCAACCCCCACTTCATCACAGGTTGAACACTTGGGGAGGCCTGTAAGTGAAAGGCTTTTTCATGTTTGACTGCTTCCTGTTCTCCTTGGTGATGGGGATCAGGACCACACCCACCACAAAAACCATCAGCCCAATGGACAGCAAGGCTGGTCCCAGGATGTTGGTCACCTTCTTGCAGTGGCCGGCGAAGTACAGACCGCTGATGATGATGCCGCATGCTAGGAAGCTGCCCCCGGTGGACATGAGGTGGATGGCAAACCAGAATTCTTCACACTTACTGCGAGGGGTCTCTGTGGTCCAGATGGACTCGCTGCGGGACAGGCTGAACACGGTGCTCTCTGTGCGGCTCGGCGGTGTCAGCTGGTCCCTGGACTGGGAGAGGGTGCACTCTCCCAGGGGGATGTTCTCTGGGCTGCCTGACATGGCCTCCTGGATGAATCTGTGGATGTAATGTGGAATAAGAATCAATCTGTGAGGGAGGACGTGTCTCTCTGAGATCTCTGGTTCTAATACATAAAGTTACGACGGATGGATAATATAGAAAAATCCTAACTTTCTGTTAATAACATGATATTTATAATGGGTGATCAGGATGCCACTTTTAGCACTTTAATCATACTGATACTATAGGGACAAACATTTTCAAAATTAGCATTTAGAAATTGTTAAAATGTGACTTTTCCCAGATCAGCACTTTGGAATAACACACTTTTTATCTAGTAAACTCAGGGCTTTATATGTAAGTTTTTCTAAAGCACCTAGCTCCAACATAAATTGCTACTATTTCCACTGGCAATCAATTAAACCCATGAAAATAATGTAAACAAGTAGACAAACACCCACCTTTAAATCTGGATCAAGTGTCTTTGTCTGTATTTTTGAAGAATCAACAATAATTTCAAATCTCTTAACCATCAGGAAATATCCAGATATAAGAGGGAGACGCTGACAAAAATTTTCACCCACCGTCCAACCAGAGAAACCAGTAAAATGCACTGCTACAGATTCCCACTCCACAACCATCTACCCACCCTCCTATGCTATCTCCACCTCCTTAGGAGAATCCTGTGACCACCATCATCCCCTTACCATCATCTGCCATCGCAGGCGCTCAGTGTTGATGTTGCATCCAGGGCGAAGAGCTTTCCTTCGGTCCCCAGAGGACATCCATAGACCCCACACCACTCAGACTGACGCCGCCATTGGTGTGTAAAAAAAAAAAAAAAAAAAAATCAGAAAGTTCTACCAACAGCTTCGGGGGTTTCTTTTTGTTTAAAAAGCCTGAAAGGACCAGACAATGAGAGGAAAAGATCTGTCTCAATTGGCGGGTACTCTTTCTACACAAAGAGGAGCAGGGCAGGGCAGCAACGAGGAAATGGCTCTCTGTTATAGCTGGATTGATGTAGCAAGCAATCACCCATACAGAGACTTTCCAATACAGCCTGATATGTTGGCACAGTATTGATCCCAAAGTACCCTGGAGCAATTATCTGCAAGTTGTAGTTTTGTCTGCTGGACATGAGATCAATGAAATCTGTGTAGCATAATCAACCCACAGAAAATGGAGGAAGTCATATAGAATTTTGGTCAGATTTAGGATTTTTTTTCTCCTGTCTTGTTATTCACCCTCTAAAACATCCTGCCATAGATTCACAGAGGGAAACACAAGAGGGATGTTTCTGCAATATGACACTCGTGCTTCCATTAAACAGCCTGATATCACATTTGTGTCTGTGTTGCTTTGTGGGCTCTTTTGGGAAGACACAAGTGCCAGTGTGCTGTCATTGATCTGAACATGATCTCACTCTTTAACACAATTATAGTCTACAGAGAGCTCCTGAGCTTTAAAATGGCTTCTCAGCACTGCTTCTTGTACTTACTTAGTAAACAGCGAAGCTACTGCATGAACTCATTAAATTACTGCTGTCATCTGTTTAAAACACACCACTATACCATCCTGTGGTGCAACACTGATATGGAGAAACCTGTCAGTCCATGCAATGAGTCAGTCAATCCAACAGAGGGCAGTACAAGCATGTCTCTTGGCGTGTGGGCACACAATTTGCTTCAGTTTAGTCGTGTCATTAACTTTTAGTGGAATATTTCATAGCAGTATTAGTTAATTAATTCGTTAATTCAGTATTTTTATAATTATCTTAGACTCCAGTTCATTGTGATGCGCCTTATGGATCAAAGTCTTTTATTTTGCAGCCACATGTGAGAAATTAATTAACCATTCCATGTAATGTGCTACAGTATTTTGCGATTATGATGTGCCTAATTCTCTTTAATGGTCCATTTAAGTAGGCTGCATCCCATTCACTTGATCATAGTCATCTGAGGGTATTTTACAATGTGCTGAGTAAACCTGCTAAAGGATGAGGTGGAGCTGAGCTGCAGACCTCCATGTAACTGTGTGTTTGAAGAAGACAAGACATGAGATATAATGTGAACACATCATAAATCTATTATAGTAACATGAAAGGCATTGTTTTGTCCTTATAGGGCAGTGCATGTACTATGAGGTTTGATTGATGTGGGGATTTGAACTGCTCACTTGATGGAAAGAAATGTATAAGAAAAGCCAAAATCTCCATGTTCCATCCAATCAGTTGTCAGGATTTGATCCCTTTCCCTCTTTTATATGATAATGGATTGCATATTGTTAGGTTTTGGACTGTTTGACAAGACAGACCATCTCAGGACATAACATTGGGCTTTAGGAAACTGTGACTGACACTTAGAGGTTCACTTGGTAACTTCTATAAAAATGTTTTTTTTTTGTCATGTTTGCTGACAGTGGTAACTGAGACAGATATCCATGAAAGAAAGTCATATTCATCTGGTTCCTCTTGGCACTGTTTATGGCATTTTCGAGGATCCATTGCGCCTGAATGAAAACAACCAATCAGAGCCGAGATGGCTCTCTAACACATATCAGTGCACTGCCTGTGCACGCTGCACTGCAAATGACATTGTACATAACAATAACAAGTAAACAGAAGAATCAACGACGAAAAGCTTGCTTTGACTTTCACTTAACAGAAGACAACCGACGTCTTCTCTGAATTGTCACTTTCATTCAGGCATAGTGGATTCTTGCAATTGCTATTGGAAGCCATTTAAAACAAATGATCTGTTTTGGTGTACTACTGTCAAGATACAGCTTCAGCAAATATTACTTAAAGTTGTTTATTTTTTATTAAAATTGCCTGCTGTAGCTTTAAGTGTGCAAACCATAACTCAAATAACAGGGAAAATAATCTACAAATTAACTGATTATGACTGCCCTAATTAGAAGACTAAAGCTAATACTGATATTTTTGAAGCTTATTCTTAATATTTGAGATGAAATTCGACTATCTGACACAAACACTGTTATGCTATCGGTGGTTAGCGGTTTGTTTAGTAGGGTAACTCCTCTCATTGATTCTATTGATCATCTATTTTCATCCACAGACTGGGAAGGAAACATTCAAATATACATCAAACCTTTAGGAAAATAATTTATCTTCAGATAACACTGTTAAAAAATATATAAAAACATGCAGTGCCAATTAAAATGTAGTTGCATGTTTCCCTGATGTATAGTCAAAGAGAACCTATCGTATCACTGGTGGATTATTTGACTCTTTGGTGTTATAAAGTTAAAAGTTGAGCCAATATATTGGTAAACCGACATACAGGTATCAGTCTAATCCTATTTGATAATACAAACACAGAGGGTTGCCAGGGATTAGAGCTAATAAGCCTCGTCTTGAGTCAGCACGCTGAGTTTGTTGGTTTGGCAGGGGTTTAGGACTGGATTCAAATGAACTGTGGACTTTGAGGTGCAGCGCGCACACCCTCCGGTTAAAGCCACCAGAACTAAGATGCTCTAACAACTCCAACCCTTGCGGTTTTTTCGAGGCTGTGGATTAAACAGAAATACTTTTTGGCCAAATGAAGCCTCTCACAGAGCCTCGTTAACTCCTGAGCAAATATCAATAAAATCCGTGCAGAAACTCGTCTGCAGATGCTATTCACTCGTCTGCAGACAAATCGCATATTAACGCATGGAGCCCTTTTCTGTACAGGTGACCTTGGGAAACTAATTAATCTGCTTTGCATATTTACAGCTTTTTGTTGAGTAATCCCCGGGGGGGAAGGCATGCAAACAACCGTAGCATAAAGGTTCTTTCACCCATGGAAATGCAGAGAGATATGTGATATTCATAATTCACTTTTAGCCATCAAACTAACTCTAAATGGAAAACACACTAATACTTTTAATCTGCTCAGTATCAGTGGTCTTTAATGCTTCTAGTTTGTCCTAGTTAGTATGTGCTTTGTGGGTGCGTCCACTTTCCTTTAAGTCACAGGTATCCACTTTGAATTTACCATGAGGTGTCAGTCCAAACTATGATGTAAGGGACATAGAGTTAAGGCAGTGACCAGGCTGAGTAAAAAAGATTCAAGAAGTCAGTTCATTTCAGTGACAATAAAAACATCCAGCAATTCACAGAGCATGATTCATTTTATATGTGTAGCAGAAAACTGCATTTCAGGAAATTCTCAGCATCTGTGATGACTTAAAGGGGAACTAAGTCCATTTCCAAAATTCATACATTTCTCCTATGATCTAAAACATGGAGCAGCTCTGGACTTTACACTTGATGACATCACAAGTTTGAGCCTTACTTCTCTGGTTACCGGCTTGGAGAGAGAGTAGCTCATGTTCACATATAAGAACTCTTATTTAAGGTGGTGTTCCCCTTTAAAGGTATGCTTTTTAGAATCCCTCTCAATCATCCCTTATAACCCACTAGAAGTGTGTGGCGTGTATTTATTTGCAGAGACTCTGCCCTCCTTATTGTTTTCTTATTTTTCTGTGTGTAGGGCATTCCTGGGCCCAGCGTGCAGGTCAGGTTGGGTCTTCAATAAAAAGATATTGAGCGGATGCCAGACTGTAAGCAGCACGCATCCAAGAGGAAGCTACGAAAATTATGAACACAACACTGACGAACACAAATATAGTGAGGTGAAAAACCAGGCAGACAAATCTGGCTCTCACTTGCGATGCTGTTGGTAAACATCAATAGACAACTCCTGCGTAGTTTATCTTCTGAGTGACTTATCAGTGGATCAAACAGGTAGAATAACATTTTATCAACACTAAGGTCCTGCTTATATGACAACAATTTCAACCGAAAAACAGTAAACTTTGGTTGCGTTAAGGCTGATTGTTATGCGACAGCTGCGTTTTGGGTGCCTGGCGCTTCTCCAGCACAGTGTAGTGTTGTGCAGTTGTCATTTTGTTTGTTTATACATCACTGTTCTGTAGAAGGAAATGCATGTGTGCAGGTGTGCGTCATTACACAGTCACACCGCCACCTACTGGCCTGGTAAGTATACTACAGCCTTTTTGGTCATTTTTGCGGCTCTGTGTGCACGGTGATTGTTATCAAAACATTGTCGTCTGAACGTGGAACTTTTTTCAAAACTAAAATGAGAAATAGTTTCGTTTTCAGCGGATCAGTTTTCATGTAAACATGGCCTAAGTGACGGTAAATCAGTTGGTCTCTCAGCTGTGGTCAAACCATAACAATCATAACAAGATAAAGGACATCTTGTCTCACAGTGCAGCATGCTGGAGCACAATAGGCAGATAAATTATTACTGTTGCAGACAGCAGCCATGGGAGACTAATAAAGTACTGCTATTAGTGTTTCGGCGTCTGTATTCATGACACATCCCAACGTCTGGCGCAGACAGGAAGTGGTAAGACAACATTACCCCAAGTCTACTTGTTGCTGAAATGTATATGATCAATATGTTGCAGTTAAGTGTTTTTTTATTTCTTAAGAATCCTTGCATAAATATTACCACACTAATAGATAATAATTCAATTCAACGGTGTGAAGAGGGAGATTCTAACTATGGAAGTAATGTTGCCATTATTCTTTTTCTGCTTCTCTTATTACATTTAAATGAACGTTGCCCAATTTGACTAAAAAGGGAACGGGCAGATTAATACTGACATGGTCTGTGCGCACTAAACAGCTTTAGAATGAAATAATGTTGTGTGATAATGTGCCTATCATGATGTATGAGGAACAGGACATGTTGATTTTAACATATCTAGGTCATTGACTTGCCTGGGTGAAAGTTTGTTTTTTTTTAATACCAAATGAATCAAATATGTGTTCAAGCTGTTAAGGTGTATTTTTCAGGGCGGAAAGTGACGGCATGCTTTCAACCCGTGCATTTCCCCGCTTTGATGATCAAAACATCCGCATTTATTAATATACATGGCCATCTAGTTTATTCAGCACGCTGAAATAAAAATAGAGCATATAATAAATGGTTTCAGCAGTGAGAGAAAAAGGTATCTATATTCCACTGATGATAGTCCTTGGACTTCCATGACGTCAATGGCCTGCACTGTTCCACCCCTGCTATGGCATGTCAAAGACAGAGAGAGGCAGGAAGTGCTAATAGATGCTGTGGGAAAGGAAAAGATGTGGATTGTATAAACAGATCAATAGCTCAGCCACATCTCATTTCTGACACATTTGTTTTCCCGGACTGATAATTGGGCAAATAACAAAGTGTTTCACACTCCTGTTGATCTGATGGTTCATGGTGTCTGGACTGTCTGGGCTCACTGCTGTATTTTTATCAGTGTTGGCATGTTGGAAGGTGCTGACAGACTGAAACTGGCTGGTGGACACAGGTAAGGTTTTTGTTAGATGTTGCCTCAGATAAAGAGCAAAGGATTTTCTTTTTTCCCTTTCTGTAAATCTTTGGGAATCATCTCTGGTCACTGGCTAAATTTGATGCTTTGTTGTGGAAGAAGAGGTGCTGCTGCTTATTTTCATATTGTTAGGACCCCACACACCGTAAAAAAAAGTAAAAAGAAATACGTCATAATTATGTGCAATGAACCTCATAGATACACACATTTATCATCCTAAAACACACACAGAGAACACACCTATTACCCTAAATTAAAGGAAAAATCCTTGTATCTTTTAATAAAACCACCATCCTGACCATGAAGCTAAATTTAAGATTCAAGATTTGGGAAATTACGACTCTAGCAAAACATCATAAATTAGGAGAAATCTTTGCCTCCACATTCTCATCTGTCTACTATGATTGGAATAAATATGGTCACTGGATATTACCAGTAACTGCACTTCTTAACCTTCCATTTCTTTACTAGAATTTTTGTAGCACATAGACACACACTAAACAGACAGTGACCCACAGCCTCTGACATGTAAACAAAACCAATGTGTGCACATAAACAGGCAGCTAGTTTGGTTAGCTGGCCAGTTGCACCCGAGGTAGATCCGCAAGCAACAATAATCCAGAGGGCACATTCAGTGGATACTTGCGGATTCAAGCACAAGCATTTGAAAGGATTCATGTAAACTTGAACTTTGTTTGGAAGATTGGAGGAGGCTGGTGCTGCTTACCCTGGTGTATTTGTTTCGGCAAAGTCATTTTTCCCAATTTTTTCAAGTGGGTGGCGAGTTTAAAGGTGCACACTTAGAATGGCCACTTTAAAAATATTTTGAATGAGGTTAAAGAAAACAGAATACTGGACAGTTTTTGCCTGGCCCCGGACCTTTCTGGACCTTTTTAATCTGGTGGAAGGATTTTTCAGTCAAAGCTGAAATAAGATATGATGGTTAAAGTATGATTTGCAATGCCGACCCCATTGACTCCAATAGAACTGATGCCAAAATCTGGCTCCTCGAATGCTGTAACTGTTGTCGTGACCGTTCCTTCTTTCATATTTTATCTGGACTCTTGTCATCATCGTGAGGTTGCCAGGCAACTAGACTTCTGTAAGTTACTGCCACCAAGTGTTGTTTTTACATTCTGCTTTTCATGTAAATTAAACAAAGAAGATATAACTTATTGATTAGTGAACCCAGTGCTGGTAGGTGGATTTTGTTACTTTTGGCAGAGCCCAGCTAGCTCATCCCCTCTGTTTCCAACCTTTATGCTAAGCTAAGCTAACCAGCTGCTGGCTGTAGCTTCATATTTAAAATACATGAAAGTGGCATCAATCTTCCCATGAAAGCAAATCAGCTTATTTCCCAAACTCTTTGACTTTAAAGGTCTAATGTGTGGGATTTAGTGCCATCTAGTGGGGAGGTTGCAGATTGCAGCCAGCTGAAACTATGGCCGACGCTAAAGTGTGAATGGCCCTATCTAGGTAGAGCCAGTGTTTAGTTTGTCCATCCTTGGCTATTGTAGAAACAACACGGTGGACTCAATGAAAGAGGACCCGCTCCATATGCAGACATATGCAGATATACATGGCTCATTCTAATGTTACGAAAACACAGTCATTTTTTAATTTCAGGTGATTATACACTAATGAAAACATAGAATATCATAATCCCCCAAAATCCTTCACACTGGACCTTAATGCCGCAGCAGTATCCAGTTACAACATTACATCAGATTTTAGAAAACCCGTGGAAAAAGCTCTTTAGAAAACCAGCCCAGTGCAGCTTTATCAACTCTCACCTCCTAAACAAAGCACATTCATATTTTTTTCCCATATCTGCACCATTAGATTGTCATAATGAAAACCATAAAAAGGAATCTTCAAAGAATATCTTTGTATTCAGCCAGAAGAGGAGATCTAAGAAAGAATAAGCATTTCAAATAGACTCTTAAAAGGTAAAAGTGGGGTAGATGACCTGTAGATGTCAGCTCACCTCCAGGACTGCCAGTCTGCATGAACACGGTGCTTCAGGTGAGAAATCAGCCAGAATTAACAGGAGAGAGCCTGTCTCAGTGGGTGCACCACACTGGTCGGAAGAATACACTCAAAGGGCGATTTTCACACTTGAAATGAATAATTTGATGATTTTTCTAAAATGTTATCTAATAATGAGTCTGTGATGAGTCATGTGTTTGGCCCATTTTGGATTAGAAAAGACTGGAGAGAGGGCCAGCAGCCTTTTGACAGAAACACGGCAGGGAAAAACCGTTTTTCAAGGCATTTGTAGTTTAAGATGATGAGTGGGAACCAAAACAGCTTTTTGTATTTTTGTTTTTGATGTTGACCAGATTGATTCATACATATTTGGATATCTGTAGCCAACAGTTGAAACTCTCTACTTTTAAGAATAACAGCTACTACATTTCTATTCATTTTGAACTTTCATCAAAGAACGTCAGAGGTGTTTTATGTATGGGAGACCAGCACTTACATATCAGCACTTAGTGTAAAAAGTCTTGTTATATGCACTTATAGTGAGGCCAGAAATATAAAAGACGGTGTAAAGTATAGTGTACTTAAAGTGAATTATCCTTTAATGTGGGCTATATGAAAATGTTTTTCTGGTCCTTCTGTTAATATATACAGTCTGAACAATGTTTAAGAGCGTACAAGTGTGACATAAATTGTGTTGTTGCTCTGTAAGAGAGCTTAAAACATGCATAGTACAAGATATATAAGAATCTCACTTGATGTACGAGTCTTAGAATATTATCTGCATTGAGGTAACACTTAGGAAAAAATGTGTTCCACTACTTGACATTGACTCATGTACTGTAACGGTGATTCAAGCCTAACACAAGATCTTTTTAATATACGCTTACGGTACATGTTTTCTGTTGAAAATACCCATAGTTCACATACTTTGTACCTTGGAGCACCAAATCTCATTGCTGGAGCAGCTTAATGTTTCAGTTTAATTTCGCACAAGCAAGTTTGCTCTCAAAACACATAGTGCAATCAGGTACATCAAGACACAAAAATGTCCCTCACTGGCCACTTCTCACTGCAAAAACTGCCACTTGTGTTCAGTGGTCGTGTTTTTATCCCCCTGACCCTGAATAATAAGATCAATGTGCTTCCTGTAGCACATCAGGGTGACGTCATAAACAGTTGTATCTTAAATCATCAAAACCAATTCAAAATCCTCTATAATTATTTCATAACTTCCTTTACTTGGGTGTAATTGCTTTGATTTTACCATAAAAATGTATTTCTATTAACACCAGATCACATAACATAACAACTTGTATGTAAAAGGGTGGCTTGTAGTGACAAGCCTGCAGAGAATCATTACACTGTGATTCCCCCTGAGCTGTACAGTTTCTGTCTTTCATTGTTTTGGTTTCACGACCCGCAGCTTTACTGTTTTTGTTCACTCTCACTGCTCACAGGTGTCGTTTTCAACCACAGCAAGCAGAGAAGCTCTGACAAACTCACAATACACGACCTGCCCAATACCTGTCAGCAGACATACACAGTTAGAGGCTAGCCGGTGAACTCAGTGAAGCATTTAGCAGCTAAAGAGACAGATATTTCCTTCAGGAGGTGGTTGAGACCAAATTCAGAGCTAAAGGGCAAATAACGGACCAATAATTTGTGTATAACCCACGTGATCTGAAAGGCTGCGATCATATAACCAATGTGCTGATGGGAGTAGGAAGCAGTCATGTAAGTAGGCAAGTTGGGATGGCGGATGGGTTGCAAGAAACAGGACTTTTAGACTGGTGTAAGAAACCTTGTGAAACCTAGTTAACTCTGAGTCATTTTAAGGTATCAACTTAAAGGTGAAGTCAATGTTGTGTTCATAGATTGTTTCTGCAGCCCCCAAGTGGCCAAAACATCAGCTATTGCAAGTTAACTGAGCTTGTATACTGCTGCCTTTTATGACCTTATTTTATTTCTAAGTCAGTGTATCTTTAAACACATTGTAGTAAAAGAGTAGCTAACATACCCTGCTAATAGGAACGTAAAGGTAAAATAGGGTAGGCCTCTTTTCTCCAGAGGACTTATTATGTTTCTCCTGGTATATCTGGTAATTAAAAATATACATTTGTTTGTGAAAGAACAGAAAATGATTTGTTCTAAATTAAATGTTTAAGTTTAAATAAAGCACAAAGTAGTTAACAAAACTGGAAACAGCTGACCAAGACAAGTACACAGAGCAGATACAGGAACAAGTGTCGCCCCCATCAAGTCAAGTGTCATCAAGAGGTCAGTGAGGTCACAGGTCTGGACAGTGATTGATTCACAGGTTGCAGTTCAGTTGCACAGAAATCTATGTAGTCATTTTAAGGTCCCGTTGTATGTGTAGACGAGTATGGATGCTACCCTGATGTTTTGTGTCAGAGATGAGGGAACGGCAACTGACAGGTGAACCTGTGCTGCGAATGCCAAATTTTTAAGATGTCATCAAAGATCATGTCAGCTTTTAAGGGTGTGAAAGCTCATTTTCTGTGGGCAAGGGGGGGATAATATTATGTAGAGTTTTCCAGCATTGACGGCCATCAATTAAACACAAAGACAAGGAAAGAAACTCCAGCCCATTAACAAAAATGTTGAAGTCTCGGAAACCCTGACGCCATTAACCGTTTCTCGCCTAAATAACTTTCGGCGTGCCATCTCAGGTTCTCTGTGATCCTATTAGAAGCAACAAAACTCTAATGCTGTCAGCCCTGAAACGGAGTTCAGAGGTTCTGGTCAGGTTACAAACAAAGTGAAGCAATATAGAGCAAGTTATGACTCTGCTTCGCAAGAGAGACTCTGACATCTAATTTCATATATCAAGAGGGCCTGGCTTCCTGAACCATGGGAAATAAGAGCAATCTAGTTGGGGTCAAAGGGATAAAGGCAGTACAGCCGCACCACTATCCCTGCCTGTGTACATGACTGAGATTTCACAATCAGTACTCCATAATGCAGACGTTTCCATGACGACCGGGCTTTAAAGCTGCAGTTTTTAGTGCAGTCTGTCTTTGCTGTAGCACAGAGATCACAGGTCAAGGCTTAGACATGTCTCACCTTTGATGCAGAAACCCTCCAGTCGATGTAATTTCACCGTTGGAGCTGGAGTTCCTTTTGAAATGCTAATTCCCCCCAGAGCAGCAGGGACCAATCAATGTTATTGATCAACGTGCCCATCAGCAGAAAGGAGAAGATCCTGCAGTCATATGGATAAGTATTTTACATCCCCACAGACCTCCATATTTTGTGTGTATGCAGAGCAGACTCACCAGGACTAACGTTCAATGACACTTTGATGGCCGAGGCTGTACAGATGTTCAGGCCTAATCAAGATAAATAGAGGCCTTTTGCTGCATGCTGCAAAAGTCAATACGGTGGTCCCACTGAGTTACCTGGAGAAACTCCCCGCGGAGCGCAGAAGCCTGGCAGACTTTAGATTACTTAGAGGAAACAGTTCAGGACTCTCGCAACAAGCAGCAATTAGCAAGTTTACTTCGACTGCACTCTGAGTCTGCAGTTTCAGCTTAAACACAAGGTTAAAAATTCAGAGGAGAATTTAGGAAGTGATTCAACAACATAAACTGCAAAGTGTGGATATATTATCCGTTTTGACCTGGGAACAGCATACAATATTTCAAATGTGATAAATTCATATGTAGCAGAAATACAGTTAATCCCAAAGTAGGATGAAAAAGGTAACAGTGACTGAACCTCTTTAAAGTGGGTCACCACAGGAAAACATTTTTTACAACTTGAACATGTTAATGAAGCATTTTGATCCACTCTGAGACGCTAACCCTAAAAAATACAGTAGCGCTCATCTGCATTTTGTTAAGTCAAGTGTGGTCAGGTCGGATACATTTTATCATCCCTCAGGGAGAAATGTCTGTGGTCATATATGTTCCATTTTTCCATTTAAAAACACAAAGGTACACTGGATGTACGCTATCAGACACACACACACACACACACACACACACACACACACACACACACACACACACACACACACACACGCACACACACACACACACACACACATCCTGTGCAATGCTGGCAATATAAAATGAAATATACATAACAGTCTTTATACAATCTAAAAGTACATTATTCACAAAACACTCAGACCTAATAACATAGGTGCTCATCTATCTCTCATGTAATGGTTTGATTGCTGTTGGCATATGTGATTTGCTGCACCTTCTTCCTCTGATTTTCTGCTGCAGGACTCAGCTGTTCGAGCTGCTACTCCCTCAGAATTTCAGATAGAGGGGGTGGGTAGGATCTGATCATATGTCTTGCATAATTTGTGCATCATTTCTCCTCTGTTTTGACCTAAAACAGGAAACCATGGTTTTCTTCTTGTCGTTGTTTCTGTTATGCCATGTACCATTTATCTCTGCTGCATCTCAGAATAGTTGTCAGTGAAACGTCTTCCTCTTACTGCAACACCCCTCGCCATCCTAAAAAACAGAAATACAAATGTAAAAAAAATCTCCAGATTCCAGCCAAATAGAAAATTTTGGGATTGTATGCTTCTGCAAATCTCAAATACATAATGCTGGCATGTTTCATATGTATCATATCAATGTTTCTGAAGGGACTACTGGAGGCATATGGGATGGTGGATGGTGTGACACCTGGGCAAGATGCCTGCCAAGCTGCAGACCACTATCCCAGACTAAAAAACAACAAAGCCAGTTGTTTTTAGCGAGTCACTGCTGTTTCCAGCAGCTATTTAGCCCCCAAACATGGGAATTTTCTTAGTGACCTGTCATAAGTTATCCTGACGGAATAGTGCCACAAAAAGCTATTGTCTTTTACCAAGACACCCAGTGGGCTTGTGCCCCCAAAACACATGATGTTTTTTTAACCATAACCAAGTGGATTTTGTTTGCATAGTTTGCATCTGCTACACAATAATGTGAAAATGCAACGTATCTGTGCTTCGCAGAAACATAAAATGCCAACATTTATTCGATTGGCAGATCTGGTTGCAGATCTTTATGCGGGTGCCGTGATTTCACTTCACAACTGCAAATTGTGCTGAATGGGAATGGGTTTGCAGGCTGGAGTTAGACACGTGGTTCTTAGATATCTTACACATGAATGTAAAACGTCATGTGAATACATAGCATCCTTATGTGCTTACATGTACAGGACAAAATCAAATCACTTTACACATGTGAAGCTGCATTTTTACAAGTAATTATTCCATGTTTGCTGCTGTTAAAGGTTTGTTTACAACATTTATATCTTTATCTATTCTTGCAAATGTGCTTGAAATGATCTTATTTGTATCATGATCAGCTGAGAAACCCAAATATGCACGATCCTTTATAGATTTAATGCCAGATAGTCCACATGAGCATGGGTATTTTTAAAAACAAACTTTTTTGGCCTCCAGTTTTTAAAAAATCTGCGTCCATACGAGCGATGTAATAAAAATACCTCCATCCACATGACGCCGCAAATTCCACTATCAAGCAATGTAATACACATGCCAAAGCAGTAGGTGGCGATATAACTCCTAACTGTAAGGCCATTGTAGCCAATCAGAAGGCAGTAAAATGTCATTATCGGACGAACAACAACGTTAGTTGTATGATACAGCCACAAAGTGCTGATATGCTGCTAAATAATAATAGTATTTTGTTTAGGTCCATCCTCAAATCGTCTCTCGCACACACTGGATTGGGTAATAACACAGCTGTTTTCTGTTTACATCGCACACTGTGACGTCATACAATGGAGACGAGAAAATAACTGCGGTTATCCTGTCCACACACGACTGCTGACACCGAACTTTTCCAAAAAGTTCACCTTGGACTCTGGTTACAAATAACTCTGGTTACAGGGGCCCAAAACTGCGGTTACCTGTGGATGAAAGGCCAAACCGTGAGCAAAGAGTCACGGTTTTATAAATACAGATTGCAACTTTAAACAAACAAAAGCTATTCAAACTGTACCCAGTACATAAAAAATGTAACCTTCGATATGGCCAAGTCATGCGCAATGTGTAATATGTACAGTATGCGTACATGCTGATTCGAGTGCTGTCAGAGCCGATCCGTGCATCACTATGGCTTAATAATAAACTCAGTCAATTAAAACAACCTGTCCTGTGTTAGGAGTGTATGTCGCTGACAGAAAGGAAGAAAGAAAGAAAGAAAGAAAAAAGAAAGAAAGAAAAGGGAAAAAAAAGATAGAAAAGCAGCGTACACCTCACATATTTATTTCTCACAGCTGCGCACACGTTTGGCTGGCATGCAGAAGCATCGTCTGTGTGTCTGTGTGTCGAGGGTGCGAGCCACAGCTTCAGCTGCTCAGGTAGAGAGGCTTTTTTTGGATAGATCGTGCTTTTTTTGGTTCATAGTTTTTAATTAACGTGCGATTTATTCGGCTTTCCTTCATTTCCCTCGCTCTTGAGCACGTCATCAAAATGCGCTGTCGTCGCATTATTCATGACGTACGACGTGGATTGCCAGGAAATATCCAATCTGTCTATTTAGATTACAGACCTATTGGCAGATATCTGATTCATATCCGATATATTTCCACATATGAAGGAGGCTTGAATCTGATCCGACAATATCCAATATCATGCGTTTTTTTTCTTGTTTACATGTTTTATGGTACAGATGCGATCTGTGCCACTTGAGAGGAAAAAATCGGAATTGGATTACTTGAACCATGTAGTGTAAAGTAGGCTATAAAGGCCTGTTTAGTCGTTAAATCATCTCCTCTTCTTTTTCACAGAATATCACCAAACTATTTTTATAACCTGTATCAATCATTTGCGTGTGTTCTCTTCTCTATGGCTGTTCTGGGTGAAGGATACTGTTGCTGCTTATCACATATCAGCGATCACATTATCCTCCGTTTTTAAGCCATGACGTAAAATCCCCATTTGCTGGTGTGACCACAGAGACCAGCTCTCACAAACACTTTACATGATGAGCTGCTGCAGCCTTTTGTGCCTTTATGAGGTGATTTCATTAATTTCTCCCTCAGCGTGGAGATGGCACAGTGTTAGATGAAGTTAGACCACCTGTTCAACTCGGTCCATTTATGTGTCAGTCTGAGGAAAGCATGAATTGCTCTTGTGCACGTTTGCTGATTGTGTTGTTATTTTTTGTATTGCTCGTTATGCAGGGTAGCATTCGGTCAAAGCAAAGAGAAATTCACCGTGCCGAGGCAATGAGTCACTTTGTGTCCTGCACTGCACATGATCATAATCACAAGCTCTGCTGACTCTGAGTTTGTGTAACCCTTTGTCCGCCATATTCAGAATGATTGTAAAGCAGAAAATATCACAGGTTTGCACATTGTTAGGAGAGGAGAAATGTGTAGATTACAAAATCACAATTACAAAATTTTCATTTTTACAATTTGTTAATGACAGTACAAAGTATGCAATATTGTTGTAAAAAGGTACGCAAAAAAGCAGATTAATATTAGAAGCTACTGTAATAACTTTTGATAACCTCTTCAATTAAAGGGTTATATCATTTATACACAATATATATCTTACTATATAATGATGAAAACTCTGTCTGTGTGTCTGTTCCATGTTTTTCTCCTCACTGACTTGGTCAGTCCATGTGAAACTTGGCACAGTGTTAGAGGGTCATGGGAAGATGCGAATGAAGCAATATTACATCAATAGGCCAAAGGGGGGCGCTATAGCAACCGACTGAAATTGCAAACTTCGAACGGGCATATCTCATGCCCCGAATGTCGTTCCTCATGAGGAACAAATTTGCCACAGAACCCATAACTTCACATTATATAGCTTTTCCACCATTTTGAATCTTTTGAAAAATCCTTCAAATCGATGTCTTCCTAGGAAGTTTGACCGATCTGCATGAAATTCTGTGAACATAATCTAGGGACCAATATCTAAAGTTCATATGCATATGACCACACATAATCTGAGGGGACCCCTCCATTATTGTCCCCATCAAACAAAATGGGGGTGCTAGAGAACTAATTTCTTATCAAGGCCTAACCGCCATATCGATTTTTACTAAACTTGGTAGATATGTAGAACAGGACGCCTCAAGGTGACTGGAGAAATTTGACTCTAATTGGCAACTGGGTGGCGCTATAACAACAGAAAAATGCTTGAAAATGGCTAAAATGTGACTGATCGCTTTGGCGCCCCCTGTGGCCCAGTGTTGTTGTTTTTTTTCTAATTTGTGGTATGACTAAGTCATGGTATGGTATGCTGTACTCAATTGGTATGGACTAGTACGTATATATAAATACAAAAAAATAACATTAATATAACTCTGAGTTTCACTTTAATTTCAAACAGAATAGTAAAACATTAAATAAATAATGAGAAAATCATCGACAAATCAGTAAAACTCTTTTTGCTGTGAAATCCAAATGGCTTTTTAGTTTAATTTTTCTAATAATAAAGTGAATGGATGGTCATAAATTATACAAAATGTCTGCATTTTGGCGCAAAACAAAAGATCAGATATATGTTTTTAAATCTTAAAATCTCAGTATGTGTTCTATTAATCTTTGAAACATTAGAACTGATCAACATTACTGTCAACCCCTGCAGGCATATCAATGTCTTCATGCAATGAGGCAACACAAATACTGTTGGTTATCCTTAAATTATTGTTTATGATAATCTGACATTGTTTTAATTCTATATATTTCTTGTTTTCAACAAATCCCCTAAAAGAATTTAAAACAACAAATGTGTTAATCTCACTTTCAATAGCTTCTGACTTTCCATAGATAGTGCTGCCAGAACGAATCCTAAAATGCAAAAATGAGTTTGTATTTTTGCACTCCTGGCTCCCTCATGTTGATACACTATACTACTTTTTAGTGAGATCAACTTGTTGGTTTGGGTCTTGTGGTGGGATTTACTGGGAGTAAAACAGACTAACGGTTAAACGGTTAATTTCTTTATCAACCAGAGAATGCTGTAGATCTCTTTGTGCCCTTTCAAATATAAAGTTGGACACTGACATCACTGTCAAGCTGTTTGGTTACCACTGTGAGCAGTTTATCAATGAGCAGCTCCATCCAGTGTTTGGATGATGCAATGTATTGATGAAATTCCTCTCTGTTGATGGAAGTCTCACTTCCTCTTTGCTGTTTGAGCTTTAAAGATTTCATTCAGGTTTAAAGATTTCATTCAGCGCTTCTCCGACAAACAAGCAGAGGAACACTAACTCCCTTGGATTATGTCGAAACTATTGATTTTTTACCCCTTCATTTTCATCTCTCTATCGAGACAGCCATTGATTTTTGTTACTTGCTTCATTTCAAAAGAGGAACAGGAAAATAATTACAGGAGCTCCTCAGTATCTGAAGATTCAAAACAAACCATGTTTGCCCCCCCAATCGGTTGCTTGTCTGAACATTTTCATCATGCAAAGTTACTAAACTGTATATCTGATTGTATTTGCCACCTCCTTTCTGCACGTTCACGCTGGTGCTTTGTAATTGACTCAAACATTGTCAGTATCAACACGTTCGTGGCAGCTTTATTTTCTTACACTCTTAGTTCATTATAAAGTGGTGTTTGCTGAAAGACTAACATTTTGAATTATTCATGAGTGTACTCTTTTTCTCCCGAATCTGTTTTTGTTTGCTCCAAACTGTCATGCCGCATTTTAATTACGCCGCTGCCTCCCCAGACTTATAGCGGAAACACACAGAGGTTTGACCTTAGCGGGGCAATCTTTTTGCCATTTCAGATCAAAACATTTATGTGTTTCTTTATTTTTTCTTTAGCAGATTCCTTGCAGAATTTGGCAGGACAGTTAAAAGGCCAGATAAAGTGAATTAAAAAAAAAACCCACTGCTCATTTTCTCACTTTCTTTCTCTCTGCAGTACACACTGGTTAAGGTCACCATTTTTTTTTTATCAAGCTCAGTGAGAAATGGCCCATGAATCCACATTTCAGAATTTCATGATGTTATTCCTGCGCTGTTGTACACTTGAATCAATACGTGTGACTGTGAATGATTCTTCCAAAGCCAGAAACCCGAGAGTGAAAACTTAAACCTGTGATAGCATCAGGTATTGAGAGCCTGGAGCCGGCCTGTAGACAGAGAATTAAAACAGATAGCGGAGTTGAGTGGTGAAGCTTCCAGTGTTATTTTCTACTGATAGATGAATACAGCTGACCATGAACCTAAAGAAGCAGAAGTAAAACCTGATAAACAGAAAACAGTTTGGGGTCACAAAGTCTGTCATTATTTTCAATGAGTTTAGGCCGATAGGAACTTGATGCTTTTGATGTAATTCAGGACAGGATGAATTAACTAGGCCAATAGCATAATGTGAGGGAATATTTTTAAGAGCTGTTAAGTGTCAATAGTGGTATCAGTATTAGGCAGTGATGGGAATAACGGCATTTTTGGCGTTACTAACTGCGCTACTTTTTTCAGTGACGAGTAATCAAAAAAGTTACTGTCTCCCCCGTTATAATGCTGTTGCTGTTACCGTTACTACAATAAAATGTGCCGTTACTCAGCTTTACTTGAATGAATGAAAGGGCTCTTTGAAGTGAATTACATTGGCAATACAAGGGCAGAGTAGAGTCTGCAAGATTAAAATCTTATATCCAAACAACCTGCACAGGCACATGAGACCTGTTCATCCATCAGTGCAATTGGAAGAAAAAAGACAAGCAAGCGAACCTGCTATTGATGAAGGTGCCAGTGTGTCTACTGCAACTGCTGCTGCTGCTGCTGCTGCTGCAGCTATATTATATTCTGTTATGTGATTCTGTAAACTTCTCTATGTTGTTTCACTGTAAATAGTTACAAGTTTAGGATAAAAAGCTTAAAGTTTAAAATAGTTAAAAATTTTTTTTGTACTTTATCATTTATTTTTTGTAGCACTCTGTAGAGTATATAAAGCCATATAAATAATAAACATTTGATATAATGTTTTTTTTTTTTACATTAGTAATTTATTTTACACATAATTAGGGGCTGAGCAGCCTAAGCTGCCAGGACCCTATTGTTATCCTGCATCTTCTTCTTCTTCTTCTTCTTCTTCGAGGAAATCCTACTTCCCAAGTGTGAAAAATCACCAAACTTTGCTCAAAGGTCCAGTCCCATGCCAGATTACCTCAGCTGCAAAAACAGGCCAGTAGTCCTGATGGTGGTGCTACAGCAAGCCTCTAAAGTTCAAAATTTTGAAAATTCCAACAAAACAACCATATGTGCTACTGCTTTGGAACTTTTAACAAAATGTAGCCCCAATACCGAAGAAACTTTTGTACATTTAAACCTGTTGCAAATCAAGTCCATCACTCTGTTTTTTTTTTTCAAAAACTGTAAAACTTATTAAACCTATCTTCTCCCACAACTTTTGCTCAATTGACACCAAACTTGCTACAGAGCATCTTCAGACTGTCCTACACAAATGATCCACACAGATTTTTGATTTATCAAAAATTGAGCCTGCAGTGCATCAAAATGTTTGACCGTAAATGGTACTGTAAACATATACTTGCAAATTCTTGCTAAATACATTTTCAATGTTCATTAAAAAAATGACAAAATTTTGGAGTCATGGTAGATGATGTTTGGAAAATATCAGAATTTTATTTCAAAAACTGATTTTTTTTTTTTTTTTTTTTACAGCATTTTGAATTTCGCTCTCATGAACAATTGGAGTCAATGCAAAAATGGCATTTTTAAACATCAGTTTTTCACTCATGGAGCCAATAAATCATTGTTAAAAACAAATCACCAACATCTCCATGCTGTCTAGATGCAATTTGTGTATTTTCGGATTTTTGTCTTAATAACTGAATTTTTGACAGCCGTTTGAAATCTGCCTTTGCACACTAACAGCTGCTGTCTTGCACACAGGTGACTGGCTTAGTCAATTTGTGAAGCTACATGTGACATTTCTGTTTGCCAGTTAGCTCAGTGAGATAGAGGCTGGCTCTTGGTGTTGAAGATTGTGAATTCAAGCCTCAACTCATGCAACATTGCCATATGAGAAATCTACCCAAACTTTTCATAAAGGTCCAGTCCCATGCCAGATGTCCTCAACTGGAAACACAAGACAACAGTCCTGATGGTGGCGCTACAGCAAGCCTCTAAATTTCAAAACTTTGAAACTTCATAACAAATCAACCATATGTGCTACAGCTTTGGAACTTTCACTTTGAAATTTACTTTTCCATGGCATGGATGGCTACTGTCTGGCACCCTGATGCTTGGCTTAGTCAATCTGTGAAGCCACACATGAACTGTCACTTGCCAATTCAGCCATTGATTGACTGATCAGATGGCTGCTTCTCCTCACGTTTGGTTGAGTGAACGATGCTGGGAAATACATATTTAACTTTTTTTTAAAGAAATTTTTTAGGGCATTTTTTGCCTTTAATTGATAGGATAGTTAAGTGTGAAGGGGGGAGAGAGAGGGAGAGACATGCAGCAAAGGGCCACAGGCTGGATGTCGAACCTGGGCCGCTGCAGCAACAGCCTTGTACATGGGGCGCCTGTTCTGCCACTAAGGCACCGACGCCCCTGCATATTTAACATTTAAACATCTGAAAATAAAATAAAATAATACTTTGTGTCTTTTCTCTTTCTTTTAGATTTTGATTTCATAGCTTGGTTAACTTGGATTTACACCTGGGTAACACTTCACACAATTTTTTTCATCACTTGTTTGCGCAGATGAACAGTTACAACGGAAACTACACAAACCTCAATCCCCTACTGTCTAGAATTACAAACATACCACCTCAAGTAGGACAATAAAAGGAAACTCACATGAATATTTTACACTAACGTCTATGTTTTTCTCTGAGGACTTAAGATACTGACTGAGGCAAATATAAAATGTTATCTCTATAAAAACATTGTGTACTTCTCGATTCTAGATATGTTAAATGTTGTAATCCAATATGTGCAAAATGCCAGTAATGCAAAAATGCAATTTGGTGTCATGTCATACATTTTAATCTTGGTGGTCAGAAAAGATTTGAAAATTCAAGACTACAAATAACTAGGAATTACTGAATTTAATGCATACACACATTTAGCTATTCTGAAATAGACTACAAAATATGATAAAAACACATGATACAAAATATATAAAATAAATATAGAGAACTTTGCGCTGAACATGGGCTGATGTTAGCTATTGGTGACCTGGTTCCGTTCAGTTCAGTTCAGTTCAGTTTGTTTATTGGTCTAATTGGAAATTTGACTTGGAGCTAGGGGTCAGCATACACACACATACAATCAACATATAGCCACCAACATAAAAATGCACACATTACAACACAGAGTCACCCAGTTAGCCTCAGCGCATCAAATTAAATACATGATACATACATCAGACACACTCCTCATTAATCAATTTGATCGACAACGGAATAAACGAGTTCTTGTACAATTCCGATTTGGTAGACCAGCACTCTCCCGGTCACGGAGGCTGATGAGGACAGCCCATAGGACATCTCCACTGAGGCAGACTGCCTCAAAGTCCTCGTGCGCTGTGATACACGGGATATCTGTAAAACAAAGTCAACCCCATAAACATCTTGTCTATGCGTTTTACTGTACATGATCATAACGCACCGTGCCTACAATACAGTAGAAGACTTTGAGAAGACTGAAATGACTAAATCCTCTCACATCTAAAGGCAAAGTGTCACACGTCAGAGTTTTTAGTTACAGACTATAAGATTTTGAAACCACTAGACATCTTGCAGACTATTTACAAAATCGCTATCTTTAAATAGGGAACAAGAGGACATAAATTGCTGCAGCCGCAGAGGACTGCTACAATCTTCAGCTGAAACGTAGGGTTAGCTCGTAGGTTAACAGAAAACATCCCAGTAGCTAAAATTACTTTGCGAGTGTGGTAGCCCCGTTCAGGACTGTCTTTAGCTAGCTAGCTATGGTAACTAAAAAAAAGATCCAAAAAAAAGGATGCAAAAATGACTAAAGAGACTCAAAACTACCAATAAAATAAAATTGGCCATGATATTGTGTGATAGTAGCTGTTTTATCTCCAAAAATGAGTGGTGTAAAAGCTAAAAAATACTCTCTCTGAACCATTAACCAAGGTTTAATCACACATTTATTGATCAGTCTGATCCACTATTGATGCTTTCTAAACACATCTGTGCTTCAACATTTGGTATAGACACTTTTTATGAGGGGAGGGTGGAGAGTATGAACAGTATGTAAACGGTTAAAGCAACAGAGTTTTTCTTTGCAGTAATTGTTCCTTTCCAGCGATCGAAAACTGAAAGAAAACAATGTTAACTATATACAGTGCAAACCACAAGCCAAACAACTATATAAACATCTGAGTGTAAGTAGCAGTGCAAAACACTATAATATAAACTATGTACAAAAACTTGGTAACTTTAGTCCAGGGAGCTCGGGCTGGGACTGGGGCTTAACGATCATCCCAAACATGGCCTAAAGTCTTTGCTGGAATGCAAGCATCTGCTTGATTCATCCACCTCTCTCTTCTCAGCATCTACTCCCTCTCTGGTGCAGCAGCCGCCCGTTCCTCGTGCTCTGCGAGCGTCTTGAATAGTAGTTCACGCTCCTCCCTGGCCTCTCTCCTGCTTTCCTCCTCCAGCTCCCTCAAGGCATCGATGTCGATCTCCCTCTTCCTCTTTTCTGTAGAGAAATAGAATAGAAAACTTAATTAGATAGGTGCCACCTCCATCAAAACACAGCAGTTTGTATTTAAGCTTATCTGAGCATGTCCACTCTGTGAAGTCAGTGTATTACGTTAGGTAATCCTGTGTTAAATGACTTGTAACTTTATATGATTTACTCACTGAATGGTCTGGATTCAGAGTGGCGAGGGGCACTGCAGGAAGGGGGCTCCATAAATGTCACCCACGTGGTCTCCAAGTGTTGCTCTAAAACACAAAAACATGGACATATATGAGAAACTTGCATTACAGTACTAACATGCGACAAGTGTGTTGCACCTACAGGTTAAGTACTAGTACTAGCTTAGTGTTAGCTGACGTTAGTGTTAGCTTTGTAGTGTTGGTCGTGTTGCTAGGGACAACACGACCAACACTACCAAGCGGGGTGAGGAAAACCAGCCAATAACGCCAATATTTAACACTTTGATCAGATACATTACAACAACATTTATCATTCAATAACACAATGTTCACACTGAGGTCCAGGTCCAGGACTTTGGGCTTGTTTTCTTGTAAAGTCGCTTAAAAATATTGGTAGTTGCGGGTTGCGTTCTTTGGGCTTGTTTCTAAAATGGAGTTGCTTATTTGGGCTTGCTCTCTAAATGTCGCCTTTCTCCATATCCATCTAATAAGTTTTTTTTCCCCCTACAAACTGTAAACTCTACTGTGCATTCACTTTTGATATTCACCAATAAACTTGAACTCTGCTCCACTCTGATCTCTCTCTTTGATGCTGACTCTGCCACATACACACACACCTCTGTCCAACATCCAGAGCAAGCAAAATCACAACACTGTCACTCAGTCTTTAGCCTGAATTGATTCTAATGTGACTTTGTTTTTTTTCCAGTTAGCACTTAGTTTAAGTCAGTCTAAAGTCCCAAAGCCCCAATTACATCAAAGTAGGATTTCAGTATGTAGCGCATTTAGGCACTAAAACTTAATCTAAATACTCAAGCTTGTTTTGATTGTGCTGTTGATTTTTACTATTGCTGCATAATGCAGCACACAAAGGAAATGAGGGAGCGAATTGTGGAAGATTGCAGACAATAAAAGGTATTAAATACATTTTGTTTTCCTTTTCTGACATTGTATTAGCAAGTGCATTTCAAGCTCACGCTCTGGGGTTTTATGTTTGTGTTTTGTTGTCTTCATTGTTGAAATCTTCATTTTCAGTAAATTAGTGGCAAAAACAGAAGGTAAGGCATCACAGTGAACAGGCATCTCTCAGTAGGACGACAGGGTCAATATGGCAGCACGACATAATGTTAAATGTAATATCAAATATACAAAATAATAAATTACAAAAATTGAATTTCCCTTTGGGATTAATAAGTACTTCTTAAATAAAGGAATATTAGAGACTTTGATTAACATTGGGGGAAGGGATTCAAGTATCAAAGATAGTTCGAAATGTCCATACACAAATATACAACCACAAGGACGGCCACAGTAAAGCACAGCATTGGTTCATTTCCAAATCCATCTCCAAATTCATACAAGCCCTAACACCCAACAAACAGCCACACTTCAGTATTGGCAGAAATCCACTTTAACAAATATTTAAAAATTATTAATAAAAGCTACATAAGAAGTCCATATTTTGTCGTATATGTCCAGCTTTCCTTTCATTTTATAGTACAAGTAATCAAATGGGATGTAGCTTGACAATTCTGCCTTCCACTGAGATAGGGTTGGAGGGGCAGGGGCTTTCCAGTTGACAGCAATACATTTTTTTTGCAGCTATGAAAGCAAGATTGCAGAATTTCTTTTAGTCACCAAAATTAAAATTACCAAACAAACAGAGACGAGGATTGGGTATACAACTGAGATCTAGACATAGATAACAGAGATAACAGAACATATTTCCTTCCAATAGTGTATGAGTTTATCACAAGACCACAGGATATGCAAAGGTGACCCTTTTTGTCTTTTACATCTCCAACACAAAAAAGACATTTCTTAATGCATGGCATGCAGTTTTACTGGAGTATAGTATGTCCTATGCAGAATCCTAAATTGTAAAAGCTTGTGCCTTGTAGGTGTCAGAATGCACATTTGAACAGATTTGCAACCACTCCTCATCAATATTTTCCTCAGTAGAAGACGTGTCATCTGGAGAAGCTTTTATCAAACGTTGGTCGAGACAGTAATTTAGCTGGTTTCTCTGATTTTGTTAATACCTCCTCTATTACTGAAGATTTCGGTTCCTCCAATGTTTGTTGTATTGACTGAATTAAACTTCTTCAGGGTCCGACATTAACGGTTGCCCAAATGCCCGGGGCTAGTAAAAAAAGCCGGCGGGCCAGCAGACCCTGCACAGACATGCCCGATTGGGCAAGCAGCACCCACTCGACACACATACCGGACAGCCTCTCAGTCCTTAGCCGCTAACGTCAGCTCATGTACAACACAGGTACCACACAGAAACTTTTACAAAGGGTCATAATGTGCTTCTAGTGACTGTCAAATCGCCAGCGACTGCAGAAACGGAGCAGTTGAGTGCCTGCTCTCATGGTACAAAGATCCTCTGAGTAGAAAGACGGTTCACTCCTCCTTCCTCTCTGAGGGTTCACTTTGCTGCAGGGTTCACCAAAATGTTTTTTTGTTTTTTTTTCTTTTAATAAATTGAACACACATTAAAGAACATACAAGATCCTGTAGAGAATTAATACATATAATACAATACAATAAACACTGTCAAATTTAATGAAGAGGATTTTTTTAAAGTCAAATAAAATATTGGGGATTTATGTAAAAATATATATAGATACATATAAATAATTATATAATTAAAGATATGTAGACTATGTTAGGTGAATACTCAGTGACCCTGACCACTGGCACTGGCAAAAGAACTGGAGTTGGTCCCCGGACGCTGCACTGCAGCTGCCCACTGCTCCCAGTGTATACAGTAGGATGGGTCAAATGCAGAGATCAAATGTATGTAGTGTGCTGAGAAAGGAAAATAAAGAATCTTCTTCTAATAATAATTTCTTAATAACTAGGAGATAACAAAAGAATAAAGAGATTTCAAAGACTTGAAACATAAGGAACATGAATCAAAACAAGAAACAAGATATATCCCCGGTCATGCACACCCAGTTTTAATAAACTCAGTACTGTTTTTCAACACATATATTGTTTTGTCTTCATTCAATATAGTTAGCACATATTGTTATTGCGCCATTGGTTTTGGCCTTGGTGCCCCACATTTTGGCCGTGATGCCCCAATAAATTTGTATTTATCAAAGGCCAAAGTGGCCTTGCCCTAAAAATGACTTAACTCCAGGCCTGTAATCGTGTATTTCCTCTCCTGTTTCTGTCCTCGGAGGGGCCAGTTGCAGTGTGCTGCTTTTTTATGTGCTGCTGCCTCCATTGGCTGATCGTCTCTGCTGGCGAAAGATATATGTCATGAGCGAAAATATGCACCACACAGCCAGATAAAGAACCTCTTAGCAAGTAAGAATTTAGATTGGGCAAGTAGATTTGAGAAGTACTTGCCCGACAGGGCAAGTAGGAAAAAACCTTAACGTCGGACCCTGTTCTTAATTGCAAAAAAACGAAAAAACTGTGAGCTAGGAATATCATACTTTTCTTGAAGCTGTTTAAATGACAAAAGTTCTCCATTATCATACAAATTAGTAAAAGTTAATATGCCTTTTTCTGGCCACTGTTTGAAACTATTGTCACAAAATATAGAAGGCAGTGTGGGATTTTTCCATATTGGAGTGAACAGCGATAAAGGCTTATTCCAGTTAATGAACTTGTGTGCACAGTTCTATATTCTCACAGAGTGAAGTATAATTGGATTGCTAGTTATTTTCCTAAGGTTTTTCATTCCACAGTAAGGGGCATGCTTTACATCCAGAGGTAAAATATCATTATTTTCTTTTGCAGTCCATACACCAGGCTTTTTAAACCATGGCGGTCTTAGCTGAGCTGCCCAAAAATATAGTTTCATATTAGGAAGACCAAGCCCATCTACTTCAGGAGAGAAAACACACATACGAACTCTCGAAACTTTACCACTCCAAATAAAGGAGGAAAACAAAGATTAAATTTTCTTGAAAACATGCTCACGGACTTATATTGGGAGCATTTGAAATAAATAAATTAACCTAGGTAAGATACTCATTTTTAATACATTTACACGGCCCAAAATAGATATTAGGAGAGTCTGCCATCATTTAAGATCTTCCTCTATGTTTTCCAATGCAGGGGTGTAATTAATTTTATACATATCATGTAAATTGTTTGAAATCAGTACAACCAAATATTTTAGATATTTTTGCATCCACTTCAAATTCAAACTGGTTCTGAAGAGAGCTACTATCAAAATTAGGAATGGGCATTATTTCAGTTTTCTCCCAATTCACCTTAAAGCCAGATACAGATAAATATTTTCCCAACAGATCCAGTAGTGCTGGTAACGAATATTCTGGCTGGGATATATATAATAAAACGTCATCTGCATACAACGATATAACATGAGCTTCTGCTCCAATAGTTATACCTGATATCCTATTATGTGACCTGATCATAATTGCTAGTGGTTCTGTCGCAAGCGCGAACAGGTAAGGGGGCAGTGGGCACCCCTGTCGTGTGCCTCTACCCAGGCAAACAGGGACAGATACTTTCGGGGACTGGTAAAGCAGTTTGAGCCAAGATATAAATACTGGACCAAAATTGAAAAGGCTTAGTACATCCACCATTTAGCGCCATTCAACTCTGTCAAATGCCTTTTCAGCATCTCTTGTGACTACCACCATGGGAGAGTTGTCATTATGAGTGTGTGAAATCACATTACAAAATCTTCTAACGTCACAAGAGGACAACCTACCTGCCATAAACCCTGTCTGGTATGGATGTATTAAGCCCTGTATAATTGTATCTAGTCACTGTACGAGTACCTTAGTGATTATTTTATAATCAGTATTCAAAAGCGATACTGGTCTCATCGAGGTATAGAGTAATGGATCCTTGTCTTTCTTTTTTAAAAGGGTGATAATGGCGAGAGTAAGGGACTCAGGTAATTCATTTTTTAAGAGAGCTGAATCAGTCATATTTTTAATAGGCTCAAAATCCTGGTTTGAAAGCACCTGTTAGACTCAATAGATAAGCCATCACTACCAAGGGACTTCCCAATTTGTAACTTGTCAATGGCTTTTATCAATTCCACCTGCAAGATGTTTTTTATCTAACTCTATTTTGTCCAATTCTGAAATCGTAGGACAGTCTATTCCATCTAATAAAGTGTATATGCTCTCTGTCGAGCCATTGTTTTCAGACTGATAGAGCTCTTGATAAAAGGATCTAAAAATCATATTTATGGTCACAGGATCCCTTTAAATGTTTCCATCAGGCCCAGTAATACTATGAATTGCTCTGTCCTCCTCCACCTTTTTATTTTGCCAAGCAAGTAATTTCCCAGTACTGTCACCTTTCTCCAAATAACTCTGTTTGATTTCAAAATGAGAATATCAGCTGCTCGGTTGGTCATAATACCCATCTTTAACTTTGCCCTATTTAGTTGCTGCAGAGTGACGTCGTCCTTATCAGCGCTATGTTTCATTTCTAACATCTTAATTTCTTTTTCCAGAGAAAGAGATTCTTTGTTCTCTTTCTTTTTAAGGTGTGAGGAGTAAGAAATAATGCAACCTCGACAGAAAGCTTTAAGAGTTTCTCAAATAAGAATAGGGCAAGTACCCTGGCTCTGACTGGCTTCCAGGAAAACTGTGTATTCATAAATTCCACAAATTTAGTATCCGCTAAGAGCAAAGTGTTGAAATGCCATACTCTTGTTGGTGCTACATCGGTTTTAAAATTTATGGTTAGTGTCAAAAGGCAATGATCTGATATGATTTTAGGTAAATACTTACATTCTGAAATACAGTCTATGAGAGCAATATTTATCATAAAAAAAATCAATCCTTGAATAAGAGTTATGCACCTGAGAGTAGTATGAGTATTCTCTCCTTGTAGGATATGTTGTTCTCCATATTTCACATAAGCCTATATCTAAGTCTTCGATTCTTGGACATATTAGAGCGAGGTTGTTTCTGAAGGGCAGATCTATCTAGCTGTTGATTTAGTACACAATTAAAATCCCCACCCCAAACAACAGACCCCTGAAAAGAATACAATTTTAACGTCAAAACATGTATAAACTTGGGGTCAGCATAATTGGGACATGAGCAAGAAAACCTTAAACCAGAACAAAACGTCCATTTGGGTCAATCTCTATTTCTTCTGCTTTAAAAGAGACTCCTTTATCTGTCAAAATTAATATTCCACTAGATCTAGAATTAAAAGTTGAGGAGTAAACCATCTCTCCCCACTCAAACTTAAGTTTATTACTCTCAGCTGCTGAAAGGTGAGTTTCCTGCAAAAACAAATATTTACTTTATGATCTATGAGATACGATACGTAAGATATGCTACGTCTCTTAGCCAGCTGATTGATGCCTCTAACATTCCATGTTATGAATTTAAAATCCGTCTTTCCACCGAGCCCCTCTCCCCGCCCTTAAATGTGCCCTTAATAAATAGAAAATAAATCAACACAAGAAATCTTTAAAATGTCTAACATTGAAATCAAAATAGCAGGGCACCGGGCGGTGCGATGGATGCGTCCATCATGTCACGCTAGATGCATCCATCGCACCGCCCAGCGCGAATTCGCATCTCATCGTGTCTTTACATTGACTTTGTATGTAATCTCGACGCGCGAATTTGCAAATTTGCAAATTTGCGCTCGGTGTGAACGCCCATTTAAACTTCACTATGAGTGGATTCCAAGTCTCGAGCCCTGCACAGGACCAAGGGTGGGAACTCCGGGCACTTCCACTTTTAACCCAAAATGATTGCTCACGATAACTAGATAAGCAGATAACGTTAACTACGGAAAATAAAATGAAAATGTCACAGTTGTAGTGTGTTAGCTAACATGAGCTAAACTAGCTAGCAGCAGTAAATAAAAGCTTTGTTTCCACTGAGGGAAATGGTTTCATTTTCCAAAAAAGACAGGAGGTCTGTGTCACTGGGATTTGTAGCTGCATTTCTGGGGAGGTGCACGTCAGGCTACGGTGAAGTAGGCCCTGTGCCAACACGGATGGCGTAGATTCAGTGCAGAGGTATAAGTTCCTCATTAGTCTATTAATCAGATCCACCCCGTCTTCCGCCACAGCTTCACCCTCTTGTCCTCATATGGTCACTTCTGGCTCGAACGGCCATTATCTTATAAAGCCCATAGTACTGACTGAGGCCCAAACATGTATTGCTGAATCTTTACAATGTTCCCTCTAACATTATGCTAGCCATTTTGATTCCCATTGCTTTTTCAAGGTTAATCTAGTGCAATGATTGGCAGTTGTGTGCTCGCAATCAGTGGCGCTGTTCGCAATTGGTTGGATGGCAGGAACTCCGTTCAGAGATCACTACTGCAAAGACTCTGGCTCCCAATGTTGTTACCAGTGCAAGATGGCAGAGACTGTAGAGTGTATAGTGAACTGATGACTGTTGAAAAATAACTCCTGACAGGAGAAGAGGGTCGGAGTGGATGAACCCGGTTAAAGAGTAGCCTACCCGCCCGGATGGGACTAAAGCAACTAAACTAAAACTAAAGCGAGTGAACCCACAAGGAGGCAGGGATCATTTCATTGGTCAACAGTAAATCTGGCATTCTATTGGTTGGGGGATTTTGACAGGGTTGTTAGTGCGAGAAAAAAAGCCGAAGCTCAAGCAGGAAAACTGTGCGAGTAACATGGCATCTAAGTGCGAGCAAGATGGTATCTGAGTGTGAGCAGGGTAGATCCAAGCGCAAGCAGAGGCTATTTGAGTGCGAGGGCAGGGTTTTTGAATGTGAAATCAATAAATAATGCTCTCAAACTGACAGGCCACTCTCTTGAATAAAGATAGAGCTCCATCAGAGGCCATATCCAGGATATTTTGGCTTCATTTTAATACAGTGGGAGGAAGTGGATATGCGTTGTCCATCTTTATATACAGTCTATGATATTAGCCTGCATAATTTAAAACATGGCTGGAAGGGCACTTTAAGAATTGCGATTAACAAAGCTGTTGTTCTGTCTTAGATTATATTCCACAAGTATTTCTGTTATTGTGTCCAACACCTTGAAGCCAGGGTATTAAAATTAAACCTCCTCTGATCTGGCACAATCAGATACTACAAACTACAGTCTGTTAAAACTTTATCTCTTAAAGCTTTAAGCACTTTGTTGATTTTTCTTGGAGTAAAAAAGGAACTTTACACCCCTGAAATGGACTCTTATCTCCATCTTGTTCCTTTTTAGCCAAAAGCATTGTGCATCACTGAAGCACGTCAATAAACACTCAACAGCAGTTACTTGATAAAAAGCGAAGACACACTTTTTCTAGGCTTTAGGTAGCTTGTGCAGTGCTGGGTGAAATTAGCACTCTCTGATTTGGCAAATCACAGGAGGGAAGCCACGTTAATTAGGTTAACAGTTAGCCTGGTTTCCACATCCCAGGAATCGAATGTGGCACTTTTCATTTAGCAATTCAAAGAGTCTGGTTGTGCCCCTCTCTGAAATGATTTAACACAGTTTTTATGGTGTGTGACCCCGTTTTTAAGTCCCAAAATTATGATGACCCTAGCTGCAGAGATCTAAAAGGCACACAGTGGCACTGCAGGGGAAAGCTGAGAAAAGTTTATAAATGTAAATGTCCTCTGATGCAACATGAGCACATGCAATCTTGCCAGCTTGGACACCATTGTTGTATTACAGCAGTTCAACAAACATGTTAAAAAGAAGAGTGCAAATAAATTATTCTGTGTACAGGAATATAACTGACCAAGTACTACTTCTCATGAGGAGTATGGTGGCTCCATCAGAACACAACTGCCCAGTCAACAGCATCAGTGTTACAAAGATAGTTCCATCATTAGATCTTACACATTATATTTAAAGGAGCAGTGTGTGGGATTTAGTGGCATCTAGCAGGGAGGACTGCAGATTGCAACCAGTCGAAACTTCTCCCAGTTTGGATTGCTTCAGTGTTCATTGTTCAGAAGGTTTTTACCAGGAGCCAAATTATCTGCAGATGTCTCTTTCTCTTTGACCTTTTTTAAAACTGGTAAAAACACTGAATAAAGCAGTTTCATGTCACAAATCAGTGTTTCTTTGACGCTGTTCAGCTCGTCGCAGACTAGCCGCTGGCCCAGCACCTGCTAATGTGAGCTTACCTTTTCAAAATCCAGACATTCAGGAGATTTTAACTAAATGCCAAATTATCCACAGTGGTCTCAACCTCTCCAAAACAAACGGACCTGGTGATTTAAACTGATAAAAACACTGAATAAATCAGTATCATGTAAAAAACATCAGTGTTCTTCTGACGCCGCCCATCACAGAGGGGCTGCTAACTTTTAAGGCCGACGTGAAAAAATGTTAATGGCCCTATCTAGTTTGGTTTGTCCAATCTGGGCTACTGTATGAACATGGTGGTGCAACACGACAATCTCTGTAGATGAGGAACCACGCTCTATGTAGATATTATGGCTCATTCAAAGTAGAGAAAACACAGGTGATTATACACTAATAAAAACATACTTTTGTATGATATTCCATTTCTACCAATATATCCCCCTAAATCCTACACACTGGACCTTTAAGACAGTGTTATCCAAGCTTCAGTATCCAACATGTATAAAATGTCAAAATGTCAAAATCACTCCACCCTCACCAGCCTCCATACTAAAGTAGGCTGCACCCACTAGCACTGCTCAAACACAAGGTGCAGCTTTTCCTTTAGGCTTAAGAAAATAAATCAGTGCTCTGTAGGTTTCTTTCCTGTAGAAATCAAGGTCATACAGTGTCTTTTAAATCTAGGACAGTTCTCCTCATGAGACAAGCTGTTCATCTACCTCGTATTACAAGGGTGGCAGAGCAACCGGCTCTATAGAAGTGTTCACAACTGCACCACAAGTGCGAATGTCACTGAACAGCGTGGCAGGTGTATTGTACAACTGTACTTACTTCCCCCCTAAAATAAGCTGAACTTACGAAATGCTTAAAGCCTTTGTTCTCATGTAAACCCACATGTTTCTGCGCTAACAGGACCTTGTGATCCACTGAAGGATCCTGGACGTCATGTTGCGCACTCTCCAGCATCAGTGCTGTTGATTGATGAATTTGTGATGTGAGCAGCCAACCTGCTGGAGGCCTCCCAGAGCTGTTTACTGCTGAGAAATTTATGGACCGTGGTAAGTATTTTCTTTTCTTTTGTGTGCTCACTTTGTGCCCCCTCAGTAAATTCCTCTGAGAGACTTCAGCCTAGTTGCCCAGATTAAATATTTCTGCCTGTAAGTGGTCGGTTGGAGCTGGCATGCAGCTTTTAGTGAGTAGAAAAGTGCGTTTGCCTCACTGTAACTAAAATTTTCAGGCAGTATAAATGTTTCTACACCCCACACTTAAAAAGTCTCATATCCACAACCTGAACAAAAGTAAGAGTGAAAAAACACACCCTGACACTCATACAGACAAATGAGCACAGCAAACACAGTGCGCGCACGCACACACACACACACACACACACACACACACACACCTACACACACACACACACACACACACACATGTCTCTGTAAACAAGCGCTAGTCTCTGTTGGTGGCTCTCTCTGTCAGATATTTCTCAGCAGGATACAGTCTGATCAGCAGCTTCTTGTTGACGGCTTGCGAACATCCTCGTTTCATCATGTTCAAACAGTAGGAAGCCTCACACCTCACCTCATTCCCCTCCTCACACAGGAAACAGGAGGTCTCACATCATGCTCCTGCGTTGTCACCAGAAACCACTCTAAGACCAGCGCATGTAACACTCGTTCAACGTAAACACTAATCTGGTCCTTGTCGTAGGCTGAGGCAGTCTCTCCATAAGGTTGTGTGGAAGCCGGTTCCTAAAATAGAGCAATGTCAGATGGTCATCGACCAGGCCCCCAGGAAGTGCACTGGGCTTTGAAGCCAATTTTGGCAGTGGGCAAACAGTGGAATTACATCTTCCAAGTCCGTCATGTGCCCAAAAAACTTTTTCCAGTAGACTTGAGTTTGTAAGAGACATCTGTAAATCAGTGGATACACTTTTTTGTGCGTCACAACTCGCGTGCAATGACTGGTTTTACTAATGAAATTTAAGCAATTCAGTCCGATAACATTTGGAAAGTCTTGAAGGGCTTCACGATTAAATCATTTTATCCCCATTACTGCTCTATGGGTCCAATGATGCGGAAGCAGCCCCGATTATCCGGGTAATTTTATTCCCGACAGCTGAACGTTTTTGGCTTAGAGTTGCAAGAGAGTCAAGCAAACTGAACTGCCCAGCTTTGTAGCCTTGCTGTTTCATCTGCCCAGGTGTAGCAGCTCCCAAACAGCCTGCACTGCCAGGTTCATTACCTTCATGAGAAGGAGAAAGCACAAGCAGGCAGGGCAGAGCAAAGACACAGGAGGGGTCGTCACAGTAGCAGGTGTAATTTGTCGCTTATTATGATAAGGATTGTAATTTATTGTTTAACACTAGGCCTATATTTGACTTTTGGAAACATTAAACCTGAAGTGTGGCGTTTTAATAAAATCCCATGCAAATGTGCAGCATATGTGACAGTTACTGATTTTTTTGGCCCTTTTGGGGGCAGCAGAATGTACAATAAGCTAACAGACACAACACTGATATATTATCACCTTATAAATTTGTGATGTTCAAGGTGTTAGTAAGCAGGTGCCTGTTCATAGATCCAACAAACACGGGACATTATCATCCCAGTCCACTTGATAATTGTAGGTCTAATCACCTAACTCTTATTTCAGTTCTAATTTGGTTCCCACCATTTTCACCAAATATCTGTCTCTTTAGCTGCTGAATGATCCACTGTGTTCACCAGCTAGTCTCTAAGTGTGTCTGTTTGCTGTGTGGCGATGGACAAGTGGTGCACAGTGAGTTCACCAGAGCTTGTTTAGAGGGAACAGCTGCCTGCTGTGTCTTGAAACTGGATCAGACTGAACCAAACAGTAAAGCTGTTGGCTGTAAAACCAAAACAGTGAGCTAAAAGTGACTAAAAAGTGGCAGATTTGGGGATAATATGTTGAGAACACCTTTGGTTCACCTCAGAAACTGTGCTGCCTTTCCTCATTGGAGAAGTTTCAGTGAAAATTCAACAAGTTGACGTGAAAGCTTGTGCTGCTTTAACCTGAGAGGCAGGCTCAACCTTTAACCAACAGGTCTGCTCATGTTTTTGCAGAAAATAAACTGTGAACAGTTTGATAAACCCCTGAGCTCTTTCATTTTGTCACAAGGTGTGTAAGGTGTTCTTTTAGATTGCTCTATATATTTATATATATTTTCTGCTGGCATTTGATGAAATGGACATATGAGCCAGTCTCAGACTCTGGAGAGGGGCCTGATCTTTGCTGTGCTGCACATTGATCCGCTCTGTGGCCCGAACCTGTCTGAAGTCTGGAATCTCTACTAGGCTTCAAGTCCAGACTGAGGGAGAAAAAAAACCTCAAAGTGACATTGACCAGAGGATGAAAAAAAAACCTCAAGGTGAAGAGAGGGAGGAAGGAGGTAGGGAGTGACAGAGTGCAGTAAGAAACCAGTGTGTGGAGAATTTAGCAATCCACTGCCATTGTTATCTTGGTAGCAGATGGAGACTGAATTGTGTGTATGTTCTGTGATTAATGAAGGTGCTTGTCAATAAGACGATGCAGGCGGGATATTAATTCATCAGTCTGGCAGGAGACTGACTATAATTGAAGAATGTTTTCTCTGGATGTGGAGCACATAGAAATAGGACTTTCTTTATAGCTGGAAATATAGCTGAGAGTTGTGTTCAGTGTCACAATGTAACACAGCAAATTATATTTGACAGAAGAATCTCATCTCCATGTCCATTCAATAGTTTTCTATATACTCTTCAGCTGGAGATTGAGTAATGGAGTCATAAAATTGCAGATGTTCAAAATTTCATTTCCTGAGCATTGAACCAAGCATCTAAACGTCATCCTTCAGCATCAAATTACATGCATATATCTGTTTTTTTGTTTTTTTTTTAAATAAAAATTGCATAAACTACAGACCCTTTTACTGTGGGTAACCAATATGATGTTTTTTTGGCGCCCAGGGCTTAACTCGAGGCAAAGCAATTGTCTACAGCCATTAGCTGGCACTAGCTAGCAAGTTCTGTTGGCTTTTTTTAGACAATGGAGGAAGATAATGTGAGTGGTGCATTCAGAAATACTCATTTCAAATGTTGGAACATACACTGGCACAAACTTGACTGTCGGAATGTAATGTTCGGGTATCCGGAGCACCAGAGCTCTTGGAGTGCCAAGGCGCACTCTGTCTGGGGAGACGGAGCAGCAAAGTGCTGCGATGAGTGAATATGTGATTAACTTCACCGTTGTTCATTCATATAGAAATATACCACTCCATTTCTTACCAACTCCAGTTACCTGAAAAAGTAAACACTGACCAACGGGATCAGACTGGCCGATCCGTATGCTCTCACTCAGTGGATGGATGATGTCACAGGTCTGCTGAAGGTGGGATGGCCGGCTTTGTGGTTGGTTACTATGCCAGTCTTACAGAGGAGGATGGCACTTAAAGGGTTTCCTCCAGTTTGTTTTGCTATCAAAGCTAATATTAGCTAAAGCTCTAAAAAGTTAGCATTACGGAGAAATCCAGTTTTCCTCTTAATGCCTCCCCAGTTTCTGATTAGGTGGACATGATAACCTTTGATACTCATAATGTTATTCATCTCTACAACAGTAAATACCTTTTCCCCCTAACCTGATATGAAGTGAAAGCATTTTTGATGATTGTCTCCATCCAGTCCTCATTTCCTCCTTTGTCTTATCGCATTTAACCATAGTTGTCTTCATTTTTGCTGACGGATTGTGGCTGCTGGTATGTGCTAAAATTTAAGCTTTGAGCCATGACTCCTTCTATTCTGGCTCCCAATGACACAACAAGATGAAATTTTAAGACTCCTATGTAGCCTATAGCCCTGTGGTGGCGAGTTCTGTTTTGCCTCCAGCTAAAGAAAAGACGCAATTGAGACATTGGTCCTAAAAGGGTCTATAGTTTCTAGATGATTTAACCAGTGTCTTATGCCTCATTTTTAACACAATTTTGTTTTGTATCCGTATTTCCGTATAGTATAAGGAGTAGGCCCCTAGTGTTCCACACAAGGAAATCTATCTCTTCACAGATGGACAGAAAGTCCACCACAGAAATGGCAGCAAAATTCATTTTGAGTGTTTTTTTTGTCCAGTCTTTTGAAATTAGTGATGGAGCAGTACAGAGACACATATAGGACCAGTATTCCATAGCGACAAATAAGTGAAGAAGTTGGCCTGTCAGTTGTGTAACCAGTTTTGTGAAATATTTTGTCAAAAGATGCATGATCCACTATGCATCCACTCTATATGTTACACAGCTAGCGTTATAATAATGCTAGCCGGACCAAAAACAAGGTGGATGGAAGAATTTCACAAACATTGGAGATCACTGAGGTTATCATAGGAATGAATGGACTTCTGTTAACTCTCGTACGTACAGTACACTATGTGGAAACAAGGCGTTTATGCAAGTTGTATATTACATCGATTTGGCAGATGCTTTTGCTCAAAGTGATTTTCATGTCTTCCCAACGTAGACACAATGGGCCTCACTCACTAATATGTGCATAGAAACATTCACAAAAATAAGTGTGCATGCAAGATTACTGTCGGATTCATGACCACTGTGCATATGTTAGTAAATCAGAATCATTCCTCATTATTCATTAAATTGGTTCACTGGTTTGCCTAGAGGTGTATCACGGTGAAGCTGTTTCTATAAACATATTGGTGAATGTCTTGGCACTCTGAAACAGCTGATAAGCCGTTTGTCCATCTCTTCAGACATGTTATATCAGTCTCTGAGGATACGTCTCTCTCCTGAAGGCAGGGGCTGCAATATCTTCCAGCACGGCTAGATATACCATCCTAAGACCTGCCTGGAGGTAAATCAGTCTTTGATAGACCATTTATATATATGCAATTTAATGGCAGAAGAAATTGGTGGGAGACAATAACTGACAATAATTAATGAGGATGAAAAGGCATCACTTTCATAGATATGTAATACATTTGGCCAGTGCATTGGTGAATTAATGATTTTCAATCCTGTTCTTAGTTATAACCTTTTATAATGAATACAGTTTTAATATGCTATGCATTTTGTTAAAAGGTACATTTACATTTTCTAGGAGAGCCAGGCCTTCATCACGTGTGGTCTGAGGCAGCTCTAAATGTGTTTGCAGAGTATGAACAAACTCAGGTATAAAAATGATGAATTTCAGATAATTGAGTAGATCGTCCATATGCATGGTTTAAGCACAGATTTGTGTGTATGCAGTGTTTGTAACTGAGGCCGATTGGGAATATGAAGGGTTCTGAGTCTTGTGCAACAGCACTTAAAAATGTGGATGGAACCAGAGATTAAACCAAGAGCCCTGCGACTGATGACTGACCTGTTGTCCCAACTGAGCTACGCCTGCTGGTTAGCTTTAACCTGATGGCATGTTGATAAATCCACCACTTTCCAACATTCATAGTTCCCATACAATGGATCCAAACTGGTGATCCCTTAACTTTTCATATTGCACCACGATTGGTTTTACAACTATCAGTAAGATTGTCATGTAATTTAGTGCAGACATTCACATGCCCCACAGAATGAAGTACAATGATTTTGGCAAGTTTTCATCTGACTTCAGGTTGAAATTTAAAATTTTTCTAATACTTTGGTTTATGAGCAGATTCCTGCAAAACCAATAACATTGTCATTAGCTTCAGCTGTAGCCTACTTTGTGTTTATTGCTGATTAGCCCATGCAAGCATGCTAACACATTAATAAGATATAAACATTGTAGCTACCTGCTTAAAATCAGCATATTAGCATTAGCATTTAGCTAAAACACCACTGTGCCTGAGTAGCCTCTGGCCTGACAGAGCAGCTATGTTAGTCTTGTTACTTTTTCTACCACATTGAGACAGTTGAGTGAGTTTGTTCCCACTTTTAAATTTACTTGACGTTTAGCCTAGGTTGCTTTTCCACCCATTGGTTTCCATTTAACAAAAACCCTTTCTCAGGAATTTTCTTCATTTTCTTGGCTCTAGTGTAACAATTAACCTTATTCTAGATACTTAAACTTGTCTGATTGAATGTTCTTTCTTTCTTTCTGTGATCAGCTCAACTCATTACTTTTTCCCTTTGTTTTACCAGAAATGAAGATTCCAATACTTCATACACAACCAGCGCTGCAGCCACTGTAGTAAACACAATGCTTCTTTTGAACGCAGTCTTCCCTGATGAGGATATTTTCATGATATTTGAGGAGGGATTTAATAATTGATCCCATAATTGTTGTGATTACAATTACGGTGGTAATCATCATCATCATTTCCCGGACAGAGTCCTCATCCCTAATGCTTTGCGTGGCTCAGTGGGCCAGTAACTTCACTCGATGGGCAAAACAGACCGAGGTGATGAAGCCTAAACCCATTCAGCCGATCGTCTGTGGTCTGGCGGTGCTGCGCCAAGCCTCATTAAGAAATTACTGAAATCATAAGTTATGGATTATTACGTACAGGTAGCCACTTCATAATCATTAACATCATGATTTGTGAGGGGGTTATAAAAACAGAAGAGAGCTCACTGCTAATGGGAGACCACGGCCTCAGTGATTAGCCATTTTAAAGAAGTAAGTTTTCTCCTCTCCATCAGTGATTGCTGTCTCAAACCTCCCAGTCTGATCTGTTGGGGGATTCACTGGTAAAAATGCCTTTGGATGTCATGAGTTTAATGTTTCCAGTTGCAGTACATAAAGATCTGGATCACAGAACCTCAAGACAGACAGCAAAAAAAGTAATACTGGGGGATGGTGGTGGTGTAATGTCTGATTTATTCAGAAGAAGAAAATAGTTAAGACACTTCCTTTGCCAGTGATAAAGAAATCTATTACCTCAAACAATCTCTATCATGACCATAGGAACAGCAAAAAAATATGGATGAATAGTGTTTGAAGGTCACCGTCTTTCATTTTCCTCAAGAACATTCATAAAACTCATAAAAGCTCAAGGAGCTCATAAAAGCAAAAGGAAAAAAATTGCTTCCTTAAAAAGCTAACAGACATTCAGATTGTCTGCATTTGCAGAAAAGACAGAGTAATCGATTTTTGTGGATTTTCCTCTTTAGGCTGTAGTTAGACAATTTCCCTCCTTAAAAAAAAAAGCAAATAAAAAAACCTTTCCTTTCTCCTTTAGTCTGTCCATTCCACTGCTGAGACACTCAGGGCCATCTCAGAGACAGCTCTGCTATTGACTGCTCTCATTTAAGCAGCACTGAAGCAGTATGTCGGAGGAATCGATACCAGCCGCCTATGAGAACCACGTATGAGTGTGTGTGTGTGGGTGTGTGGTGCAATAAGAACTGCCTCGGCCTATTAGCTGCATTCATCATCACACTCCCATGGTGGTATGGTCACTGGTGACTGCCGTGGTGTTTACACACCCAGGCTCCTTAAGCGCCCTGCTCTATTAACTCTCTGCATTTACATGATGCCCACATCCGTTCGTTTCTCCCTGGAGGTGAGGAGCTTGAGCTGTGGACCATAAATAACATGAATTGTCCAATTTCTGCTCAGGTTGGATGCTGTTGGTATAATTGCAGCCCAGATAATGGTTTCTATTTCTGCCCAGGTATTTGGTCAGCAGTGAAAAGTAACCAAGTACATTTTTTATTTGACTGTTTCCCTTTTAGTGTGGAAATTGTTCTACTTTTCAGTACACTGTATTTATCTGACCAAAGGTGCTAATTACTTCAGTACTCCAGATTTTACACACAAAGCACGATCACTTTACACTATGAAATATGATGCATTGTTATGGATCAACCTTGAAGGTGTAATTCTTTCAGGAAATAATTCATTCACATTTTGGAGATGTTAGGCTTTGGTCTCCATACCTAATAACATAAGAACATGAACATGTTTGGGAGATTTGAGATTTTGGTTACTTAGTAACACAACCTTAAACAAACAACATATTAATATAATTTATTGTCAGTATTCTATGTCAGATTTATGGGCTTTAACATTTTTCTGACACTGAATTTTGGTCCCCTGACATCACAACCTAAATTGTGGCATTGTGGCATTTGTGTCAAGGTGGATATTGGCAGAAATCTGAGAAAAATGGATAAACGTTTGAGAATAAAACTTTACACTAAATATATTACGAGTTAATATAACAAGAAAATGTGAGCACACTGAGTAAATATCGAGACTATGGGTTGAAAATGAATGGTTAAACTTTGTAAATGTGTGTTTTTTATAAATGTGACAACTGTGGATTAAAAAGTAATGGCTACAATAATTAAGAATAATGTTTTCCAGCTGGCCAAATAATGACTGAATTCTATTTGCATCAAGTGATATTGGGCTACAACCCAGTGGGGCAGAAGAACAAGGTGTAAACGCAACATAGAAGTATCATCACATTGTAAAGCTGTAGCAACTGCTTATTTACGCTACTAACAGAAACAAAGATACATTGGCAAGTCCAATATTCACTCTCCTTTTAGCTCCATTTTTGCAGTAAATATCTGTATCTTAAGTTGCTGAATGCATCATTATATTCACAAGCCAGTCTCTGTGTGTGTCTGCCGCTCGCTGCTTTGCAGGCGATCAGTAATGGGTGTTTTAATGAACACTATGAGAGCAGTGACAATGTAACCAAAACTGCAAATTTGTGGGTTGTGAAACCAAAACAATGAGCTCAAAGACACTAAAACACTCTGTAATACTGAGGGGAATGTCAGAGTGAGGTGATATTGCTCTGTGTTGGTTCATCATTACAACTGACTCCATTTACTTTACACTTAGTCAGTTGATCCTTTTGCGAAAGTGGAAACAGACAGACATTTTCAACTTGTCCTCTTGAGCACTTCCAAGTGGTATTGTTGACATTGCTGTCAAAGAGACAAGGGAATCGCTCACCGTATTACTCAGAGCCCAGCAATTAGCAACAATTACTTAGGTTGTTCCAATTAAAGAAAATGTTGGAGCTGATTTTTTTTAGCTGAAGAAGACTTCGGGAGACTTTGATGGATTACGTACTTAATAAAGACTTGATCGAGGAGAATCACAGTTCAACATACAGAATGTCGCACAGTGTATGCCATCCAGAGATTCTGGGGGTGTCCCTGCCCAGCCCTACCCAAACAGTAATCCCTTGCGTTTCACTCCAAGTTCCCAAATGAGGTTACCAGTCTAGTTTTCTGAAGTTTCTATTGGCTACTGACTTTAAACAACAAGCATACTGGCTTGCTCTAAATCACCACGACTGTCTCTTATAAAAAGAACATATCTAAAAGAGACTGTTGTATGTTGAGCCTGGGGCACATGGCAATTTCCCTTCCCCAGCAAGGCACCTTTATCCAGAAAGCTCTACTCTCTCCACTAGAACTGGGAGACCAAAGATGGAGTGCATTCATAACAAAGGTAAAGTAGCCTGACCTTGAAGCCCAGGCCTTCTGCTGACCTGACTGTTACCTTAAGCATAACTGTCATCCATTTCCTTTACTGAGCAAGGTTGAAGGCTATAAAACAAAAAGGTCCTTCACAGTTCCACCATCTGTCATTTCCACTACTGGGGATAGTAACTGCAAAGAACTTACACTGATACACTTTGGTAACTGCAGATACTTGTCAATCTGTCTTGCGGTATGAGGGGCACGGCCTTTCCAAAGTGTAATTTTTCGGCCCTTGATACAGCACCACCATCAGGCAGATTGGATTCATAGTTTGTGGGCAGCATTTGCAAATAACTTCCAATCGTTGTTGAAAAGTTCTATGTCTCTACAATGTACCATCTCACTAGAATTTGCTAAAATATACATAAAAAAATATCAGGTGAAAACAATAGGGTTTCAGCATGTTGGCCTCTAACCCCTAACCAACCAGCACTGCAGGCATTGTAGTAAACATGAATACACTGATCCCTGATGAGGATATTTCTGTGATATCTGAGGAGGGATTTAATAACTGATCCCACAACTGTTGTGATTACAGTTATTATAGTAATCATCATCATTTCCTTGTCCCAGACGCTCTGTGTGGCTCAGAGGACCATTAACCTTACTACTCATAATGATAACTTAAGGCAAATAAAGTTGCCCATTTCAGTGTAAAAATATATTGATTGGTGTAGCTTTAGACAATCTCTTCAACCCGTGTCTTCAAGCCTGTGTCGGTCAGACTGTGTTTGTTTGGGTCGCACTGTGCTCTGTTTCGCCCGGCTTCCCCCTGTCCAGCTATCCTTTGTTTGGCACATCAATCACTCAGAGCAGAGCATGTCCCTCACCGTGCTTCTGATCGGATCAGGTCGGCAGTGATTTACGCATAAGGTCAACTGCAGCCTTTTGAAATCCTTCACTCTGCCAGTCAACTGGGCTAACAAATTTCAAGAATCATAAAATAAAGTGAAATAAAAGCGGAAAGTTCAGACTTCATCCCAGAGGTCTGCATGTGTTTTCTTCCATACAAAACGGAAAGGTCATCCGATCAGAGCAGGACTTCAGTGATACACAATGACTGAACAGGAAGATTTATGGGCAAATGTGGGTACTTTACATTGTTGACAGTGGCATTTGGTTTAAATAGACACAGTATTTCTCCTGGAGCCATGTACAAAGCCCTCTGATTGTTGAATCACTGATAATAGGAGTGTGTGTTACAATATACACAACATCACCTTTTTGGATGGTAAATTGATGGCCATGGTCGTTTCTGATGATCAGGATCATTCAAGCAGCATACTGAATTAATTCACCTGATAAGGACACTCGGGAGAATAGAATGAAATTGTTTAATGGCCAAACATTTGACCATTGCTCTTTCATTTGAGCCACAGTTGTCCAAATAACCTTGCTCCTTTTTCCATCTAAATGCAAATGGACGGGTACTAAAGGAGGTGGAAACCACTTCCACTTGGTATCTGCCCATTTGTGTGTGCACTGTTGTAACCATAAGGTTTTGTTCTGGTATTGTGAGAAATGCATTGCCCGCTCACTCATCTATGAATTTCAAGAAGGTTTCAGACGGCCCAGGACGTGATGGGAACAGTAGGTATTAATATATGTGTTGTAATGTAATAGGAGTCTCAATGCTTGTTGTTGATGGTGTCAGTGACCAGATGTACAACAAAAGTTTTAGCTTGTAAGGCAGGTTGGGACATGTTTTTAAATCAGTTTTTTGTGCAGTTTTAAAAGTAGTTTTATATTCTAGAACAAAATGCATGTGTTGTTGGAAAAATAATGTTTTTTTTCTAGCTCCAATGGCATCAAGCCTTAAGACATGACGCCTGACAGTTTCTTTAGGTTTCCTTTTGAGGTCGGGGTCCAGGTTGTTCTAATGCACTGTTCATGCATTTTCCTACGAAAAGTATTGCACCAGAATTTGTACATATCCAATGTAATCATGAGAAAACTTTCTCCAGAAGGTCATAAGTGTCGACTTGCATTTTTGGACATGATCACAGATGCAGCTGTGTGTAGGGAACAACAAACCAAATGGAGAGAGACGTTGCCGTTTGACCACATGTTTTAACGGACTAGAAAATAAAGTGTGAGACCTTACAAAGGCTGTCTTTAAGTAAATGGTTGTTTAGTCACATGCTGGGGATTGCTTTAACTCTGCCAGTCTTTTGAAAGTGTGAGAACTGAAAAGCTCCACTTCTCAAATGCCACATTTGATTACATGTTTATGGTTGCACAAAGAACAACGCTAAAAAAATGTGGCTATTCCATCTGTTGCTTTCTATTTGTCCTGTGTTGGTTTGTAAATAACTGTCTGTGGCTCATTGTTAAGTAGCTTAAAAAGGCAGTGGGGTGGAACCACTGAAAAAAAGCACTGCAAACATCTGTGTTCTTTTGAATAAAAATCAAAAAAAAAGAAAAGAAAAAAAAGAATAACACCTCTGATGGAAGATGCAGTTAAAAAGACCGAAGCTACAGGGAGCCTGCCTTCGCTTGCTGAATAAAACTCCACGAACTATTTGAAATAAAACACCTTCCAAAGGGTCAGTATCATGAGAGCTGAAGTGAAACTTGAACTTCAGGGCTCTGTACCAGCTGTACAACTCTCACAACTAACTTAACTTTATTTTTCAGTACGACTAACATTCAGTTATCTTTTCCGAGCTGCAGTTTATAAGCATCGTTGCCTGTTTGCCGTTTATCTAACCTAATGAATAGTTGTGTTACACTCTCATTTTGTTAGTCAGAAAGTCACAGACCACAGCTGTGGAAGTGGCTGGCAAACAAGAAAGCAAGATACAGACACTGAGAGATTTATTACCCAGCAAGGTTAGCAAGAGAGACAGACAGACAGGCTAGAGAGCGATGCACTGCAAGCTAAGTGACTGTTATTTCAAACTTTGATAGAAGAGAACAGTTTACCTAACTGCTGTCCTGGCAATTCACTCTTGTTGTATTCTTTTTCTCTTTTCCTGGCTAGAAGGGTAGCTCTACTTCATCCCCTCATGGAAGTTGCAAACTGTAACACTACCTTTGATACAAAGGGGTGTCACGGCCTTGGCCGTAACAAGGGGAGGCGGGACCCTTGCGTAATTTGCTGGGAATGTGCAACTTGCGTATTGAGCGTAGTGAGCGTAGGGTCACCTGGCTGTGTGTGTGGGACATTTCAAGCACTCTATGGGGCCCTGTGCCAGCTACGGGGCCTTTTGCGGCCACTTTTTTCATTTATGCAGCCTGCTGGTTCTGGTGTAAGGTGCTAGGCGACTTACTCAAATACTAATGCTTCTACCCTGTTTCATCTTACTGATGAAATGTCTAAAGTTTGCCACAGACCTGATTTAAAGCTTTTAACCAAACTCCCATATGAAATGTCATCAGTTTGGACGATAGAGGCCGCAATGCAGTTGTAAAAATATCAGCTTGGCTTCAGTATTTATGACTGAGATGAATAGTAATGCCAACGACTTAACAACATCGCCAAGCGCTTTAGCCTGTGTATTTTCCAACTGTACAGCACATTGGCATTTTAACACATCATAATTAAATAGAACAAAGATAATGAGTACATGCCAGCTGAGAAAATGAGGTCTTATCTCGTGAAACTAGGTCTGTAGTCAGTTTGTTTTTCAGAAAGTAACCAGAACCTCCTCTGGGTCGCTAGCTGCTCTGAGTTATGTGAACATTGTCACTCTAATGTTGCTAATATTTATCCTGGTGTGCAGAGGTGGAGCCAGACATTGTAAACATTGAGTGCTCAGAGCAAACCTCTGGAGGGGTATGGGGCATGCTCCCCTGGGAACATTTTTTCACTGTTTACAGCAGCTACACACGTGGACAAAATTGTTGGTACCCCTCAGTTAATGAAAGAAAAACCCACAATGGTCACTGAAATCGCTTGAAACTTGCAGAATTAATAATAAATAAAAATTTATTGAAAATTAAACAATCAAAATCAGCCATCACTTTTGAATTGTTGATTAACATAATTATTTAAAAAAACAAACTAATGAAACAGGCCTGGACAAAAATGATGGTACCTCTATAAAAGATTGAAAACTATTTGACCAGAGTGACATGATTAACTCAGGTGTGTCCTTCAATTGACATCACAGGTGTTTCCAAACTCATAATCAGTCAGTCTGCCTATTTAAAGGGAGACAAGTAGTCACTCTGCTGTTTGGTGAAAAGGTGTGTACCACACTGAACATGGACAACAGAAAGCGAAGGAGAGAATTGTCCCAGGACATACGAAAAAAAATTATAGACAAACATCTTAAAGGTAAAGGCTATAAGACCATCTCTAAACAGCTTGAAGTTCCTGTGACAACAGTGGCTCATATTATTCAGAAGTTCAAGACCCACGGGACAGTAGCCAACCTCCCTGGACGTGGCCGCAAGAGGAAAATTGATGACAAATTGAAGAGACGGATCGTTCGAATTGTATCCAAAGAGCCCAGAACAACCTCCAAAGAAATTAAAGGTGAACTCCAAGGCCAAGGTACATCAGTGTCAGATCGCAGCATTCGCGCTGTTTGAGCCAAAGTGGACTTCATGGGAGACGACCAAGGAGGACACCACTGCTGAAAAAAAATCATAAAAAAGCGAGACTGGAATTTGCAAAAATGCATGTTGACAAGCCACAAAGCTTCTGGGAGAATCTCCTTTGGACAGATGAGACCAAACTGGAGCTTTTTGGTAAGGCACATCAACTCTATGTTCATAGACTCAAAAACCAAGCATACGAAGAAAAGAACACTGTCCCTACGGTGAAACATGGAGGAGGCTCAGTAATGTTTTGGGGCTGCTTTGCTGCATCTGGCACAGGGTGTCTTGAATGTGTGCAAGGTAAAATGAAATCTGAAGACTATCAAGGCATTCTGGAGAGAAATGTGCTGCCTAGTGTCAGAAAGCTTGGTCTCAGTCGCAGGTCATGGGTCTTCCAACAGGACAACGATCCAAAACACACAGCCAAAAACACCCAAGAATGGCTGAGAGAAAAGCGTTGGACTATTCTAAAGTGGCCTTCCATGAGCCCAGATCTGAATCCCATTGAACATCTGTGGGAGGAGCTGAAACATGCCATTTGGAGAAGACACCCATCAAACCTGAGACAACTGGAGCAGTTTGCTCATGAGGAGTGGGCCAAAATACCTGTTGACAGCTGCAGAATGCTCATTGACAAATACAGAAATCGTTTAATTGCAGTGATTGCCTCAAAAGGTTGTGCAACAAAATATTAAGTTATGGGTACCATCATTTTTGTCCAGCCCTATTTCATTAGTTTGGTTTTTTAAATAATTATGTTAATCAACAATTCAAAAGTAATGGCTGATTTTGATTATTTAATTTTCAATAAATTTTTATTTATTGTTACTTTTGTAAGTTTCAAGTGATTTCAGTGAGAATTGTGGGTTTTCCCTTCTTTAACTGAGGGGTACCAACAATTTTGTCCACGTGTGTATATACATAACTCAACAAATGATGAGGATGACTCATTTTCACACCTGTCATCTAAATAGAGGCAAACTTCTTCGTCTGATCTTACTATTTTTGAATTACATAACACAGCCTTGGTAGGGTAGGAGTTTGGTGTAAACAGTATTAATAAAGTTGAAATGCATTTTGGTTATACTATGCTGCAGTACATGTTCTCAGAATGAATGTTTTGCTGACAAATTTGCTACCTTTAAATCCGTGGCATAATAACTTGGGCCCAGACCAACAGATTCATGTTTACTCAATTATATTAGATTTCTTTAGGGAATAGCATAGTTTCTGGGCTCTCAAGAAATCATTTGGTGCTGGAGCCCTGGTTGTCACCCCACCACTCTGCCCCTGCCAGTGACAATAATTTTTCACAGCTCTTAAACTCGTTTAATCTGACTTAAAGGGGCAATAAGCGGATATTCATCATTTCTAGATTGAAGAAAGAATGAAGAAAGAAATCGCTATGTGAAGAACTAGAGGTGTAATTTCATCTGGAGTATAGCATGACCTCACACACCCTCTCTCTGTGCTGATCTCCAGCCCCTTGTTTACAAACCGGTCCAGCTGTACATTCATGTACGTTCATGTGAATCGCCGCCTCCTCCCTCCTCTCGGAGCCCTCGGCCCTCCCTCCCTATAAAAGGCTACAGCCAGTGAGCAATGGCAGCGTGTATTTTTGAAGCGAAATGGTGGAGAGCGGAACGGAACGTTTACCTGAAGACGACCAGGATCCGACATTACCTTTAAAGAAACAACGGTTGTTGGCGAAGAAGTTGTCGGATAAAGAAAGGGACAGAACCCGGATTAACATTGGCCTTGCATTTCCAAGGTGGAGAGCACTGCGAGAGCTAAAGGGACTACAGTTTGACTCAAAGCTAGCTCTTCTTCTCCTGGACACGTAACGTTGAGTAAGAACATAAAGTCAAATGTCTGTTTTAATTAGTGTTACAGTAACATTAGGCACATGTCGCTATGTTGATTCAATTAAATTTAATGTTACAATTGTAGCATGGGTTAATGTCCGGAGCTTGAGTTATTAGCAGCTCTGTCCCATCAATGGGTCAGACGTTACGGTTATGTTAGGTGAGTAGCCCGGCAGCCCAGCTAACATTTGCAATTAGCATTGTAAAATGTAGCCAGGCAGGAGAGCAGAGGTAGATGGAGGTGTGGCTCATGACACACTTTGTTTTGGTCTGCAGGCAGTGCACAACAGCAAACCTAGCAGTGAAACGATTTCGCTTTTTGCCCCTTTAAGCTTTTTTTTTTAATGTGCAAGTAGCACCATAATATCTCACCAAGGTTAACAGTAACTGAGCAAGATAACAAAGTAATTCAAATTACTTTTTTGTCAAACACAAAAGTGTTAAGTGGTTAGGACATCACACAAATCCCCATAACGACTTTCATAGTCACACTGATCACTATCATGAAGTCATTCAATTCTTGTGATGATAGCTTTCAACAAAATAAATGTCTACTTGTGATACTACTTATTTCATAAAGATGATGATTAAATCGATGATTACAACACATGATGTGCTTTAATAGTCTGTAAACAAACAGAAAATGCACAAGAACAGTCATATTATGTTTTTTTGAAGCCTTTAAATTAGTCTCCAGTTATTTGTGCAATTACACAGACACCTGTTTCATTCATTCCACATTTAGCTGTATTATAAAAAAACCCCTTCTCTTTGACTATGAAAGACAACTAGCCCTAAATGAAAAGGACAACAAAGCCTTTATGGCAGCAAATGAACCTCACAACAGTTTAAAAGTGGCTATAGAGTTATGCTGCATGAACAGGAAATATTGCACATTGATAAAAAGGCTCTTGGGATGACATCATTATTAATTAAGTGAAAAGAAGATTGTGAAAATTAGATGAGCGAGGTGGAAGGGTATAGATATCTTTCTGAAGCGGTCTACTGAACAATTAACACCCCCCCTCACCCATAGCTATCAAATATACTTCATTACCTGCAAGCACTCTCCAAGGAAAGGAAAAAAAATCATATCATATGTACAAAGACAATAATTTTAGGGAAAAAAAAGACAATCTCTAATTGACATCATTTAATATAGACCTGGCATTAAAAAGGAAAGTAGCACATCAAGTTTAAAATAAGTTAAAGAAATTAATTTGTTGAACTCATTTGGCCAACTTCCCACATCCCTACAAGGTCATCATCATTAAAAAAAACAACCCATAAAGACAGCCAACTTAGGAAAAAATGTGCAACAAGACATGAGTGCATTTCAACATAATCATGGATTTATGAGTAATGAGACATTGCTCTCCTGCCTTTGAAAAAAGACAGTTCCAAATACAAATAACATTGTAACAAGTCTTTATATACAGTAGCATACAACTCAAATATCTGATCATAGAAACAGCAATGTTCCTGATGTTTTACCTCTACAGTAAGGTCAAGTTATAATCTGATTAATGTTATCACTAAGAGACACCAACAACTTTGATAATTCTTGCCATTTTGGGAATGGACAGTGCAAATCTAAGAAACACAAATATTTTCTTACTAACGACCCTTTTTTGACCCTCAAACTGTTTGACAATAAACATACATACTGTCAGCGTTTCTGGACTCTTCAGTAGAGGTCTTCACAGGTCGAACATTTTGGACACGATTGGCAGTGTAGAAGAGCTACCCAAACCAATTCACAATTCATCTTTTAAAAACTTGGGTCTTCAGTGTTTTTCCTTGGGATTTACTCGTCTGGATATATATGTTTCAAAATTTGGGACTGAAATGGTCTCGATTAAGCATGTTGACAAACAGATCGAGACCCTACCTGGATGTTTCTGGTTTGTGTCTTAAGACGCATTTCCACCAAACACTTTAGGTATAGTGCCCTTAGAACAGGTACAAATCCCGTATGGGCATTAAACAAAACCCTGGATCTGTTCGTGTTTCCACCTAAGACAGCACTCTTAAATATAGGTGGGGTTATAACTTGATATGTCACTGCTCTCTCCAGCACTTGCTGTATTTCCTTTTCACAGGCAATGGAGAGGAACGTCAGCACTGTGCTAAACGGGGTTGTGCGTAGACATTTTCAGAACAAACAAGAATAGGCTGGAGTGTTTGGGGTCTCTGTTGCAATTGATGGAATATTTAAAAATAGCGACTTTGCACAATGAGTCCTTAGAGCAAGAGTGTAGATTTTCTCTTGACCAAACAAGAACGATTGTTTCCAGCTACACCTTTTAGTGATCCGTGTGCTAGGTCCCTCAACAGAGAGGTGACAAAAAAACGTGACAGAATGGAACTGTTCTTTTGGTACCATCTACAATTCTCAACGATGGAAACACACGCTAATCGTTCTAATGTGTAACGAATTGAACTGAACCAGACTGCTTGGTGGAAACGAGGCTTTGATGAGTAGAAACCAAGTGAACCCATGAAGACCTCTACTCCCCAGTACATCCGACTGGACAGCTGAGAACATAAGATCTTTATACACACTTATGAGCCCATAAACCTTCAACAAAGCTAATTTAGGTAATGTGATTACTGTAACAAATTTCCAATAGAAACCTCTAGTATGTAATGATTGTTTAGCCTTTGAAGTTTGAGACCACTTTCATTGAATTTAGTGTTTTTGAGGTATGTGTACTGTATCATCTACCACTATACAGGTTTTTACTGCTGGTTCTGCTGGTAAACTATAATCAGTAATATTGCACAAAAAGCTAAGACAACGAGATGTGACAAAAGCATGATTGTTCAATTAAGAGCACATGGGATTCCATGATAAGGCATTGCTTTAATGAAAACATCTGGACAAACTGTTCACAGTTTTAATTAATGCTCGACTGACTAGCGATTATGACGTCCTCTTTAGTACTGATTGTTTCAGTCAACACAAAACTACAACTCAAACTATTCCCCCCTTAGTTCCCACACAACAAGTACCTGATATGTAAAGATGGAAGCAGCTAGCCAATCACAAACCGAGCAGAGTGTGCGGGGGAGGGTCATCCTCGAGGACGACAAAGCAAAGGAGACGTGTAAACAGAAATTAAGCTAATTCAAACAACCACCAGGCTCCAGTTTCACCTGTGGATTTACGTCTGCAGACTGAAGCTGCCATTCGACAGTGGTGAGAGGTTGTTTCATACACAATCATTCTATGCTACAAGCACAGTTAAAAAAAGAAAAAATACTCCCCATATACATATTACATCCACATATTTTGCAGACATCTGTGGAAATAATATCAATTTGGGATCTTTGCCTTATCTAAAATTAAAATTATTTATTGAGAATCTATGATAGATTCCAGGTGGGAGAAAATAAAACAATAATGTCAAAGGGCCAGCTTTTCTTGTTTTAATGCTGCTAACATAGCCTATTTACAATCATCTATTGTATGCAACAGAAATAGCCTCTGTTTTCACTAATAAGCTGATATGTCCTGGCCGTTTACCAAAGAAGAAGAGTAAAATAAACCCAACAAAAAAAGGGAATTCATTAATTGTGCTTTTTAACCCACAAATCCACTTCATCGTTGAAATGGGACAATTTCAAGAGGCACCACTTGAAGTGCTTACATCAGTCAATGAGAATCTCTAAAGCTATAACAAGGACTGAAAATACAAATAGTAAATATAGTATATTTATATATTTATAAAGTTGATACAATTCCCTTCCAGTCCCATGTCCAGTTTAAAAAATATTTTCTTCAGGCTGTCAAACGTCTGGCATGAAGGATCCCTCTGTGTCAACGCGCAAAGCCCTTATGATGCTCTAAGAGAGAGATGTCTTTGCCGGGGTTGATTCTGGATGACACAGGAAGCTTGTGCTAAAAAGCAGGAAGAGTTTTAATGTAGGAGGTTGTTTTAAGTAGAAGACAGAACACCTCTGCTGAGGAGACTTGCTGATTTTGGAGATTTCTGTTGACGTCCGTGATGTGTTTCAGGAATCCTTCAGCTAACCACTCTGCGGTTAAACCGTTACTTCGTTCTTACTGGCAGTGCGGTATGTGTGGTGGTGGCCAGGAATGTACTGTAGGTGGTCCACCGTGTGTGTTCGTCGGTTGGCAAACGCCTGCCTCTTAGATGTGGTTGGTTGGTGGTTGACCGTCAGCGTGTTGTAGGAGTCGTTAGAGGCACTGGGTTGAGAGTGCATCTTGGTCATCTTGTGGCGGTCCATGACGGGCGTCACGGGCATTAGCATGTCGGCGTGAGACATAGCCCGCGCCATCGCCTTCTCCCGGAACTTGTCGCGCCTCATTGCCGGGGACAGCAAGGGATCCTGGGAGTGGAGGCGGTCTGCTGACAGTAGCTGCTCCTCTGAGAGGTGCCGGCTGCTGCTGTATGCGGCAGCCGCCATGACGCCGTATGAAGATAAGCCGTAATCTCCACGACGTGGCGTCCTGGGAGGAGACAAGACGTGGTCCTGGGACATGGCCCTCTGGACTCGGCGGGGACGCTGACGCTGCTGGTGCTGTTGGGGATCTGCGTTCAGCTTCACCATGTGGGTCGGTCCCCGGCCACCAAAGTCAGGATGATGATGCTTCCTCGTGTAGTAGTCATCTATGTCCTTATCACCTGAGGAGCAAAAAGACAAAGGTAATCAGAGAGAGACAACAGTATGAAGACTTCTGGCTTGCCCTGAATAAATAAACCCTTGTCCAATATGAATGTGCTTTCCACTCTACTTAGTAAGTCCAGCATTGCGTAGGAGGCCATTCAATAACACTAACAACCCTGGTGCATTTGAAACAAAACCATGCATGGATTACAAGCTATAGTACAAATTTGGGGATTTATTTTGTCACAGTTAGGCAGCAAGATAACAAAAAATATCTAAACTGAGTAATGACACAGTACCAGGGATGTAATTATATTGATACCATTTCAGTGCGATTCTTTATTGATTGCCTTATTGATTCCCGATCAGTTTTCTGTGGGAAAAATTGGGCCTACACAGGTTTAATTATCTCTGAGACTGGACACAGTGTAGCTGCGTGGCGCTAGTATCATTATAACACTGAATATTAATTCTCGGTATAGATGTGCTGCTCAATTCAAAAGTAGTGGCACTTATTTGTAGAGTGTCATGGCATTGCCGGTGTTTAAGCTCATGTCATGTAGAAAGATGTTTCAGCGTATTGCTGCTGTTTCCACCTTAACTTGAAATTGAAACAGTTTCTTCCTCTGCACCATGAATCCTTCTTGCTGCATGCAGCAGCATAGACGCAGGGCTGACGTCAGGGAAGCATGCCAACATTGATAAAAGTTGATAAGGTTGAGGGCATAAACCACCAAATGATTGGACAATGTGGAACCTCTTCTCTATTCCCATCCTCACACAGTACCAGGGGCCTGTTTCACCACATTTAAATTCATTGACAATTTTTCACATTGAAAGTTTTCACACCAAGGCCAACTCAGATTTAGCTTCCCACAAATGATTCACGTTTGGTCTGAAAAGACCTTTACAGCAAGCAACTTGCAGTTTGCAGCACGAGATCATTTCCTGTTAATTTTGACACATTTCATTAATCAAACAGAAGTTTCTGCATGAGCATGCAGGAGCCCTGTCGGACTTGCTAATTTATTTGCAATTTGCAAGCACCAATCATTTGTGATGCTGCCACAGTTTGAAATCTGCATGTAAGCAGTGCTCACAAATTACTCTTGTGAAACAGGCCATGCACCACCAGGGCCAAGAGTGGTTGTAAAGCGTTAGAGAGGAATATGTTGATGCATTTAGTCTTGATTATATTTGTCCTACACCTTGTGGCTGCTGCTGAAGGGACGGTGTGATAATGGTGTTCAACACACAAAGTTTAATTGTCCACTGTTTGAATGGTTTTGTCCTCTTTTTTCATGAAAAAAACAAAACAACAGCAGACTCATCAGTGTAGTTGTCCTTCAGTGCAGAGAGGACTCATCAGCATGCTACAATACTCAATAGTTCATGAGCTGGTTGTGCCTGAACGGGCAACCAGTTGTTTAAATCCCCTGCCAGAAAGCAGGTCGGGCTCTCCGCTGGGTGTTCCTAATGGCGAAGTCATTTACGGCTGTATTAACCACAGGCGGCAATCAGCTCTTGGCAGACTTTTATCTACCTGTTTTTGGCAGTGCTGACTCACAGGGGGACACTACCACAGAAGCTCACTGATTAACTGTTGCAGCTGAGGGGTCGTTACCTCTGCAGTAGTTAATTATTGCCGAACACTGAGGTCGAATGGCCGTTTTAGGAGCATACCACGCTTCACCGAGTCGTGGAGAAGAGGGATGATGGGAATTGTTTGTGTGGATGCTCGGCTGCTCTGGGAGAGATGTCATGCCTGGATACAGAAGGTCACCTTATTGTCCCTCCATGAGGGGTTTCATGTCCACTGCTCTGTGCATTCCCAATGCAAGAGGCCTAACTTTGGCCTGTGGCGATGTGCTCCAGCATTTTTCCCTGAAGGCTTGGTTTGGATGTGACATTATGGCAGGAAATGTCACCAAACTCAACCAGAGGCTACAAGTATACACACAATCGAGAAGCTGTGGCCCATAGCTCCATCAATAGGTCAAACTCCAGTCACTGTGTGAGATCTGTAGCGATTATACACTTAAATGTTAATGTGGCAGGAATGCATTATGCCCTGCTATGATGAGAAAAGACAAATAACATACATTTTAAAATAAAAGGCAAGTTTCAGGTTGTGCTCATGTCCATTGATGCCACCTTTACAGTGATTGACTGAAAAACACATGCCATTGGAAGTAATTCCTGAATGAAAAGATATTTCTATTAAAAAGAGAAACTCCGAGCCAAAGAGTCGTGATTATGACAGAACTGTAGTTTGTAGTACTGACAGAACAAGTGCCAAGGAAATGTGCAATAATTTGAATGTATTATGACAATATGTAAACATGAAGGCAGTGTTGATTTGGAAGTAATTAGCATCAACAGCAAGTTAAAACACAAAGGCTTCTTACTGAAATATAATACAATAGAAATTAGCCCTCTCTCTACCATTAACATAAATAGACTTGAGAATTCACTGTAATTATTATTTCAATGGGTTTCTCCGCTGCCTTAAAATGCCAGACTACAAATGCACTCTCTTCTTCCAAAACTGCCTTTTCCACCACTTGATTTAAGACCTGCTTTTTATAAGTGTACACATGATACAGCGTTTACACACTAAGCGACTGGAATGATTTAACAGGGGCGATGCATATTGCTCCATCTCATCTCTGCGGCGCTGATAAAATGCAGCACTTTACAATTAACATGATTGCGAGAGGGTAAAGGGTCCCAAACGTGAGGCGGAGCTGCAAACAGGAAATAGCTAACAACAGCTAATTAAACCCCAGCTCCCACTCTGCTAGATTAGATTCAATATAACCAGTATATTTATGTGTCAGCTATTGATCACAGAAGACTGTAATCATATAATGCACTAACACTCGTGAAACTGGTCGAACATCAATTATAAAGTGATTTTCAGAGAGGTTTGAAGCAGGAGCGGTGAAATTAAAGGGGGACATGTAGCAATTTAATTACTTTTTTTTTTTTTTCTTTTTGGGAGGATTAAAGGTGGCTTGTTTGTTCTTAAAGGTGTTTTAATCCCTTTTAGGGTGATTAAGGTGAAAGACAACAAAGCCAAACAAGATTTGTTTCTTCTCCTTTTTGCAGCCTCCTTGGAGGAGCTGAGCGGGTCACTTAGAGCAGCGTCCTCAATCTCTGCCTTGTTGACATCACTGAAGGACAGATAGGATGGAGGAGCAGCCACACACAAGCTCGCACACACTTGCAAATAAACCGTACTGATTTAATTTAGTCATCATCATCTCTCCAGATGGTTTAATTAAAATTGCAACTAATTATATTACTTTTAGGCTTGTTTCCAAGGACCTCACACATGCTTGAACCCACAATAAAAGAATTTTTTCCGAGTGGAGGGGCTTTCTTAAAGGGACGACTTTGCTTGCTCGTGTGACAAATTCAGCAGACCTCCTGTCTCAAATTCGAAAAGCCTCTTTGTCGTCCGGTGTGATTCATCTCTGTGGTTTTCTGTGTGTGTGTACAAGGCTCCAGGAAGATAAGAGCAAAGCCCAGAGTTGATAAGGGAGAGAGAAGGCAAACGTATAAAAGACCAGCGTTGAATGGGCTGAAAGGAGATTGCGCCGATGCATGTTTTTCTAGCACACAACCCAATGACACATTTAAATAGCTTTCTCTGAGTGTGTAACATCTCTTAAGATTCAAGGACAGTGAATGGTGAATTCACGTGCGTTCCATACAACTGCATAGCAATTTGTAAATCTGCTATGCATTGAATTCATTCCTGCAAATAATGCTTTGAAGAGGAAAGTACAGCACAAGTACTCTCTAATGTTCTGCAGTGTTTTCTCTGATAAATCACTGTAAACACAGAGTAGCTTCTTAAGGCCAAAGGAAATGTTTTTAGAAAAGATTTTCTGTCAACAAATCGGTTAAATGCGATAACTCACAGCACAGTACACAAGCAAGCATACAGTGTGTTTCCACGGTTGCGCTTGAATCAATCAACTGACAAAGCGGCAACATGATGGCACACTTAGCAGCACATATTCAATGTCTGTTTACTTGAGTAAATTTAGGAAAGTCTGAAGGTGAAAGCTGTGCGAGAAAAATGTGCCATTCGATGAGTTCATGACTTAAAGTAATTTTCATACTCAGATGAGAGGAGTCCAGCTGCGACCACGCTGTCCCCCTATAATTCACCATTTTTAGCTCATCTGAAAGCGGTTCATCTCAAAAACTGACGCATGAAAAATGGATGGTCTCAAGTGGAGGATCTGAAGTGTAAGTAGTCGACTAAAAATGGAAGAGTTTATAAAGTGTTTTTGTTCCTGGTGCTTTAAAAGGTTCTGTTTGAACCATGTTTGCAAAATTCTCCAGAGTTCTGCATCAACTCGAAACAGAAGAGAGATAAATGCAACAATAATTCTACTTTTTATACACCTTATCTGACAGAATATTCAGATTAAAGAAACAAGTTACACTATCTGCATTGCACATTTTCACCCTTTGTCACTCGTTATACTGCAAACTAGGATATAACAGATAATCAGGCCCACTGCAACGATAAGCAATGGCCAGGCTGCCTTTTCAAATTCAATTATTGTTTTACCAATTAAATCTCACTGTAACTGCCCAAAAAACAACACGATCTGTCAAAAAACAAATTCTTTATACAAATGTTTTGAAATATTTATTTGGACAGTTATCAGCCTGTTTTCATTCACAGGTCAGCAAATACCAACACTTTGTCAGGCCCTTTGGAGTCTCATAGTTATGCACAGGGCACACTTCAGTGATTTCTATAGCCCCTTTTACACTTCCAGATTTTCGCCGAATGTTGGGCCGTTTTACCGGTAGTCATATTGGCGCAAACTTTTTGGTTTAAAAAGAACGAGGCTCCCTTCTGCCAGGGGAGGGGCTGTTGATGATGCCGCACGTGTGACCCACTGGCGGTGGATAAACAGGAAACAGCTGATAGCAGGAATTAGCGAGCAGCTAGTACCAAGAGGGAAACGCAAACCTGACAGACACTACAGTAAATCTGAGCAACTGGGGAGACAAGGAATTGCGCACCCTCCTTGCCCTCGCAAACAATGAGGCCATTAACCGTCAAATGACGGGGACAGTGAAGAACGGGCCGACTTACGAGAGAATCGCCGAAGGACTGACCAGCCACGGCTTCCCTCGGAGTATGTCACTGTTTATGTCACACACTGAGCTACACATTTTGTTACTTGCTCACGCACCCCATCGCTCGAAAAAGGCACATTCTGTATGAACAAATGTACGCAGGTGGCATTTTGCCGCACTCCTCGATTTTGTTTTTATACTGCCAATGCTGAAAGAAGACTGATTGGGCTTCCTGCAAATTTGCACAATTCCTATTTTAAAAGGGCTTATGTGATGCACAGCCAAAATACATTGTAACACATGGTTAATGTTGTGATGGCAACAAAACTACTTGGTTATGTTTAGAAAAAATATTTTGTTTTGAGTTTAATTAAGTACATTTGATATGTAATGCACCATGACGTAAGTATGCCATGCAGGCCATACGCAAATTATGTAACTTTATGTTCAAACAATGTTGACTTTTGGTTTTCCACAGGACATAGTTATGTAAATTACAAAACGTTACTTTAAACAGCATTGACCTTTGGTTCCACACAGGATGAAGGTACGTAAATTACATAACGTTACATTAAAGCTGCCCTGTGGAGTTTTTACATATAAACCAATGTCCGTTACATTACAGCCACTGCCAAACGAGTTATCAGGATGATCATTGAACGCATCTCCACCACAGCAGTCTCTGGTTTGCTTACAAGCACTACTGCCTCTCAGGAGCGACATTCCCGCGCTGTCGCACAGGAGTTCAAAGAGCGCATGCGCAGTTGGAAAAGTCGGAGACAACGAGGCTAGCAGAGGAGCTACTAAAAGATGTCTGAAAACCCAAAGAAATGGCCCAGGAAAGCTTCCGAAGCCTCTGGAGCTGGTCCCGCTGGTCCTCCCCAACCTCCACGACGTTCAGAAGAAGGAAAAAAGGCAAAACGAGAGAGTGACAAACGCAGAAATAAAGCCCATTTCACACAGAGCGCGCAAAGTGCAGACCTCTGCCAACGAACCCATTCATTGTGCAAGAGCGCACCGCTCTGCCGTCGAGCTGTCTGTATTGTAATGAATCACTCACAAGCAGGAGACCAGAGTAGCATTCAGGAAAAAGGCCCATTTATTTGTGCACTCCAAAAACTCCGGTAACACTCCAGGGGGTAAACTCTGACTCTTCTAGCATAACGTCAGCACACACACTTCATACACACATACTCACTTACAGTACCCAGCGGGGCAGCCCTCCCCCTCTCTGCTCCACCAATCTCCAGCCCGCACACTGACTGACAGCTGACTCCACTCATACCACACTCACCACTGCCCCAGGGTCGCTACAATATATTTGTTCATAGCAAATAAAACAACAAAATATTGGGTGATAAATAGGTGTGTCATTTAGCTTCGTGCGGTGCAGGAGCGTCACTCGTATTGCCACCGTTATCGAATGGCGCACGCTGACTGTTAGTGTTGCAGTACTCGGAAAAACACGGCAGATGGCGCAAATGGGCCAAACTCCACAGGGCAGCTTTAAAACAAGACTAACTTTTGGTTTCAGTCAAAACAAGGACTGTGGTCTCTTGAGTGAAAGTCTGTGTCAGCATCAAGTTTTACAGTGGAATTCATCGGAAGCCCAGTGCATCGCATAAAGATGCTAAAGGGTGCCTCTGGCATCAATATCACACACTTAGGGGCATGAAAAAGTGTCAGCATTTGAAGATCTGGGGATGACATCAAGCTGTAGTTACTGTGTGGTCACTACACTTCGCTACTTCTGAATGAGGATCTGCTAAAATACATGGAGGAGGACACAAACACAACAAAACTGTCACTTGTCACTTGTGAGTTGTAGTGACAGACAGACAGTGCACTTTACCTTGGGCTCCAAATCTGGAATAACTATGTATGCTGCTTACACAGATAAATTTCTCGATAGTCAACTTTTTAATTCATGCTAAGATCACATAAATAATATTGTAAAATCCTTCAGTTGGCCTGTTTCGCTTTCTCTCCGCAAGCTTTTTCAGGTGGTCTCGGTCCGCCTGTTCGGTGTGCACCAGTCAGTTAAACAGTTTTCACACCAGCTTGAACAAACTACTGGGTACATTCCCCAGTGCTATTTTGAGCTGCACCAAACAGGTTTGATTTTAAAGCATCCATAATCTTTTATTTTAAATGATGGCCCACAAATTCACCACTGTGTAAATGTAAATCAGACAACTTAAAATAAAGAGGAAGATTCATATGCATTGTTTCGTCTTGAAGACCATCCTTGGTGAGTGCCCTATCTACCTCAGAATGCTTTCTACTGCTTCAAAAAACCATCAGATTAAAAGCCAACATAAATAATTGTCAGCGTCTCCAGAGCCTGTTCTGAAAACTGTATTTTTAATACTGAACACACTGGGTTTGGAATCCTTTACAAGATAAACTTATAATTGGAAACACTGCCTTCCTATCAGGCATTTGAACCCAACATTCAGAACATGTTTTATGAAGAATGTAACAGTTTTAAACAGTTGCGCTTTCTTTGATTATAGTACCACATATGTGTACGTATATGTAAAGGCTGTAAATTAACTATGCATGATTGGTACAACCCATTTTGGCTAGGTTTGTTTTGTAAAAAAGGAAATGTTTCCCAAGAGACTTCCTGGTTTGATAAAGATTAAATCAGTAAAAGGATATTTAAATAAAGACAAGACACATGCAGCAATATGCACTGGTCAAGAGGCTGCATCCATGTCATCATCCAGCTGCAATTGTCACAGTGAAAATAATGAACTGTAGCACTGATAAGACATTAAAGCGCCATCTTGTTGCCGTATAGAAGCCATTCAGCTGAAAAAAACCCCCCCTCTTAATATGTCATTAAGAGACATTAACAACATGACATGGGCTGCAGATGGAGCCAAATTACACGCCAATTAGATGTCAGCCGATTGGACCGATAGATGAGTTGATGGGAATGAGTATGGAGGCTTTTGCGTGTTGTCATGCATTTTAAAAAGTTTATTTGCCAAAAAGGTGAAAAAGTGAGAGCATTAACTGCAGGATGAGCCGCCAAACATCTGGGGATACTTATCATGATGCATGTCTCTGTAATGGACATTCAGATGTTTCATCAGGCCAGACGCGGTGAATGTGGCAACCCTTTAATGCACAGGGCATGAGGGTGACGTCATTCCCTGTCTTTTTTTAGCGCATCAGGCAAAAAAAAAAAAAAAAAAAACGGCGACGAAGGACGAATGAAGGACCACCTACTTAATCTGTGGAGAGAGGAGGAGTATTTACTTAAGTCAGACTTGAGGGCCAGCTCGTAGGAAGGCGGCAGATGGCTGAGGTTCTGGAAGGATCTGGACAGGGACAGGTCGTAGGGCTCCGTAGCTGAGGTCAGGATGTTGTTCATCCGCTGGGGTCTCTCTACAGGGGACAGGGGAGGAAGCGGTGCGATGGAGTCAGAGTACAATCAGTAAGAAAGATGGGTTTTACACTGGGAGTCTTTACTGAAGGAGAGAAAGGGAGGCTGATACAGAGGGCTATGTGATGTGGTGAGAAGTGTGAATTGAGAAAGACTTGTGCTGGATATGCTTGTGCTCTTTTGCTTTTGGGAAGGAGGATTGTAGTGGTTGTAAAGGTCTGGATACATTTTGAGATGTACAGCAGTTTGATTTTGACCTATTTGCTCCAGAATCAATAACAGCATGTTGGGTTATTAGAGCCATGGCTGCAGGCAGGGAGCCACTGATCTGCATTAACTCCTAGAGGTGCACTCAGTCCAAATGTGAAGTGAATATTTGGCTCATTTTATTTGAACACAAGACTGTGTTTAATTGGTACAGCCAATGCACTGACACAGCATACACTAGCTGTAGTTGGATAGTTGAGAATGACTTTGTACATTATGTACTACGACCACTTTAAATATTTAAAGATCCTCTTATGTTTATGTCCCTAAAATGTCTGACCTTGAGACTGCAGAGTTTGTCACTGGAGAGGTGTTCTCACATTCCTCTGTTGAAAAAGGCGATGTCTGTGCTCTTCCCCAAAATCTGAGATTCATATGCATACGCCAGACTAGCTCGATTACATATGTCACCAATATGAAAGCCAATTGCTGTCTAATACAGGAAACACACTTTGATAGGGGAACAGACTTCGACACAACACTGGCAAAGAAATCTAAAACCTCCAGTGCAGAGTGAAGAGTTAGGATTACCACAGCAAAAGTTATGATTGCAAACATGTTGGAGTGTGGATTTAAACTAGATTTTGGAGCTTCCTTCCACTACCTACCTAAAACCCCACTGCAGAAGATATAACTGTACATTACACAACAATTAACGCTGTGTTGGACACTGCCAGTTAGCCCAAAAGCTAACAACATAACAAACAACATGGACAAATAATAGATGCTAACTACATTTACTATTCAGATATGTTTGCGAGTTGCCCATTTTGGTGCACGCCAGACTCCTCATCTGAGACTGGGTCAGACCATGGCTCAGATCTTTTCAATATTTTCTCTAAAATTAAGGCTAGCCATCTTGATGCACACTGTTCTCGCAGCTGTCAACCTAGCACTAGAAGCCAGCTCTGGAGAAGCAAAAAATAAAAATAAAACCTAAGCCCAAGCATTGGTGGTGGATCGTGTGGAGGCCAGATCTAGAATTTCTCAATGAGGGAGATGTAGAGTAGATCGATTTCCTCCTCTTTAAAAGTCTCTTATGAAAATCCATGTTAAAAGGAATCATAGCAGAGTTTTTTTTTTGTTTACATATTTTAACATGTCAGGAGTGGAACTTTAAAAAATAAGTCTTGTTTGTTCTGTTATTTTACTTCAGATACTGTCCTTTCTCCTCTTCTGTTTGTACATTTACAAAATGGTGTCATCTGCAAATAAATGTATCCCATTCTTAGACTGACTGAGTGTTTTTGGTTGGGTATGGAACTTTAACTAAAGAATACAAAAAGTTTAAAAGAAGAGGTAACATGCTTGGATGATGAACTGGAAATGTTGATGTCCAGTGTTAAATTTAAAAGAACACCCTAACAATTCAGAAGTGGTTATAGACAACATTTTAAAAACTATAGTATTTATTGCCTAAACTTACCTTGATTTTTGAAGGGAACCTGGTGACTTTCCATTGAGTATTTCAAGGTCACGGTTTACTGAATGTTGACAACTTGTAGCATGAGTAAAATGCCCTAATCTTGCTTCTTTTCCTTCACACATTCTGAGCAAGCTGCAAATCTGTTAACTGTGTCTAAGCAGCTCAAGTGACACATTGCAAAATGCCTTTAACAGTTCAGTTTTCGGTGATATGTATGGCACCACGAAGACTCCCTGCACTGCGCGGAGCTCCTGTGGCTTCAGTATTTGGGACGCCCAGTCATGGGTCAGGAGGCGCAGCGGGCGGGGCGGGCTGGGATACAGGCAGGGACTGTGGTGCTGGATTTAAAAATAGGACTGGGTGACTACTGCAGCAAGGAGGACAGGGACACACAACACCAAGGAACATATGGTGTAGAGGGGAGACATTCACTGAGTTGGAAAAAGAGTGTGTTGGCGTGTGTGGGTTTGTAGGGAAGATAGAGCCGGTTAGGTGGAGTGAAATAGTAGAAATAATGTGTGAAGAAAAGATTCTGAGATCAGACCAAAGGTCATGGATTGTAATGCAGCGGCGTGAAATTCTGTGGCAGCAAAAAATACACAAGCGCTTAAAAAGAGAGAAAAAAAAGGCGAATAAAAAAAAATGACCCCCAGTGTGCAGCTGAAGAATTTTGATCTCTACATGATATATGTGAAAGAAGAAGTGAAAAAAAATACACATAAACACCAGGTATATGTGTATTACTTACCGTATCTCATTTGTCTGTGGGCTAACAAATCCAAGTGAGAAAGAAAGGATCAATGACAATCAATGTGCACAGTATTCTTCAACCAAACCTCCCATACTATAGAGGTTGCCCTTGTTCAAAGCCAATACTGCAGGAATGTTGCCAAGGGTTAACACAAAGTCTGAACCAGCAACTCTGGAATTATGCATAAGAGCTACCATCCTCATCAGAAACTAAATAGACTTCAAAAGCGCAGTTTGAAGAGTTTTATTTGGTGCTGAAAGTACTTTTGAAACCCATTTTCCCAGTGAAAAGGCCGTCCTGCTTAAGAGGCAGACAAGCACATGCAGAATGTGGACTGCAGCGCTCCATTAATGCTGGAAAAGTTTGTATGATGAATCAACGACACTGACACAAAATGTTGGCCTCTGCGGCTTTTAGAATATCATAGAAGGGATTTTTTTTATAACCAGTAAGGCCAGATTCCCTGTTTAATTACTCAGTGTTTCATTTCATTGCCGTTTAGATGCAGGAGCATTCAGTAACTCCACACTTACACTTGCTCTCCTTTCACAGAAAATCACATTTAGAGAAATAGATGGAATGCAATAACAGTAATTGAGTTTTCAATATCTGCAGCAAACTGCACAGATGATCCTTTGATTATCATACACTGTTTTGCTTTTCATTTTCTCCAAGGACTTCTTTATCAGTTTCTCAGATTTTAATTTCCCCGTGAAAGATATACTTTTGTCCTTGAAATTGGAAATCACAAGAATTGTTTGGCTTACTTTCATTTAGAGAAATATAATAATGCATATCATTTGGGAATGTCAAGTCGGGTCAATCACCACCCCTCAAAGTCAGAGCAGAACTTTACTTTAGTGCTGAAAAGATACAGCGTGCTTTTCTGGAAATGCATTTCACATGTACTTTTTCATTGTAGGTTTACACAGTAACCCTTTGCACTATAAATAATGGCATACCTCCAGTTAAGGACGATGCTACATTACATTGTTTTCTTACCCAGTTTAGGTGTCAGCGCGGTCAGATCCAGGTGGCTGTGCTGGAAGTCATGGTGGTGGTTTCCTGTTGTGGGTAGAACAGAGAGTGACAAGAGGAAAATCAGTCATAGCATCAGACTGTCCTTATCCTTGACGTTACAGGGTCACTCCACTCAAACTACCGAAAAAAACGTATCTTTGGTAACATATGTCGAGTTTCATTTGACATTAAAAATTATAATGGCAGTGCCTTTTTACAGTTGCAGCAACACAATCTTGTCCCAACTCAACAAAGTATGATGCACCCTGCTGCTTCAGTTTTTAGTGTGATAAACACTTCATTTTTAGGTTTACTAGGCAACGAAATTCAGTGGTTGGATTTAGGAAAAAACCATCATACCATGGCTTAAAATAATAATATGGTCGTTACTAACATCATGTTACGTCGCATGAGAAGCATCATTAGCATAGCATGCTACCCATACTAGCACACTACATTGTTATTAAAAAAAATTGACTCAGCAGGCTCCTGGGTAAAAGTCTGATAATCTGTTTGACACATCAACCTCCACTCTCACCCACCCTTTGTGGAATTTCTCACTCTTTATACTACTGTTGCTGCCTGCTGTGTCAGAAACAGCCGCAGCCTGCTGTGTATCATAGAGCTGCAAAGTGGGCCTCTCTATATCTGTGTCTGATGCCGATGCTAGGGTTACCAGACGTCCTGCACCACGGGACTGCACCGCATTTCTGTTTCTTTTCACGCCTCACGCAAATTGAGACCATGTCCCGCGTGATTGGTTGTTGCTGCATCATTGTCCCTCACAAACCTACTCCTTGTCCCACATTTGGTTTATTGGGACCTGGTCACCCCAGCTGATGCCCACTGATAAAATGCAGGTATTCGTTGAGCTGGAGAATGTGCTGGTTGCAACGTTTTGGACATTGTTGGGACACAGAGCTGGCATGGCTGTTGATGAATAGCCCTTTTGCATACACATGTGGTGGCTTGACTTGACTCGGTTTGACTTGGCATGTCATCCCAGTGCGGCAGGGATTTGCATCTTGATACAGCAGTGCTACCTGCCTGAATGTGCACTTCCTTAAAAGTTGCTGGTAGCTGCCAGTAGCTTTTGAGCAGCACAGTAATTAGTAACACAACTAATAAACTAATAACTTCTTCTGAGGCTTCATTATTTGCATTATAAATTATTATAATGAAGCCCATCTGATGTCACCGCAACCTGTGTGGAGGCAGTCAGGTGCACTTAGACCCACCCCAAAGATAGTCCATCTCGGGCACAACTCAGCACAACTCGCTACGTTTAATCCGGTAATGGAAACACAAATTAACGTAGCATGGTTAGACTCGGCCCGGCCAACAGTGCCAATGGAAAAGCCCTATAGGTGTCTAAAGTCTACTTTATGTAAACACTTTGAAACGGCCATTTTGTCCTGTCATAAGCAATTCAAATGACCTGTCTTCAGTGTTTCTCAAATGGGGGTATGACATCCCCTGCAGTACTCGCAGGGGGTATGTGAGATGTTTTTTAAAATGTAAAAAAATATTTCAGTCATGCATAATTCCTAAAATAATTATACTAAGGTCAATACCACATCTTAAATTCAATATTTTGTAAATTGCTGTAAATGTTCAATGTGTGTTTCTACCAAAAAATGTTCTGCACCGGTCACGTTTCAAAGGGGGTACATTATTGAAAAAAGTTTAAGAACCACTGATCGAGATACTGTGTCGCCATGGTCAAGTGGGTGAAAGATGTGTGATGTGGGATTTGGTAAACTGACCCTTTTTAAAGAAAGTCCCTGCTGTGAGTTCAGCACAACAAGCAGTCTGACAAACGTTATCATTTCTGTGTGACAGAGTATCAGACGTCTTTTCCATGCAGTGTGGTCAGTGTTTGCCGTTTCCCCAGATATGTGAGCTCTGATTTGTTCAGTGTGTCTCAAGTGAGCGGTAAACTGTCACGGCTCAGTTATTGGACTGTGAGTGTTTCTTCCATTTGACAGAACCCACAGTGTACCACTGCTTTGCCAAAAAATGATTGATTACAGCCTCTTTATATGGGAACATGGAAGCAGCTACACCTCATGGTGATCCATCTTTGCTGTAAGCGAGTCATTTGATGTTGCGCTAATATCGTTATGTGTTGTTCAAGTGGTTATAGAACAAAGCAACATCATCTGAGACCTCCATCACTGAGCAGCAATGGGAGTTCAAATAATTTCAGAGTAAAAATATTGCCTTTATTCAATTACGCTTTGTGTTTGTGAACAGCAGAGCAAACGAAACACGGATCTGTGATAGTTGTACCTTATTTGCATTTAAATATGTTCATCTATCATCCTACATGAGTGGTAAAGACAATAAAAACCTGCCTCTGATAGCTTAAACCTACACATATGAGCTCTTTAGCAAGCTTTGAAGTGACGACAGGGGGGTTGTGTTCTGCTTTTGTTAAAGATCAGTGCCTGTATTTCAAAGATAATGCTTTCCCCAGCGGGTGGATGTGACATTTCTGACAAATGTTATTTGACTTTTGCTAAGATCTAAGCCAGTGTAAAGATGAATCGTTCAGATTTCAACGCGTTGTCAGAGTTTCTTGTTTATCTCAACTGAAATTGATATTCAGTTCAGGAAAAAAGGAAATGTAAAGACTCCGTTTAAATGGTTTTAAGTCGTTGTGTACCATAATTATAAAACAAGTCTTTGGTCCGTTCTCCCTGCAGCTGTACTCTGCTTTCCAATCACACAGGTTTGATCAAGGGACCAATTACAGCGGCTACAGAGAGCTCAGCTAAATTACCCTGCTATGAACTTGAAATGAAAGCAGTTTTGCACCAAATAAATAACAACCTTTTACTATCTGTGTAATTGCAGATACTGTTTTTTTTTCTCCACAGCAGAGCAAACCGACTGCCACATAAATTTTACACATTAAAATGTACAACGGGTGTTTAACCAGGGTTCAAAAGTTTATCACCCAGCGAGGATGGTTTTTCTTTGAGGTAATCTCCAGTTCAGGGTTTACATGTGTGTGATCCAATTATCTCCTTTATGTGAGGTATTTGACTCTTATTGCTGCTATTGTGCAACCACTAAACTGAGCACTCATTGTAAAAAACAAAACAAAACTAATAACTTGTTTATGAGGAGGGTGAATGTCACTGAAAAGTCTGGTCCCAGCACTTGATAGATGTAGCCAGGCGTGAATCAGCCTCGGGAAAGTGAGCAAATCACACGACACAAAGTAGTCACAGGGAATTCACGCAAAATATAGTTATCTCTAAGGCTGGAGTGTTTGTTCTCCACTGACCAAACAGAACTAAAGCAGCAATGTCAGCTGAAAACTGCAGTAAGATGTCTGAAAATGTGAGTTTGCGTCCTCAAGTAAACTGCAAAGATCTGAACAACTGAAGGACCCTACAGCATGCTCAGTAATGGGTGTGAGGAGAGCAATGTTTGGAAATGATCTGAGGCCAGTCTGATGCTCATATTCGTATTTCTTTGTTTGTTCCACAAGTACAGAGACAGGAGAATTTCACCAGAAGAAAAAGTTGAGTTCATCATGCGGACTTAAAGTTGCAGATACCAGAATCTGATTTGTTTAGACATCCTCTTCCACCAAAAATGACAGGTTACCAAATGAAATTGAGTACACTGCTGTTGCAATAAACTACAGTCTGTTGCAACAGCTGTGGATGGAGCTTTTTCCGTTGTTTGTCACTCTCCAGTTGCGCCTCTTAAAAACACTTGACATGCACATATTCTGACAGAGCACACTGTGTGTTTTAGTGAATTTAAACAGTAAAGACATAAAAAATCCATGACACAAAAAGCTATGCCTAAAACTATATTGCATATAGAAAAGTATGTGGACACCAGAGCACTCCAGCCGTATACGATTATTAAACATGTCATTTCAAAACCATGGGCATTAATGTGCTGCCAGAACAGTCTCCACTCTATTCATGTTTTCCACCAGATGTTTGAACCTGGCTGCAGGGATTTGCTCCCATTCAGCCAAGACAGCGCCAGTGAGGTCGAACACTGATGTTGGGAGATAAGGTCTGGCATACAGTCGGCGATCCAGTTCATCCCAGAGGTGCTGGATAAGGTTGAGCTCAGGGCTCTGTGCAGGCCAGTCATGTTCGAGCTGAGAAAACCATTTCTTTGTTGCTTTCTAAGAATATTTTATGGCCATTTTCACCTTCATTGCTTGGTTGACACTAGAGAGGCTGACAGGAAAAGGGGAATGAGGAGGCTTTGACATTCAGCAACCAGGAAAAAACATTTTCCTATGTACCTGACTTTGTGTACTAGGGTATTGTTGCCACAAAGTTTGAAGCACACTGCCATGTTGGGCTGCTAAAATAAGCCTTAAAAAGTTCAGTGTGTAGGATTTGGATGCATCTATAGGAAGAGATGGTATATAATATAGATAACTATGTTTGAATTCGTGTAAAATCACCTGAAAATAAGAATTGTTGTGTTTTTGTTATCTTGGATTGAGCCATTTATATCTACATACAAAGCAGGTCCTCTTCCACTGAGTCTAATCCTAAACACTGGACCTTTAAAATGAACTAAGGGACCAACAGTACAACCTTAACCCTAAAAAAGAGCTACCTTACTCACAATCTTTCAAGATATTGCAAACAAACAGTATCTTCCAGAATATACCGAATATCTTACATGTCACAAACGAGAGTAATTAGTACATTTTTTTGGGACTATTCTCAGAGGTGGATTAATATACAGAATTTATCCTACGTGCTCTGCTGCCCCAAACACAATAGAATCTTTATTATCCACCAGGAGTTGTCTTCTGCTCACCAGACTCAATAGACAACATTGTAAAAACCAATCACATATTCAGTAAAACAAACATACAAAGTCATTACAAAATGCTTAACACATTTAATCAGCCCATTGTCTGTCTATGGTTTAAAAATGCATCAGTGACTTTGTTGAGTTAAGGAAATTAATGGCACTTGGGATAAAGGATTTCTTAAATACACTTTCTGTTGCCAGAGGGACTCTGGCATGGGAATTATCTGCCAAGATACTCCTCGCTTTCTTCTTCGTCCTTTCTGTAAAGAGTTGGGACAAAGGCTTTTGTGGCTTGCCAACTATTTTAGTTAAAATTGTCACAATCCTAGAGAGTTTATTCTTGGATGTACAGTTAAGCTAACCATACCAGGCAGTGGGGTGAAAAGTTAAATCACTCTCAAGCATAGTTTTGTATACTAATACTATCTGCTGACTAACACCAAGGCCACTGAGTTTCCTAAGAAGACAGAGTCACTGATCCCAATCCATTGGAGCATCCCTGGGAACGTGCTGGTACCGCACTTTGCAACCCACAGGACTCAAAGGATCCACCACCAACACCTCAGTGCCACACACCACAGGACAACCCCCAGAAATCCTGTGTTTGTGCCTCGACAGTTCAGAGCCAAACTCCAATTCAAGGAGGCCCCATCGTGGATCGTGGGTACCTCTGGGGTAACGGCATGTCCAACAAATGCTTGATCAGATTGGAATCTGGGGAATTTGGAGGCCAGGTCAATGCCTTGAGCTTTTTGTCGCATACTGAGCCGGTCCTGGGCAGTTTTTGCTGTGTAGCATAGTGCATTGTTATGTTGGCGCGAGCCACTGCCATTGGGAAGTGCTGTTGCCATGAGGGGTGTACTTGGTCTGAAATGGTGTTTGGGTGGAAGGAGTGTGTCAGGTGCATCCATATGAATGCCAGGACCAAAGTTTTCCCAGCAGAACATTGCAATTTCTACCAGCTGTGACAGTGGGGCTGGTGTTGTTTTCACCCATGAGTCTGTTCTAAAATTTTGCCAATTTTGTGTTTTTATATTTGTCTGTGGACATATTTTGTCACAGCGATAACATCACAACAGTGCAAGATGCAGTCACTAATGCAAAGTCTGGGGTTGGGTGTGGTCCGAGCAACAATGCTGGAAATAGGGGGTAGGAAGTGAGGAAGGGGCCATTACTCCCCACTTTATGCCCTTGACCCATATTTGTTTCATTTGCTGATCGCTATATGGTGGCTGGTGTGATCGTAAGATGGTCTCTAGTCTGTACAGCGACTGATGTTAAAGGTTTAAACTGTTGCTGCTGCAGTAATACCACAACTGACCATGAAAGTGGAGCAAATGTCAAGGGAATTCTTCCTTCTCTTCTAGATATCAGTTTTATCATTCACACTGAGGCGTTTCCGAATCCAGCCGACACAGAGCTCAGCACTTCAAGTGTATAGAAGAGAACGCACCTGCTAAGTGTTAATACATAATGCAGCAGCTCTCACTGCCACTAAAGTGTGTCACATGGATTGGCTGTAGTAATGCAGGCGGCTCTGTCACAAATGAATCGAATGCTTCCAGGTTCCAGCGGGTGGACAGAGGGGATCCCACTGTGACCCAGATCCATTTTAAACGGCTCGCTCTGGGGAAGCTGATGGACAGACGCTGGCTGCGGAGAGAGCCCATGCTATGTCATTATGCTGGCAGAGTGTGAAGTACCATGTGGACCTGGTGGGACAGATCACCTCATTTTGCCCTTGTGCATATGTATGTGTGTGATGGAGAGACAAAGTGACATGAGAGAGCGAGAGAGAGAAAGATGAGAGCTTTCATTTCGAACGTCTTCACCTTCACATTGCTCAAGACTTAAACCTGTAATGGACCTGTGATGGGCAGCACACCTCAAATACTAAAATCTGAAGAAGCTATGGTACAATCAAGACAATTTACAATCTGAGATCTGAAGAAATTACTGTTATTTGACAAATACCTAGGCGGTTTAATCTATCTAAATTCACTGCATTCGGCAAGAGCTACAATTTATCATCACTTTGAAGCAACACTTCAACCAAAACCTTTTTTAGAATCAAACAGGCCTATTTGAACAAATAGTCCTTGAAACAGCCCTAGAAACTAAATGTCAGGGCCTACTTAGGAAATGTAAGTTCTGCCAGTGTATTTGTTTTTAAAGTTGTGCTGCTTCTCCAGAAAGGTGAAGATTAGACTGATCTGAACTGATTTAAATGCAGAGTTTTGTTTGGGGTCTCATTAGGTATCTACCATTTCTTAACCTGTTTTCTTTCCTTTTTTTTTTATTTTTCCTTATCCACTGTGAGGGTGCATGAACAGAATGATGTAAAGCCCTCTGAGGTGATTTGTGATATTGGGCTTTTATAAATAAAACTGAACTGAACTGATGGACACTGGAAAGAAGAGGTCAGGGTAGCTTGGTCCCACACTTTTCTGTTATAGTATTTTATACCGCAATTTTATATTAATATGTTTCACGATACGGTGGTTATTCAAGTGAATTACACATCTGTAAAGTCCATGTGCTTCACCACATTTATAAGAAAATTCTGTAAATCCAAGACAGCCATGTTTTTTCATGTGTTAACATGAGGAAGGTTACAGTCTCGTCATAGCTCCACAGAGAACTCTTTTTTTTTTGAGCTCTGCAGCGGACATTAAGTCACACGCTATCACATTCTCAGAAATATGTTAAAAGGACACAAAATGTGTAAAAATTATGTGCTGGTGAGATGAAAATAAAGCCAATGCAAAGTCTATTAAGAATGGTCAAAGTTTTGCTGTGAAACAGTTGCGGTTTGGTTCAATTTCGGGACAAAACACTTTGTTAGGTTTAGAAACCAAAAATTACTTGGTTAAGTTTAGGAAAGGATTGTGGTTTCAGTTGAAATAACAATATACGGTATGGGACGTAAGTGGATGAAAACATACATACTTTGCGTAGTTATGTAAAGTACCTATGTGAAGTACTTTGTGTAGTTACTTTAGGCCTGTAAAGTCATGTAACCACATTGACTTTTGGTTTCACATGGGACACAAACAGCAGCCTCCTGGTTGAAAGTCCATGTCTGTTTGACCAATCCACCACCCCTCCTGCCTGATCTATTATACTTTCTTACTCTTTATAATTAATTTGTATGTCCAGTGTAACAAAAGATCCTTATTGACGTTGCATTGGCATTGTGTTCATGTTTCAAACACAAAATTTTAACACATTTCGTGCCCACCACCACATAATGCATTGTTGAGAATTTGTGTAGGCTTCATCATGCCATCATTTAGTAGCTAAATCTGCTTCCATTGCACTGTGTTCCATTTTGTTTTACATTTCAGCATATGTATATATTTTATCATCACAGAAACTTTTCCACCCTGGCCAAGTGTGACACCTATTTTGAAGTATTTTGAATCTTTTGCTTTTTTCCCCCCAAATGTTGACATTTCCTCTCAGATTTATAATGCACGAATTAAAAAAACAAAAACAAATGGAAATGGATGGAAATGCACTTACTGATTTAAACAAAGTTTCCATGCACATAGCTGATATTTGATACAAGCATCAACAAGGCATAAGTGGCATTTCTGTGGATGTTTTTCAAGTGGCAAACAGCTACATAGCTGAAGCAAAATAACAAGAGATGAATGTATGTCATTCATGCAGCTGATGCTTTAATCCGTTGGCTGTTACTCATCTTTGATGACATGTTGGCATCTTGTTGACACCACATCTGCCATCTTTTCATCGAGGAAACACCCCAGAGCCTCTTAATGGCACAGCTCAGTATACTAGGTTTTAAAAAAATACACTTTCCCAGTAGCATTTTCCACTTTATGCACTTCACTCAATTACAGTATTTCTCTATGCACATGAATGAATCTTAATTCTGTCTACAAGTGAACTTCCTGAAATCATCACATCTAGTAAAGACTGGGCTTTTTTCCAGTAGCATCCTTTGCTGACGACAAATCAATTAATTTTCCATCTCACAAGCTGCAGCTGTGAAGCAGACAGTCACTCTCCACTGCTTATTTACTGCTGGGGAAGCATTTACATTACTTATATTACCACATTTTCAGATGTGTACAACAGAAGGCATCGGTGCCCAGGAACATGAAAGTCTCTCAGCCTTACCCATACAGTGTCATGAGCTGGACCGACGGCGTCTCAAGGAGTCTGTGAATTACTAACAAGGATAAGCACAGATTTATCTGATGTCTTCTCCGATATGTCAGAAGTAACATCACACAAAGCTGCCGTTATCCTTGCCGTGAAATATGGGACTCCATGAAGCAAAAGGCTGATAAAAGAGGAAACTGAAGGATCCACGTTGACAGCTGATGCTGGAATGATGTCTGGGTCTTGAGAGAAAATCCTGCATTGTAACAAGAATCTGCTAAAACAAAAGCAGATTCTAACTCATAACACAAACAGTTTGACTCATGCATTCATTGATCACTTACAGTTACCAATGTATGTGCATCTTTGTACGATATATGAACCTTTGTATATGGATACATTGCTCTTTCCCATTTAAGCATGACACAATCCCCATACACAAAGCCAGGTCTGTAAAGAAATGATTTTCCCAGTAAGAACTGGACTGGTCTGCACAGAGCCCTGACCTAAAGCCCATCTAACACCTCTACGATGAACTAGAACACCAACTATGAGCCAGGCTTTCCTGGACGATCAATCCATTGCATTAAAATCATGGTGCTGTGCAGGCATGTTGCTTTAGGAACAGGAAGTTTATTGAAATGGAGAAGGAGGCTGTTTTGTTCCCATGCACTGCTGATGTCAGTCTGAACCAGCAGTATCCCCAGATCTAACCATGATATTTTCTTAACCTTAACCAAGTGTTTCATCTGCCTAACCCTTAACCATAACCATGATCTTACCCTAACCTCAACCATCCAGAAATTACAAAGGTATGAAAAGGAAAGATTTTTTGAAAATGACGTTGGATGCTAAACTTCATTTAAAATAAGTGCCATATAAAAGTCACTGTTTCAGTGCCTCTTGAAGTAATTAAAGAAAACTTTTAGCTCCTTTTCTCTATTGAACTCTTACGACAAAGAGTGAAATTAGTTTTCAGCTTGCATTTACACTTAGAGAACATCGACAGAATGAAACCCTGTTGGAAATAGTTTCATGATGAAACTTTGATGGTTCAAAGCTAAAAAGCAGAATTTAATAAGACTCACGGCAAAAACACAAGACAATATATGTCAGAAGTAATTAAGTGAAGACACACCAAGCATTTTCAGACTCTCTTATCAGGTTTGGCGTAAAGGAAAGGCAGCAGAGTATTCCAAAAATGAATTATCCACTAAGTTATTTTCCATAATTACGCTCCATGTTTTCCCGTAATTACGTTGGTAGTTTGGCACAAAGCAACTGTTGATAAGCAGGCTGATGAAATGATTAAATGAAGGAGAAAAGGCAGCCTTTGTGAAGACACCACAAACTGGAAAATTACAACCCAGATCTTTTAATGACTTTGCAATTATGAGCCGAGCTCGGCTGCTTGCTGGCATTTACCAGAGTGTACAGAATGCTAAATCTAAATGTTTACATCTTTCACTTCAAGTTAGGGGAGCGTTTCAGTTGAGACGCAGCTAATTTGAGTTCATGTGAGTTTACTCTTTGATCAGACGCGATTGCGCAGTGATGCGTCATGTACAATTCGGAGTGAACTAGAAAGTCACCCTGAACAAATGACTGAAGAATACTTGTTTAGCTTCCGATGTGCACTTCAACACCTCAGAACTGGAGGGGAGAGGAGGCTGTTTCCATGAGTCTGTCACCACCTCTATGCCATCCTTTCAGTCCTATCTATAATTCTGACAGATCAGTGTTTGTCTGTGTGGTTCAGACAGTCCTCCCTCCTCTCCAGAAAGAACAGAGACAGGGGAACTGAGGCAACCTGCTCGGCATTACGCATGACGACTTCCCACTAGGGGCCCCTGAGGCCGAGGATCTTTGTTCCCCCTTTATTGATTAGGGATTGTGTGTCGCAGCTCCTGGGCGCATCATGTGCGCCTGACATGCTTTTTCCAGTCAAGAGAAGGCACAGCCTGTTGTTTTTCCCCCCTCAGGCTGACCTTGTGACTTCTTAACAGAAATACGAAATTCCTGCAGACAAACTCTAGACCTCTCTGGAGCCTGCAGGCCAAAGTAGCAGCGATAAATGAGCATAGAGGGGCAAGGAAAGAAAAGCAGTGTATTTTTGAAACGCACTCTGTTAAAAATCTTATCCAGAGCAGTGGCTACTATTGAGGGAACAGGTCATGTTTTGTATTCGTTAATTTGTCAAACACCAGTTCAACACTTCATAGGCGATTTAGTATTTTTGACTCATTAGTTGAATTAGTTATTAAATGCGACTTGTTTTAGAATAGTCAGTGTTTTATTTCCAGCAGTTTGGCTCTTAAACTTGTGGACAAGGTTTTCTGAGAGTGGTGGATGGGAGGGCAAATACTTGTGGTTATAATTGAGTTCACAAACCTCATTTATTGGACAAAAAAAGAATATCTAAAAAAAAAAAACAAAGAATAATTTATAGAACACTTTAAAGAACTGTTGAACCTCAGGATAGGATTTCAGTAATGCGATCATGATTTCTTTTTCTATAAATTTCATCTCGTCCTGTATTGGTCTAAATGTTGTTGTTTTTTTTAAACAAAAATACTGATATCCTTTTGTATCCCTTTTGTAGTTAAAATCAAGGAAATTTAAAGCTCTATCCGTTTATTTTTCAGGTTCTTCAGGGTAGCATAACAAGTTGTACACATAAACTAACTAAACTGAACTGGTGACAAGTTAATCTTAGCAACTTTTAGTTAAACAGTTTACATACCCAGAAGTTACGAAATGACACTAACATTAACACTGTGTTTGTGTCCACCAGATGAATTTAAGTCCAATAATCACTCTCTCTTTTGGTCTCCACCAACTCCTGAGGGGATCATGTGTCTCATTAGCTGCTACATGTTCTACTTTGTTCAGCAGGTAGTCTCCCCCTGTCAATCGTATCACATTGGATGTTCTCTGTCCACACTAAACCCATTAAATATGCACTTCTGTTATGTTCTGCAAACAACCAGGTATTATATAGATAACTCCTTATTTCAACTCCACAATTTCAAAACAAATGACAGGAATAAATAGAAAAAGGATACCCGACAAAAGCTAAGCTCAAAATGGCATGCAATGTCACGTTGCACTGTATTACTAGGACCATAGACTTGAAAATGAACGTAGCTATCATGACGTTACCCATTTGTTTGTGAAGTCCCATTTTGAAACCTCAAGGTTTGAATTTCGGGCATTGCCATCTTGGTTGTTTGGAGCCAGCATTGACCATATTTGGGTGAAAAAGTTGACATTGGCTACGGTTACATGATGGCTTCTCATTCAGAATGAAATAAACCTGAATGAAATCATTTGGAATTGAAGTTTGTCCAGGTAGTTTACACGAGAAATATTCATTCCGAATGAGGGTTTACACGGGAGATCAGTTTAATCGCCTTTATTCAGGTCTGTGCAGGGTTTGGGGCAGGGAAGGTTTCTGATTGGATAGGGGGCGGGGTGGTTGCTATGTGCTCTATATACATCATCTCGCCAGAAGGGCAAGGGAACTTAAAGAGGAATGAGTGTATGTATATACACACAAAATTCATTCATTCGGAATGACAAACGGAATAAACCACCCCTTTAATCGGATTTAATTTTCATGTCCATGTAAACGTACTGATTGTGGAGGAGTGAGGGGTGGATTGGACTGAGAGGCCAAAGACGCTATCAGCAGACAGCCTGTCACTCAAAGCATCCCTGCCCTTAATTATGCGTAACTTTAAGCCTTAATAAAATGTCAAAGGGTGAGTTATAAAAATTCCACCCCTTGTATAGTTGTAATGAAGGGGGAAATTAACTACAGAGGCGAAAACATAAAAACATGTTTATTTCTGTTGTAAGTTAAGCGCTGTAGCATGGGGGTCTATGGGGATTGACTTGCTTATGGAGCCAGCCTCAAGTAGGCATTCAAATAACTGCAGTTTTCGTTACTTCCATGCTGGCTTCATTTTCAGCCCCTGAGGTTGCTGCTTATACTGACACAAAGGTTGAAGATTTACTTTCTAAGACATCAAAAAAAAAAAATCTTTGAAACACCTACTGGTAGACATTTTCACTTGTTTTAAGAAAAAGTGTGTAAAATCTCCTAAAATACAGACAAAAACACTTAATAAGATTAGGTACGTTTTGGGTCATGGGTGAATGAGAAAATACTGGAAACTTCAAGCTTATTTGAATCATGGTGAGTTAACACAGTATAAGAAACTGCTGACTGAGTCCGTGACTAATATGAAATCCTAGCAGGACACTCTCACTACACATGCTTTTCTCTCCAAACCACACAAACCTAACCTTGGTGATCCTGGAGAAAAACAAAAAAGAAATGGCATCAGTCTCTCGCCATTTAGTGACTACTCAGAGAATCTTTTATCGGCAGCCTTTTGAGTAAGTGGGTGTTTTTTTTTACAGCCATCTCCGTCAGTGGAGCAATTCTTGGCTCGGTGCTGCATGTCTTTGAGTGGCTTTGTCTCCTTCACACTTCTGCCACTTTCACAGAATCAAAGCAACAAGCGCCCTTCTCTTCCCTGCCTCATGAGTAATGTGTGATGATTAGAACAGATAATTACATCTATTTACATATAAATGTGATTGATACTTGTCCTACAGAGTTAAGCTTCCTTAAGCCGCTGCAGGAGCTGTTTGCCACTGATCTTGTTATAATCTATCCATAATATTTGGATCCTCCATCTGAAGTTACCTAATTAAATGATCATTCGCCACAAGTAAACAATTGGGGATGATGATGCTAATTAACGATGGCTGAACACTGTGAGGCGGTACGTGTTGAGAGACGCCACTGTTGCCTTCGTCTGATGGTGTTTATTAGGAGACTTAAGATTAACACGACTTCATAAAGAGACGGAATAAGATCTGTTTTTCCCAGGAGCAGAGATGGAGCGACAGCAGAGCCGCACACTGTCTGAGAGGCCGCGGGTCTAATTGATTAGGTGCTGTCATCCACAATATCCACCGCCCTCATAAGAATCTCAAATGAACACTCCAGTGATAATGCCAGCACTCGTTAAAATCTGAGCGCAGTGGGACTTTTGGAAATGTCAAGACGAACCTAAATGGTTTCCAAACGGGAGGACCTTTTTAAATAGATGCCACAGATCCCATTTTCATAACAACTAGCAACAATGTCTTGATTGTGTATTCATAATTTCAAGATACAATCAAGTTTCTGTTCCTTCTCCCTGCTGAGCTTTTTAATTTTTATTGGCCCTGCCTGAAGCCCCTGGGTGAAGGTGTTAAGAACATTTGCTCACCCTGTGTAGCCTTGTGTCAAACATGCCCTCTAGTCAGGTTGCGCCTCAACAGGTACACAGTCAGACTGCTTATTAAAACGTTGGCTTCAAGCCCAAAGAGCCTCTGGGTTCTTTTGAACTGGTAACGTGCCTGCAGCTTGCTGGTGGGCTGCAGGTGCAAAGTGTTTGCCAAAAGGTGTCTGGCTGTAGCTTTGACCCCAGGTCACACTGAGCCTCCATTTCCTTTGACATGCTGTAATAATCCTGACACACTTGGGAACTTTCACTCATACTGCATGACCTTTCCAGAAGTGCCACATGTCACACTGCAACACCGCCTCCTAGAAATGACGCTTTTCTATTACTAAACTGTTTTCCTAAATACAATGTTTACAAATGTAATCATCATCTGGATTATGTCCAGAGATGCCCCATAGAGGCTTGTCAGGAACCCAAAGGTTGTTTCCAGGTTTTAAACCAACGCAGCTGAACTGCAGCAGCAACATTTATTGGGAGTAAACATCTGAAAACAAGAACAGAAGCTGTCCTAGTTTTACAAGTAATGACCTTCTCCTCACTTCTGATGAACTGGGTTGGATGTCACCCCACAGTGGTTCCAGCTACACTGTCTAACAGGACGTGGACACCTGCTGTCCCCCAGAGGTCAGTCCTTCGCCTCATGCTGTTCTTAGTGTTTGTATGCTTTCCTGTAGTCTAATTACTTTCCACAGTAGTTTCACTGTTGCACTGATGGCATCAAAGATATACTCTTGTGTTCCAATAAAGAGTGCCTCCACTCAGCTCCATTCAAAGTCTGTCCACAGAGCCAATGCTGTGTCAATCTTTCATATTTGTATCAGAAGTGTGGCCTGACAAATACGATTTCTGGTCGTCCTATGTGGCGCTATCCTGTTGCATCCTGCATTGGGTACTTGTGAATTTAAAATTTAAAGCTGTCCATGACATTCAGAGCATTACTATAGAAGCAAACAAGTATTTGCTATATAAAGATATAATGGAGTAATGGCATTCTGAGCAGAGAATTAAGTTAGTGCATTTGAGTCCCTGTTTGTGTATCACTGGCCAGCGAATCACCATTGCTTTGCACTGCGCTCATACAGCACTTACCATAAGGCACTTACCACTAATAAGAAATGGCATATCCCCTGGTAACACCGTTAGCTCTGTTAGCTTTGTTTCTGTTGTTAGCACTGTTCATGTTGTTAGCACCATTAACTGCTAGCCACCTCCACGCTGAGACCCATGTGCAGAAAATCATGGCCAATTTTTCAGTCTTTAGAGGGAAAGTTCAAGGCAAGTCTCAAGTTTGTTTTTTTTTATTGTGTGGTATAGAGAGACTATAACTTGAATTTTGTTGTGCAGCCCTGTGTTGTAAAATGACAATAAATGAACCTTGAAGTCTTCCAGGTGTCTGAATGCTGACAATTGAAATTAGGTAAGGGCAGTTTTCATTCAAAGAGTTTTTACACTGTTGAGACCAAGTCCTTGAAAGGCCAAACAATTTATAACTTAAGGTGAATAGCTAGGTCTGCACGGTCTGTCTGTTAATGTCCCGTTTATGTGTAGCTTTTATTGTTTTGGGACTTTCAGGGTCAAAACTTTGGATTTTAATGTTTTGAAAATCTTTAAGGCAGCTAAGTTTCAAGTAAATCAAGTTTCCCAAGTCATAGCTTGAGTCATCTTGTGGATGAATTTAACCCCAGCCTTACAGTAAGACAACATACAGTGGCAGTGTATGATTGGCATGAACTCTCACTGTGATACAGATGAACACCTGCCTGCCCTTTTCTCACCATGTTCTGTGTTTGTACATCAGCAGTCTGCACCTTGTATTTTTCCAACTACTAAAGGTAACATATGTATAAAATTAACAACAGCAGAGCATTCAGAGTGACAGGAATCCACACAGCAGTCCTTTTAGGGAGCGAGTTAATTGACTTGTTTCTCAGGGAGGTCTTTCTGTACTCGCTGTGTGTCCACAGTTGTTGGTTGTCTCCCCGGAGCTCAAAGAGCCCCCCATGGTCCTGACTGCAGGAGTGACCACTAATTATACGACAGCAGGGAGGCATGCTGTGAAAATGCTACTTTGCTGCTACAACTTGGAGAATTTACTGTTTTAAAAATGCTTCTTTTTGTTGCTCTTCTCATGTGTGATCTTCTTTTTAATATATTGATATAAGACAGGTGTGTGTTGACGGTATAAAAAAAATGAAGCCTGATCTGATGCTCAGATCAGATTTCGTGTAGCTTACTGACAAAGACGAGAGGTAAGATCAGATCATTAGGACAGAAGAAAAGGATTTATTTCATTGTTTTGGGGACACTCTTGGTTACATAAGGAATCTAGAAAATATTTTTTCCCCCAAAATATCTGACTAGATGCTTCCTATCTGATTTCAACCTTTCTGATTCAAAGGGAACAAGGGGAGATAAGGAGCATGTGAGAGGCTGGAGATGAAAGAGAATGAATGTGTATGAAACAGCGAAGTGATTGTCGGGCTTTTGTATCAGAGCTTTTGAAGAGCCGTCTGGTTCGTACAAAAGGAGGGGTCAGTGAGCAGATAAGGGTAGAATAGGTGGTCTGTCATATACGCACAGGTGAAGAAATCCCACACTGCCAAACAAAGAGAAGGAGAAACACAGGTGAGAGTAGAGGATGGATGCAACTCCCGAGGGATGCGCGACATTTTCTGACCTGAGCAACATCAAAGAGGTGGTGTTGTTGAACAGCAAGAAAGAAGCTGCAAACCTGTTCTATAAGATAAGGTTTTGGCTTATGAATTCCTGGGAGAGTTTTAAAATGCCACATCGTATTTCCCAAACCTACATGTTGACACTCAAACAATAAGCACAGTGGGAAAGGAGTTAAAGCCCCTGCATGTAGAGTTTTTATCTATTAGAGCATCTTTGTTATTTGGACAGCATAAGTTTGCATTTCAATTGAAAATAGATAATCCTTGTGTTGCTTTAGATCAGTCATCCTCGAGAGAAGGTGCGGCAGTGTGCATTGCTGTTCCAGTTCCTTTTTTTAAATATTACCACTGGGGACACCACAGTCAGAAATTTGAAACATTATTCTGACTGGCTCCAACTGCAAGTCACCAGTGGCATCTGGGTCTGTCCATAGCCGGTTGTGATGCCATCTGATATAGAGGCATCAGTGTTAAATTAAGACTGTTTTATAGCATGTAAAAACTCCTTGTAGTCGAGTTAAATAGGAGTCTATTTCCGTATTTGGTGGCAATTAATGTTTACCAAGTACAAAAATGAAGCCGATGCAGAAGTGCCAAAAACTTCAGTTCCTTGAATGGCCACTTGAGGCTGGCTCAAAAAGTGAGTCAGCCATTTTCTAATTCAAAATGACAATAAACTGATTTACACTGTTTTTTTTTTTTTGTAAATACTAAATGGTAGACTGGTGGAATGCTCTTGTATAGCGCTCTTCTAGTCTCCATCTAGTCTCTCTAGCCACCAGTCTCCCTGGCCCCCCAAGTCTCTACCATGTCTTTGCCATTTGGTTCCATTTGAAGAGTAAACCAGCAGTAAAAAAACAAGCATTAAGGACTATTTCCAGTGGTGGATCAATCCATATTTGGAGGACTGTTTATGTGAGACTAAGTCAAAATAAACTGTGTGTGTGTGTGTGTGTGTGTGTGTGTGTGTGTGTGTGTGTGTTTACAGACAAGACTGGGGTGATATTTTTATATTATATATTACTCTTTCCTTATCAGGTCGTATATGATTAGAACATTTTCCCTGCCACACACGCTTTTTAAGAAATTCTGTACATTTCTCCACGCGTGGCTTCTCTTTGCCCTCTCTCACTTTACATTTATTACTTTGTGAATGGATTGCACAGACCTCTAGTCACTGTGTCAGATAGTAAATGATATCAGTTCCACTCCAAACATTATGTTTGCTGACATAACTCATAACCATCAAATGCTCACACAGATGGTTGCCTCTACCAGATATTTAGAAACGCTCCTGTTCAGTTCTTAATGGCTGCAACTGACAATTATTTTGACATGAACGATGCTGACTTGAGGTCAACCAACTAGCTTTTCTGCAGCTTTGAACCTCAGTCTTTATCAGTGCATGGAGTTTACACAGTTGTCATGGAGATTGATGGAGCAGTTGAAAGCTGCTAGAAAAAATCAAGATTGAGAAGAAGGGGGCAAGTTAACATCCGCTGTTAGCAGCTGGCGGCTGACTAACTGCTGACAGCGGTTGCAGTTTTGATGTGCTAAAGCCCTTTTCTGTTAAAATGAGTATTGGTCAAAGGTAAATTATGACATTTTCATGATGTGTTCAAATATAATCTCGTAAAATGTAGTTTTTGGCGAGAAACTTGAATAAACACAATTCACTGAGGGAGAAATTTGTTGATGTTTTCACAGCTGTTTAAAATAGATATTCGAGAGGAGAATATAATATATTAAACATAGTAAAAAGCAGTGTGAAAGTGGGTTAATTTAAAGGTTCTTTTATAAATGTGTATAATCAAATTTGTGCTCATTCAAAGATAGCGTTATGAAGAACTGAATGACCTGAAAACATCAATTTTTTTCCGATAATGATTTCTTGGTTTCCCTGGCACAAAAAAAGGAAATAAGGTCCTTGTTTCAAATTAAAAGCCCTCTAGCGTTTAATGCATGGCCCAGCCGTATACTTGGTTATGATCTTCTTCTTGTCTTCTTGTCAAACTACTTTTGAAAAAGGTCAAGAATGAACCTCCGTGCTTAACGATTACTTTCATTTGATACATCCAATTATTGATCATTATTAATTACAGACTAATCCTTTAGTTTATATAACAGTCACAATGTCCTGTTTATCATGTGTTTGACAAACAGCCCAAAGCTCAAAGATTTTAAAGCACAATTATATGAAAGAGAAGAGCAGCAAACACTCAGAGTAGAGAGGCCAGAGGCAATAAGTGTTTATCTGTTAATCTGTTAAACAACTTTTTTTTCAGCATATTATTGCTTTGACATTTTTATTAATGACACTGACATTTTTATTTTTCTCTTATCGACATGACTCCATAAAAGCCCACCTATTTAGCTCAGATGGAAGCATTACCTAATGCACACTGATTGTATTTGCTTGCCTAGCAAACAAATGAAAAATGTTAAAAACTGTGGGTCCCTTTAAGCCGTCTCAATGTCATTTCCATTTTTAGTTGCTGCAACATTGTGCAATCGATCACAACAACACCAAATCCCTCTGTGAAGGTTTGTTTTCCTGGGCAACATTTAAACCTCCTGCTGTGATGACATTTGTAACACCATTACTAAGACCTGCTACCTTCACTCCTCTCGCCTTAGGAAAGCTGCTTTCTTTCTCCAATTTAAGTGCCATTGACTCCACACATCAGGTAAAGTTTCAGCTTTAAAAAGCCCTAAAAACACTCTTTGATAGTATTGCTGCACGGGATCAGGCATCCTGCAGGTATCATACAGTCACACAAAAGAGTTACATTTGAACAAAAGCTGCACCGAAAGGAGAGAAAATAAAACAGCGAGTCGTGATTTGCATGCCTCGTGTAGAGGATGTACACTGGGAGACCTTAGGGTGTTAATTTACAGTCGGAGATGAAGAGGAGGAATCAAACAACAATTTGTGAGATAGATTTGTTCGGAGACGCGTTGTGCCTTCAAGTGTCTCACACGGTGGAGTAAATGAAGTTCCTGCTACCTCTTGTCTTCCATCTGAAGACTCCTGCTGACAGTGAGCCTCCACCAGTCACATTTTGATCTCTGCTTTCATGTCTCTCACTCTTTTCTCCCCCTCGAACCAAACATCTCGCTTTTTTTTAATTAACCTGAACCTGAAATACATGATTCAATGTGAAGGGAGATTGCATTAACCGAGGCGAGAATTCACAGTGTATTTACTGCAAATATGAGCCTGTGGCTAACACACCGTGACGATCACACAGACAGCACTTTATATATACATTAAAGGAAAACAGGAAATTGCACTTCTAGGACCTGATAGATGAAAACTAAATAAAAGCTGAACCTAGCCAAAAGTGAGAGATGAAAATGCTGGAGGAATCAGGGTGCAACGGAGTTAAAAAACACACCTCTTCTACTAGTGGAACAAACAACATCCAGGCACTTCTCACAAGACAGAGTGATGCACTAACAAGCCCTCAGAGTGGCTCGTTTTTCCACCTCTCACTGTGTCTGTTCATTTTGGGTGCCAGACACATCTGTCTTTGGGTTCGCAGGGGTTATGGCTGCTTGGAGATGAAATCCTAGTGGGCATTGCATGACTGGAATCCATGTAGTGATATGGGCAGCTGTCTGTGTCGGCTGTTGCTCCTGACAAGGAAACATTATGTCAAAACAGGAGCTTTCAAGGATAGCAGGGAGCAGCTGAAGATAAGCTAGCTAGTGTTTTTAAATTGGGCAAGAGGTATCAATGTGCTGTACCACAGAGCAAAATATATGGACCGCGAATACTAGGCGTGGGCCGAGATGAAAATTTAACGTCATGATAGCCTTGCCAAAGTAATTGTGATTCACAATATTATCCAGATAACCAAACAACATAGCCTCTTAGAGTGAGATCGAATGAATAAGCACTTCACGTACTTAACGCAAAGTTACGTATTTAACATGAAGTGACGAAGGTTAGGTTTAGGAAAAGAAACATGGTGACAATAAACTTTAAAACAGCTCAAAGTTCACATGGTCTCACACAGTTCCTAACAAGGGTCTCTTGGGGGAAAAGTCTCATGTTCTGTGACCCATTCACCACCCCAACCTGCATCTTAATGCGCATTTTCAGTTTCTTTTCTCCGTTCATTGGTCACATGATCACAGCCTACCCAATTACATGGGTTATAAAGGTTATAAATTACTGGGTCATGCTAAGGTGTGAATTGTTTTGCATTACTTGCTTATAACCTCTAAATTCAGTGTACTTCGGCCAACCTTTCTGGACTGTTTCCCTCCCTACATCCTTATGGATTTCTTTCTTTTTTCTTTTTTTTTTTGATTGCTGTTGTTGCTCTCTGTAAAGTGTCTTTGTGTACCCTGAAAAGCGCTATAAAAATTCAATGTATTATTGTTGTTATTATTATTGTTATCATTATGTTCGCACAGTGCATGACAACAGCCTGAGATAAACTATGTGGACAAAAGCGGGAATGATGTTGTGAAGAAAGAAGAAAGAAAAGAGAAAAGGTCTTGTATAATTATTTAATTTCTTTGCTTGAAAATTTTGTTGGCTCTCTGCCTAACAGTAAACAGTTAATCCGTTCTTCCCCACTGGTAAAATATTCATATTAGTTGGCGCTGTCATACATGTTGTAATTAGTATTGTAGAGGTTGATAGAGGTCATAGATTAACTTTAAAATTATCTGGTTGACAAATCATCAAGATCGAAGCTCTTCAAATAATTGAAGGAGGAGGAGATTTAAATTTAATTACAAAAAGGTCTCTACCAACTTCCCAGAAATGCTGATCATGTGCATGTGGAGTAATGAACCTCCATTATGAACTGGCAGGCACCTCCTTTACTGCTGACACGGTTAGAAACCTATCATCACCTTGGCAGATTAAAACAATCGAGCACAAACATTTCGAATTCATAATTCATTTCCGGCGTGATGAATGAAACCAGACTGGAGATCATCAGTTGAAAGAATTCAGTCTGAGAAAAGAGCATAAGTTGCTACATCAGGTCATAGGGAGAAGCACAAATAACACAGCGCAGCGGGAAGGACGATTTCAAATAATATCCTGCTAATTAAATTTCTCCAAAAGTTGAGCAAAAGCCATTAAAATGACTCTGGTGCTGTTTGAGTGGAGCGTTATTGAAATTGCATTCATCTGAAGCACATCAAAAGATAAAACGGGTGATAAGAGAAAATAAAAAAGTGAGCCACTGCTGGGTCACATCATTAAATCAGTGTTTCTCCTCTCTCCTCCATAGAACTGAATGTATCACTTGCTACACAGTGTATGGTCTAAACACTATTGTGTGAATAGGTGCCTATTCATAAAGTCTTTAAACACAACTTCACATAATCACAAACAAGGCCATTGCCAATAATCCAGTCTTGCTACATATGTATATAGAAAACAGGATACAGCATTGGAGACAGGGCCACGTTAATTTCAAGGAAAGTTACTTGAAGGCACATTAAGCCAAAAAGTTCAAACTGCCATGTATAAAATGATCTGTAACATCAGCAGTGTTTCATGTGGTCCATAGAGCAAGCATGCCAGAGACTTCCTACGTCAAGGCGGCTACTTATGGTTTAGCACTCGGTTAACTTGAATGGGATTGAAATGATCTAATTGTGTGGCTCTTTTAGACCTTCTAAATGTTATCAGACCATATGGATGAAATCCTGATAGTGGAACGAATCATTTCACAGGGATTTTGATGCTTCAAAATAGTTTTCCACTGATTTACATCCCTCTGTTTCGCCAAGTGAGTCAATGGGAAAAAGTCTTTCTGGGCCACTTCCTGGGGGCCTGAGTCTTATGTATGCAAGTCTGCAAGTGCAGCTACTATATATCCGATATATTTCCCAAAATTAGACCTAGGGGACATCAAAAGACACGTGTATAGGCTTAGATTTTTTTAAACGTGCATTTATCCCCCACGAAAAAGAACATGACGGAAGACATTATAATTTGATGCAGAAAAGGCACACACTGGTGCATAAATTCACCAGAATGCAGGTTCTTCCATAAAATCTCCCAGTCCCAAAGTGCTCCATAATGACTGCTTTCTGTTTGAAGTTTGAGCAGATACATGTTTAGGCTAACCCTGGGGGATTACTGGTACCTGTAAATATGGATTGTGATGTAGAACACTGATTTCTTCAATTGGCTATGTTTTGTCACTAATGAACTTTACTACCATGTACCATTCAATCTCATTCCTTCCACCAAGGCCAAGTGTCCTGTATCTTCCTTGGTCCATGCCACACCCTTGCACTAAATTTCATGAGAATTGTGCTGGTAGTTTTTCCATAATCCTGCTGACAGACTAACAAACCACTCCAAAAGCATAACGGTAATAGTAACAAGATATCAGACCACGAACTGCAGTGCCCCCTTTATGCTTCCAGCCTGAGACCTTCCTTACATGTTGTTCATCACCTCTCTCTCTTCCCTTATTCCCTGTCAGCTCTCTAATACTGGCATAAAATCTCCCAAAAAAATAATATAAAAATGAAAGATGTGAAGTCAGAAGGTGGTCACCTCATGCATATTACGTTAGACCATGTGCACCCACAGTTCTCGCTGTGGGAAATGGCACAGTCAAAATGGAAATTATGGTCAGACACCAGATGTGCTTCTAGCTATTTAAATTATGCTTGTCAAATGTGCACAGTAAAGTAGATTTTTTTTTTATTGGCAATTGTGTGCTCAATTTTATTATACTTTTTATGTATTCTGCATTTGGCGCGAGTAATGTTCTTTTCATTTTGATCTTTTATTGTAAAGCACTCAGTAAAGTCTGTTTTAATATGAGTTCTATAAATAAACTTAAGTGATTCTCCTCCTAACTTTTGATGACAATAATGAGTTACACAATCAATCAATCAAGTTAATGTGAATAAAAATAGCCATACATAATGGTAGTGCATACAGTTGCTTGCTCTGCTCCTCTTGGAGGACTTCACCAATGCTACCCATTGAAACTGCTCTATTTGCTGTCATCTGTATTGAGAAACTGTTCTTCAAACAGCCCATGAGCTAAAAGACCTTTGTCGTTTGATGACACGTTGGGTGAGAGTTATATCAATAAATTCTTGGAGTCTGTGGTGAAGTGAGTTGTGAGTTGTCATGAATAGCTATAGAGACAAAAACCTTTTTTTTTTCTTGTTTTGTTTTGCCATGGGGGTTTATGGGGATTGACTGGCTTCTGGAGCCAGCCTCAAGTGGTCATTTGAGGAACTGCGATTTTTGGCACTTCTGCTCTGGCTTCATTTTTCAGCCCCGAAAGGTTGTCACTTGTAAATGCACCCAGTGCATCCTAGACCTCCTACTCAGCTTACGTCCTTGTTTATCTGACTATCTGACAAACTTTCTGTTGCTGCTGTTACACAGGTGAGACACAGAGCTGAACTGAAGGTTCTCTTCCTGGCGAACACTCAGTTCAACGTGTGTCCAGTTAGCACTAGCTAATGCAGCAGCAGCAGCTGTTAAACAGTCCCAACAAAATTAACCAACTCCAGATGGCTTGAATCTGTTGTAAAAAACACTAATAACCACCAGGTAGTGTTAACCATGTGATGCTAACAGTTAGCGCTCTCACTGGGTGTGTGGGCAGACTCTCAAAAATTGTCTTTAGCATGGAGCCCACACTGCAGCTGCACTGTCCTAATGGTGGGAGAAGTGGAAGGACAACAGGGTGCGCACAACAAATCTCTCAATGGTTACAATCAATAACGCATTTAGTCTTTGTGAACGGAAATGATGTATGATTTGCATATCAGGGAAGTGAGATCTGATCACAACTGTCACTCAAGACAAATTCTAATTCTAGGTATGAAGAGACAGAGCTGTCCATTTATGATCGGATTACCCAAGATGCATATTAATACCAGGCTCATATACACATACTGCAGCCCACGACTTAAGACTGCAGTCTGGAAACATGATTATAAAGCAGTAACCTACAATGTAAAAAGAGCAATAAGGAGGACGTAAGGGATTGGAGTTGAACTGGAGTTAAACTGACTGATTGTATCCAGGAAACTCATGTAATTTAATTTTTAATACTCACAGGTTATTCAATATAACAAGACGGCGGTGTAACAACTGACTTGGGCTCCTCTCTCCGGTCTGAGACTAAAGGATGCTTCAGAAGGAAAGAAGGCTGAACTTGAGAAGGAGGCGAGGGCAAATGAACCCGTGTGGGAACTCTTAAAATACCCCTTTAACTAGGGCAGCACACGAGGCTCGGGGTGTAGCACACTGCATGGCGAACATGTCCACGCAGGCAGGACACGAGTTACATAAACCAACAAGAGACACCACAGGATCCCACGACCCAGAGGTTCTGATAAAAGGCGCAGTGAGGGTCTACGAGTGATCAGGATTGAAATGTCATCATCTCACCTGCTGCATGGCGACTCACATGACTGAGCAGGTGCCGCACACAGACGTGGGGATTAACTCCGTAGCTTCTACTTTGAATTTTAGCACTGCCAGCGAAGCAACTTCTAGAACTGGGCTGTTTTAAAACAACCGAATGGAGCGGCGGTGGTTAAAGATTCATGGGCTGCGTATTCACAGCCATCCGTTTCACTGATGAGGTCTATAGCGAGGGATTAGGGGAGCCTTGCATATTGTTAAAAGTAAATTGGTGCCTTTCAGTTCTCGCAGCATTACCCAGTCTGTCCTGCACATATAATGAATTCCAGTAATGAACTGGCCTTATACAGGAGAGCACAATATAAGCTATAAAGTGTTGTACAATGCAGACCACATTTGTCACCATTACAGTCAATATTTGGTGACTGCCACAAGATGAATGTGGCCCTGGGGAACAATGAAAGAAGCCTGGTCTAATCTAATGTGAGTCATGATAGTCTCTGTGGCTCTGGTAGGCCCAGGTAATGGTCTGCATTATACAATGCAGCACCAGATATTCTCTATCACTTCACCATGATGCTCTATGTATCACACTATTAAGGCATTAATATTACTTTGAGAAGAATAAAAATACAAGGATTAAGGCAATAATGCAAGAACAAAAAAGATGATTGTGCTCAAATTGAGTTCTTACTAATAATTTAAGTGTATTAGTTTTGTGTTATATTTAGTTTTATTTCAGAGTGGAGGCATGACTGACCCAAATACGACGGATGAAATTACCCCCTTTCCTATTTGTGCTGGTTGTCTCTGGTGACTGAGCTTAGCGTGGAATCAATTCAACTAATTGGAGACTTTAAATGGAATTGTACTCACCCAGTAACTGAATCGCTGGCAAAACTGCAGCCTTGTTCAGCCAATGGAAAACAAATGATAGTTATGTCTATTAGCTCCGTCTTCAATTAACTTCTCAAACTCTTGATTTTCTCTTTAAAGTTCCCCGTAAATTTCCTTTAAACTAGTAAGTTTATGTGTGTGACAAATGTAGTGGCATAAAAAGAACAATATTTCTCACTGAAATGTTGTGCCAGAAAGGTTTAAAGTAGCATAGAAAGAAAAAATAAAGTACAAGTATGTCAGATTTGTTCTTGAAGGTCCAGTGTGTGGGATTTAGGGGCATGTATTGGCATAAATGGTGTATAATATTTATCACTATGTTTTTAACCAGTCGCCTGAGAACTAAGAATCGTATTTTCGTTACCTTACAATGAGCCGTTTTTATCTACACATGGAGTGGCTCCTCTATCACTGAGTCCACCATGTTGTTCCACAGTAGCCCAGAACAGACAAATCAAACACTGGCTCTAGATAGGGACATTTGTGTTTTCACGTTTTGCGTTGAACACCGTAGTTTTCCTACATCATGCTTGGAACACCGGAGAAGTTTCACTTCTGCAGCCATACCGCCAGATGCCACTAAATCAAACACACTATTCCTTTAAATACAGGACTTAAACTCATGTACAGAGTTACATTTCAACTCTGCCTATTTGTCACAGGAAAAAATGCACCAGCGATTCCTCTGGAGACAAACTGTCCTGTTACTCCAGTTTGTTTTTTGCAGAAGAGAATGTGAAGGCCTTGTTGCACTTTGCTGTTGCTTTGCTTTATCTCTCCAGGGCTGCAGACCTGTGTGGAGGTTAATCAGTGGCATGGGACACACCTGTGTCTGGTGTGTGTGTTTCATATAAGCCAGAGCAGCAGCCAGTCCTTGGTGGGCAGATCTCCTCTCACCAAACATCTGTCATGCGGCACTTTTACTCATCCACTCCCTACACTTCTGACTTTACAGATTTCTCCCATCAATTTGTTCAACTTGTTTCAAATATTCTGTGATGAATAAATTATTGTATTCGTTAGTACCTGTAATACCTGTGTGTTTCCCATTTTTTCCTAGTCTAGGAGCCGAGCTGTAACAGTGAGGCACTAGGTGATGACTGTATACACCCCAGCACAGCCACAAAATCTGCCTTCTGTGCCTTGTAGCAAGACCTTAGGCAGGACCTGGATCATCCAAGGGCTGTGCTGGCTAAACATTTCAGCCATGGAAAATTCAGTGTTCAGGAGAGAAATTTAGTGGTGCACCTCCGCAGCAAGATGGAGGTGATGGTGGATGAAATGGAGGACATGGGGGGTAGCCCCTCAACCAGACTGGAAGCCCTAGAACTAAGGCATGGAGAGTTGCCAGAGGCCGTTGCATCTCCAGCATCCAATGCCACGCTGACTAACCAACCATCCACCAACAATCAGGTCTTCTTCATCAACGTGTACATAACTGGTTATCACTATACACATACATCACTGCATACTGCTTTATTTTATCACTACTGTACACCAGCTGCACTATATCTGTCATAGATTCTCTTTTTCCCTCTATTTTACTAGTGATTCTCTTCTGTACATTTTGTACATTTTACTTGAGCTCTGCAGGACCCAACCATCGACTCCCATCGGCTTCCGTGGCGCGTCGGAGGCTTCTAAAGGAGGCTGTACGAAGACGCTCCGGGGGACTCCTCTCTCACAGCCGGGTTGGCGCTCCTCCTGCCGGGGCCGGGACCACCGAGTCGCCGCAGCTCCTGCCTCCCCCGGTCACGCAGCATGGACTGTCCATCTGCCTCATGTGAGTCCCCCAATCCCCATCCTGTTCCTCTTTGTCCTCTTTTCCCTCCTTCCGCCGTGTTGTTTGGAGACAGCATCATCAGGAATATTTATTATTAATATTTATTAATATTTTTTCAATGCCACAACTCACTGCTTTTGTGGAGCCACAGTCCAGAACTGCTTCATTCACTCCCTTCCTCCATAAACCGGCTGATTTTCCATTTGGGCTCAAACGACACGGCCCGCCAGCAATCAGAGCTGACAAAAATGGATTTTGTTGCTCTTTTTAACCTTTTAAAAAACTGTGGTAAGTCTGTTTTTATCAGCGGTCCCCTGCCAACACTGTCCTGCGGGGCAGAACACCTCAGTCAGCTCCTCTCCCTCAATACATGGGTCCAGGCTACCTGTAGCACTTGGATTCACTTTTATCAACAATTTTAACTTATTTTGGAACCGGTCCTCTTTTTACAGGGCTGACAGGCTTCGCCCGAGCAGGCTGGGCAGCCGCATGTTAGCGGCTAACGCCAGGGCCACACCAGACATGGAAGCGCTGCGAATAGCCTTGAAGCGCCTCGAAGCGAAGCCATGTTAACCAATTGTGTCATCCACACTGGCCGTGCCGATCATTTCGGCGTCTGGTCTATTTTCTGCGCGAGCCTTGAGCAATTGTGTCAAGCCGGGCAGGAATATAGGCTATACATATTAGTCAGTGGCATCTAAACAGAGTGCGAGAGAGATGACATACACAGACATACACACACACAAGAAAGAGAGAGAGAGGAAGAAAGGGAGAGAGTGTAGGCCGGCTATAGGGGGTGGGGGTTGGGGCACACACACACGCAAACAGAGAGAGATATCCATGATGGAAAAACAGTCCCAAATGTGACGGAGACAACAGCTGGGAGCAGAAGTGCTTGTCGACCGGCGTGGAGAAATGCGCGTCTGATGTGTACGGGCTCGCATGAGAATTTTGGTGCGCTGCGCTTCGCAGCACTTCGTTGGCAGTGTGACCCTGGCGTAACATTCAGCACGCTGTTCAGTGTGCCCCATGTGACTGACGTACATTGGAAGCACACGCCCCCCTGCTTTCCTCTCTGGTTCATCCCCAACCCACTCCCACATCCATCCATCCCAGTCAGACTTTTTCCAGACTCCACTTTTAACAAAAATAATAAAAACAAAACCTACACCCCCGTGGAGAAATGATAACATCAAAAGACTGAAAAGAAAATGCAGGAGTGCAGAGAGGAGGTGGAGGTGGAGTTCACTACGTGAACAACTCAAATCCTACAATAAAACAGTCAAACAGGCAAGAATATCCCACTTTTCAAAACTCATTTCCAATCATAAAAACAATCCCAAATTTCTTTTCTCCACCTTCGATCTTTTAACCAGCACCAGTTTTAATAAACCATCCAACATATCAACAGACGCCCTCTGCGAGGACTTTGCAGACCACTTCAGAAGTAAAATCGATTATATCAGGTCCAGTCTTTTATCCCAACAGAATGTAATTTTTAACACACCTGGATCATTGCTTTTACCTGAGGAAACACTGGAGAGTTTTGCCCTGGTTGATGCAAGGACACTTGGTCGAGTTTTCTCACAGGTAAACCAAACAACCTGCCTTTTAGATCTGATTCCCACATCACTTTTAAAAACATTTTATGGATCCTTTGCGGAACAGATTTTAAATATAGTAAATTACTCTCTTCAGACGGGTGTCTTCCCCGCTGCCTTCAAAACAGCAGTGGTGAAGCCCCTTCTGAAGAAGAGTAACTTAGATTCCAACATTTTTAATAATTACCTACAAAACAGAGGTATGTCGCCCTGGAGATCCCTCAGGCCCATAGGACTAGGGGGCTCTGCACCATGTGTGGGGTCCACCCCAGTTTGTCTGGGTCAGGGTGGTCTCTGTGGCGGTGCTCCCTGTGGCCGTAGGCTGTGGCGCCTCTCAGTGTGGATGACACTTTCCTCACCTGGTTCCTCAGTCCCCAGCCATGATTATTGACTATATTGACCGTGTGTGTGTGTGTGTGTGTGTGTGTGTGTGTGTGTGTGTGTGTGTGTGTGTGTGTGTGTGTGTGTGTGTGTATATGTGGGGGTGGGAGGGGCGGATTTTCAATATGCATGTTGTATTTTTGTTTGTTTTTATTCTGTGAAGCACTTTGTGCTGCATTTTTAATGTATGAAAAGTGCTATACAAATAAAGTTTGATTTGATTTGATTTGATTCACCTGCCAGACCTAGATGCACCACCGCTGCTGGCCAGATCTGAGATACAACCCCCAACCACCCTTCCCAAATTCCTGTCACCTGTGGGGAGAAAAAGTGGCCACCTGCCTGACGACCTGGAGCCTGCTGTGGTTATCAAGCGATACATGACAAAGTGTCTCTCTATACAAGAGAGGCTGTCCCCTATCCAGTGAACAAATTGGAATTAAAAGGTAACTAACAAACATAAATGGGCTTGTGATTGTTTGTGAAAAGTGCACATTGACCAAATTAAAGCAGCAGCTGTCCATGATGGAAGAGAGCCAAAAAGTGATTAACTACTGTTACAGATGACTGACTGAAGTGCCTGACATGCTGTGTGTATTCCTTGATTCTAAGGTGCTCACTGTAAAAGTCAAAATATGCACAGGGTTCTTTTCATGTCTGTAAATAGTTTAACATTTGTTATATTTGATTAGTCTTTGCACTTTTTGAAATTTAACTTTTTACCTTTTATGGCTTTTTCAGTGTAGTTTCAGTGTTATTTGAATAAGTAATGCAACCCTAACATAATCTAGTATAATTCTAATCATGTCCATCCATCTGATGGCTGGGGCTCCAGCTTGACACTGTGTTTTTCTTCAGTCCTGACAGAGACACCTGCCATGACATAGTGGAATCCCCTAGCAATGCTAGAATACACACGTAAAACATCACTGATGCTTAAATGTTTGAGTTTGCTACAATGTAACATCTCCGGTGTCTCTTTATCTGTTCTTGAATGTACTGTAGCTGTAGCCAGTGTGCCATTCGATGGCAAGAGCTCACACTTAACACTGCATGTCCTTTGGGCCTCAGCAATGCACCCACCAAGCATAAAGTTGATCAGATTAACGGCTGAGAAAATGGGAGGACTGACAGAAGCGGTTTTCTCATATAAACTCTGGAAAAGCATTCTCACCTGCTGGAAACACTTTGGATGGTTTAGGCGAGCGGTTGCATCTGGGTAGAGTGTGCAAGATGCATGTAGCTGGCTGGTAATTTGGTCGTAAACAACCAAGTTTCTTGCCGTTCCTTGAATTTGTTTGATAATTTCAGCTTTGGCTCTTACTGACAGAAGTTCTCAAATCTTGTTTTCTCTCAGTTAGACATTTACGTTGCCGTCTATGTGTAAACAACTCTTCGTCTTCACCCCAGGGTGTTTGTATTCCTCAGGTTTTGCGCGAGCCTCATGATAGACATGTCATCAAAAGGCCCGCTTGCTTGTGGTGAATTTCTCGGACAATTACCTGCCCTAATCACACATGGGCTCAATTGGACATGTCATGGACTTTGTACTCAGGAGCCAGAAGGGTGAAGTCTGATTGATGCCTGATCAAACTGTTTCAAACATTTGTGTTCTCACATACAGCTCTTCCAGGTAGTGTCTATATATAGGTTTAGGTTTGCACACCTGCAGAGTATGTGTGTTACAGGGGAAAAATGGAGACTTTCTCTTTTTAAGATTGAGGAGGAGGGGTCATTTGGTTACGTGTAACCTCAGTTCTCTATGTAATTTAATGATAGCTGTTCTTACACTGCAAAACAGGAAGTGCTGTTGCAATGTTGCCAGCTTGCCAAACAGGCTAAAAAAGACAATGCTCAAGTGTTAGCCCACTGAACTCACTGAATCCATGGCAACTGGGGGTGTTGGGTGGCACATAGAGGGGACTCACAGACTTTGAAAAGCCCTGTGATAGAACATATTTCTCCACATTGCCTGACAGCATCATTGTGTATCAGCTTACTCTCACTTCACTGAAGCTGTATGATGATATTTACACAGAGAAATATTCAACTCAGCACTGTTGGGGGCTGTACCGCTCCATCAGATGGAAATATTCTACATGTCCCATGCAACATTTTAAAAACCATTTCCCCGACATTCATCCTATCATATGGTATCTTTGGAAACACTGGGATCTCCACTAGAATTTAAAAGTGTCTGTGAAAAGCAATGGAGCCACCAAGGAGTTAAAAGTTATGAGGTCCTTAAGTATAATTTTTTGGAGGTTGATGTTCATTATTTTGGCAAGTGTTTGGATGCCTGTCTTCTAAAATGGACCCTCTGGTCTGCAATTTGTTTTGCAGCAAAAACTCCACACATTTAATGTTGACAGTGCACCACTCTGCGATTACCGACATGTCAAAGGAGGTGGATCAATGCCACATTTGGCTGTGTCATCAAGGGTTCAGGTTTCAGCACACTTCAGGAGATTCTGTTTATTTGTTATGAGTCTGGCAAACGAGTGCCACGTTCAGAGTTGTGTTGAATCGAACATACTTGGGTCTTAGGAGTCAAGATCGTTTAATGCTGCTTTAACCCAGAGGTAATGAGAATGTTTTTCACATACTAAACCCTTGCAGTCAGACTTTCCTCAGAGGACAACAGCTTACTCAGCGATCCACACTGAAAGCTTTGATTTTTTTTTGTCCCATCTGACCAGGTAAATCCAGCCACAAACAACCTAAACTATCTGACCGTAAAGCATTTATTTTCTCCAGCAGCGTTCAGGGAACAGTCCTCGCCTCCACACCTTCCTTTTTTTCTTTTTCCTCTTGAATCGTTCGGCTTCATACGAATCTGACAGCCGCTCCTGACAGGAAGCTTGTCAACAGACTGAGGGAGAACGCCTAAGGGCCGCTCAGCATCTCCAGCCGAGGCCGGACATTAGCATGCACAGGATGGACGAGGCTTATGTTCACATCGCACCACGAGTGTGCATCATATCTAACCTCCCTCCAGCCCTACACACTACAGGAAACTCCATTTACAAAGGCAATGTTGCCATGGCTACCACATACAGACCAGCATGCCAACTCATGAAGCGTTAAACTGTGTTTGATTTTTTTTTTCTCCATCATATTGTGGTCTACAATCCTTAGGTTCATGCACATCACATCCATGCACATCATCATCATCATCATCATCATCATCATATTTGTGCAGATATACACATAAATTTGATAACTGAAATATTTTGATAACCGCAGGTCAAGTGACTAATGTGAAAAGGGTTTTTTGTGGTGAAGCCGCTTTTTTTGGTTTCGCAGCTCCAGTCTTTACTGGTCTGGTTCACTTGCAGAACTCTCAGTTTCCAGCAGCAGGCAGCTTTTTTCTACAGAAAGAACTCTGGATTAACCCACTGTACACCATCTTCATGACTTGCCCTGCAACAAACGTCAGTCAGGTGTACCTAGCGACTAGCTGGTGAATATCATGGAGCAGAACTTGCAGCGAGTCAAGGGCCACCCCCAACACACACAGAAAGCGTTGCGCTGGGGGGCGTCAACTGGAATTCTATTGCACACTCCACTTTGCTATGGTAGGTGGTGGTAATGTGACTGGCTGGTTGCCAACCGCCAATTAGAACAAAAGACGAGGAAGAAGACGCAGGAAGAGAAGGAAAACACACAACACAGGATGACCACGACAACCAGACAACGACTGTACCAATGTGTGTTGCTTACGATAGATGGCGCGAAAGTTCTTCTTCTCTGCTCTTCAACAGAGCTGCTAGTATGGGAGCTGGGAAGTACAAAATAGGCTTTTCTCTCAAAAAGAAACACTTTTTCAAGGGCAGTGACGCTGGAAAATAGGACAATAGCGAAAAGTGCCGCGGTGCGTCATGTCGACGCGCATCGACACGCCACGCCATGACATATTGGGGGCGTCTGTTTTGACGCATGTCATACGGCGCCGGTGTGTTTTGGCCTTAAGAGACAGATATTTCCTTTAACAGATGGTGAAGACCGAATTTCAGGTTTTTCACTCTTGTCATATACACAAAGACACAAAGTACACACAAATTCACAACCAGGACCTATACCTGCATTAAATAGGAGAGATGTCAGAGCAAGGGGGCTGCCTTGGACAGGTGCCCTGGGCAGTTGGGGGTTTGGTGCCTTGCTCAGGGGCACCAGGAGGCGAGCTGGCACCGCTCCAGCTGCCAGTCCACGCTCCATGCTTGATAGGTATGGGGACTTGAGCTGGCGACCCTCCGGTTCCCAAGCCAAGTCCCTATGGACTGCCACCCCCAAATGTTGTCATGTTAATTTCTTTTTCTTTATATTTGTTTTTAAAAAACACAAATCCCAACATTCATCAGTGAAGGTATGAAACCAGTTAAATGTTTCTATTTTTGAACAAGTTATTTTAGGTAAAGGCTAGAATTGGAAATATAATACAGGAGAACATGAACCTTTATACTGGAGAAAGCAGAGAGTAGCGGTAACATAAGTATCTGAGTTATTAATTCAGTGTCTGATCTTGACAGTGTGGATATCACAGCAGAAAGTAGGCCATGAATCCCAACCAAAGATCATGTAATTTTCTGAAATGAACATCGTCAGTGCAAAGGCCAGCAAAGCAGAGACACACCTCTGTGCTCGCTCTCCATAATGGGGTCAAGTGTTAAATATGCCGCCTCTCAGAGTGCATTTCATTTCCTCTCTTCCTCTCTTTCTGATCTGCTCTGCATCATACTGCCTGTCTGTGTTCTTAAGCCTTTTTTTCCCTCTTCCGGTGACATTTTAATTGCCACAATAGCTGCCGAGGAAAAATATTGCCAGTGCAACATCAGTTAACAGATCATCACAATTCATTTTAATCATGACGCAAGAACATCAAAGTCATTCATCAACTTAATATGAATAAACAGTGACATTACAACAGCAGGTTTTATCTTCACACAGTAAAAGGACTGAAAGCCAATTAAAAGCTCCACGTACAGAGAACATTTTTCTCTCTGACAACTGCACACACGTGAGAGTCTAACGCAGAATGAAGTGTTTGGCTGATCTTGTAAAACCCAGCAGAGCATCTGTTAACCTTCTCTAATCCCTCTTCAAATATATTTTAATCACTCGGTGCCAGTTTTGTGTTGTTAAGCTGCATGTACACCAGTTGTTTGCCGAAGGGTTCCTCCGACGTCGCCCCGCGTTCCCCTGAAATCTAATGAACTCATCAAAAATGTGACTTTTCGTTTGAGATCCCTGCTGACTGCTTGACTAATTGCATTTCCCACCATGAGAACATGTCTCATCCAAAAAGGACTAAATCTCTCGGAGTGATGAGTGCGTTGGTTTAAAAAACCTCTGAAAAAAAAATATATTTTTAATTAAATGTTATCGGCAATACTGTAATTCCAAAGAGTGACACCTTTTTACATTTCATTTAAATCTGGTGAGATATGTTAAAATCCACATCTAGCAGCAGAGGAAGATCTTGTGTGAAGATACAAATAGGCTGGTGTACAGCAGAGAGCCTTAGTAGTTAAAGTTAGTAGTTGTTAAATCAATGGACCCTGCTGTAAATATAACATGCACCATACATGTTAATGAAATTTTCAAGAACACTTTGCTCATTTCTAATCTTATATCTAGGTAAAGACTTAATGTTTGTTGTTATTGAGTCTCTTTATGGATTTATGCGTCTAGGTTGTCCTCACCATCTCACACGATGGTTTACAGTAAATGAGGACAGTCTGTTCAGGAGCTTTCTTCAATGCACAACATTTCATCGTATTTTCGTAGACAAGATATCTGAATAAAATTTAGGATTATAAACAATATAGGTTTTGACATGAATGATATTTGGTGGAAAGTAACATTTGTACAAGTACTGTCCTGTTCACATGGCTGCTGGGAACACAAAACCTTCATCACCTCTGTATCAGAAAGGTTTTTTGTGATATACAGACAGTATTCAGACTTGGTGAGAATCAAAGCCTTAGTGCATTATTGTGCCGCTTTTTCAATAATCTCACTTATTGCATTTCTGGAAAAATAATTTCCCGACTGTAAAGATTTTTTACTACTTCCTGGGACAAAATGAGGATAATAAAGGGTGGATAGATTCAGCATTACGTGAGGTGCTGAAGTTTTAGATTTAGAAACTCTCTTCCAATTTAGCACACACTGTCAAAAAATAAAAATAATGAGATATATCAAAACAAATGCAATGCAAACAAATCATTGTTCTGACTGATACCAAACATCTTATTTTCTGAGGATGTTAAACACAAATACATTTTTACCACAATATTTAAGCAAGTTTTAAAGGGGACCTATTACACCAATTTTCTGGTTCATACTTGTATTGTGGGTTTCTTCCAGAACATAATGATTCGCTTTATTTTTCAGAAAACACTTTATTTTCCTCATACTGTCTGCGCTGGGACACCTGTATTCACCAGCCCCTTTTACACTGCCAGATTTTTGGTGAATGTTGGGCCGCTTTGCCAGCAAGCTGCGAGCGTTTAGACACACAGAGCCAGATTGGCGAGTTGATCCAAGGTGCCCAATTTTCTGCCTCGTAGGGTAGACATATTGGCGGAACCCTTCTTGGTTTAAAAAGAACGAGGCGGGGGCGTCGGTGGCTTAATGGATAGAGAAGGCCCTCCAAGTACAAGGCTGTTGCCGCAGCGGCCCGGGTTTGATTCCAACCTGTGGCCCTTTGCTGCATGTCATCCTCTCTCTCTCTCTCTGTCCCGCCTTCAATCTGAACTTTCCTATCAATTGCGCTCCCTCCTTGCCCTCGCAAACAGAGAGGCCATTAATCTTCAGATGACGGGGACGGTGAAGAACGGGCTGACTTACGAGAGCAAGCACAGAGCTCCCAAAGGACTGACAAACTGCAGCTTCCCTCCCATTTCACTGTTTACGTCACACGCTGAGCTACATGTTTTGTTACTTGCTCATGTACCCCATTGCTCCGATAAAGGCGCATTCTAAACAAAAGTAGGTAGGCAGCATTTTCTCGCACTCCCCGATTTTGTTTTTATACTGCCAATACTGGAAAAAGACTGATTGCGCTTTCCTGCAAATTTGCACAATACCTATTTAAAAAGCGCTACCCTGTGTCTGAGACGCTTTGTTTCAGTGCCTGTTTCTTTAAGTCCCCCTCCTGACAAAAACTCAGGCTGCTCTGATTGGTCCGAATCTTCCAATCCTGCACTCTCAGCGTCTCTGCCCCATCATTCCATCCGGGGGTAGCTGTAACAGATTAGAGCGGCACTTTCTACCGTGAAAGCTTCTAAACCAAAATGAGTTTATCTGATGTTAGCATGTAGCGACATGTAGCAGTGTAGGCTACATGTAGCTACATGTAACAGTATAGGCTATATAATGTAAATACTACATTAGATATGACAGAAAATAAGAAAAAGAATAATAGGTCCCCTTTAAAGGACAAACATCTACTTGTTAACCTGGTTGTTTTGTTGTGCACCACCTATGTTTTTAGCTTTCCACGCTCAGCATCAGTGGGCTGTGCTAGAGGCAATGGCAGTATTAGTATTCTAGTAGTTTCAACTTTTTGTTGAAGTTCCTACTGGTCACTGGTAAAAAGATGGTAAAAGTCAGACATCACGTCATGCTTCTTTTAAAAACAGTAATTAACCAGCGTGCTGCCCCTCATCAGCCCAGGATTCTCCCCCTCCTGACTGAGGAGAATTTAATGGCCGAGGTTAATAAGGAGCCACAGCGTTCATCTGCATTCAGCCAGTCAGGCTGCAGCATGAGAGCAGGTGGAACTTATATTTTCTATCATCACACCAACAAACCTGTTTTTCAAGCCAACAACGATCCCTGATGGTGTCACAGAGAGGAAACACCATCTGTGCACAGCGGTCGCGTTTGTCAGAACTGCTGGGGTGTTCAGAGAGATCGTCACATCAGGACATTCAGATTTTTTAACCACAACAACAATGGATGTAACAGTGGAGGATGAATCTGATTAACATATTAGAAGCAGCCCGTAGTAGCAAAAACAGTGTGTGGGGAAAACACTAAGCCTTAAACACTGGAGAAAAGTTTAAACATCCTCTGTATATTTGCAGGTTCCACTTTATTTTAATTTTACATAAAAGAGGTAGACCCGCAGTATTTTGCGTACGCTTTGAACCGGATCCTCTGCAGGGAACTCGCATGATGACATGTTTAGATGGTGGCACCAACGGCAGATTCCCTGCTGAGTTTCAGCATCAGGTATTGAATAAATAAATATCCCCCCAAAAAGTACTCCAGCAAACAAAGCCACTTTAGATCCCAGATTGTGTTCAACTATTCATGACAGCCATGAAAAGATCTGAATGCTGTACCACACACAGAAAATAAATGGAAAGGTATTTTTCAAAAGCACAAATCAGATTTAATCTCACAGTTGAGATACTGAAAGATGTGATTTATGGATTGGAATAATTTGATTTACAGTGCCGTTAAACAAGTTCTCTACATAAATTAAAAGCATCAGAAATCTGTCAGAAGTGGTTCACCTCTTGATTTTGGGATTGATGGTGTTGTCCCAGTAAAGCTCAGCTAAGTTCAAATAAGAAGACTATCTTTATGCTTCATTCATTCACAAGTCTCTCTCTTTATCTCACTCCCTCCTGCTTCTGCATAATCAGGGTCTGCTCTTCCACTTAAATCAAATTTTGCAACAATCTCTATCAGCCAATCATGTTGCTGCTTTCAAACGTTAAATCTGGTCTCCTCTTTTCTGCTGTCAGCTGTCATTTTAGGGGGAATTGTTGCGCCCTCCTCAACACATTCTCAGGTTGACCTCGTCACATATCGATGTTTGATCATGGACTTTCCATGTCCAGATAGGACGCGCAAGGAACCCCGGGCGTGTTGGTTGTTGACATTCTAGGACACCGTATTTGGCTTTTTTTTTTCTTCCACAACAAATGCATATGGTTACGTTTTGCCAACACACACACACACACACACACACACACACACACACACACACACACACACACACACACACACACACACGCGGTTGGGTTTGGGAAATAAGAACATGGCTCTTTGCTCATCATGTGACAAAAAGCACCAGAATCACCTCCATGGATCCTGAGTGTGCCGTCTGCTCCAGCCCTCGCACCAACATTTAATAGAGCTGTCCCCCCAATAAACAAAGACAATTCTAGTCCTGAATGTGCTGTCACATTTTGGGCCCAACTTCTCTTGGGTCAATCCTTTGTTGATTAAAGGGCTGTGAAAACCCTCTGAGGGGGAGTTATTGCTGCTGTGTGGAGTGACAGCTTGCTAATGATCTCAGTTGGAAAACCTGATGAGCTTTAAAGGCGGCTATTAACGTGTCAACGCTGTGATGCTGCCCCTCTGTGACCAGGGGCCAGCGAGGTTATACCTCAGCTTCTCTCTGTATCCTCCGTGTACAAACAGTCCAAAGGGATGTGCAAACCTGTCGGGGGTGTCACATTCCCTGCTGGGTGTCAATAGAGACTGACAGTGAAGACAGTATTCCCCCTTTGGACCTAATAATGATTCGTTCAGTTTGAAAAAGCAGCATTTTTAGAGGAATTTAGATGATTAAATAATGATGGTTTGAATTTCATGAAGATACATGTTTTGTCTTTGTTTGGAATATCACTCTTAAACCTGTTGCACCTAAAAGTCTCCGTTCAAAATGATAAACATTCTACACTGTACATATATAAAGCAGAATTACAACACACTCTTCGTTACCTTGCAGTTCTTAGTTGCATAAATTTATTTCTGTTCTACATTCCTAGTACCTTGCAATGTTATACTCCACTTGTTTCTACTACAAATACCAATTTCCTCTTTACAATGCAATAAGTTTAAAGAGGGTTCTCTACTTACATTTTGTCCTCATTAACGTTTGTATCAAGAGTCAAAGGACAGGAGGCGTCACACGCACAGATGGTGGCAACCCTCTGGGACTGAAGTGTGGCTTTGGACCGTATAAATGAACTTGTCTTGACAAAGAAGCTCTGAACCAAGTTAAACCAGATTAATCTCAAACACCTGTGTTAGTCCTCGTTAGTGAGAGTACCTGCACACGGCACTGTCCTCAGGCTGCTCATAAAAGCTGGAATGGATCTCAATAAAGCACATCACTGAGTGAAATCAGAGGAGGAAACGCTGCAAAACAAAAGATAATCGGAGAAAAAGACTTGTTGCATTTGGCAACAGACCCAGTTTAATATCCAATTGCACAGTCAGTGCTGACATTTGTCAGTTTTATCCATGACCACAATGTTTCCCCACATGCTGAGAAATTGGCTTCAGTTGTCTGAAGCCGGCCTTAAACCAAACTACTTTTCAGGCAATTTCACTGTCGCAGATACATTTCTGATGGCAGAGGATCTACCTCAGTTTTTGTGCGCTACAACGATCTCATTTCTTTAGTGTAAGGTGGTCATAAAACTCAGTCTGAGCTATCTTAAGGTTTGTTTGTTTTTTGCATCTTGCCACACTGGCAAAGTTAAACATGTCTAATATTATCATACATTTTTAGTCTTGGCTCATGCAAATAGTAAAAAATAGTTGCCCTCTCTCCAGCACCAAACAAGAAGCAGCAATCCAGATGGACCATAAACATGGAGGGAACTCCAAGGGGGCAAGAACTTGAACAAGAATTTATTCTCTTGTACTGTGTTTGTATAAGAGGTTTTAATTCAGCGTTTATCTAATCCACCAACATTTCATTTTGAAACGGTCTCCTCCCACTTAAATATCCCAGCTAACCAACTGAGGCTAGTTTGTATGCAAATACAGTTTATCTTTTGTAGATTATATTGATTGATTGATTGATTGATTGATTGATTGATTGATTAATTGAATTGAGAACAATACTATACCATATGATGCCTTTAATCTTGTGCTTCTGTGTTTTTGTGAACACATAAGGAATTGTTAATATATCATATTTCTTAAAGGGATTTTGATGTCATATTTTCCACCAGGAGCAGGAATGGAATAACCTGGAAATCCAGATGCCCCACCCCTTGCAAATTCAGAGCCCACTGAATCGCCATCGGGCCAATCAGATCAGTCTATCTGACAAAGGCGGGCTCTGGGCGGGCGTAACATGATGAGGACAGCGCTGTGCCGTAGGAGTCGAACAGTAAACAGCCAAGATGGCAGGTGCCAAAGGACGGCGTCTAAGCCAACTACACTTATGTTTTTCCTTGAGAGAGGAACAGAAGACTGCCTTAGAAGCCTTTGATTCCAGGAAGGACGTTTTTGCTGTTTTACCGACGGGATACGGCAAAAGCATAATATATCAGTTAGCCACACTGCTTGGCAAACAAATGGGGCTGAGTGCAATGAATACGTCACCTTGTTTTTGGCTCTGATTGGCTATCATGCTATCCAATTGCGTGATATGCCTCGGTTAGTGCCGCTCCTTGGGTAGGAAGGGTGTATCGGTGAGGGCCAGACTCAAAATCTCTCTAGATTTGAGTCTTGATTTCCAGGCTAGGAATGGAAGTGATCTCAAAGGAATCTATCTATCTATCCAATTAAACCTCATATTGTCTTTACATATGAGAGGGTGTCTCACTCTTTAAGAAGAATTTTCAGTCTTTTAGTGCAGGCATTACTTTTCAAAAGTCAGTAGTGTGAAAATCAAAAATGTTGACAATGAATATTTTGCAGATGTGTCTTCTATGAATCGTTTGCACATATAATCAGTATGAACATATTGTTTCATACACTGATTTAAAACATAGTCCAGGTGACACTGCATTTACCTCAAAATATACAGTATGCACAAATGTTAATTGTTAAAAGGTTGAAGGAATCATCATATGAAGAGAAAACCTGTTAAACCCCAGCTGAATGTCATCATTGGTTAATTTTGGGTGTGTGCTTTTGTTTCTGACACATGTTAAAGCAGTCTGGGTCATCAGCATTATAATGTGTGCTGATCTTAAATTAAGCTGTCCAAATAATCCATGTGTCTCCACTGACTGACAATTTAATTCTAATATTTCTTTAGGAGATTGCATAATTTAACACTATTCTGAATCTATAACTTTTATATGTCTGTGAAAATGTATTTGAGTTTTAAAGGGCACTTTAGAATAACAACTAACTGGAGCTGTTGCTTCTTGTTTTTTTTTCTTATCCACTCTGTTCTCAGTGCTTTTCACACCCCTGCTTGACATTCAGACAGTCTGTTGGCATGAGAAAAATAACAAAAAAGCATGAATTAGTTATCTGCAGAATGCCTTCAAATGCAAGGAACCCTCTATAGATTTATGAAGTCATTATTTAATTACACACACTGCTCTTTCTGTATGAAACTACTATTTTTCCTGAATTACTGGGCTGAAATCTGGGAATATTTCTGGGGGAAAAAATAAAAAAACAAGCCGAGCACTCTGAGCTGCACCTTGTTCAAGGCTGTGCTCAGGCCAGAGAGCCATCCAATTATCAAATAAAAACAGGAACATTGTCCTTTAACAGATAAACCTCACACTGAAACCCTGACAGCAGAGAGACACCTTGAGAACCGAGTCTAAAGAAACAGCGCAGCTTGAAAGAGAACACATCCGAGGCCTGATCTCTATTGAATAAAGGTCATTTTTTCCTTTTCCTTTTGGCAGCTGGCTTCTTTAAAAGATAGCAGATGACATGTTTTATACGTAGAGGGAGAACATTGAAAAACTGACTTTTTATACACCTTGCAGCCGACCATAGGCAGATAGTACAGGTGCCTTGTATAGCTGGATGTGTGTTCATGCCTGGAATGACTCAGGCTGGTTTCAGTTTCGCACAGTGTCTGGTTTCCCTGTCGCAGTCTCCCAGTCTGCTCTCGCCATTTGTTTCTTTTTCTCCTCAGCCCCTCTGAAGGATAAATTACAAATGATAAAAGTGTGTTTTGCATCCAATCTCTCAAACACAATGCCGACGCCTCCAGTAATGAGGTCATTATTATGCATATCACAGATATCAAGAGGAATGAGCTTAAAAGCTTACGCGTTTAATTGATTAAGGCAAGCAGGCAGCCGTGGCGCTTCACAACAAAGAAGGCTGTTTTCTTAAAGGTTGTGATATTTGAACAGCAGATTCAAAGAGTTCTAATTAAATATCACTATACTTTGCCTTCTATAAATAAATGAGCGTCATGCTGAGGTTCAGGCAGACAGCTACACGTTCCATCACAGAATAAAGAACTGAATAAAGGATAAATTCAGAGCCGAAATTACTTGACAATGTTTAGAAAAGAGTCAAAAATGCTTTCTGAACAGTGTATTTGATCAATGCAGCAGCTATGTTGAGATTTTAAAACAGCTTTTGATAGCAAACTGTAGAAGATAGTGGTTTATAACATAAATCTCAAAGCCTTGATGAGATGCATAAAGTTCCTCAGTCCTTATACCACAAACACTATGTTCCGCTCTTCCAAAAGTGATGTTTTATGCTTGTTTTATTCTTTTATTCGTATTTCAATTTGAGTGCTATCTTTTAAATTTCTTCTTGATTTCTTAGAGATTGGTTCATTTTTGAAGACTTGAGAATTTAAAATCAAAGGAGACGAGACCTTCAGAAACTAAATATTTAAATACTAAGCATTTGCTTTGAATGGACTCAGCTGTGTACAGAGCACAGATTTAAAAGAAAAACGTTAAAATGCTCAAGGTGTCATTGGTCATCATTCAGAAACCTGAAAGATTTATATTTCTTACAGACTTGACCTGGACATGATGCCAAGGCTTGTCCTCAAGGACTTTTTGACTTGATTTGGACGTCGCTAGGCAGGATTTGAGGTTTGATTGGACGTGGTTATCGTTAGTCAAGTAGGACTGACCAATCAGGTTTGAACAACAGGTAAAAAGAACAAATGAGAAGCGGAACACATTAGCCAAAATGCAAACTCGTAAGCTATCAGCTATCATCCGACAATTTATCTTCATATTAGCTTTTTCAAAAACATAATCTGAATTCCCATTACACTGAATGTCAAATGCAGTACATGCCAAAAATACCAGGATGTTCTACATCAAGGTGGCCCTCAGGCCTACCTGTTGGCCCTACCCCTACATGCGCGTTCCCACAAGGGGTAGGGGTGTCCCAATTCCTTTTTGCGTGTAGGGGTAAGGGGCATAACGAGGGGTAGCGGGTATGAAACTAGCCCTTTGAAGCGAGGGATTTCAGCTGACTTGCCAGTGAGGAGCAGACGTCGCCATGACTATCACCAAGCAAGAGACGGGTAAAAAAGTTCATAAATAGCTAACATTATCGTCATCAGGTTGCTTGTTAGCTAGCTAGCTAGCTCGCACTATCAGCCGTCTGTCATCTGTCCTGTTCTACAAAATTGTCGGATTTTTCACATTACGATAACACGCCAGCTAGTATAACTATGCTGCCTCGTAATGTTAGCTGGTTAGCTAGCTATCTAGCTAGCAGAAGTCCCCTGTCGTCGGTCGTTCATCAAACGAAGCATGATGAATAATGCAAACGCGATCGGTAGGATGAACTCAACTGGAGACTCCATTGTAGATGCCAGTTGGAAATGTAGATGGCTGGCAGCTTCCTGTTTAAAATAGTTATTGTTACGTAGCTAAGTTATATGTCTATGTGCAAACAATTCTGACACAACTCAGAGCAACACGTGGATAGTTGGCTTCAGCTTAACTCAGCTTTAGTCTGCAGAAGCACGTCAACCAGTACAGACTTGAACCTCAGGCTTACAGCGCCGCCTACTGCCGTTATAGTGAATAACACTTGGCCATGAATTATCACATACAACAGTTATGTATGCGTGAACGTTTCAACCCCTACCCCTCGTTGCTTCATTCTGAGGGCCAAGGGGTAGTGCCAAACGGGGATATTGCGATTGGGCCCAAGTCATATTTGCAGTATGCAAGCCAGCATGCTTTTCTGTCTATTCTAACCCACAATCCTCTGCACAGCCAAAAATAAGTTACATGGACTGAGCTGCAAACAGATAACAGCTTGACAGCTCGTTGACAACTCTAATTGACAGCTCTTTGATGGCTCTCAGAAACCGCAATGCTGGATGACAGCACATTCAAGTGACTAATGACCAGTTGAATGGTAATAATAGGGAATGTTTAAAAATGGAATGTTTAAATGGACAAAATAATCATAAAGATTACGAACAACCAAAGGACATAACTATGAAAATAGTTAAATGCATGTCATTTCACCGTCGTGATTATAACATGGAAGAATCTACATTTGTATGCCATTATAACTTTAAAGTTAAAACTATATACATCGCAGTGTAACAGCAGCAGAGCTCTCTGGGTTGACCTTGGTGAACGGCATTTTGTTTTATCTTCAATGTAATATATATATCAGGGTCAAAGTTCAGGGCGTGATGTAAGAAAGTAGTATGTCCCAATTATATATTGGGCAGCTGTAGTACCTACTAAAAGTACAAAGAAAATGTATGTGATGGGAATACGCCCAAAGTCTTGACCTGGATATCCACTGGCCACACTGGGTCACCTGAAGTATTGGCCGAGATTGGTTTGGGAAGTGACTTTAGGCTTGGCTAGGACTCAGTCCTAAAGGTTAAATAAACAACTCTCCCTTTTTGTATTAATATCAGATATTCATAATCTTTAAATACTTTTACTTTTGATGCACAGTATATTAAATCTGGCACATTATGAAGTCTCAGTGTTTAGACAGCTTGTAAAAATGAGGAAAAAGCAACATTTCTGTGGCAGTAATCAGGAGGGAACCTTCACGCCATCAGAGGTGGAGATCACGCCAGACTTCAGATCCATTTGGAGCCGCGGTATGATTTAGCTGACCTGAACTGCTTTGACCAACAGGCTCTTTGTCACGTACGCAGTGTTTCCTCCACCTGAGCAGCAGCAGCAGAGTCTTGGAAGCCCTGCTGCACTCTGCGGCGCAATGTGACCTGGATGGGAGCTGGAGGATACTTATCTAATGTGGGGCAGCGCAGATTGCATTGTATCCACAGGGCCGGGGAGCGCAGAGCTGGGAAACTTCAGGGACACAATCTGCTTAAAGCAGATAGGGATGGCCTACTCTCCGCACTCTGAGAGCCTCCAGTCTGCTCAGCTCTGCCTCTGGTCTGAGGCCAAGAGGAAAATGAGATATAAGTAATTGATTCATTTACTCCCTACTGATTACATTTCATCAGATAGAGACTCATAGATGACAACAGCTATGGAGGCAGATGTTGCTTAACCTGCATTATTTTCTCATATTTCCATTGATTTACTTTACCCTCTTTGGCAATGATCACTATTGGGAGCAAATCAAATAAGGCTTTAAGAGTTAATCCTGACTTAAAGTGGCTTTAATTGCCTTGGCCTTCATATCGGTTACTTTCTGAGTCCTGAACCAAGTTTAACAAGATTCATTCCCTCCACCTGTGCTGGTCCTTGTTAGTGAGAGGACATGCACACAGCACTGGCCCTGAGGCTGCTTATATGAGCTGGGGGGAAAAAAACACACAAAAATCCCTTCATTTGGTGGAATTAGAGGAGTAAAAAGAACACTATCAAAAACCCAAACATAATTAGCACATTAGGAAGTACTAAGCATCGGTGCAAATATGCACTCCAGGAAAAGGAATTTCTTTGCTAAATTTTCTTTGAATGTGTGCTCGGTTGCTTAATGTATTTCTTTTTTCTTTTTTTTTTTTTTTAAATCTTCATTAAAATATTCCAAATAATTCATGATGACTCCACTGACAGACACAACGCATTACTCACAAGTTAAACCTGCCTGCTAGGAAGATTTCATTTAAACCTTGATTTAGACCTGGAGTAACTCTGATCTTCATTACAGAAATCACTTCATTAAAGATAAAGATGAAATCTAAGGCCTCCAGTATTCAGACGTGTCGAAAAGCTAACCTTTATTATAGTAGCTCTGACAATCTTTTGTCGATCATGGTGTTTTACTTAAATACAGTGATGGAACTGTAGTTGTATGAAGAATTATAAAACTGAGCTTGAGAGAGGGAATTTAAAACCCTCCAATCTTTCATACCTCAGAGCACACTTGGCCAGTTGCAGTTGGTGTGAGTGATGGATCGTCTGTTTTAGTCATAAGTTAGAAAAATGTTCTGCCTGAGCCACCGAGTTCAAATACGTTTGAGTTGCTGTTATAAGATCCAACTAGTGTTTTGTGTTGAAGCATCCTGCTGTCTTAAAGGGAAAGTTGAGTGTGCACCTACCCAGGGACAAGAGGCTCATGCTTGTGACAGCAGAAAATGTAACCATTAATAGCGTCCTCCTCGGCTGAGCTGTAACGTTAGTGAGCTCAGTGGTGCTAGGTGAGCTAGCAGTAGACTCACACTTCCTTCAGCTCGGTGATACGGTTGGGGGCTGTAATTTGGTAGTTTTGGTAGAAACTGCTCAGAAAAAGGTCTGTGAATTATCTTGAGTAACCAGGTCCTGCTTTCCCTACAGCCGCTATCTCCAACACTCTGCAACACACACTAAAACAATTAGATTAATAAATAGCAGTACAGGTAAATCTCTTTTTATTATAATTTGGGTCTTTTTTGTAGTTTATAAACAGCCCAACAGTTTATCCAGATTTTATAAAGTACTTTTTTTGGAGGTAGAACAAAAGTGCACCTGAAATGTGATAATAGTCACTCATTGTACACAAAACCTGCACTCAACTACACCAAGTATGGAGGGTTAACACAGTTAGTCTGTCCTTAAACAGTGATGTTAGTTTGGGTTGATAATTTTCCCATTCACTTTGGTTATGTCTTCTACAACTAACTCCCAACTCATCAAATACCTCCTCAAGTGGCCTTTGGTGGCAGACGCCCAGGCACTCTTTAGTGGCGGTATGAGACACGCCAGACAGCAACTATGATAGTATAAGGATCAGCAGGAGAGGAGGTTGATGGGTTAAACAAACTCCAGACTTTCACCCGGGAGACTGCTGTTTGTTTCCTGCGTGAAATCAAGAGTCAATAGTTATTTTAACAGCAACGTAGTGTGCTAGTATGTGTAGCGTACGTACTACGCTAGTGATGTACATCACATGACATTTCTTTTCACTAAACCAACCATTAAACCATGTCTTGTTTTTTTTCTTAACCTCACCATAGACTTTTGCTGCCTAAACGTAAGGAAGTAATAAACAAAAGAAAGTTTTTTTTTCTTGTATGGATTCAATGAGCAGAAGATATATATCCTGTGAAAACAGAAGTTTATTTTGAAAATACACAATACATCTAACAAGCATAAATTGACACGATGTCCCTGAACATCCCAAACTGACAATGGAGGGCTGGCGCGTCATGTTTTGTCGTGTAGGGCCACTGACCATGCGTCAGTTTTTAATGAGTTAGGAATGAGACAGTGTTGATCCTGGATGTTTGTGTACAACTTGCCTAATTGCCCCTGTTAAGTGCTATCTTTGACACAGAGAACTGTATCATTAAAGACAGAAATTATTGCCAAATCTACTTTAAAAAATAATGACAGAATCATGATCTACAGACCTATCATCAGCTTGACAAGATGGGTCTGTGAACAAATCCATTTTTTCTCTACAAAATGCCTCTAACAAGAGCCAACAGCATGACAGCATGTCTCACACACTCTGCTGCAATGTCACGCAAGTCAAGTGAATCTCAGCCATGTCCGGAGACATCTTGTCGAGGAAACTGACCACGGATCCAGTCAGCGCCTCTGGGCTTGGCTGTTCCTTTGTCATGAGCTAATGTAAGCGCGGATGCACACTTGCCTCCCCGGGCCGGATGCTGGTCTCTACCCCTCGGATCACAAGTTCAATTAATTTCACAGTTGGCGGCACCCACAGTCATTTCACCGGGGCCTGTTGTCTGGAACTGGAGAGAAATGGGAAGAATATGATGCACTCTGAGCCCCAGCCGCTCCTTTCCCTCCTCGCCTCCATCCCTTCCACCCATGAAGGCTCCACTCGCCCGGAGCCACATCTGATCTGATAGGACCACAGCTCTGCAGCATATTAAAGCTCACATCATGATGATAAGGGAGAGACGAGACAGCCGCATGCATCATTACTGCTCCATAAAGACATCTCTTTCCCATCTCATTCAACAGAAAATGTAAGACCTTATCTGAATTCATTAAAGACTTGAGCTAATTGACAGTCAGCAGATAGATCATATCAGATGTTGTCTCAAATCCAAATACATAAAACTGTAAGCTTTTCAGACATGACCTGAAGTCAAGCTCAGCTCCACATCACTGAGTAAAATGTATAAAATCTTCTCCGGGCGCTGGCTGTGTCTAATACTGACTTGTGAAACGAGCATTTCAAACATTTTCAAACACATAAACTGGAATGGCAGCACTCCAAAAGCCCAAAACAACTCAATACTCTGGCCTCAGTTTACCATTTTATTTTTATAGCCTGATGTATTTTCTCAGGAAAGACTTCAGACACCACAGGAGAGGTATCACCCTCTGATTAGGCAATCATCCGCAGGTGTGTGAGTGAGGTACTGACTTACAATGACTGATTAATTCACCAGACACCTTTTTCAGTGTCAGTGCATTTCATCATTAAACGAAGGATTGCAATATTTAAACTTCTGTATGCAAACTCCAAATATATGCACTTAAACCACAATTTGAAGCACCTCTATACAATCTTTGACATAAAGTCAACATTTCTGGCTTCCAGATTCCTGCAGAAGTGAAAGCGTTTCATTGTTTTCTGTATCTGTGAGGAATTTTAACTATTTTGATACTGCGAAGGCAGTTTTTCTTTTCTCTTTATGAAGACTCTGTAGTATTAAACAAATTGAGGATGTTTTTTTTTTTTTTTTTAAATTCCTTTCCAAGCGTTTTAGACTTTTAAAACACACCATAGGCAGCATGGTGGTGCAGTGGTTGGCATTGTGCCTCACAGCAAAAGGGGTGGGGGGAGCCTTTCTTTGCAGAGTTTGCATGTTCTCCTTGTGTTTTCTCCAGGTACTCCAGCTTCCTCCCACAGTCCAAAGACATACAGGTTAAATGGTGACTCTAAATTGTCCATAGGTGTGAATGTGAGTGTGAATGGTTGTCTGTCTCTATGTGTCAATCCTGTGATAGTCTGGCGACATGTCCAGGGTGTATCTCAGCCTCTCAACCAGTGTCAGCTGGGATAGGCTTAAAGCTCCCCCTGTCAGTCCTTTTTTCTTAGTTGAAACTGTGGCATTATCAAATCTGACAACGCACAGACTTAATCTAACACCAGACCATGTCCTCTGACGTGGCACAAATTTAGCCCCATAATCAAAAGTGCAGCAAATTACTTGTTGGAAGACAAACATCTTTGAAAATTAATCTGAATTAGAATTGTCCAAATACTCTTTTGAAAAACATTTGGACAACAGCATGCTTAATCACTGCCTACTAGAGGTGTAATGATACCTCGATCTGGATCGATGTTTCCATTTTAGTGATCAACAATCCAATATCAGTGCAAAGTGAAAACATCGACACACATCGTCATCTTTGGGATATGCCTTTATTTTGAAATTCCTATGGCATGTTCATGTGTCCATTTCCGTCCATGCGCACCTCCTTCCTAAACACTCAAACAGTGTTAGCGGCTGAGCACCAGGCAGAAAATGCCAAGCAGCCAAGAAAAAGACAATGAGGATAATTACTGATATCGTCTCATATTGATCGCAAGCCCGTGAATTGAATGGAATCGAAATTATATTGTGGTGGAATCAGTGATATCAGAAAATATTGTATCATTGTCTAAAGAATTACTAGAAAATCGTATCGTGACAAAGCTTGTGATTAACTCCCCGACTGTTTGTTGGCTCAACACATACTCTGCCAAAAGTGTGTGATCAGTAACTGCAGGCACGAAAGGAAACTGAATGTAAAATAGAGACTTCGGCTAGTGACCGGTTGGAGCTGCTCTCATCAGATTAAGCTGCCAAAATGGAATAGTTTCAAAAATGGGGACTGAAAAATCTGGCATCAGGTCCTTTTAAGAGGGTACTGAAATATAAGGTGTCCAGTGGATTACATATTGACAAAATTGCCTACGTTAATAGCAACCAGGAAGTAGCTGAGTTGTGAGGTCTAAGGTCAGGTGGTCGGTGTCCAACGTCAATACCAGATACCAGAGATTGTGTCCTGTTTCAGTGTCTGTTTAGACTCGGACAGTGACCTTCCACCTAGACCTAACCATATTGTGGTTGGCATGTCCAGATTTCGTAGAAATAATGACTAAAAAACCATAAGCATGACATAAAGGTCCAGTCTTTTGACCTTCTTTACTGCACGCCTTCGACTTCAGACATGAAAATGTCTTGTTTCATGTGTGACCTGGTTCCACGTCTGATGTGCCTGCCTTTTTATTGCTGGCTCGGAAAAAAATGCAGATATAGCCTCTAGACTTCTGCTCTCTGAAGTCATCCACCCATTCATTTTCTATACTGATTGCCCTATTTGATGTCTTTGGAGCGTATCCCAGTACGCATTGGGTGAAAGGGAGGGTGCACCCTGGGCAGGACTCTAGTCTAACGCGGGATTGAGTCTCCGATTCACTTTGCCTGCATTTGGACTATGGAAGAAAACTAAAGCGCCCGAGGAAGCCCAGAAAGAACCCAGCTCTCAATTGAAAAACCTTTAAACTGTGAGGCGAAAGAGCTGCTGTGGGCTGTACACGCAGCTCCGCGGTACGCACTTATAATAATACCTAATGCTGATGGTGCTCTGCAAACCACATTATACCCAGTGATGAATGAGAGCAAAATGGGTAAATATTATAATGAACCATCATGCATTCCTGCAGGCACTCAGCTGGTGTCGACTCTTAATGAGCGCTAAAGAAAAGTGGCCACACTGCTTGTTGAAACATCTGTGATAGATGTTTCACATTACGGGCAAAAAAGGCCCCCATTAGAATACCCAAATCTCCTCAACTCCACCAGCTCTCCTTCTCTTTTCACTCCTTTCTTTTCCCATCCTCTCTTTGCCACTCTGTCAGGCAGGGCAGTGCATGCTGGTTGCTTTTCCAGGACAACACACAAGGGAAGGAGCTAATCAGAGGATCACTCCTACCCACTCTCAGCTCTTACACCTATGTCTTACTCCACAGATTTGCACAGCAGTAAGCCTGCAATCCCTCAGCTTACTGCCGCAGCGTGGTGCTGTACGGATGCTGAATTTTTCATATTGGTACAAGCGAGGGCTCCATCACATCTTTTTTTTTTTTTTTCTAAAAGAGCTAGATTTATGAATGAAGCCTGGTGTGTGTAGGATGCATCACTCGAGCGATTGCAGGTTTGCCCGAAGGGTCACAGGAAGCTGGTGGGCGGCGGCTGGTGGAGGAGAACTGGGCTTCTCCCATTCACAGAAAAAATTTGGAGGCAGTGACTAATGGAGCATACGGAGGAGAAGACTCCAGTGGTGTCATCAACCTGCAGATGAGTTGCAATTGTAATTTCTGATGCCATTTTACATACAATTACCAGCCATTTGTGCCTGGAGCGAGAGCTCGCTGCCGCTCGCAATTTGACACTCGAGCAGCAGCAGCAGCACCGCTGTATGGAGAGGAGTGGGAGAGAGTGGGAGGTTTGATGTGGAACAAAAATCACATCTCTACCCAACTGGGCGCTGATTTGTTTGTACGGCAGTTTTTTGTCTCTCTGATGAGCTCATTGTGCCTTTACCAAGTCCTTTGTGTGGTGCGTGTGAGTGTATCATTGTAGATGTGTGAGCACTCCAGATTAGATCATTGTCCTTGTGTGTACATGCACAGCCAACAAAAATTACATTCTGTCGGCATTCTGCAAATTTTTTTAAAAAGAAAACATGTTCCCACAAAATGTCAGATTTTGACACATTTTAGGCTTTGTGACAGTGGATTTTCACAATAATCTAGTGGGTTTCAAATGGTTTATTGTGTCTTAAGAGTAGGAGGACTTTCTCAATCCATACATGAAACTTTATTTTTTGTTAATTGGAAAACTCAAAATGTATAAAATTTTATTTTGGGTCCTATTTGTGTGCACAGTAGAAGTTATTCCCTTTTTCCAGAGAAAATCCGTTAATTCTGTCAATTTGACCTTCATAAAAGTAGTGACAAATCTAAATCTAATGACATACCTGGGACACTTCACCCCGAAACGATGAGGCGACATCACATTTACACCCCGACATATACTGTTAATAGCAGTTAACTATTAGCATGCAACTGAGAGTAGCAGGTCAGCTATTAGGAATTATGGAAAGGGGGACAGAATTTTCCAAATTGTGGCCCCTCATTTACTCCAGTACCACCACTTATCCACCCTTAGTTCTGACACCAACACAAGCAATTTCAAATGAGCTCTTGGCCATTAGCCTTGAAGTTACAGAGACGGACAACCATTTCCAAATCCGGTCCAAGCAATGCTCTGTTTTGCATACATATACTCAATATGATGACAAAGCACAAAAGGTCAAGTCAGTTATTTTAAAACACAGAGAAAATCTTTTAAATAAGACTGTGACAGTTATATTCCCCCTTTTAAACAAAACAAGAAACAAACAACAACAATGAATAATGAATAACAAAATTATAAAATATAAAGTAAAATCAAACATTGATCGAAGAAATTATTGCAAGGCGTAAATTCACGAGATCAAATCACAAGTGAACAAATAAAGTCACTCTTCATCTATCACCTTTTCCCAATCCAGCGTTTCTACTTTGTAATTCCAAGACTGCTAAGAGATCCCAATATGGAAAGATACCAAAACACAACATTTTGAAAATGGCAAAGTCTCTTTTTCCCTTGTCAATATTCAGCCCAACTTTGGAGCATTACTTAGCTCCTTCCTGACCAACACATTTTCACTCCGACTTGTCACATAGCTACATTTGATCATGGTCTTTCGACATATGATGTGCAAGGTCTATTTTCAAAATACACTTCTGTTTTTCACTGGAAATGTACAGTTTGCATAAACACACTACGTCAGTATGAAATTACGTTTATGTCCTTCAACAATTTACGCAGACGGTTGGGTTTAGAAAAAAAAAGCAGGGTTTGGCTTTACAATCTTATGGCAGCAAACACCAGCTTCTCAGGTGAAAGTCAGTAGTTGTTGGACCCATTCACCTCTTCTGCACACCCTATTTGGATATTTTGCCCCCTTAACTTACGTTTCCCCTGGCACCGCTGGGCGCTGTTACACAATAACATAACAGCAACCGGTCACATATCATGCTGATGTGAAAGGATGGCTTCCTTCACCTGTGTCTGACGCATGAAGTCACTGCCCAAGCGCTGATCCGACAACATCAGAGTGAGAACGAGTTGTCCTGACAAGATAGCATGACATCGTACCAATGGATAGCTTAGGTCATCTGGTTTGATCCTCTCTGACAGTGGGGCTGGTCGTAGTAATACTAACTCTACTTGTTCTATGCTCCTTGCCTCTGCTGAAGCTTTGCTAAGCTAACATTAGGTTTTGAATGCATTTTTATGTGTGAAGGGCAAGTGTTCACACTAAAACAGGGTGTTAAGTTGCTCTTTAAAAAGCTTCTGTTTTCCCCCACGAGTGTTAACCTTTTGTGTATATTTTTAGATGAAAAACTACCAGTGTGTATGTATGAGTCTTCTGGTGGTTTGTTTAAGTGAGTGCAAATGTTTTGAAATTGAGCCCTATTTGTTTTCCAAATGAGGACATTGTCCTTCACAACACAGCCATTAACACTCAGCCTCTTCTCGCCACTCTAAGGCCTTTTTTCCCTGTCCTTGGTTTTCAGCTTTTTTTTTCCTGAATTATTCTAGCATTCTGGCAGCTTTCTGGTTTGAATGCAATCCCGCCTCATTGTAAAGGGAGAATGCCTCCTCTATGATAAAACAACGCTGCCTCGGGCTGGCCTGCCCACTGTATCAGAGCTAATTCTTTGCATACCAATACAAGCTTTTAAGTATTGGTATTCGGCTGCGGACACTGTGCTGACAGAGGCATTTCCATGTCCAGCTCTGCCCTGTCCTTGCCCTCCGCTCATAATAGATATTGACAGGTGCAGCACAGATAACGTTAATCTGCATCCTAACAGGATTTCACATGTCATATAGTGCTTTCTCATCGCTGCCGCATTTAATTCACAACTTTGTTATGCCGCTAATAGTGTTTCACGGTGGCACAGCCCACGGCCTTCAGAGGGGAGGATGTGAAAGTGAAGCCTGACTCATTCACAGGTTTGCTGTCTGAGCTGAGCAGGTGATGCTTACTGGACTCAGCATTATGAAAAATATATATCACTTAAATGCAACAGCAATGAACAATGGAGCTAAGCATGACAATTATGTACTCTAATATTTAGATATAGATTTTACACATTAATATCCATTTACTAACTGCGGGCAAGGAGTTTAAAGAATATGGGCATTTAACTATGAGACTCAGATTAGTGGGTGCATTATGGGAAGTTTAGGAGCTTGATCCATTCAAGGGACTAGAAGTCAGGATATGTTTGGTCTTTGATTCATAAATTCTGATCAGTCCTTCTCTAATCTGTCTCTTGTGAGTACCAGTATTTATGGTTTTTACAGCAACAGCCAATTCGTTCATAAAATTTTATTGCTTGTTTGCTTTGTTGCCCGTCTGCCAGTTACTAATACTTTACCTCCTGCCATTTCAGAATTAGTTATCCTCAGAGTTTCCTGACCTGACCTCCACACCCACCTGCACAGCTTGTGCAATATAAATAAATTTGCATTGCCTTGCCTGTCATGTTTTTTTCTTACACTGCGTCAGAGAGATGCTGTTCAGTGAAGAATAAAAGGCACTCTAATGCAATCTAATGCGGCATCGTTAAGCTTACTGCTTCAAAATGTGAAGATGGAGACGCTACAGTATTGTCCAGACTGAGAAATGATCCCCTCAGTAAAGTACACACCAGGATGTTGCAGGTCACATTGAACTTTTCAGCTTTTTCCACTTTGGTCCAGAGTCAAATCGTATCCACCAACTAAACCTGACATTTGAATTCTGGGGAATATTCAAATATATTCTGAAATGCCCAGCACACATATATACAGATACTATATGTGGTAGCCTTGATATGAAAATGGAAGAAGGATGATATATATTTCCAATTTGAGATAAAGAATGTTTGGAGAAGGTAAGTGGTGCTTTAATGTGAGATAGCGCGGGTTGACGTTCCATCCGGTCAGCTCTTCAGATTTGATTTCAGTGTACAAACATGCACTACATAATGCATGAGGAGAGGCTGGATCAGGAGAGGTGTTAAGGGGCTATCGGCGTGTGTGTGTGTGTGCATCAGGACGAGATGTATGAATCTCAGTATTCACTCCTGGCCATGTGGTGGGAAGGCTTGTGGGATTCTCGGAGTGTGAGTTTCATCTAACCAACCTAATCAGGTTCATTAGCCTCCTATTTAATGGACAGGCGAGATAAGGAGAGGAATCAATTCATATTGTGCATTTGGCGGTTGCAGATCTGTGCGCCACGAGAGGACGGTCTCCCTGCTGTTCCGAATCACGCTCATTGAGAAAGAAGCGGAAATTACCACTCCAGTGAACGCTGCGCTGACTTAAAATGTCCTGATAAAGACCAATCAGAGACTCGATGCTGCCTGAAAACTGCCTGGAGACGGAATGAAGGTTTTGAGTTTTCATGGATGTTCACACAGCGAAAAATCACACTCAGGTTAAACTTACTTACCGTTTCCTCAAAACAAATACTTTATGTTTCACCACTAGCATACACGCCGCATAAATCGTGAGTGGAACTGTGCAAAATAAGTGACGGTGTGAAGCAAAGTCTCTGACTTCAATCAAGGAACTTATGAAAAGATGATGATTTGTGCCTCTGAATGGAATTACATGTGGTTTAGTGTCCTGGTTTAACTTATTTAGGTGTGTTTAATCTCGGCATTCTGTTTTTCGGTTGTTATATCCCTCCAAACACTGCTTTCTTTGTCAGTATATCAATATCAATTTTTATTGGGATTACAACTTGATTGCATACATGGATGGATTACTGAATGAGCCTCCCTGGCACAAGCCTGGAGGGCCAAAATCTCACGGGCCCCTCAACCTACTCCTGCAAAATGTCACTCAAAGTACTGACCAGGAAGAGACTCAAAAAGACAGCAAAGAGACAAAGAATGACTAAAACCTACACAAACTGGCTTCAAAAAGACAAAAATAGACCACAAAGACACAAAATCACCACAAAGAGATGCAAAACAACGACAAAGTGAAAACTACCACAAAGGCTTTGTGTCTTGCGACTATGTACAGTGGAGGAGGCAGCAGGGCCTTTTGCTTATCTGTGCCCAGGGGCCCACTGTCTCATAATCCGCCCATGATGAAATGTTCATAGGGTTGTAGCATTTTACAATCCTTTGTTAAAATTTAACAACAAATTTATTTAAAAGGAGCAGCGTGTGAGATGTAGTGCCGTCTACAAGACATCTGATCAGCTACAACTAAAAACATCTGTGCAGGTGTGCATGGGCTACAAAAGTGAAACATAGTTCATAAGACTGAACTAGGGCTGTAATCTCCTGGTCCACTAGTCAATTATTTGGTCACTATACTCTCATCTGACCAAATTCTCATTAATAATTGCCATGTTACTTTTATAAGGAGAAAAGTGCTCAACAGCTTTCCAGGATTAATCCATTATTTCCATTAGACGGGGGGGACAGGCTAAGTTACCTGTGACAATGTTTTCACAGGTAAAATGTTTTGAAAACACCCCCTTTGTTGACAGAAAGGGTCTCCGCTGCTGACTAGCGTTTTGGAGGTGTAACTGCAGAGTGACACAGACACAAAAAAATAATGTGCAGATCTTTTTTCCCTGTGACTTATCGATTCGTTGAAGATTATGTGCGGATTTCGTTGACCAAGATTTTCTTTGGTTGACTACAGCCCTAGACTGAACATCATTTTCATTTTTTTGTGAAGTGATTTTGGATACATTGCTGCCATATTTTGATTTATTTGTAAACATATTCTTATTAATATAAGATTTGGCTTCAGCAGTGTCAGTAGCCCTGCATCAACATGCCCCTCTGGCTTTTGATTATTCTTGATCCAGATTCGATTGATTGTGGCCCTTATTTCATCCCTTTATCCAACACGTAAATCAGGGTTCCCACACCTTCCAAAATATCAAATTCAAGGACTTTTCATGGCCTTTTTCCAGGCCCAATTCTCTCAAATTCAAGCACCCAACCCAGCAGAGTTTGAGGCACAGATCAAGGTTAATTACTGGTGTAACAGTGAGAGTATTTATAATGAGAACGAAACAGTTTTACAGGAGCTCACAGACAACAATTAAAAAGAGAGAGAGGCTTTGAACACTTTTCAGCTGTGTTGTGTTAGTGTTGGCAGACAACATCAAAAGAACTTCATTTTTTATTCTTGCACCATATATATATAAACTAAAGCACTTCTAATGACCCATGTTTATATGTGATTATTTTCCAAGGCCTTGTATTTTTTTTTCTCTTAAATTCACAAACTTCCAAGGATTTTAAGGATCAGTAGGAGCCCTGTTTAATGCAGCAAAGGGCTGCATTTATTCATTAAGTGTTTTGAGTGGAAATAATTCACTGTTTAAACTGTTTCTGGCTAAACGTTGGCAGCTTGAGGGCAATGCTGCTTATTCAGGAGCGACTTTCGCTCAGAGACAAATGTTTTTAATGGGTTCTCTTCTTAAAACTGAATTTTCCATGAAAATGCAATTCCATGGTTGCCCCAACAACTTTATGCAAATACACCAATTAGTGTTTGGAATAAATATACATTAATTTTTGTGGAGTGGCATAAAAATGCACAGTGTCTCATTTAACCTTGTTGTCACCTGTTCCTTTAATCTCTTCTGCTGTGTGACCCCAACAACTTGATGAATATTTCAGTCTCTCCTGCTTGTTTTTCAACCTTTTTGGCAAAAGAAAAAACTTCTACTGTAGTTACATCTGAGAGCGGAGACTTATGTCGTTTGGTCAAAAATGCCCAGCTTTACAAGATTTGTGTGCGTCTGGGTTCATATCTGGCCCAGCGTGGGCCGCAACGAGCTTCCACTGTCACAAATCACCAGGATGAAAAGTTCACAGCTTGGTGACAGGAAGCTGAGGGGGGAAAGCTTTCACTGCTGTTTCTACTCTGTCTGATGCCTTGTATTTGAGTCTCAGCCCTGTGAATGCTTTGATCGTCTCGAGACATAAAGCTGCATCCATGTCTGGCGTTTTCTTTGGTATTTTATGTTGTGTTGTATGGATGCAGCCAGCTTTGAGATGAGCTGGGGCGCGTAAGCAGTAATGGTTCAGCACAGCTAAACGTGTGGAAGATGAGACCTGTTCAGAGCAAAATAACAGCAGCATCATTGTCCCTGTACTTTCTAGGGAACACTAATTCCTGCTTTGGTGCTGGACAGAAAGCTTAAGGTGTTTAATGGACTTAGTTCCTGAGGATACTGGGCTGTTAAGTCTGACACAGCTCTTACACAATCTTAACTTCATTAGCTGGCCAGCCTGGTTTTATCTCAGCTTCACTTTGAGTCCATCTCCATTCATTATCCAGCCAACCAATCAACTCTACCCATTGAGAAATAGGTGCATACTAATGCACAGATGAAATTAATATAATGTGTGGGGCATAGTTTGAAGGAGAAAGAGGTGCTGGTGGTTTTGTGTATTATTTACTGCAGTTACAGCCCGGTTCAGCCCTCTGTGCTTTTTGGTCATTTAACAGCTTTTAATGAAGAAAAAAAGCCTAAATCTCACAGATGTAAAAGGTAAATGGACCGCACGTATATAGTGCCTCTCTACCTTAGCGTACAAAGCCCTTTCACACATTCATTCACACATCACCCACGGCAATGGGAACGGAGCGGCCATGCAAAGCGCTGGCACGCCCGTCGAGAGGACATGTGTACAGGAGGAGCCGCAGATCGAAGCACCAACCCAGAGATTAGTGGACAACCTGCTCTACCTGCTGAGCCACAGAGGCCTCTGTCAATATATAACACAAAGACTAAAATAAAATTTGATCAACACAATGAACACAGCATGAAGCTGTACCAAAACAGATATTAAAAATAATTACACCTTATCGACCCAAATTATACCCAGAGTTGAGACTCCAGAAGGGGAAACGATACAGGTGGAGACATGTGCTGGTCAATTTTGAGATTTTGGGTTATTACATGTTTCATTTCACACTAGTGGAAAGAGAACATCCAAAATTCACATTAAAGGTCCCATGTTGTGCTCATTTTCAGATTCATACTTGTATTTAGGGTTTCTACTAGAACATGTGTGCGTGCTTTGATGTTCAAAAAACACATTGCTTTTCTCTTACTGTCTGCCACCCTTTGTCTGGAACGCTCTGTTTTAGTGTTTGTCTCATAAAGCCCCCCTCTTGAAAAAGTCATGTTTGCTCTTACTGCCTTTGTGTTCTTGGATTTTCCATATCTGCGCTCTTTGCATTTCTGTACCTTCATTGCAGCCCTGGAATGACTGTAACAGCAGTGTAGCAGCAGTATTTACATTTATATAGTATAGTTGTGATGTCACAACTAGACGAAAGTCCTTACGGCTGGTTTACATACACATTTTCTAAATAAAGAGTATGTGCATTTCTCTGTGGATTGAGCGTTTCGACTCTGTCACAGTATTTATACAGCACATCTATCTGCTTTATCACAAACAAGACATGGAAATCTGACTTTTTACAATATGAGACCTTTAATGTATGTATTCTAGTTCAGATTCTGTTCTGAAAATATCTTATTCAGTAAGTCATATTTGAACATAAAATTTCAGAAAACAGTACAGCAGTACAAAAAATATTTGTCTTAATGTAAGTAATTAACTCGTAATGCTTCACAGTGATATCAGTTAGTTAAGAATTTAACCCTATATACCTGTGGTGTTTTTTAAGTCTAAAGTGTATGAAATTTTACAATATATATCTTTAAAGGCCTTTTTCTCAAAATGAGTTTTTTCCTCATATGAGCCAGAAATCTCCACTTCAGTAAAATTTACATACACCAGTTTTTCCAGTTTTATTCCAATCTATATATTGAAGGTTTTTACAGAGGGGTTTGTTCAAATGAAGAGTTTTCACCTGTTAAGACTCACCTGTAACGTCTTCTCTTTATGTCTACACTCAGTGACAAACACAAGACTAAAGAGTGGATTTTAAGCAGCAGCAGTGAGCAAGCACTTGATCCAGGCAAAGCGTGACTCACCACCATTCGATCTCTCTGAATCAATATAAAGCATCATAGTCAGGTTGGTAAACATGAGTGTGCAGTGCTCCGATGATGTCACATTACATGATTTATTGATCTATGATGCTCAAGTTCAAAGTTTTCAGTTACTGCCTGCTCGGGTTCAGAGCCACTAACAGCAGCTTTAAATACGGAGACATATAAGGATTCGGTAATGGAGGCAAACTGGGCAAGTGATACCTACTTGGCACGCTATGACTCCCATCCATTTGCACTCATGCTCAGCTACACATCCGTACACACACCCATGCAGAGACATACTGTAGGCCCGGAGGAATTACAGCGCAGGGAGGTGGGAGTACTGCAGCAGTGCGTCCCAATAAGACAAGGTCACCTTAAGTGGATTGGGATGAGGGGGGAAAGCAATTCCCTCGGGACAAAAACAGGGAGCAACTCATGAAAAAGTAATTAAGCAGGATGCACATCAGTGGATGCCACAGGCGGAGAAGGCAAGGAGAGAGATGAATAAGCCCCGAGGACGAGGGAAATATTTGTGCACAACATATCTGGGAGATGTTCGCTAAATGCACACAACAGGATCGTTTAACCTTTGGATGTTTTTGGGTATATGGTGCGCTCTATTTTAAAAATGTGAAAACGATCAGTCAGAATTTGCAGCTAATCAGCAACTTTTGATAATCAATAAATATTTCAAGAGAATTGTTAAACATTTTCTGGTATCAACTTCTTAAATGCTCAACTTCTCTGCTTTATGTGATTGTAAACTGAATATATTTTGGGGTTTAGGGCTTTTGGTCAGGTGAATATTTCTAATTTACAGTGAACACACATACCCTCTGAGACAGACTTATGATTTTGGGCAGTTTAAATCAAATTGACTTGACCTAAATTAACCTGAGGTGCAGATCAGTGCCAGATTATACAATATCAGTCCATCAAAGTTAAGGAAAGTTTAGGAAGTTAAGGTCAGACAGACTTGACAAAAGGAAACATGGTAATTTTTGGCTCTGTTTAGCCTGGTGCTGCTTCAAGAAGCCAATAGCAAAGACTACAGTATGCCACAGAGAGATACATTCAAGATGTTTGCTTTTATAAACAAAACTAAATGATGCAAATTGATGCTAAGTCATTGTGGTCTCAATGAAAAAGAGAGAAGCCGCACATTCTTTGCGAGAGACAGAGAATGACAAGACAATCAGTCAACACTGTGTCCCCTTTCCCCTTCTGGTGATCAGTAAAGTTCTCTACGTATTTATTACTACAGATCATGGTTCTGACCCAGCCTTACAGAGGTAAGATAAACACAGGAACATTACCCTTGATCTTTTTTGGCCAACAATAATTCATGTCATCTGAAAAATATTTCAGCAACCAACCTATCTCCTTTCCCAAATCTCGTAAACATTACCATGGAGAAAAAAGGAGGAAGCAAACCTGTCTTACATTGGCCGACCTGAGCTAACTTCTCTTGATGTAGCTATATGTTTTGCTAATATTTGCTCAATTAAGATGTGACCAAAGATTGTATAAAATAATGGATGTAGCTACTGTGACAATACCAATGGGTTTCTTTGGGCTCCTGTTTTAAAGCCAAGATTTCAGCATTTCAGCCGCCACCATCTTGGTATTTTTTTGGAGTCAGAAGTGACCATCATAGGTGCTATATCATAGGCAGCTGGACTTGCTTGAGTGTCTTGAAGACATGTCGCCTCTCATCCAAGAAGGTTCTTTGGTAAAAGACTGGTGCAGAGTCACAGGCTTTAAACTCTGTGTGGGTGTGAACCTTTACAGAGGTGTTGAGCTCACATGTGCGCTCTGAGTGTCAGAGTCGTTAAGGTCACCATGTGAGTTGTCAACCCACCTGGCCATCTTGTGTGTCATTAGATGGCCGGGTGGGTCAACGACTCACATGTGACCTTACCGACTCTGAGACTCTGAGACTCAGAGTCTCTCATGCCAAGCTTGCAAACGTCTTCAAAAAACTCAAGCAAGCCCAACTGCCTCAAGTGGCTGTTTGATGAAATGTAGTTTTTGGCACTTTCACATTGACTTCACATCTCTGCATCGAAGGTTGCGATTGTGGTTGTGATTTTATACAGTTTAATATGTAAAGTGTCATTTAAAGGACCCCTGCCACGTCTTCTAACTGTCTTCAAATGTTTTTCGATGTAGACAAGCCTAGCACATAGTGTATCAAAGTTAGGTACAGAAGAAAAAGGGAATGGACCATGTTTGCTCAACTTTTATTGGAGCACGGTGAGAAAATGGGCAGGATTTACAAAGTGCTAATCGGACCTTTTGGTCTAAAAAAGCAACCAGAGAACGTGACCATGGGGGCTGGGAAGGTGTAATAGGAGCTTTTCACTATGTCTTGGATATATGTTTTTTACAAAAACAATTCATATGAGCCACATTTATGGTTAAGGTTGGTTTTGTTTTAGCTACAAAAACTTTCTGGTTAAGGTCAGAGAAACATTGCGATAATGGGTAAAAGTCAGGCATGGACTAGCCTTCGGAAAGTTGAGAAATTTGGGCTGGTCTTTTTTTCCCCAACCCTGGCATTAAATACCCTTTGTTAACATCTTATTTTGAAAACTCACTCACGCAGTCACTCGTATTCTTCCACTAACTTTGCCAAGTCGATTGCTAGCTCTGTCTGTCAGCTTGATCTGGGCAACTTGAATGCAGTTATGAGTGACAGTATAGGGGAGTACAACCGTTTTAGTGTAGACTGTGTTGACCATGGAGATTTGTTGATCGATAAGCATGTGTCAGCGTGAATTGGGTGTACCCAACTGGGGCAGCTTGACAGCAAATTTCCAGACAGCTTTTCAATGCCAGTCCGCCAGTCCTGGTAAAAGATGCAGAACATGCAGTGGTTTGTGTAGAAAATAATTCTTCCTTTCTTGCCAGATCAGGAGGCAGATATGAATCTCAAACATAAAGCATCTCAACCACTTTTGATCATTGCACAGGTTTCATTCAGGTTGAGGAATCTCATCTGTTTGAACATCTACTGTGAGACAGCCACTTGCCTTCCATCAGAATAAACTCACTGCGGTCCAGAGCTGTTAAATGGCCGCTTCACTGCAGACAATCCATCACAGTGAATAGAGACGGACAGACAGGGACAGTGAACACACCATTCTCCCCCAACACTCACTGATATCAGACATAAATCCATCCCTCATAGCCTTGGCACTGTCCTCGCACACTCCACTACTCCAGCAGGTAGACCAGCGGTGCTTGTGCGTCTGCGTGGATCCACACAAAGCTCGGAGTGCCGTGTTATATCACGGTCGCATGAATATTAATGACAACATTACTTGGAGCTTTGTTTAGCAGCTTGTTAGCTCTGACGTACATTCGATTCTGTACTGTTTGTACTGTTCCTTTCACTACGGCGCTCCCACGCAAACAATGAAATGTTACACACATGGTTGAATTTGAGGTCATAGCCTCTCATGCTCAGATGTGCTTTGTCTTGGAAAACAGGGGATTTTGAAGGAATTATTGTAAATGTTTTGTTTGTCTACAGCGTCTAACATTTGAAATGCAAATAAGCGCAGCTGGAGCAGGCTGCCACTCAAAGCTTTTAATGTAAGTACATGTACCGCAATACAGAAATACTCTTTGACAAATTCAAGTCATGAATTCAAATATTTTATCAACAAATGGACCAAATAAAAGTGCTGGTTATTAAGAGTGTTCTGTGGTTCCCCCGTTGGGTGAAAAACAATCATATCTTCAGTTTTGTGGATTTTTTGTTTGTTTCTGAGCAGTTAAAGAAGAAAAGAAAGAGAGAGACAATCCGGAAAGCACAAGGGACAGAGGAGATTAAGGATGAATAGAAGGGAAGATAGGAGAGAGGAAGGAAGGAAGGAAGGAAGGAAGTAAAGAGGTATGAATGCATAGACAAATAAGTAAAGTATGTAAGGAAGGAAAAGGAAAGGAGGTTAAAAAGAAAGTAATTACGTAGGAAGGAAGGAATCATGCAAGGCAGTGAAGGAGGGGGCAAGGAGGAAGGGATTATTCAAAAGCCCTTTTTACACTGCGTCTTCCATGTGCGAATTATACGCCACTATGCCACCACAGAATGGGAGGACAGAGTTGTAGGTAGTAACAGCACCGAAGCAACCTCTGTATAAATGGAACAGCTGGCAGGATGTGTTTTGTGTGCGACCCACTGCAGAAGATTTAATAAGGAGGTGATAGCAGTTAGTAGCTAACTCAAAGAAAAAGAACATCTGTCAAAAATGTCTTCAAATTGGGAAAACAATGAGTGCCGGGAGCTCCTTACCCTCCGAGCTGAGGACCAGATCAGCTGCCATATAACAGCGATGGTAAATGATTGTTATTGCCATGTTAATGCAATTGTTATTGTACAGAAAGCCAGCTGATGCCTGTGTTATATGTCACACTAAAGGCTGATGCTGTTGTGTTAAATGTCACGCGTGTCTTTTGCTTCTGCAATGTCGGCGTGCTGTCTGAAATCACACACTGTGGCAGCACGATGCCGCTGTTGTTTAGTTCTGTGTAAAAATACAAACGTGCCCTAAAGACGGGACTTAGTGTTGGACGTATAGTTCGATTTGATGAAAAAAGGGTGAAAGGAAAGTAGGGAAACAAAGGAAGAAAAGAAGAGGGGAAGAAGCAAAAGAATGAAGGAGGGGAGAAAGCAAGGAGAGTAAGAAAATAAAATAATGAATTAGAGGAAAATTGGAAGACAGAAGGAAATAAAGAAGTAAAAAGTGTGTAAAAAGTACAAAATTTCCCTAAAATCAAAGCATCTCAAAACAGTACCTACGTACGTTTACTCAAATACTGCAGCAGTTAACCATTTTCCACCTCTTCAGATAAAACCAGAGTGATTAACCCAGGGGGCAGGGGAGTCAGATGACCTGTGCAGATATGTTTGCCATTGATGTTATCTACCAGAGAAATGAGATATGAGGTGTCTGTACAGCAGCGTTGGAGCGGGGGCAGGATGCAGTCAGCGGTGACATGGTGCACATCTGTCAGTCTGCTTCCCCTGAACAGGAGGTGCATGTGTGTGTGTGAGGGGGGGATAGAGAGCCTGCCGACAGCCAGCTGTTAAACTAAGACATGTACGACGGAAGCTGACAGGACCTCCGCTTTGAAGTGACAGCTACCGCCATCAGGCCACTAAAGCGTGTCCCCTAATAGGTGCAGCGAGAGGGTGACGGGTACAGTCAGTCAGAAGAGGGTCGCTGCCTCAGACGCCCTTTTAAAATATTGGTCTTTAGTTGCAGCTGTTTAAACATCCATGTAGTTCTTACAAATATGTGTTTAACCCAAAAGTGTGTTGCTCTCTCCTCTGCTAGGTGAAATAATGAAAGATAATACAAACCTGCAAAAAGTACATACTTTCAGTTTTGTCATCTGGTTTCCCTACTGCCAAAATTTTGTTTGTTTGAAACTTGGAATTAATCTGGGAAGTGCAATAGCTTTTTTTTTTTTTTCAGTTTCAATTTCCAGCACAGTTGAATAAACACAGACGTTTCTGTTAGGCTTTCTTCAGTGTGTGATAGCCATTTGGCTTCAATGCTGAGTCATTAAAATATGTCACAGACAATGAATGTCAGTCAATTCATCACCAGCAGCAGAGCGGGTATTTTTAGGGGTATAGATGTCCTTAGATTTGCCTCACTAAACACTAAAAGTCTTCTCGAGCCACATAACATTAATTTTTGACAAATATATAACACTGTACAAAATTAACTATACATTCTACAGATTTGTTGTCCTCTTATGAAACTGGTTATATACTTTTCAACATAGAGAACAGAAACAGAAATGCTGTTGTCCGTAGTTCATGTGGCACATTTCAACGGGATAAGCAAAGTCTGTATTTTCCTTAAATTTACTTGCATCTCCTAGAAATCATGCTAAGGTTCTGCGTAACACAAACCTTGCAAAAATAATTTGCCACCTTGTGATTGAATGCCTCTACAAACTAATCAAATTGCAGCTACAGTACATCCATGTGTGTGAAAGCATGGCCAAAAACATGTTTTGTGAAGTCACAGTGACTTTGAAATTTCACCTTTGACCACTGAATTCTAATCAGTTCATTTTTGAGTCCAGGTGGACGTTAGTGCAAAATTTGAGTAAAGTCATAACGTTCATGAGAATGGGATGACTGCAAGGTCACAGTGACCTTGACCTTTGACCACCAAAATGTATAAGTTCATTGTTGAGACCAAGTGAACGTTCGTCCAAAATTTGAAAAGGTTTGGTCTTGAGATACTGCCTTCACAAGAATGAGATGCTGCATTTCCAGCATGGATTTTAAAACCAAAACAAGGTATTCTAAGCCAAAACATGATCTCTTACGATTCATAACCAAGTGCTTTTTATCTGATCATGGTATTCTAAATATACTAGTCACAGTGGCATGAGCCTCTGTCGATAATGCTCACAACCACTACTGACGCTTCCTTAATAGAAAAAAAAAAACATTAAAAATGGGTAATACCAATGTGCATGACACTATTACTATCACGTGTCATCTGTGTTTGGCCCTTTATGGTAGATCATTTGTGGTGGAATTTTTACTTTACAAATTATGGACATGGCAGATTCTCATGGCAGATCGCAGCCAACCTCCGCAATTATAACAAATTACTAGAGGTCTCCGGGTAATACTAGTCCTTGCAAATGAGGTTGTAGAGTCTAGATATTGTAGATTTTGTATCCATATTTAACCTGACTTTAACCAAGGTGCCTTCTCACCTGCAAATTATCAACTGAGAACACACTTATTTGGCATCATGAGGTGATATATGCAGTGTTTGTGTGCTAAGAGGTTACAGCAGAGCAACAGAGTGAGCACACATGTAAATGTAACTATACTTAAGGGTGTAGAGGCTGCAGAGAAACCAGGTGGGGCCCACAAGAACTGTGTTTGGTCACTTTGAGCTTCTTGTGATAACTACGGGCAAGTTATGTTTGATGGAAGAGATTGTTGATGATTAAGACAACGTGGAGCAAGTTGAAGAAAGGCTTAGAAGTATTTTCCTTTTCAGTAACACCAGACATATTTTATGATCCAGCAAAGCCATTTCCACTGCAAAACTTCTACTTGCAGAAATTGTCGCTCTATATCACAAAGACACCAAAATAAAGCTGTCAGGTTACAATCATTGATTCAATAAAATACACCTCTTACGGAGAAACAGCTTTCGGCGCAGCATTCTCTGGATATTTATGTCACGTACAGCAGCAACAGTAAAGTAACTTGTGTGCAATAAACTAGAGGTCTTCATGGGTCCAAAATGATGAACCTGATCTGACACAGAAGCTACAAAAAATTGTATACATTCATTTACAAAAAAAAGGGGGAGACCCCGGGGAAGTCAAAACCATGCACATATTTATGGATTTCTCTCTATTACAAGTGGAGGAAGTGTTTTTGTAGATCTACAGCACAGACTGATGAATCACTGTTAAATCTGGATTCTGATTCATTAAAATGCTTTCTCACTCTAGTGAAGGCCTTTACAACAAACAGAGGAACTGTCACACATGGCTGAACAGAAACTATATATGTCCGAAGATCAAGGAAAAAGAAATCAAGATCAGACTCACACTGTGATTGATGATTACACAGAAAATACACCGTCATAAATGAATAATTGTAATTCAATCCAACAGTAACTAAATCAAACTTTTCACTTACCTTGCAGACACCTAAGTGTTTACCAGCTGCCGATACTCACACTTTTAATGTGTCAATGTCTGACACCTTCACCTGTCTATAAAAGTCATAATAAAGTAATAAACTGTATGACTGTATGCCCACTCATTCATACCTCATGTTAAACAACCACCAGTGGAAATATTTTGGTTCAGAAAACCACCAACAAAACAAAATAAATAAAATATCACAACGCTGGCACTCTGCATCCAATGACTGAGCTGTGATTATCAGCCAAGGGCACTCCACTGCTTCAGTGTGTGTGTGTGAGTGAATGACTTTTCATATCAGGTGCGAGCAGAAAGCAGGTTGTGTGGCTTTTTCTCCGGCAGAAAGCGAAACATTTGGAGAACGTACCGTAGGACATGGGGATGTCCAGATCGCCCTGCCAGGACATCTGCCCCGATTCGTCTATGGAGTGCTGCGCTGTAAAAACACAACAACGGGCCTCTTGTTTACAGCTCATTCTCACTCAAACACAGCTTCGGATTCATTAAAGCTCTAAAGGAGTACAATAGTGGGGGAATCTACTACTGTGCCATGCTGCCTTCACACTGGCAGAAGTGTTACTTTGTCATTGGAAGTGTGGATTTAATCACAGATAATAAATGTGTGTGTGGACTTTGCAAGATGTCACTTCAAGCCATTATGTGTTGTAATGTCCAACTTCCACTGAGCTGGAACAAAAGTCACAGGCACATTATTTGTTTTTTTACTGCACGGTCCTGTGCATACTTGTTTGGCAGAAAGGGAACGACAGCATGACACAGTGGCTTTGTGAGTGAAATGATTATTATTCTGAGCCAGGTTTTCAGAGCACTGGGAGGTAAAAAGAACATGTAATGAGGATGGACTTTACCTTTCAAGTGGCCTCGTCCGAGTGTCACAAACCCAGAGGAGATGAAGTTGTGCATGTCTTGACCTCCGCTGCGCAGGTTTTCTTTGCCATAGTGCCCTGATGAGACAAAAAATTGTGGGAAATGAATATTACAGAAAACTATCTGAGGACAGTAGGGCTTGATGTTCTCTTTGCATAAAGTTGTAGTCACACCAGAAAGTGGTACAGTGTAATTCATCTGTGTGTTGTGAAATAGCTGGTGCTAGAGGCTTGGTGACGCAGACTGCTAGCAGAACTAGTTATTGGGGGGCTGCTTCTTGTTCTGACAACCCAGTATGAAAAATTACCCATTGGAGCAAAAGCCCATTTCTCTGAAGTCCCATTTCTTGAAAATACACATTTCTTGCAGTTAAACAACTCAAATGCCTGAAAAAATGCTTTATTTGTACATTATTTTGTAGCCGTAGATACATTTCTCAATATCACTGCAGTGAATGTGTGTGGTTAGTTTTAGGCACAAAAAGACGCTTGGTAGTAGTCAGGGAAAAGATTATGTTTTGGCTTTAAACACCAACGTTTGGTGGCGGGGTTTTTTTTCTGTAATGAGCTCTCGGACAAACTTTTGGTTCAATGTGACATATTTTGGAATAATGGAGCTTTAAAATTTTTAGCCATTGGAACAATGGCATTGCACCAGTTACTGAGCTAATACGGCTCATGAGCCAATGGCTAAGACACCAGCAACATAGTAGGAACATGTTAGTGCTACAAGGTAACAACAACCTTGAGATACTTTTTTATTTTCTCAGTACTGAGCAACAATAGCTTCTGCCATTTTAAAGTATCCAGCTCTCTGTTTCCTCAAAGGTCAGAACTGTCAATGAGACAATTTGCTAATGGTCAGTGGCACAAAGTTAAATTCAATGCAAAAATGTATTTACCTCACCTCACTAGCAAATCCACTGATTGTGGCTGTTCCATCAAAATTCACTGCAAAATATCACCATTGTAAATGCTGGTGTGACTGGCCTTAACTATAAGGAGGATCTGTACTCAACTCCCCAGTCATATCTGCCATTTTATAAAGAAGTAGCCACAGATGACAAGAATACTAAACAGGGCTAAAATGGCACAACTGACTCTCAGGTGGGATCATCAGCTCGTCAATATGTATCACTTAAGGATGCCAGTGATGCAGTCTGCAGGTTTCAGAACTTTCATATCATCCATTTATCAAAGCCCCTTCTCTTTCTCCACAGTAAGTGAAATATTACATTTAATTTAAGATAAAATTGCGGTGCTTTTGGCTCCTCAGAGGATGGTGATTGCAGCTGGACACACTTGGTTTTAAACAGGATTTAAGCCCCCCTTCTTTGAGGATGCCAGTACACCTCAGGTATCCACCCTTCTGGATTTCCCCTGTGTTAAAAGACCACTCCATAATGCAATTTGTACCACATCACTGTTAACTCTGCTCCAGACCAGTGCTGTAATTGAGAGTGTGGCCTGAACACAAAGGAGCAAGGCAAGGTGCCTGCTAGCACCCTGACAGCTTTCAATTGTCCTGTCAATCACAGACAAGTCTTAAGAAGAAATAAAAGAATGTAATGTCGACAAAAACAGCAAAAAGAACAAAAAACAAACCAACAAAAAAGTTGGTTTATAAAACCTCACCTCTCTTTTCCAACTCTATATTAGCCAGCAAACCATTAAATGCTTCTTTCTCTGAGGAACCACTTCCAAGTCAATAGCATCACTCAGACCTCTGGCCCTCAGGAAACTGGTATTGAACAGCATTTCAGATTATCATAATGAGCAGAAACACCTGGGACCACCTGGTCTTCATCGCACCAAGGTTTGGCACTCAAGCCAGAGCAACACAGCATATTTGTTTCATTTTATCAAACCCAGAGGATGACTATAAACTGATTACTGACGCACTCGTTGTTGATTTGGGACCATCTAAGAAATAAATAAATGAAGAAAGTTATAAACATATTTCCCTGCATTTTGTGATTTTTAACAGCACAGTGTTGTGTCTATGTAGATGATACAGTAGAGTATATCTGTGTGATGTCTCCCACAGTGAAATGCTGATGATTCATAACCTCGACATGCTCCAAGGACGGCACCATGGAGCTGAAAGCAGGTAGCTGGAGACGCTGACTGTGATATGAATTGCTCCCATGTGGTAGGACAAACCTATAGCCCCTTATTATCTCTGGAAATGTACCTCGAAATTGCCTTATCTGCACTGCATAATGAAAAAAGATCTAACAGTTCTTGTAGAGAATAACCACAATATTAAAGTTTTTCATCACACACTGTATTCATGAATGCAGGGGGAAGTGCTTTAGTTCAGAGATGAAAACTGAAATCTCCTGATAAAAGTGAAGTTTACAAAGTCGTATTTGAATTAACCTTTAGGGAAATGTCATTAGATGACTGTTACTGTGACTGATACAATCACAATCCTCATCAATAGATGGAATTATTTTATTGAACTATAAAACACCTCCCTCCACCAGACTGTTCTCACGCATTGTTTGTATATATACCTACAAATAGTGATGAACCACAATTTGTGTATAACCCATGTAATCAAGAAGGCTGTGATCATGTAACAATAATAGTAGTAAGTAAGTAAGTAGGTAATAAGCTGACCGGAGTAAAGAAGGAAGTAGTATAAAGCCTGAAAGTTTGTGAAAGGAGGTATGTTGTGTTGATGGATGGGTCAAACAGCACAGGACTTTCCCCCAGTAGACTGGTGTTCAGGACCATGTGAAACCAAGTGAACTTTGAGTTGTTTTTAGGTACATCGTCACTCTGTTTCTTTTCCTAAACCTAACCAACAGAACTTTACATGCCTTAGCCTAACCTACATAACTTTATGTTGAGTATACAGGTATATTATCCTTTGTTGGGCATTAACCTTATAGATATAATACAAAGCTTGAGGATACTTTGCTTTCCACATACTTTTGAGTTCTTTTGGTCTCGGGTTGTTTTTCACGGCTGGGGCCACTTATCTCCAATAAAGGGAAATCTCAAAAGAATAGTCTGACATTTTGGGAAACAAAATGCATGTTCATTTTCTTGTTAGATGAGATGATTCATGGAGTGTAAATGGTTTTGACTTCAGTTGAATAAATGCAGGCACAAACAGTCTGTAATCGTAACTCTACAGGCAGACTGAGACATCCAGACTCGCTATCATCAGCATCATGACGCCATTCTTTGAAAAAAAATCATCCCAAAGTTGATCTCCTGCCATTTCATAGTCAACTTCTGCAGGGTTTTAGCACTCAAATGAACCCAGTTGCCATGAGTGTCCTTCGAGATGATTCCATTCTGTCTGCAAAGTGTGGAAGACATTTGTCGCCTATTTTCACAGCACCATAGAAACTTTAGAGCACAAAAATGAGAGAACAGAACTCAGGGAAATTGAAGTGATAATGCCCACTCAAGGACAGTTCTGGAGAGGTACTATCCATACCCCAAGACACACTTCATCAGCATCTCATCTAGGTATAATATCTCTTCTGGAACATCGAGTGGGATGAGTTCACATCGTATATTGCTGATGCTTTGAGTTCAAATCCAGAAATCCACCATTGCTGCATGCCATCAGCCTCCTTTTATTGTTTTTTCCCCTTGGGCTAATACTTTCCTATTTGGTAGGAATGCTTTAAAACTGCTCTCTTTGGCTTAATTGTAATTTTTATTTTATCAGTGTATAAAAAGGAGTGATAAAAAGACTGCACAGAGAGAGTGAGCTACAGACAGGACACCATCAATTGAGTGAGGCTCCTGACAGCACCAATATATTTTAGACTCCTTTATGCTACTACATCAAAAAAATCTATTCAAATCTATCTTTATTCTCATTAACTTTGATCCGTCGTTGTGACCCAGGAGATGGTTTCAGACCAAAGAATTGCTGTAGCTGCTGGCTTCCCTTATAAGGGCCATCTTATAAACTAGATGTGGATCACAGACCATTTTTCTTTTCCCAACCACTCTTTATTCACCTCAATGAATAACGCCATGAAAGGAGATATTGTAAAGAAAACATGACCACTGCTCCCACTAAGGTGAAGTGTACCTTTCACAGAGGGATTTGAAGATGGAATATTGATTGGATACCTGTACTTTCTTTATATAAAGTGTTTTATTTACTTAACCTTTATATTTATTGAAGACCTCAAGGGCAAAATAAATACTGAATCTGTGAAACGTTGATTTAACCTTGATGTCTTCAATCATAAAAGATCATACCAAGATTTTTCTAAGTGGCTAGTTATCCAGCTATCCATTTAGCTGAAACCAAATAAATATAAACAAGCTGTGCTACTCAGCAATGAAGAATAAAAAGTAAGCACTAAAAATAAAGTGTAAAGGTCAAAATTGTGCTAGTTTTCTTTTCTGCTTTTACAAAATAGTAACTTTTATTAAAACAGAGACATCATCTGCATATTGTAACCCCCTGGCATCACTGAAAAAAAGAGGACTGATGGACTGAGGACGGGTCCATGTCATTGGTCCAACAGCCCATTAGTTCGGCATCCCGTTAGTCCGACTGTCAACGGTGCTGAACGGCTCGCGGCAGGCGTATGATGCGCCGCGACCGGCTCTGGGTCAGCTGGAAAAGGTTTGAGGCGCAGCAGGCTCACAGCTTATGTGTTTGTCATTTTCTTTTTCATTTTAACCTACACCATGATCTTTTCCTGACCCTAACCAAATGGTTTTTGTGCCTAAACCTGACCAGACCTTAACCACAGGGCATCATGAACATTTCGGAACGGACTTCGGAACAATGGACAGTTCCCCTTAGGACTGAGGACTGATTCATGCATTTATCTATATATTTCCATATCTATGGATATGGGGGGGACACAAACACAAGCAGACCACTGACACAAATAAAATGATATACCTTATTAAACATACATGTGCACAAAACCACAGGAACACACATGCAGCCACACATTCATAAACAGTACTGTAGTAGCAGTAGTATGTTCCAGTGCAAAGAGTTCATACTGGAAAATTTCAGTAGTAACACTTAGAGAAGCTCAACAACAGCTTGAGCTGGATATTTCATACCCAGAAGTTGCATTACAAATATAATGAGCCCTCTGCACCAATAAAAGAACAAAGTCATCTTTTTTAATTTCACACCACCGTCATGAATTTGTCATAGACATCTTAGTCATGTCTTCCCTGAAGTGTCTCCATCCCTACTTGGACACCCTCCACCCTCCTCTCTGATGCCTTCTCCCTTTAAAAGCATTCACCCTGCACTGTGACGCCCTGCTTCTGTTCACGCAGCAAACAGTAGCAGGCTGCTATGACACAGGTTGGACAATTAAGACATATTTTCTGTGGGCACTCAATATTATGAACAAAATAACAATGTGTGGCTTTGTGAATCACACAGACAAATGTTGCTTACTCTCTCAGCACCGTAGCCTACAATGACCAGTACAATAAGTTAAAAAATGAGACTGTACAAATATTAGCACCAGGCCAAAGAACACGAGTCTAAAAGGCCATGTAATAAGTTTGAATAAAAAAGCCTGTTCCGCCTTGTGTGCCCCATACCTCCTCTGAGATGTGCTCAAAGTTCAGACACTTTGCTGCTGCCGATAAAAATGCTGCAGCACTTCAAAAAAGATGAGCAAAAAATGTCACAAATCATGCAGACACATTTCAGACACTGGAAAAAGAAATAAAAAAATGTCTTTGCAACAAGGTTTTTATGTGGATGCTTTTGGAGGGGTGGATTTCAAAACTTAATTTATTTGGTACATTGGTTATTTAGATTTTTATAACCCAGGGCTCCTTTAGCTTGCAAGATGGGCCTTTAACAACCAGTAATACTGCAGGTGTTGCATATCATGGACCCCTATCATCAAGTTCGTAATGTGCTTTACTGGTGCATGCAGGATTATTGAGCAAATTTGTAATAAATTCCACTAAATTAATGGTGATTTATTAACATGGATGTTGGTGCCCTGGGGTAGCTGCTCATTTGCCCATTTTGTCTGGTTAATAATCCATTTTTTGTGGCACCTCTGAATGTTCAGAGCAGGCTGGATGCTTTTTTTCTGGTTACCTACTCTTCTGGTCCTTCTCCTGCTTATTGCAAACAAACATTTAACTTCCTGGATTCCTGGGTTTTCTGGTCTTGAATCCCATAAAAACTTTTAATTGAAGGCTGAATATTTATTGCTTCAACGACTACTGGCAAAAGTGATCATATCCTTGATAAATACTTTGTGGTTTGTTACTTCAAAGATAAACTCACTGATTTGGTTCTAACGTCCAGCAACACTACTAAAGTGTCAAAATGTCCTCAATTTATGTTCTGAAACTTGGCAAAGCAGAAAAGTGGACATGATTTCTATGAAAATGATGACACTTTGAATATTGCAGGCATTAAATGAAGAGAAGATGCCAGTGAAGACCAGATTGGTGACCAAGTCTGGAGTGATCTACTTTTCTATAGTAGAAGAATAAAGGCAAAAGCAGCTTCTCCTAATGTCTGGGCAGCTTGTTTACACGAGTTTAAAAAGTCATTCTGCTGCAGAAAGTGAGAAAAGTTGCTCACATCCTGCAGTTCAGTACAGTCTGTATCAGCTCTCCTCTGACACATTCCCTCCATGTTGGATGGTGGTGGTGGTGGTGGTGGTGGAGAGGAGGGTGGAGGCAGGGTGACACAAGAGTGAAACACAACACTGTTGAATCTGGGACACCATACTAGGGCACTTAGCAAACGAGCTGATCCCTGGAGCAGGGATCTGGAGACCGACCGGATAAAAGTAGGAGGAACAGCGTAGCACGACAGAATTATCTCTGGACAAAAAGCTTGCGTCTCCTGCAGAAGATGATAATTTGCATCTCAATTTTGAGCCAATGCTGAGTAGGCTTATGGGGCCGCAACGTGAGGGAGACGAGAATTCAGCCAGAGTCTTGCATTTAATTCGCTATATATTTCCTTATGTGTTTCCTCTTAAGGAAGATTGAGGGGAAAGGCTTAAGATTTACAGCCCATCCATCTATTTCAGTGGATGTCAATCAAAAAATGTTGTAGCAGATTAAGGAAAGCGAAGGGGTTCTTTACCATCGTAATAACATAAAGTTGGATTTTTTAAATGGACATGCAGAGAAAGCTACACATGAGATATTTGGCCTTCTGTATAAAAGCAGAGCAATGTCACCTACCGTGGTTTGATGCCTTGGCGTGAACAGGTGTGTAGTGATTCTTCGAGGTTCTGACCGGCGTCTCATCTTTGGGTGACCCATCAATCGCTGCAATGTTTTCATGTTCATACTGAGATATTGGAACTGGTCCTTGTTGCCTCAGAATGTCTGCCAGGGCTCTGAATCACACCAATGAAAAAAAAAATAATTGAAATGTTTCCCTTTCCCAATTACCAAACACTTCCTGTTTTCTCCTCACCACCCTCCTTAAGGTCCTCCTAATTTATTTAGCTACAGCTCCAATTTGAATCATAGAGGTATGGAGCAAGGCATAGAGGAAATCCTAATTACACCCTGAGTCACAAGGGAGTTAGATTTTCAATAACACAGTACACAAGGTACAGACAGGAACTATTATGTGTGCTGGACTTGAGCTCAAGGCACATTTATTAAGAGTTAAGTCAGTGTCTCTTCTTTGAAGCCACAAAATAAAAGCAATATTTCACCAGCACCATTTCCAACTTTTGGAGGCACAGTGTCAGCCTGTGAGATGGAGTGCCGGTGCTGCGTTTTCTTAAAGGAAATGAAAGGGCAATTTAACTGTGTCAATGTCAACCTAAAGCAACCACACATTCCACTTTTCCATAACTCTGTGACTTTGGGAGATATACAGTATATTAATAGCATTTCCCTTCCAGGATGAGCACACTTTAGCCGTTTCTTTTTCGCAGACAGAGGCGACCTGATTTTGCATTGTCCCAGTTGGCTGCTATGTCGTGTGCAGCAGGAGCTTCTGTAGTTTGCAAGAGCAGGACCAACTTTCAACGTATGTTTTAATAAGAAAGACTAATATCTGGCCTAGGAAACAAAACCACAGAAGTACAAAAGACTTCTGATTGTTGTCAAGTCACCTGGAAACAGCAGGAGCATTTGTCAGACATGCTGTCACTTTTAGAGCCCTAATAGAGCCTGATAAATAATACGTTTTTGGTGTTGATATTACTACAATCATATAAGAGCTTGAAACATCTGTTACCAATATATTGGTCAATTCTCATTGTTTTTTTGCATTCTATCCTAAAACCCTTGTGATGAGAAGCATGTAAACTGAAAACAACAATGGACCAATAGTGGACCCTTGGGGAACGCCTCAATTAAACTGATTTATAAAAGGACAGGAGTCTGCTATTACAATATAAATGTGTGTCCTCTGAAAGGTGTAAACAGTATGAACAAAACAGTAAATCAAAGCTCTTAAACAGTGGGTAAGCAATATTCAACAAAGTGTGTGTTAGGGTGGAGGGGGGTATCCAAGCCTGGTGTAGCCTTGTCCTCTGTACCATAGGTATTTATTGTTGTCCAAAAACAATTAAAAACACACCTTTCAGCCACACAGTTGCACTGAGTAACATATTCCTTCATTACCACGGACACATACACACTCTATTTTATTTTGACTCAGTCCCACATACATCGTCCTGCTACCCCAAATACTCACTAGAGTAACAAATGTGGATTAAACCGCTGCTGAAAGTAATCCCAAAAAAATACAAGATTTCCTCTTGTTTGATGAACATTTGCTAAAACACAAAAGCTATTTTGGGGATAAAATAAACACAAAAAAATGAAATCAAAATAAGCCTGAGGGATGTAGACAGGATGGGGAAATCGGACAGAAATGGACTCACACGTTGTTGGTTTTGTTTTGTTTTTTTTGTCTTGACATTTATTGACAGTACCAAAAATATAGGATATCACCAGCCTTACCCTTTAAAGATTAGACCAAGTGACCAAGACTGTCTTTGTGCAAAGGTTGGCTTAACATGGTAGGGAAGGAAGGCAGATGGGTCAAACTAGCACTGGACTTTCACCTGGGAGCCCAATGTCCATTACCCATGTGAAATGAAAATCAATCGAGTTATTTTAATAATGATGTTGTTTGCTAGTATACGGAACATACTGTGCTAGTTATATATCCCAGATGACATTATGTCACGTGAGGGAATTGCCATTGTTTTCTAATGGACAAACTATGTAATGACATTGGAAACCTAGAACATATCTTTGGCACTGCTTTGCTATCCCTCTTCTTTTATTGTCCAATATATTTGCTGATACCAGTATTTCTGTATTAGAGCTCAAATGGACTGGTAATAAAATGCAATAGCAAACTTCTCATATAAACTTTTAGATTTTTCTGTCCCTCCTGAATTGAACTTTTAGTGATTCTGCAGCTATTTTTGCCCATTCACAGTCATCTTGCCTTTTAACTTAGTTTCTCAGTTCTGCAATCGCAGAACAAAGCATTATTCTCACCACCTAGCCAGCATAAATTGCATCTCGGCTTGCCCTGCAGATGGTGATCAATACAGCCTGTTCAAACCACTGGCTTTAGCTCTCACTCTGCATTTCTTGTGTTTCGGTGAAGGTCACAGACCAAACAGCAAAGGTCTGCCAACAGCTCAGTATTCTGCTCACAGTCCTCCCCTCAGTCACAGAGGTAGGAGTTTAAATTACATTAGAGAAGCACCCACTTTTTAGGAGCAGACCCTTGCCAAATATAAAGCTAATCCCATGTTCCACTACTTCTTTTTGGTCACGGCTGTCAGCATGAATGTCTGCTGCCAGCCTCTGAGGTCTATTCCAGCAGACATCATTACGACAGCTCTATGTGCCAAATGGTCGGTGAAAATAAACAAATCATAAAAAGAAAAAAAAAACACTATTGAGCACCCAGCAAGCCATGCCTCCTCATTTAATCGACCTCTCGCTAAACTCTCATGGCCCCTGCTCGTATTGAAGTGGTGGCATTAAGCAGATCCACTTGAAAGTACGCCCCATGGCTAGGACTGCAGCGCAGTAAGAAGACATAAACTTCACCATCTCTTCATTTCTCAGAGCAGATATGGAAAAAGTGCTGCATCATGAGCTTTGTTGTTCTTTTTGTTGTTTCAAATGAAACACTGCGTTATAAAGTCTCATGAGTCCTTATGGATATTAAAAGCTGACTGTGCCAACTTCTGAAGAGACACTTACTTACAATCACTGGAGCTTAAATTTAATCTATAACTGATCTACTGAGAGAGCTCCTTTCTGTGGTCAGGGCTAGAATTTGGACACTTTTTATCATCAAAAACTTGTCACTTATTTTTTTTTTTTTTTTTTTTCAGAGAGCTGAGTAATCTCCTTTGACATTTTCAAAGCAGCAGGTGCCAAAGTTTCATGACCGAGGCATAACAATGCTGAGTTATTTTCATATCCTTAAATCAACGCAAAACGTCCTCCTCTGCTCTGTCCTGACAGAACTCCAGCTAATGGCAGGTGACTCAAATGACTCTTGGATAAGAGCAATGACTAAGTGACCAGTGGGTGGAAAACATGCATGCATTTTAGTCAGACCTAACCCCTATTAAAAACCCATTTATACTTTTATACATTTTTGATACCTGCTTCAGTGTGGATGGAGAGTGTCCCAGTATGCATCACACAAAATACAGTCTGGACGGTTATATTCCAGTCTTGTACAAGGGCTTGGGTTTGAATTGTGGGTGGATCCCAAGTGCCCAGGATGAATACATGCTTCCTGACCCATGAGCCCCCCCCCCCCCAAAAAAAAATGTATCAATCCCTGACAAATCTAAAAACTCATACCTTGGTTTAGGCTTTTCCACACAATACACTAGCCTTAAATTTATGCCAGAAGTGTTACAGGTAGAGTTGCAACTCATGATTATATTTATTATCGATTAAATATTTGGGCTATAGAAGTAACAATGCTGTCCATTATAGACTCCTACAGCCCAAGCTGACATCTTTACATTGCTTGCTTTGTGCTTGCAGCACTCCAGATTCACTCAAGATTTTCAGTTTATTGTAAGACAAAAGAAAAACATCAAAATCTTGTATTTGAGAGGTGAGAGCCACCAAACGTGTTGCATTTTTGGTTGAATAATGATAATTAATCAATAATAACAGAGAAAAAAAACTGAGGATAAATTTTATCTCGATCCAGTAATCTTTGAGTCATACCAGCTATAGTTACAGGACTTGGATGAGTCAAGCCTGAAGATATTTTGTGTGTGTGTGTGTGTGTTTTTTGTGCTTGTGTCACTGGTTTGAAATGGGCGGGGCTGAGTTGGATAGAAGTTGATGTCACATACCTGTGGACCCATCACAATTTAGCACCATTTGACAGTTATGGGGTTGCTTGCTTATGTTTCCAGGCACCTGATCAGCCACACAGTCCTAAAGAAGCTTCAACTTTGATTGTCATGAATATTTAACATCATCAAGAAATACTGAGATTTAATAACCAAGTTTTATGAGTGCTGGCAGAATGATGAGGGTGGTAAAAGCATTGCGTTACATCTCTTCCTAACGTCACTATATAGCAATTCTGTTCAGCTAGAGACTGAAATGGCCACTGGATGTGTTTTCATGATGCCCGAATGCACCACTACGCTCATGTCACTCTGACAAAACTGAAATCTCCTGGCACAATTTGTAGTTTAGAACATACTTTACACTACCATGTAGCTGTGAAGAGACCAGCAGTCTTTCAAATGCCAAGTTATGCCCTTAATTTGGTCATTGGAGATGTTTTTGTGGCAACAGAGAAGATGCAGCGTAAGTCTATTGAGACAAGGCTCTCTGGGAGGTGTGTTTAAGGACACAAGTGCAGATAACAGCAGCAATTCAATATATATATGGTAAAGATGTTGCATTACATCTCTTCCCAACATTGCTATATAGCATTGCCAGAGGATTTGTTTTCATGTTGTCTTAACGCTCATTGAACAATTCAGTGACCACTATGGTGCCTTGAGCATTAAAAAATTACAGTCCTAGTAGAGGAGACCACTCCCATCAGGGCGAACGTGATCTCTCATAATGGATTTCAGTGGCATTTACTTTATCCCTCTGGGGTTGAACGGACACAGAATACCACCCGCTCCCCCTCCTGGGATTGACACAGAATGGGATGTGTACCGTGGAAAGGTATACAATCTTGACATTTTTTGACGGGGGAAGATCTTGGGAGGAGAGTAATGGCACATGTTAAAGGTCATGAGCATGTGTGAACCCATGATATTGAGGCTGTAAGTTACGTAGGCTGCTGTAAGTCAGTTGAGTCACCAGGATAGATTCTCACTTTAAGGTTACTGGAGGGAAACAACAGTCATGTTTTTACAGTCCACCCTTGCACAGAAAAATGTGTTCAAATGAGTGCCAGACAGCAGATATATGCAGTGTTATGTGACAGTGTTTTTCTACACTTTATATCAGTCTGACTATGGGCAGTCTGAAGACAACCTGTTTCTTACTGAAAAGATAAGCTGGTAATGCAGTGAGCACACTTTGAGTAAAGCTTTAGGAATATAAAGGTGGGCTTATCCTCAAAATCTGTTTGCTCGCTTAAGGCTGGCACACTGTTTATCTTTAAATGTGTGAAATCTGCCCTGCACAAATTTTATAAGATTTTTTTTCCAGGTTTTTCACAGTCTATGAAAAATGACAAGGAGAATCTTACCTATGCACATTCATTTCCTGAGGGGGCTTGGTGGCTTTATCATAGGCAACTTTAGCAGAAATCCCAATGGCAATGACGAGCGCTACGACCCCGCAGCTGATGTACACCGTGGTGTTGGTCTGGTCCAGCTCCGGGTCGTAGGTATCACCTGTTGGCGCCGGTGAAGGGGGCTGGGTTTTGATCCAGTCAGGCGTGTTGTAGTTGGTGCAGCTCTTCTGCTCCAGCCGCTTCCCCCGGTCCGCGCAGCAGAAGCGCAGGAAGCAGCTGCCGCAACAGAAGCGGTGGTCGGTGTTGTTGCAGCTGAACTCTTTGTCGTACTGCCCGCTCACGTCGTAGTAGCCCAGGCAGGTGTCGTGCTGGACCGTGGGAGCCTGGACCTGGGTGATCCTCCCCGGGACGGCCGCGGCCAGCGGGACCGCGGTGGTGCTGCCGTTGACCTCCTTCAACTTTGGGGTCCTCTTATTCGAGATTTTGTTCTTTTTGTTGGCGGTGACGGCGCACAGGACATTCAGCGGGTCTAAGTAAATCAAAAGAAGCAGAAGGTGCTTTATCCCCATCATTTGAGGACGCGCTGGTGTTTGTTCTTTGGCCTCCACTCTCCTCTGTCTGATCTTTCTCTCTGAACAGCACTCTTCCACTTCTTACCGCGTGGAGCTTCTTGCGGGTTTCTTCATCACAGGTACTCCTTCATGTGCCAAGCTCTGACTGACGGACTTTGACTGGCAGATTTTGCGCTCATCAGACACACAAAGCATCTTCTGACTTTGCCGTCATCCAGTATGAATCTGCGTTCTTATAAAAGTTTACTTTGGGCAAATGTCCTCTTTGACTTCGGCTGCAGAGACGCGAAGAAGACGCGATGTCCTCTAGGGAAATCTTTACCATGAGATGTGGAGCTTGAGTATGATCGGAGCTCGTAGTTACACTGTGGAGAAGAGGGACATGTATAGCAGGATTTAGCCGGTAAAATGCGACTTGATGTGAAGCCAAGTATCAATTAGAAACTTTATCCATAAGCAGACATGATAGAAAGAGAAATGTGGGTCACAAATGACTGATAACTGCACTGACTGTAAAGCTGCGAACTCTGTCAGCACCACGGACAGCGCCCAAGTTTCCATTTGGCTGTTTGGAGCGCGTCAGCATCAAAAAGTAAAAAGGTTCGACCTTTTCTCTGTTATAATCTCACTTCTGATATTAAACGGGTGATTTAACTATAAAATAGATACAATCTCCTGCTCTGAATCACAGAGGGATTAAAATGTGCCACTGTGGAGCGTTTTTTTCGCCTCATTCGCCTTTATTTTACGCATAAACTTTCTTTTATTAGACTTCCTCAGTGGAAACGGAGAATTAACTTACATTCTTGTGAGAGATAAAAACTGAAGAATTAAAGAGGAGAGAGAGAGGATGAGAAGATGAGGAGGACTTACCGGGTTAACGGTGGCCGGTAACGGGGTTGTCTCAGCCACTGCCACTGAATCAAAGAGCCTCAGCAAGACAAGAGGCAAGACCTCTCTCTCCTCTCCGGCCCGCCTCCCTCCACCTCTTTCTCTCTCTCTTCCTCACTCTCTCTCTCTCCCTCCCTCTCTCTCCTCGTCACCCCCCACCCCCCCCCCCTACCCTCCACCCACGTCACCGATTCAGGTACCTCAGTTAATTATCAATCGGCATCTCCCACCCCTGCTCTGGTCATATGGCTCCAGGCTCCACTCGATAACTCGCGGGGGTGGAAAAAAAAAGCTGAAAGATAACAGTGTATTAGAAGTTGTCTGTAAGAGGCGAGGCGCTGCTGTTGGTGTACATTTACGCATCAGTGCACACACAAGCTGCATCCACTCACAAGTCACCAATCACGTCCTCCGTGTTGCAGTGTGCACGGTGTGTGTGTGTGTGTGTGTGTGTGTGTGTGTGTGTGTGTGTGTGTGTGTGTGTGTGTGAATTATAAATCAAATGCCATGCAAGTGCAGAGGGGGAGATGGAAGGGTTTTGGTTGCTTACAAATGTCTGGTGCCAATTGGAATTTTTGGTCTGGTTTTCAAAGTAAAAGTAGGTATTACTGGATGTATGGAAAAGGCTGTATGAGGAAAAGAAGTTCTTAAATTAAGTACAAAATTCTAACTTTTACTCGGAGATTTTTTCTGAAATTTGACTTTAATATTGATTTGGTTTCTCAGAGTTTGTGCTGAGAGACATTTATCTACAAATGTCAACTAAATGTCAACTTTATTTCAAGCATGTAGTTTACTCTCAGAATTCTGAAAATCGTGACTTAAATGTCAAATGTTTGGTTATTTTAGTGAAACGTGGCTTTATAAAGAGATATGACTTTATTCTCAGATTTCATAAACATTTTTCAAAATTTCAATTTTTTTTCTCAGAATTCACTGAACTGTCAGAATAATGCTGATTTTTGATCTGATATTAATAAGTTTTAGTCTTAAATTTGACTTTGATATTATGAATGGATTGCCATTGTGCTGAATTCTCTTTACCATCATCCATCCATCCATCCGTCCATCCATTTCCATCCGCTTATCTGAGGCTAAGCAAAGCACCCCAGACGTCCCTCTCCCCAGCAACACTTTCCAGCTCCTCCTGGGGTATCCCAAGGCATTTCCAGGCCAGATGAGATATGCAATCTCTCCAGCATGTCCTGGGCCTACCCCAGGGTCTCCTACCAGTGGGACGTGGACTTTAAGCACATTGCCTGGTATGGGGACACTGGGGCGACCCCAGAGCCAGAGGGGGGAGGGGGGAGCTCGCCAGTGAGCGTCTGGTGGCCAAGGGGCCTAGTCAGGCTCATCCTGAATAGATAACATGGAACTGCCACCCTGTGGGCTCACCAACCACAATGACAGGAATCATGGTCCGGTGCATTGTGTGCCAGGCGGCAGGTAGGGGTGGAGTGCCAGGTGTGCTGATCCCTGGCATCTTAGACTGGCTCCCTATACCACCTGAATTCCAAATGTTAACTGAAACTTCTAAATTTGACTCTCTTTTTTGACTTTGGTACATAAATGATAACCTTATTCTCTGATGTTCTAATTTAAAAAACTTTAATCTTAAATGTAGTCTACAACTTGATTCACAGGATTCACTTAACTGTCAGAATTGACACTTTTGTCAGAATTCTGACTTACAATTCATAGATTTAACTTTCTGTGACCTCATTCCCATGTGTTATTCATACGTAAAACTCAAACTTTATTCTTAGACTTCACTTCACTCTCAGAATGAAAAATCTGAGTTTGATGACAGAATTCAGACAATTTGAAAAAAGAGGTTGCTGCCCCCATCTTCCTCCACAGACTGGATTTCTTTAAGAAGCACATTAAACGCATGCCCTACTGTTTCATCCATCAACATTCAGTACATTTAAAGATCAATTAATTTATCAGTTCCCTCCATATTGCAACGGTCCATCTCCACAAAGGCATTACAAGGAGAAAACAGGGAGTGGAAGACAGATATTAATAAGGTATGGTCTTTTTCATTTTGATGGAGGTTTAATCGTATTCACAAATGTGTTTGAATCTGGTAGATCTGGTCATACCAGATGGTAGAAATGAGCACATTAAAACATCCCAGACAGGTAATTTGACAGCGAAAGGAAACCATATCAAATTGACTTTCAAATACTTTGCTGTCATTGCCTCAACTCCACTGTCCTCATTCACTCAGTTATTATCCGACGTGTCAAAGCTCATCCATCTGGTGTGCAGACTAAAACCACTGCCAAGATTTATTTGTCTTAGCCAGCTTGAGTGCTATTTGATCAAGGTGAATGCTGTTTGACCAAGGTCTGCTGTTATTACCTTTATGGCAGAGAGCTTCCATCTAGCCCCCAGTGGGCAAGATGATTATATTTAGTGTTCACTGCAACATTTAACTATATTGAAGTTATTACACTAATAGGCTAAAAAGATAGATTTATAAGAGTTTAGTCTAATTTTTCATAAGTGGAAACTGCCTGCATGTTACAAAAAGTTGCCCAAATGACCACAGCTAGTCCCAAACTATTTTTCCATCCGTAATTAAATTAAAAAAAAGTAATCAAACCTGGCCACAGTGACATCTGGCAGCAGCCATTAAGCTTGCTTATAAGTCAGAGGGCGTGTGATTGGTTAAAGGATGATAAGCTTAACTACTTTAGTAAATACTGTATATACAGTTTCCTCATCAGATCCTTTACAGTTGAAACCTTCTTATTCCACGCTGTCTGAAAGTGACATATATATTCAGTTTTATCTTGTCTCAGCTCCAAAGCTACATGATGTTTACACAAACTGAAATAGTCAAACCCAAGACTTCATGTTTTTTTATGGCTCCACCATTTCAACATCAGACCTTTTTTTTTAGCTGTCTTGAGCATTAAATTAGACACATTTCTGCCATATTGAGCCTGACATTTTTGGTATCTTTGGAAGCTTTAGTATCTGCACTAGAACTCTGAATAAGGCTGCACAGCACGTGTGTATACTGGCTTGTCCTCAAGGAGGTTCAATGTTTGGCTGTTGCTTCAATAAACAAGATCGATGCCAAAGGTCATCATTGTCAATGATGACACCAACAGGTGATAATGAAGACAATGATGATGATGACAATTGCAATCTTGACATACCCATAATGACAATGACCATTTGATTCAAGTTAAGAAAGAAGAATGAAACTATTTTTCCTGCTCCATAAACTAGTTTCTTCCTTTCAAGACATTTATCTCATTAACTCTTGTAAAATACTGAATAGTTTCACCTCCTCAGGTCTCTAAAAACTATTAAAACAATTTGTTAAAAAATCCTTCTTTGCTAGCTTGAAGCACTCGCAGCTAATAGAAATATGTAACTTTTAATTAGGATATGTGAGTTGACTTTGTATTTTTGTATTAAAAAAAACTTGTTTTTCCCAAAACAGTTTGGGACCATTGTCCTAGTATCATTTTAGCTAATGTTTGTAATTGTAGCTAAAATATTGTAGACAGAGGAAAGATTATAGATTGTTAAGTAGATCATGAAAACACAAACCACAGTTGGTTTGAAAAGTAATTTTTTATTAATGATTCCTGCCTGATTTATATTTTTACTTCTGGATTTTTAGCTATACTTTATCTCACACTACTAATTTCACATCTCAGACACAAGAGGAAGTGGACATTAATTGCCCACCCATACTTTACACTATCTACTCAAGCAGGCCTTAGAAATAAAGTGTGATCAACTCCACGGTGCCCCTGACAGCACTGCACAGATAATATGACAAGGAGACAAGAAAAAGGGCACGGAGCTTTTGATGAATGTCTTTCCACACTGGATGCTCTAGAAGTCAGCATTTGCAAATTGGCCCTCCATTCCTCTGTCAGTCACAATGGCACATCAGATGGCATGTTGAGCACAAAGGGAAGAGCGATTGTCCATTAGTGTTTAACAGCTCTGAGTGCGCAAAGCTGGCCTCAGCAAAAAGTGCTGACAGGTAACGGCGGGGTCGACATTGGCTGAAGAATAATGAGACCATATTTCCACAGAAGAATGAAATAATGAATGACACAACAAGATCTGGAGCTTGGAGGCGGCTTTCCACTGCAACAGCACCAAACAATCATGTAGGGAAAGTAATACAGCTCTTTACATCACTGTGGGAAGGCTCTTGAAAGCACTTGCCTTGTAATTGTCACGTTGATTAGCATCACGGATATTTGCCCCACATTCTCTCTCTAGTATCTAGTTGGTCTATATTTTGTCTTTCAATCAGGGATTTTATGTGGGTCTTGATTTGGCTTAGCTCAGAGCACCAACCAAAATGTCTGCCCCAGTTCTGGTGCAGAGGGGAATTGCTCTCCTCTGACACCGGCCCTGTTCAAGGGTCCGCTCCGTCGCCTTTGTTAATGAGCCAGGCAGTCTCGATATGTTTCAAAAGCTCAACACTCGATGCAAAGGGAATCTTAACACCATTTTGGTGTGACTGTGTATCATTAAAGGGGCCATGCTGCTCGTATCCTGTCGACCTTGGAGGTGTCTGATCCTCCATACTGTGCCTCTTGACTGAAAGTGGACCCATAATAAGCTTTACTTTACATCAAGCACATAGGCCTGCAGAGTTATCCAGCACTCTGGAGTTATCAGCATATTATAAAGCATACTGTGTTGTTAAAGGTATGAGCAAAAAGCAAAGAGGCTGATAAGTGGGGAGGCAAATTTGGAACCATAAAAGGTCGCGAGCCAAAAGTGTTTAATATATGATAAACAAGTAATGATCAAGTAAAATAAATGATCTCAAATAAATTGTTGTGAATACAGAAATCACACAATCTTGCGATATAATTTAAAAAATGATATAACTCGACCCACTGATATTAAATGTTATTCCATTATTTTGTTTTATAGTTCTTTTAAGATATACGATATTTTATTATTTACAAATATCCTTTCCTAGAAGTTTGTTTTCATTTCATAATGGCCTTTTCTTAATGACACTTTTATTTCATAATATAACTTTTCATGACAATGCTGTTGTCACTACTCTCTCACTTCTCAACCAATCACATGTGGTTACCAGGTTTTCTGTCCAATTTAACTGGGTGGGTAGAACTTTTATGAGCTAATTTGGGCTTCTTTTTGGAGAATTTCCACTATTTCCACAAAAAGTATCCATATGTTTATTTTGTATGCACTTTCTGGTTCCATTAAAAGGAAGTATAAAAACCTTTTTTTAGGTCAGCGATGGCTCCTTCCATGAAATATGTACAATTATTCCTGAGTCACAACAGCTTTTTACTCAGTGCTGAGGGGGGAAAAAGTTGTGATTGACAATTTTACTTGCAAAATTTAATTTATTAATTACAAGAATCTCTTGAGGCAGAACAAAACATTGCAGTTAATAGATAATACTGAAAGTGGTGACAGGATGGCGGTGCACTCTGAGCTTGTTCAACTACACCAACTCACCTGTCACCAAGACTTTTATTCCCATGTGGAAGAGATCCTGATGATCTGATGAATTATTTACCAAATATTATTCAAATGAAGAACATATTACAATTCTTGTTCTTTTTTTACTTAGAGAGAGATCCTTATGCCCCTGAAGGTATGTCAATTTGAGAAAACTAATGTTGAAGTTTTCTTGGTGTTCTTAATGCAGCTGTTATACATGTTATATGTTCATTTGATTTAGTATCCTATGTAGTCATGGAAATATTTCAAAATTCATTTTCTTTTGATCTCTACCCACAGCCCATGACCACAGTTGAAGGTTGGCACATTTATCAACAGGTACATTTAGGGCTTCATCTCCAGTATCAGGTCTCCCTTCACCACCGCAGTCAAGAACAATGTCCATATCACTGCCGACACCACACCAATCCACCTGTCAAACTTATTCTCCTAACCTTACTCCTGATCAAACACTGTTTTATCAAAACAGTTTCAGGGACATGTATCACCTTAAAAAAGACAGGTAACAAATTATTCTGTTCTTTGTTATATATAATACTATGTTAGAAAGCAAACATCCAGTCAGAGGGGCATGTCAATTACATACTCAATGCAATATACACCGATCAACCAAAAAATTAGAACCACTATTGGCTGAAGTGAGTAACATCAATCAGCTTGTTACAATGCAATGTTCTCCTGAGGAACTTTTGGTCCAGAAATTCATGAGGATGCCACTTGATGCGCTTCACCCACCCAAACACCTCTGCAGATCAAGCAGGAAAATGCCCCACGCCACACTGCAGAAACTGCTCAGGAATGGCTCGAGGAATGTGACCAAAAGCTCAAGGCATTGACCTAGTCTTCAAATCTGATCAAGCATCCATGGGATGTGCTGGTACTTCAGAGGTATCCCTAATCCACAGTGGACATTCCTCAGATTGGATTTGTCTTTGACATGTCAGGGCATGGACACAAAACCTCAAATGCTCAATCAGATTGGTGTGCGGGAGATTTGGAGGCCAGGTGGATACCTTGAGCTTTTTGTCATGTTCCTCAGGGCATTCCTGAGCACTTTTTGTGGCGTGGCATGGCGCATTTTTCTGCTGGGAGGGCCACTGTCATCAGGGAGTACCGTTGCTGTGAGGGAGGGTTACTTGGCCCACAGCAGTGTTTGGGTGGGTGGAGGGCGTCAAGTGGCATCCACATTAATGCCATGACCAAAGGTCTCCCAGCAGAACATTGCATTGTAACAAAATAATCAATGTTACTCACTTCACCCACCACTGGTTTTACTGTTTTGGCTGATCGGTGTATGCACATAGCTACAGATTCATGAGAGACCAGAGACTGTCTTCTACTTTGTGTATGTGTGTACACAAAAGTGTATGTTGGAATAAGACATAACAGTCAGATATAAGATCCTGTCGTCCATTGTTTCAAAGAGATGCTCTAACATAATGAGGATTAAGGTCCGAAGGAAGCACTGGTAATGGACCTACGTTGTCAGTATACTCCATCAGAACTGATTGTCCGACGGTCAAATCACGCCCAAGACCTACAATTTCTGTAACTTTTAGAAACCAACAATGTTTTATTTACACCGGCTTCACATTGCGATCAGTCAGCTGTGTGGAAGTGAGAAAGCAGCCAGGGTTTGACCTTCTCTCTCAAGGTCTCTTTTCCCATTCTTGAGACAGCTATTTCTGTCACTTTCTATGTGAAGGACTAAGTGTAACACGATGAATGTCTTCCTGGAGAGAATTTATGAAAATGTGATCTCCATTTTTAACCAAAATGCGTCTCACCTCTCTTCATGATGCCTGGCTTTTCACTCCACCTTTTAGTGCAACCCAATGCCATAATTACATCATATACTGGAGGGGACACACCCCACATATTCAAATATACTCGAATGTAATGCTATGACAGGCAACCATGCACTGCCATCTGAAATAGTCATTTACAAATGAATCATAGTCACTGAGACACTTAACAAATTGCCATTATTATTACCACCTCTAGTATTAAAACCATACTACAATTCTGAGTGTGGTTTGCCCATTTTTGGTGAAAACAGGCCAGTTTGTGAATGCAAATCAGACCCCCATATCTCCATCACATTTGATCCCCCCCAGTGTTGACTCCATGGCTACGTACTCGCTGCGAATATACTCACTTTTGATCTCTGACATGGTCAAACAAGATATGCAATGAACCACTTTTTTCTGCTATAAGCCAACCTTTGGGCAAAGACATCCCCTCAAGGGAGGATTCAAGCTCTAATTAGGCTTCAGGCGGAGAGGGTTAAGGTTGGGCATCATGTTTGATTAAATTATATTTGACTGGTCAAGAGAACAAAATCATTCAATGCTTGCTGAGAGTGAGGAAAATCACAGACAGATTGGCGACAAGGTTGGGCATTGGTGGAGCCAACATTCACTGACAAGATGCTTGACTTTGAAAATTAAACAATGCACTGGCCTAATGCCTGCCAAGCCTTTTGGATCAATGGTGAAACAAAAGGCCAGCTGATAATTCAATTCTGACTTTTAATCAAAACAAACCACATTGTTGTTTTCTTCAAAGAGGATTTATAGGTACAATGTGTAAGACATGGTCAGAATTCTAGTTTAAAAGATTGAAAAAAAGAACCAACTTTATCAACAGAGTGTGAGGAAGTGGCTCCTTGTCATTGGTCCGACAGCCCATTAATCCGACGTCCCGTTGTTCCGATATGTGATTATACTAGGCTATACTGTATTTGTGTACCATAGAGGATCAGCAAACGCAAGTAGGCTACTGGTCGAGATACAAGTGTCATAGAGAGGAGAGAATGAAACACCATAACCTCCTGTTATTAACACTGGAGTCCGGGTTGTGTGGGGAGCTCTCCGCAGTGCTGAATGGCTCCCGGCGGGCGTATCTCTGCCTTGATGGTGCGCCGCGACCGGCTCTGGGTCAGCTGAGAAAGGTTTGAGGCGAAGCAGGCTCACGGCTTATGTGTTTGCCACTCTCTTTTCCATTTTAACCCACACCATGATCTTTTCCTAACCCTAACCAAGTGACCTAGACTGGGATTCAAGTTCAACAAATCAATACTGGTGATAGCGTTTGTGCCACTCAAAGCCAGGTGTTTGACAAAGTGCTGCCTTTTCAGTCACATTTGTGTCTCCAAAACTGGTTGTTTTCTAGAGACATCCATGATCTTTTCCTAATCAAGCAGGTTTTTTTTGCCTAAATCAAATTGCTGACCCCTTATAAGTGAATCAACTCACGTGACTAAGCTTAACTCTGATCTTTTCCTAACCATAACCAAGTAGTTTTGTTGCCCAAATCAATCAAGAGATCAAGTTGCAATATGAGGGGACGAAGTAGCAGAGCTGCCCTGAACACTTGTCAAACACATTGAAGGTACATCCCCTGGTTAGTGGAGGATACATCCACACTAATATGTATATATATGTATTTTAAATGCTACACTTTTTATAATGCAAAGGTCTGTAGTTCTTAGCAAATGACCTTTAAACTTTCTGCATTTCTTTTAAACTGGTCAGTAATATTTAACATTGGCTTTAGCTAAAGTTTTTTTTAATGCAACTAATAACAACACAAACCATACCAAAAAATCTTCCAAATGCCGTCAATATATGGTTTTGATGTAGCTGTTTTCTTGCCTTTATGGTCTCGTTACAACGAAAGCAAGTGAGGAGAGATAGTGTTAGAGTGTTATTTTAGCCAGCTTTCTCGTCAGCAGTTTGGTCGAATTTTGTGTATTTATGCGCTGCTGTTAGTTCGCAGTAAACTGTTAGTTGTCACAGGTGAGGTAAGAGCCCAATTGCAGCACCACAGGCAGACAGGAAAGTTTGTAATGTCGTTTAATATTATGTTTGTAAAATACAAAATGAGCAAGCAGTTGAAACAACAGCAAGAATCAATGCTGTGACTTGGAGCCTTACAAGACACAGGTTTAGTCCCAAGCACTGGGTGTGACATGCCGAAGCAGGGAGCAGGTGAGTCAGTGGCATCTGCTGAATGCACACAAACAACAAACAGTTCCAGTGTGTGCAGTGGTACCGGGAGGGAGTTGATGGGAGACGATGTCAGATGAACAGGGAATCCAAAACCAGGTGTACTCACAGCAGAAGCTACCACAGCGAAGCCGACTGTAGACAAGGAGGGACGCCTCATCACAGCACACACAAGTGGAATCAGCAGCGCACACATAAAAGCGGAATGTGCAGTCATACATAAGTAAATCCACGACACAAAAGTCCACATGTGGATGAACAGTTAAACTCAGTATGGCGAGCTGGGTGATAATCTCTCCAAACAACGATGGGGAACAGGCAAACAGAAACCAGACGGGTGGATGCAGAGCTCTTGGTCAGGGACATGGACCTGCTTTTGTATAGTGCTTTTCTAGTCATCCAACCACTCAAAGTGCTTTTTACAGGAGGAGTCACATTCACACACACATTGGCTGTGGCTCAGAGTCAGAGCTGATCTTCCAATTGGTGGATGATCCGCTCTGCCACAGCTGCCCCCAGAAGGCTGTGTGGTTTACCAGGGAGCAGACGAAACAGGAGACACAGAGAGGGGCGGGGTCGGCAACAAGGAGGCAGTCCAGGAATAAACGCTGGTAAGGTGAGGAACAAGCTGGCTGCAAACTGTAAAAATAAATAGTATGGGCTCAGCTGTAGACTGGTGGAATGCCACCCCTATTTCTTTGAGCGTGTGGCCAGGCAATACAACTTGCACCTTTAAGCATTTCAAGGGTCTGGATTTTTACACCCATTCCATTTTTGGACGTGGTTCGTATAGTTAAAACAAATTGAATATTTTATATTTTTGATCATCAGGTTCTTGCCATGAATTTGGATGTTACATTTTCGAGGATATGTAACAATGTTGGGTGGCTAATTTGCATTTAAGATATGGCAACACCATATTTTTAAGGTTTTGTGTAGCACTCCTTTTTGAAAATGACCACATTGACCAAATGACCAGGGTCTAATCTTTCAACACATTTATTACCTGTTCATTTTCATAGTGCCTGTCGGTGTACTCGCAGTATGTGAATGTCCTACATAGTGGCAGCATCCTGTCGGCAGAACAAAACAAACTGAACATCTTTGGAGAAGTTTTGTTCCTGTTATCAGTCTGAGGGGATCAGGAGCAGTCGTCACACAGGATAAACAAAAGGAACGTTTCAGGAGCCCATCTCTGTCTTTTCATCAAACTCAGTAAAGCTGAGCAGCCAGAGAGACCTGTTGGTGCGTTGATTCCTGTAATTTGTCTCTCCTTGACACACCTCACTGCTCTGTGATGCATAGAAGAGGATTATAAGAAACACTTAAACTTCTAATTTGGACCTGAATGACTGGATGAGTTGCACCTTAAAGAATACTTAATGAATTCCTAAAGAATGCAAAGGAGGGTCAGGGGAAATTAAAACTTTTAGCATCTTTGTTTGTTTAAAATGTCTGGTTTTGAGATGTAGCATAAGAGTGGGGCATGAACTTAAGGTACACGACCACAGTGCAGGAGGGAAGGAAGGAAAAATTGCTGAGATTTTCTCAGAGGAGATCAATGATTGCAAAGTAAATATCAAAACAGAAGTCGAGGAGCAGACTGTGTGTGTGTGTGTGTGTGTGTGTGTGTGTGTGTGTGTGTGTGTGTGTGTGTGTGTGTGTGTGTGTCTGAGTGCATCACACCATCACAGGTGTTTTGTGACGAACAAACACACATTTATGAGAAGACATCTGGCCGTCAGTGTTGGTGGGCAAATAAGGTGCAGTTTAAAGAGTGAACACTGCAGTCTTAAAGAGGGAGCATGTAGCAAACTGATATATTTCTGCTCCACATGTCAAATCAAATAACAATAAAAAAGGTTATTGTTGTAGCAAAGGAGAAATTTCTTGTCACGATCCTGCATCCATATCATGCTGGTTTGCATTATTCCACGAGAAAATGGAGTGTAATGAAAGATGCCAGGGGAAACAGAGGCCTTACATCCAAGGGAGCTGATGATTTCTTCCTTTTCATCACTTGTGCAACACTAATGATCAGGGAGGGAGACTAGATTAAAGGGTGTAAACTGTAGAAAACAGTGCATTTGTCTTGTTTAGCTAAGATTGTGGTGCTAAACTCATTTCACCTCTGCTCCAGCCCAACCTCAAATTGAATGCCGGGGCTATTGTTTGTTTTCAAGAGAAGCCTTGGATTGTTGTAATGAAAGGAATAATCCTTGGGCACAGCAATTGCTCTTTTTCCACTCAGGTTTTTGGTGTGTTTACTTAATAGCGCCTTTCATGATAAGCGATTACCTTCATCCGTGTTAGCAGCTGTTGAAGAAAACCGCACAGAGAGGACGCACAATGAACCCTGATGACGTTTGCTAGAGGTCACATTATATGGCCAATCATCGCTTCATTTGTTCTCCTCAAGTGTGTCATAATTGTAACGGTCCGTGGCCAGTGCTCACGAGCGCTAATCATGAGTGACAACTCCAGCAATTTTGCGCAGCCTGCATGCAGTAAGCGTGCTGGATGCGATGCCATTATTTCTGTTCAGCAGGCCTGACAGCATCTGGGGAGGATTACTGCTGCCTGTCGCTCCCTCGTGTTATTGTTGTTGTTGGTGGTGGTGCCTCCACTTCGCAGGTAAGACGCACCAGTAAACACAGCCTGCAGCCTGAGTGGAGAGTACTGCCTGTGACAAAGTCCATTCTGTCAGTGGCATCCAATCAATAACGGCCTCAGCAGCATCCCTCTGCACGAGCTGCGTGTGTGTGTGTGTATGTGTGTGTCTGGAGCAAAACGTGGAAAACAAGCCACCTCTCTTTTTTCCAATCTTTTCTCCCATCTCGAGAGGGGGGCTGCCTTGAACACCGAAAACAACAACAACAGCAAAAAAACAACAAAAAAAAGTGTCTCTCCTTTCCAGGGCTTGATCCCACCCCCACCCCCAAGAGGAGAGTTGTTAAATTGTAGCTGCATACTAACAGCTTCCTCTGAATCAATTACCATTTGGAAATAAATGTCACAGCTTTGGAAACTGTCACTGGGCAGAGCCTGAGAGGAACCGGTGGTTTATTAAGGATGGACTAGATGCTGAGGGTTTTGTAAACACACACATTCTTGCCGGTAAAAATAATAATAAAAAAAAAGACAGATTTCCAATTAAACTATCATCTTTCACTTGGATATGCATTGCAGAGGCAGAAAATAGGAAAATCCCCTGCACGCATGGTTGTGTTGAAGTTTTCCTAACGATGTGTGCGCAGTGAAACTCTCCCCTGAGACTATTAAATGTAAGTTCCACATGTTGTTATGAAAACCTAATTATGTAGAGTAAAGGCAGGATACAAAAAGACCCAGAGACTCTATGGATGACCTTTGCTCTGGCAACATCAGCTTTGCATGTAACCGAAACAAAAGTCCAAAGAAAAAGTCCTCAGATACAAGCGTTCACTGTCAGTGTCTTGGAGAAAGCAATAAAGCCGAGTGATTGAAATGTCAATATAACATTTACTTTTAATAACCTAGAGGCAATAAGGACTTGACGTGTATTATGAGAAGAGGAATCTCTTAAGCCTTCTTCCTCCTCACATGGTTAGTGGACAGTGTTTGTTAAAAAGAGAAGAGGGGCCGATGCTCACTCTAAACCAGATTGGAGTGCTTTGACTTCATTCAGAGATATTGTATCCAGGCTCAGGCTGCAGAGGAGTGCAGCTGTGTAACTCGTTTTTTGTGATATTGTCTTGCCATAATGTGCGACTACTGTGGAGTCAGGCGAGTGTAGACGGCAGGCCTGCCAGTTAAATGGTGAAGATTTTGTGAGCCTATGAATATGTCATCATACCCACGACCTCAGATCACAGTGTGTTTTTTTGTTGGTTTGTTTTTGTAATACAGGACATTTAAAGAGGAAGTGTGCAGGGAGAGATATTCTTCTCTGTGTTCTCAATGTATTTGCCTGTGTGAGGAAAAAAGCATTAAAGGTCTAGTGTGTATAATTTATGTGGGTATATTGGCTGAAGTGGAATATAACAGTCACGGCTACATTTTCGTTAGTGTAAAATCACCCAAAACCTACCTTAGAATGAACCATTTATATCTACGTACTCAGCAGTCCTTTTTAATGGAGTCCACCCTGATGTGTCTACAGTAGCCCAGAATGGACAAGCAGAACACTGGCTCTAGTTAGAGCGATTTGTATTTTTTTTGTCTTCAGATCAGCCACCATAGTCCCAACACGTTTTCAACTCAACTCATCAAATACTGACGCTTTATCAGTGGACCCACATGTCAAAATATGACAGGTTAGGTCACCTCCTGTGTCTGTTTTGGACCTTCCAGAGATGGATGCTCATTACAGCTCATTCACTTACATAAGAGAAACACTTCATTTATTTAGGTTGATTTCCTTAGGCTGAGGCAACAAAAGTTCATCGTTGGGTTCAGAAAAAAACATCATGGTTTGGCTTAAAATAAGAACAGTTGTAATGTTACGTAATGAGACATATGTCACATGACGTGCAAATACTAGCAGATTATGCTGTTAATAAATTAACAAATTGACCTTTTGTTTCACACAGGAGACGAACAGCAGGCTCTCCTGTGAAAGTCTGGCGTTTGTTTGACACATTGAACTCCCACTCCCACCCTCCCTATTCGGACTTTTATCTCGTTCTACTAGTTGCTGGCAGCGTTAGCAACTGCTGTCGCCTGATGTGTACCATATCGTCACCAGGGGTGCCTCTGTGCATCGGTGTCTGACGCTGATGTTCACTGAATACAAACAGATCAGGTTGGTAGTTCTACATGCTTGGCACAGTCTTGCAGTTTCAGTTGGTGATCCTTTGCAACCTCACCGCTAGATGTCACTAAATCCTACACACTAAACTAAGACTTAAAATGAACGTGAGTGTGACTCTCTCCAAGTTTGGGGGGTGATGCTCTTTAATTCACATCTACAGTGGTAAAATGCAACAGACACATTAATGCAGCATTAATAGGCAGCTGTGGCTCAGGAGGTAGAGAGGGTTGTCCACTAATCTGAAGATCAGCGCTTCGATGTCGAAGTATCCTTGAGCAAGATACTGAACCCACATTGCTCTCGATGGCTGTTTAATTGGTGTGTGCGTGTGTTAAAGCTGTGTAGCAGGTGGCACCTTGTACAGCAGCCTCAGCCACCAGTGAGTCAATGTGTGAATGTGACTGTAAAGACCAGAAAGGCGCTATACAAGTGCAAGTCCATCTATTTATTATGAATCCAGTAACATCATATATATAATAGTAAAATAATACTTACAAAAATGTATAGGATCTGAATACTTCTCCCATCATATTTGTGAATCTATGTGACGGTCAATGCTCTGCTTAGTGTTTTGCCCTGCCCCTAACACTACTGCAAACACTTGCTGTTGCTCACCCTGCTGCTGCTCATTTAGCATTTCACAAGTCCCAACTCCACATCCACCGGTTTCCATTGGGAAGTTTAGAGTTACCCCTGCAGTCTCTGCAGGGCTGAGCTTGGAGCATGCTCAGTGGGAGTGACAAGATCAAAGCCCAGACATCTAAAATCAAATCTATACATGACTGTATTCACATAATAAACATTGCTCGCTGGATAAAATTAAAGGGATAGTTTGGATCTGTTGAAGTGGGGTCGTCTTAGGAACTTAGGAGTCCGACACAGAAGCTAAACAACGTACTGCTATGGAGGAGTCAGCAATAAAATGTATTTTCACCACCTAAAATAACTGATATCATTTTAGGTGTATGCTATATTTAGAATATTTTCACTGCTCTGCCTTAATGTCAGACAACCCCACTTTTAGCATCTGAACTAACTCTTTAATGTTAATCAAATGAGCTAAAACTAATTTACGCAGACGCTAAAAGGGAAGGGTTGATGTTATTTGTGATTAACATGATGTTCACTGTTGAATCAGCTGCTGAAGCATGCTGTTTCCACTTGCCCATACTGATAAATCAGTATTATGCAGTTAGGTGTGAGGATTAGCGCTGAGTTTTCTCTGCGGTTATAATATTCTCTTTCCCGTGCATGCGATGCCTCCTCCTCACCCAGCCCAAACGACCTAATTCCTTATCAGGACTTGTGTCCCTAAATTACACTGTAAGGCTGGCAGTGCTCAGGCATGGGCTTTTCGCTAAAAAATATGCCCCTTGTGTTTTACAATGTGTATAATACTTTTATTTTTCATATTTTGTGTTTAGTGTAGTGTGCATAGAGTGTTGAGACTTTTTTCAAGACGCCAGAGGGATCTTTGAACACGCTGAGGCACATCTGTCAAAGCTAAAGAACACAAAACAGCCATACGTCACCAGAATTGGAAGAAAAGAGCAACTGTGTTTTTTTTCTGTGGATTGTAAACTCAGTTATAGCACACGCCCTGCGGAGCTACATGGGTGTCTTTGCTTTCTCCCTTCCTACAGTTATTGTTTTTAAACTGAATTTTAACTTGTTGGTGTGTCTCCAAAGGAAAATGAAATCTAATCTGCTTATTATATACAGTAAGTACAAATATTGAATTGTGCATATTGCAGGAGGTGCAGGGGAGAAATGTTTGGGTCCAGCAGCGTAAACACAAAAGAATGAAAAAGAATGAGGCGATTAAACGTCGGCTGAGGAGGAAAATGCGAAACTCCTGGAGCAGAAATGCTCCTGCCTCTGCCCTTGCTGCTGTTCACACTTTGAGCATGTGTCAGTCTATGAATGGCTGCAGCAGGAAGATGCATGGAGCCAGCGCTGGCATAAGATGATGACTGATATGGTCACATCTGACTGCTCACAGAGGATAAAATATAAGACAGGATCCCCATCCAGCCAGGAGTGAACTTTGCTTCATTTTGCACACTTAATGGTCCAGCGCCACCTGCCAGTCGGCCTTTATCACCTCCATCACTCCACTTAATCAGAAGTGCTGGCTTAGGAGTCCCTCTAATCAGACCAATTAGACTTTAAGGCCTTGTCTTTCTGGCGGATGTCCTCTTAGTTCAGGAAACTCTTTGGCTTCCTCCTGCTGGCTGGCACCGGTCCAGCCAAGCTTTCAGAGAACAACCTTGGGCATTTTTTTTATTTTTTATTTTCTACATAACCTTTATTTAACAAGGGAGGTCAATTTAGAACAAATTGTTACTCACGATGACAGTTGAGATAAATGCCTCTCCAGGGTCTAAAAGGGACTAAAAAACACAATAAAAAAACACACCAGAGGTAGTATATGCCAACAAGACAATTAAATAACTAACAGAAAAGGGCATTCGGCAATACTTTATCCATTTCCTCTATTTTGTCTCCCCACAGACATGAACAGAAGATTCGCTGGCATCATATCTATAAAGCATCCATCGCTGTTCTGGCAGGCTTCAGTCAGTCAGACAGGCCTGTGAAACCTGTCTGACTCAACATCAAATGAGTGTGTTTTCACACTCCGCAGTGTGACAGCCATGCTGAGAGATTTAATCATCATAAACAAGGCACGCATGCTTTATATGGTACATACAGTCAGATTTCATGGCACGTGAAGCATTGCCGCTCACAAACATCACATGATCTCGATTCTAAATAGTTTTTAGCATAAAAGAGAAATTCATATACTCACGGAAAGCACCGCAGTCATATTCTTTTCAGCTAAATTATAATCTGAAGAACTGCAGACCCAACTCTTCCTTTGACCTTGTAATAGTTTTTGACATTTGGGATTTCTGAAACATGTTTAATCTCAGGATAATCATGGTAAATCGGACAGCACTATCCATCATAGCCAATTGTAATTACCTGCATATAGATCACTGTCACATGAACAGGGCCATTAAAGGGAGCTCTGTGTGTGAATAGAAAACATTCAATCAAAATGCCACAGGCAACACGAGCGGCAGCCAAGAGCAGTGATTGAACAAGAATCCTAACCAGGACATCCCACGCTGATGGCATGGTTCCCAGGTGGGCTGGCTACGTGTGACAATCACATAAACAGGTCTATTATCTCGGGGAGGCCTTTTCTTTCTGTGTTTGACCAGCTTGGTGCAGATGAGCTAACAGTCCTGGTGGAATATCATCAGGCCAAAAAAAAAACCAAAAAAAAAAACACAAAACCTCAGGCAGGGTTAACAAAACACCACGCTTCATTCATTAGATTTGATTTTTAACCTGTACCTTATTTTTCTAACTGAAACATTCCTTTATATCTTTATTATAACATTGTAGTTGTCACTTTTGTTACTGGTATCTGTTTGACAGAGTTTAACAGAGATAATCGGAAAGGATTTATAAAACAAAAATCCAGTATATTGGTTAGGTCAAAGTTGAACCAGAAAGTAGCTCTATAGAATCTAATGAATACTAATCACCAGAAGAAATGCTTGCATCGTACGTTTCTGCAAAAGCACAGATATGTTACATTTGTACATTCCACATGTAGCAGATTAGTTGAAATTTTACATTTCCATACATTTCTGTTTTAAGATTTAGGTTGTGACAACACTGTAGTTGGCGGCATGGTGGTGTAGTGGTCAGCACTGGACAGGAAGCACAGGAAGCCCTTCTGTGTGGAGTTTGCATGTTCTTCCAATGTCCGTGTGTTTTTTTCTACAGGTACTCTGGCTTCCTCCCACAGTCCACTGTCAGCTGGGATAGGCTCCAGCTCCGCCGTGACCCTCAAGAGGATAAGCGGCTACGAAAATATATGGATGGAATGCTGTGGTTAATCTGTGGTTACATTTAAGCACAAAAAACACTGGTTATGGTTTGGAAAACATCACATTTTGGCTCAAAATACCCAGTCTGGGTTAGGGTCATTTAAAATCACCTGCTTTTGTTGCTCTTGAGGATTGCTCTGCTGCTGTCTGCTGCCTGGCAGCCATTTCACCAAGGTGTCACATCACCCACCATCCCCTCTTTGTCTTCATGAGAAACTCAGCTCATATACATGAGCTACGTCATACATATGAAACATCGAAATATAATATATTTATTGTTTGTAGAAACGTACACTGCCAACATTTACTCTGGTAACTAGGCAGATTTACCAATCACAATATAAATCTGATTGTGCCTTTCCATCACTTTCATTTGACTCAGACGAGCTCCAGTGTGTTTGCCTGTTTAGTGCGGCTCGTTTAGGCTGGTGTGAAAGATGTCAGTCGTATTCTGGTGTGGACTTAACTACTGGACAGAGACTGCCTTGAATATTAGCCTGGTTAAGTTCAATGTGGTCTGACAGGAAGCCTTTTCAGAAGTGATGTGCATAAGCAACGTATATACATATTTATGCAAATCCATTGGTAACCATGGTAACACATGCATGTCAGCATGTGAGTATGGGGATTTATAGCGGCTGTGTGTTGAGCCTGTGCTCTACTCTGTGTATTTTTGTAGTTCCTCCTTAAAAACTGAGTGGAGAAAGTGACCATATAGGAACTTATCAGGGTACAAAACACCTCTTTTTTTTGTCCTTTTTCTGACCATTTGTCAACATTAAGCTACCGTACATAAGTCCAGTGCGGCTGATGATTCATAAACACGCCAAAACTGTCCAATAAATTAGTTGGCTATAGGTGTCAAAACAAGCTGAGAGGTCGCAGGATGATTAATGGGAAAGAAGAGAAGAAAAACTACAGAAAAAGCTACTCAAAAATGTGTTTTTGAACTTGGGAAAAGATAGTGAGGGTCGTCTCTTACATTTCCAACCTCTTACAGTGAAACAATTCACACTTCTCACAGCTCATATTCAACCTGTAATGATGGGTTGCAAGCAAAGATTGCTTAATTTAGGTTGGAAACCAATGCTTTAGATCACATGGTTAAAAAGAAACTTTGATAAAAAGTTGTTTAGCTCCTTGTGTCACTTACCGGATCTATGGTGATTGCACTCAGTAAAGATTGAAGGTTATTGTGCGGGTTGAATAGATAAGGCTGTGAATAAAATGACTTAATAAAAAGCCATTTCACAGCTATTTCAGAGGCTCTAACACTGCAGTCCATAAATTAGTGAAGGAAAACCCATCTGTATGCCTAAAGAGAGAGAGAAATACCCAGGAGAGTAAAAAGACCCACTGCTTTGCAAAGAAATTGAGGGTTGTTCGTTTAAAACTAATTGATTTAGATCGTATGATAGGGGAGGATTATGATGGCTATCAGCCTCTGTCATAAAGTCAGATGTTTGGTAAAGTTATAAAAGGGTGGCATAAGTTTTGACGGGCCAGAATTTTATTTATTTTTGTACCAGAGTACATCAAAAATAGAAAGAAATATCATTTGTACAAATACTGTTTTCAAATTCCAGTAAAGGTCATGTTGCTCATTCCAATCTCATGTTTCTCTGAACAGACACCTGTCACTCTGCAGATGGTTGCTGCCTCTCCACTGAAATTACATGTAATTCAAGTGACAGTGCGACAGACAGGAATATAAATGGCATGCACACATGCGTACAGAGATCATATCAAAGCATAAATATGGCACGTTTGACGGCAGAGGCCAGACAGAGATATATTTGCCATATCTGAAAGCAGATACACAAATTTTTCTTCTATGAGCGCCTGACAGGCAAATAAGTGGTGGAAACTCAAACTGTATTGATTATGAGTTTGTTATTGCCTCTAGCAAAAATACCCAGGAGGATGTTCTTCCCTGGGATTATGGCTATGATGTTGGTGCAGCACCAAAGCACCTATAATCGGCGAGAACATCCTGAAGGTTATTGCAGTTTTAATACAATGGCTGCAAAAGTCTGTGTGTACTCTGAAAAGTTTTCTCCCGAGTAGTAAACCCTAAAAGATGAAGTTAAAAGTAAATGTCATATAAATATAGGTAAACTAGCACAGAGTCAGAGAGCACATCCCAGAGGCTGCACAATCCTCTAATTTGTTGGTTGCTGTTAAGAAATGTTTGGAGTTTTTGATTTGAATCTGATCAGCATTAAAAGATGCATTTTCACAATCAGGCAGAATTTTTACCTTCTGTGAATAAAACAGCTTTGTTTAAAGATAAATAGCACAATGTTTCAAAGAAGACAGACTCAGTCCATTTAAATATCTACCCTGAACGAAATGTAAACGCAACACTTTTGTTTTTGCCCCCAATTTTGCGGTCTGCGGTTGTAAGGCTGGTCGGATGTACTGCCAAATTTATGCCATTTAATCAGCATCATGATACGCTACACCTGTCAGGTGGATGGGCTATCTTGGAAAAGTGCTCACTAACATGGATTTTAACAAATTTGTGACCAAAATTGAAAGAAATATATCTATTGAGTGCATTAAAAAGTCTTAGATCCGTGACTCAAACCTGTGAAAAATGGAAGCAAGAAAAGGTGTTGTGTTTATATATTTATATATGTTTGTGTAAGTGTTTTTGAGTCATCCAAATGAACCATATAGCAAATCTGATGTGGATAAAGTGAAAACCATCCCCTATACGGAGAGATACAAAGGACAATAGACTCTGTGCCACACTGTTCGGGAGCTCTGATCAAATAAACAAACTTTGTTTCCTAAACCCCAGAGTAACCAAAACAGCATGATAAATGGTGAAATATGTAAATTGTCTGCCATGTAATGGGAGTGTATGAAAAAACACAAAGACCTCATGAAAAAAGGACTTTAAGATGCCGCTTAGTGAGAGCAAAACTAGTTCAATGAATGAGCTAAAAGACCGCCAGCTGATGTGGAGCTACACTCCAGATTGAAGTGGTCTCTTCATGGATGAAGATGGAGAACTCAGCGGGCCACATGTATGTAGAGCACAAGATTAGACACAATTAAGTTGTGTCATTCATACTTTAGAACGCTGGTACAAAGGTGAGTTACATCACACAGAATGCTTCTCAATAGCATCTACCAATTTTAAGGGTACAGCGTGTAACTCTAGAGAAAGAAAGTTGATTGCTGAGTCTCATTCCCAAGTTGTGTAATAGAGACGCTTTGGATTGTTGGTTTGGTCCGTATTTGATGACGATGATGATGGAAATGAGATTCAGCAATCAACTAGCTTCTTCCAGAGTTACAGAATGCCCCTTTAAGAGGCTCAGAAACCAAGGTAATACTTTAAATGAATAGAAATCACCATGAAACATCCTCAGTTGACCCACACTGTATGACAATTTTCCTTTAATCTTATGTTTAAATGTGCAAATGATCCATTATGATAAACAGAAATCAGAAATGGATAAAGCCAGGTTAATGGTTTGTTTGCTTATTATTTTAATTGGCATGATAGAGTCAAAGGTTTTACTGATAGAGTTTTGGATATCTCTTGTAATCACTCCATATACCAGAAAATACTGTCAACAGATATTAAAAAAAAAAATCATACTGCTTTTTGTAATAAAATGTTATGTAAACCAGGCTATGAATGATACAGCATATGAATAAGCCCCTCTGTAAAATGGGAAAGTTTGGTGTATGTAAGTAATACTAAAGTTTATATTTCTGGCCCAGAGTATGAGAAAAAAGTCGTTTTGAAAAATGGCCTTTGAAGATATGAATTGTAAAATTCCATACATTCTTTCAGACAAACAATAAGACACTACAGGTGAATAGGGTAAAAAAAAAAAATTAACTACACGTAACACCATGAAACTTCTCCAGTTGATTACTTGTATTAAGACAATTTTTATTTGTATTAAAAGTTTTCAAAAATGATATGCATGAATATGCAGATGATGCATTATGTGATTAAATATGTGCTTTTGACATAAAATTGCAGGACAGAAATCTGAACCAAAATAAAAACCTAAATGTGTATTTTGGACATTTTCTTACCACTAGAAAGACAATGGAAGCAAAATAGCCCAAAATCTCAAAACTGATCAGTCCATTAAAATTGTGTCCAAACTGTACATGAGTAAACAATGGAAACAATGGAGGATATGCAGTAATTAATATGACATAGGTAAAGTCTTGAGAACTGTGTGGACAAACAGGAAGAGGGGTCAGAAGTTGAAACTAACCAATATCCCTCTTGGCTAGGTCGCTTCCTGGGGCACTGAAAGACACAGTCTATGGAAAATTGGGATTTTAACATTGTTTGTTGCCCCGAGCAAATATTTTATCATTCCGACCAGACAGACATCAGCGGGATCTTGGAAGATGTCTTGAAGATGCAACCTGCTGCTGGATAACAGGGAAGAAAATTAGGATTCTGAAGTTTGCACAGGAAACATTACATCTCCAAATCATGATGTAATTGCCTTGTAACCTTGATGGCCCCTGACATTGTTACAGTGTCTGGTGATTAAATTTACTTTAAAGTCCTGTTTTCATGGTGTTGATATTATTTTGTCCCCTCAATGTGAGCGTCAGCATGCTGTGGCATACGTGGCAGAGCATGAAGAGGAGCAGGACTGAGGTTTTAGCTGTGCCCGTCGGGTTTGGTTTTCTTGCTGGATCTCTCTGCTCCCTGCTGAGGCTGTTCTGGTGAAAAAGTCTCTGAACTGGGTCACAGCTGTGCTGCACACAGTGGCACCATGGCACATTTCTCTGTGAGTGAGGACTATCTGAAGGCCGGGGGAGAAAATGAGCGTGCTTGTTAAACTGCCCCCCCTCCAAGTAAGATGAGAAGCGCAAGGAGCCAGAGCAATAAATCATTAATCCACCATAAAGGGGCTGGGGAGGAAAGGCAACGTCTCTCTGTATTATAATGTGAGGCGGATGTATGGCACAGCAGCTTGTACCTCTGCCACCTCGATATGGCCCTCTGGAGATAGAGAGAAACTGGAGAGAAACTAATACACAGTCAAGAGACGGGGAATAACAAGAAAACAAAAAGAGTCTTTGAAATGTCCTAGATGGCTCTCCAGGAGAGGGCAAAGGCAAACCTCAGAGTGTTAGTGGTTCCTAACCCTGCTTTGTGTCCTCATTCATCACTGGAGGAGGCACTCAAAACTTCTGCTGCACATCAATCCAACTCTAGAGATAGAGATAGAATTCTTAACAGATCTGTATTTGCTGGAAAAGGAGAAAAATGTAAAAGTACATAATGCAAACTAAAACATCACAAAGTGAACTTAAGCATTTAATAATTTATGAATGCAAAGCTAACAGATTTAATTCTCTTCCAGCCTCCACTCTGGTGAGTTGGAGGTCTGGCATTAAGTGACTTTGTCTTGCCCTCAATTACCGTTGGGAATAAAGATCACCGAATTAGAGCCGAAGTGACGCAGATGCCCAGGTTATAAATTTGTATAATCTATAACTCTGTTGGCCCAGATTGTCATTAAGACACGCTCTTATGCACTCATTGTATTAATGGCTAAATTGAAAGCGTGACCAAATACCTGCAAAGGTTTTTAAGCAATCTTCATGATCAGCATTAATGTGGGCGTCTAAGGAGGTCAGGTCCAAAAGGTCTTAAAAGCCAAGTTGAAGATTTGAGAAGAAGAAGGGAATCAGTTTCCCTCCCTGCTGACAGAAGGTAGCAACCTTCTTCGATATCTTTACACCAGCTTTGATTTACAAAAAGGAAGGAAAACGCTTATGTCTTGATCATGTTTTCTCATTTAACCAGGTAGCTTTCCCCCTGGTTAGTTCTCACACACTTACAGGGCCTGATTTGATTCATGTACTGTTTTTTATGTTTGTGTGGAACCCAGGAAATGTAGTTGAGTAGCCACGGGGGTTCTTTAATAAACAAATAAACAAACACATACAAGCTCACACGAGCCTGGAGGCTTGGAGGTGTAAGAAAACAGTTAATGAGGCTTCAATCAGCAGGAAGGAGTGTCAGTGTTGAGAAAATGCAGCATGGGTAATGCAGCAGGACCAGCTAATTCCAGGGTAGTTCTTAGTGTGAGTTCAAAGTTCAAAAGTTCAAAAGTAGCCTGGTTACTTCTGTAAAACATGGCATTAAAATCACAAATAATCACATACTTTCAGACAAGACTGAGCTAAATGCTAAAGTCATCACGCTAGCATGTTTATAACTACAATGCTAACATATTGATGATTAGTGGGTACAGTGTTTACCATGTTCACTGTCTTCGTTTACCCTGTTAGCATGCTAACATTTGCTAATTAGCACTAAACATTCTGCTGTCGGGAATGTTTGGCAGATAACTGATTTTAACAAGAGTATTGGACAAATTAATATTTGACCTGATGACAGTCATTTAAAGTCTAACTGAGGACAACACAAAACATCTACACCAAATTTCATGGCAAGCTATCTTATAATCATCAACGCATTTGACCAAAAAACAAAAATGTCAACGTCACAGTGGCTCTAGAGTAAAAGTCAGGGAATCAACAAAACGGCATCAGGATTCATCCTCTGGGGATCATGAATGTCTGGACCAAATTTGATAGTAACCCATTCAATAGTTTACTTTACAAGAGTTGACTCAAAGTTCAGTTTACACAGATTTATATAAACAGTTCGGGTTATTGTTCACAATTTCAATTTTTAACAAAGCTCACAGTCCCAAAAATTGATCTAGTTTACATTTCTTTCTTCCATTAAAGAAACTTGTGATTGTTATTCACTCACAGACTGCTTGATGCTGCTAGAGTCAATGTATCCTTTTGATTCCTTGCCAATGTGGCCAATTTGGTTTTTTCATAAAACTCATTCAAATATCCATAAGAGCTGGCTGTAGCTCTATCATCTGAATTGCTATTTGCACTAGCCATGGTGGTTGTGTCTAAGTTTGTTCCTTCTGCAAATAGTGTTTCCCTCCTGTTACAATGCGTAGCGGCCCTCCTTAGTGAAGGAAAAGGTTTGGCTCGGTTTACACTTTCTCATGCCAACTGGTCAAATACTGCCACTTTGTCAGTGGTCCTACACGCCAAAACAGGACACTACTGTAAGTACTCTCCTGCAACAGCTTTGGATGTTCAGGGACAGCATTTCAATTACGCTTGTTCTTGCACTTTGCCTTTTTAGAATACACTGTTTTGTTTTTTTTACAGGATATGTACAGTTTCTGCTCATTAAATGCCCATAGTCTGACAATATAGGTAAACACTTTGGTTTAGGAATGTTTTCTTAGGTTTAGGCAACAAAAGCATGTGGTTAAATTTAAAGGTTAAGATAAATATGGTTACTAACAACCATAATGTAATGTAAGGCAAGGTCATGTGACGTACTTCATGTCACATACGTTTGTTTGACCAGTCCACCTCCCCTCCTGCCTGCCTTATATGAACTCTCTTGTTCTTTATACTACAGTATAGTAGTTGCTGGTGCCATGATAAACTGCCGCCACCCAATGTGCATCATACCGCTACAAAGGGTGAGAATTGGCTGTTCAGATTTATAGGTAAGGGGATCACATTTCAACAAGGAAACAATCTTTGACACAACACTGGCATGCTGGGTGCTGTAAATCCTCATGTGCCATAAAACACAGTGCGAAAGCTTCGTTCACTGTCACTGAGCGACACTCACGCTTATCTTAATACGTTTCAAACAGATACATGAAATTCCCAGTTCTCCAGAAACATGAACATTTTAGGGCATTCATGCACAACTGTTATCTGATAAAACTTCTGTGTTGACAATACTGTGTAACAATACTGTGTAAGAGGACAGTGTCCTGACACACTGACTCCACTGGCGGCCAAAGGTGTTTTGACGCCACTATTCATGTACTAGCGATAGCCACTTGGATCAAATTCTGATCAGACTATGAATGTCCATAATACATTAATGATTGAACAACTATTCAGTCAGAGTAACATCTCTGCTTTGATTATTCCTTCTCTCCTTCATCCACCAACTAGCAAGTGCAGAAATGTTGGAGAAACGCAGCAATGTGGGATTAGTTAGGAGGGCCAGGAGGCTGCTATTTTTACACGCTGTTCTATTGCAAGGGCTTACATGATGTCCTTTTGAATAGAGGTCAGGTCCTCTGCTCACAGTCGGGTTCTTTGTTTAACTCCTGTGTTAAAAAGGCTGGATGGGCTGGAATTATGAAATGGGCCTGGAAATGAACAGCCCTTTCTCTACTGCTAAATACACCAGATTTAACATACTCAAGATTATAGTGCACTTAATGTACAGTCTTTGTTGGCTGGTTGTTCTGTGGGAAAGGATATCTTGTTGCACGCCGTGATAGAGTTGTTGCTGTTGAGAAATCAGAGATAACAGGTGTACAATTTGCAAGTATCTTGGGCTGCATGTTGCTTACAAATTGGGGTAAGCATTGCATTTCAAACAGAACAATGCTTAAAAACGGTTTCTCATTATGGTCCCTCCATCCTCCTCCGAAGAAACCCACTGTCTCAGCTGTTGCCTGCAATCGCCAACTAATTGTAGCACAACCTTGCTGCTATTAGCCCTCCTTGGCCAGGCTTGCCATTAGCTGATTACTGCACACCCACTATCTTATTAATGTAAATCCCTGAAAGAAAATATGGCTGAAGCACAATATTTATTTTGCAGGCTATTCACACGGTACACAGTCTCGGTTGGCCCCAATGCTTTATAGAGATTTTTAATGAGTCTTAACCAACCACCAAAGAGGTCGATTTATTATTCCATCCTGCTGCCTGCTTAAATGAAAATAAATAAATAAGCAAATAAATTAAAAGGAAAAAAAGTTTTGCAGCAGGAGGAGGCGCATGCTGAGGTGAACATGCTGCATGTTAATTCACTGTTTGGGAACAAAGGTGATCCATCTATGTTTGTATCTCAACAAATATAATTTAGACCCTGTACTTATCTTGTCTGCAGCAGGTGATATACAACGCTCTTTTCTTTGTTGACTCTTTTGTTATAAATTAATCTGTGAGCTTGTCCCATCTCTCATTATACAGCCTGGGCGGTGTTGTTTGACTGCTGCTATACTGCATCCTTAGCAAAAAGAATTATAATTGATAACAGGCTTGCTTTATTGATTTATACAGAAGAAATGTCTTGTTATCATATTTGAACAGACAGCCTGTGACATATTTCTGCATGACAGTCCTTCATTTGTATTTCCACAGTGTGTCTTTCTCAGGGCCTCATTTTTGTATCTAATTAAAATGCATTCTGCATGCACTATTGCTACAATGCAGTGAATGCAAATTTCTGCAAAGGTACAATCACTGCCTTCATGTTTTTAGCCACAAATTCTCATCTTCTTCCCCCCATTAAAACCGAAGAAGATGACCGCTGTCACCTCAGCACTCTTGGCCGCAGCCGCCGTGAAGCCCTCATCTTGTCTCATGCTGCTTGGGCACCTGCCAATATGTCCTCATTTAAGAAATCGCCTGGGCTGATAAATGGCCGTACTCTTTTTCACCATAACTAACAGAGTGCCGGCCGCCCATAGGGTCGACAGAGAGGTGCTCAATCTGGTGTGACAAAATTACATCTTGTATCGGGCAGTGGGATGAGAGCCGGGGCTGCGGATGAGAGCCAAATCACAGCATCACCAGCGCAAAATCCCTCCCTGCTGCATCCTAACTGGGTTCCGTTTCACTCTCTAACAATCTTATCTAATTTGCTGCTATGCTCTCCCCCAAAACAAGTATGGAGCTTAGGGCGGAGATCTCTCTATGTCTTGAACTTGAATCTATACTGAATCAATACAGCGAGCTCCATTGTCTCCCTGCGTGAAAAGAGGCTGTCTCCTGCAGAGGTGTCTGGGCCTTATCTGCCTGCAGCAATCAGCCAGTCAAACTAGGAGCTCTAATAGATTAATGTCTGTTTAATTAGCTTTTCCTAATAAATTAATTTGACCTTCCAAATATAGTACATGCTCAGCAATATATTTTATGTTTAACATCATCCAAACAAGTCTAGTGATAGAGCCCAATTATTTTTCATATTACCTTAACCTTTAACACCAGTGGAGGATTTCTTCACTTCAGGCGGAGCCAGTAAGGGATATTTGGGCCAGGGTATTCCTGCAGAGGGGGGGTAGTAACCTCTCTGTCGTCAAAATGGGCTAAATCTGGTGACATGTTAATTTTGGACTCTCCCCTTGTCTACTGGATGGGGTTGATTAATGTGGCTCCTTGTCACAGTGAGCTGGCAGAACCAGGACAGGCGCAGAGTTCCACCCTGTCCTCCATTCTCCATCCACTGCAAGTTTATAGTTCTGCAGTCACCATGGCAATACAAAGACAACAACAAACACAACTATGAATTACAACTTCTGGATTATGGAGAGACACCTGATATTAGATAGCACTGACAACTCGTTACACTCCTTTTACATCTTCAGTCTGTTTTTGCGTCCACTGATTCCTGTGGGGGAGGGGGATTTGATTTTTCTTTACCAATCATTAGAGACCAACATATCCACCTGAATCTGATTTCGATTTGAGTCCACACTGATGTGAACCCATGCCACCATACTTGTTTTGCTCGGGTTTTAAGAACTGAGCAGAGCAAAGCAAAACAAACTACGATCTTGAGCAATATTGACGAGTGCAATGCTCTCTCATATCTAAACAACAACAGAATAGGTTGATTTTCAATGACTTTCAAAACAACCTGTTTGAACGGCCCCAAAATTACACGTAATACTGTTCTAATTTTAGCAGTTTTAAACACGTCCTTGACATCATAAACCAGTCACAGATCCGCTCCAAGACTAGGCAGTTACAGGTTAAGAAAAACGTCATGGTTTGGCACTGAATTCTTACTTTTGTCAGTAGCATAACGTGTCGTACAGTATGTGATACGAAATACGTCACAAACAACAAATCACGTGTCATGTCGCATATGTCACCAGTGTTGCATGCTACACAGATTGGCATACCAGGCTACATAAGTCTACCTTGATGTTGGTAAGCACACCAGTCTCCTGGCTGAAAGTCCACTGTTTATTTGACCCATCCACCACTTCCGCCCACCCTACAGGGGCTTCTATGATATTTGTACAACATTATGCAGTCTTTGTCAATTTTTATGCCACATAATGTTACCTCCTCCTCTATTCCTGTGATAATTATTACAGCCACTAGAGTGTGCAGTGTTAAAATAAACCTATAGTTGTAATAAGCTCCTTGCACAGTTGACATACATAATGTTTTTTGTTTGTTGTTGATTTAGAAAAGCCTCAATAGCAGCGTCTGTCTTGTCAATAGCACTAACCATTATCAGTCCTCAATGGCTCTGGCGAACAGCTTGACAATGCTTTACAACAACTTGACAGCGACATTAGTCCCATCCCTGGTGCTGATTGGCTAATTGTGAGTCCCTCACAGTGCTCAGTGGAAATCTTTAATTCAAACGGAATTTCATTTCATGTCATGATGCCAGACAAATTAGTAAACTCAGTGGAGTGGGCGCATACCAAGGTCTGGACCCAGGCAAGACAAACACTAAATTAATCAAAAAAGAAAGAAAAGACAAATTTGTTTATTAAAACTGTTGCTGAAGAATGACAATACATGGTAAACATGTATATACATACACTGAGATGCAGCTACTGGGGGAGTTGTCAACGAACCACAATGCTTAACTTTGCAGTGTTAGATGACTTCAGCTTGCCATCAGCTTGACGTCCTGCCTGGGTGTCCTTGTAGACTGATGTTAGCAATGCAAAAGTTAGTTTAATCAGCATCTTTATACATCCTAAAGCTGAAAATAATAAGTCAACTAAGTCTGAAAACAGTAAGCCAACAATGACTCACACAGGACACAAGCCCTAGTCTCCTGGGTGGAAGTCCTGTGCTTGACCTATTCATCCAGCACAACTTCCTCCCTGTGTGGACTTTGTCACAGCTGATTTTCTGCAATAATCTGCAAGATTTTTCTCGTAAATTTGCAACTGAAATGTCAGAGAATATTTGAGGGGTTTTTTTCTTGTAACTTTTCAACTTTTATTTTAAAAACTCAGATTAGTTTTTTTCTCAAAATATAGTCCTCCTCCCTCCTCTCCTTCTCTCCATTACTTCTAAAAGTAACAGACAACAGACAAGGTTGGGCACCAGAATTAAAGAAAAATACACGTCTATGCTTTGTCCAGTGGTGATTTGATCCCTGTTTCATGTTCACTCCAGAGGCTTCAGACTTGACCACTCAATTTTCCTTGCTGCTGAAAAAGCCACACTGCCAGAGGGAAGGGTGGTTTCATTGTTAATTTGGATCCAGCAGACTTTCTGAACTCCATTCGATATGAATATTCTCTGTGTGAAAGCTGATATGGCTCGGGAAAGCCTACAGATAGCTTGGCTTTTTAAGATAGGCCTTCTGTAACAAAGGTTGTTGGTTCAAGTACACACTTCTTGTAAACACAACCCCGTTTGAAGGCAGCCGTTTGAAGTGTGTGTGAAGTACTCATCTCAACTTAAAAGATTGAATATTCATGGTATCAGCTTTTTTTCCGATCAATCCACACACTGATGGAACAAAATACGAGTTTAAATAGATCTGTGTACAGGTGCATGAACTGTATGTATGCCTGTATAGAAGTCCACAATTAGTGACATCTCTCTGTTACCTTTTCTTATCGGATTCAAATATTGGTCTGTAATTCTGCATGCTCCATAGTGCCACAGTGTAGCTTACACAGTGTATTATGTGAGTAGAATAAACAGCGCTGCCCCAAGACAGCAGTTAGATGACTAGCACAATGCTAACAAACCGAAGGTAAACACAGGCCTGCCTGCGTGAGCACCTGCTCATAGAGATTAATGTGGGCACTGGGGCCAGTGAAAACATCATTATCATTCAGTCTTATTTAGTCGGCTCTGCAATACAAGGTCAGGCCAGATGTTCTGTAGACAGAAAGCAGCTTATCAATAGTGTTGCTTTCTCATTATTAGGCAGGAATGTGTACACACACACACACACACACACACACACACACACACACACACACACATACAGTACAAGGCCATTCTCAGATGTTATTAAAGTATTGTTGTTCAGTTAAAATATTTTCAAAAACAGCTTTGATAAATCATCTAAATCCAATTAGCAAACTTTGCTCCAGAGGAAACAGCTGCTCAGGTTCATTTTGCATGAATGCTTCTGTCACAACAAAGTGACAACAATAGACTTAACTAATTTATTAATAAAAAGAGGCTGAACACAATTTTGGCCAGACCTGTTAGCCCAAAACTGGTATGATGTAACAGTTGTAACAGCAACAATTACTGGCTTCAGTCCAGTTATGAAAGCCAGTAATGCAAGAGCCACCCCTACCACCAGAGTATTTTCTACAATTGTTGTTTTAATAGTCTCCATCAGAAACAAATTCAGCTCTCTCAGTGGCAGCTGTAAGTTCTTCTGGGCCCAATTGGTGACTTGTTTGTTTGAGCCTTACGACACATATATAAAGAACAGCATGAAAAATAAACGAGTGGGATTTTACATGAGCTCGTATTACAGATGTGACTGTGATGGAGTGGTAAATTACTGCCAGTTGTGCATCTCACTTAATCAGCCCACTGACTAACAAGTAAATTGAGAGGCTGGGGAGGAGTTAGAGTAGGTTTGCTGTGTGGACTGAAAACTATCTCCCCTCTGGGTGACAAATGAATCAGTTAGTGTAGGTTTAACACATAAATAAAACAGTATTGCTCATTAAAAAGTGTATTTGTTGCAGATATGTTAATTGTGACAGATTTCAGCAGAGCATTTTGTCTCTGCAACTTGAGTTACATACCATAGCAAAGTGAAGGAAAACCAGTGGCTGTCTGAAGGTACAAACAACACTGAAAATCTAAACTCCTATTTTATGTCTAGATAAATACTGTGGTCAGATATCGGTGCAAAATCTAAGATGTCTCTATGAAATTATACCTCAAATTGGAGCTGCGGCTGAGGTGCATCTCATTTCAATGAGATCATGAACATTCACCTTATTTGCACCGATTAGCCTTTGGTGCCTCTTTAAAAAGGGAATAGATTACATATAACAAGCCTGTCTTCAGAAGAAAATATTAGCATTGTACATTTCTGCAAACCACAGACACATTACACCTGTACCTTTCATACGTAACATACCAACATTTCTAAAGTGGTGTAGTATACGAGCTGACTTTGTCATTGTGAGGTGGAGGGGATGGTGGATGGCGTGACACCTTAGCGCCTGTCAAGCTGCAGACCACTATTCGAGACTAACTAACAAACAGTGGCGGTTGCTGGTCTTTCAAACGGGGGAAGCTCACTTTAAGTTTATATCATAAAGTTGTCATATTGTAGCGAGGCAGTAACTTATAAAAGGAACATTTAATTGAAGCTGTTTTTCCACCACACTCATGCCATAGAACCACAGCAAAACACACCTCAAAGATTTTCAGATGGGTGAAAAGAACTGTTACTTTTCCCCACCCTTTGCACCAAATCAATCTGAGGTGTTGATCTGCCCTGCTGTTTGGCTTCGCCAATATCCGGTCGACAATATTCAAATTGTCTGCCATTATGTGCAGCTTGCTGGCTGGCTCGCTAGCTGGGGCTGCTGCGTGAGGCTAGTGTGACCGCCTGTGAGTGCTCTGGGATGGTGGAGGGCTCACAGCAGCACCCGCTGCTCGTTGGGGACGGTAACTGCAGAGCGACAGAATTCAGAGTCTCCAAACACGAGTACAGTCTCCAATAACACCAGAAAAAGATGCTAGATTTGTCGCTAGTTGTTTTTAACAAAGAAAAAGTCACTAAGAGGATTGGAAAAGTCTCCACATCAACTCAGAACAACGGAATGAAACTTGAAAATCGCTCCGGTGGTGGTTTATATTTCAAGATATTTCGCTCATTTCGCTGTCAATCAAAAAGGGATTCAGCCTCAGACAGATCATCCAATCATCATGCAGAAGCACAGCATCCAGGCCAGCCGAGGCCCCCCCACTGCCCCATAGACCCCCAGCGACGCTGAGCATCCGATGGGCAGGACAAAGCCTGCCCAAAGCATTTATCCAATGACTGTCTAGTTTCGCTGCAGTGGAACAACCCACTCTATGCTTCCCCATTAAAGTATTTGGATGCTGAGCTTCTACACTGTTTAATGCACTGTGACGCTACGGGAATGAATGAGAAGAAAGTCGTGTCAGTGACCTGTGATAAGTAGCTGATTCTGAACAAAAGTTGAAAGCGTTCTAGCACATATTTAGTCAATGAAATGTAAACACAGCAACACATATTTGATCACTTCTTTTTTGACATTTTAGGGGAAGCTGAGCTTCCCTTGCAGTCTTAGAGCAATCACCACTGCTAACAAACCACAAAGCTGGTTGTTTTTTAAGAAGTCATTGCTGTGTCTGTCAGCAGCTTTACTGCCACCAAACAAGATTTCTTTTTAACGAGTCGTTGCTGCCTCTTCTACAGAACGTGGGTGTTTTTTTTAATGTTTTATTTCCCGCTGTGTTTGCAGTTGCTTTTTAACCGCCAAATGTGAGTGTTTTTTTAGTGTATTTTTGTTGTGGTTTCAGCAGCTTTTTAGTCACCAAATGTAGGTGTTTCTGAGCTTCCCGTCACTGTGTTTCCACTGGGGCTAGTGTCACACAAAGCCTTTGTTTTTTACCGATACATCACTGCATATCCAGTCACGGTTGTGCCACCATAAGCTGGTATTTTAAGATAAAACATGATATTTTCTGTACCATAACTAAATTGTTTTTGTGCCTAAACCCACCCACATGTTAACCACAGCATTGTCAAAGCTGCAACATCTCTGCTATATGATAATGTACAAACGTAACATGTTCATGGTTTGCAGAAACGTACAATGCAAACATTTGTTGTAGCAATTGGATGGCATATTAACGGTACCCCCTGCAGTATATGGAGTAAACCCAACATTAAGACCCTGTGCTTCAAAGAGCTTCTGCAAACAAAGTGCTGATGTCAGTCTGGTAAAGGATCCATATGGAGAACGGGGGGGAGTAAACACACCTGTACGAGACAGACAGCACCCCTATCTTCTTCAACAAGCTCTCCATCAGCATCGCTCTGACTTGTGATTTGGCTGGCTGGGATCTTGCATGGCAGCCTCATCCATCTTTATCGCTGCTCCAGGAAGCGCGTGGTGATGGGCGTCAGATGACAGGCGCAATAGAGCTGCCGGGTTTATCTATCGGCGTGTCTTCTCAGCTTCACCCCCTGAGAGCTTTGAAGGGCAACTTCCTCAGGCTGATAGCAGAGAGAGATGAATGCCGGGATGAGGCCCTGAGGCTGTTCCCTTCCTCCTACACTATTACTCCACTCCCAGCTTCATTCATAGTATTCATGTACAGGGCCGCTGCTGCCTCGATGCGTCTCGAGGCTGCCAGACTGAGGAAGAGCCTGTTTAGTGTGACTTTGCAGTAGATGCACAAACGAGCATTGAGTACATTTTTAATCAGAGGGAAATACATGTGTTGATTGCAAACATCTCCTAATTACAGTGGAGGTTTTGTTTTGGAGATTTTGTTTCACACCCAGAGCACCAGGCAGGAAAACACACTGATTTATTTAACAACATCACCTGACAGAAAGAAGCTTTTTTTTTTTTACCTCTTTGTTATAAAAAACTAGAGTGATTTATTAGGCACGTTGTGGCATGCAGATTTTCTTTTCACATCATCAGCCTTTATCAGTCTTTTTTTTGACATTTTGTTAACAGCTTAATTCTTCACTCGTGTTCAAACTGCTCAAAGTCATCAAATGTGCAAATATTAATGAAACATAAAGGAAGACCCACTCAACCTCCACCCCCACTCCCATAAAACATCCACACAGTAAAGTGAGACAATTCAACTGGAGCTATTAAGATATGCAGCTTAATTATGAATGAGCTATGTGTGGGCGTAATAAGCATGGCTAATACAATGGCTCTTTGCACAATTTGTGCCTCAGTGTATAAATTAGAAGCCGGTTTAAGAAGAAAAGGGGAAACACACCACATTACACTTTAATTATGAAGCAATGATTACATTATATTGCTGCCGGTCACAGGTTGGGCCTTCATTGGTTTAAGCAATGAAAACAGTCGCGGAGTTCAAAAGTAGAAGCAGCTGTTGCAGCTGAGGGTTTGGAGTAATCAAGTTCATCATATCTAAATCCAGTCGGATAGCTTTCACGTAACAATGTCATAAATGATTCAATATTCATGAATAAAAACTCTGACACTGAAATTTAAAACAAATCTTTGTTAATTAAAAAAAGAAAAGTAATGAAAGCCACCACAATAATGTTTGTATACAATGTTTATATACAGCTAATTTGAAACAGCAAACAGCTTTTTTCTATTGATAAAATTAGGAAATATTGCTAATTAACATACCTGGAAAGTCGCATAAATGTTGAATTTGTTGGACTTGGCGCTTCGTTTATTTTACAAACGTGTACGAAGACTGAATTAGCAATTAAAAATACATTCTGGCTGGATTGCTTCATAATGTCTAATGTTGAAAACCAGTGATTATTTAGAGTTATTTTTCAACAGTCGCCGGCTCATTTTACATTATCCCTTACAGAACATGGCTTACTACTAAAACATTCGAATGTTACAGCTGACATCAATATTATTAAATTTCTGGCAGAGTGTGTTGACAGAGGAGAGGCGTTCACCAGACAAACGGGAGCGGAGGAGAGGATTATACTCCACTTCTCCCAGTCAGAGATGCTGGCGCCCGGTAGCTGCAAAGGCTGCCCTCACATTTATGGCCAGTGACCAACATGATCTCCCTGCTCTCCAGGACAGCTTGGGAGAGCTGTGCGGACTAACGTTAACTGATTTTGATGCTAGCAACAGAGCAGCAGAGCAGCGGTGATACCTCAAGATATAAACACCACAGAATTTTGTTGACTGACCAATCAGAATCAAGTATTTAAGAATGCCATGTTCTAAATGCAGAGAATATGGTAGGAAGCCATAATTCACCACCACCACCATTAGCCCAATTGCAAACCGCATCCACTTCATGAGTTGGACTCATGATGACCTTCAGCAGGCCCCAATACCATGATGTTGGTTTATGTCTTTCTTTTTATTTATTTGTTTGTTTAAAGGAAAAATTGGGTAGTTTGTATTTTTCTGTATTGCCATCAAAGCAGACTCAGATCAGAAAATACATCAGTTTTACCTCTATGTGTTTAGCACACAGATATACAAATCTTAGGTCCTTAAAATGCAACAAGTCCTTCAACATAAACCACACAGCAGGTTGTCAGTGTTTTCAAAAACAGCCAAACTACCATATAAAAAACTGCCACTGCTATTATTGGTTATTATCTGTTCTGTTCTCCCAGCTCATTTTCATTCCCAGGGCATCAAACATCGGTGCTTTGTCATGGCCCTTAGCGTGTAATACTGACACCAAAGGCATCCTGTAGTGTGTTTATGAGACACATGTGGCTTTCAAATGAAGCTTAGCGATGGTTTAGTCAGGAAGACTTTCTTTACACTCTCACTTCATTCACAAATCTCTCTGCCACTCTGGATTTTACACTATCAGCTGACTATGGGCGTTACTCTTAATTAATCCAACCAGATTTTGCCAAGATCTCCCTGAGACAATCATTTTGTTGCTGCCAAATTTAGAACTGTCCTGTCATTTCAGGACAAACAGATGCAACCCTCCTGCACCCCATTCACCTCAGCTCTTCATCACATCCACTGCCCAGTCCTGCTCCTCATCCCATCATCCTCAGCCTTCAGCCATCCCTCTCTTCACCTCCATCACCAGTGTCCACTCCATCAGGGCGAATATTCCTAAACTAACCATGGCATCTGTACTCCCTAAGTATAAAAGCCACAATGGGGTCTCATTGCCAAAGAACTTTTGGTTATTCATCTTTATTGTGCAATGTGTAATAAATTATTGTTCACTCTAAAAAATGTGTCTCTTCTGCAACTGCTTCACAACATTACCTTGTGTTACAGTGTGTTTAAGCTGTGTGTCACACACGGATGCTAAAGGGTGCCCAGTGAGTCACTATGAGATGCCAAGGGGTGTAACAAAGTGATGACCTGGGAACAAGAACGGGCTGTTTTTTCTCAGGACAGTCGTTGCAAAACACTAAAGTGGAAAAAGTAAAAAAATAAAAAGTCAGCTGTGTTTTGTGTTTTGGCAGTGCTCAAACCTCAGCTCTGTCTTTTGAAAATACATTTATATACAACTAATTTGAAACAGCAAATACATTTTGAGGGAAACACATTGCAAATAAATTACTTTTTCTATTAACAAAATGAGAAATCTTGCTGATTAATGTACCTGGAAAGAAACAAAAATGTTCATACTGAACGTATCAGCAAAATGTTCTCTGAAAATGTGTTTCAGTTGTGTCCGCCAAAATAGGCAATCTTTGGCGATACTATCCACTCAAACTGACTGCAGCATTATGTTTTTTCATTAACATTTAATTGAAGTCGTGATCTTTTCCCCAACCTTAAAGGGAAATTTCGATTTATTTCAACCCCTCTCCTATCGTCCGAAATTTGTTTCAAGTGACTAGTGACATAAAAATAATAGTTAGCATGTTAGCCGTTAGCCTAGATACAGCCGGGGCGCATAGTAACGTCAGATCTGTTCAAACATAAGTGAATGGGCATACTTCAAGTGCAAAGTTAGTCCACTAAACGCTTTTTTCCCACAAAGACCGCCTCATATCGTTAGGCTAAATGTCAGAGAACATATAGAAAACGACATGTGAACATGTTGTCTTACCTTACCGGTGTGGTGCCATGTTTGTTTACCATTTAGCTCTGCTTTCCAAAGTGCGGCCGAAATCTCGCGAGAACAAGCAGCGATCTCATAACGTCCATATAGGAGACAGGGTTGCAAATCTGGTAACCATAAAGGAATATGAGCGGTCCATCTGGTTTTCACTTTTTAAATTTAACTAACAAATTAAAATAATTGTATCACAGAAACACACAGGTAGAGCTCCTACTTCCACATTTAGCCACATCATAAACCACCCAAGTCTTGAACATGCCTTATCTGTGCCCTAATATTTGCATTAAAGTATGAGGGATGCCTGAAAGGGACAAATAAACAGCAGCAATGTTCCATTAACTTGTAATATTTTTACATGCTGCGGGCCTATTAACAAATTCACCGGGTTCATTTTCTGAGCCATTTCACGCCGGCTATCTGTACGCTTGTCAGCAAGAATTAATGTGCAAATTAAGCTTTGAGAAGTAGCTGTAGGCCTCTTTCACAGGTCTGATGCATAATGGTCTTGGGTGTATTGTAACAGAGGCTCTCTGTCCGTAAGAAGCACAATCACACTGCAGCTGGAGCCCATCACGCCTACAGCCTAAACTGCTTTGTTATCACAGCCGGCCTGCAGAAGATTTAGGGGTCAAGATGATTAAGCTGTGCCAAAATAAATGCGTTTTTTGTTTACTTTAGTAAACAAACTTAAACATGGAGGTTGTTATGCTTTTGGTGTTCAACAACTTGGACATTTTGATAAAGTTTCAAATATGTTTTTAAATGCCAGTTGGGAAATGTAGGATAAGTGCAAGAGACTCAGTTGTTTTATTTTTTAAAAAGCACATTTTAGTTTAAGTATTCACCTTATTTAGCTTGTTTCAGTACCTGATCTGATCAACAGTGTGCCTGATTTTTGGGGTATTTTTTTTAGCATTTGATGTGACACACCTGTCTTTAAGACTTTCTGATGCACAAGAGCTTAGTAATTGATTCACTTTTTTTTTACCACAACACCTGACAATATTTACTCATGTAGTGTAGCCTTTTGAGGTACTTGTACTTGTATTTCCATTTCTGCTGCACCACATTTTAGGAGGAAATATTGTCCTGTATACTGCTCCACATTTCTCTGACAGCTGTAGTTATTTTTCAGATTAAGATTTTATTGTAAAAAACATAGAAGGACTGTATTTATGCAGCACTTTTCATATTTCACATTCATACACTGGTGGCCAAGGCTACCACACAAGGTGTCATCTGCTTATCAGACAAGCACTCACATGTTGTGCTAACATGTTGATGGTACAGCCATCAGGAGTGATTTGAGGTTAAGTTTCTTTCTCAAGGACACTTACACACGTAGACTGGTGGGGACAGGGATTAAACTACCGACCCTTCTTTCTGAGCCACAGCCGAGGCGCATTAGCTGCATTGAACTGACGAAGCTAAAAAACTTCATTTATAGCATCATGGTTTGGCTCAATATAACTACACTTGTTACTTACTTAATATTACGTCACATGACATACATAACTAGCACAGAATGCTACACATACTAGCACACATAGGACCCAGAGAGCAGTCTCCTAGTGAAAGTCTGGAGTTTGTGCGGACTTTCTCCTTCTTTTTACTACGATAGTGTCCGTGGCATTAACAAATGCCATTGCCTGGGGTAGTCTCATACCACTGTGTAAGGATGCCCCTGTTCATCTGCATCTGACACTGACAGAAGCCGGCCACAGCAGAGTCCTGCAATGGGTCAAGTAACTCACATAAAGCTGGGTAAATATATATAGTATATGTAAAAATATGAGGTGGCAGCCTGCATCGAGTTCAAGACACCCAAGGAGGATTCTTTTGAGGTTTTATGGTGTTGGACGGAGCATGTTAAATTGTTTCCTAACCTGGCAGTGATTGAGTGGAATATTTTTGCCATCCTGGCTTCGAGCACAGCCAGTGAAAGAGACATCTCCTCCGCTGCATTTGCAACTCACGAACGGAGAACCCAGCTCAATGTGGGTGACTGTAGCCTGTGTGTGTCATGAGTGCGGGTTGGGTTGTGGGACTTTTATTAACAGGTGTGGCTTTGACTTCGACATAATGACAGGTGACTGGTCAGTTTTAATACTGAGCTTTACAGGTATGCGTGGGTGCTAGTTTTCAAAAATGGACCCATGCAGGACTCTGGGCCGCGGCCCAAGTGTCGGTATTAGATGAGCTGGAAGTAAGACCGGGTTGGTTCTGGGCTGCTGCAGGATAACATGGTGGACTCCATGGGAGGAAATCGCTGTGTGTAGATACAAATGGCTCATTCTAAGATAACAAAAACACAATGATCCTTATTTCCCGTGCTCCTAAATCCTACACATTGGAACCTTTAAGTAAAGAATGCATACTTGCTCCAGCACTGTTTAACAGATGTTAGTAAAAGCTGCCATCTCCATCTATCCTCTTAAAAGTAAGGTAAGAATATATATTAAGAACAAGAGATAAAATGAAAAACAAAATAGAGGGAAATCCACAGACTACTTGGCAGTTTGCAGGATATTCAGTGTTGTGGATAGGATTTGTCATCATTTGTCTTCCATGGCTTACTGAGACATCCATCCCTGTCAAAAGTGTGAACAATGAGGAAAACAAAACTTGTGGGCCATGATAAGCTGTCAGCCGTGGTCATCTAGAGGTAGTGCAGTGTCTGAGCCTACCATAGAGAGAGGATTTATCTGCCCCGATACAAATTGAAACAAGCGTCTAGGCAGAACATTCAAGAAGCAATTAGTCATATAACGTCAAAGGGAATTGCATTGAGGCGCCTTTATGTATGAGAATCCCCAGGTAGCTGGAAACCTGCTGGTTGTTACGAACAGGCTGCTGGTGAACATATGAAACTCAAACCCAGACGGCTTCTGTGGTGGCACTGCCAAATCAATGACAGTTCGAGTTTGAACAGTGACCCCTGATTGTCTCAGAGTCGTGAGAAAAAGTACAACTTTCCCTGCAAAGTTTTCTCATTTTCACAACATCCGGGTTTAGCTGAGGAGAGAGTCGTCTCCTGACTGCTTTCTTTGCCCTTTATGAAATTAAGAGAGGGGGGGAAAACAATTCCATCAGTAATTCCATTTTCCTCTTCGCAAACTGCATATTGCTCATTAAATATTAACTGACAGTCCTGAGCTTCCCTGCATTTTGATGATTGTTTTTTATATAATTATTTATGGCTGACAGGTTAAAGCAGTCTGCAGAATGTCAATAAGAGCATTTCAACTGATACAAATTGAAAAGCAGGAAAACAACCAATTAGATGTTTTCTGAAACATAATTGCCTCATAATTCACCTGAAATGAGTGATTTCTGACTCTGAGTGATATTTGGGCCAGAATTATTCTTTAGTTCCAAGTGACACCAGGGGTGACTGGTCGCTGGAGGTCGTATGGAGTCCCAGAGGTGACACTAACAGGCAGTCTGAATAGTCAAACGTATAATTGAATACATAAATAGCAAAGTAAATAAATAATAAGTGTGAATTCAATAATTTAAATGGATTGAAGAATTATCAAGTTATATGTTTTCATCTGTTATCTCTAATATATTTTTTGTGATAAGAACAGATGCTTGTTTGAAGTGTGCAAAGATCACACAGTCTACATCAAAAATAGTGTGTTGATAGTAAAAAAAACCACAGTCACACTAGCAGCTCTGTGAGGCTGTTCTTAGGCACAACAATGCTGTGAGCAACAAATGCTGTCTCTGCCTAAATTTGGAAGCACAGAAATAGTACGTCCTTTACAGACACTATTAGCCCACAACTGACCTGAGGCCTGTCAGTTGCTTTTATGGTGCATTCATATGGTCTTCACTATGGCTGGGATGATATGCTTTTGTCCCAGTTCGATTCTGTCATGATACTTGGGTCCCAATTCGATTTATATTGAGATTCTGAATAATTGCGATTTTACAAGTATTTCAATTAAATTTTTAAAGTATTGAGATTTGATATAACCGTCCGTGACAAAGTTTACACACAGCTTTGGTCAAGTCTGGCTCTGCCTTTCCTGGAAGTGTGTAAAATCTAAAGTGTGTCCACACTTTTAAATGAAGCGGTGCAGGCTTGGCGTCGGGGGGCTCGGTTATGTGCTGCATCTCTTGATGCAGCGGCTCCACCACACCACTAGGTGGCGCACAAGTTGAGTTTAAGTCGTTACACCTTTTCAGTGTTGAGTAGTGTTAGAAGAAGAATATGCAGACTTGCAGTAGTGCACAACAACAAGGCTAAAGTTTAATAGAGCACAGGAAACATATGTCTGTAAGTACAAATGTATTGCTCTGAGTTTATTTGCTTATGTTATGTAGAGTTGCTCGCTTGCACTTTATTGTTCATCATTGTAATGCCGTTGCGGCGCCAATGCTAAGGAATTCAATGCTAATTTAATTTAGTAATTTAGTCATTAGTAATGTGTTACTTAAATCAGTCCAATATATTAAGCCCCTGGAGGGCCAGACATTAACTCCACTGTAATCAAAGGCTGTTATACATATCCAAATACAGTATACTTACCATTAACCTAGTGCACTGTATTTAATTTTTTGTTGAAGTGAAAGTGTTTTTGTGCTGTTTTGTAATAGTAATAATATGACTGGTAAAACGGGTACAGCAGCATCTGCACTTCCTCTTCACCACTTCATCTTGACCACCTGCATCTCTGTGCGGTGTGGCAGCTGCACATCTGTGGACTGGAAGTGCCTTCAGAGAGTGGTGAGGACAGCAGAGAAAATTATTCGGACTTCTCTTCCTTCCATCAGAGATATTGGTCATAAACGCTGTCTGACGAGAGCAAAGGGCATTACCAGAGACCCCACACACCCACACCATGGACTGCTGAACTCTGGTAGGAGGTACCGCAGTATGAGGAGCAGAACAACCAGGTTCTGCAACAGCTTCATTCCCTAGGCCATAAGACTGTTGAACTCCCAATAAACCGCTGCTAGAACTACTGTTTTTACTATACATTGCCATTTTTTAACCTAATTTTATATTTTATATATATTTATTTTTAGATTTCTTTTTAACTATATGCACATGAAGCACTTTTACTGATGGACTAATCATGTTGATGTTTTTGCTATTTGAAGAGTCAGTGCAACGAAATTTCGTTCAATGTGCACTGTGTCTATGTGTACGTGAATGGCAATAAAGTATTCTATCCTATTCTAATAAAATATTAATAATAATAATTATAGTAATAATAATTAGCAGTAGTAGTAGTACTATACTGTTGCTGTACTGTCTGCTGTGCTCAGGAGAGACGGAGAACTGCTAACCCGAACTGGAGATGTCGTTGAGTGGTGAAAGGAGCACTTTGAGGAACTTATGAACCTGGCTGTCACATCCGCCATGGAGATCCACCATCTTCGCTGACACGCTTTTTCAGTGTCACATGGAGGTCGGGTACGGTGCCTATTGAGTGGCAGACCAGGGTGGTGGTTCCCATTCTCAAAAAAGGGGACCAGAGGGTGTGTTCCAACTATGTTGGTATAACACTGGACCAGCTCTATACCCTACGAGCCATCTGGTGCCTGTATGACCAAAGTGAGAGCTGCGTCTGCATACTCAGCGTTAAGTCAAACATGTTCTCGGTGGGTGTTGGCCTCCACCAGGGTTGTCCCTTGACACCGATCCTGTTTGTGATGGGAGAGAGAGGTGGGAGAAAGGGGTCCGGTTTAGGGACCTCAGAATTGCATCTCTGCTTTTTGCAGATGATGTTGCCCTGTTGGCATTCAAGTATCTTGGGGTCTTGTTCACGAGTGAGGGTAGAATGGAGCGTGAAATGGATGGACAGTTTGGTGTGGCTTCTACAGTGATGCAAGCGCTGCGCCGGACCGTCATGGTGAAGAGAGCCGGAAGGTAAAGCTTTTGATTTACTGGTCCATCTACGTACCAACCCTCATCTATGGTCATGAGCTCTGTGTAGTGACCCAAAGAATGAGACTGAGGATACAAGTGGCCCAAATGAATTTTCTTCGTGAGGTGGCTGGGCTCAGCCTTGCAGATAGGATAAGGAGCTCGGACATCCGGAGGGAGCTCGGACTAGAGCCGCTGCTTCTTCGCATCAAAAGGGGTCACTTGAGGTGGTTCAGGCATCTGATCAGGATGCTTCCTGGGCGCCTCCCGCTGGAGGTGTTTCAGGCACCTCCCACTGGTAGGAGGCCCTGGGGTAGACCCAGAACACGCTGGAAGGATTACACATCTCATCTCAATTGAGCATTAAGCCCTGCAATGTGAATGTACTCTTTGTGTTAGCCTCTGTGAGTCTAGACCTTCTAATATTTTTGAAGATGCATGAGTTCATCTTTTCCTTCAGGCCCAATTACAGACTCACATGGTCTGTGTCTTTTGAAGCATTCAGCCTATCAATTAAGATACAACTAAGAAATAGCCAATGACGAATCAACCAGGAAAGCTCACATAATCATATATGCAAAGGCAAAAACAGGAAACTTGGAAAATTAGACATTTTTAACTTGGCTGTGTAATTTATTTATGTATTCAATTAGACTTTTGACTGAACACTGGTGACATTTGTCGCTAGGACGTGACATCATGGCAGTCATGGTTTGTGGAGTTTGAGTTTCAGACTGTAGAGGAGTCATTGACTGCATTGTTGGCATCGCTGCCTTTCCCCCCCGGCTGTCCCCAGACACCACCGTTTGCTCTGATCATAATGTACCACAAGACATGCTCACTGGTAAGATTTGATTATCAATAAGCCAGCTGAATCCAGAATGTACTTGCCATGGCTTTCTTGACAAGCTCTGACTAGCACCCGTCCACCAGGCTAGTGAATTATGAAAACCATTGATGGATGAAATATGAACATCAATCTTTCTCCGCTCCTGTCTGCTGAATAAATTACTTTTAAAGTTCACTGCCATGTTTGCAGACATGTGCTTCAGACAATGCTTCCCTGCGTTCCTTCTCGCTTAAGTTATGGAGGAAAATAATCTCACTGAAAAGCAGAGTTACAATGAGAACATGAGGATATTTTCTGACTTGTATCTGGATTGATGAGAGGTTTGTCCTCTTGAGTACAGGAGGCATGAAGGCAGCGGAAAGTCAGCTTGATTGTCTAATTTGCTGTATTGTAAATCAATAAAATAAGATACAGTGCTTTGAAAATGCCCCATATGAGAAACAGTCTGCTGTTCATTCTGACACTGTTCACACTCTGCGGGGTATTTCTGCTGCGTGGCAGGGACATTTCTCAAGTTTTACAGGTAATGAATGGGGTTGTATTTCTTCTCTCTTGCCCTGAGTACCTATAAATAATACACTTCCGCACAATAGAGGGGGAAAAAGAGCAAGGTGGTGTATGACATTTTCTGAATCAATTTTAAAGACATTCTTTCTCTATCATGATACTTTACTCCTAACTCTGAATCCACTGTTTCCATTTTAAGTCTCATCCCTTATTAAAAGATGCAGTATATGGACAAAATGTCTGGAACTTTAATGCTGTGGGTGTCTGAGACAAAGTCCTCCTGAATTCTGTGTGGATAGTCAGTCTGGACTCATGAATCTTTTATGGAATAAGCACATCTTAAAATGCAAATACATGTTCTGTCCACAGAAAGTGAGAGAAAGCACAGTTAGACAGGTAGTAAGTTTGGCAGTGAAACAGCAAGGTGGAAAGTGAGAGTGGAGGCCTTGGGTTAGACGAGTGTATGGCAGGTATATTTCTACACTTACATTTAACCTTGAAAGTGAAAGGTCAATATAATATACATTAATGCACAGTGATAAAATGATGCAAAAATAGAAAAACTTATGCTTAATGTTAGAAAAAATGCCATTGACAAATCCGAAAACTAATTAATCAATAAGGTCGCAATGGAATACATAATTGATAATGTACATGATCCACTAAAAGTAGGGACAATACCATACCAATATCTTCATCGCCATATTGACTAAAAGGGAGACAAGAGGGACAAAATCACCGCTGCAACCAGGGCCGGTTCCAGAAAATAATGACTAGAGGTGCAGCTTAGATCAGAGGGGGTGCACGTTATTCAACACAAAATTATGCATTTTCCAGTCATTTCAAGTTGGATGATACCAGCCAAGCAAGATTATTTGGTGTCTTTCAAGTGCTTTATTGCAGCAATATTGTAGCAGAACAAAGAAAAGGCTACATTTAGTCTGGGCTACCTCACCAATCAGTCCATCTAGCAACAGATGTTTCTTACCCTGAAAATAAAACATAGAAATTCAAACTAGGAATTCTATCTATAACAATCAGTGTTGTCAGCTCAAAACCATCCCTGATTGTTATAAACAGAATTCCTCGTTTGAATTTCTAGTTTTCTTTATTTTATTTTTTATTTCAAATTTGCACAAACAGTATATATTGTATTGTTTATATGCCCTATTTTTGTTATTTGTTTTTCTGTGTCTTTTTTTATTAAACATGTTCAATAAAGTTGAATTAAAAAAAAAAAAAAAAGCTCAAATAAAATAAAAATAGCCTGTGTGATCCATTTCATCTGGCAGAAACCACCATACCACAGCAAAAGGTGCAGGTTTTATAGAGTCTTATGGCTCTTCTTTACTCAGGTCGTCGGGTGGCGGTGCTTTGGATGAGCCGTGTGCCTGCTCTGGGGCTGGGGGTGAAGGCAGCGGCTCGGGCGGGAGTGAGCAGGACGAGGCTGCCGCTTGCTCCCCAGCAGCTAGGCTAACTTCACGTCGAGGTCGAGTCTCTGTCTCACCATCGCTACCGTTGTCTGTCTTGTTGCTGGTCGTGTTTAGCTTGAACCATTTTCGAATATCCATGGCGATCTCATTAAAGTTATTTGTGTTGCAGGCTGTTAACAGTATAGCAGAAAGCTGCGTCTGGCTGGTGCAGCAGCCGCCGGGTTGGTAACTGCGCTGTAAGCAAATGAGTGACGTGCAGTCACGCGCATTTGTCATGACAGACAGCGTTGACAATGACGTTACTGAAGAAAGGCAGGAATTTTATTTAATTACCACTGAATTAAAACTAAACTGGCAAATACAATACGCACTTCACTATCAATGTGTTCTATATTGTTATGTCAACATTAATTTTTTTTTTTTTCCACTCTTTTCAACTGAGCATGCAGACACATAAAATAAGGGTGCAATGCATGCTTATGCATCCTCGTAAAACCGGGCCTGGTTGCAACTTTCCGCAGTCCAGTTGCAATTGTTTTTTTTTCATCTGCCACAATGCATCATACCACAGCGGAGGTTTTTCAGAAGGTGAGCATTTTTCCTTGATATTTTTGCTTCTACCATAAGTAAGCGGGCAGCGTTAAACGGTTTCCTTTTTTGTCTGTTTTGTGTTTATTTTTATTTCCTACTTTGTTGTGCTGTAGCCTACTGACAGAGTTGATACTGAGAGTCCAGTTATTAACAAGATGGATCAAATATTTGGCTGTGTTGTAGTTAATAAAACAACATTCATCATCCTAATTACATTATAGGCTATCTCTATTTCATATACAGTGTGTAATAGCAGGAGAAACTGATGATCAGCTCCATCAAAAAAAGACAAGGCGTGCATTTTTATTAGCTTCTGAGATGCTTCTGAAACATGTTTTGGCCTGTGATCAGCTTGGGCGGCTGCTTGGTGGAGATCTGCACTCGACTGAGTGTACTTTTCTAGTTGCGATTATTTACAGATGCAGACAGCATTTTACCCACAACTGCGTCTGTTACCATCCCTGCCTCTTAATCAGTTTCCATATCAGGGTCTCTGAGCTACATTAGTTCTCATGCAGAGAAAACATAGATATCAACCTCAGAAAAGAACAGCAGGCGATCACAAGTTCCTTTTTTTTTTTGTAAACTGTGTTTCTCTACAAATTCGTTAAGTTGAATTATCCTCTGTAGTCTGATCCTTTCTTTCCTGGTTGTACGTCAGTGTTGTGCGGTGTATGATCATTTTATTATTTGCATTATAATTAAGCATTTTTATGATGTGCAGTCAATACTTTTAACACATCATTTCAGTCTTTCAGTTAACAGTGAAATGGGATTGAACTATGAGCCTGTTCCTTTATCATACGTTACCTACGTCAACAATGTATAACAGGAGACTGATCCTGGATCTGCCTCAAATGTTTTAATCACATCTCTGCAACCATGACATCTCACAAATCTCGATTGCAAGTTGTGACTAATATAGTTTATAGTATGAAACTGCTATACATTTAACCTGTGTACTTATACAATATGATGCATGGTGTGCTTTGTAGCCTATCCATTCAACCACTTATGTAGTGTGAATGCACCTCTGTTACGTTGTCAGAGTCAGTCTGGATTTGAAAGTTTTACCAGAGATATGATAATTGTGTTGTCCTTGTACAGCTGTTTGAATTCTGGTATTTTGGCTGAAGTGTGGTTTCATGAAAGTGAAAATGGAAGGAGGTCTTGTCAAATTAACCACCAGTTTTTTTTTAATTGTTTTGATCCCAATACATGCCTTTAATCCACTACAAATTTAACACATTCGTGGGCAAGTATTCCATTGTGCCAGTGTGATATTAACAGAGTGTAGCACCACAAAATCTAAGGTAAAACTTACACTTGGCATATTTGCAGTATATTGGGAAGTGCCTGAAATCATTCTGTCATCATAAAGCTTGTGAAAGATATATCACTAATGTGTTGCAGTCTATTAACATAACCTCATTATAATCTCAAGGCCATTATAATACCTTGTCAGCCAACTCTGTGGCTAATCATCTGCAGATTTACATTTTCATTACTATGTAAGATGTCAAGGGCCTCTTCTGCCAATTTCCACTTATAAACAAATGACACTGGGCCGTATTAATCCAGCACACACACAGAAGCATCAGTCAGCCTCATTAAAAATACACTGGTGGGCCACAGTGTTTGGACAGATCACCGATCCCAGGGTTAAAGCTGTGTGCCGTGTTGAGTGCACTGAAGACCATCCAGACAAACTGTGACCAAGTGGAATACAAATACTTTTTGTTTTGTAATCTGTTGCATGAAAATTGTTCAAAATGGAGATTTCTATAAGACCACAGCTCCATAAAACTGCCCCATCAGTTACAGTAATTCAATTTTTCCATTTATACATTCTGTAAATTACATCCGTATTCAAAGGTAGCAGTTATCTCCAGAGTATCACTGCCATTAAACAGGTGGGGGTCACCCTGCCTTTAAGGGCTGCTCATACAGGAATCAATGCATCACTCTGCGCTACAGTGGAGGTGGTGTTAATAAGGAATCACGTGGAGTGTTCACATTTGAAAGGTTTCATCCTCTGGGAAGCATGAATATGGTTAACGAATTTCATCATGATTTGCCTATTTTATTTGAATCTTCTTGGTGTACAAGTTGGAATTTGTTACCAATTGTGGCTATTGAGAAAAGCTCAGAGGGTCAGAGGGACGATGAGCAGTCACTGCAAGTTCTGTCGGGCTGTACTGAGGCAATGCAAGGTTTTGTGCTAAAAGCTAACATGCTGATGTTTAGCAGGTAGATTGTACTACAGTCACTATCTTAGTTCGGTGTAATAGCATTCAAACATTTGCCAAATAGCACATAAAGGTCCAGTGTGTTGGATTTACGTGCATCTATTGGCAGAAATGGTATCTACGTTTTCAATAGTTTGTAATCACAGGAAAATAAGAAACACTGGCATTTTCAGTACCTCAGAATGATCTGTTTACATCTACATATGGAGCGGGTCCTCTCCCACAGAGTGTGCCATGCTATTCTACAGTGGCCTAGAATGGACAAAGTAAACAAGGGCTCTAGATAGGGTCATTTGCATTTGCATCCCATTTAACTCAAGGCTTTAAAACGGGAATCCAAAACATCACTGTAGCTACATTCATTATTTTTACAGTCCTCCTACACATTTGGTACACAGGGAAAAGTTTCAGTTTTACAACTTCACTGCTGGATGTCACTAACATTTAACACAAAGTGCAATTAAAGCTGATGGGAATTCCATTAGCTTTTTACTTGATACTTGATTATACCAACATATTGGACAAATTACCTTTTGACCTGATGATTAAGTTATCACAATCCATCCTGAGGGGGACATGAATGTCTGTACCAAATTTCATTGCAATCTATCCAATATAAATTTTACTAAAAATCACAAACATCAACCTCAAAGTTGCACCAGAGGATGAATCATGGGATCGACAAAGTCAGTAGAATTGATCCTCTGGTAAACATGAATGTCTGTACAAAATTTCATGACAATCTATCCCATGCTGGTTGAGATATTTCAGTCAAAGTGGTGGACTAACGAACCGACAACACTGTTGGGGGATAAAGGATAAAAGGCAAAGCAGAGTGTGATTAAAGCAGTCTAAACTGGGCCTACGGGAAAACAGCTTATGCATCATCCTCTAGGGACCAAGAACACCAACACGGAATAAAACTGTCTCTGGATAAAGTGACTTACCGAGAGAGCTGTTATTAGTCCTTGCTGCATGTGGTCCGAAAGCATTTTTCAATACTTATGACACTGCATGTTGTGTCATCCTTCAAACTAAAAAGTCATCTCAGTCATTTTGGCTACAGCTTAAAGCTACTTATTAAGTCAGTTCGGGGCATTTTAGAGCCAAATAATTAAATATATTTATAAGCAATCATATCATACATGTATTCCACTGTTGCTCACAGATTTTTGGCTCCATTTACCCTGACGCTCGGATAGAATTATCTAAAATAACAAAAAGCATCCCAGAAAACCTCATCTAGTGTCCGACCATTGTCTCCTGACTCTGAAAGCATGGCTTCTGGCTCCATAATATCGTCTCTCCATCAGTACAGAAGCAGTAAATATGGAGGCCCAGGCTCTCAGTGTGATCAATAATTCCTTCAGCCCCAGATTCCACACTGATAAGGCACTTTGATGTGGACCGAAGTGCGGGAGCGAGAGGCCATCCTGGGGGAGAAAATGTGAGGAAAAGAGGCTTCATTATTTCAGACAGCTGTCAGCGGGTCGTGTTCAATTAGCTCTAATACGTTTGTCAGTTTGGGAAACAAAGCAACAGTATGGAAGGAGGGCTGGATAAATAAATAAATAAAACCTCTTGTAATTTCGGGATCCTCTCTCAGAGATAGCAAATCAGAGGAGGATGCACAGCAGGCGGCCTGAGAAACATCAGAGCAGGAGCACGTTGTGAAACCAAAAAACAGAGATGCAATCAACTGAAGGGCAGCAAAACCCAAATATCTGATGCCAACAGACCATTTTAGCTGCACTGAAAAATGTTTTTGTGGCTCAGTTTTGAGACATGGATCTACTGGACTACTGGAGAAAAGTTTAAAGAACGTTTTCTCTCTGATGTAGAAAAATTCTGTCTTGTTTTGTGCAAATGTATCTCCAATGTCTGTGGAAGAGTACAAGCCTCCTTTTGAGTCTCTTTAATTTCACTGGATTGAATCATTTGATAATAAATAGTTCACCAACTGCTCTTTGCAAAGTGAAAGCGGATGTAATGTTTGCTAATTAACTCAGTGATGAATGGCTATTCCAAGAAGCTAATTTAGTTAGATTTTTTTAAATGGGCTTCATGTTATTTCAGTACGGTCAGGAATTTATCGAAAAGCAACTAAGACCTGGAGCAGCTGAGCTATTGAAATTACATTAGCTTAATTTGCCTCTTCTTTATTTGAATTAGGTCGTCAGTGTTTCCTGACACTGTGATTTACTCGACAAACAGCAGTTTCAGTCTCAGCATGTGTAAACAAACACCTTTTTCTTCTTCCTTTTAAACTGCCCCTTTGAGGTTTCTGCTAAATTAAATATGTGGCTGCTGCCTTGAAGAACTCGCAGACCTTAAATGGAAAACTGTTAAGTGAAATCTGTGATGAGCTCCTTCTTGGCATGAGAAGAATCTTGTCTGATTTAAAAATATGTACATGGCAGATGTTTCTGCCTCATTCAATCAACTGAAAGCTTTTATTTACAGGTTCAGGATTGGATCATTTTCTTTAATTTTTGAACAGCAGAAGATATTTTATTCCCCACTAGCTCCATCTCTCAAAGGCACAATATCTGTTTTGTTTTGTCATGGAACCTGCCGGTACCCTCTTAAGATAACTAATTCTTAACCTGCAAACAGCTCACTGATGCCCTACGACCTAGGTATCACATGGGTTTCTATCTTCTATATACGCAGTTAAACATTATGCTAGAGACCGCTTAAGAAACTTAACTGTTAGCTGTTTCCCTGATTGTTTGACTTCTGTCAGACCACAGTGTCCTATTAATGTACAGTGAAATGGCTGGAAAAACAACCAAGTGCATGTGCTGTAGTTTTTTGGGGAATCTGGTGAGTACCTCAGAGAGCCTGAGGGAGACTTGAGACAGCGATCAACAGCCTCACCTGGCTTGATGAGGCAGCTTCAAGCCTCGTACATCCTCATATTATTTCTTTAGGGGAAAAAAAGAAAACTGAAATTCAGTTCAAAAACAGATCTATCAAATTTAGTAGCAAGTAACTATGACTGAAAACATTTAATTTGGCACAGAGAAACCAAACCAAAAGATGTAAAAGCTGATTAATGTTTAAAATTAATCAAACAGAAAAAAATGTATGTAACATTTTTAGATGTATTAGTTGTATTTAATTGGGTGGTGAACCCCGCACAGAGTTAGTTTCAAGCAGCGCAACCTGAGGCATGCTCAGTTTGGTAGTTTGGCAGACCGAGGTGCGCTGAGATGGGTGTGGCGGCGATGCAATAAATACCCACAAACACCACTATTCAATGCAACTATCTGCAATCAGCACATAAATGTATCTCTGTATCGACTGTCCTGTCAAATCTGATGTCAGATCAAAGGGGATTGGCATCGTTTGGCACCGTTTGGCACCGTTTGGCACACGTAATGGAAACCCAACCTGATTTGATTAACACAGCTGCAAACTAATGAGTTCACAACCCTCTCAGCCAACCACAAACAGCCACAGCATCAGATAGGGAGTATATATTCAGCACTGTCATCTTAGAAAAGTCAAAAGAAAAGAAACAGAGTGAGACTGCGAGAGAGAAAGAGAGAGAGAGAACACGCGCGCGCACGAGAGAAACGCAACATTGATTTACAATTGTGGTGACCTCCACTGCGAGCTTGGACCTCCCAGACCAAAACATTAGTTTCCTCCTGGGAGGAGTTTGGCCGTCTGACACTGCTGCTCTCTTCTGCCATGGCGAATTGAGTAAACTCTCATTGCACCTACACGGCACAGAGGCAAGGGCGAGGAGCGGGGCTCACTTGATTGGTGTGATGTGTGTAAAACCCACTCCACACCTTCTCTCCTCCCTCTTTCCGACTTGTGCAGGTAGGAGGGACAGAGGTGGGAAAGAGGAGTAGTTGCGCCAGCGTGTACGGTGTGCCAAACTTACAAAATCCGCCTGGCCACACCCAGTTGGCGAAGCGCAGGTGCGCTGTGCCTCCGCTGCACCCAGTCTGCGCAACTAGAGCCCTGAATCTCAAGAATGTATCCATCAGTTGATGATTCTTGTAATAGATATAAAAATTCACCTGCAACACAAGCTCATTCATTGTGGTTTTGCTTGGGTCTCTCAGGTTAATTGTCTTCCATTTTTGATGCCCTTTCCAAGATACTTAAAAACCAATACATCAAAATCATTTTACTACCATTATAGTATCCAGTGTGAGGATGATCATCCTCCTAGGGTGCAGTCAAATTGCATCACTTATGAGAATCTTTTAGCTCATTTTACTCAATTGAAAGCACACTGCCCCTCCCTCCTTTAGCCCTATGGGCCCTCTGCCTTTTTGGGGTATTTTTACTGCCTTTACTTTTAAGCTCATATCACAGTCATTATAAAGGCTACATACACATGCTATATCTTTTTTTTTTTTTTTTTTCAGGACAATCTGGGCTAACCAGATTTGCCATCACTTCATGTCCTCCTATGTGCCCGTATTTTATATTAATTTTTATATCAATGAAAAAAACAAGTCCGTGTTACTAAATTCTTACTTTTTTACATGTATCTCACCATAGCAAGTTGGACAATGACATATTCTGCCATATATAAAGAGGGGAGACTGGAATCTGGCAATATAAGAACCATGATGCTGGGACATTCTGTCACTTCACAGCTGTCCAAAACATGTGGTTTGTGCCAGGTGGACATGATTGCCAGTATTTTTTCCTTATTGCAAGAAATTCCATTGACTCATTCACAAGTCAAAATGTGTTTTATCTGAAAGAAACATGCAATATTTACATCTAAGATCATAGAAAAATAGTCAACCAAGTGCAATGATGTCCTCCACGATAATATTTGTTTTTCAGTTTCAGTTATATATTGGGGAGACATTTTGGGCATTGGTGGGGGGCACGTGTCCCCCTCAATGTATATGGTGACTAAGGTCCTGTCAGCATTCATAATTAGGCCTCAGTTGTCTGGGTGCGCAAAGGTGAAGTGGCTGGTCTTGTCATACAAAGTTTGATGGAATGTCAACTGGACAATACGGAGATATTTGCATCTTGAAAGCCAGACTACAAATGTGGATAGACAGGGAGAAACACAGGCAAGTCTGAGACGTGGTAAGATACGATATTCCTCACTATATGAAGTGACTGATAACAAGATCTGTATCATGGATTGTAAAGAAATTCGTCAGATTTTTAATTTGTAGACAGTGATCTGTATAGCGTGATGGGATGACAGCACAATGATGTGTGTGGTCCTGCACTTTCATGTGATATTTGTGGCATTTCTGTGGGAGCCTGCATTCGCGAGTAATCCATCCAACAGTAATGTGTGTGCAAAGCTGTACGAAAGCTCTGTTATACATAATTTTAGTGTAACTTTATCATTTTTTTTACTGTGAAAACATTGGACTACTGACAACTTGGTCTTCTCAGAAAGCTATGATTCCGCTGTTTCACGTGATATGTGTGGCTTCTCGCTGTGACGAACGGTTGCGGAGAAAATCCATAGAGAAGAACAGGTGTGAATTTGGATGCAGTATTCGCTGCTCGGGCCCATAGGGTTAAACACTGTATCACAGACAGTCAACAATTTTTGAAGCTAGAAAAGATAAGACTTGCAGTGTGTGGCAACCTTCATTATATATCTGCCTGAACAGCTGTGAGTTTGTAGTCTCAATCAGTCAGTCATTGCTTCTGTTGTTTTACAAATTAAATCCACCACAGAACTCATTGAAGTCACTGATGATGTCCACAGCGGTGTCCTGGAACGTGCTCCACACTCTGATAGGCTCTATCTTTTGCAACACTGAGGGAATGCGTAATAGTTTACTAATCTTGACCTCAACAAGATTGTCGCATGGTGCTCCTCCCAAAAATGGACAGCGACTCCCCCAAATGCCGTATAGCAGTGATCTAGAGCAGGAATGGGACAGCACCTCACATTGCCACCATCACACCAGTCTGTCTTCACCATAAAGCACATGCCTGTTCTCCTTTTATTGCCAGAGTCCACACTGATGTTTACATTTGAAAACTTCAAGTTAGCTAGCTAGCAGATTTCGACAGGAGGAGAGTTTACAGACTGGTGAGTTGATTTCCTCATACCAATGAGTGACTCGCAACCACATGGCGCCACTTTCCAATGAAAGATATGAGCGAACACAGACACTACTCTACTTCTTAAATTCATTTTTTTTTAATAATAAACAAAGTGGAAAAATACAATTTAAAAAAAAAATCTGTGATGAGGACTAAAGTGGTGAAAATGCATAATGAATAAATCATAAGCAAAATAATCAAGCCATTTGTTAAATAAAAACATACACATTCATCACCTCCTACATGCAGCAGATCTACTGTAAGTAATTAGTGTTTATTTCTAAATGTCAAAAGAGCCTATTACAGGCAGTCTGTGTTGGAACAGTCATTATTTCCTGGACCTTGTGGAGCAATTAGCTCCTCAGAATTTAGTTACTTACTCTTCAGTGTACTTGTGGAATAAAAACACAGCATCAGTGCACTTCATCGTCTCCACTGTTGTTATGAAAGTCAATGATGAGGTAGATAAGATAAAAACAGGCGGAGAAGTGCACTTAACAAACTTTATGGATACATGAATAGTGATTTTGTTTGAAACTAAAGCACATTTGAACCATAAGTGTCAGCGCTCCAGCAGCTGTGGCATAAAACATTCAGCCTATTATAAGATCCTTTAAGGAAAGTACATTTACATACATTTAGAAATGGAGGTGGTAAAAGTTTCCCATTAAAGCATTTAAACATAGTTCAGAAAGTTCACATATCATGTTATGTTGCAGCCTTGTACCCTATAATGACAGAGCAAAAACAGGATTTCAGACAATTATTTTTGCAAATTTCTTCTTCTTTCTCAAAAGTTAAAACAGAAATATCAGTACTCAGACCCTCTGCCTGACACTTCATATTGAGCTCAGGTGCCTTCCATTTCTCTTAACCCTTTTTGAGATGTTTCTTCACCTTGACTAGAGTCCACTTGTGGTCATTTCACTTGATTGGGCATGATCTGGAAAGGCACACACCTGTCTACGTATGGACTTAGCTGACAGTGCATATCAGTGCAAAACACATGAGGTGAAAGGAGCTGCCTGCAGAGAGACAAGATTGCACACTTCTTACTCATGAATCTGCTGGCTGCCCACTCTAGCCAACAGTCGAGTGTGGTATTATATGATGGCCGGGGTTAGCTAGTCATCCCAAATCACGTTTGACTGGATACATTTATTTAACCGCCCCTGAGTTCAAGATGAGCCATCAAAAATAATTTGGATGTTTTATAGGAAGAGAAAGGATAGGGACTTTGATTCCACTTTGGAATCAAAGTGATAAGGTCAACACTTGAGCAACACTTTAAGTATAATTAATTATTTTATTGAGAGACCAGTGCAATTAAGGTTGTGGCCCTAATAACATTAAAGAATATAAAGATGGTATGAACATGAGCAAAAATGTTCCACTAAGTTAAAGTATGAAATATGTGGTTATCATGTGGTTTTCATGTCATGTTCTTGAACTGGTAGAGAAGCAAAAGGTGTGCCTTATGATGGATATGGGTGACACCAACGTATACGTTCTCGTAAGTCGTATGTTCCTACCCTCTAATACAGCCCACAGGAGAGTTTCCTAAATTAACACCCTTACAGGTGGACAACAGCATAGCTTGTATATGACAGTTAATGGCTGCACTTTTAGACATATGATTGACATTGTGAAATGGTTGCAGTTGCACCCAAAACTATGCGGTTAAGTTCAGGAAAAAGATCATCATGGTTAAGCTTTAGCATTACTAAAATAATGTATATCTCACGTGGCATACTTCATTACGTTTTTACAATAACTCAGTGTTTACTTTTGGTTTAACACAAACTGCAACAACCAAGGCTGAAAAATGAAGCCAACGCAGAAGTGCCAAAAACCGCAGTTCCTCGAATGGCCACTTGAGGCTGACTCCAAAACAGAGTCAATCTTCATAGACATCCATGTTAAAATGTCCAATTTTACAGCAATAATAAACACGTTTACAGCCTAGTACAAAAAAAACTTTTTCTGTTTGTCTTTTTTTGTTCATTTGTTTGTTTGTTTTTGTGGTCTTTATAGCTAATTTTAAGTGATAGGCTGTCTGAGAAGCGTTGCTACAGTCTATGAGTCAGATCCACCCCTCACTCCTCTACAGCCGTGCCGTCTGTGTCCACATATAGTTACTTTTGGCCCAGAAAAAACAAGATGGCGATGGCCAAAATTCCATCCAAAAACCAATAGGACACATCACTGTAGTTCAGTCGATTATTTTTTTCAGTCTGTGGTTTCATATGGGACACAAACACAAGTCTCCTGGATAAAAGTCCTACGTTTGTTTGACTCATTCACCCGAGTGGACTTTATCGCTCTTTAAACTATGTTACCTGACTTCCTCCTTTGCTCCCATCATAATAACTACAGCCATTATGGTTGCTGCTTATTAAACGTATGTATCTGTTGTAATTGCTCCGATGTGGTAGGTCGTATTTTGAAAGAGGCCAGTCTTGGGTGACACCAAATTTGGTTTATTATCAGGGCAAGTGGATCTATGGGGAAGTACCCTATTTGGAAGAAAGTGTGTCTCCTAAACTATGCTTCGTAAGTGTGGCATCCTATGAAAACACAAAATGCTGTATGTAATTCTTGAAAGTGTCTAAAAGCTAAGATAAAAAGAGAATCTGCAGTGAGAAAAATAAAATCAAGTGAAATTAAGAATCTAAGTCAAAACTTTGCAGTTATTATATAAGGGGAGTTGTTTTTTTCTTGTTTGTTTGTTTTGTACTCTGCACACATATATGAAAACTTGCGTACTAGATGGATGACACTTTGCTCATTCCTAAAAATGGTATGCCACTTGTTGAGATGATAATGTGCCCAGAAATGCAAAAATGTGCCAGCAAAGTCAGTGAAGAAGTCTTTTAATAAGTAAACATGGATGGAAACGACGCAGGATTCAAACTTTAAACATAAACTAGTGTGACAGTCTGGGCAAAAAGAACTTAGAGGACAAATCTGGACAATGTGTTGTATTTTATCGAAACCTGAATAAGTTGCTTCTCTGTCTCCCATCTCTTTTAACCAATCGCTCTGATGGCCTTCTCTGCCTGATTGGTATTCACCGGCGGTGCAGTCGGTAGCTTTCATTTCATGTAAGTTCTGCTCTGCGCCCCCTGATTCAAATGACTTTCAATCTCTTTGTTCTGGGCAGCGGTCCAGGCCAGAGGGCCGGAGAATGATGCATTGAGGTGGTTTATTAATGTGATATGCTGCACAACCAGCGACAACGACATTCATATTTCTGCCCTGCCACCTCTGAGCCGATCGGCCTGAAGTACAAGATCACCCCAAGGTACCACTTCTGTCAAACCATGCTGGTTCCGCCATAAAAGCTGCGCTCACCGCCACCAAATCATCTACTGAAATGCCATATATCACATCAAGTCTCGGGTTCTTACTATATTTCTCACTAACTGTGGTACAAAGTCACTAATTGAAGCGTTACTGCTTTGTCTAACTGATGGTGACAATATGAAGCTACAGGGAACCTCGCATGTCCAAAATGTCATATGTAAGCAGATCAGCAAGAGGAAGTACATGTTTGAAATTCACCCCATTGTTTAATAAGGCAGAAGAAGTTTTACATAAAAATGATGCCTTGTGCAGCTGAACAGGACATAAACCACCCACTGCTTATTAAGTAGTGTTATGGAATGGAAATAACAAGCAGCACACTTCATTCTGAAGTGAGGAAAACTATAATAAATGCAGAAACTATGCACTGTGTATACTAATACTATCATTGAAAACAATCTTGTTGAGGGTGTATGAGTTTTTGAGTGACTGTGTTAGTGGATGAGTATAAAAACAAAGGTGTTTTCAATAATGTTCTCTGTTATGTCATGTTTATATTTACACAACAGTTACACCAGTTATCCTCAAGTCAAATCAATTTTATTTATGTGGTCCCAAAATCACAAATTTGTCTCCAAGGCCTCTCCACAGCATCACACCCTTTGTCCTTCAACCCTTGACTCAAATAAAGAAGGAACCGCAAAAGAGGAGGCATCTCTCTACCATAATGAGATGGGATGAAGAGGGAGCTGAGGATCTGGATGTGAAGAGGAACGGGCTTTTGATGAGCTCACCCTGGGCTCTGGATAAGGTGACTGGAGGTGAATGAGGTGGAGGAGGGAGCAACGATTCCACCTAAAACGACAGCTGACAGGAGCAGAGAGGAGAACAGATTTAAAGTCTGGCAGCAGCAACATGAATGGCTGAAGGAGATCATGGCAAAGTGTGATTGACTAACCAGGAGAGAGAACACCCATAGGCTGATTGGTGGAAGTGATGGGAGTGGGAAAGAGAGAGAACTGTGTATGGATATAGCATAAAGAATGTCTTCCTGATTGAACTGACGCTGAGCTTCATTAACACAGAGGGAGAAGAGAGGAGATGCTGAGAGAGGATGAAGCAGTAAATTCCAGATAAAACATGATGTGCATGTTCCAAACATGGGAGATTTTGGCCCTCTGGTTCATTTGCTTGGTCGCTCAACACTCAACACAACGTTTTACTGACAACGAGGCCGTAAGAACAACAGCTGCTGTCTCTCTAAAGTGTAGGCAGAAGTAGCGTGATGATGAGGTTGCAAAACCTCATTGGAAGGAGTTGAGGTGGACAACTCGTCACCTCACCCTTTGGTCTTTCCTTAACGTTTAACTAAATGGTTATAGTTGATTAAACACAACCAAAAAATTGATTAGCCACACTGTTCACCAAATATATTTGACGAATAACTCAATATTGTGCTCAAAATTAAAAACACGTAGATTACGCATGAAAACAGTAGAAGCGTCAGGCCTTATGTCATCCTCCAAGCTTGCTCAGGTGTGTTGTCATGCCTCTCTGATCTCAGCAATAAACATTGTTGTGAGCTAGCTAGTCAACTTTCATGTATTTTGACTACACTAAAGATGAAATACAAATGGACCGTTGGAGCAGATGCAAAAAAGTCAGTGAAGATATTTCATCTCACCAAGTTTGTATATTATGGGTAAATTAAAATTTACAGTAGCCTACATAAGAGATAAAGGTACTAAGCAAGTGCCAGCTGGTACTGGCAAAAAAACACTGACAGGGTGACCCCTAAATGAAAGCCCTGTTTGATACAAAGATAATTATTAATTGACAAGAAATACTTACTTAAAACTGGGGTATGTCATTATCTTGTTGTCGGTAGAGAGGCTAGCAAAGTTACCTTTGTCAATTGTCAGATAAAGATGCAGTTTGTAGGATTTAGTGGCATTTAGTGGTGAGGACTGCAGACTGCAATCAGCACAATCTTCTCCCATGTGCCAAGCATGAACTCCTGGTTAGAATTCCTTCAGTGTTCATTGTTCAAGAGGTTTTTACTAGGAGCCTAATTATCCACAGAGGTCTCCTCTACCTCTGAACAATTGAACCAGGTGAAAAAATCTGGTAGAAACACTGTTGCAGTTTGGCCCATCAGAGCACCTGCTAATGTGTGCTCACCTTTTTTTATATCATAATTTAACATCAAGACGTTCAGGGGGTATTTTTCGGAAGCAAAATTATTCACAGAGGTCCCTTCCTCTCCAAAACAAGGGACCTGGCGTTTTAAACCACTAAATACACTGAATAATGCAATTTCACATCAAAAATCAATGTTTTTCTAATGCTGTTCAGGGCTGTGAACTATGATGGCTGACACATAAACGTGAATAGCGTTATTGAGTCCCCCGCTGACAAGGACACACTCTCTATACACAGTAGATATAAACAGAAGTAGCAAAAACATGACATATTTTCAGGTGATTATACACTAAAGAAAACTTACTGAGTATATTATATTCCATATCTGCCAATAAACCTCCCCTAAATCCTACACACTGGACCTTTAAATAGTTAAGCTCAATGGTTGTAATTCAGAAGTAACTTAATTCCAGCTAACCTTAGATTCATAGTCATTCATATTTCCTTCAGGTAAAAACGATGTAGAAAAATTCCCCACCTCATAACTTATATTGTGACTGCTATCGCTATCCATGCTAACATCCATGTTATTACTTTGACATGTTTGCTAGAATGGTTATCTGGTTGCCATGGTAATGGGTTACATCACACTATTAAGCACAACCTAATTTTCTGTTTGAGAAAGAACGTTGGACTGAAAACAGGAAGTAACTCTGGCTGAAGTGAGGCTTAAACATGAACACCATCTTCTGTGTTCCACAGTTGGATGAGTTTGCTGCTTTGCGCCTGCTCTACATCAAGAGACATGAGGAGGTGGTTAACAGCAGCAGCAGAGGCCATTAGTGGGCTGTAGATGTTCAATTAGCAGTGAGATTCACACAGGTGGTGTTGATCACGATGTCCAAGGTGGGAACAAGGTCCAGGGCATCTGTCGACTCCAGCAGCCCCTGCCAGGGGAGCTGCGTGTGGACATCTGTTCATCGTGGAGCTCCAAATGAACAATATCTCCTCCCCACTTAACACGAATGACAAGCACTCAGAATGCTCCTGACGCTGCCTCTAATCACTGATTCAATATTTTATCATCTGCCATGTTACTCTTTTTTAGCTCCACATCTGCAGTCCCACACACACACACACACACGCACACGGCAATGATCACCAGAATGTAGGCACCAGGCAGTGCAACCCCCAGATAGAACTGGGCTAGAGTACAGTATGTGGCTGCGAGTGTGATCCTCAGCGGAGGAAACCTAGATACACCAGTGATAACCTGTATATCAAGCTCTCAATCTGCCACGCGCTGAAGGGGGGAAAATAAATAGCCTTCATCTCGGTGAAAGTGTGCTCTCCTCGTCTGCAAAGTGGTAAATCTTGCCCATTGTGAAAGTGGGACATGCTGAAGCACAGAGGGAAAAGAGACGACGACGCCGACGACAAGGGCACTGGAGCAAGACCACGGCGAAGAAGGAGGGGGGAGGCATGACAGGTTCCCTCCCTGCGTAGCCATCATTACGTTTCACTTACATTATCTACATTATTCACATTCTCCCCTGGGCCGTCCCGCTCGGACGACCTTCCCCTTGTGATACAACGCTGAGATTACATGTTGACAAAGCAATCAATGAGAACTGGCCTAAGTCTGCAAATGTCATTTTTGTCCTCATCGCTCAGAGTTGGTGGTTTTCTCTTTGTGCCCTCATCCTGTAAGGAGTCGGTCATCCAGACCAATTCAGAAGTGTCCCATAATTATAGACTTGTCAGTACTGATTTTCATCAACAACTGTGCATGTGATGATCCGGCAGGAATGTTAATGAGTCCTCAATTGGAGTTAATCAGCTGCAGGCGCCGCAGTGGCCGCCTCAGCATTCCCCCTTGGTCCTTTGCGCAACTGTCAAATGTACACTCCAGCGCTGTGCATTTAGTGATGGGGCCAGTGGACGATAAGACGTTACACGACATGGCTTTCCTGTTCTGCTCTCCCCCTGGGTTTCATAAAAGAAAGTGCTTTCCCTGCAAAATCTTTTATTTTTTAGTCAAAGTTTATGTCCACTCGCTTCGCCACTCTTGACTCGGCGTACAATCCCTTCACTTAATTAGGAGAGCTATTTCTTCTTCAGACAGGCCTCCCAGAGGGTCACGGATTCAAAGAAATTCTTCAGCTAATGGGAGCTGGTGAGCACTTTGTTCATTTTAATGTGCCTCGGCTGGGAAATCTTTTGACACTTTGTGAAGGGGGCTCTCTAACAGAAAGGTCTGAGAATGTGAAAAGTCCACGGCACAGCATGTCAGTGTAACCAAAACAGTCAACCTTAAAAAGTCATTCCTTTCTGCAGGATGGTATGTTACCGTAATTAATTACGTGTGTGTGTGTCTGTGTGTGTATGTCTGTGTGTGTGTGGTGTTATTCATGCTGTTGAAAGAAGCTCAGCTGTAAATGTCATGTGATTATTGCGTTGGAGATGACAAATCCTCAGGAGATGATGCAGAGGTGACCGGGAGTTCATCTCTCAATGACTCCTGTCTGTTCTTTTATTCTTTTATTGCACTGATTTTAATTAACTTCGATACACTAAGACACTGTGGTGAAATGTAGTGTCAAATTTAATTTATTTAACCAAAAATTACAAATTATCCTCAAATAGCGTAACAATTTGTACAACATAAGACACATGTGACTATCCTGAAAAAACCCCAGAATGACTAAATTAGGTAAATAAAATAAGCATATTGGATTGTTAGTCAGCTCCAGTTGTGTAATATTCTCAGAATGATGACAAACTACTAAAAATTATTCAGTAATGTAATAATTACAGATCTTCACGTTGAGTTGAACATCTCAGCAAACAGTTGCTTATTAGACATCCTGCAACATGATTCTTAATTTAGAGTCATGCTTCTGTCCACCTGATGAATGTCAGTCCAATATTCACTCTATTTTTACCTCTGTTTCCAATCTCTACCAACTCCTCAGGGAAATATCTTTCTCTTTGGCTGCTAAACACTCACTATGTTCACCAGCTCGTCTCTCAGGCTACGTTCACATTATAGGGCTTAATGGCCAATTTCCCCTGATCTTATCTTTCTGCCTGGACTGTTTACATTCATTCTTAAAGTGACCCATACCTGACATCGGTGTGAACTAACATCTGCCCTGAAACACCTTAAAACGCAACAAATAACATCACACACATGCAAGTTGGAGCAACAATGAAAATGTCATATTTGTGAAACAGGCATTTGGAGAAAAAATGGATGACATAGCGGTGCAGACTTCGTCTCCCAAATGATTGCCATATTTGGAAGGTTTGATGATGTCAAGTGAGGAGGGTCGAGCCAAATACTCAGATGAAAGAAGTGTCTCATTTGGATAATGTACTTTTTACAAGTATGAATATCATGTGCGTAAAATGTGTCAATATCTGTTCTGTATTGAGAGAAATCCTTATTTGAGTAGCAGTGTGTAGTCTCTTCCTCTTTCAATCCAAAAATGATCTGGGGCTCAGTTCAGAGATTGTTCTGTGCATAGTTTCCTCATCAGTAATAAATATTGGTTAAATTATAACTTCCAGTTACGTGTCACTGGTATCTAATTTTAAATCTGCATATTCCAAGTACAGAAACAGATAGAGACACAGATAGGTGTAATGATGTACTCACTCATCCGTAATAATTAGCCATGTTCTGTTTGGGAGAGTGCGCAGCATATTTTCATAGAAATGGCCCTTCAGAGCAATGGGAGTTTGTTTTTGGGATAAGAGGCTGTCATACAAATGGGTTTTTGGTCCACTCGCTCTATTAGCAGCTATTGCTGGTAGTTCTGTGGAGAAAGAGGTGTGGGTGCAGCTGGGACAGGGGAATAAGGAGTGATGGGGCCACGATTCAGAGAGTTTCACAGAAGAACAGTTCCTCTAAACTTAAGGATGTCCGGGGCTACATTACTGCTGTCCCTGTCAGAAATGATCCGGTAGTTAGACTCTATTGGTTGGCGACTGCGACAGCCTCCAACAGCAGCGTTACAGCTATGTAGCCTTGTGTAGTGTCAACGGAAACCATGAATGTAAAGGATGATTGTTCTCACAGTGGTCACATGCCCAGTGATCAGATATGGGACCACTTACAAAACTGGTCCAAATGTGACTGGACAAAAATCCAATTTTTGTTATTACGTGAGACCAAAAAAAGAAAAACAAATCAGATTTGGGCCACATTTGCTTGTAATGTAAACTTAACCTAACTGTGTCTGATTGCTGTTTGTCGTGTACGAGAGGTTTTAAGAGCTTCTTGACTAAAAGCTGTCTGCTGTGGCTGAAAACAACTCTGAGCAGTGAGAGTGAACCAGAACGGTGAAGTCATGGGCTGAAAAACCTGAACAATGAGCTGAAAGACGCTGAAAGGCTCCTCAGAGCTGAGGTTAAGAGATTATGCTCTGTGGCTTTGTCACTATGAACGACCCCTTTCACATTATTCATAATAATTGAATCCAATATTGTTATCAAAAATACGGATAGGTTCAGCTCTCAGTAAAATATTAAATGCACAGTTTTACCTGCGACGTGGTATTTTTACATTGTGGTATTTATTCGTGTGATTTTTGCATTACACCTTTCAAATAAATCAATGTTTTCTCAGTGGGAGCCTCTTCCAGTCTCAGAGCGGCAGCATGATACAGTATAAGACTCAGTTTAATACAGGGACTCTTTAACCAGGCTGACCTGCATATTTGTTACTATCATCATAACATCCAGCTCCTCTCACCTCACCTCACTCCTCTGTATGCTCCCCTCATCACAGCTTGTCAGACATAAACAAGTTTTTGGCATTTAAAAAGAAACATCACAGAGTCACAAATCACCTTGCCTGTGTTTGACATTAATCAGTGAAGCAGTTTAATTACCTTTTGGAAGCGTACAGACTCAAACAGAGCCCGCTCCTTGTCTAATCATAAAGCTAAAAAACTGCTTCTCTGCTCTCTTGGTTGTAGAAATTCCTTTGAAAATCTTAACTCGGTTTAATCATCAGGCTCAGCCGTTGTTCCACTAATGACTAGCACAGTGTGTGTTTGACGCGCCGGCACCGGATCGGCAGCAGCTGACTGCACACGGAGCCCCAATGCCAGTGGTACTGACAGTGAATTCTAAGTAGGACACCAGGGCTGTAAGAACAAGCTCCTGAAAGCTAGTGGAGCTTTTTTTTTTTTTTTTTTTTTTTCTTCGTTTAACTTCTTCTGCCGGCTCAAAGCGGGGATGAAGTGAGGGCAAGCAATGAATCACAATCCACAGTTTGTCCTTCACCTAATTTCTCACAGCCACTGAGGCTCAGGTGATTTAACCTGTTGCACAAACACACACATCTTCGAGGAAATGTGTCTGTGTTGTATTTTTCTACTGGAGGTTTTGTGTCTAAGGGCACATTATGGAAGACTCTTTTTTGAACACATCAGAGGAATTATGAAAAGTAAATCCAGGGATGACATCAGAGCAGCTCTACACAGGGTTCCTGCTGCAGATTCCCCATGGGGTCTCTGCAGTGGATGTTCAAGAGCTGGTTCACCCATATTTAAAATTAATAAATAAATTATCACTTAGCTGTTGTGGTATCTAGTAATACTGAAAGTTTTGCTTTTATTTCACCATAATTTTTAGATATTAGGGTGGAGTCAGAAATGTAACGTCCAGATAAAGCTAAACCAGTGATTTCTTTGCAAACACAATGTGTAGAAAATACAAGTTGAAAACTTCGACAATTGTGTAATACTGCATTGTGTAGATAAACTGGTAAACAGTTTTCCCCATTTCTGTGTCCAAGATTTTTGGGTGGGACTGAGATGCACTTTTTTTTGCCCCCTGTCCTTGTGCAGTGAGTTTGCTGCATCCCACAAGCTCTCTCAGCTCTGTCAGTCTAGCAATCGGTGAATAGCACAGTTATATAAACTCAAACAAAATAACCATCGCAACGTACCTTTCAGTCTTTTGCCCTAAATTGGCCACCTGGCCTGAAGTTACTGCTGTGGGTGTGTACTTTGTGCTAGCGTTAGCTGCTATTATGCGCTGAATGAGAGGCTGTCGCCTGTCTCACTCGTCAGGTCAGGGAGTGTGTGCGCTGTGCTGCTACAGACAGTGTGTGCCACTGGGTAAGCTGCTAACGAGAGTCTGTCGTGTCATTCTTTGGCACAGATTCTTCAACAGACAACCAACATTTCAGAGCAAGGAATACCTCCTTTTTCACAATTTTGAAACCTAATTTTATAAAACTTGGCAATTTCTTTAAATCATTCAAATTTACTTGGACTTTCCTGGCATCTTCCCCCCATTAGCAACACACATAGCAGAATTTTAAACCTGGTGATTTGATGTTTCTTACTAAAATGCACCCTGGGGATCACAGTGAACTTGGCCAGAGTTTTTGTGTACGCAGGCTTCACCTTCAACTTTTTATCAAAGAATCAGAAATGTCTAACACAAGTGAGGATTCAAGTGGGGGAGTTTCATGCCTATTTAAGCTGTGGATTATGTAACATGAAGAGGACTTTTACTTTCATGAGGTGCCCTCTATACTGTGCAGCTGGGTTTGTTGGCTCGTTGGTTGTTTGGTTTGTTTGCAGACAAGGGCAGTCACATTGGGAGACTTTGGTTCTGAATAACTGACATTGTCAGCATGTTTTTTAGAGTCTTTAAAGCTTTAACTCAACTCATAGTGGACATGTCTCCCAATAAAATCTGCAGTAAAAGTTGCCTTGGTAACCAAAGATTTCATCATATTTTTCCCAGGATAGTAAACTTTTGCTTGATACAGCCCACAAAGTCACAGTGTTTGGGATCTGCTCAGATGACAATAGGAGAATATATTTAGCAAATGTTGACTGAGATGTGTGTTTCATTCACATTTTATTTTTTTTTTTTTTTTGCATAGACTGTAACCATAAGTATTTCTGGATTTAGGGCTACAAGCTGTACCCCGAGCTGTATATCCTTTTCTTGTCCATCGAGGGGTTTCAGAGGATATTGGCTCTCCTTCTAGCATGGTTGAAAAGCAGAAAATCACAGTATCCTGGTGAGATAATCTTAAAATCACTGGCACTAATCACCAGCTCTACCAGCTACATATTGATATACAACTTATCGTGATGATTTAATCAAATGAGGTGAAGAAATTACTTTTCCCTGAGAATGATAAGGCTTTTGTCTGCCATCTGTGAGAGCAGTTATATGTTACAGAAGGCACGGGCAGGCCTGCAGTACGAATATAAGTACATTCGCGTAGAAAAGAGAGTGGCTTTATCGTCATTTTCCACATTTGCACTTTCTATGGCTGAAAGCTCCGTCAGTTGGCAGCTGTCCCTTTCAGCCTCAGACATAATCATCCCCAGCAGAATTTGAGGCCTCAATCAAAGAGCTGCATGCACGACGTGCATCGTCACAGGAGCACTATACCAGACAGATCTACATGAAACACCTGGGGACAGTCATTACAGCCCCGCAGCCTATCAGACGCAGAATCCAAGAAATACCCCCAAGAGGAGAGAGTGGCCCTGCAGATTGCAGGAAGAAGGGACGCTGGCAGACAGGAATGATTGATGGTTTCTTGATGGTTGCTATTGTCAGATGTTAATTTTTTTGGAAAGAGACAGGGTGTCCATTTGGTTCACAGCAAAGTTACATAATTTAAAGGGAAACTCTACTGATTTTACACATCAGAGTGAGTTCACACATGTCACTACTGCATACTAAAACAAAAAAAAAAAAGCTTTTTGTAGCTCAATAAGAAGCTGTGAATAATTTGATAAATGTCCCCTCTGCATTGATTGGGGCTGAATGCAACAACTTTGAAAATGAAAAAGATCTAAAGATGTGGAGTTAGACAGAAATGATTTACCAGAGGTCTGTAGCTCACTCATCATCTTTACTGCAGGCCAGAGGCTTCAGGCTACATTAGCCACTAGCATAACACACCTGAATCAGTTGGTGCTTCTCAAATTCCAGAAAGAATCCTTAAATGGCTGAATTTCAAGGAGGCTGCATCAGTGAATCCCGCCAAAGGGATTAAATTCTTAAAATTCTACGAAGGATTGAGTCCTTCCTTCAGAGAATTTTCAGGCATACATGTGTATCCTGAGTGAGCATGAAGCACCCATAATTCTTTGTGCACGATTTGCCAGAATTTAAGGCGGGGCCTCTTCAGTGATGCACACCTGAGCACTCTCTAGACTATATCTCTGGTTCTGTTGCATTAATCTGCTTTTTTAAGGGCTCCTTTGCTGATTTTCAACTAGCTTTGTATCTACTATTGTAAACTTTCCTCCATCCTACCAGCAACAGATCTCCCTGTTCATCTCTCAGCTCACATCTGCATTATCCAGTGGATTTTGTTGGCTCTAGGGCTGTTGCTAAAACAACAGATTGTACTTTTGTATCTTTGAATGCCACCACCATGGACACAAAGAGTATAGAAGTGGATGAAGAAAGAGTTGCCCATCATTCTCTCTGAAACTCAGACCAAAGGTGTGGTCAAAATTATGGTAAACTGTAAAAATGTAGTGTTGATCAAATATAAACCAAAGTTCTGTCACCGTATTGCCTTTTTCTTACCTAAATTGTCTTCAGACACATATTTTAGTGTACTGTTTAGCTGTAATGCAAGAATTTGTAAACATTAAGTGGGCACCATACTGTTTCCTATATTTGAAATATGGAGGCTGAAAATACTGAGATCAGATACTGCATTGCTTATTTCTTGCTTCAAATGTTTTCAGAAACATAAGTCATTGTACTGTTTAGCTGTAAATTAGAAAGTCTGTGACCCAGCTCCCCTGTTGGATTCAGTTCATCCACCAGCCGGCAAACTCTCATTTTACAGTACACTAAAACATGTTTTTAAATATTTGAGTTGAGAAATAAGCAATACAGCAACGGAAGTTTGATTTATATTTGATCAGCACTGCCTAGTTTGACCTCAGCTCTGAGGAGCCTTTCAGTGTCTCTTAGCTCATTGTTCAGGTTTTCCAGCCCGTAACCTCAATGTCCTGGTTCACTCTCACACCTTTGTGTTGGTTTTCAGCCACAGCAGGCAGATCTTAGTGAAAAAACTCTACTGTTCACTATCTGCTCAGCAGCAAACAACAGACAGACACAATAAGAGACTAGCTGGTGAAAACAGTGGCGCATTAAGCACATAAAGAGGCAGATATTTCCCTCAGGAGTCGGTGGAGACCAGAAACAGAGCTAAAAGAGAGTGTCCATCTGTCTCATGTATGTCTTTCAGAGTATACCTACAGTATACAGAGTATACAGTCACAATTTCAACAAATATGACTCAAAATAATTTTCATAAAAGTTACCAACTGTAATTCAAGATTGTTTGTTACCCGCCAGCTGCCTTATTGTTTTTCTGTGTCAAAACAGCCAAGCTTGTATTATGTCAGCTACCAGCAGGAGCATTTATTGGTCCGATGCAGCACAATTGTATGTTGTCTACCTTTTGCGTAAGGCGAATGCCACAGCCCGTTTTGTCTGTTTTATCTGGTCATGTAGCACCAATTTCAAAAGTATTTGCATATATTTACTGCAGAGACAGCACAGTTTTATGAATAGAAATAAATAAATAAAGAAATACTTCATCTGTTCATTGTCAGTGAATATTTTTTTAAATATCCCTAAAGTAAGTTTAGGGACTTTGAAATTTTTCTGTAAGCATTGCATTTTGTGATTTTATATCCCACTTCGTAGTACTTTTAAATCATCATATAATATAATAAATACAACCTGTTGTAGACATAGCAGTGTAATGTTATAGACTGTCATGTCATGCCCAGAGGCTGCTCTAGATAATGGATGAGGTGAGACTGAAAAAGATTTTTTGAAGTTTTTCTAGTCCCTGATGTCTCTCTGAAGGCTGATGTAGCCAACTTGAATTCCTTATTTTGGTCAAAATGCAATTATTTGTCATTGAATATATCTCAATCTCACTTGGATATCAAGACTACAAAGCTAGTGGAGAAGCACCTTAATACCTACACCAGAATTTGTCCTGTCTGTTGCAACAACTCCAACATGTACCCTGTTCTTTGCAATCACCTGTGAGGCCAAACAGTGCTGATGCAGTTGTTAGTGTTCCTGCAGCTTTAGAGAGCCAGCAGAGGTAAGTTGGTTTTTCCACCTGACAGTCACCTGAAAGGCTGTGTATCCTGATAAAGACTGAGCTTAGGCTGAGTTACGGCGGTAGGGTTAAGCAGAAATAAGACGGTTCCTTTTAGTCTGAAATCAAAGCGGGGAAACACAGTCTGACTTTCAATTAACATTCTCGTGCCCTCCCCATCACTCCACATTTGCATCACGGTGCTCACCTTGCCGTCACTGGCCTCACACATATACTTGTTTACGAGGAAGGAAATTGGAAACTGAAGTGTGACTTGACTTTGTGGAGGACATCCTGTTGGGGAAATGATCAACCTACCGTATCAGCCATCACTCCAAAAACAGCCCCCTCCTCCCTGGCGTCGCCCGGGGCATGGCAGATGTCACAGCCCACAGAGAGAGGGTTCACTCCAGGGTTAAAATTGTGAGAAGGACTCTGGGAACAGGAGCGCATATGTTACTGGAAGCACACTTTGAGATTCCACGACAGTTTGAGTTTTCGTCAGTGTACCCAGAACGAGAAAAGAGAAAAGAGTTTTATTTATTATCTTTAGCAATCCAAATTTATCTCATTATTATGGCCTATAAATAAAATATCTAAAGTCTGTTACGCCTGCAACTAATGATTGTTTCATCATCCATTAATCTTACAATTATTTTTTCACTGAATTGATTAATCCTTTGGTCTTTAAAATGTCAGAAAACAGCAAGCATCAACAGTCTAAAAGGAGAACAAGAGGATTTTTGCTATATTTGCTTGAAAAATGACCTAATTAATCCACTGCCAAAATATTTGCTGATTTAATTTTCTTTCCATCAACTAATTGATTACCTGAATAGGCTAAGTACTCACTACAGCTGTTACATGGCTAAAATGTTGCATATGGCAATGAGGTACTAAAATAAGGCTTTATCCTCTTGGGAGAATAAATTTGCTCAGTAAACTTTGTGAATCAAATTACATCGGCTCATGCATGCAATCTGCCATTCTGAAGGTGGTGAAAGGGGGTCAGTATGGAAATGGTTCTTTCTCTGGAGAGCATGTTTAAAGGTAGGCCTATATAAAATATTGTGATTGTGTCCTAAGTTGATTTTGATATTTCATGCGTACATTTTTTTTGGCAGTATGATGGCACAAAAGGAAAAGCCGAGGCTAACCAAAAAAATACTGCCATCTCAAGAAAAACAGCAGAAAAAATCAAGATAGGGATAAAGTACTTAATTTTACCCAGACCATGAGCTTTCCCTTACGCTAACCAAATTTAAATCATAGTGGTGTCAGACCATAAAACTGATTAATTTTTTAAATGTAATTATTTGTAATGGTTTTGGATCACACATATATTTTGTTTTCATGGTTTTAAGTCTGTTTTTTTGCTAGTGAAAATTAGCATTAGCATTCACTAAGTTAACCACAAATGCACCGTGCTAACCAAGCCAGAAGCTAGCATCTGGGTTAGCTCCAGCCTCCCACCCGCCGCTTCTCATCACTTCTGGTTCCTAAAATCCAAGATGGTGACGGTCATAGAGTGAAACTTAAAACTTCAAAACAGAAGTCAGGATTCTATGGCCGCTAGTCAAGAGATAAGGAGGGATTAAGGAATCATCACTGTGGGTTTCTAACCAAATTTAATGGCAGCGTTCCCTGATATTTTTTGGTTTCATCACGGATTTCCTGATTGATCGATTTACTAATGTCCACTCTGAGCTGACCTCAGTCACTAATTAGTCTTAAAACTCTTTTCCCCACACCTCAAAAACCAACTGTCAGGTTGAGACACTTCATTAAATTTAACAAAACATCCCAGCTTTTGGACTTTTCCTTCTTTCAGTATAATCTGGCTCTTGGAGGGGGGGTGGGGGGTGGGGGGGTGCAGATTTTGATGTCAGAGATTGATGCACAGAGTTACCTTTCTTGGTGGTATGATACGCACTGAGTGTGACAGGCAGCAGGCAACAAGCCAAGTCATCAAACACTGCCGCTTGTCAGTGGACGTCGGTGTCAGACACGGTTGTTGAGGGGAACCCTTCATGACGGTATAATACACACTAGTCGGAGGCAGTTTGATAAGAATAAAGTTATTAGAATTAGGAGATCTTTGTTTGTCCATAGTTTTCTTTGTTACATACGTCAGAGCCAGTCAGACAGATTTAGAGGGTAACAATGAGGTCCACAAGAATGGAGCAGACCTACTTCATAGTAAACACGGTGATCAACAAGAAGCATACATTACAGATGGGGGAGACAACTGATAAACATTAGCATCTGGTGAGAGAAAAGCCACCGTTCACCCTGACAGCTTCAGCGTCAGGTGACAGAGAGCCCAGGCCTGCTGTGTCCCCAACAGCTTAGCAGCAGATGCGACGCTATAGTTACAAGTCAAAAAGCTCCAGCACTTAAAAATGTACTCAATACAATTAACTCCATGATGTGTGACCGGTGTTCTGGAGTAGTCTGTTAAATTTCATTGTGCATCACTCTGGGTTAGCTGCGTGATGGGCTCACGTGTTTGCATTACAGTGCTGAGGATAATACTAACCGCTTACTGCAAGATTGCACACAGAATGTCAAAGATGCACTCCCTAGTTTTGCTATAGCACATCACCAGATTTCCTCCCAGCGCACCACTGATGTTGCTTAACTCATTACAGTTTCAATTTGGGGATACTATTAATAAATCTGCAAGTGTTTCTTTAAAGTATCAGCAGACTTTTGGGTTCCAGTTTTCATGTCAGTTTTTTGTTAAGGCTTAAAAAAAAATCTATGTTGATATAAAGTTAGGAAAAACTGTTTCATTTCTCGGCTGCAAAGACATATAGAGGATTACAAAAACTCCTATGTCAGAGCCCTGCGAGGCATTAAAGGTAGTAATTACCAAACTGAGGGAAAACAACTGGATAACCTGATTGTCTATTGATTCTGTATGTTCTGCTGTGAACAGATTTAGGATCGCCAGAGGCAGTATGTGCAATAGGACCAGCTAACAGTGTGCGGTTAAACACAATTGCTAGCATATCATATTCAGTGTGTGTCTCAGTCACACTAAAGCCAAATAAATCAGTTGGAAAAACTTGTGTTGCCCAATAAAATGGCCCCGTCTGTCCCTCGCTCTCACATAATGAGCTGTGTTCTCCCTCCAAATACAGATGCAACATACTCCAGTATCAGCAGGACTTTGATGTGATGGCTGGGTCGTAATTTCAAAAGAACATTCGTCTTTTTTAGTTTTCAGAAGATGAAACATAAGCCCAGCTATTTATGCTCCATTATTTAATGGTGCATGAGACTAGCCCAGAAGAAACAACATTTGTCTTGGCGGCAGCAGTCTTTTAGTATCTGCTATTGATCTAAATCCTCATTCCAGCCTTTGGAGAAGATCGGTGTCCCTGTATACTTACCAAACAGGCTGGCTTTGTTTACAAATCAGATTGATCACTTGGTTTCTTTTTTCTGCTCCAAACAGAAGAGAGCATCTGAATTTGAAACACAGAGGGAAGACACGGAGCTCAGCAATATTTGCCCCTTTTTTCCTGACCTAAACAGGAGCCACTGACGCAGATTGATTTTGTTTTGTTGTGAGGTTGTGTGATAAGCAGAGGGAAAATAATGAGCATTGTCTCATTAATGAATAGAGAATGCATTATGGGTCATACATTTCACATGAATTATGCATAAGGAATAAACAGCCACCGTGGCAGCTGGCTATATATCATCAGAGAGGCCAAATCATTTTGTGGCGAATGTTTGATCGCGTCTTCTGCACCTGAGTGATACTTTGTGACGCTGCATTGGAAATGCATCACTGCAAAGTGTGAAGGTGGAGTTGTTTGCCTTGTATTGGAGTGTCGAGGGCCTCCTGTAATGAGCAAACACTTTGTCACCACAATATTACAGGGAAGCAGGATTACCTTTTACTGCTACAATCATTACTCATCTGTTTTTTTCTCCTTTTAATAAAAGCACTACATTGTCATTCATGTTTCTCGCTGCCTTTAAAATGGGTTTTTGATGTAGTGACAAATTTAACATAAAAAGAGATCAGCAGAATCGGACCCACTGATAAATATGTATTTTTCCATGCCATTCATCGTGAAATGAAACTCACAAACACATGCAACCACCATTACAACTACAAGACTTAAAAGTCACCGAGCAGCAAATGTCCTGATGCTGAGCGACAACCACTGGAGACCAACACATCATGTAGTTTTGATTCCAGTGGTAAATAGAAGTTATTCTCTGCCGAGCCAGGGATTAAGATCTAAAGCCTTGCTGCGTCTAGTGTCTTATGCCCCTTCACACAAATGTGCTGAATGAAACTGAGAGTTAAGTCTTACTACTTTGGGCAGGGTTGCTAACTTTATGGCTTTTAGCATGAGACACCTACTCTCAGAATCTCACACCAAATAAGAGGGGATGACAACACCACTCCTTGATATGAAATTTAAATGCACAGGTTATGCTTCCTCTACACAGAGCATAATGTATTCCAGTCAGGTCTTATTTCCTATTTCAGCTCTAACAAAGGATTCATAAACATTATAGAGAGCACAAAAGCCATGGCTTTAGTTGGCAGAGGTGTTGTGCTCTTAAACAGTGCGAATAGTACGAGAGAGAAATGAGGAGAAACCCACACACTGCTCCAGCCTTCAGTAAAGTGCTCCCGAGATGAATTTTTCTGTAGGCTGATGCACAAGTTAGCGTCGCCCTGGTTACCTTATCAAAAAGCCTATGGGATTTTTCCATTGGATTTGAGATTATTGCAAAAAAAAAGCTCTAAGGCAAACAAAAATTTATGATACTACACTACCACACTACAGTGGCATGACTTCACATTGTCCCCACGGCTTACTGCTAGCACAGCCACACACGGTGAGATGACATTCTGTAGCTCCATTAAGCCTTTTGTTAGCAACCGCCTTTTTGAAGACACATAAAGGCTTCAAAATTTATGAGTGGGGTATTTACGGGCATATTCAGTTTGGCAGACAACACATTCTCACTCTGACCTCGTCACATATTGACATTTTGGTCATGGACTTTCCACGTCCAAATACGATGTGCACGGGTGCGTTGGTTGTTGACATTCTGGGACGCTGTGTCAAGTTCTCTTCTTCCAAGATACATTTAACATACAGTCTCTTTCAAAATAAATGCACTACGTAGGTACAACATTGAGAGTTTTTTTCCTTCGACAACAAACACACGTGGTTAGGTTTAGGCAACAAAAGCACGTGGCGAGGTTAAGGAAATAAGAACAGGGTGTGGCTTTAGAATTTTACAGGATGCGAACACCACTCTCTCAGGTGAAAGTCAGTGTTTGTTGGACTGGCTGACTGTGAATAGTCATACCACGTTTAAGGCCAGCTTACCAGTAGCTGTTGAGATATTTTCTGTGGATGCTCAGACATTTCTATAAGCCCTGCCACTAGTGGAACATGCGAGCTGGTAATGCTATACTTTCAATTAATATGCAGAAAAAGTCTCACTTGTAACCCGCCAGAATTACAAGGAAGGAGTTCATCAAACAATACACTTGTTTCTGTCAGTCCAATAAAGGTTCACCCAGCTGCTCTAACTATCTGGGCCTTTTACAGCTCAGTTAATTACCTTTTCTTGCACACAAAAAAGCACATAATAGTCAGTCAAGCACCAGTTACAGTGGCTGGGTTAAAGTCCAGGAAATCCATTTCTGAACGCACTGAGGCACAAACTGACAGAAGCCTTTAGAGATTCTTATTGTTACTAGCTTTTGGTTTTATCTATAAAGTCAGCAGGGAAACAAAGGAAATGTCACAAGTCAAACTCAGGGGGGGTTCAAATAAAACATATATTGGTTTACTGTAGCAGCTGTTTCCTTGAACTCTACTCGACCTCAATATGATAAAGGGGGCTGTTGAATAGTAATGAATTCTTCTAGTTTTGAGAATCAGTGCATTTAATTATACTGAACAAAAATATAAACACAACACTTTTGTTTATGCTCCCATTTTTCATGAGCTGAACTCAAAGATCTAAAACATTTTCTATACACACAAAAGACCATTTCTCACAAATATTGTTCACAAATCTGTCTAAATCTGTGTTAGTGAGCACTTCTCCTTTGCCGAGATAATCCATCCCACCTCACAGGTGTGGCATATCAAGATGCTGATTAGACAGCATGATTATTGCACAGGTGTGCCTTAGGCTGGCCACAATAAAAGGCCACTCTGAAATGTGCAGTTTTATCACACAGCACAATGCCACAGATGTCGCAAGTTTTGAGAGAGCGTGCAATTGGCATGCTGACTGCAGGAATGTCCACCAGAGTTGTTGCCCATGAATTGAATGTTCATTTCTATACCATAAGCCGTCTCCAAAGGCGTTTCGGACAATTTGGCAGTACATCCAACCGGCCTCACAACTGCAGACCACGTGTAACCACACCAGCCCAGCCCCTCCACATCCAGCATATTCACCTCCAAGATCGTCTGAGACCAGCCACCCGGACAGCTGCTGCAACAATCGGTTTGCATAACCAAAGAATTTCTGCACAAACTGTCAGAAACCATCTCAGGGAAGCTCATCTGCATGCTCGTCGTCCTCATCGGGGTCTCGACCTGACTGCAGTTCGTCATCGTAACTGACTTGAGTGGGCAAATGCTCACATTCGATGGCGTCTGGCACGTTGGAGAGGTGTTCTCTTCACGGATGAATCCTGGTTTTCACCTTCAGGGCAGATGGCAGAAAGCGTGTGTGGCGTCGTGTGGGTGAAAAAAAAAATCTAAATAAATGCAATTTTAAAAATAACAGTCTTGGTCTTTGTGATCTTCCATACACATCTGATGTTTTCTAATCACTGTAAAAACAAAGTGGTGTCACTCTGGTGCATTGGAGCTCTTAAATCGGGATTTGACAGCACTGCAGTGACAGACAGTAAATCTTATAAAAGACAATTGTTTTGACGCGTTGCCAGTTTATCTAAACTCACATTAACATGGAGGACAATGAAAGGACAACAGTGAGAAGAACGTCAGACTTGATTGCCATTAATCTTAAGTATGGTTTAAACAGACAAACATAACAGAGTAAAGAAAATGTTTGAAAACTATTGTGTTTTTGTCACTAACTCTTCATATTATCAGATATGGGTCCACCCTACTACATACATCGTCAAATAAAAGCAAAACTGGGTATGATCTTTGTGAAGTCTTTGCCCTGCAGACAACTGCAGCACTGCAGCAAAAAATAACTGTAACTTAATGTGACACTTGTGACACAAATGTATTGGAATGCAATATTCATACAAGCCATAACTTAGATTGTGAAGCATAATCTCATCATCCCTGCAGAATTATAAAACTGTCAGCCACTGATTATTTGCAGACAGACAGTAGGCGAGTGTGTTGGTGCAGAGAATGAGTTTCAGAGAGAAGCTCTTCAGATGGGCAGGAGGAACGATGCTCATCAGTGCTAGCCACACTTCTGCTTCCTGGACCAGAGAGCTTGAGTCCATCAAATCCTGTTTACAAGACATTTGAAGGACAGAGATAAGGGGTTTACTATTTCTTGCCAAAAGAAGAAAAAGTATACAGGTGGATGGGGTGGATATAAAAATGCTGGAAGTGCCACAAGAGGATTTTGGCTCCTGAGAACTGGTCACAGACACACATGTATGGGTTATGTATGGCAACAGTATCTAAGAGGCAAGTAGCACCTTATGTATACTGCTGTAAGTGTATCCCAGTTGTGCAGATGTCAATGTAAACACATCATCGCCCTGTCTCCTGCTGACTGCATGAATCGCTTTCTCTGATTTTTTTTTTTTCCTTGTTCCCAATGCCCGGAGATTGAGCGCTGATTGCCTGTCCCCTGCTGTCCTGCGGCATGGGAGTGATCTGCAGGCGTGAGGACAGCAGGCCATTATTCAGTCTTTAGATGTGCTGCTTCTTATCAGCGTGCAGGGTTGACTGAAGCAGCTGCTCTTGTCAACATGCCAGCACCCGTGCGTCCTCCGGGAGGACAGGATTTGACGGGGCCGCTCGACAAACCCCTCCAAAAAAAAAAAAAGAAATACACAAACACACAATAACACCCAGACAGCAAGTGTCATGCTCTTGAAAGTGTATACGTGTAACCCCAAACCCCCCGCCTCACTCCACCCAACATCATCACCCATCTCTGGCTCTCAGTGGGGGCCGATGTCGGCGTTGAGGGCGTGGAGGAGGTGTTTGACAGGTGACGGCTGCAGAATGAGGCTGACAATCTTTAGTCACTTCAAATAGAGAGAAGATGACTATCTAAAATGAAAACGCTTCCTGCCATGTTTTCCCTTTTTGGTGATTTGCCAGGTGGGATTAAAAGATATCGGCTGTGATGTTCAGAGGGTGTATTTACCCGTGGTGATTAACTCATTGTGTCGTGATGTCCTTAAGTTGTTTCTTACTTTAAAAAAAACAAGAACAATCAAACATGTTCTTATCATTGTGTGATAATAGTGAACCCATGAGACCTCCAAACTCGCCACCGCGACAAGGTCAGGGTGTGGAAACTTGCATTCACCCCCAAAGAAAGTGGAAGAAGCTTTGGTAATGCTAGACAGTATGGAAACAGGAATAGAAGTCAAGGATTTATTGTTTCTCCACAAATTAGCATGATACTCATCCTTAATACAAGCTGTTATCTTGCAAGCGTCTTACACAGATGTGTATTCTACATTGCTGGTCTATGGGGAAATCCTCTCTGGGCTGCAAGGGATTTTGCTGCAATACTGCAAGTGACCACTGGTACTGTAGCTCTAGCAAGAATTGCGTTACTGCGCTGGACCAGCTGTTGCGATCCAGACAAAAACTTTTATAAATACATTAAAAACGAATAATTCTATTCCAGAACTTTTCCTAAGCACCTGTCTTGTATTAGTCTCATTTGCTCAGCCCTACTGTTACCTGCCACACCCTTCTTGTCTTCATTGTTAGCTTATCCTTGTGTCCTTTTACCAGTGTGTTCCCACTCCAGCTGTGCTTGTTCTTGTGATTAGTTCTCTGTGTATACCTGTGTGTTTCCTTTTGTTCCTTGTCAGTTTGAGGTCGATGTATTCTGGTGTTGCAGTTTTTGATTTTACATCTTGTCTTTGCTCCTCTTGTTTCTGTTTTGTCTTTGTCTGCCTGTTCCCAGAATCTGCTAATAATCAGTTTCTTCAAGTTTTGGTTGCCCGCCTGTTGCCACTGCATTTGGGTCCACCTGCCTGCATAGCTGTGACACCCCTGAGTATTTGGTAAGGTTGAATTTCAGTGAAGTATTGGGTAACACTTTACAATAAGGTACACAAAATTAGAGTAGTTACTGAGGAACTAATGAGGAACTAATGAGGGACTAATGAGAAACTAATGAGTAGTTACTGAGGAACTAAGGTACGCAAAATTAGAGTAGTTACTGAGGAACTAATGAGTAACTAATGAGGGACTAATGAGGAACTAATGAGGAACTAACTATTAGTTAATGGTCAGTTCCTCAGTAGCTCATGATCAAATTTCTGAGGAGCAGTTACTGAGGAACTAATGAGTAGTTACTGAGGAACGAATAGTAACTAATGAGTAACTAATGAGGAACTAAGGTACACAAAATTAGAATAGTTACTGAGGAACTAATGAGTAACTAATGAGGAACTAACTATTAGTTAATGGTCAGTTCCTCAGTAACCACTGATCAAATTTCAGAGGAGTAGTTACTGAGGAACTAATGATGAACTAACTATTAGTTAATAGTCTGTTCTTCAGTAACGCATGATCAAATTTCAGAGGAGTACTTACTGAGGAACTAATGAGGAACTAACTATTAGTTAATGTTCAGTTCTTCTTTAACTCATGATCAAATTTCATGGGAAAAATTACTGAGGAACTAATGAGGGACTAATGATGAACTAACTATTAGTTAATGGTCAGTTCTTCTTTAACTCATGATCAAATTTCATGGGAAAAATTACTGAGGAACTAATGAGGGACTAATGATGAACTAACTATTAGTTAATGGTCAGTTCTTGAGTAACTCATGATCAAATTTCATAGACGGGTTAATCACGACTTGATAATTAGTCAACTATTTACTTCATCAGTACAGAATCATTACTGTGTAACCCGTCCATTAGTGAACCTTTTTATGTCCTAAAGTGACACACAATGAGTTTTCATTACTTCATCATCATGTTTACAATTAGTTCCTTAACAAATGAAATCACAGCCAGCAGGATTCTTGCAAAGAGTTTAATTCATTATTTTCAGACCACATACACATTAATATGATCATCCATGTTATTCTGTACAAGGTGCTGACACACCAAACCGACATCAAAGAACTAGCGGCAACAAAAGCCAGCTGTTGCGTTGTCTACGCCGCCTCATGTCGTCTCACATCACCCTTTGTCAGTTGCATTTGAACACACAACAAAGACTCCACCCAAAGCTTGAAACGGTTACTCATCTATTTTGGCACTGCCCCATTGTCAAAAGACTCTGGAGTGATATTTGCAATTTTATTGCGAACAATATTAAAAAATAATTTAAGCTGTTTGAAGATGTGCTGTTTGGACTTTTTGACTTTAACAGAAATATGGCAAAACCCACTGAAAGATTTGTTATTAATCTCATCTTACTTTTGGCAAGATTTCACATTCACAAATGTAAGTTTACACATAGAAAACCCTCTTTTGTTGCTTTCGTTACATCAATTCCATTAAATCTTCCCTAATCAAAAGTCAATCAAAACCATTAATATTTGATATCATTTTAATATTTTCTTGTAAACTCTTATCCGCCCCAGCATATGTGATATATGACATCTGTGTGTAATGTTGAAGATCTGCATTCTGTAAACTTCCTCTCATAAATAAAGTTGTGGAAAAAAAAAGACTACATCCGACGGTCAAGTAGCACGTAGGTTCTGCGCCTGCGTGAAAGGAAATAACGCAAAAAGGCAAACCGGAAGTCCGTTGAATGTATGAGATCAACAAAGTAGCGCAGAGTGACAGAGTGATACATCCTGTCAGCCGAGGGCTTTCCTATCTGCAGCCGAGCAGCGCAGCACCTCCACGGACTATTACATCCAGACGGTCCCGCTGTTTCCTCCGCAGGCCCCACTTCACTCAGCTTCACTCAGCTGCCCGACAAACTCGCTACTTCTTCCCACTTTAACCTGAATAACAAACCAGGGCTCGGTGCTTGAGTTGGATCCAAACGGAGAGCCGGGGCTAACATTAGCTGGGAAGCTAGCGGATGCTAACTGGCTTCTTCCCTCCGGTCATGCTGCGGCTCACGCTCCGCTAGCCGCTCCCAGCTAGCCGCTCCAGCTAGCTCCGGTTTGTTATTCAGGTTAATATGGGAAGAAGCAGCGGGTCTGTGGGGCAGCTGAGTGAAGTGGAGCCTGACCCCGGATTTCCACTGGATGCGTGTCCGTTGCGGAACGGCAGCGCTGGTTATCCGCGGCGTGCTCCGCCGTCCATCAATACCCACGGCTGCGTTTGCTGTGCGGAGCGGTGCAGCTCTGCCGGAAGACATCTCGGTGCACTGCCATGATGAATATCTCCTCGTCCACGGTGTCAACGGGGTGAAATGACGTCTGAAAACCTCTGACCGGTTGACTTCAGGCCTGCCTCTGCCCATTATGTAGTTTTCAAGGTGTAGTGCAGGGAAATATGATCCGCCGTGAACACTGTGTATCTTATTTTGAGTATTAACCGGATGTTTTATTGTGTTTCTCTGCACGACTTCCTGCCCCGCACGATCTGCTCTGTGCTGAATTGCTGCGTTGTGCTCCGGCGTCCGGCAAAAATAGAAGTGCTGCGTATCTGTTGCGGAGGCCTCCGGACTGCCGGAGCTGAGACGGAGCCGGAACGCAGCACTGCTGGAGCCGGTGGAAACACACACATTGACTAGAATTGAATCTAATCGGCTCCGCTGCCGTGCCGGAGCGGAGACGCAACCAATACGCATCTGGTGGAAATTGGGGGTAAGGAGGAAGCACCGGTTAGCCCCGGTTTTACTACAGGCAGATTCACTCGCTACAGTGAAGAGGATTTAACACCTGAACAGCCAGTCAGAGGGATCTCTCTCACCGACAAGCTCCGCTGCAGATTCAACATGCTCAATCAGCCGAAAATTTGGAATGAATTATGAACTAACTATTAGTTAATGGTCAGTTCTTCAGTAAGTCCTGATCAAATTTCAGAGGAGTAGTTACCGAGGAACTAATGAGGAACTAACTATTAGTTAATCATTACCTACCATTTTTGTGTACCCTAAAGTAAAGTGAGGCATCAAAATGAGTAGGTAATGATTCAGTAATCATTAGTTACTCATTTTGATGTCTCACTTTACTTTAGTGTACACAAAAAGAGTAACTAATGAGTAGGTAATGATTACTGAATCATTAGCTACTCATTTTGATGTCTCACTTTACTTTAGCGTACACAAAAAGAGTAACTAATGAGTAGTTAATGATTCAGTAATCATTACCTACTCATTTTGATGTCTCACTTTACTTTAGGGTACACAAAAAAGTAACTAATGAGGAGGTAATGATTACTGAATCATTAGCTACTCATTTTGATGTCTCACTTTACTTTAGCGTACACAAAAAGGGTAACTAATGAGTAGTTAATGATTCAGTAATCATTAGTTACTCATTTTGATGTCTCACTTTACTTTAGTGTACACAAAAAGAGTAACTAATGAGTAGGTAATGATTACTGAATCATTAGCTACTCATTTTGATGTCTCACTTTACTTTAGGGTACACAAAAAGAGTAACTAATGAGTAGGTAATGATTCAGTAATCATTAGCTACTCATTTTGATGTCTCACTTTACTTTAGGGTACACAAAAAGAGTAACTAATGAGTAGTTAATGATTCAGTAATCATTAGCTACTCATTTTGATGTCTCACTTTACTTTAGTGTACACAAAAAGAGTAACTAATGAGTAGGTAATGATTACTGAATCATTAGCTACTCATTTTGATGTCTCACTTTACTTTAGCGTACACAAAAAGAGTAACTAAAGTAGTTAATGATTCAGTAATCATTACCTACTCATTTTGATGTCTCACTTTACTTTAGGGTACACAAAAAAGTAACTAATGAGGAGGTAATGATTACTGAATCATTAGCTACTCATTTTGATGTCTCACTTTACTTTAGCGTACACAAAAAGAGTAACTAATGAGTAGGTAATGATTACTGAATCATTAGCTACTCATTTTGATGTCTCACTTTACTTTAGCGTACACAAAAAGAGTAACTAATGAGTAGGTAATGATTCAGTAATCATTACCTACATCATTTTGATGTCTCACTTTACTTTAGGGTACACAAAAAAGTAACTAATGAGGAGGTAATGATTACTGAATCATTAGCTACTCATTTTGATGTCTCACTTTACTTTAGCGTACACAAAAAGGGTAACTAATGAGTAGTTAATGATTCAGTAATCATTAGTTACTCATTTTGATGTCTCACTTTACTTTAGTGTACACAAAAAGAGTAACTAATGAGTAGGTAATGATTACTGAATCATTAGCTACTCATTTTGATGTCTCACTTTACTTTAGGGTACACAAAAAGAGTAACTAATGAGTAGGTAATGATTCAGTAATCATTAGCTACTCATTTTGATGTCTCACTTTACTTTAGGGTACACAAAAAGAGTAACTAATAGTTAGTGATTCAGTAATCATTAGCTACTCATTTTGATGTCTCACTTTACTTTAGTGTACACAAAAAGAGTAACTAATGAGTAGGTAATGATTACTGAATCATTAGCTACTCATTTTGATGTCTCACTTTACTTTAGGGTACACAAAAAGAGTAACTAATGAGTAGGTAATGATTCAGTAATCATTAGCTACTCATTTTGATGCCTCACTTTATTTTAGGGTACACAAAAAGAGTAACTAATGAGTAGTTAATGATTCAGTAATCATTACCTACTCATTTTGATGCCTCACTTTACTTTAGGGTACACAAAAAGAGTAACTAATGAGTAGTTAATGATTCAGTAATCATTACCTACTCATTTTGATGTCTCACTTTACTTTAGGGTACACAAAAAGAGTAACTAATGAGTAGTTAATGATTCAGTAATCATTACCTACTCATTTTGATGCCTCACTTTACTTTAGGGTACACAAAAAGAGTAACTAATAGTTAAATGATTCAGTAATCATTACCTACTCATTTTGATGTCTCACTTTACTTTAGGGTACACAAAAAGAGTAACTAATGAGTAGGTAATGATTACTGAATCATTAGCTACTCATTTTGATGTCTCACTTTACTTTAGGGTACACAAAAAGAGTAACTAATGAGTAGGTAATGATTCAGTAATCATTACCTACTCATTTTGATGTCTCACTTTACTTTAGGGTACACAAAAAAAGTAACTAATGAGTAGGTAATGATTACTGAATCATTAGCTACTCATTTTGATGTCTCACTTTACTTTAGCGTACACAAAAAGGGTAACTAATGAGTAGGTAATGATTCAGTAATCATTAGTTACTCATTTTGATGCCTCACTTTACTTTAGGGTACACAAAAAGTAACTAATGAGTAGTTAATGATTCAGTAATCATTAGCTACTCATTTTGATGTCTCACTTTACTTTAGGGTACACAAAAAGAGTAACTAATGAGTAGGTAATGATTCAGTAATCATTACCTACTCATTTTGATGCCTCACTTTACTTTAGGGTACACAAAAAGAGTAACTAATGAGTAGGTAATGATTACTGAATCATTAGCTACTCATTTTGATGTCTCACTTTACTTTAGGGTACACAAAAAGAGTAACTAATGAGTAGTTAATGATTCAGTAATCATTAGCTACTCATTTTGATGTCTCACTTTACTTTAGGGTACACAAAAAGAGTAACTAATGAGTAGTTAATGATTCAGTAATCATTAGCTACTCATTTTGATGTCTCACTTTACTTTAGGGTACACAAAAAAAGTAACTAATGAGGAGGTAATGATTACTGAATCATTAGCTACTCATTTTGATGTCTCACTTTACTTTAGCGTACACAAAAAGGGTAACTAATGAGTAGGTAATGATTCAGTAATCATTAGTTACTCATTTTGATGCCTCACTTTACTTTAGGGTACACAAAAAGAGTAACTAATGAGTAGTTAATGATTCAGTAATCATTAGCTACTCATTTTGATGTCTCACTTTACTTTAGGGTACACAAAAAGAGTAACTAATGAGTAGGTAATGATTCAGTAATCATTAGCTACTCATTTTGATGTCTCACTTTACTTTAGGGTACACAAAAAGAGTAACTAATGAGTAGGTAATGATTCAGTAATCATTAGTTACTCATTTTGATGCCTCACTTTACTTTAGGGTACACAAAAAGAGTAACTAATGAGTAGGTAATGATTCAGTAATCATTAGCTACTCATTTTGATGCCTCACTTTACTTTAGGGTACACAAAAAGAGTAACTAATGAGTAGGTAATGATTCAGTAATCATTAGTTACTCATTTTGATGCCTCACTTTACTTAGGGTACACAAAAAGAGTAACTAATGAGTAGGTAATGATTCAGTAATCATTACCTACTCATTTGATGCCTCACTTTACTTTAGGGTACACAAAAAGAGTAACTAATGAGTAGGTAATGATTCAGTAATCATTAGCTACTCATTTTGATGCCTCACTTTACTTTAGGGTACACAAAAAGAGTAACTAATGAGTAGTTAATGATTCAGTAATCATTAGCTACTCATTTTGATGCCTCACTTTACTTTAGGGTACACAAAAAGAGTAACTAATGAGTAGGTAATGATTCAGTAATCATTAGCTACTCTTTTTGATGCCTCACTTTACTTTAGCTTACACAAAAAGAGTAACTAATGAGTAGTTAATGATTCAGTAATCATTACCTACTCATTTTGATGTCTCACTTTACTTTAGGGTACACAAAAAAAGTAACTAATGAGGAGGTAATGATTACTGAATCATTAGCTACTCATTTTGATGTCTCACTTTACTTTAGCGTACACAAAAAGGGTAACTAATGAGTAGGTAATGATTCAGTAATCATTAGTTACTCATTTTGATGCCTCACTTTACTTTAGGGTACACAAAAAGAGTAACTAATGAGTAGTTAATGATTCAGTAATCATTAGCTACTCATTTTGATGTCTCACTTTACTTTAGGGTACACAAAAAGAGTAACTAATGAGTAGGTAATGATTCAGTAATCATTAGCTACTCATTTTGATGTCTCACTTTACTTTAGGGTACACAAAAAGAGTAACTAATGAGTAGGTAATGATTCAGTAATCATTAGTTACTCATTTTGATGCCTCACTTTACTTTAGGGTACACAAAAAGAGTAACTAATGAGTAGGTAATGATTCAGTAATCATTAGCTACTCATTTTGATGCCTCACTTTACTTTAGGGTACACAAAAAGAGTAACTAATGAGTAGGTAATGATTCAGTAATCATTAGCTACTCATTTTGATGCCTCACTTTACTTTAGGGTACACAAAAAGAGTAACTAATGAGTAGGTAATGATTCAGTAATCATTAGTTACTCATTTTGATGCCTCACTTTACTTAGGGTACACAAAAAGAGTAACTAATGAGTAGGTAATGATTCAGTAATCATTAGCTACTCATTTTGATGCCTCACTTTACTTTAGGGTACACAAAAAGAGTAACTAATGAGTAGTTAATGATTCAGTAATCATTAGCTACTCATTTTGATGCCTCACTTTACTTTAGCGTACACAAAAAGAGTAACTAATGAGTAATGATTCAGTAATCATTAGCTACTCATTTTGATGCCTCACTTTACTTTAGGGTACACAAAAAGAGTAACTAATGAGTAGGTAATGATTCAGTAATCATTAGCTACTCATTTTGATGCCTCACTTTACTTTAGGGTACACAAAAAGAGTAACTAATGAGTAGGTAATGATTCAGTAATCATTAGCTACTCATTTTGATGCCTCACTTTACTTTAGGGTACACAAAAAGAGTAACTAATGAGTAGGTAATGATTCAGTAATCATTAGCTACTCATTTTGATGCCTCACTTTACTTTAGGGTACACAAAAAGAGTAACTAATGAGTAGGTAATGATTCAGTAATCATTAGTTACTCATTTTGATGCCTCACTTTACTTTAGGGTACACAAAAAGAGTAACTAATGAGTAGGTAATGATTCAGTAATCATTAGCTACTCATTTTGATGCCTCACTTTACTTTAGGGTACACAAAAAGAGTAACTAGTGAGTAGTTAATGATTCAGTAATCATTAGCTACTCATTTTGATGCCTCACTTTACTTTAGGGTACACAAAAAGAGTAACTAATGAGTAGGTAATGATTCAGTAATCATTAGCTACTCATTTTGATGCCTCACTTTACTTTAGGGTACACAAAAAGAGTAACTAATGAGTAGGTAATGATTCAGTAATCATTAGTTACTCATTTTGATGCCTCACTTTACTTTAGGGTACACAAAAAGAGTAACTAATGAGTAGGTAATGATTCAGTAATCATTAGCTACTCATTTTGATGCCTCACTTTACTTTAGGGTACACAAAAAGGGTAGCTAATGATTAAGTAATAGTTAGTTCCTCATTAGTTCCTCAGTAACTACTGAAATTTGATCGGAAGTTACTGAATCACTGACCATTAACAAATAGTTCCTCATTCATTCCAAATTTGTTTCATAGTAACTACTTTAAATTTTGTGCTCCTCAAACAACTGTACTGTGAACAACGGTGTGATCAGTATACAGTACTTTAAACGCAGCCCCCATGATAAATACTTTAAGCTTAGCCTTCCTAAAATGTGACACACTATCATATTTATTTCTAAGGCATCATCGTACAGAATAACATGGATGATCATATTAATGTGTATGTGGTCTGAAGATAATGAATAAAACCCTTCTCAAGAATCCTGCTGTCTGTGATTTCATTTGTTAAGGAACTAATTGTAAAGATGATGATGAAGTAATGAAAGACTACTCATTATGTGTCACTTTAGAACATAAAAAGGTTCACTAATGGACGGGTTACACAGTAATGATTCTGTACTGATGAAGTAACTAGTTGACTAATTATTAAGTCGTGATTAACCCCTCTATGAAATTTGATCATGGGTTACTGAAGAACTGACCATTAACAAATAGTTAGTTCATCATTAGTTACTCATTAGTTCCTCAGTAACTACTCTAATTTTGTGTACCTTAGTTCCTCATTAGTTACTTATTCGTTCCTCAGTAACTTCTCATTAGTTCCTCAGTAACTACTCCTCAGAAATTTGATCATGAGTTACTGAGGAACTGACCATTAACTACTAGTTAGTTCCTCATTAGTTACTCATTAGTTCCTCAGTAACTACTCATTAGTTCCTCATTAGTCCCTCATTAGTTACTCATTAGTTCCTCAGTAACTACTCTAATTTTGTGTACCTTATTGTAAAGTGTTACCAAGTATTGCTCTAACAGCAATCTAGCCAGCAAATATGGATGTTTTTGGTCTCCGATATCTCCACCTCATCTGATTGCTCAGTGCATAAAACTTGTATAAACTTGCTACACAGCATCTTCAGACTGTCCTCAACAAATGATCCAGCCAGATATATGATTTATTAAAAAAAAAAAAAAAAAGAGCGCACAGTGCTTCAAAATGTTTTACTATCAGTATTGTAAACAGCTGGTGCAACTCTTCACAATATAAATCTCCACTTAAGAGAAAAGACCCAATTTTGATGCCATGGGTGGAGAAATAGTATTTTGAATTCTATCCTCATGTTAACTGTAATTAGTGAAAATAAGAGCATTAATTTTCACTAATTACAGTTTAGAGCATTAATTAAACATGAATTTGTCACTTGTGGTGCAATTACTCTATATTAGATACATCTGTGTTGTCCAGATGAAGTACACACATTTTCAGAAATTTGTCTTGATAACTGATTTTTTGACACTAATTTTGAAATCAGCCTTTTGATGTAACCTGGTGATTGTCTCAGTCACAGTGTGAAGTCATCTGCTGCTTCTCACTCGGCAGGTAGCTCAACAGATCCTGACTTGGTGCCTAAGACTGTGAGTCTGAGGCCTGAGTGATGCAGAATAAACATGCTGATGCCTACTCAGGCATTAATTCAGTAAGTTTTAAATAGTTTTGATCCCAACACTTCTGCTAATAGACCCTGCTGTACTTCTCATTTGTCTTCCTCCTTATTCTTCCTCCTCAAAATGCCCAGCCCCGACTTACTGCTGCACAGCGGCTATAATTATTTTCCAATTTTTCTGAGTAGTTTTTAAGAGCAGTTTGGAAATTATTCTGGGACACAGATAAAGTCTGCAGTGTTGTTTTCTGAAAGCATAACCTCAGACCTCCTGCCTCCTCAGGTGGTCAAGTCCTAAATGTACCTCTGCAACAAAGGATTTTAATCATCTACTTTTCACTGCAGAGTTCTCAGTGAGTGTGTTTACATGGATATGAGTATCCTGGTTTGAGGCCTAACCTTATTTTGATCATATTTGGTATATGATGTCAACATGCAAGACAGAAATCAGTTTATTCATATCCCTGTACACATGATAAATACTAATTTGCTGGTTACTATTTGCACAGGCGCCTGTGATGTTTACAGAAACAGGCCACTACCACTTGACAGCTTTACTGCTAATTTCTTCTCTGCTCCTACTGCCAACAGCTGTTTGCACTAAGCACATCCACCGTGACCTCTTTCTCTCCCTCTACGCACTCGCTACACATACGCTATGCACTAAGGCGCGACGCCACTCTCACAGCACCATTCTCTGTATTGACCGCTGCCAGCCTGTCACTGTCACTACCAAAGCATAAAACAGGGGAGCAGCGGTTGAAGATATGCAGCTTCTTTTATTACCAAAAGAAAGAAGTCTGTTTCTTTATCGCTCCAGAAGCTGTCGCCATCGACTGTGTTTCTGTCATGTCACCTGGCTGAAGACATGCCTGCACAGGTCATCAACAGCGCTCAATAACCGATATGAACAAGTAAATGTCATGAAGTTCAAAAAGTTCATGTCCATGTAAGCGCACTCATTGAAACCGGTTCCAAATGATTCCACATAATCAGCAAATTGAAAATACTTCACCAGCCGGTTTAATGTTGCTATTAATGAATGTGATGATTACAGATTATGATTGAAAGACTCCACATTCGTATGTTATCCAGCAGGTGAAAACTGTATCATGATACTCTGAATCTCCCAACTGAGACTTTGTCTAACTTTGATAAAAAACCATCCTCTGAAATTTCTGTTCCAGGGAGAAACGGTAGAGAATGGTAACTGGAGCAGCGTGGGACCATTTAGCAAAATATGACTTCCATCTTCCATCCACGACTTTCCAAATTTACTGTGTTTATAAAATCCTGTGGGTGAATTAAAGCTGCTGATAGCGAGGAGCGCACGTGCGTTCTAAACTAAATTTCACATTGGGGATGTTTGATTGGTTTTATTCTCTAGCAATTAAGTCTTTTTCGGGGAGCACTTTTTTTTTTATTGGTTCGCTGTCAAACAAGAACTCGTGAGTATTTTCTGCAGCTCGGGGATTTAAAAACTTTCACTCGTGTGGAATGTAATGAAAATATCTTATTAAATACAACTTCCCACTGACAGGAGTGAGGCACTGATCAAAGCATGCTGCCAAATCATTTTATCAGTTACGATGGCTGGCTTGTATACAGTTTTAACAAGATGAATAAATAATATGAAACTAATACCATCCAGGTGTATTTCTGCGTTCTCTCTCTGTCTCTTCCATTTCATATTTTATTGGCCAGTGTATTCCTGAGGATCGGTGTGCTGCAGCAGTATATTCATACAAACCTCAGTGTTTACTATTATGTCTGCCGCAGCACATGCATAATACAATAAAGCGATAAAGTGACAGTCTCGTATAACTTTAATGTATTAAATTTGTGTGATAAAGTCTCAGGGTACGAAACAGCAAAAAGTAGGTAACCATAATCAGTATTATAGAGCTAAACATAAAACTTTTCAAAACAACCCGTCGTCTCTAAGCTCTCTGCAGACTGTCTGCATACAGGTGTGTTCAATACTGAGGCATTCAGACTGTTTTGTGGTTTGAGTAAATCTCAGCCTCGGGGATACAACGGCGGGTTCTCATTTTCCTTTTCTGTCCTTAGGCAGGAAATCATAAATGAGTCAAGTCTCTGACACGTGGAGAAATGTGGGAAATGAGAGGTAAGCAGCAGAAATAGGGGAATGTTCTGAAATCACTGAAAACACAGAGTCCCTGCTTCTTGATGATGATGTTCCTCAGACAGTTTTCACAGAGACATTTTATGAAGGAAGTAGATGACATATAGATGAATAAAAGCTCTCAGTTGTTGGTTCAAATACTTAACTTCAACATTTCCTTGTTTACACACATAAAACTGGCAATTGCCTCACTTTTCCTCATCCTTCTTGTTTTGTTGTTTACACACACAGAAAACATTTTGACACTGAATCAATTATGATGATGCAAGTTTTCTACCAGCATTGAAAACCTGCCTGGGTCTACTGTCAGAAATCAAATGGCTTCTGCAGCTACCTGCCACTGCATGAAAACTGGATAGAAATGTTTGCTTTGTGTGTTTTTTTACATCAGTTTCCATAGGTGTTCTAGCCATCGGGACAGTCGGAACAGGTCGCCAGGCAAAGACCCATAGAGACAGACAACCATACATGCTCACATTCACACCTACTTAGAGTCTGTGGGGGAAGGCAGAGAACTCAGGAAGAACATTCACACTGACCCAGCACCCTCTTGCTGTGAGGCGACAGTGCTAACCACTAGAATAGAGTAGACTTTGTTGTCATTGTACAGGGTACAACGTATTCATGCAGCCCGCACCTTCAGAATGTTTATCTTACTATATAATGACGAAAACTCTGTTTGTCTGTGGGTGTGTCTGTTTCACGTTTTTCTCCTCACTGACTTGGTCAATCCATGTGAAATTTAGCACAGTGGTAGAGGGTCATGGGAGGATGCGAATGAAGCAATATTACATCAGTTGACCAAAGGGGGTCCAGTGAACAAAATCTAGGGACCAATATCTAAAGTTCCCTCTTGGCAAAAGTTGGAAAACTTACTAAAACTGAGCTTCTACAAGGCAATGAATATTGCGGAGGGCGTGGCTCATCACATAAAGGTGTATAACATCTCAAGGGTTTCACCCATCACCACGCAACTTTGTAGGCATATGACCACACATAATCTGAGGGGACCCCTCCATTATTAACCCCATCAAACAAAATGGGGGTGCTAGAGAGCTAATTTCTTACCTAGGCCTAATCGCCATATCAATTTTTACTAAACTGGGTAGATATGTAGAACAGGACGCCTCATGGTGACTGGAGAAATTTAACTCTAATTGGCAACTGGGTGGCGCTATAACAACAGAAAAATGCTTAAAAATGGCTAAAATGCGACCGATCGCTGTGGCTCCCCCTGTGGCTGAATTTTTTTTTTTTTCTTCTGATTTTTGATATGACTATGTCATGGTTTGGTATGCTGTTGCAATAAGGGCTAGCCATACCTTTCCCATGTGAACTACCCGTGTGCCCCACTTGTACGTCAATACAACATATAAACACTTTAACTGTCTGCCTTTCAACGTGCTACCTCAACTACTAATGTACAGTTTTAGCCCAGTAACAATCCCACTATTGGAAATGGTACTACTGTACTTTCAATAAAGTAATCGTAAGCAATCGTCAAATTCACAAAAACTCTGTCTGAATACATTGCTCTTCTTAATGGGTTCAGTTGACTATTTAATCTCCAATTTTATATGACCTGCATCCCAAACACACAACATGTGAAACTGCACGTGGGCAACTGTGCACTCAATGGGTATGGACTAGTTTTGTAAATTTTTAAAGCTGCATGAGTTTATATTTTTATATCAGGAATGTGTCAAATGGCAATTAGTAACATGAAATGGGTCACTAAAGCTACGTTCACATTACAGAGCTGAATGCTCAGTTCCAAATATTTCATCAGATCTGACCTCTGACTGTTCACAATCATGTTTGAAGTGATCAACACCTGACATCAGTGTGAACAAATTTCTGCCCTGAAATGCTTCACATGCAGCCAATAACGTCACACAGTTGCTAGTTGGAACAACAAAACAGGCATTTAGGGGAAAAACGAATGCCATACCGGTGCAAGCTTTATCTCTTGAATCATTGGCATTGTAAGAGGGGTCAATGACATCATTTCATATAATTAATAGCCATTGCATTTTTCACAGTAATAGCCCTTCGAAGCAATGGAAGTTTGTTTTTTGAGTAAAAGGCTGTTGAAAAAATGGGGTACAATCCAATTTTCTGTCAGTGCCTCACAACAATGCTGCCATGTAGGCCAGTTATCCCAGTCTGAAAGTGTCTGGCAGTCAGGCTCCAATGGTTGGTGACTGGGGCAGCCTACTGCAGCGATCCAGCTACGGTAGCCATCTGTAGTCCCAACGGACCACTGCAATACTGCATGTTGAGTAATTTGTGGGAAAACACACATGAATTCCGATATGACTGTTCTTTCAGTGGTCACATGGCCAGTGATGGGATGTATATCTGATTTACAAACATAGCCCAGATCTGATTGGGAAAAAAATATTACTGTATCCACACTTCTCTGAAAAAATCTGGTCTGTGTCAAGTGAGAAAAAAAAAAACTGGATTTGGGCAACATTTGCTTGTAATATGAACGTATAGCCTGTTGATCAGCCGTCAGTGTAAAGTAGAGACTAGCTATGGACATAAAAGCATTTAGCAGCTACAGAGCCAGATATTTCCTTCAGGAGTTTGTAGAGACCAAAAATAGAGCTAAAACGGGAATTAATATTTACATTCAGGCCCACCCACAGAGATGGCTGGCCCAATGAAAAGGTGCAGTGAATGGGCCCTCCCCAGATCTATTTTAGTCGTATCAACCTGCCTCTTGGCTAGTAACATTAGCCTCCTGGCTATCTTTTATGTGACTAGTTACATTATTATTTGGGGTTAAAGGCCTTTCCAGCTCCCTCTTTTTCTTCTCATTTTTCAGGGCACACCAATGTATGTGCAGGTCCTGGCAGAGCAAGGAAATTCACTCCAAATTATCTAATTTGTAAATCAGGGAGGTTTTGTTTTAAAACAGGTTGCATTTTACTTTTTGTTGTCTTTGGCCTGATCAATTATAGTAAATATTTTGGTTCACAATAAAATATGGTAATCATCACTTGTATTTAAGATGAACATGATTATTGCCAGCCTCCATGGACCCCTTTAGTGGTTAGGCCCCAGAAAGCTTTTCCCCTTTTAACCCTAATAGAAACTCTACTTACATTTCTCAGACAGATACAAACACAACTCTAAATTAATACTAATGTTGCTCTGTAACTGCTGGATGTGAAAATAAGCAAGTGTTTGTTAATGTGTTAGCCACGTTAACTTTGTAAGGTTGTCACCAGTTAATGTTTTGTTTACAGGTGCCAGAAAATGCTGCTTTAATATGCTATTATATTGCAAACACACACATTCAGCTCTCTAAAGTCCATGAACTTTTTAAATCTGATATTTGTTAGTCAGTAACGGAATATAAAATATTCATGAGAGAGTCGGAACATTTTAAACTGTCCCTGGGAGACAAGATAGTGACAGAGATCTGTTTGAGGTGCACGGCATTAACAGAAACACCTTTGTCACACTCAGCCTTCACTCTCATTCAGACTCAATGCTGCTCTGCACATCATGAAATCTACTCTGAAGACTCACTGTGAGTTTTTTGACACTGCAATTTAAAACTTTCTGATATATGCTATGGGTATGATTGTTTTGATGATTCGCTGTGGATGTTGATGGAGACTTCTCTGAAACAATTCAATATTTTTTCAATCAAGAGTGACAGTTTCCACTGACTCTCCTCAGTGGAGCTTTCATTTTCATCTTATATTCAAATTTAAACCCCCCTTTTTCCACCTGACTGGCCATTGTTACTATTCTTTATGACTGACTTTATACCTTAATTTTGTACCTATGTAATTCTTTGACTTTACTCCTTGATAATATTCAGTATTTGTTACTTTTTATGCTCTTAAGTCTGTTTTGCAAGTGTTAATGGTGGTTTTTGTTGTTAGCTTTGGATATGCTAATGCATATCAGGATCTATTTTATCCAGTGATTCAACAAAACTTTTCCATTCAGCCAGGCAACTCTTTTACTATATGCCAATCTGGCAGAGCAGAATACTCTGGTAGGAGAAGGAGAGGAGCCCAGTGCCTTGCAGTGAATAAGGACTGGTGTGACAGTGGGAATGTGAGGTGCTGTCCTGTTCCTGCTCACCATGTGCCACGGAGGGAGCGAACACTCTGAATCACTGCTACGCCCTGTTCAAAAGTGGCTGCAGAGCGGCACTTCCTGTCTTCCTGTGACGATGTGGCCTTGGTGACCTCTTGGTGAGGTCAAGATATGTAAACAGTCTATGACACATAACTCCAGTGACAAGAGAAATTAAGTCAATCAGACTCTGGAGCACATTCCAGGACACTACCATCTACATCACAGGTAACATCAAATAATTCTCTGAGTTTGTGGTGGATCTTAATTTGTAAAACAACAGAGGCAACTGTACCCAAAACTACAGTTAAACCATTCCACAACCAGAAACCATAGATTACCAGAACCATCTGGAAACATGGACAGTAATAAAGCAGCAGCCCGTATTGTAAGAGGAGGCAAAAATGGACGGAAGGACAGGGTCGCATTTCACTGGAGTTGTACTTTGTATGATTAAATGTGACAAAAAAATGATTGATTGATTTTGTGATACATTTCCTGTATACACGATGTTGGTTTGCACAGTGCAGCTTGCATTTTATTGATCCTGGCTCGCAGATCTACACCGTTCTTGTGACTATAGCCACATGAATGAGTGCAGTACCTCAGTACCTGATGAATAGCTGCACTTTTCTTAAATGTAATGAAGTTAAAACAGTTTTTAAGACAGCAATCTTTAGTACTACATTTCATTGGCAAGGAGAAATCACTATGTGTGTGTGTGTGTGTGTGTGTGTGTTCAATAGAAATAAAGATCCATTTTCATCAATCAATTTTCGGTCAAGTTGATTTTAGAATCAGCAAATGGTCAAGTGACTGGATGAAATCTTGATACAAACTAATTTCTCTATACACATAAAACTACAGCATGTACGAAATAAATGGTTGACATAGACATTTGTTTTCACTGGAGCCACTTCAGCATTCTGGCTTCAATCAATACCCATGTGACGTCAAACATTAAAATTGTCCTGTGTGTATTACAGTCTTCTCCATCAGTGTATTTCACTGTGTTGACATGAATATTTACACATGCTGAGGGTTGCATCGATCCTTTTTCCCTGCAGCTTAGTCGTTGTTCCCTCAGCATTAGTCACTGCCAGCTCCTCTTAAGGTGACCGAGCAGAGTGCACATTAACCATGTCATTCACCAGCTGTCCCCATGTCATACATTCTTTTAGTCTGACAGAAGTTGGGGCTTAAAATAGCAAGTACTCTTGTCAGAAAATCCAATCTAAAATTAAGCCCTGTTCAATCATACATAAGCCAAATTTCAAAGGAAGGCAGTTGAATAATGGAAGAAAGGGGAGATTTCCCCGTGCAGCCATTGTGTTTTACATGCTCTGAGTTAGCCCAGAATACAGCAGCCATTTTTCACTCTAACACTGTCTTATATATACTGTAGCTGGCAGTATGCTGGAACACGTAACTCTGTCTCTCCTTCATCCAAACAGCTGTTTGTCAATTCCAACAAACATGTTGCAGCTCAACAGCATCTCAAAAAGCCATTTACACTACAAGAGGGAATGCTGAGGGCTGCGGTCGTTCCTCTGTTATTTTGGTGGATGTCTTCAGTCCCTTTGCATTTTCACTTTTCCCATGCCTGCGGAGGAAATATAACACCCAGAATGTCTATAATTCTTTATAGAATATTTTTAAAAGGTATGTGTATACGGTGCAGTGTGCACAGGAGGCTTTCAAAATCTTGTTTTCGCCTCTAAGAATACATTTTCCGAAATCAAAGAGAGCTGCATGGGGTATTAAAATATGTTTATATTGTATTGAAAATCCATCCTTCATGTCGGGGGTATAATGCACTGGCAGGATGGAGACTCTCACTTCAGTCAAATTAAATAAACGTCAAACTGGCAATGTACAGTCCTGACAACCTTGATTACACCCTCAATATGTTAGAAAATTGCTTTTTTTTTCCACATTAGGTTCTGTCCTGGAACAAATACATATTAAAAAAAGCTTCATTAACACTTTCAAATATCAGGATACACCTATATTAAAATGTATGTTCTATAACATTTTCAGGTGCTTTTGAGTCATTTTAAATGACAAATAACAGTAGCAGTAGTAGTGCGGCCATGTATTTTTTTGTTTGTGCACTGTTATCTTGTGATAACAACTTAGTCTGATGATTGCGCACTGGTTAATGTGATCGTTTTGATTTCAGCCTACAAGAGCTGCCGTGGTCCTGCTAAATGTCCCCTGTTGCAGCTGTTATCATTAGTCACACTTCTACTGTAATTATACACATACGATTATTGTCACATACCGTATATTTCCAAATAGTTTCCCGGTGGCAAACAGCCGCTAGGCATCTAATAGCCACCTAACAACCCTCACGAGCTGCTCTCTCCCTGAATGAGGAAATAATCGCCCTGCCGTTTAATCGGACCGGCGTTTAATATGCAAAATGGGATCAAACCCCCGGCGGCTATTTGCCACTGGGTGACGATTTGGAAATATACGGTATGTGACAATAATCATATGTGTATAATAACAGTAGAAGTGTGACTAATGATAACAGCAGCAGCAGGAGGCATCTAGCAGGACCACGGCAGCTCTCACATTAACCAGTGCACAATCATCAGACTTGACAATTATCACGGTAAAACAATCTTTGTTATATCGAGATAATGAGATAATTAATTCGTTATCACGAGATAACAATCTTTGTTATATTGAGATAACGAAATAATAAGTCATTATCACGAGATAATAGTGCACAAAAAAAAGAAAAAATACATGGCCATTCTCATCTTCCGTAGGCAGGAACAAAATCACTATTATAATTAATCAGTCTCCAAAGATGTTGTTGTGGCCTAAAATGCCTTAATTTCTAGGCATTTTTGGCAATAAAATTGTGGGGGCAAGTGAAGATTTTAAAAATAGTTGCAATGATTTCTCAAATTCGGAGGCAATTGTTATGAACTTTCAGTGTTTGCTGCCTTCGAGCCAGTGCTGAAGGACAGTGTCTGTGAGCTGCCTTACTAATGTTTTCTCTGCACGGTTAGCGTGACCAAGCAGCAGCAACAACCGCTGACGTCTAAACAGTCCCAAAAACTGAAACTGAAATAGCGCAAACCTGTAGTTAAACTTGTTAATAACCATTAACCATGTGTTTCTAATAGTTAGCTCTGTCACTATGTGTGTGACTTTTTCCCAGTTGCAGAGCTCACACTCTCGCAGCAGTAGTCTCATGATGAACAGAGAAAGACAGAGCAGGGCTAGGAAGGGCTGAGCTAATTGCCACGATTTGTGCAGCTCCACACCAAAATACAATTACACCAATTTTAAATGGTCAGATCTGCAGTAAAGTTGTAGTGATTGAACAAAATTACAAGGTCGTACAGAATTTAAAAGGAATTGGTGAATTTGCATTAGCTGTTGGTATCGAAACAACCCAGAGAGACCATTTCTTATTCTGTTTCTCATTTTGTTGACAAGTCCAATAAAAAGTATTTCTCTCAATACTCTGTCTGTGGTTCATAGCTCCAAACCTGTTGGTTCCTACTGAAGATGTAGATATTAAAAAAAAAAAATCCTTACAAATATATAGTTTCTTTTTCAAATAAAGCCTAGTAATTTACCAAAACAGCAGATCACTGTAAATTTTAACAAACATAACTCAGTCAGAAAGAAACAGTGCATTTGTTGGGGACTATTTTCAGATGTGGATTAATCCATGTTTGGTGCTCTCTTGAATATTTGGGGCAGCAGGATGGTGTATTTGGTATTGAGTCCAAATAAACTACAGTTGTTGTGTGTGCTGTGTGTTCATGATAATGGAGAAACATGTCACCCAGTGCAACAGGGTGGCTCACTGATATGTTTTTAGTAGTTTTTTGACAATACTTGTTAGACATTCATTGTTGGTTTTGGTCTTTTGTGGGATTAATTAGCACTAAGACAAATATAAAATATCACCTGACTTACACATTAAGATAGTAAACAACATTTAAAAAGTTCAAAGATGCTTTGAGAAGTGTAGAAGCTGTTTGTTGGGGTTGTGTTTCCACTCACAAGATGCCAGAAATTGTGTTCTGGTAAACACTCAAAACACACACACACAGTCTGCAGCAGGACATGTCTCTGGCTCTCTCCGGCTGGCACTCTGACAGCAGCATCTGCGAGAATCCGAGCGCTGCAGTGGATGACACTCTGCTCTGAACTGTCACGGGAGCAGATGGTTTATCAATTCAAAGCAAAAGAGGGAAAAATACAGAATCAGGCTTCAGAAAAGCAAACAAACAAACCACTGAGCGATCAAAGTATCACCGGCCTTTGGATCCCTTTCCTCTGCTCAAAAATGCATGAAAGGAAGACAGAGCTGTTGAAATTTATACATACAGCAGTCTGGGACTCACACTTGGAAAGGGAACCGTGTGTAGTGGGCAAATGTTTTATTCTCTTTCAGATTGATGGTTGGAATATTGCAATCCAGGCTATCTAGAGAGACACACTTTAGCTTTTTTTTGTAGACTGCATAATGTTGGAACGAGCACTAATGGAGGAGCTATTGAACAATAAAATCCATATTGACATAACAGGGGATTATACAGGATAAAATAAAAAGCCTCTACAATGTAGAAACACACAAATGAGTCCAACCTAAGTGCTGAGTTTGTTTCCATAGACAGAGTTTGAAAGTGAGTCCATAATTTATAGGAACATTTCCCTCAGGTGTTGATGAGTTTCTCCCTCTGGATCAATGTTCAAAGGTCTAAACACAAACGACGGCATGGCTTCATCAGTGAAAGTTTTCCACTGGTCTGGATCTTGAGGCGTAACCAAAATGATAAATTCATTTCATGTGCCTCAATTTGCATCTGAGGTAATGAGTTTACAATCAGTCGGATCTAATGTGATATGTCTCTCATGGTGATGCAGATTGTCACGGCAAATTGAGTTTTACACAACCTGCCAAAGCGAATGTACGGAGACGAGCACGGGCCAATCTGGCTTCAGAAATAATCTCTTATATTTCACATTTCACCCTGTGATTTGTGGAGGCCTGGACGCTCCGAGTTTATCAGTCAGGTACTAACAAGCGCAGCTAAAGTCCTTCTTAAAGGTCAGCCATCCATTGAGAGGTGTGGACTTTCTGAATAATTCATCCTCACTATTATCCTTTGGAAATTGAGAGCAGGAAATCAATTCCACATGCATGGCACCACTGTCCATATTTACTGCCTCCGTGTCTTAGGCAACATTTACTCTCTAATTAGTGGATAATCAACAAGTATAATGGATTTTACAAGGTAGAGGAGTGTAGTGCTGTGTGTGAGAGAGAGAGTTTAGTTTCTCAAGACAAATTGTTTCCAGGTGGTGGAAACACTTTTGATAGAACGCAGTCATACTTTATGACAGCATCTATGATATTGTGTCAAAGTCAGTGTAAACAAGCCTGAAAAGCTCTCCACAGTAAAATGGTACCTAGCAGAGCTGTGTTTGAGTGTTTGGGGGATATAGAGGTAAATCTTTCAGGTCTCAGAATGCTGATTGTAACAGAAATGCAGAAGATGTCTTGCTGGATTTGAACATTTTCCTTAAACGCTGGTCATCCATCCATTGTCAGTCCACCATCCGGACCTCCATTCTTACTTTATGTGTCACTGCATTAAGGGCACTTAACATCCTCCATCAGCACTGAACAGTGACACTGGACGTAAATCTTTAGGTGTGGAACAATATGGACATAATTCCTACAGTGGAGCTGTTTTCCCAAATGAACTCCAGAAAATGTCCAAAGAATCATGTCTGCTTTCCCTTTCACACATGTAGCACACAACAGGAAATTGTTCATGTCAGGCCAAGTCTCACCCACTATAAATACTGTTTGGTTTAGGCGAGCGGTGGCGCTTGGGTGGAGCATGCAGAGACATGCCTTGGACATGACATGGATTACATCGCGGTCCTGTAGCCAGTTCATAATTGGTCATACACAACAGAGTTCTTGATTTTCCCTCAATTTGTTGATTTCAGGGTTGGTGCTTTCCCACAGAAGTTCCTGAATCTTGTCATCTCTCCAATGACACATTTTTGGCGCTGTCTTGGTGTAAATGACCCTTCTTCTTCACCCCCAGAATGTTTGTTTTCTTCCTGTTTCCCACAAGCCACATGACAGAAATGTCATCAACACGCCCACTTGCTCACTGTGATTTCTCCCAATAATTACCTGCTCTATTCACGCATGGGCTCGATCAGACAATACACAGACTTTGTATTAGGGAGCTTGCAGTCTAGTCCAACTGATGTGGACATTTGCATTGTCACATACAACTCCTCCATGTCTACATAACTTCAGGTTTGCACTGCAAGTGTGAAAGGAGCTTAGGATACTGGGCTTGGTCTCACTTTGGACTCATAAAAAGAAGAACAGCTGTTGGATTTTTTTCATGGACCTACTTCCTTTTAACTGGACTTTTTGGTTTGGCTCATACCATGTCTAAATTGGTTTCCATCTACTCTTCAGGGCTCAACAATAACGATTGCCCGGGGCAAGTAAAACTCAAAGTCAGGCATGTAAACTAACAACTCACTTGCCCGATTTGGCAAGTTGCTAAAAATAGTAAAAGTTAATAACTAATTGATAAAATAAATGTATTTTAAAATGCGCTCCTTTGGCTCTGATGCAGCGGTCTCTCTGCCTGAAGTCACAGGCAAACGCTGTGTAACAATGTCCTGCCCACAGCCCCCATTGATATTATTTTGCACGACAGACGCTTCATATAATAACATAACAATATACTATTTATGGTGTTATGTCATCGTGTCATTTCTGTCTCTACATGGTCACGCGTTAACAATTCTCTGCTCTCTGTATCGCGCACGGCGGCGTTCCACCACACACACAGGTGAGCAAGCTAGTGTGTGGCTCGGCCTTATTTTCCTGACCAAGCCTGACCGAGCCCGGTGCAGTTTGACAGCTGACAAAGTTATTGTTATGGACAGTGTGTAAATAACCATCAACAGACTGCTGTTACACACAGACAAACACGCTGCTCGCACAGCAGCGCAGCATGGCACTCGGTGCTGAGCTTGTGTTGCGTTCAGGCGTTGTCACGTAAATAAACCCGGTGTTAATACAGCGGTACTGGAGAGAGGGGGGAAAATAAATAGAGGCGGGCATGGCTCAAGTAGGGCGCAAAATTATAGATGGAGAACGATTGACAGATTTTTCACTTTAAGCCCTGACACTGTCATATATGTGTAGGAATTAAGCTACAATACATGACATATGTAGTTTTAATTAATAAATACAGTGTGAATAAAGATTACATAACATAAAAATAACTGCCGTCTTTGTTAATTGATAGCCGCTTAAATTAAACAATTTTTATAGGGCAAGTAAAAACTGACTTCGGGCAAGTAGATTTCTGACCAACTTGCCCGACCGGGCAAGTGAAAAAAAACCTTAGCGTTGAACCCTGCCCTTTATACGACAGTAGCAAAACAGATTTCCTGAAATTTCTTGGGGAGCCACTGCTTGAGGTTTCTCCTGTTAGTCTGTTATCTTTTTAAAAGTACCTGCCTATCAAAGGCCTAATGACTAAACACACAAGGTTTTTTTCCAAGTCAAGTCTCCAGTTATCATTTTTATGATGACTTCAGCCTGACTCAGTTCCAAATTTCATGTCCATAGCTCTGCTATCCAGCAGTGTAAAAGCTGACTGCTTTTTATTTTACTTCAAATGCAATAAATCCCCCCACGGACAGTTCCCACCAAAGTGTTGTGTACATGAGCACTGAAGAAAATGACCTGACTCTCTTTACATGTTCCTCACAAGCACTTCACCGCAGGCTAATTTTTGGAAATAGTGGCCCTGTTTTATTGTTCTACTTCTTTTGTACTGAAATAACATTTTCATTGGAACATACGTCTACTGGAGTTATTGAACAGGAGGCAGGCCTTCTGTTTACCTCCCAGTACTAGTAAGCATAACTTATTCAAAGATGGTTCCCCTGAGAGATACACAGTGGTTAGAAGGATGGTAGAGAGAGCTCATAAATAACAGAGACAGAGAGAAAGAGAGGTGCGCCTTTGATTTAATTCAATAGGATGACCGTGATGCAAAGTGTAAATACATGCAAAAATAAGGTGACAAAAACACTGTGTAAATCTTAAATGAATGAATGGGGTGTTATATGATGCTATTAAAAGGATAAGCAAAAGTGAAGATGAGGAAGACAGCATGCTGGTAAACATGAATGTAAACAATGCATGTGAAGTCATTTTTGTAAAAAAAAAAAATCAGCTTTGTAAATGTCTTATGAGAAAGAAAATGCATTCAGCACAGTTGTTCTTGCTCGAGGAGACACACAGTGTGTTAAGTGATTAACAGTACATTCCTTTGGTTTGTTCACAAGAACACTCCACAAGCACCTTTAACCAACCGACGGCCACAAAAATGGAAATGTTCAGATTTTTTTTGTGAAAGATTTCAATTTCTCAAAGCAGTTCACCCTTCACAAAATCCTACCTCTGGAACTCAGACTCGCTAATCATAGCATAGCATCAGCCAGCTCCAACCAGAGGGCTCACTAAAACTTGGTATTTCACCCAGGGGTGGTGCCTTATGTCTTGTGTAATCTCAGAACACATGGGCTATCGATCTGATGATGATAACCCTCTGGGGGTGAGGGCCAGCTCTATAAATAATGCAAATTAAGGCAGATATATGTTCAGAAAAAAGGCAATTATAAACTCACATTGTCCGACTTTGTAGATGGGTTCCAAAATTGTATTTCGGCCATTGCACGCCGTCTCTCCACACAAACTGTTCACCTGACATTCAAAAGTGATTGGTCAGTGCTTCTCTGACTACAGCACTATGCAGAATCTGTTGATAGAGATTATTTGCTGTCTCACACAGACTGCTGTTTGCCTGATGTGGGTTCTCGTCAACTTGTATTGTGGTGTCTCCTACATTTTGGATAAGTTAGCAAAACGTGAAGATACTTCGGATACATCACAGTCGTACTGTATGACAGCATCTGTGATGGTGGCAACATGGTCAAAGTCTAAACAAGCCTGAACATCTCTGTGTCTACTCTACAGTGAAATGGTACCTAGTACAACTGTGCTTGAGTCTTTTGGGACAAAAGAGGTAAATCTTTCAGGTCTCTTAATGCTGTAACTGTCACAATGTTGCAGCAGTTGTTCAGTTGGATTTGAACATTTTCCTGTCAGGACTGCTGTGGCTTTGCAGATTCATCCTCCATGTACATCAGCAGCCTCACACCACACCACCTTTTTTTTAACAGCTCCTGTTGCACATGCAAAGACAGATCTTCATCTTCAGAGTGGAGGTCCACCTTTAATTGATTTTTCTAGTCAGTCAGTGATCTCTGACAGCCTTCCTCCATATTATAGGCCTGTTTTTTTTTCCTAGCAGAGATGTGGAAGTGGCATAAAAGTGGGATTGATTACCCAGGACTCCACTGTGAGGGAGGGCCTTGAAAAGCCTGGAATGACACATTTGGTTTTGTTTGCAACTTTTTTTTATTATTATTATTTCTAAGTTATTATTTCTTGTATAAAAAACAGTGGAAGCTCTTTGAGGCCCCTCTCATCCCTAGAAAGGCGCAAAATGGTTTAGTCTGCCCCTGCAGATGGATTTGTCTCTAAATGCAGCTAGAGTCGAGTGTGTGACTGCTTATGCTGCTGGAGCACCAACATACACTGTCATGTCTTCCCCTAGAAAGGGAAATCAGGGAAGGAAGGAAGGAAGGAAGGAAGGAAGGAAGGAATAAAAAATTTAAAAAAGCATTTAAAAACATTTTTTAAAGGTGCTTGGAGAGGCATGAATCCAGAGTGGAGGGGCAGAGGGCCCACAGAGACGGCTTACACAAAGGGACCTACTTTCCAAGTCAAGGCTCCAGTTATCATTTTTATGATGACTTCAGCCTGACTCCATTCCAAATTTTGTGTCCACAGCTGTGGTATCCAGCACTGTAAAAGCCAACAGATTTTTTTCATTTGCCTGCAAATGAAATCAATCCCCCCCACTGATGATTTCCAACAAAGTGTTGTGTACATGATCACTGAAGAAAATCACCTGACTCTCTTTACATGTTCCTCAGCATGCGTTCCACCACAGCTTATGTTTGAAAATAATGGACCTGTTTCCATCATGCTGCTATTAGGTCTATTTCTTTGCTGTACTGAAATAACATTTCCTTATTGGAACATACTTCTATTGAAATATTTACCATCCAGTACTAGTAATAGTAGTGGTAGTAGTAGGGGAGAGAGAATGTTATTTTTGTTAAATGTTGCCATTGATCCTGGTTTCATATGAGTAGAAGAACTCCACTAGCCACTACGCTAATTCATATAATGAAAAATGCCATAGGCCTGTGCTAATAACTTTAGTATGTAGTATTCGTGAGGAAAATGTGTCCACCGCATGTTTTTTGTCTTTGAATCTTGCGAGTTATAATGAAGCTGATTTGTGTTCTTGTGTTTGAAAGTGTCTCTATAAAGCCATGTTTAATGTGTGTTTTAGGTGTGTTTTGAAACAGTCAAACCTCACAGCACTTCACAGAAACCCCACCAACAACTAGTGATTTAGGGGTGTAACTGCAGAGCGACACAAACACACTACTGCACAAGCATATGTATCAAGGGGAAGTCCTTGGCATGTTGTGACCAATCATATGTCTTATGGTTGGGGGAACAATAGTTTCACACATACAGGACCTGCATGAATCAGAAAAAGCTACTAAACTGGAACTCCTAAAAAGTGCAAATGCTGTCACATTAACCAGGGATCACTGAATGTCAGTGAGTAATCAAAGTTATATCAGAGTTACTGCACTTTCTCAGCTGGTAAAGGGTAATCCTTTTAACAAAAAAGTCTCCTTTCTAAGTCATAGTTTCAAGACCACACTGATGTGAAAGAAATCAATCAAAAAATCAAGAACATAGAGTCAATTTTGTCGCATTTATTTGATTCCCAATCAGGACACTGGTGAGAACTGCTTTACCTTGTTAATATGGACTTAAAGATGCCATAAATATATTAATCATTCAATTATCTCTTAAAATTCAGTGATTATTCACAATTTTAAAAATGTTTCATTTGACAGTCCAACTATTTATACATAGTAATTTTGAATGATTGAAAGATGGGGCTTATTCAAATTGTCTCTGTCATTAAAAGGCTCTGCAAAACCTGCAGTGAAGAAGAAGACTGCAAGCTGGCAAACATGTTGTCAACAATGCAAGTTGTGGGACACTTGAAAAAAAAGCTGCAGCTTTACAAATAAGGAAGAAAATACTTTCACTACATTTCGAGCTCAAGGAGACCCATGATGTGTTACGTGATTAACACTGAACACCTTTTCTTTGTTCACAAGAACACTCTGCAGGCCACCTTTATCCAACTGACAACCCAAAATAGAAATTTTCAGATTTTTCTTAGTGAAATAGAAATTTCAGTTACAAATATCGTTGGACATGATGCAAAATTAGCCAATTGGAAATTATAACTGTCAACAAGTGCTTTTCATGATAAATGTGCTCATCATATTGCTTAATATAGAGACTTTAATGGTAGAAGAATACAATTTTGCATTTATAAAAATTGTGTTCGGTGATAGTACTGATGATTTGTTCTATGCTCATCTGAGTCACCTTCAATTATTACGTGCCCTTAACTATGTGGGGGTTTTTTTGTTTTTTTTTTGCCTATTGTTTTGCCTCTCAGGCTACATACAAGCTCCACCTTTTTGTTAGAAGTTGTTGGACCCGTTGTAACAACTGGTCAGCCAGATGAGAGTGGACTCAAAACGCACGACTCTGGAGACAGTTCAGGTAAAATAACAGTCTTTACTGGTCAAAAGGTAGGTTCAGGTCACAGAAGGACTACCAGTGAAGGCAAACAAATCCAGTGGAGATAAGGCAGAGGCAGAGTCAATCAACAGGCTAAATCCAAAACACAAAGAAAAGGACACTGAGAAACAAAAGGAGAGCTGCATGTGGTGGTCCATCCCAGTTCCCTTAGTCAAGAGGGCAGGGAAGATAATTCATCTCATAACGTACCTAACTTTAGTAGATCATAACAAATCAGGAATGGAATTAATTTGCAGATGTTCCAATTCAAACTGAGATCAAACGTTTCTATGGATGTCAGTTTTTGAGCCATGATTAATGCCAAACTGTGGCAAGAGACGGTCAGGCGTTTTGTTTCAAGCTGAGCTGATTTTCTCTAAAACTTTTGTCCCCCCACCCACTGGTTAAGAGTGAGGAGTCAACAGTCAGACTGTATAAAACAATCAATAAAACAGGTAATTCAACAATTGTGATTCACTGCAACCCAAAGAAGTCCTTGAGCATACAGTCATACATGTGCACGCAGCTGATTGGTCCAGTAGTTTGCCAGATTAGCTGCAGACAGACACAAGGTCAAATATATGATTTCCTTCGAGTCTACCTGGAGGAAATAAAAAGTTAACCACAACTTCTTATTTGCTTGATGATTTAAATGTATATAAATAAAGAAAATAATATTTACTTGTTTGAGTAGGATTTTCCCAAAGTCTGAAAGCAGTTATATTAGCTATTAAAATGATGGTATTTCTAATGTCAACATTGTAAGTTAACAGACCATAAGCTGTTTGCTATTAATATCCTATTTTTCTTTGCTGTGTTTTATGACTATTTGCAGCTGAAGTGACCCATTTTCCTCACAGTGATCATTAAAATTCATTAAACTTTCATCTGATCTGCCTCTAATTTAAGACACATATGACAAATCACCTACCAGTCCTGCCGTATAGGCGTCACTACATCCTCTTGAGACGTGTGAAAACCTGCTTTTTGAAAACCCAGCTCCTCCATAGCAACCAGGCAGCCCGACAGAGCCAATCACATTCCGGCAATCATCTTTTGGCCCTTGTGGGTGGCATTTTAAAGAGCCTGTCGTCACAGTGGAAGGAGAGGGATAATGGTGAGAGAGCACTCCGTCGTGGCCTATGGCATATGTAGCAGTGATGTACAGAGGAGTGTGTGAGCTCCCCGGTTACCTTCGGATGTCCTTGAAGAGACTGTTGATGTCATTTTCTGCCCACACAACATCAGTTCCCTTTAGCCTCCCTCGCTTTCATTCTTCCTGCACAAATACACAGTGTGTGGGCCTATTGTGTGTATTTGACTGAGTGTAAAAATACATCCTGTCGTCGAGTGATTAAACTCTTCACCTTCACTCTTCACCGTTAATTTACAGGATTTCTAGAAAAAACAAATAAATTAATTAATTACATTTGCTGGAAAGTCAGGCCAAGCTGCACTCAAATTTAAATAAAATGTGCATAAATCAAAATCAGTTGCGAAGTCTGAGGGCATTTTGTTGTCAGTGCCACTACAGCAACAGCTCTACTATTCTCAGGCTGGAGTAAATAGTGTATTTTGATGCAGATCCAGATCTAGATGCAGATTTGCCAATATTTTCATCATTAAAATAATGAATCATAAAGACTGAGCAGTGTTGGCAGTGGAAGTATGAGATGTTGCAGTGCTTCCTTGAATATTCAAAGACTCAGGGCATTTAAAGATTTGTTCATCACATACATAATTGTACACACAGTGTGAAGTGAATGACGCCCTCTCCATAGACTATTGTACAAGTATAGGATAAGAATGGAAAAGATCATGGTTTGGCTAAAAAAAAAATTTGAACATTTGCTACATTAACTTTTTGGATTCACAAGTGACACAACCAGCTGACTCACAGACTTTGTAGTACATCACATGACTTCCTCCTTTGCTCCTGTCATAACTGCTACGACCACTAGATACTGCCGCATAACAATCAATGTAAATATGGCTCGTAACAAGTTGCTTCCACAGAGAACCTACATATATTGACATATGGCTGAGCTTGCTGAGATGCATGTTAGAGCTGGGTTAATTTCTGGTTTTGCCAGTCCGGTCTGGTGTTCATGTTTAAACCGGTTTGGTTTTAGGTAAACTGGCTGAACCAGCACATGACACGTTCTGGCAAATTGAAAACTAGCTTACTTCATCAACCTGTGCTGACAACATCACGGTGCTACTGTAAATCCAACTTGGGTTGCAGTAGTAATAAGCAATATGACAACATGAAGGAGATCAACTTTCAGTAAGAAGAGCAGCACATGTTGTGTTTATTTACCAGAAAGTTGATATGTTTTTGGGGTGACTGGATGAAACACGGCAGAGTTATTCTCTCAAGAAAACTTAAACTGTGTCAATATGCAACTCTTTGGATTTGAAGCCGAAGAAAAAGGGGGCCTACTTAGGTGCCAGCGACACAGTGCACCGTTTTGAGTTGAACTTTTTTTGTGAACCCCTTTTCTATTTATTTCTGTCCTTCACTTTGAGGACCAGCTAATTTGTCATTCATTCATTCATTCATTCATTCAAACCTTTATTTAAGAATCGGGAAATCAACTGATCCTCATTTTCTGTGAGCATGAAAAAAGACATAAAAAAACAACCAACAAGCAAACAGAGAACCATCATGCATATCAATTAAAACACATGAAATCATACAAAACAACAAACAATATCAATAAATGATCACTAAAAGTAGAAATACAGGGTGATAAAGATGCCAGGGAGTAGATGTATAGTTAAAAGCATTTACACTGAATTAAACAAGATCAGAAATAAAGCTTTATGAAGTTGAAATTTAGAATTATCTTTACAATACCTCTTTTTAACTCAAAAACCAAAATAAGGTGGCAGCTGACTGGAGGGAGATCACCAGGGAGCTCAAAGTTTTTGGTAAATGGCCATTGCTGATAACAAGCTTGGCTACTGGCTGTTGGCTATAGTGTATGTCATTTCCAGTAAATATCACAATATAAAACATGTGTTTTCTGTTTTCAAAAAGTAATATAATGACCGTAGTAAGATAGCAAGTTGGCTACTCACCCGTCTTTGAAGTGGTTACGTCCCCAGTCTGATCTGACAGCTGATAAGTACGTGGACAGGGAGCTCCGACGGTCTCACTCTGAAGTTGTCAAAATCTGGTGCTTGGGCAGTGACTTGTGGCGTCAGAATGTAACAAAAAAAGACGTCCTTTAACGTCTGCATGATATGCGGCCAGTTGCTGTTATAGTTTAATCGTGCCCATCTGTATCAGAGGGAAACACAATGAGACAAAGACGAAAATTAAAGCAGTGAAAGTCCATGGATAGGTTCAACAAACACCATCTTTCACTCGAGAGAGAGAGGTGTTTGCATCCTGTAAGATTGTAAAGCCAGACCCTGTTCTTTTTTCATAACTCTGACCACTTCCACTTCCTGTATCTTGCAAGAAGGGAACTTAACACAGTGTCCCTGAACATCAACAACAATGCACCCAGGGTACCTTGCATGTCCTATGTGGATGTGGAAAGTCTGTGACAAGGTCAGAGTGATGATGTAATGTCTGATGTCAATGTTAGGACACATTGTCTCAGAGCAGCTGGTAAGTCAACTAACACCTGACAAAATTTGGTATACTGGTCAGGTGGTTGGCTTTGAATTTTTTTTACATCAGCCCAACCCTTATGCATGTATGTGTATCTAGGGCTATATGTTTAAACAAATGACTCAATGGAATTGAATTAATGCAAGTGTATAATGGAGTAGCACAGTATGCAGGCTCCAAATTCAGTTATATTTGAATAAGATGGAATACTGTACATCCTTGTAGCCTGCAACTTGGTGGGCAGGGTTAAAAGGTCTGAGATGTGTTTGTTTAGTTACATTTAAATTAACCACTAACATATTCTTTGGATGTAATTACCTTTTTACTTAAGCTGACTCTACAAGGACCATGCTGTGTTACCAGATCACAAAATGAAGACTGATTGATTAAACAGTTGCTGATTGTAATTTATTTCTAAAGCCAATCACCAGTCAGACGGGGTCATGTGGGCGTCGTGTTGCTTCAGCAGATCTCTTTGATGTTTATTTCCTTTAGACTTTACAATACCAGAGCTTTATTTGTTGTTATGGTGTGACGTTGAAATTTCACTTTTTTTTTTCATGCAGTCTGGCATGTATCCATATAATTAATTGCTTTACAACCACTGAGAGTTGAACAACGTCCCCTGGCAGCAGTTCCTTCCTCATTCCTGCACAGTTATAGCAGAACTACAGTCCCTTGTTCTCGTTCCCTCTCGCTCTGACAGCTCGCCTGATGAAGTTAACCTGAGAATCTGGGTAATAAATCAAGGCACCTTGGTTGTCCACCTGATAACACCTCATACTCAGCAATTATCTGCTGAATCAGATTGGTCACCGTAAGTCTAGGGAGCCATAAATCTGCAGCACCTTCTGATCTCTGAGATACATCCAAGGGAAATGAGCACGGCGACGAAGCTGCTGACTTGTCACTGTTTTTTTCCTCCTCAGGAGAGAACAAAGAGAGGTTATAGAGTACAGAAAATGTATGTTGAATGAAAATCATGTGAAGTGTTAGACTACAGGGTAAACACAAAGCTCTGCTGAATATGTTCTATAATGAACCGACTGCAAAATATGGCTATTCTATGTCATCAGCCACAGTGGGAATTAAGTTTCCATGCTGATGACCTCAAAGAAATACCTTTTAACACTTTCAGCGGACTTAATTGAAACCAATTCCACTGCGATGCTGCTCACTGCAGCAAATTGGTTTCACTTAGGAGCGCTGACAATGGTACGGAGGTGCTAACTGGGATAAATATCCTCTACAAGTTACTAGTGGAGTCAAATAATGGACCAAAACTAAAAAATGTCACTGTTTCCTTTGAGCTGGGCGGTCAACTAACAAGCAGCTCTTTAAATCACATTGACAGCTCAGCCACATCCATCACCCACATACCCTCATCTCCATGCCTGACTCATAACCTTCATTTAAATTGCAACTCATGGTACAATTCATAGGCGAGCGCCTTTAAGTATCAGTCCAGCGCGGGTAGACTGGAGTTGTTTTTGTACTCGGTGACAAAGCACTCCCGGGCCCACCTCCTCTATTTCACCGCTGCATGGTTCAGTGGTGCAGTTAGAGGTGATAAATGATTTATTTTCCTCAGTGTTCACCACAGTTGCTCAACTTTGCCCGAGCTGTTTCCACTCATAACACTGTATGATTTATGTGGGAACATTCAATTCTCTAACTTTGGGCTTTTCTTTAATGCTCTGCTGCGTGGACTGCAGTGGATGATACGATATAAATCCACGACTTCAGCTGCAACAAAACAAGGCAATAGTGAACATATTGTTCCTGTTGAATAACGCAGCTGTCCTCTGGGTCAATCTGACAAGTGCTGCGCCTTGATTTCATGTGGAGGTGCGCTGCATCCCTCACCACAATCAGTGTGATTATTGAGGTGTTAGGTTGCCATGGAGAAAAGCATCACTTGACAACATTTCTGCAAAATTGGATCAGCGGATTCGGCTACGTCGTTATGACAAATCAAAAAATTAACAAGCAAAAAGTGCGGTGTGGATGATTAGAGTAATTTGGAAAATGGCAGAACAGCGAGCTGACGTGCTCACCACTAATCTACCAACAAAGGATTAGTGGCATCTGCTATATTCTGCTTCCCCAGTGATTTTTCTCCCCCCAAACACCTCAGCTGAACCAGGTACAGCAGACAAGAATAATTTGTGCAAACTCAATCCTACAGTTCAGTTCATCAGAAAATTGTCATTTATTCCAAATGGCAGAAAAGGCTCTATTCTCTGATGGAGCAGCAACGAAGATTAAACCGTAAACACACCGTACAGAATTCATTGATGGTGTTGTAGTCATTTGTACAGATGGAAAGAGACAGTAGCTGTGTGAGGAATGGAAAAAAAAGAGTTTGGGAAATAAGCTGAAACCCTGCTTTCTTTCTTAACTCCACACAGCTGACCAATCACAACCCATCTGAAATGGATGCGAATGTCAGATTGTTGGCTTCAGATACTTTCAAAGGCAAAATACGTGCTTTGGCCACGTCCTCTACAATAGCTGGGTTACAGTACGTGCACACCAATATTCCGCTATTATTCAGAATATGACAATATTCGGAATTTGATGTGGCTCATGTAAACAGCATATTCCATTATTCCCAATTACGCCTTTTCCCAAATTAAGCGTTAGTATTATTCAGGTTTTAATAGAATTATTTGGGCATGTTTTTTAAAAAATGTGCTCAGTTTCAGAGGGGGAACCTTTTTTGTGGTTGAATTTCTTTACCAGGCCTGGAACAGAAGCAGAGCATTTTGTTTGAGGGCTGAGCAGTAAAAATGTACTTTGGATTGTCCACTGCAACGTCATTGTAATGATGTCTTGTAAAAGCATGAGAGTTGGGCACGTCTGTGTACATGACAATCGACCAATCAATATACAGCACATTCGGAATGAGCATCTCAATTGGGGTTTTTTAATGCAGTTTGCCACAAGCGACCTCCTGTCTGTTTACAGTCAACTCTGTGCATTGTCATGGATATGCTGTACACAAACCAACTCGCCAACAGTTTGCAAGGCTGAGGTAGAAGTGCATACCCAAACAAAAGCCCACATTTCTGGTAACAATAAGAAACTCACCTACTTTTAAACATGATGAAATTTTCAAGAAGGAGGCTGAAGGAATAAAGGAGGGAGGCTGTGTTCATATGATTCAACAAGTCTGTCACTGGTAGGAAACTTAAAAAAAATCCTATGTTGATGCAAAGAAGCAAAATGACAAGCAACTGCAGCCAGTACACTTATCTAGGCTATATTTTGATGTATAACTGACATGTTGGGCACACCGTTTGGCTGCATGTAAACAGGAATATCAGTGGAAATTTGACCGATCTGCATGAAACTCGGTGAACATAATCTAGGGACCAATATCTAAAGCTCCCTCTTGGCAAAAGTTGGAAAACTTACTAAATGACCACATATAATCTGAAGGGAGCCCTCCATTATTGACCCCATCAAACAAAATGGGGGCGCTAGAGAGCTAATTTCTTACCTAGGCCTAACCGCCATATCGATTTTTACTAAACTTGGTAGATATGTAGAACAGGACGCCTCAAGGTGACTGGAGAAATTTAACTCTAATTGGTAACTGGGTGGCGCTATAACAACAGAAAAATGCTTAAAAATGGCTAAAATGCGACCGATCGCTGTGGCTCCCCCTGTGGCTGAATTTTTTCTTTCTTTCTAATTTTTGGTATGACTATGGTATGCTGTTGCAATAAGGACTAGCCGCACCTTTCCCATGTGAACTACCAGTGTGCCCCACTTGTAAGTCAATACAACATATAAACACTTTAACTGTCTGCCTTCCAACGTGCTACCTCAACTACTAATGTACAGTTTTAGCCCAGTAACAATCCCACTATTGGCAAATGGTACTACTGTACTTTCAATAAAGCAATCATACTATCAAATTCCCCAAAACTCTGTCTGAATACATTGCTCTTTTTAATGGGTTCAGTTGACTATTTAATCTGCAATTTTATATGACCTGCATCCCAAACACATACCATATGAAACTGCACGTGGGCAACTGTGCACTCAATGGGTATGGACTAGTTATATAAATTTTTAAAGCTGCATGAGTTTATATTTTTATATCAGGAATGTGTCAAATGGCAATTAGTAACATGAAATGGGTCACTTAGGCTCTGTTCACATTACAGAGAACAGTTCCAAATATTTCACCAGATCTGACCTCTGACTGTTCACAGTCATGTTTGAAGTGATCAACACCTGACATCAGTGTGAACAAATTTCTGCCCTGAGCCGATGTGACTGATCGCTGTGGCTCCCCCTGTGGCCCAATGTGTTTTTTTTACCTCCGCCAAGGAGGTTATGTTTTCGCCGGCGTTGGTCTGTTTGTCTGCAAAATAACTCAAAAACTTATGAATGGATTTTGATTACATTTTCAGGAAAGGTGGATAATGGGACAAGGAATAGATTATAAAATTTTAGTGGTGATCGGTTGAAGCAAAATGAATAAAATAATAAAAAAGTCTATCGTCTTACAGCCTCAGCAGGAATTCCAATTTCTAAAGACGGTGAAAATAGTGCCATCTGGTGGCCGGAAAGCACATCTTGTTCTATTTGCTAAATATTGTTGTAATTCTAAAGTTGAAATTAATGTTCTGTGTTGGAAAAAAAGAAAGTGAAAAACACAAAAAAAACATATTATATTCTGTGTTGGTACAAAATAAAAACAAAATAAATACACCACAGTGTCTCCATGGTGAAGGCATATATAACCTAATAATGATAGTGATGCAAATAACCTAATTGTGATGCAGGCTGCAAAATCTGATGCAGGGGGGGGGGGGGGGGGGGGGGGGATATCACCTACTTGACGGAGGTCTGCATTCTCTGAGTGCTTTTCTAGTCTTTTTTTTTTTCTTTCTATTTTTTGGTGTGACTAAGTCATGATATGGTATGCTGTACTCAATGGGTATGGACTAGTTCATTATGAATAAACTTCTGTAAGCAATTGTGTTATTTAGAAAAAAATGAGGATTGCAGAGTCTGTGTTACATTCTCTTGAGTTGTAAGACAAATCAGGGAAAATGTTGTAATATACATGATGAATAAATAATCAAACAAATTCTACTGACCCAATTTGTAATACTAAATCAATCAATTGTACTGAAAATGACTTTTCCTGCATTTTCTGCCAGCCACAGACTGATCTGTATCTGTTCTGCGTTCCAGTCCTGAGTCTATTAAACGGCTCTGCAGCTGAGACGAAGCAGCAGTTACCTCGGTGTGCTCCTCCTCCGTGTCAGCAACACTCACAACCAGACAGGACATCCTGCTGGAAGTCCCATCTTTCAGTTCACACACACAGATTCCCTCTGATGCAGTCACCAGCCCCCTCGTCACATCCGAGTATTTCTGTGTTTTTGCCTGAACCGCTCTGATCTTGTTGCTGTCAACATTGATGTTCTCTTTGGCCAGTCCTTCTCCTCATTATGCGTGACCTCCTCCCTGTTTGTCTGCACCTGCCCTTGCATCCTGCCCTCCGCTGTCTGTCACACAGCATAATCATATTCACACAGTGGAAATCACATTACATATTAACTGCCACAGTGGAAGGGTTCAGGGCAGCGGCTGGACAAGCCTAATGAATGCCTAACCATCAAAATGACAGTGATAATGGCATGAAAAGAGCGTCCCAAAAATAACTCCTCAACCCGTCCTCCTTCTCCTGCTCCTCTGGGCGACAGGTAACACGCACTCATCTGTCACACTGTTACCTCTGTCCCACATCCAGAGCAAGCGAAATCACAACACTGTCACTACAGGGTTGTTTCTGATGCCGTCCATCTCTGACATGATGCTTCTAATGCTGCTAAAAAAATGTTCCAAAAACACTTCACATGAGCATCATCTGATCTGCCACCTTTAAGGTTAAGTTGTGTTTACCTACTGTATCCAGTCAACGTGTATCAGAGTCAGGTTCACACGGCTAGTGAACAATAACACGGCTAGTGAACAATAACACAAAGCATCAGGAAACATTTCTGCTAAAGAGCTCAATGGTAAAAGAAAAATAATCTGACCTTATGGAACAAGTTTGTTTTGGTCTCACTCCCTCTGACTTCAGCTGTGTCCTTTTTCTTTCTTGACTTCCTTTTCTCTTCTCATGTGCTGAGCTGAACCACCAATCAGTGATTTCATTCACCAACAGGCTCCGCCATCTCCCACGCAGAATCAACATGCTGAAAAAAAGCAGACGAGGGCCGATGAGGGCCAATGGTGCAGGACACATCGCAAAGACTAGGGTGACAGACACTTACGGACGGCCAACATCTGTCGCCCTAGTCTTCATGGTGTTGACTGGCAGTTCAGCTCAGAAAATGAGAAGAGGAACGGAAGTGAAGAAAGAAAGTAAATAAAGAGCTAAAGTCAAGAGGGCATGGGATAAAAACAAATTTGTTATTATTAGGTAAGACTTTTTTTTTTTAATCCATTGAGCTCTTCAGCAGAAACCTTTCCTGATGGTTTGCGTTATTGTTCACAGGCGCATGTAAATATGCTCTGTTCTTTCAACATTGCAATGTTGTTAATGTGCTAACTGGCTAACAAGCATCAAGACGCTCTTCCTGTTTCCCTTTTTGAATGACGGATACAGGCAATGGCCGTCTGCTGGTGTGGAGAGTTATTTCCTCTCACACAGGCAACGAACATGCGTGCTGGTTAGCCTTCGGTTGTCATCCTTGTGGTGTGTTCATGTGCAACCTTTTGGCCGAGACACAGGGGACGCGAGGCAACACAGCAGTCAGCTTTCATAGCCACTAGTTGTGTGATGTCGGTTTGGTGTGTCTGGGTGTTTAGCCATCACACGAGCATTAAAATCGGGAGTACAAAGTCATCCAGTGGGCCAGATTGGACTCGGGTGGTCTGGCTTTTGCCCACAGGCTGTTTGTTTGAAACCCCTTACTTAAACCATTTACATTTTTGTACAAGAAGTTATTTTGTTGAGCAACATTTATGCTCCCACTGAAATGTATTCAAACATTAACTATGCAGTCTAAATACAATAACATTTCTCCATGCTTCATCTACTTCTGTATAATCATTATCAGTATCTATATCTTTAAACCCTGTATAGACTCCGCTCGGTTCCCACAAGACATTTCTTAGTTTGTTCACAGCACATGATGGAATGACTCTGCGGATTCTTCTCCCCAGCCTGCCATGCATCCACCATGTAAACTGTCCATATGCGCCACATGTGTAAGACCTCAAACCAGAATTTTAGAAACAGATACACCATAAAGTTGTGAAAGAATTATATATGATGTTTGCCTTAACCTGTAAACCTACTAAAGCCTTCACACAAAGGACACATTGCAGTTCATTTTTTCATCACTTGTGTGTGCGCAGATGAACAGTTACAACTGAAACTACACAAACCTCAATCCCCTACTGTCTAGAATTACAAACATACCACTTCAAATAGGACAATAAAATGAAAACTCACATGAATATTTTACACTAACATCTATGTTTTTCTCTGAGGACTTAAGATACTGACTGAGGCAAATATAAAATTTTATCTCTTTAGAAACACTATGTACTTCTCCTGTAGATATGTATCAGGACAACTGCTTGGAGTTGTCCTGAATCCTGAATCCTGCCCTGATTGTCCCGAAAATTATACGGAGGTTGCCGGGGAGGTCAGATACCTGCGATACTTTTGATTTATCATTTTTATTTCTCTTGTTCTCGTGGGGTTGTTCATTGAAGGATTTATTCTGCCTTTCAACTTGCATTTATTGAGAGATTTACATTCTTGTGAAGCATTGTAGCAGAGATAAACTGAGTGACACTTGTTGAATGACCACATAAATATGTAATGACAAGAGAAATTCAAACTGAAACTATCTTCACTGTGATTTTCACTCTTTGTAATAAGAAAAACGTCACCCATATTTGATGTACATTGCCACGAGTCATTCTTGGTAATGCAGGTTGAACATGTTAAAAACTTTTATATAGGGGCTACTGTATTGAGAGGGGATGCTGTTCTAAACATTCTTATTACTTTTAATATAATTATTAGATACATTTGACCATGCCGGTTGTGTCACAACAGTAAATTTGACTGCAACTTTGTTGGTCCCCCCAAAAGATTGTTCTTGAGAAATATTTCTCTTTATTGTCCCCCTAACAATTAAATTTCTGCCCTTACTTGAGAAGACTAAAGTGCTTGGTTAAGGTTAGGAAAATGCTACTGTCGTGGATAAAAGAGACCAATGTTGACTGTTGGTGCAAGGGCCGCCGTGACCTCCGTCAAAGTCGAACACTCTGGTGACCCGACCATCCACCTCAACCTCCTCCCTGGAGATGTTTTGCAATGGTGTGGCATCATGTGACTTCTGCCCTTGCAGCTGAGAGAGGACAGCTGTTACACTCCCAACTGCAAGAGGTTACTTGTCAGGAAAACACAGTCCTGCTGTCATGGTGTTTGTCAAGTACATGTCAGATTATTCCAACCTGTCCTCACCAGAAACTTGTCATATCTTTTGCATGGAAATCAAATCTAACAGTATTGAATACTTGTAAAGAAAGTATCAATCCACTGACATCTTCAGGTCAAAGCTATTGGGTATTGGTCGAAAACCAAAGTGTCACTACAGCACAGATCAATTAAGTCAAAAGGTCTTCGGTATGTGTCAAGCTGATGAGCAGAGGGAGGGCTGAAGTTTGATGGGGTCAATGTGATAACTAAAGCAAAGCTCACATCACCCAGACGATCCAAAGCCGAGTGAATATTCATTAAATTCTCCACAATAAGAGAGAATTTAATCTGCCAATTTAATTATGAGGCCGGCGCACAGGAAGGCTTTGGTCTAGATTCTATTTCCCCGGGAGATTCGCCCTCTATCCCCGACTCCCACGATGAGAAAGACAGAGAGAGAGGAAGAGAGAGCTGCCATTTGACCAGCAATGAAGGTAGACATGGCCTCGCTGCACATACCAGAGGAAGAATAATGAGTGAAGGATGAGAGGAGAAGGAATGCAACTACACAGCAGTGTGGCCATTACCCCTCTGCATGGCCTATTATACTGAGAAAACAAGCAATATCCCCACACCCCAAATTAGGACACCAGAGAAACAGGAAGTTATTGAGGATGGGAAACGATATTCCTGAGCGGGATGCAGTGTCAGTAATAGCATTCAAATAGACTTTTACAACATGGTTTCATCTCAGCTTCTTTGCTCTATAATGTGTAGTGAGTGGCTGGACAATAAGAGGGGAGGCTGGCTCTGAAGCAGGCCAAAAGGGACTGAAGTACAGCGCTGTCGCTGCTTTGAGAATGTGTAAACATATGTAGCAAACAAATTATGCAGCAGCAATCTGTCTCGTCAAGAGACTCGTCAAGTCTCATACAAATAAAGGTAACATAAAAACAAGAAGTAAGAGTACATGTGTGAAATGAGGCAATTTTACTACTCAGTGAAGTTCTTTAAAAGATTTTTTACCCTAAACTCCAGAGATCATCGAGAAAGGCTGCGCCGTATTATGGTACAGTATTATGTATGAGACTGCCCCAGGTTGTGACCGCAGAGCGAGACCCAAAATTTACTGCGAAGGAATGTGAAAGTAGTTCAGGAAAAAAAAAATCACCATGACCCTTTAGGGGCTCCGTAGGGATCAGATAAAAGCTTCAGCAGCTCAGTGCAGCTTCTGTATGATTAAATGTGTTGAAACCGCTGGAGCTGCTTTTCTCTCTGTCTCAAGTGACAGAATGAGCAACGGCTAATTTCAGTGTTTAACTTTAGCTGTCAGCTATCACTGCAGATAGACCCTGTGGAGGCTGTCCACAGACCCCTGACTGACACAGCGGCGAGGATTGTGCGCCAACATGTTCTCAAATATGGCTGCTTGGTCAGTACACCTCCATTCTCGGAACCCATCAGCTGTAATCTGCGTCTGACTTCCGGCAGACGGTGATACAGCCTCTGGGGGCAGACCCCCGATTTTTTGGCATTCCGGTTTGATTTGGGCGGAGGAGGCGAATTTCCGTTTCCGACTTCCGTTTATATATAAGTGCCGAACCATTGCGATGGATTCAGAGTACACCTAGTACATCTCTAACATCAGTTTTGGACGGGTCAGTTTCCGTGTTAATTTTCACTTGTTACGTACAAAATTGTCAAAATAAACCTCCATCTGCACCACAGACTGTAGAAAATGATCATAGCTACCGTGACCTCACCCATTGGTTTATGGACTCCCATTTCGAAGCCTCGACTTAGGCACTTGTTTTTTTGGAGCCAGAAGTGACCATTTTTGGACGAGAGGATGGAGCACCCACAGTGAGGGGGAGTAAGGTGTGGATTTGGCACGTTGGCTGTAGCAACGCCTCACAGACTGCGGGTCACTTAAGCAGACATGCCCCATAAATATGTCTGACTTTAAGCCTTAATAAAATGTAAATGACGGGGGAAATTAGCTTTAGAGACCAAAACTGTTTTTGTACCAGGCTATACATGCGTTGTGTCTTTTCAAAATACACTTCCATTTTCACAGGAAATGTACAGTTTCTGCTTTTTAGAAGCATACAGTCTTTTTCAAAGGACTTTCGCTTTTGGTTAGGTTTTTAAAAAAAAACATCACGGTGTGGCTCAACATTCATACAGGAAGCAAACACCGGGCTCCTGGATGAAATCCGCCTCCTTTCCTGCCCACCCTATAGAGACTTTCCAGCTCCTTAAATTCTGTAATTATTTGGCAGCGTTTCAAACTGATGCTGTCCGGCAGTGTTATACACTGATGCTGCGTGGTGGCATATCATACCAATGTGAAAGGATGCCTTTTTGCATCTGTGTCTGACACTGAAATTGCAGACCAAGCAGCGGTATTTGATGACTTCAGGATAAGAATGGGTTGCATTTTAACAAGGGGTCTATGTGAATGGACTTGATTCTGGAGCCAGCCTCAAGTGGCCTGTCAAGGCACTGCAGTTTTTGGTACATCTACGTTGGCTAACTTAACTTAACAAGTACATCACTTGACGTTTATGTCACACCAGTAACTACTGTACATTACGTGGCTGAATAAACTTAAGTTCACTTTTGGTTTCACACGGGACGTGAACACAATGTCCTACTGACTTTGACGGCAGTGGACATGTGTGGGATATTTTGGCTTCATTTTTATACAGATGGAGAAAGTAGAGACATATCGTCCAACTTAATATTATGTCCGACTTTACTTTTTAGTCTATGGTTTGATCCATTCACCATTCATCCCTCCTGCTGTACTCAGACTTTCTCATTCCTGCTATTATGCTACTGCAGTGAATGGGATGACTTTGGAGAAAGTTGAAATCCCAGATTCAAAATTCAGATTCAGCTTTATTTGTGTCCCTGTAGGGCAATTAGTGTTGCAGTGCATCTCAAACCAATGCTGTTAGGTGCCTTTTGTGTCAGTAACAAAAGCCAAGGGTCGCTGACCAGGCTGCTGTATTTGAATGAGAAGGGGTTGTGTTTGCATTTTGGAGAGATCTTGAGCCAATCTGGCTCAAATGCTTCTTGGATACACCAAAGATGCAAGACATTATGACACAGCATCACATCACTGAATCCTTAGATAAGTATGTAATTACTGCAAAGTAAAAATAAAATCCTGCTGAGTAGAAAAGGCATCAAAGATTTTTGAATGGGTAGAAGCAGCAAGATCATTCTTGGCTTTTATGTGCCGAATGTTTTTTACTCATACCTAGACCTCGAGTACAAACCCCTAAAACATCTCTACCCACCAGTGGGCCAGTCAGCACAAACTCATGCTGCGCAGCCAAACTTTGTTCAAACACACAGAACTTTGTATTTAATTCTCGTGGAGCTCCAAAAGTTTCCAAAGATACCAAAATTCTGAATTATGGAATATTTGATGGAATGATGCAGCCATAACATAACCATAACCAGTCTAGCATGTTGGCTTTTTAATATTTTTCAACGTGCATCTTCATCTCAAGACCAAACATATCTTTCAGCGCCACACAACTAACTGCATGGGGGTGTTTTTTCCTCCACCCTCTCTTCTTCTTCTGTTTGAACTCAGCTTGAAATTTATCTTGAATGTGTCTGTCATATTCAGCCTCCAGTGCACATCCAGGCTTCCTGTGCTTTGAGACACTTCTGTGATTACACTGGACAGGCAATACTCTGCGTGTGCTGAGCTGCTGATTGTGAGAGGCGAGAAGAAGAAGATATTTGTAGCAGAAGTGATTTACTTCAGTTGTCTGTCTCTGTGGATTTCTGTGGAAGTTGTTCTCTCACTTGCTCGTCCTGATCTGCGCACTCTGCAGGAGTCCAATCAGTGATTCTAATCAAGGGCCCTATACAGCAAAACACAGGGCATTATAGTGTACACACACACTGTCATTACACCTACAGCATCACCTTAAGACACTGTGGAGATGGAATGCTCATTACATACCAGAAAACTTTGTTGTTCTCCTGATCTTAACATTAGTATGGCAAAATATGTTAAGTTTGAGTAAAGTTGCATCATGTAAATGTATTTATAGATTGCATTTAAAAATGCACACTGACTGAAGTGCTGTTAAAAAGACATTTACAAGACTAGAGAGGCTATAGTCATGCTAGCAGCCCTGTAAGACTGTTTTTAGGCACAGTGGTGCTAAAAGTTAAATGCTAACATCAGCATGCTAACATGCAGATACAAAGTCTACCATCGTCACCATTTTAGTTGCTTTTGCTAATTAATATTAAATACAAAGTACAAGCTGCTGGTATGGAAACAGCACTGAACAGGACTGCAAGGCCCCGCAAAGAGTGGTTTGTTCAGCTGTACACACTATAAGTGCCGCTCTACCCTACATAAATATTGTTTACACCAGGTGCTGCAAGAATAAGGCCAGGAGAATCATTAAGTATCCCAGCTACCCAGATAACAGCTTTTTCACCGTACCTGTTACACCAAGCCAGCACTAAGAGACTCAGGAAGAACTTCCACACTCAGACATATATTTATTAATATTGCAGTGTTGTAAATGCACAAACTGGTATTGAAATTGTAATGATATGATTTCATGTGACAAATAAATTGAACTGAATTGAACTGAAATTGATTTGAACTGTAAGAGCTGATCTCATTCAGCTGATGCAAGTGCGACTTGAGTGAATTAACTCCATGCTTCATTTCTGATCATTCAGCAGTCGTTTAAGTCATTAATTGAGCAGAACCAACAGACACTTTGATTCCAGCTTCTAAAATGCTGCTTTTCTCTGTTTTATATTATTACAAATTGAATATGGACTTTGAGAGTTGAAGATGTCACGTCTGGGCTGTTTTGATTGATCAGTAAAATACATAAATGAGACATTAATCGATGATATTAATTTTTTCTCTAGAAACCACGATCCCTAGACCAACACTGCTAGTTTGGTTAAAACCACTACACAGATTTATTGTTATCCTATGCAGTTTTGTTGTGAAGAAGTGTCAAAATCATTGAGAAATGACTTGTCAAAATCAGCTCATCTGTCTTCTTCTCATGTGAGAGGCTTGAGCATTAAGAGATGCAGAACGTGTCTATTTCAGCTCATCTTAAGTCTTTACCAAACCTAAGCAGGGCAGCAGAGGAGCTAACGAGCAAAAAAGGAGTTCAGATCCCAGGACGCTAATGCTTCAAACTCTGAGCAAATCAGCATTAAAACTGCATCACTGCTGTTGTGTCTCTGAGCTGTCTTCTCATGATGTATATGTTTTCTGTTGTTGGTGGAAGATTTTAGACGACCTCCTGTCCAGTTTGCTGCTGTGACATCAAATTTAAAGATCTTATCCAGGGTTACTCGCACAATTGTATAAATAGATCAACTGCAAAGCTATGTAGGCCTACTGGAGGGAAATTAATGTCTCCGCTCGGACAGGCTCAGGTCCCTCGGGTCTGCCTCCACTGTGGAAATCACCAGAAATAATTCATAATAAAAGAAACTATATCAGATCTACAGTTGTTAGGATATCATGCTGAAACAGCCCAGATTAGAGAAGGTAACAGGATGACCTACTGTGTGTCTGCCGGCTGTCTCCAGGGATTACACAGGTGAATCTCTCCCTACTGTTTGTCTTCCTCAATTTTAACAGCAGGAGGTGATTTTTTTATTATAGCTGCAAACAACTTACCAAAAGGAGATCATGACAGGCAGCAGAGAGATGAACAACTGACAGTCGGATTATTTCTCTGTCTTCTCTGTCCAGTGTCGATCTCAGCCGTTGTATGGTTTTATTCAGTTTCTCACTGTTTGGTGAATGTATGATACATCGCTTCAGGGGCAGCGAGGCCAACAACAACAACTTGGAGTGTAGCAATATCAAGGGTCTACGATTTGATTTGGATTGTGAGGCAATGAGGCAGAACGATCATATTTGCTCAGTGGCTGTGCAGAGGAAAAGGGAGGATTTTAATCAAATGCAATGAAACTGTTTTTTACAGCCTCTGGTTAGGGAAGAACAAATATTTAGAGAAGTGAAAATAACAACCATGTCACTGTATGGAATTTCACAACTCAAACTGAACCTTCTAAATACATTTTTGGATATTTTACATTTATTTATTTATTTACACTTTTTGTTGTTTTGACCATTGCTCTACTTGCATGGAAATAAACCTTAAAAATATTTCTAAAAACATGATTCTAAATTCTACTACAAGTAAAATACCAAAATTCAAGACTTGACAGGGAAAGCTAGCTCTGCACGGCTCCAGTTTTTATGCCTCCACACCAGAGATAGCCGTAGTCTGGAGACATTATGTTTTCAGTTTGTCCATCTGTTCATCCGTTCTCATTCTTATGTAATATCTCAAGATTCCTTGAGAGAATTTCTTCAAATTTGGCACAAACATCCACTTGGACTCAACGATAAACTGATTGTGGTTGCCAAAGGTCACTGTGATCTTGTCTGTCCAATTTTTGCGGCACGGTGGTCCAGTGGTTAGCATTGTCGCCTCACAGCAAGAGGACTCCTGGTTCAAACCCAGGGTGGGGGAGCCCTTCTTTTGCAGAGTTTGCATCCGGGTACTCAGGCCTCCACCCACAATCCAAAGACACGCGAGTTAATTGGTGACTCTAAACTGCCCATAGGTGTGAATGTGAGTGTGAATGGTTGTCTGTCTCTATGTGTCAGCCCTGCGGTGGTCTGGCAGCCAGTCCAGGGTGTACCCTGCCTCTCGTCCAATGTCAGCTGGGATATGCTCCAGCCCCCCCTGCTACCCTCACGAGGATGAAGCGGTTACAGAAAAAAAATGGATGAATTAATTTGATGGTCAAAGGTCACTGTCATGTCACAAAACATACTTTTTTTTGCATAACTCAAGAATTCATCCACTTATTATGAAAGCATTTCAAACAGATGTCTAATTGGATAAAATGATGAAGTGGTGAAATTCTATATCGAAAAGGTCAAAGGGCAACTTCACTGTAACATCATAATGTTCTCTAAAAACTCTTTTCCTGTTATTATTCAACATCATATCTCAGAAACAGAAGGGCAGACATTTGGTCGCATACCGAATTGGTGACACTAATCGTGGGTATCCACCACCTGTAGATACAACTGTATAGATTGCGTAGCTCTTCTGTGCTGTGAGGTTGACCATGTGACCATGTGAGCTATTGAGACTAAACAAGCTCAATCGGAGAGCTAAAATTGACATAACCTGACAACATAACCTGACGACATGACTTGTTGATGTAAGGTGAGGTAACGTGACGTAACATTCGCAGACAAGTTAAAATAACTCAATGTTGACTTGTGGTTTCACACAGGGCATGGTCAGCAGTTTCCTAGATCAAAGTCCTGTGTTTGTTTCACCCATCCATCCATCCCGACCGCCTCCCTACGCAGACTATGACACTCTTTTTACTATGTCGCCTAATTTCCTCCTTTACTCGCATCATAATTATTACAGCATTGACATCAATAAATTCTAATGTGGGTCGTAATAAACTGCTTGTACAAACAAACTATGGTGCTGTTTCTTGAAGGTTTCTTGAAATGCCGTATGCAGTCATATTTTTGGAGATTTTACTTTCAGGTGTAACTCGTTAAGAAAGATGGTGTATTACAGTAATTTCATTGCCTGGGAACCAGATGAACCTGCTTTATTTGCCAGCTGACGTGGCCCCGGCCGAGCCAATCAAGCCAGGTTTATCTAATATAGCTGTGACTGACAATTTGCAGAGCATTCACGCTTAATACATGATGACTACATTTTTGGCTTATGTACCCCATGCTAGGGACACTATGGGAAGCATAGACATAGCTTCTACAACTACTCAGACGTCTGCAGCTGATGTGAAACTCTGCTAAAGTACTATTTTCAAATTCTAATGGCACGTTGTAGTCTATTTACATTTGTGCGTCACTCAGTGCTACATCATGTTTCTTTGCTCTGATTGGTTGCACGTCTGTCCACTTACGTCAGGAGGCATCTTGATACAGCCATCAATGACGCCCCTTAAATTGAAAATGAACTGAGATGTGATCTGGCAATGTCAGGGTAGTTATTTCAGGCTGGTATTATCCTGTTTGAATGATGACACCTGATAGCAGGCCTCTGCTTTTACAACTAGCCTTAATAATAGTCCCTCAGAGTCAGTTGATCTTCAACTTGTTCTGTACTCAGATTCAGGAAACCTTATTGTTGAATAAAGAAGCTGAATCATATCCTGTTTAGAAACAGCTCAGTGCTCAAGTGAAATGACTGACACAATGCTAGAAGCAGTCACCTCTGTATCAGTAAATACTGTGCGGTATAAAAACAACCTTTAGTCAATCAAAATGACGCCATGTCCAATGTCAAAATTCAATCAGGCTATGTGTCAGGAAAATAAATGCGTGCAACCCCCCCAAAAATAGAAGCTTTTTTTTGTCTGCCTTTAACAGGTTTATTCCTCTGAGATGAGAGTGGGTTGATGAAAATGAGAAACTAAATGAATCCTATTTTCGTTTTTTATTTGACTGCATTTTCTTTGTCAACGAGAACACCAGTGAATACAGCGACAACCCAGACAGGACATGATTCACAAATGTAAGCTGATGTTCAATTTAGAATCTTTATTCTTCCCTGAAGGGGGAATTTGAAGCAAGTAAGAAGTACACATACACAATTCATTTACTTACATAAAACAAAAGACAATTGTGGAAAAAAATGTTACAATGCAATAAAGAGTTTTTGCTTTTTTGAGGACTTGGTCATCATTGAGAAGAAGTTAATGGACCTACACGATGAAAATACCTACTTACTAATTAATACCTGAGCCTCGCTCATCATGGCATTCCATCTAGTTCATGTTATTCAATGACCACGCCTTAAATGTTTTAGTAGCAGGTTTCTCTCTTTAAAGTAACTGCTTGGTATGTATGCAGCGAAACAGAGATGTGGTCAGTGGTGCCACGGTCCTGCAGGGGGAAAGATCTGTGTGCTGTGGGAGCAGAACTATAACATAACATACTCTTGTAGATGGCAGACATTCCCTGCTCCTCATCCATTGTGCTTCACAATGAGCATACCTTTCCAAGGATACCTTTGGAGGGTGTTTCCTTTTAGTGTTGTGCTTTTCACTGCTGTCTCAGACCACTTTTCTTCCACATCCTTTCAGTTTACTCGTAGACAGGCAAGTCATTAGTCAAGTCCGGAATCAAGACCATAGACTGTAAAAATAATGGATGTACCTACCGTGATGTCACCCATTGATCTGTGAACTCCCATTATGGAGCCTGGAGTTTAGCATTTCGACCGTCTCCACCTTGGTTTTTTGGATCTAGAAGTTAGGGCGAGAGGCTGGTGCTGTGGAGGAGCAAGGGTTGGCTTTGACTGAAAAGCTGAAGACGCTAACGACAGACAGCCTGTCACTCAAAGCAGCCTGCCTTTAAATATGCCTAACTTTAAGTCTTAAATGTAAACAGGTGAGTAATAAAACAAATTCACGTCCTGTACAGTTGTCATGGGGGGGGGGATTTACCTACAGAGACCATAATTGTTTTTTGTACCAGCCTGTAAACATGTTTATTTCTGCTGTAAAGGTGGGCATTTAATATGGGGGGCTGTTTGGATTGACTGGCTTCTGGAGCCAGCCTCAAGTGGACATTCAAAGAACTGCAGTTTTGAGACTTCTGTGTTGCCTTCATTTTTTCAAGGAGGTATGGCTGCGGCTAGAGCAGGTACATGACTCGCCCAACATATCAGTCCACGATCAGCCCCCTTTGTCCCCAAGGACTCTTGGCCTGGAAGAGGAGGCCCCAGCTAAAAATCATAGTTAGCGATTAGCTATCTATGAAGTGTTATGTTAAATGAGAGGTGGTTAAGACTAGGGTGAGGCTAATGTTAAGGGTTACATCTTGTGACTTATAAAGTGAATTGCGTCCTCATGTATGATGAATTTTAAAGTGGATTATTGCTATGTTTGACCCCATATTTATTCAGTACAGTGCTGCGTTGTAGCAGGTTTGCTGCGATGATTAGTTTCTTGTAGTAGTGGTGGGCATACTTTGCAGAGGCGTGTCATATACATTACAAATGAAAGGTGTCTACAGCTTTACATGTCTCTCATTTTCAGCCCTGGAGGTTGCAGTGTAGTCAAGACTGACAAGTCCTGAGTCAGTGTCCACATCCTAAATTTTGAGTTTCGAGTCATAAACAAGTCATAATGAACTCTTCACCAAATGCCATTTTGAGTGTATAGAGTAGATTATAGAGTATTAATATATTGAATCTACACAACATAAACAACATAAATACTTTTTTTTTTATCTATTAAAACAAGTTTGTTGGAAGTTGTTGCCTCTCCTTCTGTAATATTTGACCCGCACGTTTTGCACACTGCTAGTAGTTTTTTGTCAACTACTGTGTAGTTTGTGTAGGCAAACACAATTATCTTTGGTAACCTATCTTTTTTTCCAACTGGTGGTTATCAGTGTATTAGTTCTTAAAGGTTCTCTCCTGCAACTTCATTGGATGCTGCCAGACTGCTTCAAAGTGGATCTGGGGAACTAAGCGTGAACTTGCCGGGGGTGAATAGTGTAAATGTGGGTTGATTCAGGATATGAAGGAAAATGAATTGATTCTTGGCACAGTTTATAACATATTCTTTAACTTTTGGATTGGGGGAAGATATCGAGTATCTTCAGGTCAGAGGGTAGCCTAAAAGTCTTAGTGAACTCACAAGACATTGGTGTTAAAGTCTTTCTTGATTTTGTCATGTCCAGTCAAGAGTCATCAAATTTGTGACTTAAATTTGACTCAAGTCCAAGTCATGTGACTCGAGCCCACACATCTGCTTCCTCTGTGTTGCAAACTGAGATAAAAATCCTGGTTTATTATCGGTAGCTTTGTTCCAAGCTGTTGGCCATTTTCCAATCCAAACAGTGGATGAGGACAAGCGCAAACAATCAGTGCAGTGAGAAGCAGCTTGTCTCCGGTCTTATACAAAACTACACAGGTCAAAGTCTTAGCAATGACTATATTCTATATTCTATAGAATAGAAGATCATGGGAAAAAAAGTAAAAACCTACATAAAACAACTTTATTGCTTCCACAGGCCACAGAGCATCCTCCTCCTCTTCACTCTTAAGACTGATACAGAACCTGAGTCATCAAAATGCTGTTTCAGCAAATATTCTTTTAATAATGTGACACGAGATTAGACGTGCTCCTCTGTCTGTGTTCAGAAAATTTGGATGGTTTCCGTTTGTCTAAATCCTTTAAAGCTCAGAGTCTCTTACAACCACATTTTCTGAGCTCTACATAATCTTGCAGTTTTTGTGCTTGTTACTGCGGCTGCATTTAACAACTTCAGCAGCTGACCTATAAAGAAGCTTAAACCTGGAGGTTTCTTCCGTTAAGCAGATTTGTCGCATTTGATCTGGTGGAGTCAGATCCTGTCAATCACACAAACCAGTCATGGCAGTATTGTTACTGTTGTGTTTACAATAAAATATGGACTTCAGATAAGTAACTAATGATGAACAACTGAACATCTTTATGCACTGGTGACTAGTTTCTCTGCAAATCCTTATTTTAACTTGTTTGCCAATCTACAGTAGGAGCGGGGGTGCTGGGAAGCGCTGATTCTCTTTCAGTTGTTGCACAATAATCCATCAAAGAAAAACAAATTCGAAAATCACTTTGAAGACCACACATCCATCAAACATTAACACAGATTCTCTAATGGATAAGAGCTTGAAAGGCAAACTGACAAAAACAGCAACCCTATTTGTTATGTGTCTAGTGAGAACAGAGAAATCCAGTTGTTTCTGCTGATTTTGCCCTTATAAAAAGGAATCTTTGTATCTCACATCAAATCAGTAACGTCTCTATACACCTGTGGTCCACCCACACTGGTATTTTTCAACGTTTTTGATATGGCAAGACCTCATTTCAGAATTGTGTGGGAGTGTACAGATTGTCTCCCTTCCTTTCTCCTTGCTCTTTTATTCTACTACTTGTGTAAAATGTGGTAACTCAGAAATGTTTTTGCCAATCTGAAACATGCTTACACCAACACATTCTCACTCCCAGCTCATCAAATACCAACGTGGCCCTACATGTCAAACTATGACACTCTTGGTACCCCCCTAGCATCAGTTTCGGATACTTAGGGATGACATTTTTTTTTTTTTTTTTTTTGCCATGTCAATTTATGCTCATTTTCACTCATTTCTGCTCATAAAATGCATGCAGTCTTTTCTCAAAATTAACTAAATCCCCCTCATACCAATGCCAAATCATGCCTCATGCGTCAGTATCTGACACCAAGGGCCACTAACCAAGTCTCAGTTGACGAGTTGGGAGGGAGACCGGGTTAAATAGGCCTGTTTGGGAGCCAACATGACCCAGAAACAATCTAAGCCATCATGGGAACAAGAGCTCATCAAATGTGCTGTTATAATGTCAGCAACATAAAGTTAGTGATATTCTTTTTTGTGCCCCTGTAGCTCACATTTGTTCACATTGTATTAAACTGACACCATTAAAAGTATGCCGAATTATCTATGAGCAGTTCCTGTTTGCAGTGTACTCCAAAAAAAGAGTACAGTTTTCATTTGGCAAAACTTGTTGCAAAAAGTGTCAAAAATTATATTTATGGAGAACTCTTTTTCCATGTTTCTTTTTCAGGACCAGACTAAATAGGATGTGAAACACACACAAGAGGGGCTTTGTTGTTAATTACTAATGATTATTTTTCTCATTTATGGATTTGCAGAATTGTTTCATTTTTAGGGTTAACCCTAACCCTTTTCATCAAAAATGTCAAACACAATAAAAAACTCCCATCACCAGTAAGCAGAGTCCAAACTTAAGTTTGAATATGCTTATTGATCAACATCTCTGATCTGACTTTAAAGTTATTGTCAGCCTGCACAAGGAAGAAAAATATTTATTCCTGTTCCCTAGTTATACATAAACACATTTACATACATATGAATTTCTTCCAGGAGGTCAGAGCACAGGGAAGCAACTTTGGAGTTCATAATTTTCGCTCAAGGACACACAAGAGATCTTCAATACTTCAGGTGTAATAACAAACCACCCTCTAGCTTCAAGCCCGCAGCTGAGACTCACCTGCCAGTCAATGCTGAGGGCCAAAAAGTCAATTTTAGGCCACCCTGCATTGCCAAGCAGATTAGAGCCAAATCAACAAATGTATAATTAAAGAGCTCCGAGGTTCTCATCAATGTGTGTAAAGCCTATACCATATGTATACTTGACTTGCACATGCAGAATCTCCTCTGTGTAAAAACCACCTTGTGTCGCTCTGCAGCAGTAAAAGTTCTTGTAGCATATAGTAAATTTAAACCAAGGACACAGCCAGGGATTTATGGAAAGGCTGAGATTATATCACCACACTGTACAATGATAATAAGCCTCCACCAATTCATCACCACAGCCAGGAACCCTTACCTCAGCTAAAGTCTCCATTCATTTCTCCTCAATAGAAACAGTTTTTTTTTTTCCCATTTCTGATTCTTCCTCATGATAAATGAAAACTTCCCCGACTCAGAAACACTTGGCTTTCCTGAGGATTTGTGTGTCTTTTCAGAAACATTTGACTGAGTTCATTTGTACTGTAAAACTGACATTTCTCATTCAGCTGACACAAAAGGCAAACTGCGCTGTTTGTCCTGACTTAAAAAATGAGATCTGAATGCTGTTATCAGGGATTTGTCTTCATGCAAACATGTTTGTGCTTGTACTGAGTTGGTGAGAGCACAGAGCTCAGCTCATTTGTGTTCAGTCATACATGTGAAAGGCTGGCTAAATTAAACAACAACCTCTCCATTTCTCACTGACTGAGCATTCTCTTGCAGAACACTAACAACAAGCTAACGTGTTGTCAAAGGGACCCCCAGTCAAGTAAATTAGCCATGAGTATGGAACGTTGGCCATGTAATTGCAGGATTCCCCATCTGATTTGTATATAACCCACTTAATCAGGCAGGCTGCAGTCACGTGACCAGTGCACCGTCAGAAGTAGAGAAGGAAATACACTGCTCAAAAACAATTAAGGGGACAATTAAATCACACATCAGATCTTATTCAACTTGAAAATCTTTACACATGTACATTGTGTAATTTGCTGAGGACAAAACAATGTTAATGATGGTTAATGGAAGCCAAAATCATCAACTCACTGAAGGCTGGATTCAAAATCACACCAAAAATCAAATCTCGGCCAGTAGGTGTCGCACTCTCACTTGCCCGCTCTCGTGCCACTCTTCAGTTCTACAGGTTGCCACGTAACCAAATCAAAATATTGACATATTTTGTGCCCGTAAACATCCAAAAACAATTATTTCTCTACTGTATTTTTTTTTTTTTTTAGGAAAATATAGACTTTAATTCTGCACCTTTCTAGACATTCTGTGGATGTATTATTTTTGAAAAAATATTCGTTTTGATGAAACAGCTATACATATGACCTTTAAGTAGGCCAGTCAAAGTAGGCCAGACAGCTGCCACTCTGCAGACAGCAGCAGACCACTGTTCAACCAGCAAAAGTGGGTATTTTTGAACCAGAACTCAGGACATTTCCAGCTGTGTCTGTAGTGAACACACTGTGCATTTTAAGCCAAAACACCATCTTTTCCTGACCCTGACCAAGTGGTTTTTGTGCCTAAAGACCACACATAAACACAGTGCTGTTATGACATAGAAAGTAGAAGTAGAAACATAGAAAATGTAAAGTTTACACATATTTCTAATTTCATTTATTTACACAGGAATCAGGTGTACACAAGCAGACAGTGCCAACATTTTTTCTGGCAACTGTTGAGCCTTTGCCATCTTTACTTTCACTATCTAATACAAGCCATCTGCCAAAAACAATCATCTTTTGAAAAACTATGAAGTCCATTGATTTCTTAGAGGTATACTTAAAACCTGTTAAGCCTGAAAGTCCCCCAACTGGGAGACTTTGAAAACGACATTGCAAACACAGTGTGAAACAATGCACTGATCATGAAGAATATATAATATGTATATAACCCTTTTTACATGCCTCAAACAACAATTAAATAAACTACAACAAATCCAACTCCATACAGCACTGATATCCCGACCCGCTCAAGATATTTCTGGCTCTAACTCGTCTAACATGTTATGCAAAACACACACCGCTCATCTCAAATGAAAGCTGAGACTCTGCTGTTTCCACAGATGCCACAGCACTCTACCCCAAAGCATCAGAGAGCTAGAGGCCAAAGAACAACAACAATATGAATCTTTTCGCCAAAATATATTTATAATATCTCTCTTACCTTGTTATTTTTGCTGTGAAAAGCTCATTCTGCCGTTAAATCACACTTCATTCCCATTTACCGACTTGTTGTCCGTCATTCAAATGAATCCGGGCAGAAAACTTGATGGCCAGAGCTTCCGGGGGAAGTATAACAATGACTACTCACAGCAGCCGACATCTCCCCCACAACGCGTTCTGCTGACTTTGATTGGCTTACAGTGCTGTCAATCCCGTTTTGGTGGGTATAGCATCATTCTATTGGCTCTAACGAATCAAACGAGGTGTCAGTTACTCAAATCGGCCAAGCCATCGCGGAGATATGGGCTCAGAATAGAAAAAAAAACCCCGAAACAGACAGTTGTATGTGTATATCCTAAACATCAGTAGATAACAGAAACAAAAAATGAAAGATATAGGATTGTACATGACAAAAATCACACGCAAACATGGTGCAATTTTGAAGAGCTTGTCTGAATTTTCTGTACTAAAACCTCTCTAATATTGTTCTGCTTCGCTTTATCAGAATCAACCTTTGCAAAGTTAATGTTCACATATTGTACTATGATGTGATAGAGGGTTAGTTTAGAGCTGCTGCTGCTGCATCATTCCAAAGGGATACTCATCATGAAAGTGCTTTTTTTTTTTTTTTTAAGCAAACCTCAAAATGTTTCATTTGTGCTGTGTGCCATCTTCAGTTATTCTTCACATATAACACATATACTGATATTTACACATCCTAACAAATCTCACAAGTGTTCCCTTTACCATGACGCCAAAAGTATTCAAATAGCCCTTGTGGTTGCAGGGATATATTCATTTCATTATGGGTATGCAATTTTCGAGCAGAGGCCTATAAAATAGGCTTAGCTTTGAAAAGGTTAAAGGTATAGGATTGTCAGATACCGTTTGCAAACACGGCCGCCAGTGAAAGTAAAAGACAACCCCACATTCGTTCTCATTTGCCATTTTGCCTCACTATATTTGTAGATTTTTGGCGCTGTGTCTTTTGGATGCCTGCTGCTCACGGTGTGGCACCTGTTTGCAACCTTTTTATAAAACCCCAACCTCACCTGAGCGCTGTGGGTACATGCCCATAAACATCCCGGGTACAAAATATTGCAAAAGAAAATACCCCACCACACACCGAGAGTGGGTCATAAGTGATAACTGAGAGGGATTACTTCTGTATGAGTCCATACATTGTATTTTTTTTTAAGAAAATCCTACACAGAGTGTATGCATTTCATGTCTTTAAAAACACTTTATATATGAAAATGAGTATATGGTGCATATTTTTACTACTAATGTGGCATGGAAGGGGGGCACAGCTCAGGAAACACTAAAAGGCTATCACAGTGATAAAGTTACTCTTTATCTTTGGCATCTCAGCCTCTGACCTCCTGTGGATTTCTTGTATGTCTTTAAAAGGTTTGTAGTTTGTTTCTTTACAAACAACTATGACCATCTTAAATGTATTTACAATGAATTCCCAAAGTGACCAAAAAAATCTAAAGAAGTATTTCAAAGAACTTTCACAGGTTTCTGTCATCTTTTGTTTAAGTACCCCTCTGTGTCTAATATTTATCTTTTGATGTAACATAAGTGAATCATGGGTCAGTTAAAAGAAAAGATCAACCATCAGTTGTTGAATAAACATCAGTAACTTCACTTAAATGTCATCTACTGTATCTTCATCAAATTCTGGTTTTAAAACTTGTAATAAAAGCAGTGTTTTCATGCTTCAGTTTTCACACTTGCCATCTGAAAACACTGGAACACTAAATCCCCATAGTCATCTCTTTTTGTCTGACAACTGCACCGAATCACAGTCTTTTATTCTAAAATGGTTTGTCAGATCAGATTTGCAAACAAATTCCGAACAATCTTAGCACAGTTGAGTCCAGAACGCAGACACGCTGCTCAGATGAAACTGTAAAGGAGTGAATATTGAGGATTTTTATGTATCTGCTCTGTCCTGTCGGAGGAAAGGGGGCTGACATCAGGCTGAGGTCTTCATTATCTTCTTAAATCAACCTTTCACGTATGTCGCTGTTAAAAAAGATAAGACAAATCTGTCTTTGTCTGCCTACCTTCCCCCGAGGGAGATGTGTTTATCTCCTCACTGCATCTCCACGCCGAAGCCACTGCAGAGTGTGATTATCTTTTCCTTCTTCTGCTCAGCGGTAAAGAAATGTTGTCGCTCTCTCTCTCCCCGGCTGCTGCTCACTTCTTTGCTGATTAGCTTTTGTTTGGAATTTTTTTTTTCACATTCCTGCTTCTGGAAAGAATTTAAAGCCCTCTTATTTCAGAGAGGTGGGAATGTTCATCTAACTTAGCGTAACAAGGACACACTGGCTACGGTTACATGATGGCTTCTCATTCAGAATGAAATAAATCTGAATGAAATCATTTGGAATTGAAGTTTTTCCAGATAGTTTACATGAGAAATATTAATTCCAAATGAGGGTTTACACGAGAGATCAGTTCAATCGCCTTTATTCAGGTCTGTGCAGGGTGTGGGGCAGAGAAGGTTTCTGATTGGATAGGGGGCGGGGCGGATGTTACGTGTTTACGTTTACCGGAAGAAAACACTGTAGTGCTCGCTCCAGATAACAAGATGCTTGACGCCGCCGTTCTTACTGCCTTTTTCGGGCGTGTTTTGCTTATATTCTTGAAGCAGCAGTACAACAACAACCTTGTTCTGCTAATGCTTCATCTGTTGAGGAGGAGAAGGGAGGTAGAAGACCGTGCTGTGGCGAATGGAAACCGGTCAGTGCAACGAGTCCGACTGCTCTATCTCAGCCCGTTGCTATGCAGCCCGTTGCTATGCGCGCTATATACGTCATCACGCCAGAAGGGCAAGGAAACAAGTATGCACAGAAAGACCAGAATGAACTTAAAGACGAATGAGTGTATACATGCACACAAAATTCTTTCATTCAGAATAAACCACCCCCTTTAATCGGATTTAATTTTCAATCGGAATGACCATTTTTCAGTTTACATGACCATTTTTTAATCGGATGGCCTTTCATTCCGATTAAAAGTGGAATTAAACTGGGTTTTCCTTCTTCTTTTCAAAGGTGTGAAGAAGCATCAAGAAGCGAGGGAAGCCTTACTTTTTCTGAAGCATGAATACAGCAGGACTGCAGGGAAATCAAGGAAGTCGAGGCCAGTGGTCGAGAAAACTCTGAGATCTGACACGAAGAGATGTGAAGTGTTGGAATAACCGGGGTAATTGGACAATGTGCTGAAGAAAGGACGTGTAACATTCTTGTTACCTACTGATGGCACCAGTGCTCTTCACTCAGACTCAGCTTCTCATGAGTGTGATACTGCATTTAATGTGGTTTAAAGAAAGATAATCCACAAAAATTTAGTGATACTGAGAAATTTTTGCACATCAAAGGCCCTGACACACCAAGATGACGGTTGGTGAGTGTCTGTTGCCCTAGTTTTTACACTGTGTCCCGCACCGTTGACACTAGTGGGCTATTGTAGTCGGCACTGAAGCCAACTGAGCCCGTCAGTGAATGGATTCACTCAGACTGGAAGTTCAGGTCAATACATGAGAAGAAAATGAAAGTGAAACTTTTTGGCAAAGACACAGGCAACATGAGGAGACATAAGAGTTGGCCCTCATCGCCACGACTTCTTTGATGTCAGTGTGTCTGGTCCTTCAGACAAGAGGTATTTTAAAATTATATGACATTTTGGGACCCTGAGCAGTGTTTGACCTCATGTGCAAAAACATTAAAAGAAATAGGATAAATGACGTAAGTTAACCCCCTTTATATTACAAGGTATAGACTTTTAAATTAAAAAAAAAAAAAAAACACAGTTCTTACTATAAATGTGTCTTCTCCATTGACTGAAACATTTTAATAGGCTCACAAAAACCTCCCAGCAATAATGTCCAATATAAAAAGGGATATTTTCTTGGTTGGGAAAAAGTCTTAGTCTAAATTATTTTATGTTAACGCCAGGAAATGAACACAGTGTGTCACATTTAATCATTTCAGGTGAGAAAATTGTCTCTCTAATTTTGGAATTTCATACTTTGAAATCATCTGTAGAATTATGTGCTTCTTCGTGGCCAAGACATCGTTTTATCCCCCGACATGCTCATATAAGCTTGTAAAATCCTTAATAACAGCAAAAATGCTGTCATCCAACCAAAATACTGCAGTTGTTTCAAAAGAAAATCATTTTGGGGTTAAATCCTTCATCATGCTATGTGACAGTATTTTATTTTCAGTTTTGGAGATTTTCATGTCTTTAAATAACCTGAATAATCTCAGGCTCTCCTTAGACAAAGTTTTAATGCCCAATATGCTCATAAAAGCCTGGAGTCAACTTCTTAATAAAGACAAAAAGAAAGAAAAAAAATCTGTCATACAATTTGTGTAAACATGATTTTCTTTGTTTCTAGTTTCTTTAGTTTTGTAAGTTTTAGGCCGTAAGGGGTAAAAAAACTGTTCAATTTAAAGACACTGAGTTTCGAAAATGGTAATGGTACAAAAAAAAAAAAAAAAAAAAAATACTGTCATGTTCCATTACAATTTTATGAAATTACACACTAGGGGTACAGATGGGTTTCTCCTGATGTTTTGATGCATGGTGAATGACCACACCAGTTTTCAGAACCATGTCAGGTTATGTCACCTTGCATCTTCAATTTTGGGGAATTTAATAATTGAAAAATAACAGGTTCCTCTGTTGAGTAAAGTAAATGTTTAACCCCTGATAAGCTCATGTACTCACTCCTATCAGTCTAGTTTTAGGCCTATGCACCATATCTGTAACCTCCCTGGTTACAAATGACATTACACTAGCCCTGGATAGCGAAATGTCTTGTGCTGCTTTGTTAATAGACTTATCTCAGGCTTTTGACTCAGGTGACCATTCCTTTGGAAGAAACTAACTTCCCTGTATTGGTTTTGATTGTGTCAGCTGTCTGTGGTTTGAGAACTATCTCTCTAAGAGACTGCAGTATATTACTAAAGGTGTCCCACAGGGCTCAATGTTGGGGCCAATATTGTTTTAAGTTTGCATAAATGATATTGCCCCAAGGTTAATAACAGATGATTCTTGAGCACCTATCACTGATACCTTTACTGAAAGGTTTGCTGGCCACATTTGGCTGTGAGGCGGGAACAGCATTTGTATTTGTTATTTATAAAGCTTTGATGGAGATGCTTCCAACCTATATTTCATCCCTTTTAACTGTGACCTCACATAATCATGGTTCTCATTCACAGAATAGGTTGTTGCTTCTCTTTCCCTTAATTAGTATTGAACCAGGAAGAATGTCATTCTCTTATAGTGCACCTTATACATGGAATAATCTGCAAAAGGTCTAAACTTGAACACTCTTCTTTATGGCTGTTTCATGCCTCTTTAAACTTTAAAGGCTAAATTCTCTTATTTGAGGCCTACAAACCAATGTAGTAATCTTACTGAGCTACTCTGGAGAAAAAAGAAAATAAAACCATATGATGTATTGTGTGAAACACATCTGAGAATAGCTGACGTTACTTCTTGATGATGCAGTTAGGGACTAACTAAATAAGGTTAATTTCATAAACCTGTAGTCCTCGTTAGTGAGAGTGCACATATCAGTAGACTGAGGCTGCTTGTAGAAACTGAAGGAGATGACAGTCTGTGTTTTGTTTGACTCACAGGAGTGAAACCAGACAGTGAAAAAAACACTCGTTTAATTTGCACATGTAAAAAATTGCCTCATAAAGTGATTTCATCATAGTGACTGAGTGGGTTTGTGTTGCTGTGGTGGGAGATGCTTTCATGTCTCCAGTGACATACCTGCTAACAAGCTTCTCTACATGCTCCCTCAATGTTTAGCATAATGGATGTTTTCATTATATCATGCGTAGCTTCCCTGACGACACTTTTACAGTCGCCTCTTTCTGCTGAGTCTCGTCTCAGTTTTCCCTGTTGATCAGTTCAGCTCATCAGATAAACCTCACCAGCAGCAGAACACTGGATTCTGCATTTAGTTTATTTTAAAATACAGGGGAAAAAGAAACAGAAAATACCTCCCCAATGACTCATTGTTGCTTGAGAGAACACAAAACTCAGGTGTTTCCTAATGAGTACAACAAAAAACCAATTCAGCTTTTTGTCAAGTTAATAACGTGCAATGACAGAGCAGACACTATTAAGAGCACATTGATAAATTTGTCTCAAAGCGTGCAGTTTGGTAAACATTTATGGCCAAAACTTTTGTTTGCCGAGTAATTTAAAATCATTTTTACCCTTTTCTTCTTTAAAACTCCCAAGTTTCCCAGTCAGGGTATAAATTAGTGAAAGGTGTGGGCGTTAGGCCCGGTGACATCGTGATTACCTGCAGGGTGAGTTGTGAACTGCTGTAGCTGGCGAGCTAACCATGAGCTCATGAGCTTCTATATGACAGACACCTTGTCTTATCATAGCAGGAACAGCACAGGTGTAACCAGTAACATTTTCATTTAAGTGTGCCAGGAATTTGTCCCAGGAAGGCAGCATGCACAAAAGCCGGACTTTTTTTAACTGGGAAAATCTAGATGGACTGCAGTCATCATGTCTGTAATTAATTCCACTGGTGCTTCTCCTGCTGCGACAAGTCAAAATGTCTTTTGTTGTGCAGATGTATTCTCTCTTTTCTCTTTCCTGCTCCCTCAGGATGGACACACTGACATCTCTTCTGTTCAGAGCACCTGGATCGAGTGCAGATTGACTGACTGAATGTTTTTGATGTGCAATTTGCCATTATTCTACTCCTGTCTGATTTCAGTTCACAGACACATGTCCACAATGCTCCAGCTAATTGCTACACGCCAGCAGGCAGTCAGGTGCTGGCAGCTGTGTGCAGCGGTGTCTTCATCCAGGTTTTCAAAGCCTACTTTTATGGAATCATAATGCACAACAAGATGCATTTTTGTACATTGTTTGCAATACATTCACCTTTAGTTTCTATAGGCTGTAACAAAAGCTTTTGTGTTTTTCCACCACTGTGGCCAACAGGGTGTGAAGAAAACTTAATGATATTCCAACCCTCACATGCAACTCAGTTTCTTCACTGTGTCTTCTGCAGGACACTTCTGTGTGTGGGCTTAATGCACATTTCTTATCTCTGTCTTCTATGTTCTCTTGGCAACTTTGCCCAATTACTGTACATCTTTACCAGTGTGTTATTAGAGTTGATTCTCAGGATCAGAATGTGTGTGCTCTAACTTTACTAAGATAAGAAACTTTATTAATTCCACACCAGGGAAATCCACTTGTTACAGCAACTTGAAAGTCAAAAGCAAATGAACAGGGAAAGAAAGTGACTGAGAGATAAATAAAAGTGAAGCAAGATTTGAAAAAAACATGACAAAAATACAAATAAAATCAAACTAAAATGATATATTCTAACTATATTTACCTGATGAATAATTGCACAGGATATTTGTAATTTACAAATGGTATGTACCATTGTACTGGAAAATATATCAATATTATTTCACAAGAAGGAATACCACAGGAGAGTTGCAGGCATTAAAACTTCACACGTATGAACCATAAACTGTGTATAAAGATACAAGCCGTGTCTCCACTTCCTCCCATTGAACAAAAATGAAGCCAAAATATCACAACCGTTTCCATCTTGGGCTGGTGACGTCACTTGGAGCCAGAGGCTGCACAGTAGGAGGCCTATACATCCATCCAACCAATCATGAGACACACCATTGATCATAATTGGCACACACAGCTGTCAATCATGATGTCACACCCTTTTTATATCATCAAATAACTACTTAAAACCAAACTTAGCAGAAAAATGAACACATAGGGCTCTAGTTTCCCGGCGCAGCGCAAGGTGGCGCAGGGTGGCGAACCCCATGCAGAGCTAGTTTCGAGCAGCACAACCCGAGGCACACTCAGTTTGGTAGTTTGGCAGACACTGAGGTGCGCTGAGATGGGTGTGGCGGCGCAGCAGGGGGGAGGTGTCGACAGATCTGACAGGACTACTGTCAGCGCAGGCGGAGCGCAGCCGGTGTAAGCCGAAGTTTGGCTGACCGGTGGACAGTGCACACACGTCACCAAAACCTCACAGGCAGGTTTCCAGAATATCAGGCACATTAACGATGCAATAAGTACCCACAAACACCACTATTCAATGCAACTATCTGCAATCAGCACATAAATGTATCTCTGTATCGACTGTCCCGTCACATCTGATGTCAGATCAAAGGGGATTGGCACCGTTTGGCACGTTTGGCACACGTAATGGAAACCCAACCTGATTTGATTAACACAGCTGCAAACTAATGACTTCACATCCCTCTCAGCCAACCACAAACAGCCACAGCATCAGATAGGGAGTATATATTCAGCATCTGTCATCTTAGAAAAGTCAAAAGAAAAGAAACAGAGTGAGACTGCGAGAGAGAAAGCGAGAGAGTGCGCGCACGAGTGAAACGCAACATTGATTTACAATTGTGGTGACCTCCTCCCAGGCTACCTTTGCATCATCAGCCCGTGGAGGTCTGCTCGCAGTTCTGTATATTGGGACACTGCGAGCTTCGACCTCCCGGACCAAAACATCAGTTTCCTCCTGGGAGAAGTTTGGCTGTCTGATGCTGCTGCTCTCTTCTGCCATGGTGAATTGAGTAAACTCTCATTGCGCCTTCGCGCGGCACATTTAAGGGCGAGGAGAGGGGCTCATGTGATTGGTGTGATGTGTGCAGAACCCACTCCACGCCTTCTCTCCTCCCTCTTTCCGACTTGCACAGGTAAGAGGGATGGAGGTGGGAAAGAGGAGTAGCTGCGCCAGTGCGCACAGTGTGCCAAACTTGCAAAATCCGCCTGGCCACACCCAGTTGGCGAAGTGCAGGTGCGATGCGCCTCCACCTCGCCCGGTCTGCGAAACTAGAGGCCTTAAACATCAATGTGATAAGAAAAACAACAGAAACCACTTTTGGGAAAAATGTATTTAATGTGTACTTTGATCTTTTAGTTTGGCTCTTCCACAACATAGAGAGGGTGGGGTTCATGACCTGTACTGTAGCAGCCACCAGGCAGCAACCGAGATGTTAAGGCTTCACTTTATGTAGTTTTATATCTAAGTTCGGGAACAACGACCACGCCTAGAACACATCCCATTTCCGCCCAACAGTATTTAAGCACACCTGATGCATTCTCTTTCCCCTCGACACATTTCTCACATCCACCCACCCAATCCCATCTTGCCTCTTACATCTTTTTCTCTGCTCCTTTCTGCATACAGGAACCAGCCGAGCTCACAAAGAGACAACTCCCCCACTCAGTCTCACTCCCGGGATCCCTCCTGTGTTCCTTCCTTTGACTCAAAGCGTTCCCTCATCCCTCAACCCTTCATCCCTCATCCCTTCATCCTTTCGACCCTCAACCCTTCATCCTTCATCCACTCGACCCACATCCTTTCATCCCTCATCTCTCATCCATTCAACCATCAACCCTTCATCCCATAATCCATCATATGCAATAAATCATTCAACATCTTTATCTCATTGGTGTGGTCTTTGTTCGTGAAAGGGGAGCTATCATGCTGCCCATCTTCATATTGGTATGTACAGTATGTATGATCAACTGTATGTGAGGCGTTAATGAACAGCTGGACGTTCAACCTCTTGTTTGGTGCAGGTGGGTGGTAGCACTGGAGTGGAGAGATGATTGATGCATAAATTAAACTATATAATTAAATTAGAGGTCATCACTTGGAGGATGGATTGGCACAAAATGTACAGTAGTACAGACAGTCATGGTATCCAGACACTGAATCATCATGACTTTGGAGATCCACCAGCATCTCCTCTAATGAAGCCATGAGGTTAACAGTTGTAGTTCAAAGTAAAATATGTCAACAACTGTTGGATGGATTGCCGTGAAATGTGGTACAGACATTCATGTCCCGTTCAGGAGAAATTGTGATCACTTTGGTGATTTTGCAGCATTTTTGCCTTCACTGTAGTGATGGCGGAGGCAGACCTGAGACAAAGGGATAAAAAAGAGGCGTAACATGCAACAAAGGTGCCAGGCTGGTCTTGACCACTAAGCTGTCATGACGTCCAACCTAATCGTCTCTGGAACAGTGTTCAAGTTATTCCAAAAAAACAAAACACATACATGAATACATGATACGTCACAACTAAGTTGTGTAAACAGGAGTTTGGGCTAATGCAATAAACAAATGAAGCTCAGCATAAGTTCAATCAGAAAGACTTTCTTTGAGCTCAACCATTCACAATCCTCTCCCTCTCACTCCCACTACTCCCTCTAATCAGATGACTATGGGTGTTCGCTCTTCTAATTATCCAATCAAACTTTGCCACGATCTCTATCAGCCAATCAGGATGCTACTGCAAAATTCTAAATCTGCTCTCTCTTCTGCTGCCATCATTTTAGGCAGAATCCTTGCACCCTCCTCCACCCGTTTATCTCCAGCTATATCGTATCCAGAGTCCAGGACAAGCTCAACAACGACTCATTCCTCTACTCATCCAGACCATCAGCACTTCTCGAATTTCTCTCTACCACCACCAGTATCTAGACTTTAAGTGACACACGCCTAGATGTTCATTCACCAGGATTAAACATGAGCTTGTGAGTCACTGAGGACCATTATGGGTTTTTATTAACAGATTTAGAGGCATAATTGAAAGGGAAATGTGAAAATCAATAAATCGGCACTAAGTTGAGTTCCTGCAGCAACAAAGACGTTATATGAATGAGTCACTGTGGCCTGATTCAGGCATCTTTCACAACACATTTTATTAATTAGTACATGACTGACTGACTGACTGCAGCAGGAAGTCAATTACTTGATTGAAGCAGACATCTAAGCACACTGTTCATTATTGTAATAATGGTTTAATAAATACAATAAATGGATCGGGAGAAAAATTGTGTCCTATAGGATTTCTTATGTTGTGCTGGTGCACCTAAACAGGATGAAAATGTAATATGTGACTTCTACAGGAAGGCCAGCAGGCAGTGGGTTATATCAAGGACCACTAAAATAAAAGTCTAGCTTAATGAGGGATGTAAAATATGCTAAGCCAATAATATAATGATCACTTATATCCTGTTGAATGATTCCAGGCCTGAGAAGAGAGGGCTCTTCTCCTCCATCTGCAGGACGTGAGTGCTCCTTCATAGTTTTGTTGAAGGAGTCAAAAGTAAACTTAAAGTTCACATGTTTTTGCATCATATAGGACACTTGAAACATAAAGCGGCACCTCACCTTCCTGTCACCTTTGTGGAGATGTTAAGCACGAGGTTGTTACATCTTGTTCTTTATCTTTTTCTCCAGTGGTACATGTTGCCTCGAGGTGGATGGGGGTTTTTATAAATGCTGAAATTCATCAGTATTCCCCACAGAGCACACCACATCTGTGTCAGTCACCACATCTCAAACGCAAAAGTGGGTGATTCTGGAGCAGCAGCTACGATATTTTCCTTCATGAACAAAGCATCAAAAAATATGAGAAGCTTGACCCAAAAAAGCTGCCTTATAATCCTCAGCTTGAGTGATATTTTGAGGAGAATTTCCCTGATCCACACATTGCATACAAACTCTCGTGGGAACTTTATTTCAGAAGTTAAGAATAATGCATGTCAAGCATCTTTTTACTGTCTCACTACAGGCTCCTTAATCCTCAGTGAGTCTTTATCTGAATGTCAAAACAACAAACAAACAAACAAGAAAAAAAAAATCGATGTTAGTTTATTCAGCTCACCATGTTAAAACAAAGATTTTCAATGCTGCCTCCTCTCCTCTTTCTGTCTCCGGTGTTTTTTCCTACGAAGCAGCAGGCAGGTGTGATTTGTGCGACGACCGCTTGTGAATATCAGAACAGCTGATTGTTTTCTTGGGCGGGGGAAGATCTTTACTTTATTCACACGCAGGGCCAGGTGGGTGCCAGTGCTTTTCAAAGCCTCCTGAGGTTTCTCTCTCAGACGGCGAGCAGCCATGCTGGAGGGCGGGGGGGGGGGGGAGGCTAACCCAAGAAGAACTACATAGAATATTAATGTCCCGGTCGCACCGCCTCTTCTTTCCTTGCACAAAAGCTGCCTCAGAAAAAAAGACATTTTCACAATATTCTGAGAGTTATCAAAGGTCTGACTTGGATCTTTGATCTCAGTTTTATAGTCTTCTTTTTGTGCTTTGCAGCAGAGGGATAAAGGTGTCTGAGCGACCTGGATGAAGATCTAGATGTGAGGTGGCAGCTGACGGACAGTAATGCAGGAATCTCGGTTAGATCAGCGGGGATAGATCTTCTGCCCACAATTACCGACCTGTCCATGTGACAGTGCTGTATCGGCCAGGACTGTGACCTCCAATCTGAGAGGCTCAGGGCCCCGGTGCCTCCCTTTTTTCCTTCTCCACACACAAGTCCCCTCAGATTACCTCACACTTTGATTCCTGCCAGAGCAGAACGGGGCTGCTCTCTGAATCAGCAGCCAGGCAGAAAATGTGAAGAGAGGCGAGCAGGGCTGCATAATTGACTTTGGATTGAAGCGGAGGATTCAGGTGGAGGAGGTGTATCTGATTGGTCGCGTCCCGCTCTGTTCAGATCTGTCTCCCTTCATTCCACACCAAATAAACAATGGCAAACATGAATAACGCAGGTGCCAGTTAGTTTGATGATGTTATATTTTAATAACTTCTACTCCCATCCACTGCTATTTTTGGGTAGTCAGTCTCAGGATTAGATGGTGAATTCAAAGATGGCAGCAAAGTTTCTTCCCCTGTTTTTTCCAGTAGCCTAAATTAAAAAAAAAAAAAAAAAAGAATCCCTTGAGGAGCTAACCCATATTCACAAATATCTGCAATAGAAGAAACAATATTTCATCCAAAGTGGTATAAATGGTGTTTTTTGCCCCAGGGAAAGACTATTCACCAACACGGGGCCCATTCACCAATATTACAAAAGTACTATTTCCTCACTCACCTTTGGGGATGTTGTGCAGATCTTGTGATATCTGCCTACATCCAGTACAAAGGAGTTTTAAGTGTGTAGCTAACTTTATAATTCCGTTGCAACATCTCTGGCCACAGATAATGCCTTCTATTGTAGAGGAGCCCGGCCTCAGTCCAAGGTCGTCGAAATCCTGCGCCTGGGCAGTGACTTGTGGCAATGATTAATGGCGGCCAGTTGCCCTTATAGTTAAAAGTTAAGGCGGCAAAACGCAAACTGGGGCAGGCAGAAGGGGTGCTGCATGGGTCCAACAAACACCAACTTTCACCTGAGTGAGCAGTGTTCGCTTCCCGTAAGAATCTAAAGCCAGACCCTGTTCTTTTTTCCAAAACCAAATCACGTGCTTTTGTTGCCTTAATGTAACCATGTTCGTTTGTTGTTGAAGGGAAAAAAGGTCAATTTGCGTGTTGTACCGGCGTAGTGCATTTATTTTGAAAGACACTTGAGTGCCGTAATTCAGTCTCTCTCTGATGCACTGTCTGTCGGAGCTAGATCAAATTAATGATTCATAATTGAAATGATATCTGAAGCCTTATTTTTATACAAGTATTATTCATATTGGTTTACATGCCGAGCAATAGTTTTGTGTGAAAGGAATTAAAGGCCTGTCTGAAATTTTAAGCCTGTTGATTTCAGTGATTTAAAGCAGCTGTACGGAACTTTCCATTTTCGTTGATGATAGCGCCCCAGTTGGCCGAAGAGGTATGACACCCACAGTCTGGTGTCGTAAAATTCCGACTGCAGCCTTCAGCTTCATTCGTAAAATCTCGACTGCAACCGGCAATTACCGCATGCATTTGTTTTGGAGAGCAAGAGAAAAATCATAAATGTTCTGGTGTAGCTCTGAATTTCTTATAAACTGAGGACAACTGCCTGCTGTATATTTGTGTTCATGGTCACAGTCACAGATAATTTTGTGGCATTTGTTGTAACGTTACTAGACAAAAGCGGTTCACATCAGCTAACGTTACATTTAGCTTGCTTATAACTTCCATGTCGTCATATATTGAAGTAAAACAGCGTCTAACAAGTTGCGGTATGTTCTCTAAATAAAAACAAAGCTTACATACCTGTCGATTAGGAAAAGGGCCAACTCGGGATCAGTTTTAAAACTTTTCAAATCTCTCAGCTCTCTCCACTTGGTGAATGCCCGACTGAGGTTTACACGCGTTTGGGCTCGAACCCTATCACTGTCCCGTTTAGCCTTCTTCTGTTGACATCGAAAGTACAACCAAGTACAACAAGTCCTTATAGATACATCTGGTAAAACTGTTAACGTGTTCAGCAATGCCCGCTGTGTATTGCTTACGCGAAGAACACTCTCTGTAAACACAGCTCTTCTTCTCTCAATTTATTGGTGGGTCGCAAACAACTTCCAGGTGCAAACCACCACCTACTGTACAAGAGTGTGCAATGTGTCCGAAATCATTCACTACTCCCTACTACATGTCATTTAGCCTGTTTCTTAAATCCTACTCGTAAACACAGCTCCTTCCTCTTCTGTGGTTTAATGGCTGCGGGCCGCTGCTGGTGTGCAGACTTACTTCCGCCTCCGGGTGCCGTATTCTGGTTTGCTGACTTCCGCTGTGTCCGACCCGACCAAGGCTACACTAAATAGCCATATACAGAAAGGCTTTTTTGTCGCTGTTGGGTTCAAATAAATATGCAGATTTTCAAGGGGGGGGTGATACGAACTAGGGACAGTTTTATAAATAGTAAAAAGTTCCGCAAAACTGCTTTAAGCAAATAATAGTCCAATAATTTCAATAGATTGAAATTTTACTGTAAAAAAGTTTCTCATTATACTTAGTTTTTTGTTTTGTTTAAAACCAATTGTTTTGTTTCATCACAGTGGCAGAGGGTTTCCATACATAAGTGCTCCTTCAGAAGCTCCAGTGATATGTCCCATGTTATTTTCATTTAATTTCTATCCTCGTGTATCTCCATTCCTTGTGGGTGAAGACGTGGAAGAGGAAGAATAGCCGCTACATGAGCCACTTTGTTTGTTTCCCATTGACAGAGCCAGAGCTGTGTATGAACACCAGATATTTTTTTAGCACATACACAGAACGCACGGCTAGCAGACTGTGAGGAGATATTTGCTGAATGTGACAAAAGGTATATTGGACTACAATCGCAGACTGCACCTTTGACTTATGTTGGGCAGCAGGGCCACGCCTCTAATTACCTGTCAAGCCTGCTTATATCTGGTCAACCCATCCTGTCCTGTTGGTCTCAGATTTCCTCTCCACGCTCATCCTCACATCCATTCATCCATGCTCAACATCCTACCATTCCTCATGTCAGTGAACCAGCAACAGAATAAACTTACTGCTGAACCAAAGCCAGTCAGAAGCAGCGTCAGAAATCATGATGTTACCAGTGATGTGACAGCTTAGCTGAGAGAGAAATAAACAAACACAGTCAGTGATTGTAAATCTTTGAAATCAAGTTGAGAAAATTATTCAAATCAGCAAAGAGATTTCTTATTTCCCACTCTGTTCTGCATATTGAATATTTATTTTCAGTGACTCTTTTTTGTCTTGTAATTGGGGTGAGCTGAGTCCAAACTGCAGTTTAAAGACAGCTTAAAACATTATACTGTAATTGTTGTTGATAGACTCTTAAACAGCGGCAAGAGTCCTGTTCTCACACGGCCATTACTTGCAGGAGAGCTTTTCAAGCCATTTTACAGGAGGCCTCATTATTCACCTTCAAAGTCATCATTAACCAGGCAAAATACCTTGATGGTCTTTATTGTACTCTATGGATGAAGACAATCACAGCGTTAATTGCTGAGCATGGTGACATTAAAAAAGGACTTTAGACTATCAGACAGGATTTAAATAAACACCAGGGTTAGCCAAAGCTAGCTTGTAGAATAAACAATGTCAGACAGTATAAGTGTGACCTGAACTCTCCATCACAATTTACAGATCCACTTCTTGGTTCAATTTTGACTCTGCAATTTGAGTTTTACCTCCAAAGAAAGTGGTCTGCTGTCCGACTGCTTGTGGTTCTCATCACGTCAGAGCTTAGTTTTATCTGTGCCACCATATTCCAAGAACTTAGCAATTACTCTGGTGACTACAGTGTTGGCTTAACTATAAAAATGATGGCCAAAACTAAGGAAAGAACACCCTACATTGTAATAACCTCAAATCAGCCTTTATAGTAGAAATGTGTACTATTGGCAGAGGACTGCAGATTGCAACCAGCTGAATCTGCTCCTGGTTAGAATTGCTTTAGGAAGTTCTTACAACAAGCCAAATCATGCGTAGAGGTCTTTTATCTTCTCCAAAACAAACGGTCAAGGAAATTAAACCAGTAAAAACACAAATTACAGCAGTTTCGCATCACAAAACTGTGTTTCTCCGAAGCCGTTTGGCTCGTCATAGAAGGGCCACAAGCCGAGCACCTGCTAATGTGTGCTCACCTTTTTGCTCTAACTCAAGAACCAGATGTTCAGGAGGTTTTCACCGGGAGCCAAATTATCTGCAGAGGTCTCTTTCTCTCCAAAGAAATGGACCCGGGGATTTAAACCGGTAAAAGCACTGAAAAAAGCTGTTTCATTTTAAAAATCAGTGTTTTTCCGATGCTGTTCAGCTAGTCATGGAGGAGCCGCTAACTACAATGGCAGACGCACAGATGCTAATATGTTAAGATGCAAAAATGTGAATGATCCTATCTAGAGCCACAGTTTGGTGTGTGTGTGTTCTGGGCTACTGTAGAAACATGGCGGACTCTGTGGAAGAGGACCTGCCCTGTATGTGGACATAAACAGCTCATTCTATGGCAACAAAAACGCAACTATTCTTAATTTCAGGTGATTTTAAACTAATAAAAACATACATAATATTTTGTATTCCATCTCTGCCATATAAATCCTACACACTGGACCTTAATGTCTTAGCATGCTTGACCCCAAAAATCTTCAATGGAATTGAGGCCCCTAAGTTGTGCACTCAAACATCAAGCCTCAGGTGGTTCTCCAAAATGCAGCATGATGAATACAGTTGAATTGTGCCTTCAATATTTATTTGCGGTGGTCCAATGCTGGTTAAGTGATGATTAGGTTTATCATTCCACCATTCTGACTCTGCAATGCTTGTGTAAAAACCTATTTCTGCCCCCTTCCTGCTTATCATTCATGCCTCCTCTGTACAGAGGCAGACTCGGTCGCAGCAAAGGCCCCTAAATGGACTCCAGTCTCGGGAGCAATGCATCTTCATCTCACTTCTTCACACTCCAGAAAATAGGCTAATCGCCAGCCTACCACTCAACCCACTAATCTCTAAAAACTCACATTTACTGCAGAGTTCTGGCACCTGTCTTATCTGAAGAGAGAGGGGGGATCCTCTCAGTGAAGAAGTCAGCGTTACCTTTGGCCTCAAAGTTAGAGTAAAACCATGGCTGATAGTAAATTTGCTCATTTTAACATAAACAGGGAGTTCATGCGAGAGAGGTGCTAGGAAACAAGGCTGTGGTAAATATTTCCTCTGTGGGCTCCTTCTTCTCTATAATTGAAAGGTCAGCCTCTGATATCAAAGTTCATTCATGCCTGCAGACGCTGTGTGTGGATGGCATAATGTTTGTGTCATATGTCAAATCTAAAGGCTACATAAACAATCCCCATACTGAGTCACTGAGCCAATATCTTCGATATCTCCTAATGGTTTTAACAGAGCTGCCAATTACACTCACCTGCCCCCCCTAAGGGCTGAAATCCTCGGTCCTTTGTCTCATTGATGCTATGAACAGAGATTCCTGCAGCCACCGCTCCCTCAAGTGGCAATAATAAGTCACTCCTCATGAGCATTATTATCATGCTGGCTGATTTGTCTTTTGCCTTGAGGCCCCAGGAATGATGGAAGCTCTGGTGGCTCACTGAAGCCCCCATGTGGACTGAAGTGGAGATTTTCTATATCAAAGGTGTCACTAGGGGAGGTCTCCGGTCTCGTCTGCAGCTCAGAGATAAAACTTTCCATGACAGGAGTGGACACACACATTTTTTTTAAAAGGATCTGATGCTGGAAAAGCCCAGTGAGTCAAACTGAAAAATAGCAAAGAATCATGTTTCACTGCAGCACCAGCAGTTTAGATTTCAGGAGTTTTTGTTAAAAAAAAAAAAAAAAAGCCATTTTCTTCCTTTTCATAAATCTGTAAGAAACACTGGATGTGTCATAAGCTATGTAATCAGATATCTGCATACACATGCAGAGGCTGTAGGCAACAGGACAAGATTTTGGTATCAGAAGTGTTTTGGTTTATGTTTTTAGTCTGAGAAGAATTAACCACATTTTATAGCAGATAAACAGTCCGTGAGGAGTGGCAGAATTGGCTGAGATGCAGTCTTGGAACCCACTGGCTAACAGTCTGACATCAGTCTATCTTCATATTAGTTTTTGATTTTGCTTTTAATTTATCTTCATATGCAGATACCTGTTTATAGAGCATAGCCATAATGAGCTGCACATGGAGGAGTAGGTCTTGGCCCAGATATGCGCTGGTAACACTGGATCAGCCAGAAGTGACCATATTTGGGCGAGAGGCTGGCGCTATGAAGGAGCAAGGTATGAATCTGACTGTTGAGCCAAGGACACTATTGGTAGACAACCTGTTACATAAAGCAGCCACGCCCTTAGTTATACATAACTTTAAGCCTTAAACATGTCAAAGGTGAGTTATATAAAATTCAACCCTGTACACTTTAAGAGGGAAATTAGCTGAAAAGACCAAAAACATTTTTTTTAAATACCATGCTGTAAACATTTATTTCTGCTGTAAATTTGGACATTTTAACATAGGTGTCTATGGGAATTGACTTGCTTCTGGAGCCAGCCTCAAGTGGTCATTCAAAGAACTGCAGTTTATGGCCGCTTCCGTCTAGACCTCGTTTTTCAGCCTTGGAGGTTTCCGTTTGATTTCAAGATTGCTTGTGAAACAACACGGCTAATGAATTCATTTTTAGGCTTTATCTATAACTGTCCAGAGTGAAGATTTTCATAAAATTACTTTTCGTTGTTGACATGTAGACTGGGAAAAAATTTTTTTGCTCGTAACATCAGAGTAAGTGATGTTATATCCTTTGTGAGGCATCACAATATTTCGTTAAGTGGTGGACATAGCAAAGTTAGAGCCAGCACTGTTTTGGCCAACAGGATTTTTCATGTTTACACGAAAGTGTACAGTTATTTCTCCACTATTTTGAGGAACGGAGGCATTACAGAGGACACTACTCCAAGCAGCCTTCCAGTAATAGCTTTTTCAGGATTCTGATTGGCCAACATCTTCTTTTCTTGTTCTTCTCTGCACTCCTTTAGGATTAAAGTTACACCACTTACTGATTTGGCTTGCTCTCGACAGTGCTTCAGTCGTGTTTATGTGTTTAAATTTTTTTTAGAACAGTGCTTGTGTGCATGTGAATTTTTTTGAGAACCAATGGGGAGAACCCTGTTTTCAAGCCTGAGTGAGCAGGAACACCTGAACACCACCTGCTGCGAGTGAGAGTCAATGAAAACTAGCAGGTGAACAGAAAGGTAAAAAAAAAAAAAAAAAAAAATCGCTTTTTAGAAGTGGATAAACAGTTATAATCTAGCTTCTGTCACTCTTAGTGGTAGTATTGATGCAAACTCAACCGAACCTACTCTAACAGTATGCTGGTGCTGCAAGTTAGAATTTATTCAGCTAGATGCTAACATCCGCATGTTTATTAGTTACGTTTGCCACGCTAAACAGATTAGTTCAACCTGTTAGCATTTGCTAATTAGCACAAAACGTACAAACAAAATGTTTGATGAGAAATGTTAAACTCATGAGCGTTGTTTTTATCCTGAATTAGTTTTATCCAATGTTTAATTGTGCTGTTTTAACCTGAATTTAAAAACCTAACTGAGGATGGTGGCTGCAAATTAATCTCGGCTAGATGCCTGTATACATCTGTTGCATTGCTCATTGTGTAACAATCTAATCAATCTAATCACATTTAAGAAAATCCTATCTGATATCCATTCAGAGAAAAATATTTGAAACATAACAGCTGGTGTCGATTGAGCTCCTCTAATGGGGTTATAATTTTATGAAAAACGGTTGGGAACAACTGATTTACTGCTGACATAATGTAAAACAGTATTTTGGACACAATCATAAAACTACAGACTGTGGCATTGCTTTATTCTGTTTAATGAAAAACACAAACTATATTCACAGCTCAGCTCTGTACACTGCAAAGCAGGAAATCTACATGCCTTTTCTTTCATGAAACCACACAGGCCAAATAAAACTCTCTATTTCATTTAAATAAAAGAACTCAGGATGCTCTCAGTTTAAGTCTGTTTGTTTTAAACACTGTCCATCACTCAGGCTTCAGCTCATTTTCAGCCTCTTCATTTCTACGTTGTGTGCCGCTGCCTCCTCCTGGTCTCTTTTGGCACCTCGGCTCTCGTCGGCCGTCCTCTGCTCACTGTTCACCTCGGAGCTGCTTCCTCTTGGATTTTTCAGCTCCCTCCTCTCTCTTCTCTCCTCCATCTCACCAATCTCCTCAGCGAAAAGGGTTTTAAGTGCGGGAATGAGCTTGGGGAGAATTTTAAAGTCTCCAAAGCGAGTCTGAGCAAAGAGGAAATGCAGAAAATGGTCAAGTGGCTGTACCAGGTCTGAATTGTTACTCCTAAAAGCAGTGAGGCTCATAAACACTGTGGCAGAGTCTTAGTCTACAACTAGCTTCTGTTCGGCCTTACATCTTAAAGAGAGGATCTTTATTGATTTTAGTTTGCATTTGAAAATAAAGTCAAAAATGTGAAGGTCAAACCTTCAGCATTAGTGCCAGGCATAAGAAAAAATACATCAGAGGAGGAAGTTTATTTAATTTCATTTGTACATTTTGTAAATGAAGTCAAAATGTTGCAAATAAAGTCAGTTTCTCTGGTCCATTTAATTGTGTCTTGTTTTGCAACATGTCCTATCTCTGCTGCATGCAAGTGTAACCACAGACACTCTTGCATCTATTTATTATCAGCTGTTTCAGTTTGCACATATGCGGCTACCTCTTCCAAGTGTGTGTGGTTTCTTCTGATGAGACGTGATTTTCAGGACAATCTTTTCAAAGTCGTAATAGCTCACTTATTACCACACTGTGTTTATATGCTAAAAGAGAGGTAAATTCCTTGTTACTGAAACCAAATTTAAAGTACATTTTCACCAATTCTTCTACACAAGGCATTTTGTCAAGGCAGCCATATGCGCTAAAGCTTGTAGTTTGATTTATTCTCAAAAGTTCAGCTTTACTCCTGAAAATGTCAAGTTTACTGTCGACATTTTGACGTTCTCAAAATGTCAAAACAAACCAAATAAATCTTCGTCCTCATTTTTTCCTTAGGTCTGGCCCTAAAACTCTTCCATACTGTACCAATGAGCTAGCCTTTTTCGAGTATTTATTTTGGAGCTTAGTTTGGACAACGGATCTGTTAGGACGCCCAAATAACATCTCATTTGAAACTATCTCAAGTCTCTACAGCTGCTGCACCGGCACAACTGAGAAGGATTTGAAAAGGCAAAAGGAAACATTTTGCTCCCACTAATTAATGCAACGTTTCATATTCATTACAAATAAACAAAAACATCAAAGTTCACTACTGACCTTGGAACCAGACAACGCCAACACAGGGTCAATTGACCAGCTTTTTCCAGTGATTTAAACTGTATCACTCAGTCTTCACCACATACAGCTGACAGCTCAGGGAGAAGCTAGTGAATGTGCCTCAACTGGGATTTATTTATCAAAATAAAGTACTGTTGATTATTTTGGATGACTTATATTTACTTATTATTTATATTGGTGTATTCTTGTTGGTAATTTATTTATGGTGCCTTTTATGGCTTGACTGTACAAATGATTCCCTCCTGGGCTGAACATTTATCAACCCAGAGTAAATGGAAAAGTGCACTCTATCAAAATACAGTTTAACATGTGGCATGACTGCACTGCCTTGATGTCACAAAGGAACCGATACCAAAACAAAACTGTTTTCAATATATTAGTTTGAAGAATATCAAACCTAAAATATTTGGATATTTAAATTTATTATTTTAGAGGTTCAGTGTGAAAGATTTAGGGAGCTATATTGGCAGAAATGTAATATAATAAGCATGTTTTCTTTAGTGGATCATCACTTAAAAATAAGAATCGTAGTGTTTTTGTTACCTTAAAATGAGCCGTTTATATCCACACTGGGAGCAGGTGCTGGTATACAGAGATCACCATGTTGCACTGCCATTTTTCTACAGCAGCCCAGAATGGACAAACCAACAGGCTCTAGAGGGCCATTTACATTTTAGCATTGGCCACTGTACTAATCAGCCCCTCTGCAACAATAGAGCACAGGAAAACACAATTTTTTTCTTTTAATGTGAATCCATTTTATTCTGTGTTTTTACTGGTTTTAATCACCTGGGTCAGTTTGTTGTGGAGAGAAGGGGACCTCTGCGGCTAATTTGGCTTGCGGTAAAAAGCTAGATGCTCCCTAAATCTTACATACTGTTCCTTTTAATATCCCGTTTTTTTAATCATCTATTTAGATCTGGCATTGTGTGATTAAAGAGTATTTAAACACCCAAACCACTTTTTTTCAGCTGAAAATCAATGTGTATGGGTATTTGGTAGAGGTGCTGATGGATTCAGGTCCACATCTTGACATTTTAGTGCAAAGTATTTGAGCTTTACATATCGTGCTCTACTCATTAAACATGGCTATTGCAACTGACTTTTGCTATTGGTGGCAGGTGACAAAGGAGTGACTGCCGTGTCTTAGCCTCGCCTCCCAGCCCTACACGTTAAAAAAATAAAAATTAAAAAAATATATATATATATATCACATTCAAGAGGCATTTTCAGAATTTCCAGAGGGGGCACATGATACCAGTTTGTGATACTGGTACACATCATATTCTCTATTAAAAGCCCAAGATATATACTCAGTGTACAGCAAGTGAGACCTTTGTTGAGAGGGTGTTCAAATGATGCATTCAGGTGCAATTATAGAGACCACAAAAATAATTCCCTACTCAGAAGTTAGTTTGTCACAATGCAGCTGTGACATGCCTCCAGTCAGCAGTGATTAGGATATTACATGTGCATTAATACTGTTGTCTACAGTAATACGTACTCTCATGTGGTCGAATGATATCCCCACTCTGTCACTGAAGTCTTCACTGAAGAGAGGGATCTTGGCATAACGCTGGCTGAAGTGGTTCAGCATGATGAACTCGGCGTTCATCCTCATGCCGATACCAATGGCCTGGGAGGTTGTGCTGTCAGACAACATGAAGCATTAGGCCAGAGATTGACGACTTTCTCACAAAACCTGCCTTTTTAGTGTGTCAGAGGGAAACTGTCGACAGAAATATTGTTTTCTATGGACATAAAAGATGTTTTCGTGAGGACGGACGTTCACTCTGGCACCATAAAGATACAAAAATCAATGCCAATATCTGTAGAGAGTAAAGAAATTTACCAGTGCACTCAAAAATAAGTGCAACCTCAAACAGCCAATAAGGGACATTTCTTTTCTTAGCTAAAAACTTTCCTTTTCTCATCCTTTTCATTTATTTGCATAAACGACATTAAAGCCCTGCAGAGATAGTTGGTGCTACATTTTACCTACCTGTGTCTTTTCTCTACAGCTTCCTCCTCCAGCCCGTCTTCCAGCGTGGCCTCGTGGATCAGTAAGGTTGCATTCTTTCCTGCAGAAAAGCAACAACAAAAAAAGCCGAATCAGTGGCCTGACTCACAGAGAAGCACTTACAGCCTCTTCCTGTCCCACAGGAAATCAATCAGGTAGTCGGCGTAATCAAGATTCGGCACGCCCTGTTTGTCTGCTGAGCTGAGCCATCTATAATGAACAGACATGGGATACACTCGCTGTCTCTTTGGAGGCTTTGCTTGGACAGAATCCAGTCAAGCAATTTAAGAAGAGTCAATGAAGTGGGATCCCACAGGAACCATTAGAAGAGCCTGCCAGCTACAAGAGTGATCGAAAGCATTAAGAAATATCTGATAAATTATTCAGATACAACCCGTGTAGTCAAGCTACAGTAGATGACCTTATATGAATCTCTGCAATATTGAAAGCGTACGCTCAATTTGCTTTAACATACAGTAAGTCTTTCTAGATACACTTCAGTGAAATGTGGACTTTAATCATTGTGAGTGGTACTGACCGGTGTCTACGAACGCATCGCAGGGCATGGTGTCACCAGAGAAGGCCAGTTTCCAGCCCGACTGGTGAGTGAAGCTGCAGGCGAAGGCGTTTTTGCAGTGACGCACTCGACACGTCTGGAACTGAGACACATAGAATCAAAATGATGAGTAAACTTTAAAAAAAAAACAAAAAACAGAAAGCCGTTATTATTGAAGGATGTGCTGTTAAATCACCTTTTCCAAATCATTCTTCTTCAGCATTGCTTGGATTAAAGACACTGTCCTCTCATTCGTCACCTCAGCGTCCTCGCACAGAAATCTGTTTGGGATGAAGCTGAAACACAAACAGGTGACATTAAAAATCTACAGCCATAATATATCATGCTGTTAGCTTGATTAAAGGGTTCATTTTTGTACAGTCAGTGGTGGAAAATAACTAAGTACATTCACTCAAGTGCTGTACTTCAGTACAAGTACTTGTTACTTGACAGATGAAAACTTTCCCTGAAACATGTGATAAGCTCATACAATGTGACGTTAAAGACACACACAGACTAAAAAAATTTACCAGGTGTTACTCTTGACTCAGCAGCTGCTCTCGAGTGGAACATATGACACTGTGTACCAGCAGCAAACAAGCATCTGACTATTGCACTGCATCACGTTACATCAGAGCTCTCTGTCCACACTGAATCCATTAAACCTGCACCTCTGTTACATCATGTAAACAAAGATGTAGCTACCAGCTGTACGATTGAGCTCAGACTGGAGATGTAACCACTTAACAGATGGGGGAGAAGCCAACTAGAAAATACAAGTTTTATATTGTGATATTTACTAGAAAACACACACATTATAGCCAACAGTAAGTAGCTTAGTTTGCTATTAGCGATGGTAATCTGCCAGAAACTATCAGCTCCCTGGCGATCTGCCTCCAGCCAGCTGCCATCCTATTTTTTTTTTTTTTTTTTTGCAGTCAATAAGGAGGCATAGTGCAAATAATTCCTAATTTCAGCGTCATCAGTCAGTCGTGTCTCGTCCATTGTGGCAAAGCAAGCAACAGGAATACACAAAAAATGTTGCCATACTGGTGCAGTTTTAGTTATCTCATCTGTTCACCCTAAAAACACATGAATTTTCTAGTAGACAAACACGAGTAATGCTCCTCCACCTTCCACCTCTATTGAAATCCGACCTCCCTCATGTTGCCGTGCTCAGCTCGCAGCCTGTCACACACTTGTGGCTTTGTTATTCCGTTAAAATACATAATATTGTGTTACTCAGATTGTCATAAAAGTCTGTGCTGTCCTCTTGAAATGTCTTTGTGTCCACCTACTTGATATGGTGGAGGATCTCCTCGCAGTGATCGTGATACTGGTGGAGCCAGGACATGATGTCGGCGGGGGCCACCAGGTAGATGGGGCGGAATGCTTTTCCTAACGTCGTCTAAGAGACACAAACCAGTGATAATTGATTTTTATTTTCAAACATTACACGACCAAAGGAAACAATGTATCAGGATTTACATAATCTTTTCTTTTACATACCAGTGCTCTTTGCCTCTGATACAGCAGCATCAGCAGCCCCTAAAGCAAAAAAAAAAAAAAAATGAACATCAGGTTAGTGGTTCTGTTGGAGCAGCTCACTTCACTTTGAGTAATCTGGTATTTCATATATTTAAACAACAACATGGTTATCATGTGTAGCTGCTTACTGTGTGGTGGTCAGCATGTATGTGTGAGATGAAGACAGTTGAGATCTTGGACAGTGCTTCGTCCAAAGCGTCCCCGTAGTGTCTGCAGAGCTGGCCGAAGGTTCCCTCTCCACAGTCCAACAGCAAGGACTGACTTGAGCTACATGCAAACACAGACAGATTGACATGAGGAGGAAATCATTACCGGACATAAACCAAATGAGTGTATATGCAAAAAAATCTCATGTCTTACAGGGCAACATGGCGTCCAAAAATAATACAAAACCTATCAAGGTGCCTTTTGAGAATATAAATAGAATCAGCGCTCACAGGTGTTTCCATTTTTTCCACCCCATTTGTATCAATAAGGGTAGGCTAAACAACAGAAACACCCTGCCTGTTTCACTCAATACAGTTCAACAGCACCAAAAAATAAATCCTCCAAAATGTTCAGTAAGTATAATCAATACCTCTCTCAAACTGTTTACATGTACAAACATTCTAACTTTCACAAAGGGAGGATTTATTGATGGTGATGTACATTACATTGATGATGTGTCGGTGAAGATCAGGTCAAGGTAATGTAAAGTACTTTAGTACATTCAATTCAGGGTGAGCATCAATAAAGACTAATGTGAAATTTTTTACTTCTGTGTTGAATCAACGGCGTAGTTACGATGTAGGCTCCATGTTGACGTAGAGTCTACGCCATAACCTACGCCATAGCCTGACATGCACCTCCCCAGAAATGTAACTGCATATCATGGCGACACAGACCTCCTGTCTGTTTCTGTAAGCTGAAACCATTTCCCTCAGTGGAAACAAAGCTTTTATTCACTTCAATTTCACAGATAAGAAACAATAAATTGTTAAGACAGTAAAGCCTCCACTAAAATAGCATTTTAAGTCTTGTGTGTGATTTATCCTTCAGGGATTTATCCTGGCTTCATATGAGCAGAGGAAATCTCCGCTTGTCGCTAGGCTAATCTGTACAAAGTAAAATGCCATAAGCTCGTGCTAATAACATTATCTTTTTATACCTGTTTGCAAAACGTGTTCAGTGTGACAGCTGTTTGATCGGTGAACCTTGTGAGTTGTAATGAAGCCAAACTATGTGCAATTACCTTTATTAAATGTTGCTGTTGTCCCTGGTTTTATATGAGAGGAGGAAAAGATTACTGGCTGCTAGGCTAATTTATACAAAGTAAAATGCAATAGGCTTGTGCCAATAATGTTACATGTTGTATTTGGCATATGTAGGCTACAGCATAGGGTCTGCCACACAACTATAAATCCCGCTTAAGGGGAAAAACAAAAACAAAACTGCATAATGTTATTCAGTCAAAAAAAATCCAAAAGATAGAACACAAATACACCATTTAAAGAGGAAACACAAGTTTGAATAGAATACTTTAAAGTTGATTTTCGCCAGATTTTAAGTTTCTTTACATTAGCTTCCTTTCCTGCTTCAAGAAGACAGAGAGAAGTTTTCGCTGCATTGTGCTGTGAGCAGAACACTCTCAGAGGACAGTTTGCAGTATGCTTCCGGTTATTCCAGATGGAGAGAAAAAGAGGCTCCTGATGAGTCATAAGATTTCTCCTCTCCCTGCTCCTTTTCTTATGTGTTCTCATCTTATAAAATTTTGTGTTGGGAGTGTACACCAAAGTGATAAAAAATAAAAAGTGAAATAAAAAGCAAAAACAGTATATTTCGAGTGATGATAAAACGAAGAGCTTTAAAGGACAACTTCTGTATTTTTCAACCTGGGCCCTATTTCCCCATGTGTATGTGTGTGTACGATTCATGGGTACGACTCGTTCTTAAATTGGTTCAGTATTGAGGGAGGCGGATGCAGCCAGAGCCGTGAAATGAGCTTAAACAGTAACAGGGGCAAATGCATCCTGTATAAGTTTGCACATTAAAAGTACTTTTTTTCCGCCACTGACCAGTTCAGATCGCCAATGCTATGAGTGCTATGAGTGCTATGAGTTGAGTCAGCTGTCAGTCAGTGTTGGAGCAGAAAGGGGGAGGGCTGCCCCGCTGGGTACTGTAAGTGAGTATGTGTGTATGAAGTGTGTGTGTTAAGCCTGATTTATGGTCGTGCGTTGAATCGACGACGTCGCTACGTGGCTGCCGTGACGCCGTCGTGAACCCTTTGAACTTCTCCGTCACTCTGTTTCGTCGCGGTGCAATTCACCGCCAGAGCAGTAGGAGGCTGCGTTCCTTTCCTGGGTGGTTAACGTCGTCTCTAGTAGATTCTTTGTTTAGCTTCCGGCTTTTCCGGTCACAGAGAAATGAACGCGGAGCACGGACAGACGGCTCCGGCTGTATCCGTATTGAACGTTGAGCATAATGGCATATATATAATGAGCCTTAAAACACTGCAACATCTACATCCCCACAGAAGATGTTTTAAGACGGCGGGAATGCCGGAATCTGGAAATACGAAACCGGAAATGCGTTGCTACCAAGCAAACCAATCACAGCCGTGCCGGTCTGCGCTGGGTCTGCGTCGCTGCAACACGTAGTTACATTTTTGGGGAGGTGCACGTCAGGCTACGCCGGGGGCTACGGCGAGCCTTCTGCGTAGCCCCGTACCCTACAACGTCGATTCAACGCACGACCATAAATCAGGCTTTACGCTACAAAAGTCAGAGGACGGAGTCTTTTACGTGCTACGCCCTGGAGTTACCGGAGTTTTTGGAGTGCTCAAATAAACAGGCCTTTTTCCCGAACGTAAGAACACGATGTCGCACAACACCCCGTACAGCGTTCACAGGCTACCTTTGTCAGACGGCGAGATGCTGAAGTTGTGGCTAGTTGTGCTACAAATGGATGCTAACACTCCTGTGATGACTAGTGTCAGCTGAAGAAGAGAAGACATCCTGAAATACCCCTTCCTCAAGAAAACGGCTATCCTACGAGTAGAGAGAGCTACAGACATAGTGGAGTAAAGCTTGTGACATCACACAGCCCAGAGGTGAGGGAAAGGCTAGTATGCTATTCACAGAGATAGCACTGGCGATCTGAACCAGTTGGTGGCAAAAAAAAGCACTTTTAATGCTCAAACTTATACGGGGCGCATTTGGCCCTGTTATCGCTTTAGCTCGTTCAGCGGCTCCGGCTGCGTCCACCTCCCTAAATACTGAACCAATTTTAGAACGAGTTGTACCTATGAATCATACGCACACATACACATGGGGAAATAGAGCCCAGGTTGAAAAAATACCAAAGTTGTCCTTTAACAACAGGATGAGTTGTGTTGCAAATGGTAGTTTTATGATCCAGTGATTATTGTTCATTTTTATTTAGTTTTATGGGAACTGAACAGTAACAATTAAGTCAACCAAATACAAATTAACAGCAGTATAAGAATGATCTCTTTACAGTCCACCTGTGGGTTTGTGTGGAAACCTGAGCTCCATACCTGATATTGACTAAAGTGCCGCTGACGTTTCTGGTCTTCATCGGAAGAGCTGATCCTGTTCCCAAGAAAACCACCTCTGGGTAATTTTCTCCTTTCCCTGCAGTAGGAAATATAACCAGATGATACACGATGATACACTTTTTCACATCACTGGAGGACCATCCACTTTAAGTAAGAAACATTTTGTTGGGCTTTAAAACTAAATGCATCCCTCTGGAGTTTAAAGAGGAGAACTCACCAGAAGGCTCTGCAGTGTCAGTGGAGCAAATCTTCCTGCACTTGTCTACTTCTTCCATAAAGTTTGGGACCTCAGACGCTTCTTTCACAAATTCCTCAGCGTTGCAGGAGGGGATGGCGTCTCTAACGAATGAGAAACAGAGTCAAGAAGACACACACCACTGCCTGCAACAACAAGGCAGTGAAAACAGGGATTCTTTTCACATCTGACCTTGATGCGCCTCTACAGTGCTTGACAGAAACAGCGGAGAAAAAACACTGACACTTGTAAGACGAGGTTAAAAAAGAAGAAAGAAGAAGAAAGCGGCTGAGTGCAATGGTCCATTCCAGATTGTTTTCTTTGACAAGGCAGCGCTTGGAGCTGCAGAGTAATGTTGGCTAAATTGGGGGGATTGAAGGACAAACTAACCTTTGCCACTCCATTACGGGTCTGAGCTGGAACTTGAGCAGACACTCAGCTCTGACGTTGGGAACGTGCAGGGCAGCCTGGGCCTCCTGGGGGATAAAGACAAAGTTTTGATGTTTTCCCATGGCTACTTTTTATGGATCATACTTGATTTATAACTTTGTGAACTCTGCCTTTTAAGCCAAGCAGAGATATAGTTACTTAAAGCCACTGCAGTAAATACTGCCATAAAAACAGGATATAAAAACACAATAGAGCCAATGGGAACGATAATGAAATAATGTACTGTGATAAACTCTAACATATGATACTACCCAACAAAGACAACCACAGTAACTGCACATTTGGTCAAAATTGAACTATGACTGAAATTAAACCTTTGGATATCTGAGCCATCTTGTGAAAACATTCCTGCTTCTATTCTGCTCTGTTCTGTTCTTGAGAAAATAAGGTGTAAAAATTGCAATAACTACAAAATCCAACCAAAACCCAAGATTAACTGTAGTCAAATGTAGTTACTGCACTCTGAGATTTAGAGATCTTTCGGGCCGAGAAAAACTACAGTAAGCATATTGTGGCAAATGGTAAACGTAAGAATGAGGATGATGAGGATGTGACAATGAATATAGCAGGATCAATGATGACGATCATGGTGATGATGTCAATTAATCTTACTTGACGATTAAGTAAATATTACCACAAAATAACACTTGAGGGTTCTTTCAAAATGTGTCTGTTCCTGCTTTTAAAACAGACTAATAGACTATAAATGAAACAAACAGAAATGAAATCTAGGAAGAAATTAAAACAGTTTCCCGCATACTGAAAGCGACACTAACACTGTAGTGACTCCATTTTGTCTTTGCATTCGCTGTACAGCTGTTTAAAGGTCCAGTGTGCAAGATTTGGGGAGATTTAGCCGCATCTAGTGGTGACGACTGCAAATTGCAACAGCTGAAACTCCCCCTGGTCAGAATTCTTTGAGCGTTCATTGTTCAAGAGTTTTATACCGTGAGCCGAATTATCCACAGAGCTCTCTTCCTCTTCGAAACAAACGAACCAGCTGATTAAAACCAGTAAAAACACTGAATAATGTTACAAATCAGTGTTTTTCTAATGCAGTTTATCCTGTTGGACACGGGCCACTAGCCCAGCATCTGCTGAGGTCTGCTCACCCGTTTTCCCTAATAACTTAAGATCCTAGGTGTTTTTTTAAAATGGGAGATAAATTATCCACAGAGGTCTCTTCCTCTCAAAAACAAATGGACCAGCTGATAAAAACACCAGCAACCAAGGAACACAGAATAAAGCAGTTTCACATTAAAAAAACTAAGGAAAAATGTTTTTATGTGCTCTTGTTGCAGATGGGCTGCCGACTACGTTGGCCAGTGGTCGAATTCTTAATTTTTAACAAGGGGGATGCAATATGGCTTTGATTTTTTTGCTTTGATTTTTTTCTGTAAGCCAGGTCGGGATCAGCCGATGGCGGTTCGGCACATGCGCAATTCACTTGCAGTCTGGACATGGAGGGGTTAACATCTCCTGCTCTGACTGCAGCTGGGAGGGAGGACTGGGCTGCCTTTGAGTGCTTTGGGGCGAGGGAAGGGCCCACGGCAGCATTCGCTGCTCGTTGTGAAGAATAAGAAAGATATGTGCTTTCACGTCAGTCTCCAAAAGTCTCCAATAACATCAGAAAAAGTTGCAAGATTTTTCACTAGTAGCTTTTTTGAAAAAGAGTCGCTAGAGGGGTCTGAAAAGTCGCTAAGTTGACAACACTGCACCACAGCATGTGTATGCTACATTAATCAGTAACAACGTCTTCCATCAGTATTACCTTTGATCTGTAAGACTTGAGCTGTGGAAAGATCTCTGGGTGAATCATGTTCAGCTGAGCCTGAAGCTTTTGACTCCTGATGTTGTGGACCGTACAGACCTGCTCATTAAGGATCAGGTGTTCGGTTGAGGATGGAAACCTGCAGGAACACACAGAAAACTCTCAGCCTCAGTATGTTTAATTGAAAGTTACACTAAACACAGAAATCTCTGTGGAGTCTGGTTTCAAGGACGGGGAATCCAAACCTCTCCATCCACTTTTTGTATCGATCCGTTGTCAAAACAGACTCTGGGGTCATGTGGACGACCAGCGCAGCAGGGTCCTCTGTCCCTCCTGTTTGATACCTACAGAGGACAAAAGACTCAAGTTAAAAACTATTAAGTTCAGATGAGGAAACGAGCATTTATGAGTTCCTAAAGTGTACAACACTGATACTCAAACCGCTACCTTCTCAGCTGCTGATTGGTGCAAACAGCTTCCACAAACTCCTCAGATGGACACTCGACGACAAGAAAGACTGGTCCGGGGTCAGCGGGAGTACAAACCTGCTCCGGACGGATCTACAAGACAACAGAAAAAATTAGCGTCCGCAAATACAGTTCAGAGCTGCAGCTTGAAAAGAACGTCATATTAGACAGAGCATGTTTATGCGGCACCTCTTTTCCTTCGTACGTGACACTTTTCCCGTCCTTCAAAGCTGATACAAGAGGACCGATTGCCGCTGTGCCTCTGCGGGGAAAAAAGGATAAATACAATACAGTTTCTAAACAGCAGCATAATTGCAAAACATTCAAAATGCTAAAACTAACTAATGTAGTGTTAAAAAGATTAGTCAAAATAAAACAGATTTATTAATATTCTGGGTGATTGGAAAAAAATCCAAAAATTTTGGACTGTGGATCCTTTGGACTCTGGGATACTGTGATAAACATTTTTCATTTTCCATTATTTTCTGACATTTTATGGACCAAACAATTATCAATTAAAATAATCAATAGATGAGATATAATGCCACATCAGAGTCAGCTGAGCTCAGCTTTGCCTTGGCAGCTTGTGTTAATACTTTAATCAGTTAAATCACTGACTTAGAAAACACACCATATTAGACCGTATCTTATCTAAATCCTTAATGTTCTTTTCCATTTAGATTAAAAATCCACTCACACTGGCAAGCCGAGCTCCTTGGCTTGAAGGACTAAGAAAGTTCCTTTCTTGGGGTGAAGCTGTAAAAGTAGAGGAGGAGAACTTCAGATACAAAGTTCCCTAATGTGTACGTCACATACAGGACAACAACATTTTTAAAGTTTCTTACCTTGCATATGAAGGAAACCACCAGAGAGCGATCTCTGGTTGTGTTTAGTGTGTCACCTTCAAGATATGAGAAACAAACAACAAGGCAACATTACTCAACGTGTCACGAAAAACACTCTACAGTGCCTTGCTCAAGTACCCCAAAAATTTACTTAAATTTGTTAAGAAAATTTAAAAAGATTTGTTTTAAAATATCAAAAAAAAAGGAACACCCAGTGGCTTAGTGAGTAGAGCAGGTGTCCTATATACAAAGCAGCCCTTGGTCTGAGTCCAGCCTGCGGCCTTCTGCTGCATGTCATCCTCCCTCTCCCCCTTCACCCTGAGAGTCTTATCTAATAGAGGCAAAGGCCAAAAAAATATCTTTTAAAAAAACTGGAAAGTGCTACATGCATATGTATTCACTAGCTTTGTTTTGACGCTCTGAAACTCTGAACATCCCACTGAGCACCATTAAATCCATTATTACAAAACGGAAAAAATGTGTCACCACAACAATCCTGCCAAGAGAGGGCCGCCCACCAGAACTCACAGACCAGGTGAGGAGGACATTAATCAGAGAGACAAAGAGACCAAAGATAACCCTGAAGGAGGTGGACAACTCCACAACAGAGACTGGGCTACCTGTACATAGGACCACTTTAAGGCATACACTCCAGAGCTGGACTTTATTAAGAGTGGCCAGAAAATTCAATTTTAATTTCATATGACCAGAGCACCATCTTCCATATGCTTGGGGAGACTCCTACATACCTTTAGGTGAACTCCAACATGTTCTTTCTCTTTCATTAAAGGGATAGTGCACCCAAAAATGAAAATTCAGCCATTATCTACTCACCCATATGCCGAGGGAGGCTCAGGTGAAGTTTTAGAGTCCTCACATCACTTGCGGAGATCCAAGGGGAGAGTGGGTAGCAACACAACTCCACCTAATGGAGGCTTACGGTGCCCCAGATTCAAACGTCCAAAAACATATAACTGAAACCACAAAATATCTCCATACTGCTCGTCCGTAGTGATCCAAGTGTCCTGCCACCCCGACATAAAAAGTTGTTTGGAAAAACGTCATTTGAACTGTTTTTAGCCTTATTGTAGCCTGTAGCTCTAACTGCCTCTCTGTTTATAATAATGGCTGAATTTTATATTCAGTCTCTGCTATGGAGCTTTCCAGCTCCTTCAGGGTCACTGGTGGTCTCTTTGTTGTCTTTCTGATTGATGTCCTCCTCACCTGGTCTGTGAGTTTTGGTCGGCAGCCCACTCTTGGCAGGGTTGTTGTGGTGCCATATTTCTTTCTATTTCATAATACCAGATTTAAAGGTGCTCCATGGGATGTTCAGAGTTTTCAGATATTTTTTATAACCCAACCTTGATCTGTACTTTCCCAGAACTTTATCCCTGACCTGTTTGGAGAGCTCCTTGGTCTTTATGGTGCCACTTGCTTGGTAGTAAATCTTGCTGCAGACCGAGGCCTCTCAGAACAGGTGTATATTATACTGACATTGTGTGACACTTAGATCACACACAGGTGGACTTTAATCAATTATATGAGTTCTAAAGGTGAATGACAGCACCAAGTCTTATTTAGGAGTTTCATAGCAAAGGGGGCAAATACATATGCATGCACCACTTCTTAGTATTTTTTTTTTTTTAAAGTTCAAAACAAGTTTTTTATTTTACTTAATTTCATTAATCTCAACTATGTTGTGTAGGTCCATCACAAACAAATCCAAATAAAAATCCATTTAAATTACAGGTTATAATGCAAAAAACTGGATAAATGCCAAGGAGGTGAATGCAAGGTACTGTATGCAGCATGCTTTCTTATTCATACCCCAGTTTGACTTTTCTACCTACATTAGCAGCCAGGAAATTAGGTATAGACATTCATGTTCCCCTCGTGGCAATCTCTTAACTTGGGATGGTGAACATGGTAAACATTATGCCATTATCTTCCCTCAGGATTAAATATAATAACTTTTTTTACCCAAGCAGGGAAAACTCACCAAATATTGGCACCTGATAAACAGTCATTGTTTCGTCCGTGTACGTCTCTTCAGTGTACGGTCGAACCGCTAGAAGTGTATAACACAGTAAACGTCACACAAGTCTGATATCATACAGAATGCAGTTATCTAATTCAGTTTAGTAACTTTAACATACACAGCTTGATGTCTGCTAGCGGCCCAGAAAACGACTTGATGGCATTCACATAGTTCTCCTTTGATGAAGAAAGGCAGAGAAGAAAAAGTCAATACATGTTTCATTAACAACCTGCTGTAAGCACAGATAAAATAGATACTGTATGGTTGAGCTTCTCACCAGCTGCGGAGGACCAGAGAGCACACACTCTGGAACCCCTGTGTCCTTTAATGTTAAGATCATCCCTGCAGAGGGAACAACACACAAGTGTTCAGTAAAAAAAAAATATATCATCAACCTCTGTTATGTTTTTATCAATCAAATCAATGTCAGTCGAAATCTAGCTAACAGCTACATTTGGTCTACGGAGTCTGGCATGTTACACTGCCTGCCATGTTTCCACAGTAGCCCAGCAGGACAACCAAACACAGGCTCTCCATTGGGCTTTTCACATGTTTTTGCATTTTCACTTCACCCACTGTAGTTATCAGCCCCTCCACTGCGAGACGAACAGTGTCGGAAAAACACAGATTTTTATTTTGAAACTGCTATATCAAGTGTTTTTACTAGTGTAAATCATCACATGGTCAATTTGCTTGGTAGGGGAAGAGACCTCTAAAAACCTCCTGAACAAAGAAAACTGAAGGAATCCTAAGCGGGAGCTCACACTTGGCACACAGGAGAAGTTTCAGCCGGTTGCAATGTGCAATCCTCACCACTAGATGCCACTAAATCCAACACCCTGCTTCTTTAAACTGACATGTTTGCATAATATAAATCTGCTGATGTTCTGTGTAATATATGTGGTCTAAATAGATCAAGTAAAACTCCATTGTTTAATTCTGTTCTATTTATAAAGTATACTTTGATCAATATTCTTTAGATTCCGCCTATCAAGATTATAATGATACTGTAATGGAAATGTACAACACATTCTCTTAATACATTAAATTTTGACATAATTAAATGTATCAAATTATAATATGCATTCATTTAGTGATTTGTAACTCCTAAATTAAAAGTATTAATTTGTTAGAGGCCATGTAATGAAAACCACAAACAGCTTTTCAGTAGTATTTTCTATTAAATTGACCTTTTAAGTTGATATGGTGAAGATGTAAACAAACAGCTGCTTATTCCCACATCCAGCAGTTACAGAGCAACATCATCATTCATTCGGAGTCGTGTTTGTGTCCACCTGATTATGTAAATCCAATATTCACTCTCTTTTAGCTGTTTTTGGTCTCCACCAACTCCTGAGGGAAATATCTGTCTCTTCAGCTGTTAAATGCTCCACAATGTCCACCAGCTAGTCTCTAACTGTGTCTGTCTGCTGTTTGCTGCACAGCAGGGCACGTACAAAGCTTTTAAAGCTTTTTCTCTGAAAACGACACATTGAGTGTGGTGAGAGTGAACCAGAACAGTAAAGTTGCAGCCAGACAATGAGCTGAAACTCACAATAAAGCTCCATAAGGCTGAGGGGAGCTGCAGATTCCAATTTATCAGACAGATGTTACTGACCTGATAAACCTCCCACGTTCTCCCAGCTCAGTCTGGTCAGGAAGATGTTGTCTAATCGAGCAGCTTTCAGTCTGTCAGAGGAAACACGAGAAAATTAGTTCTCCCTTGTCTTTGCCCATCAAACTGTCTTTGTGGATAAACAATACGTGTTCAAACCAGCTTACTTGTGTTCCTGCATGAGTCTCTGTGTTCCTTCACCACAGTTGAACAAGTATCTGCAGCAGAGAGAAAGTTTGACAGGTTCAGTGTGTAAATAAAAAGCTGTGGGACCTGAGGCACATTTTGCCTCGATATACTGTTGGATAAACTGTGGTGTCATTTTGGGCCGTTGCAGACTGCATGAATTTTTCAGGCTTAGTCATAACATTATGTCCTTAACGGTTTCTTCTAAACTTCAGTGTAGAAGAAGGCTTGCTTGTCATTTTTTGTAATTCATGGGGGTGTAATGATACATCGGTCTGATAGATATGTAGATTCAGAGACCAATGATCCAATATCATCAATGCAAAGTGAAAACATTGAAACATCTTGTCATCTTTAAGATATGCCTTTGTTTTAATATTCCCATGGCACGTCTGTGTCACCATTTCCATCCATAAAGATTTAAACAGTGCTGCAGCCCAGTGCCAGACAATGGCAAGCAGCCAAGAAAAAGACAATAAGGATATTTACTGATATTGTCTCATATCGATCGCAGGCCCCTGAGTTGCATTGTTGTCTCATTGTCCAGAGAATTGAAATACTATCGCATCGTGGTAAAACTTGCGATTTACACCTCTAGTAATTCATAAAGGTCAGGTAGGACAGGAGGACATGTTCTATAGTTGCATGCAAGTGCTTTCTGTGTGCCTATGCTGGGAAGAAACCAAATTGTTAAATTATAAATCATTTTTAATTAGAACTGCAACTAATCTGCAGATTATTTTCTCAATTAATTGATTGGTTGTTTGATCTGTAAAATGTCAGAAAACGGTGAAAAATGTTAATCATTTCCCAGAGGCCAAGATGATGTCCTCAAATACCTTGTTTTCTCCACAACCTATAGATATTCAGTTTACTGTCAGACAAGTAAAAAAAACAGAAAAAATATTCACATTTGAGAAGATGGAATTTGTGAATTTTTCTGTACTCAACCAGATTAATGGATTATCACATTAGTTGACGAAATAATTCAATAGTTGACATTTAATTGATTAATCAAATAATCATTGCAGCTTTATTTTTAATTATGCTAAACCTCATTTTATTGAGGACCACCTGAAAGCACCATAAAGACTCTTTAAAGGCCAGGACACTCCATCAATTTACTACTGAGCTCAGCGTCTGTCTGTGGCTCAGGCAAACCTTTCAATAGCCTTTTTAAAAGCCTGTGATTTCATCAGGGTTATCCTGATTTGGGCTATATTTTACACTTTTAAAGAAAGCATGTATGTCAAACTGGGGGTGTTGAGATTAAAAGATGTGGCTGTTTACCATGAAGAGAGGCATTTATAAAGACATAATACTGAGTATGTGAAGTGTAGGACTCTGTGCTTTTGTAGCTTGGCAAATACTAGAGACCATACTCAGGTATCTGCTGCACAATTTGACAAATACTGACCACTTTTTTTTTTTTTTTTTTAATTTGCCCCTCTGAAGTCCCCCAACTTCATGGAAGTACAATTTCTATTTCCCTTTTTAATCAAATGTTTTTATTGTTTTAAATTGTGTCTTGTTGCTTTTAATGTCTCTGTAAAGCACTTTGAATTACCTTGTGTTGAATTGTGCTATATAAATAAACTTGCCTTGCCTTGCCTTACAAAGCTGTGCCCCACCACCTTTACTGGATGAAAGTTTCATGGCTGTTTCATGTGTGATCGGGTATAGTAAGAAGTGTGTTTCATTGCAATGTGCACTCTTTATATAGAAAGAGTGCACATAAGTCTCCAATTCTGTAATGCAACTGCGGAACATTAATTGTCCTCTAGATAAATACAACTGTATCTTATCTTACTGACACACCCTGGAGTAGTCTGCACTTGTACATCACTGCAGTGGGTTGAGAAGTTAAACCACTAGAGGTCAGCAAATACTGAGTTTCAGTTGATGTTGAATGTATTTCTGTATTGTTAATGTTTCAATAATGGTGCCAATTACGCCATATTTTATTTTAAAAACAAGACAACACATTGCACCTCAAATATTTATGTGTGTGCTACTGAGACTCATGACATGTGTGTGTGTATGAATTACCTGTTGTACTCGGAGAAGACATACAGAGTGGCAGCACTGTCTCTGCTCCCAGCACCCACCACCTGCAGGTACACCGTGGATGGTCCGTGGGTGTCCCCTCGTTTGTTCCTGCTCTCTTTGGCCTTCACCCGCCGCAGCGGCTCCTTCTGCTTGGCTTTCCTAAAACCCAGCGGCTGTCTTATATCTGGGTTGTTATTATTAGTAGTAGCCATTGTCCGGAAAAACTGTAAAACAGTCCGGCAGTGAGAGAAATCACAGCGGGCGACAGCTTGAGGACCAGCAAAGAGAGCTCTGCCTGCCTGTATAAAGGGCCTGAGCTTCAGATGGACCGTATTCATATTAAATACGTCACAATAACTTAAAAAACATGCACCGACTAATCAGTACATGCTTGTTTAAACATTCCCATGCTTTTTAAAAAAAGTAAATTACCTAAAAGCAGCTGGGTGCGCTTTCAGCAGGACTTTAGAGGTTGGTCGACACATGTGACACTTTTCCGGCATCTAATGATGACGTCCAACAGTCTTATCGCTCATTGGTGTGTAGCTTTAATCACCACGCCTGTGGACCAATCACAGAGGCGTTTTGAGAGAGGGAGGCGGGGATAGAACTGCTTCTTGAGGAGGGGTTTCACATTAACAAACTACTACAAAATAAAACGACTTAAAATAATACAACACATGTCCAGCTCTTAGAGAGTATCTTAACTGTCAAACAACTCCAAAACATTATGCTTATTAAATTAGAAGAAGGTAGATACAAACGATGCGGTAATTAAAGCCATGACTATATACTATATACTAAAATAATGTGTTACAAGTAAAAGCCCTGCATTCAAACTCTTCCGTAAGTAAATGTAAAAAATAATTAGCATCAAATAGACTACTTATTACAAAAGTACTCATTATGCAGAGTGCCCTGATTACTGAAGTAGTATTACTGATGCGATGATGTGGTTATCAGTTTAATGTTAGAGCTGGTAAAGGTGGAGCATATTTTAATTAGTTTAGATGCTACAAAATTTTGTATTTATCAACATCTGCAAAGTAACTAATGGCTAGAGCTGTTTATGAAATTTATTATTGTCAAAGTAGAAAGTAGCATGACATGGAAATACTCAATAACAAATGTCTAAAGGCTGTATGAAAGTATAGTCCTTACAGAAATATAAGTGACATTCCACCACTGTGTACTTGGTTAAGATGGGAATGTTTCATAAATATATTCAAATTGATCCAAATTTCATCACGTTGTTTTAAATATGATTTTAGGTATAAGCGAGTTCACTGCTTCACAAATTTGGTCAGTATGTGAACGACACACTGTCCAACCTCATTAATGTTCTCATGGCTGAGTAAATATCCCTACATAGCAGTTTTTAAGTCTTGTAGGAAATCTAAGAACAAAAGAATAGTTCAAGCTGGCAATGTTGCCCCTAGGAATTTTTCATAGGCATGGTCAGATAGAGCCACACTAGAACCAAAAGTTAGAACTCATTTCCAGGAATCCAATTAGGCTGTTTAAGTGGGCTGTATAGGCGAACTGAAAACTATGTCAGTATACAGAATTAAGGAATTGCATACTGATATACTTTGGTTTATTATTTTACAGGTGATGTCACTAATTATCTGATATGACTAAAACCACTCCAGTTAACAGTCTGAGTTCCACAACAATCCTGTTTTAATGTGTAATGTATATGTATAAATGTGTTAGATGATTCATTGTTCTTCAAATAGGCTGGTGGCCTTTTTCTTTAAAAAGACAAATATATAACCTAAATTTGAAGCAGTACATTGAGCATAAGGAAGAAAACACTTACTGGGAGCAAGCCATCTCAAGTTAAGGGGAAACACATTGGTACCCATAGAATCCATTGTCATGAAGATATCTTGAGGTGAGAGTTCAAGGGAACCCTTTGAAAATGCCTATGCCAGTGGTTCCCTCACCAAAATGTAGCTACACTTTGGAGCGTTATTTAACCGTCTTCCCAATAAGCTATGCTGACATGGCTGTCTAGTTTCACGACAGTAATGCTGGCCTCCACCACCACTGCTCACAGCAGCAGATAAACGTCTGTTCTTGCAATGAGATGTTCCATCACATGTGATAATAATGTAGCCTCAGTGTCTCCATACTTTTGGTGTAGTATATCCTCCAAATGTCCCACTAGCTTCATAGTAACACATGATGAGTCATCAGTTGTATCTCCTCTCAACAGAAATTGAGTCAGTTGCTGTATCTTATACTTCAGAAAATGAATAAAGCTGAATACATGTTTGTTCTTAAATCATTTACGTCAATCTCAACGGAATAACAAGAGTGGACAAACTGTTAGTAGCACAGATGAACATCAGGAACACATGCAGCATCAGAGCAGTATTGTAATTCAGAATATACATATACAAATCTCCATATATTTATGTTCAACCCATTCAAAAAAAATTGACAACACACACTTTTCCTTTGTCTTTCTTTATTTGCATTAGCATATAGTCCACTGTACAGTGAGGACAGCAGCCTCTCGGCACCGACTGGACTGCAGGTCTACCATGATTCTGACCACCAACACTTTTTAAACTGCTTTATACCCAGAGAAGCAAAGTTCCATTAAGATACCAAACACAATGCTTTCAGTTACGTACATGGAAGAGGTGGGACAATTCACAAAGAGCATGATTCCAGTATGTTGAAGAATCTCCAAATCAAATACTCCACGATTTTTGGTTCTATAAATACAAGTTCCACGTTATTATTCTTATTATTATTTTTTGTCTTAAATCACTGTACTAACCACTGAGATGTGTCCTCATTAAGATGAGTCAAGACCATATGATTGATTGATTCAGCTGCTATACTTACATGACTGTGCGTCCATGTGTTTGTGAACAAGAGAGAAACAGAAGTGTTGATATATTATACAGACATGACTGAAATGAACACCACTGTAATTGCAAATGGTGTTTTTTCTTTTTTTTCTTTTAGGCTTTACAATTCTCTTTTAACACTGCAATAAGGGGACCAAGCAAATTTACACGAGGATTTGTTTTGTTTACTTTGTTGTCTTTTTTTTTTTTTTGTTTTTTTATGTATTTGTTGTTGCAGACTGGTGTATATCTATTGATGTATTTCTATCTTGTCGTGCTATCAGTCCATATACATAGGTGAGCTGGGAGACGCCGGCATCTGATCCATGAGCCTGCAGACGTAACCTGCTACATCGACCGAGCGCTCCTCGTACATCTGGATGAATGGATCTTTCTGGAGTGGAAAAAGAAACAAAGTCGAGTTATACAGTGATATAAACTCCTACAAGTGGAGACCAAAAAAAAAGTGTGTATGACTGGATTTAAGTCAGTTTAATACATTACTTAATGAGGCCAGCAGCCTTCAAGACAACTCACCAGTAGCTCTTTGTACTTTGGCCTTTTCGACTCATCCTTTGTAAGGCTAGAGAAAGGATAAAAAAAAAAAAAAAATGTGTGTGAGGATGCAGTTCAGCCATTTGTCCACCAGGGGGCTACTAGAGCAAGCAGCGACTGCAGTTTGTACCCTGTGGCCCCTTTAACACATGCACTGCAAACCTGAAATGATCTAGACGTTTCCCTGAGGAACTGCACGTGTACAAACAAAAATGACTGAATCAGTTGGCTCGGACATTCATCAGACTTTATCTTGCCAACTCCCTCGTATAAAGTCTGTGTAATGTCCGATTGAGCCCATGTGTGAATAGACTGCCCCAGGAATGAGTCCTCAAGCCTGCAAAAGAGTTAGCATGTTACCATTCACGGTTCCCTCGTCTGTATTCAATGGGTTTTTGGTTAGATGCCTGACATAAGGTCAGTGGTTAACACAAGCTGAGGAGACTTTCACATTTTTCTCCACGACATAAAATACATCAGTAAATACCCCATTTATGAACTTTGGAGCTTCTGTGTGTCTTAAAAAAGGCGGTTGCTTACAAGTGGCTAAATGAGTCTACAGAACGTCATTATGCTGAGCCACTCTGAACACAGTCTTACAGTCTTGTTATGTTAGTGACATTAGGTTTTAAACGAACTACACTACAGTCACATGACCTAACGTTAGCTTTTTACTTCTGGCGATGTATTTAGGCTTCAATAATCCTGAAAATTAAAATGGTGAAGATTATTTTCCTTAATAAAATGTTTAAGTATCATAAACGTTTGTCTGCAACAGAGCTTATTTTCGGCAATAACCCAAAATCCAATGGAAAAATTCCAAAGACTTTTTGATCAGGGAACCAGGGCGATGCTAATTTCTGTATCAGCCTACAGAAAAACTTCATCCATAGGGCACTCTTTAGGGCAGGTAATTGTCCGGAGAATTCACTATGCTCGAGTAATCAAGTTGGTGATGTTTCTGTCATGCAGCTTGTGCGAACTTGAGGAAAATAAATTAAATAATAAATCTGAGGATGAAGAAGGGTCATTCATACAGAGACGGCAAGAAAAATGTCTCAATGGAGATATGATATGAATCGTCAGACACACTGACAATAACAGCAAGGGACTCTGTTGTTATGACCGCATTACAAACCAGTAGCGTAATCCTATCTGTTACAGCCATGTGTTGCTGCAAAATGCATTCCCAGCAGTGTTTCCTTACCACACGTTGACAAAGGAGATGAATTTGGGAGAGAAGCGCCTCTCCTCCGAGTTGCTGAGCTGTGGCGGGTCTCCCCTCACCACCTGGGTCAACTGGTCGAACACACTGTTCCACTTTGGGTAAGGGAACCTCCCTGTGGCCAGCTCATACTGAAACACATGATGTACATAAAACATGATCAGGACAAACTCCAAACTACAAATCAGGTGTGAATTAACATTAGAAAACCCAACAGACGTAAGCATATAGGCATACTGGGTGTTCTGCAGTGTTTCATAGTAGAGAAACTAAAGACCACCTTCAGTAACATCATAAAAAATGTATATAAAGCAGTAACCTTCTGGGAAAAAGAGCAGAGGTGCTGTTTCTCACAGTTAATGCCATAAATTATTCATTCATTACTGAATGTATGCCAACTGAGTGTCCCATTTTTATGGGAGAGAACATGCTATGTGATGTCCAACTGTACCACAAATCATGTACTATAAAACAAAATTGATTCAATTTTAAATACTTCACTATCAGGTCTGTATTTTAGATACTTTTTTAACTTTAAATGTACATATTTTTATAATTTCTCCACACTCCTTAATAACCAATCTTTCCTATGAATATCTGATGGTGTGATGCACTTAAGGGTTATCAAATTGTATTTTTAACCATCAGTGTCATGTTAGGACTCACCAGTGTGATTCCCAAACTCCAAACATCTGAGCGGACGTCGTAGCCTTGCCTGGACGCACTGGGGTCTATTCGCTCTGGCTGAAAATCAAACAGATTAAAATTTGAGTTTAGAAACAAAAGTAGACAGCTAAATATAATTCATACTGCATGTCAAAGAAATACACAAGCATTTAATGTATCCTGAAGACCCATGTGTGCTTCTTGGTGACCAGGACAGAGTATGTGCAACAAAGAGAAGAATTTTAGCAATTATAACCATCACAATGTCCTTGTGGCAAAACTATGTTCTGAATCAATGACATGGTTTGGTTCAAGACCACATGTAGTTACATTGTTACTGAATTGGTGCTTCAGAAAGAGCTTCAGTTTGGTAGCTAAACCTTGCTGTAATGATGCGCACATTGGTGGGATAAGAAGAGAGAAGAATACCTGAAAAATATGGCACTGTGCACTAGAAAGACAATCAAGAACATGGGAAGATCTTCATCTGATACCAACTAAGCAACAGTTATAGTTGAATAAGTACTCATCTCTAATCACATTGATTAGAGTTAAAACATGAGACACACACCACACAAGTAAGGTGAATTAATAAAAACTGTAAATAGTTTATATGAAGCTTATTGGACATTTACATACATTGTATAGTAACATTGCTGCAGGACCAGATTATTATGAGGGTAATAAATAAGGCTTCAATTTTTATTGCTCATATATGAGTAGTGATTCACCTAACAATTAAGCAATGTTACTTGGTCTAAAGAAAGTCAGAAAATGATGAAAAATGCTGATCAGTGTTTCTCAAAGCCCAAGAACACATCTTCAAATGTCATGTTTTGTCCGCAACCCAAAGATAGTCAGTTTACTGTCACAGAGGAGGAAAGAAACCAGAAAAATAATCACACTCAAAAAGCTGCAATCACAGAATTTTGACTTTTTTTCCTTAAAAAGTTACTAAAGCAGACCAAACCATTATCAGATTAGTTGGTGATTAATTCAGTAGTGGCAAACTAATTGCTTAATGGTGGCAGCTCTTTCTATGAGATTGAATCCTTAAAATCAGAGTTGTTTTGGTGCAGTGTTAAAGTGCTGCTGTACATTTTGCAAACCACCAGGTGTCACTGTGTGCATTCAATTTAAAGCCTCAAACCTTTCTAAGCATCTACAGCAAGTGATCTCCATAGGGCTTCATCTGCTCATCACTAGATAACTCATACACTGGGACAGAATAAAGCTGCATGTCAACAACTTATCATGCATTTTAATTTTTAGTTTTATGATATTTAAAGTGTTTAGTATAAGAGCTCATTTGAGCACCTAAAATGTTTCTAGAATGTCGCTCTGAGTTCCAAACACAGGTGTTCATGCCCAAACTGGGTCAAAACAAATCCACGGCTCGACAAACTCGCCTGAGAATACCAAGACAGCTCATCACCTCTGGGCATGTTTTCACCTGCACAACAAGATGCCATCAGCTCCTGGCTCACACGTAAGTAGCATGTTCCTGCAGCATGGCTCTGCATGCCTCACGAGATCACGTCTGCCAATTCTGTCATTTACAACCTCGCCTCAGGTTCATCGCAAAACTGCAGAGCAGACGTGGTAATGAAGTGCGTGAGGGGCTGCAGAAAAATCTCCTGCTGCTGTGCAGAGAGGAGGAAGCACCTCGCTGGCCCATTTACAGGCCTGATTTAGATGCTGATGTCACCCAGCAGAGTGGGACAGTCTGTGCTGCAGCACTGATGGGTTTTATGGAACAGCAGCTGAATACTGCAGAGAGCCCGCTCACATCTGCCAAGACTGGAAGTGTTTAGTCTGCACAATCACAGCAAATAAATTGTTTAAAAACATATAAACAGCACTAGCGGGGAAACGATTAGACAGGAGGTTCAATAATCAATTAATTGTTTTAAGTAATAAATAAAAAACATTTGTGAGATTCAGCTTCTCCAATGTGTGGATGTCAAGAAATACTTTATCCTCACAATGACCATATGTGTATCAATTACTCACTTCCTGTAACACTGAATTCAAGAAGAAAATCTCATGCTTCCATTGTTGATGAAAAATCCAAAAACTGAGAAAATTCATAATGATTCGGAGTAAAGGAAGACCACATTCACAACTGTAAACTATATTAAAACATCTGTTTACAAACTCACATTTGTGCAGTTTAAGTCTCATATCCAGTTATATGCTGTGTACTCCCCAAACACATGCAGAGTAATACTGAAACTAAACTGAAAGTGAAGCTTATTCATGTTCTCTTAAAAGCCAAACCTCATTGATAAAAACACCGAATTTACATCACTGAACACATGAACTGCTATGTTACAGCTGACTGGATCAGTTAGTTAGTTTGTGTTATTGTCTGACTTTGGTGGAATCTGAACTATCCTCAAAGTCAAAGTCTCACAATAACAAACAAACAAATTAAGTGATGCAGGCAGCAGTAGACCAGCAGCTCCTGTGTTCACAGAGGTAAAATCACTGTTTTTATTAATGGAGTTTGGCTTTAAAGCGAGCACAGGTGAGTTTTACTTTTAGTTCAGCTCGCTGTTGGAATGGGCCGTCCGTTTGGAAAGTACTGAGCATATGATTTGTGAGAGAGTTTGTAAACAGATGCTTTGATATCATTTGCTGTTGTTTTGCTGGACCCCTAGAACTTCTATGCATTAAGAATTTTCTCCATATTTTGATTCTTCGTTACCCGTGGAAGCATGAGAGAAAAATAAAGTTTTCTTTACTAATCCAGCGCAACACAGGGAATGTATCTAAAAAAAACCCCAAATGGTCATTTGGGGGGGTGAAGAATTCCTTTAACAGCTATAGAAAAAAAAGATACAAAAAAGAGATACAGTTTATAATCATAAGAGATGAAGAAGATGCAACAGAAAGAAAAGTTAAAGTTGTAAATCCCCCTCCTTTGCTCTCATTTCTGACACATTACAGACTGATGATTTATCTTTTCATTAAAATGATGAAAGTAATTGTTAGTTGTCGCCCTAAACAGCATTACAGTCAAACACCATCATAACCACGACCAAAATGAGGTGTAAATAAGAGCTACTGGTTCTAAAAAACACCTCATGCATCCAACGCATGAATGTTGCCTGAGGTAAAAAGAGCGTGTTGTCTATACGCTATCGTAGCCACTTATCCAAACAAAAGTCAGGCTCCCAGCTGTACTGAGGTCAGTTTTTCTACGTCATTAAACCTGCTGTAACCAGCACGGCAGTGATCAAACACCTGGAGAGTCCGCCAGCTGGAAACAAGAAACTGGAGCTGAGATTCCTGCTGTGTGAGCTCACAGCCGTGGGAAGCTCCTGCGACTTCCTTCGAACCACGTCATGAATGAAGCTCCCTGCCGCGGCCTTTCAGAGGGCAGAGTGTATGAGCGTGAGGTGGTGGTGTGCCGCTGGGTCGTGATTGTGCTTAACCAAATTTAGAATGGAAACTGCTGTGGAGAGACCGGAGGGGGGGGTTGAGAGGAGGAGGGGGGACGTAACCCCACAAGAGAAAATAACCTCGAGTGATGACGACATGCTGAGATCACCTCTTTGAACTGCCAAAGATTTGGTGCTCTTCAATTATGTTGGCGTGCACACGTATATATTTACACACAACACGCACGGTGGCTGCTCAACAAAATCATTGGCCTCATTAACAGGCAGCTGAGATAGTGACAACCAATTGATCATTTAAGGATTTTAATATCTTGCTGTTATCCAGGAAAAAAAACAAGAACTTTGAAGACATCATCTTGGGCTTCTGAAATTTGTGACGGCCGTTTCATTGAGTAATCTACTGATAATAGTCTTTTACTAAAGGGGAACTCCATCAATGTTACACATCAAGATTTGTCATCAATACACATCAACTTAAGCCTATGAATATCTTCTGCAGCTCTGGTCTGAAAAAAATAATCCTGATGATGTCAAGAGTGATGTCATCAGAGCTATCTAGGTTTGGGCTGGTACATTTCTGTTTTTTTTTTTTTTTAAGCAGACGGCCTGTGCTACAAGCTGGAGAGTTGGAGTTTTAAAGAAATGGGCATTTACCCAACAAGGAGGGTCTAATGGATGGGCCACGTCTTCTGACGGTGTCCATTTTACTTCGTGGGAGTTGCTGGTCTACCACTGCCTCGATCAGTCAGTGTGTAAGGTCAAGCAGAGAAAATCTTCCAAATATAGTGTACACTTTTTGCTGCAGCCCTGCCCATAGCTTCAGCTTCTGTGCTGGTGTATTTGATTAAAAGAAACCAAGTACATAAAATAAGTAAAACTGAAACGTCAGATCGGTTGGACCACCATGTTAAACTGTATCTTTAAATGTTATGTCGAAAAATGGAAATGGAAATTAATAAGTTTGCTGATTTCACACATAGCCACAATGCAAAACAACTGCCAGTTTTCTCATTGTTAACGTTATGTTTGAATGGTCTATATGGAAGTCCTCCTTCAATCAGTAATAAAGATGATCATTAGCTGCAGCCCTAAATTGAGCCGTCAATAATGTAAGAAATCATGTCATTTACCACTGTGTGCTTGGCAACATTCTCATCACAGTCATAACTACAGTTTTCTCTTCCAATACACCACAGATCAGTTAATGAAATAAAGATGAAATGGGTAATAAGATGATTCCTGCTCCAAAGTACATATGTGCCTTAACAACACACAGTCCAGTATCTGAGGGTTGTTGTTCAAGTATTGATGTGGCTTTCAAAACTCACCTACTAGCTCACATGTCAAAAAAATCCCTACTACTGCATTTCAATAGCGTTTTAAATTTCAAAGCAAACAACAGAAGAGTTTATCACCAGTGACCACTAACCTCGGAGGACATTTTAGCTGAAGGGCCAAAAACTCCAGAATACAAATAGGAAAACAGCAGTTCCTATTGGTGCACTATAACCAAACACATTCTGATGTCCCTTTTCTAACAGGTCTTAGTCAGGGCTATACTGATTCATCAGGAATTATCATATATATATATAAATATAAATAAACAAACACACACACACACACACACACACACAGTATCAGACCACATGTCTCCCCTTCTGTTCCTGAGATATGACGTTGAAAAAAATGGCCAGTAAAGTGTTTTTTTACAACATTATGATGTCATAGTAAAGCTGACCTTAGACATTTTGGATATTTACATATTAATAACATATAAATGTCATCACTTCACAGTTTTATCCTATAAGACATTCATATGAAATGAAATGTTGTCATAATTAGCAAAGGAATTCTTGAGGTATGGACAAAAACATGCTCAGTGACCTTGATCTTTAACAACCAAAGTCTAACCAGTTCTTCACTGAGTCCAAGTGGACGTTTGTGCCAAATTAAAGAAATTCCCTAAAGGTGTTCTTAAAATATTGCGTTCATGAGAATGAGACGAACAAGATCACAGTAACCTTGACCTTTGACCTGTATTACTTAAATCAAATCAGTTTATTGCAGAGTCCAGCTGGACGTTTGTGCCTAATTTTAAGAAATTCCTTATGAAAGAATAGTGCTTCTGACCACGGCTATCGCTGGTGCGGAGGCATAAAAACCTGCTGCGACCATTTGTTTTATCACAAGCTCACTGTTACTTACTGCCATGTATGGTCTGCAGCCTGCATCTCTGGTTTTGGCGATAGAGTCCACCAGCTGACCGCTGATGCCAAAGTCACACAGCTTTATGTTGCCGTTCCTGTCCAGGAGGATGTTTGACGGCTTAATGTCTGAGGGAGGGTGAAGAGAACCACGTGGTTTAAAGTTACCTGAAGGTGTACAAAACTAGGATAATAAGAAAAGGTATCGTCTTACCTCTGTGTATTATTTTCAAGTTTTCTTTTAAGTGGTTTAGTGCCTTCACAGTCTGCAAAACACAGAGGGGGGGTTTAGCAGCAGGAGTCGAAAATAAGGCGTCTTTATTTGTGAAAAGCGGGCCAGAAAAACTTACTGCTAATGTTATTTTCCCTAATATTTCTTCTGGAATCACTTCATCTAATGAGCAATATACAAATTTGTAAAATTTGTCTAACGAGGTAGCCATAAGTTCCATACAAATCCAACAGTCGCCCTGAAACACAAAAAATTCAGTCATGTGTTGGAGAAATTAAAAGATATTCACTTTATAAATGAGAACAACGAGCTGAAATGTGAGCTACTGTCACCTCTCTGAACAGAGCGCCATAAAACTGCACGATGTACGGACAGTCACTACTTCTCATGACCACGTCCAGGTCCATCAGCAGCTGCTTCTGTTCCTTCTCATCAACTGTCGATCGAATTCTCTGTGAAACAAACATGATGCTCAGAACAACTTCACACCTGTAACCAACACAAAATCTGCACCTGAATATCTACATGTCCGAGGTGAGTCACCTTGACCGCCATGATCTGGTTACTCGGCTTGTGCACCATCTTATTGACGGAGCCATAAGCCCCTCGGCCGATCTCGCCCAGATCTTTGAGATCCTCAGCTGTGAAGTCCCAGTGCTGCTCCGGGGAGATCTTCAACTTTCCTGATGACTCGATACTGTGTGTTCTCAGCCTCTCTCTGCCAAAGACAGTGAGTGAGTGTAAAGAGACACAGAGACAATTAAAATGTCTAAACGTAGTAGCCCTGGCCTTCTTCTGCAGGGCTGACATGATGACAGATTAAGGTTCACTCACATGTGCGGGTTCTGAAAAGGCGGCCCGGCCGTGTTCAGTGTGAATCTAGTCGTGGATGTGATTGGAGGGTTGGCAAAGTTCAGCTTCAGGGCTTTGCGTTTACCTGAGCAGGAAAAACAACACAGTGAGGGCGTCAAATCTTAAATGAAGCAACACCTGTTGAGGACTGAGCAAGACCAAAAGCAAACTCACCCCACAATGAAGGTCAGAATGATGAACACAAACCATAAAATGAGATAACAGAGGGAATGAGGAGACAAGGACATTTATCTTAATTTACTCCAATCCATGGAGATCATGCTTGCCATAGAACGAGGGGATAAGAACTGGCAACTTCTGCATCACCATGTATAGATGTTTTAAAAATACATTCCAAATGTGCAGTCATATTTCCAAAAATATACTCACCTATGAGCCTGGAATAAAGCATATTCTTTATTTTTTTCTTTTCGTCAAAAAATCCACGAAAAGTCCAGCATTTTTTGGGACACAATCCCACATACACCGTCCTGCAGCACCAAATGTGGATTAATCCGCCCCTGAAAGTTGTCCCCAAACAAGTACACTATTTCCTCCTGTTTGTTTTTCTAAAATTACAATAAAAAGCTGCTTTAGGAACGTACAGAGCCTTCTTATTTTTTTTGTCAAAATTATAAATTTTATTTTAGGATTTATGTATTCAGTAGGAACCAACGGGCCTTGAACTCAGTGCCCCAGACAGACTAACACATCAGTACTTGCGGCCTTTTCATGGGATTTCTTGACAAAGAGAAAAATACAGAATAAGACCTTTAACATTTATTGCTCTTGTTTATTACTCATGCTGTCGAGAATGGATGGGTGCTGTTCAGCCTTCAAAGGAAGCTTTATTGTTTGCAAAACAATATTTGCTAAAAAATCATTGAAAGTCTGTTGGGTTGGTATGTCATGTTAAAATTGTGCTTGCTTTATTAAGTAGAGACAGTTTCATCAAGACATAATATCGACTGTTTGGACGATACAATATTTGCTGATATCACAAAGGCTGCCACATACAATTTTGATTTGATTCTCTTCAAGGGCTTCATCAATACAAGATGATATCAGTTAATATCTTCATTGTCTTTTTCATGGCTGCTTGCTGTTGTCTGCCTGGACTTTGGCTGCAAGCACTGTTTAAATGTTCAGAAAGGAGATGGGCTTGGACGGAAATGGTGACGGACGTACCATGGGAATTTCTAAATAAAGGTTTTTATTTGCATCAATGATATTGAGTCATTGATCGAGATTGTTATACTGTCACACTCCTACTACACCAAACTCAGTTTTGCACTTAAATTGTGCTGAATTTCAAGTGTGGGCGATCCTCTATTTAAATATATTTCTTAATTTTTATGGATGTATTGGTATATTGCAATACTGATATATATATTAGAATTTAATAAACTGTCTGGAAAAGCAATTGAGAAGCTCTCTGTGTCTGAATACCCCTACTTTATCCTGCCGTCTGATTTGCAAAATGGACTATGACGGCTGAAAATCATCTCCGGTGTATAAATTGTAAAATCACCCAACTCATCTTATGTTGGCGTCACCTGTTCAGCAGCTGCCGTACATGTTCGCCTATTCATGAATGTTCTGTTTGAAGGCGTTCAGCAGAACTGAGTGTACTTACCACTGTCTTACAGTCAAATACCTAAATCCTAATACTTGATGCAGAAACACAAATGTAGCATGCTGCTAAAAACCCCCAACACCTACATTCACAGTGCAGACACACACACCAACCCACACACAAACACAAAATAAAGGGAAAAAGAAAACACTGATATACGACATGCTTCTCAAGGCCAACTGCTTTGATATCACCTTGGATCGTAGGAAAGCACTCAACGCTTGCTCCACCCAAAATACCACAAGAATGTGTGCGCTTGGATTCCAATCGGCTTGAATGGGAAAACATCGCTTGAAATGACAACTTTGGAGTGTGTGTACCTTGTCTCGACAAGCAAGCGCTATGCCGAGGTGCACCCATGCCAATAAAAAAAAAAAAAGAAGACAAACTGCTAATGTGACAACACAGGCACTACTTTTGCTTGTTAGTTGCACACTGAAAACCAATAAGGTAGAGCTTCCATTACAGCATTTAATCGGGAGTTTAATTAATGTAAACACAGTTTAGTTGGGAGAACTGTTCTATCAAACTGAGGGAGGACAGTAACAATCAGTTCAGAGGATCTTGTGCTAAAATATAAATGGAAGCTCTGAATTTTAGGCTTGTGCCGATGAGAACAAACTTACCTGAGAATGTTTTTGACAAGAAGTAGGAACTAAGCTGCACATTGTGGGCAGCACATTTACTCTGCAGTAGGTATTTGATATGAAAATGAAACTGGTTTATTAACTGTCTTTGTAAATGTGATAAAAAAAAATCCATAAATGCAGGTGTCTGACAAGCTGCAGCTTTATCATATGCTGTTATCTGAGCAAGTCATGTTAAGCACTGAGCTGTCAGCTACCGGCACAAGCCTACTTGCAACCACCAGAAGTCTTGACTTGGATTAGTTGAAAACAGCAGGACAGACTCCCCCATACCAGACTGTCAGGCGGAAACAAAGGGATGAGAACTGTTGGTGCTGAAGCAAAAGAGGTTTGGCTTACTTGGGGGAGCTCCAGACAGGTTTATCTGAAACCCTAGAGGTGAGAAGACAGCTTTTATTTTCTTCATATTTCACCTTCACTTTGCCAGCTTGTTATGCCGTCTCCAAGAGACTGCTGTTGTTAGTTAGACCTAAAGTTACCTCCCTCTTCTAAAATCACCTCTTCCTGCTAAAAAAAAAAGGTTTCCATTTTCACCCAACAAACAGGGTTTAGTTTCTTGGTTGACAAATAATCACAGAAATTGGCCTTGCTTTACTACACACAGCATCTAGCGCAGGTTAAATGCATCATCTGGAGGGTAATGCATTAGCATGCACACGCATTTATGAAACAACTTGAGTATGGTGAAGTATGTCGTGTGTCAGTTAGTGTCAGAGAAGATGAAGGAGGCAAAATTAACTGCAGATGAAACAAAAGAAGGGATCTACCATCATGGAAAACATTTTACAGTGTAATAAATATTTTCTTGGGACAGCTCACCATCATTCAGCATCATGTCAGGAGTTAGGAATCATTTGTTAGCAGCAGTAAGGTAAAAGGTGAAATATGGTCAGGGAAATGTGACTGAAAGCACAGATTACACAAACAGGGCTAACTGTAAGATACCCGATCATCAATTATGCTTATAAAATCAAATAAATCACATCATTTAAAGCCTGGATTATTGTTATTCTTAGGATTAATTAAAGTGGTAGCATCTTCTTCTTTATAAAGAAGGGTACTGGGGTTGTGAAATCAAAAATCCATCTCAGTTAGAAGTATAATTGTAGCGATTAATTTACAGTTAAATCAACACATCTTCACTCAGGACTTTTGAAACTAGCTATAAGGTCAAACCTGATCAACTATGACTATCAGACTGAGTACATAGCAGAGATGAGGGCTTCACCAAGTCTAATAAAGCACTACATGTGATCTGCGGTTATGTTCTCTCTCTCATCTTGCATTAGGAATGAAAACTCAAGAGATTTCTATTCAAACTGTGTATCCTACTCCAGGAATTCAATGAAGTGTATAGCTACCTGTTTCACTCTGACATCTCCAGCAGGTGTTGGACTCTGAAAGTTAAAACGAGACAGTGTTTGTACAAAAAAATAGCACTGTAATGAGCATTTGGTTCGGTTGTGTTTGGAATGAAGAGACTGGTTCGAGTTATTTCTGTTGGCAAGCCCTCAAACGGACAGAGCAGCTTCAGGTTTCACAAGGTTCACTCCATACAAGAAGGTTTATACATGGATTCAGTGGTGCAAGATGATGTTATAAAGAATAGATGAAACCCCATCAGCTTTACAGTCAATTCAATTTGGTTGTGCATATTGCCTCCTGTACACACCCAATGTAAGATGACTTGATGCAATTTCCTAAATGTGAGGGTGTTTTGATCAATTCGGCATATTTAACATTTACATTGCTCTCATTCAAAAGAACAGCAATTCACTGTGTTTGTGTGGAAGACGCATGAAGCCTAATTTAGGAATAGCAGACGTCATGAATGTCAAGGGAGCTGCAATTTACATACACGATGACACACAGACTACATCTGTGCCGGACTGTGTATCTTTGATGATTGTATTGTTTTAGAAAAAGATACTTGACAATCGGCCTCTATGACATATGTAGCCATGGTTGTAATCGCATAATTAATCATTTTTTGAACGGAGTTTGGCGAGATTTTCGCCAGACAAGAATGAATAGACTGTGATGTGACTTAAAAATGTCAAAATCCTAACATGGACATTAAAGGCATTTCGTAAAGAATAAGCAAGTAATTCATTTTCCAATTTTGTGCAATTAACAATCAGTACAATCCTCTGAGGAAAAATGCTCGTCCGCTCCCTTGGGAATCATTTTTCAGTCCTGGGAGTAGCCTGTGCCTCCCACGGCTAAGCCCTGCTAACATTAACCTTCACTGCAGCAGAATGGGAGCTGCCGGCCACCAGCGCGTATCCGAACATTACCTCCACTTACCCTGCATGCTGCTCATTGTGGTAATGTGCTGAGACTGGGACTGGTGGTGGTGGTGCGGTGCAGATCCTGCGTTATTGCTGCTGTTGTGGCTGCTAGGTGTTGTTGAGTTGTTAGGACTGGGAGTCGCCATTGTTGTGTGTTTGAATTCCATCAGCAGCGCCGGGCTGCAATGCAGATACACGGAGCAACTTCACCTTCCCTCCCAGCCACAACACCGCCCGCCGCACTGAAGGCAACTTCGCGCCGCTAAACGGCCCGCTGGCGACTGCAGCACACGCGTTAAATTATTAGGATTTTTAAAAAGTTTCGGGCTGTGTTAAAGGCTACAGATGTTGTAACGTTGACAAAAACAAACATCCAGCTAGGCTAAGCTAACTAAGCTGGCTAACAGCACTAGCCAAGAAGCTTTAAGACCCGCAATCAGCTGACCAAGTGACACTGACATGTCAACACCCACAGCGTCCCGAAGCTAACGACAAGCTAACAGCAGTTAGCCACACTGACACCGGATATGACATTATCTGTTTTCCAAAATAAAAGACAACCATTTCTTTTATTATTATTATTTTATTATTATTATTATTATTAGTTGTAGTAGTAGTAGTAGTAGTAGTAGTAATTTATCAGTGTAGCATTTATTCATTAACACTATTATTAATTATTCATTTACTTTTACTTAATACTTAATTTACTTTAATACCACACCACACTGTAAATACTAAAATACTGCAAATCTTGCATTTAAAATTTTACTTTAGTAAAATATTTAGAGTAAATATTGCCATCAAAATATTCTTTTTTATACTTGTTGTTAAGAACAGCCAGTTTCAGATGAATAGGCCTATATACAATGTCACTGGATCAGTGATGCATTTATACCATCATCATTTAATGTTGCAGCTGGTGACAGTGGAGCTAATGACCTTATATACTAGAATATTATTAATTAATTTATTTATTTTATTTTGTCAAGAGGGACAGCGTACATTAATGAACATTTTCATAAAAAATAAAAAAAAATGCATAACAATCTCAACCTCAAGGTTAAGTAAGTACACATTATAAAACACAAATATGTCATATACAACAATACATCACAACAAATTGCAGAAACCCTCAGATACTTCGTATAACATATTGCACACCGTATGCTGCACCCAGTGCACTGCGCACATGCGGCATCTATTACAGTATACAAATAACGCATCAGAGGTCTTCAAGTGATTCATATAATATTGAACACATCATATATCATATATCATAATAATATGATATATTATTTGTTAATTATATTTTGTACTAATGATGCGATTCTACAAAGTAACTTAATTGATTAAATAAATGTAGTGTAGCATAAAAGGATTACTCTGGAAAAATACAGTTACCTCAAAATTGTATTTAAAATCATACACAGATGTACAATACCTATAGGAAATCATTTCTTTGTACCATGCATGGACAATGTAATAAGCAAAAAAAACAACAACAACTTTAAGTCGCCCCACACTGTGAAATGTTATTATATTTTATTTACTTAGTTCAGATCAGCTTAACATGTAAAAAATTGTTATTTATTGTATTTACTGTATTGTGAGACAACTGCCCTCCTCTTGTGGAATAATAAGGTATATGACTCTAGTTTATGTATGTATGTATGTATGTATGTTTATTGTTTAATCAATGTATTGTATTTTATATGACGGTTAAAAAAACACAAGTTAAGGACCATACACCAACAAAAAATTATGTTTAAAAAAATATTTAACACAGCACTGAAGTTACAATGATGAGGTAATTGTTTCTCATTGTTATATTTTCTCATTCTCATTGTTGTTTTCACCTGATGGTATTGTCATTCTGTCCTTTCGTTCAAGTAACTATGTTATTTTGACCTGGTGTAAAAATAGCCTAATTAATTACAAAAAATATCATGTTAGAGTCTATATTGATCGCGTAATAACCATTTTCTTGAAAGCCACAAAACTTACATAAATCAGTCAATCGTGATTTTATTTTGTAAAGAAATATCGGAAGTCGTATCTCTGCCTTGTAGCTACCTTGACGTCACTGCGGTCCTGGAGAATGTGCGCTCGTTTTGTTGTACGGAGCAGCCAGGACATACAACACCCAAGATTTAATACAGTTTAGCTCATTAAAATACAATTGTAAGGGGGCCATTGTTTTTTCAACATTAGAGGATAATCCATCAGAGAACATGTTAAAACTATATTCTGATTATATAGGACTGTGGTCCTGGGTGTAGTTCTTACAGTTACAGCTACAACCCAAAATTACAAAAAAATAATATAACACCTGCCTGCAATGATGATGTTTGGGCTACTCGCGTTAAAAAGAGGCGTGTTGTCTGGTGTAAGACTGATATGGGAAATAATTTATATCATTGTGACCTGTGGTTTCTGTCTAAACATTTCACCATGCAGATGTTGTAGTGAATATCAAACAAACCCCTCACTGTTTCATCAGAGGAAAATTAAAGGGCCCGTGCGTTGGCTTTCCCTTGTGTTTACATCCCGCAGGCCCGGGCGGGGAAGTGAAAGGTTAGAAACGACAATGGGGGAAGTTTGTAAAGAGAAGAACACAAACTTATGGCTGTCAGTCATTTGGCGAGTCTGCAACGTTTTCATGTCTTGTTTCTTCGCTCTTGCAGCATATGTGCAGGTGAGTGTGTAATACAACATGTGGACTGCTTTATGCATCTCTCCTACATCGTGATCATCAACCAGAAATGTTGTGTCTTCACTGTAGATCAATGATCCAGACGCAGGGTTGTGGATGGTAAGATTACAGTTATTTCGCATGTTATTTTGTCTTTTCAAATTTTTACTTTTTAACTGTGATTTGTTATTTACACCATGTGTCTCTTCCAGGCTGGTTATGCTGTTCCTGCACTCCTGTGTGCATTGATTGGCTTGAAACCTCATGTGACAGGTAGACAGATCAGTTTGGACATGTAGTGGTAGCTTTTATAGTGTCTGTTTAGAAGCTGCATTATGTTTTATCAAGAATCAAAGCACGAGCCCAGTAACTTCCTAAGTTTTCCTGTCCTGTCACAGCTCCTATTTTCCTGTTTTCCTCACTTTGCAGGCTGTTGAACTCTGCTTCAATGCATTTATTTTGCTGGTGATTGCGCCATCAAGTGGCTTTATTATGACTGTACAGCTCTGGGAAGAACCGCAGAGCTGATATGTTACTTTTATTTCCTTTCCTCTTTGCAGAGACTTTGCCCTGGAGGCGTGTTGCTGACCTCCATGTGATGATTTCCAGCGCTGTTGTTGCCATGTTGGGGTGGACACCTTTATAAGGAGAGGATCACAGAGATCTTCCATCAGGAGGAGGGCAGGTAGACTGGGTTTAACTGCTGGACTGTTTACTTAAAGTAGATGTGGAGTCTGCAGCAGTGTGGTGATCTAACCAGCATGCCAGACTTGTATGTGCATTTTCGTCCATCCTACATTTTTAAAAAGAGACATCTGTGATTTTCTTTCTTTCCCCTGGGGGAATATTTAGTCACCTCCAGCTCCAATGACAGTCTGACTCTGATCCCTCTGACTCTGTGCTCTAAATTAAAGGTTATTCTTAGTGTGCACATATTTTGATCATGTGAAATGTTGAAAATATTTTTTGAAATTATGTTAAAGGGAAAATATAAGGTATTAAAATGTCTATGGATTTAATTTATTGTATTTATCCTGTCAGCTGTATTGCTTCCTGAAATAATGGATATTCAGAATAGGCCAATTAAAATGAGTCACAAGAATTTAAAGGCAACGAGAAACTTCAAGTATATAAGAATGAAAAAACCCAGTGTGGTTCATTAAAAGCGTGGAGATAGTCACCAATCAAGTGTAAATGTCTGTGCTGCCTCAAGTTCTCACTTTTACATTTCCAACAGTAAAATCATGATGAATTGTTGGTACAAACCCAGTACACACATAATAATACATTTAATTATTTACAGTCAATCCTACTTTAAAAAACAGCTCATGATCTGATTCAGGTAACAATGATAATGCATAACGAATATATTTTCCTCCTCTAGAGAGTTTTCTGGTCTCATGCTGACGATTGTTTGGCTTCTCCTGTGTCGCCACTCTGGAAGGTAAAATTAAGATGTAACCGGCGTAAACTGGTCTAACGTACTTCTATATACAGCTTAACTTTTATTTCCAGTATGTTTTTTCCCCTAATCTTCACTCTTCTCTTCTCTGTCAGGGATCCAGTCGGGATGTTTAGAGCCTCCACAGCTGTTGCCATCACAGTCTTCCCCTTTGTGGCCTGGCTGTACTATCACGTCAATAAGGAGCTGAGATCCAACTGGCCGTCACATTGTAAAACTGCTATTTAGATGCCAGCTCCTGGTCTCTTTTTGGCTGTTTAAATGTTCCTTTTGTTGCGCACTTTGACTGAAAATCCTGGACCAAGAATCCTGCTGAAGCAAACCTTTTACTAGTCATCAAATATAAACATGACAGCTAAGGAGCATTGGCGTGGTGTAATTAAATGACAAGAGCATTAATTCTTCATCTAATGTTTATCAACAGATTGTGTTGCATCAGTATTACAAGCTCTGTCTTTCTCTTTGAAGTTTAATTTAATGTGATTGTTTTTTCTTTTTCTCTGTCAAATTAATTACTATATGTAAACTATGTAAAATATAAAAACTAAGTGGAAAAAAAGTGATATGTTGTTTATTTTTTTAACACGCCTCCAGGGGGCAGCAGAGAACACATTAACTAATAAAATGATAGAAGAAGATGCAAATACGTCATTTCCTGTATTGAATAACGCTGATCTGAGAGCAGCCGTTTGCGTTTTGAATCAGCCATTTTGATTCAACACGATTATATAGAGCTGACTTCAGAGCAGTAGTGTACATACAGTATTTCTCCTCACCTTTCACGTTTTATAAACTTAACCCCGCTTCCTCGTTCCAGCAGCGGCTGTGTGAAGGTCCAGACATGGCCGTGAGGGTTTTATATCACAGCCTGCGGTGCCGCTTGTTTCACAGTAACGTTAAACTCATGGGGAAATGTACCCAGACTCAAACTGTCAGACTTGCACACAGTGTTTTACGGAGAGAAACGGGACTGAAACACACACTGTCACCGCGGACAGTTCACAGCTGCCTGGTAGGTCAAAGCTAGCGGTGTGATCAGGTGTAACGCCAGACTCCATTTAGGAATGTGCGAAATGAGCGTACGCATTTCTGACAAGCGCGAAGCTACATTTCTAAGCTAGAACACGACTTTGAATAGTCACATAATTTGGAGTACACAGCATGCGAGCTAACACTAATGTCAGCTAAAGTCATTGTTAAACTCATTTTTCTCTGCAGTGCATCACAGTGTACTTTAATGCCACCAGAGTGTCTAAATAATAGATGAAACAGTTACTACAGCTCACAAAATACCAGCCGAACTAGCTGCCTGTATCGAAAAGACTTAATTATTTACAAAGCATCTCTAGTTACGTCACCTGTCTCTCCAGCATGTAACACCACCTTAAATCAACAAAAGTTTGAATGGAGTTTGGCGTCATGCCTGGAAGTTGTTATAGACACTAAATGTAACATGTTGTGAAGTAAAGCCTGTAACTCTAACCACATTTCTTTATTCCGTGTTTGCTCATTATTAATAGCTGAATGTGGGTCAGTGGTACACCTGCAGGACAGCTCAGCAGCTTTATCAACACTCCTCCAGACCGTTGTCCTCAGTACCTCCACCTCCTTCATCAGGGGATAATAAGAAGAAAACTGGGGTAAGCTGCAAAAGTTTTTCTTTAAGTTTAATCCCCTCAGTTTACCATGACTCAAATCAAAGCTTTACTAACTGTGAGGTCAGCTTCAAGGCTTAAATAGTGAGCATTCACATTTTCTTACAGTGTTGGAAAAAGCTTTAAGACATTGTCAAAAACGTTTTACTAACTTTGGCATTGTCAAATTTAAATCAGAGGTGTTATTTGCAGCAATAATAACTGCATTTGGTGCCTTTCCATGCCAGCGCATCAGTCTGAATTTTGTGATCATACATCATAAATCATGTGCACAGATTTATCTGATACGGGTTTGCAAAGGCTAATGCAAATATTATAAAGTAAGGCTTCTCAAGTGATTGCTTTATATGCATATTAATTATTCTTAAGGCTGCAATCTGTTGACCTCAAACTCCAGGAGAAAAACCAAATGTTATGAGGTGTTTGTTTCAAAATAATACAAGAAAATGTATTTTAAAATCAATTTCTTGGCATAACCTTATAACGCCACCTGTCTCATAATTGATACACGAGTTTCTGAAACCTCTTGAAACCTCTACACCATCAAAAAAACAGTAAATACCTAAAAAAGGTCTACAAAAGTTATATTATTATATTATATAAGTTGTAGCAGCCTCTGTACATACAGTACATTGCTGTGATGTAATGATTTGATGCATTTTGTGTTTGTTTTTAATGTGCCTTGAAAAAAGACAAAAGTTGCACCCTTGTGTGACAATAAATTTTATGATTCTAATTTATGTATGTATTATAATTTATTATTATTTTTTGCCTTTTTACCACAAATCAAGGACCATATACCAAAATAATTTAAAAAAAATTAAGAAAACTGTTGCACATCAATTGTTTGATAACCATTTTATGTATTTAGAGAATCATATTGAAGATGTTTCATGTTGTTGGCAATATAAGACCACTTATATAAAAAATGTCAGCCATTGTTCAAAGAGCAGAAGGTTCAATGTCCCTAAACCCAGAACTGATCTTGATGCAACTATGTGTGACTAAAGAAAAAGTTGTTAGAGTGACTTTCATTCAAATGACACTGACAGTGTAAAATGGAAGGTAGAGATAGATAAACACTTGTTAATAGCAGAGTGTGGAGAGTGTCTGCAGTCACAGAAAATGCATTGGTTTTAGTGTTTCTAAACCCTTTACCACATTTGAATCATTGTTTTGGGCAGTTACTATAGGAATGGGTTTCGCCTAAAAAAAAATAAGATACCAGTACCAATAGTAGAGCCCTTAAAGTGATACTGATACCAATGGAGTACTTCATTTGAAACCATTTTTTTCTACTATATTTGATACCCATAATATGAATGAAGTAATGTGTAGTATAACCATACTACGCATGAACGGAGCTGCGCTTGGCTTCACCACACCACTGATGGTATGGGTCGTAGCTGCCACGGTAGTGGGCCAATCACAGGTCACATTCAATAGAAGAATAACACATCTGTGTACAAAAGGGATTGAATGCAGGTCTTGTTTGACTGCAGTAGTTTGGGTACTACTTGGTACTGGGTTATTTTGGTGCATACATAAATATACTTTGTACAAATACCCAGCCCTAAATAACAGTCAGGTTTCTTTCAGGCCACAGAGGGAATATTTACGGTTTATGTAACACATTAAATAACTTCATCATGATCTCTCATTTAACAAAACCTCATCAGAGTTTGTTAGAGAGCAGAATCTCTTAACATCTGCTTCAGGCGGTCTGGGAAGAGAAGAGCTTACAGATTGATTAGCAGGGTTTAGCATAAATAAACCAAAGCAGCAGTTGTCTTGAAATTCAAAGACTCATCTGTGATTTTGTTTTCTCATTGTCTCCTTTTTAAGCCTGTGACATGGAAATCTTTAGCAATAACATTTGCTATTGGAGGCACTCTGCTCGGAGCCATGAAATACTTCAAGAAAGAAAAAGAAGAATGTAAGTGTTTTACCACCTTAATACACAGTGCACGTTAAGGTCAAGTTGATATTAATAACCAAAATTAATAAATCATTGATTTCTATTAGGAGCAAGCTGACTTTTATGTTGAAGTGATAAAGATGCTAACCAATAATGACCCCTGGTCTCCTGTGGAAACTTTTGCAGTGATTGAAAAAGAGCGGACCAAATCTATAGGTCGACCAGCGCTGGGCGGCCCGTTCTCGCTCATCGATCACAACAACAAGCCCACCAAGAGTGAGGACTTCCTCGGCCAGTGGATCCTCATCTATTTTGGGTTTACTCACTGCCCCGACATCTGCCCCGATGAATTAGAGAAAATGATTGAAGTGGTGGATGAAATAGGTAATAAAAACTGTTTTCATCAGGAATTATGAAACGCAAGATAAATATAGTGTCCAGCATTTCATTTTCCCTCAAACATCATGTTCTTGTTTGGCTTTCCACAGATAGAATAAAATCTCTTCCAAACCTGACGCCTCTTCTCATCACCATTGATCCTGATAGGGACACACCAGAGGCCTTGTCTACTTATGTGAAAGGTAACACACACACATTTCCTGTTGTGTATATATGTTGTAAGTGGTGGTTCAACAGTGGGCTGAATAAGGGGAAGTGAGATCCCCATAATTTCCTAAAATTTGCCATAATCTACTTTGTTTTCCTAAAAAATAAACACCTGTCTGTGTGTTTGTGTACGTGTACATCAAACCTCATTAAGACTTAATGCAACTGTTGTAGCTAAATGCTAATGCCCAACTTTGAAATGGTTCTATTATGACACTATAACTTGATTAACTTTTCAGCCACAGCACATTTCTTCCAATTATTTTTCCCTTTAAAATGCAGCTTACAGTAAGTATTAGACAGTGCAATTGATACGAATGTTATAAAGTGCAAATAGATCGAAAAGAAAAACATCTTTAAAAAAGCATCGGAACAGTTCTGGAACTTGACATTGTGTCTTTCCACATCAAAGATGGAGCATTAAGAAGAATTGCTGTGAAAAACAACAGAAAAGAAGAATAAATGACATTTTAGCTTAATTATTTCTATTTTGGATGTTATATTAGTGTGAGAGATCCCAGTTTTGCCAGAAGCAGAGACATATTCTCAGGAAGTAACAATTAAAAGCTGTAAAAGACTAGATAAATTCACAAATATGTCTAATGATCCTCAAATATGTGTCTGCTCTTTTAATTATATTTATTTAACCACAACTCTATATACATACTGTACTTAATCACAGTTATCTGCTATTAACAAATGGAGAGATAACTTGCTTATTATTGCATCTAATTTATTTCCCAGAGTTTTCCCCAAAGCTGATTGGCCTGACAGGAACGACACCGCAGATTGAGCAGGTCTCCAGAGCCTACAGAGTGTATTACAGTCAGGGACCAAAGGATGAAGACAACGACTACATCGTGAGTTAGATTCTGCTCTACTGTTTCTCACACTACATGTCACAACAATGCAAGGATAATAAATAAAAGCTTTTGTCCGTGAAGTCTGATTTGTACCTCTTGTTGCCCTCAGGTCGATCACACCATCATCATGTACCTCGTGGGACCTGACGGAGAATTTATAGAGTATTTTGGACAGAACAAAAAAAGTTCGGAGATCTCCAACTCAATAGCAGCACATATGAGGAAGTACAAGAAGTCAAAGTGAGCAGCAGCTATGGACCGACAGTTTCTGGCCCCAGGTGTTAACTTAAATCACTAATGCCAGTTTACAGTTTGGCTCCCTGTATTTATTTTGAATATACTGTCGAACAAACTTAATGTGACTGCAGTAACATTCCTTTCACTGAGTGGTATGCAGAAGAAAACAGGTCTGACACTGTTCTCCATAAAACCATTCATGCAGCTGTTGTAAGGACATAATTCAGAAAAGGCTACAAGTGCCTTGAAAAGAAATGAACAAATCAACTCCAGTGAGCTCAATATCTCTGATTTCTGATGCAAATAATGAGGACATGTCTGGTGACTGATGTAAAAATGAAGCGTGAATATTTGATTTTGTGATAAAATCTAAAAACATCTATGCCTTTGATATCTATGTTTAATGCCTGACAGCAGTACTTGTTTTTTGCAATATATAAATTAGTTACCATTACATCTTAATGGATTAGTGAGAAAATATGGATCAGGAGTGGCTACAATATGTAGGATGAAATGAAAATGTGTGACAGTGGAGGCTCCCAGTGGTGGTAGGAGAAAAGACACCAAGCAGACTACACCTGTTTTCAGATGCTGAAGTTTTCTTTAAACGTATACTGTACCATTCACATAATTCAACGCTAGGATGTAGTTTTTATCTTTTACCTGGAGAGATAGTAGTGACTTGGAGAGAAATACAGAGGAATAAGACCTAGAACCTCAGTGGAACAAGAGATTGTTAGTATATATTCGAAAATTAGACACAACGCATCACTGCATATAAGAGAGATTAAAAGAAGATACACCAACAAACCACAGTCAGAGGAGTGTTTGAACCCTTTTGGTTTGCAGGCAGCTGCGCTAACTTAACTCACAGGTACCTAGATAGATAGATAGATAGATAGATAGATTAATTACTTTATTAATCTCAATGGGAAATTTATATCTTCCAGGAAAACTGTTTCCACAGGCCAACAGTACATCTACTCAGCCAAACATCACATGACCTATGAAAAACTAAAGCCCTTATTCAGATAATAGATGCCCTAAAACTGTCGGGGTGTGTTCCAGTACCTATACTAGGGTACTATTAAGTATGCCAGAAAGAGATTTAGTATAGCCCAGTACATAGTTTATCAAAAGCTGTATGCCAAAAATACCAGAGTGTCCTACTGCATCTGATCACATTCTGCAGTGTGTAAGCCAGCATGCTTTTCTGGCAGAAGAAATGTCACACCAACTGAACCACAGAGAGATGATGGCAGACGGAAAAAAAAACGAGTTTTTAACACTGTTTGTTGCAGCAGGACGACCTGAACATGATACTAAATGAGCACGTAGTCTTTAAAACTCGTATATTGGCACTGAAACTGCCTTCAGTGTGATTTGCAGTATTAAAGAAAAGTTTCTCTAGCAGTTAGGGGTCAAATATCCAAAGTGTGAAATCCTATTTTGACAGAAATTTTGACCATGGATGACGACATTGTCCGCTTTAGCTTTCCCATTGGATATACATGGACATAGTTTTTCAGTTTAGTCCTTATGTGGTCAGTCCTCAATCAAGATATCTGTTAGAGATCTGTTTAACAGTGATTCAGATTAAGAATATGTATTTGTTTTTATTTTATTTTTATTTATTAATCCCAAAAGGGCAATTCATAGTAGCAGTTTGATGTCATGTTTTATTTTTGTAAAGACTGTGCACTCAGTACTTGGTATCTGCAATAATCACATTCTGTTGGACTGAATATTTAATTCAAAACGCTGCTCTTTTCGCCCATTAGTGTTGTCAGGAAGGCTGAGCTCACCCGTAATGAGTAATTGCTTTCAGACAGAGGTTAACCACAGATTGATATTATCATTGAAAGCCTCACTTTTTGCTTGAGGAGGCCGATGACTTCGTGTAATAATTTATTGCGGGGAAAAAAACTATTAATATTTAAGTGCTACATTCTGAGGACATTATATTTATTCCAACCTGAACTTGCCACCAGCCAGTATTGATTTATTAATATCTTCTCTTTCTGCACACCTGTTGCGGTCCTCCTTTAGAAATTGGATTAGAAAAGCAAACACAGCAGTTGTTCAGCTCTCAGCAGCCAGACACCACCACGCTTATTCCTGGAGGAGAGAGGCCTTTCGGCTCGGACCACCGTCACACGGAGCGCTCAAAATGGAACAAATTGATTTCAGGATTGACAATTTTTTTTTATTTTTTTTTTAAACACCTCCAGTGTCTCACTTGAGACTTTATTCTATTGGTTTCCGGGTGTTTCACTCAAAAAGGCCACTTTAAGGCCAAATACATTAAACCAGGTACAAGAACAGAAGTTGAACAGCTACTCTCTGAAACACATTTTAAATTCAAATTAGTTACTTCTGAAATCCTTGAAATTACACAACATTAATTTCAACCATCTGTGAAAACACTTAGTGAGAGTATGTGTGCACTATGAGAAGTGCCAAAATTTAAAGAATTAACATTTTGGGAACACTTGTTTGCTTTCTTGCCAAGACTTGGATAAAAAGATTGATACCATTCTCATGTTGTGCAGTAAATATGATGCTACAGCTAGCATCAAGTCATCTTAGGTTAGCATAAGTACTGGAAATAGGGAAAGCTAGCCAGGTTCTGTCCAAATATAAAAAAAACACCTACCAGCCCCTCTAAAGCTGTCTCTCTCTCTTAATTAATTAACTTCAAAAGAGAAAGACTTTGGAACTTTTGCTGAACTGTTGCTGGCAGTATGGAGAGCTGCAGGGTTGACTTTTTTTTTGTAGGCCAACATGAAAGTTAGCATCGCCCGGGTTCCCTTGTCAAAAAAGATTTTCCCATTGGATTTTGGATTGTTGCAGAAAATAAACTGTGGAAAACAAAAGTTTATGATACTTACAAGTTTGCTCAGCAAGATAATCATCACAAATTAACACCACGTTTATGTTTTTGAAGCGGAAATGCAGTCGTCGGAAGTAAAAAGCGAACCACACTACAGTGGCTTATCGTCCTGTAGTCGGCATGATGGCGCTGTAGTCTCCTTAGCCACTTTTTAGCAACTGCCTTTTTTAACACATGGCACATAAAAGTGTCAAAATACACAAGTGGGATATTCACGACGTTTTTTATGTTGTAGAACAAAACGTAAAAGTCTACTAAGCTTGTAATAACCACGGACCTTATTTCAGGCATCTAACCAAAAACACATTCAAAAGCCCATTGATTTTGAGATGAGGGAACTAGGAATGCAAAAATGCGAACTCATTTCCGGCCTTTAGGACTTATTCCTGCACCACACTCTTCGGGGCTCAGCTAGGGCATAATGGACAATACTAAATCACTGGGTAACAGTAGCAGAAGCATTCATTCATTTTCCTGTTGAGGGTCGCAGGGATGCTGAAGCCTATCCCAGCTGACATTGGGCGAAAGGCTGGCTACACCCTGGACAGGTCGCCAGACTGTTGCAGGGCTGACGCATAGAGACAGCAACCATTCACACTCACATTCACAACCCAACCCGCATGTCTTTGGACTGCACTGGAAATACTTTTTTTTTTAAAAATGCAGTCTTTCATTAATCTTTGTAAGAACATTTACCGTTTGATCAACATTACATCACAACAGCACACGTTATGTATTTTTTGGCATAAAATGGCACATGATTTTTTTATGCCCAAAAACAAATAAAAATATTTAGTAGTGCATACAAAATACTATGAAGGCCATAGCACAACAAATCTGTATTTTCCATTCATTTTTCAGTCACAGTGTTATTTTTACTTGTGAACTGCAACAACCATGAAAGCAAGAACTAAACTTCATTTGGATTGACAGCATGATTGATCTGCGAGGCCTCTGGGCTCCACCAACACCTCCCACAATCAAGCCGCTCGTGGGCACATCAATCGTACTGTCAATCCAAATAGTGTTAAGTTCTTGCTTTCATGGTTGTTGCAGTTTAGGTTTGTAAATGACACACATCGGTGAAGAAGCTGGATTGAAACTGTGTCCAGGAAAGCAGCCTATAGGTGATAAAACACTTGTGTAACATGTAAATGTTTTAAAATGCATCCGTTTTGTGACAGAGAGAAACTTGACATAAGTCAGATGTTTTCTCTGTTTGGATGGGCCCTTTGAGATATTTATCCAGTGTGTAGTTTGCAGTAGCTTTACTCCCGGGCTGGTCCTTGTCCCTCCAGTTGACCCCCTAATCCTGTGCAGATGCACCCGTCGTCAGATCTATTTTCCCCCCGGGGTGAGACATCAGCCTCTCCACCACACTACCGGCTGATGAGAGATTTTCTCCCTGCTTCTTCTCTTTCTTGTCCCGTGACCCTTGGATTCACATCTCATGGCCTCCTTGCAGTCAAACGTCCACACAAACATTTGCTGTCGTGTCGAGACATGACAGAGGGGTCGGAGTACTGTAAAAGTCTGCCTGCCCGTGCCATGCTTGTCTACCCGGAGCCAATTATATTCGCAGCTGTTGCCAGACCTTCAAGTGACATTAAGAGGCTATTAAATCAGCACCAATTAGACTGTCTGTGATGCACTGCCAGACAAAATGCCTATATCATACAGCTCTTTCCCACCAGAATACCATGTAATATCCTCTGCTCTGAGGAGGAATTGCAAAAATTGTGTTAGTAGTCTGAAGGCAAGGTAGTTCAGTAATTCTGAATAAAAATACACATGAATAAATGTCTAATAACTTAAAAAAAAACAAGGGTGCAAGGGAGTGAAAATCTGTATGATTTTAAGGGATGTGTGGATGGTCTGCGTGGAGGATGACAGAGGATATTTGTGCAGTAGTAGTAGTTGTCCTTCAGAAGTGTACTACCACAAAGTTTTGGAACATACGAGAGGCAGATACACTCTAAAAACAGTGAATCCTACACTTCCCATAATGCAACATGACTGAGTTTTGATGTGGTTGATGTGTGCTCGATCAGAACTAGTTCATATGATGTGTTGTCTGACCTCATTGTAAGGTAAAGGCATTTTGGGAGGAGGCTTTGCAAAGCTATTTGACCATCTGTCAAGCAGTTCTGAAGACGCACACTAGCAACTGTAAACTCTCTTATGCTGCTTTTACATACAAAGCAGCCACCAAGGGAAGGCAGCACACATAACAACCAATATGACACATCACAATAAAACAGATTCCAAGCAGATTTATAGACCTTACGGACAGATCACGATGACAATGCCAAATATTAATCAAAAACATTTTAAGACAATGGCCAAAAGAATCTTTACCAGAGCCTTGCCTCTGTCTGGAATGTGCTAAATGTTGCCCGGCTGCTCCCGACACTAAACCCAAACAGTCATGTGTGTGATCAACTGGGCTCTCCAGACAGCCAATCAACCAATGCCAGAATTTCAGCGATGCCCTAACAGACCTAATCTTCCCTGATCCCAGAAAATGAGGCCCAGCGTGTCGGGACCGTAAGCCCTCTAAGCTGTCGTCTTTAGCATTCATTGCTTTTTAATGGACAGTCTGAAGGGTTACAATTGAAACCATTTAAAAGTGACACAATACAGCTATACATAGACAGATCGAAATACAAAATGGACATACTTGACTTTTTCAGGGTGGCATAGAAGCCAGATCTCCAAATATAGGAGAAGAAGGCACCATGAAACAGGACCGACCATCGCTTATAAAAAGCCGTTAAAGTCCTGTTAGGGTGAGGGATGTCTGTGTTGTTCTTCTGAAGAGACAGTAGAGAGTGGAGAACCTTCATTTTGGTCTGCAGCACTCTGGTAAGTACGCTGATACATCCAATTTTTTTTTTTTATTCTGACCAATTTCTGTAATCAAATCTGAGGTCATTTGTTTGTCCCACTCATGCAGCCAGATAAAATGAGCGATGCAGAGATGGAAATATTCGGGGTGGCTGCCCCATACCTTCGCAAATCAGAGCGGGAGAGAATCGCAGCCCAAAACATGCCGTTTGATGCCAAAACTGCCATCTTTGTGCCTGACCCAAAGCAGGAGTATGTGAAGGGAAAAATCAGGAGCCAAGATGGCCCCAAGGTCACCGTGGAGACTGAGGATGGAAAGGTTGGTCTATTTGAACTCTTTTCTGGGGTGGTAAAGCAGTCGCAGAAACATTTGTCGGCTTTTACTTAAATTTCAACATCTCATATCCTTTCTCTGTATAAGCGGTCAATCAGTTCACTGGACTTGTGAATTCCTTCTTCAGATTGTCGTAGTTCACCTGGACGACACTCGCCCCATGAACCCTCCTAAGTTTGACAAGCTGGAGGACATGGCAATGCTGACACATCTGCACGAACCAGCTGTGCTCTTTAACCTCAAGGAGCGCTACGCCACCTGGATGATCTACGTAAATACAAATGAAAAACACCAGACTTGAAATGGAAATTACACCTCACGTCTTACAACTTGATTCACAGATGCTTTATTGTGATAGTTTTTCTCCCCTCATTTATTCACAGACCTACTCTGGGCTCTTCTGCGTGACTGTGAACCCCTATAAGTGGCTACCAGTCTACAACCCAGAGGTGGTGGCTGGATACCGTGGGAAGAAACGGCAGGAAGCCCCCCCACACATCTTCGCCATCTCTGACAGTGCTTACCAGTACATGCTCACAGGTCCAGTCTCACTATAACAACTGACAACCAACCATAAATATATAACTAAATCAACATTAACTGTCAAAATTAAACAGACAGACAGCTAAAATAGAACCAAACTACCAGTGTCAAACCAGTTTCTTTCCCTTGAACAGATCGAGAGAACCAGTCTATCCTGATCACGTAAGTGTGACGTAATTTGCTGTTCGACAAAAATCCTCAATATACTTGAGTTTCCCATCACTCATCTCATGCTGCTGTTCTGTCAGTGGAGAATCTGGTGCCGGGAAGACCGTCAACACAAAGCGAGTCATCCAGTATTTTGCAACAATTGCATCAATGGGAGACTTGAGCAAGAAGGAGCAACTTTCCGGCAAAATGAAGGTTTCAGTCTACTTATCTCACATTCTGGCAATGTATTGATCAGGTATGAAACTGTTTGTTGCAACAGCTAGAGCTGATTGATTTGAGTTCACAGGGGAATCTGGAGGATCAAATCATCCAGGCTAACCCTCTGCTGGAAGCTTTTGGGAACGCCAAGACTGTGAGGAACGACAACTCCTCTCGCTTTGTAAGTCCAAATTTGAGTCGTATCGAAGTTGCTATTATTACAGTATTGTCAGTTTTTTCTCCTGTTATCTCTTGATGATGGGAAAATTAATCTCTTAGTTATTATAATTTAATGAAATGATTAACTTGCAATCTTGAGATAAGAGGATAAAATAAAAATAAATGTTACTTGGATAGAAGTACAAAAATATGAATATCAAAATATACTGAAAGCACAAAATAGCCTATTTCAGACTAATGTTGTATTGTTGAATTCTAATGATTTATGCGTTAATGTGTACATTACTTTCATTTTTCACTATATATTTATTTATAGGGTCAATAAAGCCTTAGATTTATCCATAAAAATGCATCATAAATGATCTGTCAATTATATTTTTTTGTATTTCGCAATCTGAATCTGCAAAAGAACTTGTAAGTAAAGGTATTAGATAAATATAGGGGAATAATTCATTCATTCATTCAGTTGTCTGTAACCGCTTATCCTGCTGGGGGTCACAGGGGGGCTGGAGCCTATCACAGCTGACATTGGGTGAGAGGCAGGGTACACCCTGGACAGGTAGCCAGACTATCGCAGGGCTGACACATAGAGACAGACAACCATTCACACTCACATTCACACCTACGGTTAATTTAGACTCACTAATTAACCTGCATGTCTTTGGACTGTGGGAAGAAAATGGAGTACCTGGAGTAAACCCACACTGACGCAGGGAGAACGTGCAACCACATGCACAGAAGGGCTCCTCCACTGCGGGTTCAAACCAGGAACCCTATTGCTGTGAGGCAACAATGTTAACCATTGCGCCACCGTGCCAGTGGAAGTGGAATTAAAAGTTAAATATTTGCCTCTAAATTGTAGTGGGGTAGACATATAAAGTGGTAGAAAATGAAAAATATTCCAGTAATGTTCAGGTACCTAAAAACTGTACTACTCAGTTGTAATATTTTGTAACTCATAAGTCAAACTTGAATAATAATATAATAACATTTCCAGGGAAAATTCATCCGCATCCACTTTGGAACAAAGGGGAAGTTGGCTTCAGCTGATATTGAAACATGTAAGTTTGCTCACATCAGTGTCATTGAGATTCCACTGCTATGTATACACTTATTCTCTGTGCTTACATTTATTTTATGTAGACCTTTTGGAAAAATCCAGAGTGACCTTTCAGCTGCCAGCAGAGAGGAGCTATCACATCTTCTATCAGATCTTGTCAAACAAGAAGCCTGATTTAATTGGTAAATATACGTAATGTCTTAGTACAGTAAACAAATGCCACACTCACACAGCTACTGTAGCTGCTGCTGACCCTGCATAAAGAAATCAATACTTTTTGTATTTCATTTCAGAGATGATGCTAATAACCACCAACCCATACGACTACCCTTTTATCAGCCAGGGAGAAATCACTGTGCTGAGCATCAATGATCCCGAGGAGCTGATGGCCACTGATGTGAGTGCATGTAGGTTGGATATAGATATGTGTGCCGAAATAAGAGCTGGGCAATTTGATCAAATCAGAAAATCAATAAGGACCTTTTCTGCAAAATCACATAAAAAAATAATCAAGTTATTGTCCTGGTGCCGTGCAGTGCATCAGACAAAAGTTTGAGGAGTCTTAAAAACTCAAAGAAATTAGTTTAGTTGATGACAGTATGCTTGGCATCATTAGTCTGGCCAGTGAAATTATGTTAACTCATAAGGATATCATCACACTGTATCATAAGGATAAATATATTACTGAAAGTTGATGAACACAAATATTGTGTCATGGGGTGAATTTAAGGATTTAACATTGTATCTGTTGTGTTTATATTACATTTATGGTCATATATTGCTGTTTATTATCTATTTAATATGAATATTGCAATTATTTTAATTCTGATAGTTTTTTGGTTCACTAAGCATTTTTACTTATTATATTCCTTACTATTATCAGTAGCATTTTTAATATAATTTCAGATGGAGGCAGGATTTATCGATACTTTCAATAAAAATAATGTGGGGAGAAAATATTCTACTGTCACAAAACTAAGACTGACAGCGCTAATCACAGTGCTTGAACATCTGTGTCTGTTTCCCAGAGTGCCATTGACATCCTGGGGTTTAACACGGAGGAGAAGGTCGGCATCTACAAGCTGACTGGCGCTGTGATGCATTATGGGAACATGAAGTTCAAGCAGAAGCAGCGGGAGGAGCAGGCGGAGCCCGACGGCACCGAGGGTGAGACATCTGAGCTAAATTTAAACCAAATAAGACTTCAGTCTGGCAACATCACAGCTCACAACACCCACTTTTTAAGCTGAGTATGTGCTTCATGTATCATCCCACAGTGGCAGACAAAGTGGCCTACCTCATGGGTCTGAACTCTGCTGATTTGCTGAAAGCTCTGTGTTACCCCCGAGTGAAGGTCGGGAATGAGTATGTCACCAAAGGTCAGACTCCTCAGCAGGTACAGTGTGTTTCTGCATCTTGTAATGTGAGTTCTGTCTGAAAATAAAGATTAGATAAAGATTAGATAATTGTAGAACGTAACAAAGTACATTTTCTTAAGTACAGTACTTCCTAAATTCTTCCTCGACCACTGATTGCAGGTGAACAATGCCATGGGCGCCCTGTCTAAGGCCGTGTACGAGAAGCTGTTCCTGTGGATGGTCACACGTATCAATCAGCAGCTCGACACCAAACTTCCAAGACAGCATTTCATTGGCGTCCTGGATATCGCAGGATTTGAGATTTTCGAGGTAAACAAGAATCACACTGACAAAAAACCCCAAAACAAACATGTCTAAAAATCTCCATAATTAATTTGTGTTGTTTAATTCAGATGAACAGCCTGGAGCAGCTGTGTATCAACTTTACAAACGAGAAGCTGCAACAGTTTTTCAACCACCACATGTTTGTGTTGGAGCAAGAGGAGTACAAGAAAGAAGGGATTGCGTGGGAGTTTATAGACTTTGGCATGGATTTGGCAGCCTGCATTGAGCTCATTGAAAAGGTGCGTCATGTCGTTACAAACACAAATATTTATATCAACAGTAGAAGCATGTATTCGAACTCTAATCAGCCGTCTTTCCTGCAGCCGATGGGTATTTTCTCTATTCTGGAAGAGGAGTGCATGTTTCCAAAGGCAACAGACAGCTCCTTCAAGAACAAGCTGTACGACCAACACCTGGGGAAGAACAGCATCTTTCAGAAGCCCAAGCCCTCCAAAGGAAAGGCCGAAGCTCACTTCTCACTGATGCATTATGCCGGCACTGTCGACTACAACCTCAGCGGCTGGCTGGAGAAAAACAAAGACCCACTTAATGACACTGTGGTGCAGCTTTATCAGAAAGCTTCCCTGAAGCTGCTCTGTCAGCTGTTTGCCACATATTCCACTGCTGAAGGTCAGCTCACTTTTAATAACGTATTATAATGATATAATGTTTACTATATAATGCGTTACATTTTTTCTTTTGTTTCTGTAGCTGATGGAACTAAGAGAAGTACCAAGAAAAAGGGTTCTTCCTTCCAGACGGTTTCTGCACTTTTCAGGGTAATAATCACTAATAAGATCATCGCTAAACGAAGCATATTGATGGATTTCTTCGTTGTTGGTGTGATAGGTGGCACAAGTTACTCATTGGTAATGGTATTAATGCATGGATTAAGCAACCCCTCTATCTCCGGATCATATGTCCCAAAATGTCTTTACATGATGGTCTCAAGGCGTTTTCTATGTTTATTTGTATTAAGTATTGCATTTCTCACTTTTTTTGGCCTAAATCGTGAATAATCTACATATCAAGTCTACAAGACAAATATCTGCCTTTTAAAATCCAACCATAAGTAACCATATAAACAGTGACCTGCCAGATAAACCGAGCAGCAATAAGTCAGCTTGTTTTTGTAATGTAGTCTCATTGAATTTTGTTTAACATCGTTAATCTTTACCTGGCAAGCTAATGTCCATGCGTTAGTAGCCCTACCTGGCATGTAACTTGTACCATGTGTATGAAAAAATTCAATCCATTCCTAAAGATCAAGACTCATTGCATATGAAGAGACAATTATCTGTTGATCTCCTGCAGGAAAACCTGAACAAACTGATGGCCAACCTCCGGTCCACACATCCACACTTTGTAAGATGTATTATCCCCAATGAAACCAAGACCCCAGGTGAGAAGAAGTATTTTTACTCTAAAGTTAATGTAAAAAATTGAGAGGATTGGTACCACTCTTACATCTGTATGTCTTTACATCAGACAAAGGAGAAATGTTAATGAGTGAGCTTTAGGTAGGTGATAGGTGGACTTTGTTACTTTGGCCAGCTGATTCCCCTTGTTTACATTCTTTAAGCTAAGCTAGCTAACCATCTGACTCCAGCTACATATTCACAGTACAGACATGAGAGTGGTATTGACTTCTAGATGTAAAAAAGGCAAATAGAAAAATTTACAAACTTATTTAAGACTCACAAAATGATGCAGAACCAGACTAAAAGGAACATTCATAACAGACAAAACATGTGTTGAGCTATTCCTTTAACCAAAAATGTATATTTCACATAGGCTCCATGGATCACCATCTGGTCCTTCACCAGCTGCGCTGTAACGGCGTGCTGGAAGGTATCAGGATTTGCAGAAAGGGATTCCCCAGCAGGATCCTCTACGGAGATTTCAGGCAGAGGTAACACATCACACTCTGTTTTTGCTGCCTGTGTTGTTTCACACAACAAATCACTGAAACTCACCTACGTTTGAACCTCAACTCTCTGTGTGACAGATACAGGATTTTGAACGCCAGTGCGATCCCTGAGGGTCAGTTTATTGACAGCAAGAAAGCTTCAGAGAAACTGCTCTCCTCCATTGATGTGGATCATGCCCAGTATAGATTTGGATACACAAAGGTATCTTATCACAAAAATAGAACATTGTTTCTGTTAATGCATATTTATTGTTAGTATTTATTGTTATTTTTAGTATTTAATAAATACCAGACAGCCACACTTACACAGAGTCCAGCTACTTACAGTAAAACAGCTAAAACCTAAACTATGACATTAGAAATTGATGTTGGTGAAATGTAACTATGATTATATTCAATGAAGTATTTAAGCATAACTTCAAGGTTTTTCTGTTTACTTGAATATTTCCATTTTATGCGTCTTTATTCTTCTACTCCACTACATTTTGGAAGCCAATATTGTAGTTTTTATTCCACCATATTCATTTTGACAAAGGTTATTCTGCAGATTCAGATTATTAATACAAAATATGATAACTTATGATATGTAATTATGGATTAAGCTGCCCAGCTGTTTATGTGGTTATTAAAATAAACTCCATCTTTGGCAGGCGCAACATTAAAGTGATGACCACATTAATATATCAATAATTATAACTAGTCCTACCATTGGTAGCTTTGTCACCTTCTACATATCTACCAAGTTTAGTAAAAATCGATATGGCGGTTAGGCCTAAATAAGAAATCAGCTCTCTAGCGCCCCCATTTTGTTTGATGGGGTCAATAATGGAGGGCTCCCCTCAGATTATGTGTGGTCATATGCCTACAAAGTTGCGTGGTGATGGGTGAAACCCTTGAGATGTTATACACCTTTATGTGATGAGCCACGCCCTCCGCAATATTCATTGCCTTATAGAAGCTCAGTTTTAGTAAGTTTTCCAACTTTTGCCAACGGTGAACTTTAGATATTGGTCCCTAGATTATGTTCGCCGAGTTTCATGCAGATCGGTCAAACTTCCTAGGAAGACATTGATTTGAAGGGTTTTTCAAAAAATTCAAAATGGCGGAAAATCTATATAACCGGAAGATATGGGTTCTGGGCAAATGTGTTCCTCATGAGGAGAGGCATGTCTGTGCAAAGTGTCATGTCTCTACGACATACGGGGCATGAGATATGCCCATTCAAAGTTTGCAATTTCAGTCGGTTGCTATAGCGCCCCCATTTGGCCAATTGATGTAATATTGCTTCATTCGCATCCTCCCATGACCCTCTACCACTGTGCCAAATTTCACATGGACTGACCAAGTCAATGAGGAGAAAAACATGGAACAGAGACACGGACACACACACAGACAGAGTTTTTGTCATTATATAGTAAGATAAGATTGTGTGATATAATGTATATTATTCTCCTATGAGCCATTCTGCATAATGAGCACTTCAACTCTTTGTTCTTCAAGTATATTTTGATGTTAATACTGTTGTACTTTTACTTATAACAGAGTGTTTCTACACTGTGGGAATGCTACTTTTACTTAAAAGATCCATAATGTTATGTAAGTTTATGTAATTCATTCAAGGCTCACTGGTTCTCCATGCGTCAGCTACTGAACCACCTTAAAGAACTGCATCAGTTTGACCTTTTCAGTAATAGCCGGATTTTGGCACAGACTACAGTATTTTATTGTAAAATGATCAGGAAATAGTTTGGAAATAGTGTTCAATCTGTCCTACTGGATATTGAATTAATTTCCACTGAAATGTTGTATCATCACAACATACAGGTGTTTTTCAAAGCCGGCCTGCTGGGTCTCCTGGAGGAGATGAGGGATGAACGGCTGGCGGTGCTGATGACTCGGATCCAGGCTGTGTCCAGAGGTTATGTCACCAGGCTCAGGCTCAAGGAGATGATGAAGAAAAGGTCTGATGAGAGATCCGCTTCATTCACATACTTGTGACTTTACTGAAATGAATACATGTTGAAATTTCGGGTTCAGGGAAATTCAGGCAACTTTAGAACTGGGTCACTTCACAGTAATAGAGTAGAATTTATCTTATAATTTGTGTTTCATATTTATTTAATTAATTGATAGCAGATATTTTTAGCCATGCTAGCACTGGTCCACCACTTCAGTCCAGACTGAAATTTCTCACCAACTATTGGATGGACTTTTTATGAAATTGTGTACAGACATTTCTGTTCCCATCAGGATGAATGCTACTTGATTGTGGTGATTCTCTGACTTTTCACCCAGTGGCACCAGCAGGTCAAATTTTTTATTTTTCCAACACTTTTATAACTAAAATCCTGCAAAATGAATGACATGCCCGTTAGCCTCAGCTGCACTTTGTTGTTTGTGCTAGATAGTGAATGTTCGTAACACACAAAGATGGAGGGCAATTAACAACATGCACATCTTAAAATCCTCTCCGTTTGTATTCCTGTCTGTCTTTCATTTGTTGTTTTCCTTATCTTCACCACACTCAGCCGTTTTTATTGTTTTGCTTTTCCACCCCGCAGAGAGTCCATTTTCATCATCCAGTACAACATCCGTTCCTTCATGAATGTTAAGAACTGGCCTTGGATGAGGCTCTTCTTCAAAATAAAGCCTCTGTTACGGAGTGCCGAGGCCGAGAAGGAGATGCAGAACATGAAAGAGGAGTTTGCACGACTCAAAGAGGAGTTGGCAAAGTCGGAGGCCAGGAGGAAGGAGGTGGAGGAGAGAATGGTGATGCTCGTCCAGGAGAAGAATGACCTCTACCTTCAAATCCAAGCAGTACGTAAACAACAAAGTGGTCTGTTTGTATTGATTTCACCCTGTTGGATAAAGAGATCAGGAGAGAAAAGACCTGTTTTTCTTCTTCTTAAATTTAGCAACTGCATAATCAATAGTAATGCAAGATAAGAGGAACTCATCGATCCCTGCTGGGAAAGTGGACAAAGCAGGGGCAAAATTCAACAAAGTAAAAGAGGAATATATAGCAATATGCAATAAAACAAACAAACAACAGACACAATAAAAAAAACGGCAGACAGAGTAAACAAAATGAGGTGAAGAGAAACAAGACGTAGATGTCTTTAAAAAAAAAAAAAAAAAAAGACTCAGTCTAAAAAATAAAAAATGTCAGGGGATCATTAAAGTCATTAGGATTTATCCTCTGGGTCCAATTTAAAATATACACAATATTCTAAACCAACAAAAAAAATTAAAACGAATGCTAAAAATAGACAAGAATAACAAGAACAATAACCATGCTCTAGTTAAACAGTTCACTTTTACTCCATTGTTATAATGCACCATTGTGTGTGCCCGTGCTTCTCAGGAGCGGGAGAACCTGTGCGATGCCGAGGAGAGGTGTGAAGGCCTGATAAAAAGCAAGATCCACCTGGAGGCCAAAGTCAAAGAGTTCTCCGAGAGGATGGAGGAAGAGGAGGAGATCAATGCCGAAATTACCGCAAAGAAGAGGAAGCTGGAGGACGAATGTACGGAGCTCAAAAGAGACATCGATGACCTCGAACTCACCATCGCCAAAGTGGAGAAGGAGAAATATGCCACAGAAAATAAGGTGTCACTGATGATTTGATGAATGAAGTGGTAATACCATACTGTGAAAATACTCCGATACAAGTAAATATACTGCATTATACTTACACAAAAGTGTGTAAGTTGAAGCTGTCAGATGTAGTGAATACAGTATTTGCCTCTGAGCTGTATAGCAGAAGTATAAAGTTGCATAAAATGGAAATAGACAAGTAAAGCACAAGTACCTTACAGTATATTAACTTGCTTGTACTGTGTCTCTCCTCAGGTTAAGAACTTGGTTGAGGAGCTCACTACTCTTGAGGAAAAGTTGCTGAAGTCCTCCAAGGAGATCAGAGCTCTGCAGGAGGTGCACCAGCAGACGCTAGATGACCTCCAGGCCGAGGAGGATAAAGTGAACTCTCTAATGAAGATCAAAATCAAGCTGGAGCAACAGGTTGATGATGTAAGTCTAGAATGGGAACATAATTCTCTTTTAATTGGATCGTCAAGGTAATTTGATCTGAAGACTCTTTTGTGAGATATGTCTCATAATAAGTAGCCACCGCACACAAACATGCACAATGTCCCTGTTTTAGTTTCCTTGGTTTATTGGCTGATGTAGTCGTTGCATGTCTCCTGCAGCTAGAGGGCTCGCTGGAGCAGGAGAAGAAGGTCCATGCAGACTTGGAGAGATCCAAAAGAAAACTGGAGGGCGATCTAAAGCTGTCCCAGGAAACCATCATGGACCTGGAGAATGAAAGACAGCAAATGGAGGAGAGACTGAAAAAGTAAGTTGTTCTTTGATTATTCATGCCAATTAAATTTTATTTATATACCACCAAATCACAACAAAAGTTATCTCATGACACTTTTTATAAAGAGGAGGTCCAGACTGCCCCTTCATCCTAAAACACAAAGCAGATCCAAATAGGTTTAATTACCACTAGAGATTTAAGCAAATGAGGGTTATAGTCTAGCTTTCTGGCTGAGAGTTAGATGAGAAGATTGATTTCACCCTCATGTCTGTACAGTAAATATAAAACCGCAGCCGGTTAGTTTAGCTTTAGCTCAGCTAGCCTGGCTCTCCAACAGTAACAAAGTTTGCCCTCCAACACCCATGGAGCTCACTGAGTAACACCTTATATCTTGGTTTGGAAATCCTTCCAAAAACTGAAAAGCAAAAACCTAAGTTCACAGGGGTTACATGACGGACTCGGCAAGAGGTCAGGCTAGCTGTTTTCCCCTCTTTACAGTCTCTGTGCTAAGCTAACAGCTGCTGACTCCAGTTACAAACATGAGAATGGTATCAGTTCTCTTGCAAGAAAGCACATATGCATGTTAGCCCTTTAAATGTAAATAAATAAATAAATAAATAAATAACAGAGCAAATGTTTTCTGCTGAAAAATTTACTCTTTATTTAGAAAGGACTTTGAAATCAGCAGCCTGCAGTGCAAAATTGAAGATGAGCAAGTCCTAAATAGTCAACTGCAAAAGAAGATCAAAGAGCTTCAGGTATGATTCATAAAAATAATAGTCCTATTTCAATGCATTTTCCTTAATATCCTAAGAACCCCAAATTTTAGTACTTACAACAATATTATTGTAGGCTCGCACTGAAGAGTTAGAAGAGGGAATCGAGGGTGAGCGCTCGGCTCGAGCCAAAGTGGAGAAGCAGAGGTGTGATCTTTCCAGAGAGCTGGATGAGATCAGCGAGAGGCTGGAGGAGGCCGGAGGAGCCACCGCTGCTCAGGCCGAGCTGAACAAGAAGCGCGAGGCTGAGTTTCAGAGGCTGCGCCGAGACCTGGAAGAGTCCACCCTGCAGCACGAATCAATCTCCGCCACTCTACGCAAGAAACAGGCCGACAGTGTCGCCGAGCTCAGCGATCAGATAGACAACCTTCAGAGAGTCAAACAGAAATTGGAAAAAGAGAAAAGTGAGCTGAAGATGGAGATTGACGACATGGCGAGCAACACGGAGTGTGTTCTGAAAAGCAAGGTAAAAGGTCTGCAGAGAAGAATGTTGAATCATATTTTCTTATCTTAGCTTATCTTTTGATTGTGATAACTGATGATCAATATTTCAGGCTAATCTGGAGAAAATGTTCAGGAACCTTGAGGACCAAATGAATGAATATAAAACCAAAGCAGATGAAGCCCAGAGGTCTCTGAGTGATTACACTACACTCTGTGCTCGTCAACAAACAGAAAATGGTACATTTCTAATTTATTAAAAAGGTACAAAAGAGCAATTAAGATGGACAGATAAAGTTAATTTTATCCTCTGTCCTAAACAGGTGAGCTGACACGTCTGCTGGAGGAGAAGGAGATCACCCTGTCCCAGCTAAGCAGAGTCAAAACTGTGGGGAGTCAACAAATTGAAGAGTTGAAGAGACTTTTGGACGAAGAAATGAAGGTCTGAAAGACACAGTTGTGTCTGAAATACAGTCTGTTACAGTCACAACAATGATTTTAACCTGCATGAGAGAACTCTGCAGAGAGGCGTCTTGAAGTTTGTCGTGTTCCAGAATATTAAAAGAAGCCTTCTTGAAAATAGCAGAATGAATAGAGCTGCACTGATAAGTCGATTGATTAGTCAGTTTGCAAATGTATCTGCAATCAATTTCTTTATAATTGATTATTTGTTTTATTCATTTTTTTAGCAAACTTGCCAAACACTCTCTGGCTCTAGCTTCCTCAAATGAGAATGTGATGCTTTCCTGAGGGAAATTTTTAACAGGCTTTTTTCACAGTTTTCTTACACTTCATAGATCAAGTTATTAATCAAAAAATATATTATTATAAATTAATCAATAATTAAATGAATCATTAGTTGCAACAGTAGTTTCAGGGAAGATCAGAATTTTTAACTTGTCTAGACACAATGACTTGAGATGGATGACGCGTCTCCATTTCCTTCCACTGTACAAAAATAAGCTAAAATATACTGGATAAACAGCTGCCATCTTCTGCTGGTGACCTCATTTGGATCCAGAGTCTGTGCAATAGGCAGGCGGATCTAGAAAAATATTTATTGGGTGGCAAGAGGGGGGCAGGAATTTTTGAGGGGTGGCAACATGTGGCATCAGGCTGTAGATACATTACATTATATTAATTATATACAATAATATATTTGTTCAGATTTAATCTGATGGGGAAAAACACAGGAGGCAGCAACTGAAAAATAGGAAGATTTAAAACATATAGGCTAGGCTATAGATCAAAGACATAAAGACATGACTGTAAACTCACAGTCTGACCCAGTAATAATATGTTTGGTGATTTGCACTTGAAAAGATGTTGAGGTTAAAATACATAGATTTTAAAATGTTGGACATCTATTTGTATCTTGACTCAACAGCATTCAGTGACTTTATTTCAGCTACAAATGTAGTAAATTTAAAGACACTGAAATGCTGCACCATTGCTCACTCAGAAATATGAACATATAATCCCCAATATTAGGCTGTAGGAATTATGTTCCATCAGTGCGACCAATGACATCAGTGATGGAGATCATTAGTCATTGATACTACGTGTCTAAAGCTTCATACTGACTTTTAAAATTTAAATAATTAGACCTACATATTATGTGCAATAAACATTTGGGAGCTGCTCTGACAGACTGACAGTCTGATCCTTGTGCACAGTGTTATAAAAAATAATACATATAAAAAGGACAGAGGTTAGATTCTGAGCTGAGGGTGAATTCTCGCTGTGTAATATTGGAATGTAAAGACAAAAACTGATGTCCAAAGAAATGATTGATGTGCATAAATTCAGTAACTTAAGACAGTCCTGAGTAACAAACTAACATCCAGCAAGATTTAGACTGTGACAGACAGTAAATCTCCGCTAATGAATGCGCTTCGATACAAGCTTTGACACGGACTGAATGAATGAGGAAATGAAACAGCGTGTAAGAGGAAGGAGACAGAGAAAAACCTAACCTGCTCACAGACTCAGTTGCCATGGTGATTGACTCAGAGTTTGAGTTACCTCTCTTTCTGGAACCGAAAACCCAGAGTTTCCCTCATTTCAAGGTTAACATACTCAGAGTTTTCACATTTGCCACCCTATGCCAGCCCGGTAGATCCGCCAATGGCAGTAAGCATCTCCGTGGAATCGAGTAACAGTCGTTCGACCAGTCGCGAGCAGCGCCATTAATCGCAAGCACATCGATTGGCACACAAAGCTTTCAATCATGATACAAGACCCTTTTTTAATAGCATCAAATAACAAGTTAAAACCATCATCAAAATGAACACTTGAACAAACGTCAGTGTGATAAGAATTACCCAAAATGACAGAAACTATCTTTTTATTTGAGGTGCACCTTGATTTTTTAGTTTGGCCCATGTCCCATCCGCTAACATCCGTTAACATCATGACCTATGCTGCGGCAGTCACCAGGGGGCCGTTGAAATGTTTTGGCATCTTTTTTGGCGAGCTGTCTTGTCATCCATCTTTACAGTCTATGGTTAGATAAAATGTGTAATGTATAAAATGTGTAATGTAATGTGTATTCATAAAAAGGTCATAAAAAATAAATATAAATGCTGAATGGATTTCCTTCATAAAACATCTGCAAAGCTGATTTTTCTGAATATTTTAAACTGTGTATTTTCTTTTATCCCTGTTAATCAGCCTTTCTTCGTATTTTTTGCTTTTGTTGGCGGCATGCTATACTTCCTGGCACCGACTAACAATCAAGGGAATAGCGTCTAAAAGGTGTCAGGATTGTGTGTTTCATTGCCAGCATGCTCATACGCTTGGAAACAAAGCAGTGACCCAGTTGTAAAAACATTGCTCCTCTCTGGTGGTTATTAACTCTAGTGGGAACCTTTATCTACATCTTAGCATCTCACTCAGGCGGTTTGAATCCAGGCAGTAAACCCCTGTTGTTTCCTGCTTTTTCAGGCAAAAAGTGCCCTGGCTCACAGTTTGCAGTCATCTCGTCACGACTGTGAGCTACTGAGAGAGCAGTACGAGGAGGAGCAGGAGGCCAAAGCTGAGCTGCAGCGCTGCCTGTCCAAAGCCAACAGCGAGGTGGCTCAGTGGAGAACAAAATACGAGACAGATGCCATCCAACGCACCGAGGAGCTTGAGGAGGCGAAGTAAGAACTGTGCAGCAGATTTTTCAAGCCACTGCTGGTGGGTTTCTTGCACTTTCAACACAATTCATGTTTGGTTCAAAGGAAGAGGCTGGCCCAGCGGCTGCAGGAGTCTGAGGAAATGACAGAAGCAGCAAATGTCAAATGTGCATCTCTGGAGAAAACCAAGCAGAGGCTGCAGGCAGAGGTGGAGGATCTCATGGTTGAGCTGGAAAGGTCAAACGCAGCCAATGCCACCTTGGACAAGAAACAGAGGAACTTTGATAAGGTATGTTTGTTTCCTCCTCTACATCCATGCCCTCATCTGCAGCCTGTGGAGGCTGCATTGATCACACATTCCCTCTTCTATTAGATTCTGGCTGAATGGAAACAGAAATATGAGGAGAGTCAGTCAGACCTGGAAGTTTCCCAAAGAGAGTCTAGAGTGCTCAGTACAGAACTCTTCAAGATGAAAAACTCGTACGAAGAGGCTGTGGATCATCTGGAGACCATGAAAAGAGAGAACAAAAACCTTCAGCGTAAGGCTTCTGCTGCAAACATATCAGCCATTTGGTGGTGTTTGTTTTTGATCCATAGAGATAATGTTTTTCTTTACATCCTCAGAGGAAATTACAGAAATCACAGATCAGATTGGACAATCTGCAAAAACTATCCATGAGCTGGAGAAAGCTGCAAAGCAAGCTGAGCAGGAGAAGCGAGACATCCAGGCAGCTCTTGAGGAAGTTGAGGTTCGTGTTCTGTCCTTGAATGACATGATGACATGTTTGCGGCATTTTCATTTAAATTACCACAAAATCATTATCAATCCCATCTCTGTAGTCTTCCCTGGAACACGAGGAGGCCAAAATCCTGCACCTGCAACTGGAGCTGAACCAGATCAAATCAGAAGTAGACAGAAGGGTGGCGGAGAAAGATGAAGAAATCGACCAGCTCAAGAGGAACTACCAGAGAACTGTGGACACTCTGCAGAACACGCTGGACGCCGAGACACGCAGCAGGAACGATGCCGTCCGGATGAAGAAAAAGATGGAGGGAGATCTGAATGAGATGGAGATCCAGCTGGGTCACGCTAACCGCCAGGCAGCCGAGGCCACCAAACAAACCAGGAACCTTCAGGCTCAGTTAAAGGTTTGTTATTGCGCTGGTATTAGAAATGTTTACATGAAATGTTAGACCAATCTGTTTTGATCTCCAAGCCTTTGCCTTCTCTCCCAGGATGCCCAGGTTCATCTGGATGAAGCGCTGCACTGTCAGGAGGACTTTAGGGAACAACTAGCTATCACAGAGCGCCGCAACAACCTGATGATGGCTGAGAACGAGGAGATCAAAGCGGCGCTGGAGCAATCGGAGAGAGGTCGCAAGCTGGCCGAGCAGGAACTGATCGAAGTCAGTGAGAGGATTCAGCTGCTGCATTCTCAGGTAAGGAGACAGTATACAGGACGGATACAAGAGGACAGGATGAGACAGGACAAGACAGGAAAAAGCATCAAAGGAAATGGAAAACAGGACAAGACACATCAGGTCAAGACTGAACAGGACAGAACAGTACGAACTTGACATACTGAAACAGGACAGGATCTAACACAACAGTAAAGGGCATGTAAGGGACAGGTAATGCAGGATAGGACAAGGCATGATAAAGCAGGACCAGTGGTAGAATGTAATGTAATGTACATTTACTCAAGTACCGTACTTAAGTACAGATATGAGGTACTTGTATCTCAATTTTGCATCATCAAAAAGCTGAAAACAGGGCTATTTTTCTGACATCATGAAAAGTTGACTTTATAGAGATATGTGGTTCTAACAGTGCAGCCACATTACATATATATGCTGATCATATAGAATATGATGCATCGTTGTAGATTAAACTACCCAACAGTATATTATGGAGATAAAATGAGCAGTAAAATACAACATTCACATTAAAGCAGCAATTCTATTAATCCAGAAACAGCTTAATGGTAAAACTGACAAGAAACATTTTACAGTACAATGAGTACTTTTCATACATTTTACTGATAATACTTGCATACTTTTACATAAGTAAGGTTTTGAACGCAGGACTTTAACTAGTAGTGGAGTATTTTAACAGTGTGGTAGTAGTACTCTTACTTAAGTAAAGGATATGAGTAGTTTTTCCAACACTGAGCAGAACAAACACAACCTCACGAGACAGAAAAAGACATAGGTGGACAAGACTGGATGAGAAAAGGTGACACAAATGAAGTAACAGCTAATTTCCACTGAATTATTCAATTTATTAAAGGTCATACTGTATGTATAGCTGTTTCATCAAAACGAATATTTTTTCAAAAATAATACATCCACAGAACATCTAGAAAGGTGTAGAATTAAAGTCTTTATTTTCCTGGAAAAAATAATTGCAGTAGAGAAATAATTGTTTTAGAATTTTTTACGGGCCTAAAATATGTCAATATGTTGACTTGGTTACATGGCAACCTATAGAAGTGAAGGGTGGAGCGAGAGCAGGCGAGTGTGAGTGCGACAACTACTGGCCGGGAAGTATGAATCCTATATCTATCCCCTTTAACCGAGCATATTTTAAAACAGGTTTGAGCAATGCATTCTACAGAGGCATTTGAAATACAAATAAGTAATTCAAACTAAATTAAATAGGTAACTAACTAAATTAAAACCATTTTATTATCATATGACTAATCAAGGAGACTTAAACTAAAACTATACACATTAATTTAATATCTGACACCATGATATGATGCATGTGCAAACATAGAAATGGGTTATCCTACAAAGCTTATAATAATCGCATAATAACCAAGATATGTCCTTGATTAAATGTGGATTATTACACTTTTTCCTCAGGTATTACAGGAAACTATAGGGGTATCAAAAATTCAGTCTTCACACCCACTATTGGGGGAGCTATTCCCATTTCCAAAAGTTCATATGTTATCACTGCATGTTCTGAGAGAGTCCAAAAATAGTATTAAACATGAACAGCTCTCTCCCAAATCCAAACACAGGAGTGCTAAAACTCAAGTTTGTGATGTCAGAGGGTATGAAGTCTGGAGCTGCTCCATAGACAATGAGCTGGGAAAAATGTTCTAGATGACACTGAGAGCTCCAGGAGGAATGTTCTGAGTATATGGTTACCTTTTCTGTTTCAGAACTGAGAACACTACAGTAGCATAAACTGATCTTCCCCAGGCCATGGAAATGATACATTGGTATTCTATTTTTAGGTGTTGTTCCCCTTTAAACAGCAGTTGAGACCACATTGTCACTATAGGGTCCTCTAAATGGACCCTGTTTTCTCAACAATTGTAAAAAAATCTGTAAACGTGAGAAATATCAACACTGTGTATTTAAACCATTTCTGATTAATGTGTCATATCTAAATATTGTCTAATCAACAGAACTCCAGCCTCGTAAGCACTAAAAAGAAGATGGAGTCTGATTTAATTCAGCTGCAGTCAGAGATGGAGGACACCGTCCAGGAGGCGAGGAATGCAGATGAGAAGGCCAAAAAAGCCATCATGGATGTAAGTCTCCCCCCCGCGTTTTATCCAATTTACCTCAGAGAGTCATTTCAATGAGGTCGTGCAGATTAAATTTCACGGTGAGCCCACATTTGCATACAGGCTGCCATGATGGCTGAGGAGCTGAAGAAAGAGCAGGACACCAGCGCTCACCTGGAGAGGATGAAGAAGAACCTGGAGGTGACAGTGAAAGACCTGCAGCAGCGTCTGGATGAGACCGAGCAGCTGGCCCTGAAGGGAGGGAAGAAAGAGCTTCAGAAACTGGAAGCCAGGGTATGAGTCAAAAAAAGGACAGAGCCATTCTGTGGAGAGAAAAATGGAATAAAAAGTGATTTAAACTAACTGTATTTTTAAGGTCCGTGAGCTGGAAAATGAATTAGAATCAGAACAGAAACGCAGCGGGGAGGCCATGAAAGGTGTGCGGAAATATGAGAGGAAAATTAAAGAGCTCACTTATCAGGTAAGAGGTACATCCCGTTATATAACTGTGAGTTTCACTAGATGAAATTCGACTACTTGAATATGCAAAAATGAGATGTGAGAGTAATGCCTTGAATGTTTTAGAGTGAGGAGGAAAAGAAGAGCGTGGCACGACTTCAGGATTTGGTTGATAAACTGCAACTGAAAGTGAAAGCATATAAGCGGCAGTGTGAGGAGGCGGTGAGTGAAATTGCATAAATACTGTGTAAAATGTAAGCTTGATGTGTACCTAAAAAACACCCTCCTTTCTTATATTGTCTTCTGTGACACTCAGGAGGAACAAACCAGCATCCATTTGGCTAAAGCTCGGAAGGTGCAACACGAACTGGAGGAAGCTGAGGAACGAGCTGATATCGCAGAATCCCAGTTGAATAAATTACGAGCAAAGAGCCGTGATATTGTTGGTAAAGGGAATAGAAGTCTACACTGCATCAGCTTTGTGACAGTGCATTTTCCAGACAGTCCAATAGGTTTTAAAATGTTTTTTTTAGCTTTAGAAGAAGAATTCTTCACAACCTACAGTATACAATTTATCCAAAAAAATCAAATTACCAAATTTGGAGATGCATGTTTTTCTTTGGACAGTCAGCTGTGGCTTTAGTTTCAGCATTATTTGATCACTGGGTGACAGTTGTACAAATCATGGTAAAAAAGTAATAAACTCACCCTCCAATAAGCGAAAATGTCATATGAGGTGATGTGATAAATTACATCATATTTATTACATTAAAGCTGTAATCAGTAACTTTTATAAAAACAACTTTTTATCATATTTGCGGAAACTATCAGTATATCCAGACAGTAGTGCATGAGACAGATAATCTGTGAAAAAATCAGGCCTGTGAATGACTTCGTTTTTTCCAACATGGCAGCCGGGTCACAAACTCATTCTCATGTTACATCTAAACCGTACACTGAAATATGTTTTTGAACACCTGAGGTGAGAAACAGGCAATGCAGCAACTGAATCTTGATTAAAACTTTATCAGTGCTGCCTTTGAGAGTTTGACGCAGTTCAGGGGCAGCTATTGACATGATTGACAGCTGCATTAGAGACCCCTTGACTCTGGTCGCTTTCGTTCATGGGTGGTGGATTCCAGCAAATGCCATTAGAGGCACTACAAGGAGGCAGAGTAACATGATTTTATCTGTCTCATGTACTTATGTGTGAATAAAGTGACAGTTTGAGCAAATATAACGAAAGTTATTTTTGAAAAAGTTGTGAACTACAGCCTTGAAAGGACAGTTGCATTATGGGAAATGTAGGATCCAGGGTTTTAGATGTTGGTCCCCACTAGGAACTAATAGTCTGCATATGTTGTTCTCTAGTTTTAAATTTTTTATGTTTTTCTTTCTTTCTGTCTCTTGGGAATACCATTAACTTTGCAGATATTTAGTCATGAACCAAAGTATTGGACAAATTAAAACTTTAGCGTTCTGGTGGCACTTGAAGTTAAGGGATCACCAAAGTCATCTGGATTCATCCTCTGAGGAACATGAATGTCTGCAACACATTTTATGACAATCCATCCAATACACGTGAAGACATTTTACTCAAATCCAAAGTGTCAATCTCATTGTGGTGCTACAGGAAAAGTCAGAGTATCACCAAAGCCAGTAGGAATCATCCACTGGGGTATGTGAATATGTCAACAAAATTTCATGACAGTGCATCCAATAGTTGTTGAGATATCTCAGTCTTGTGGTGGACTGACTGACAGACCAACTTTGCCACCAGCTTTATCCCCGTCTATGTAAAGATCATCTCGGGTTGAGTAAAGACTTGAGGCAGAGTTGTAGAATGATTATAAACAAACATGTTTCCTGCATATATACAGCATCTGGTCACCATTCTGTGTTGCTAAGCCTGGGATCAATGGAGACGGAGCAAAGAAAACAGTGTCGGCTCAACACGTTCCGGGAATAGTGCCTACTCTGCAGTTATTTATGCACTGACCTGAACTAAAACCTCATTCTTACCAAGACACAGGAAAATACCTTTCTGCCTATCAAGCTCTGTGAAATAATAACAATAATAATAGAAAAAGAAATCATCCCGAAACTACACATACATTGATTTTACAGAAAATCCTATTCATTCCATCATTATTCGGTAAAAGAACAAAAATATTCATAGTGACATTCTCTAAAAGAAAAAAAAACGTTTTGTGTGTAAAAGAGAAAGAGAATAAAATTTTATCTCCAATTTTGACTATTTCTTACTTACTAGTCTGTAAATAAATAACTTACCATTAGTCTTGTCTTGGTACCTGCAATAAAGATAGATCACCAAAAGATGGAGACACTTTATCCATGTTCAACATTAGCCTATTCCCTAAGTATTGTTAAGTTACTTGAGCCAAAAAAAAAAAATCTGAAGTTGTTTTATTTTTTCACCCACATTTACATCCAGAAGTACCTTTTTAAACCAACAACAAGAAGAAAAGCAGACATACCACTATTTCACAAACTGAAATCTGATATGGTTGCTAATAAAATGCATACTTTATTAACAGATGGTATAACATTTATAAGTATGTTACTAGTTATAAAAAATAAAGACAGAACAGTCACTATCGCTAAAATGGAGAAAAATAAATGCATTAACCAGCATGCTACAACCACACTGTTGATTTTAACCAAAAAACTGTTGCACAAAGCTGACAATGAAATCTGGTCATTAACACTGCAGTCACTCACCAATTCAACTGTAAAAATCACATTAGCATGGCCTCACAGCTGCAGCTGAACACCAAGATAAAAGCTAGAATAACACAGGCCTGACATTTGGGCATTTTAGAAGACCCTGTGAGTTAAAATGGACCCCATTAAAATCCACCTTTTTTCTTCCTGTCAGCGGTGCAGTGATCAGCAGCAGCTGGTATGTTCATGACATTTGTAGAAATCCCTGTGAAGCAGGGTTAGAGTTACTGCTGTGAATGTGTGACTTTCAGCAGGGGAGGCTTACGTAGAACTGAAGGTAACCTCCAAGTAAAGACATAGAACAAAGAGGAGGACGGGAGGTACTTGAGGAGCTGACAGGTTGTGGACAAGAAGGGACAAATACTGTCCAGCAACTTGACAACATTTTCAGTCAGACTGTGGGGGTTGTTCACCCACAGTGGAAATGTTTTTGGTACCAGAATTATTAATACTGCAAACATAACAGTATGCAGATTTAGTATACGAAGAAGATGAGAAATTATGCTGTCCTAAAAGGCCAAAATGGAGCAACTACACATTTTGTCAAAATTGAGTTTAGACCGATCTAAGTTTTTGACATCTGTTTAAGCATTTAAAAGTTTATTTGCAATATACAGTTGTTTTTTATAAATAAAAAACAAAAACACTAAAAAATTGCTAGAACTGGTTTCCTGTAACTGAAATAATAATTTTGATGCTCCAGCATTTTAGTAACTAAGTTGTTTTTATACCACATTAATTAGGCAGCATCTTAATTTGGTCATAATAAATATGAAAACAAAAAACAGTCGTCAGATAACTAGCCTAGCTATCAGTTTAGCACTAACTGCCATCTCTGTAGCCAGTGACTTTGGTGGAATTGATGTGATTTCATGTTAAACTACACTTAAATCATATTTAAATGTATTCTATCAAAGATGAAGCAAACTAGCATTCACTGAAATGGACAACAGAGCAAGAAACAAGAATGTATTGTTTGTAGATATGGTGTTGTCTATGCGCAATTTAAGTTGCTTTTTATTATTTAAGGGTCTGTGACAATTATAACAAGTCTAAAGAGCATAAAATTAAGGTTTTATAAACTGTTACACAGTTGGCTTCAACAAAACTTCAGCTTTGTAGTTTCAAAAGCTTTGTAAATGGATATGTAGGCAACAGTAGGAGATTTTGGAATCAAAAGCATTCTGGTTTCTGTTTGTAGTCTGAGTAGTTTTGAGCATTCATGTCTGAGCAGGGTTTGGTTGCCTGCAGGTTACCAGTCTGTGTAGAACAAAAGAGGTGGAGCCCATTGGCCATATGCAGTCCTGCAACCCATCTCAATCGCCAGATGACAATTTAGCTTTAGTTTCCTAATGTGACAAAGAGAAAATCAGCCATTCAAAACATTACAGTCATGGAGAAGTCAGCAAATGTAGACAAAAAATCAGCAGGTAGAAAAGATTAGCAACATCTCATTTATCATTATTTCAAATATAATTGGATAATTTGAAAAATGCATTGACACAAATTCATGAAAACTCTCCACTAAAAAGATACCAAAATATTTATTGAAACCTCTTATGTTATGGTCTGTCTTTCTATAAGCAAACAGTGCAGATCTCTTTAAGTCTTAAATTAATATAAAACCAAGAAAGAACTACTTGTCCATCATGTCAGACAAAACAAAAAAACTGTCTTGATTTTCCCCAGTTGGTAAAAAACACAGTAGGCTCATGAGATGTCATTTACTCTCCTCTAGGTGTGATTTCTTCTTTTATAGAGCCTACATATCCTCTGCTTTATTGCTGGATATTAAGAGATGATTTAATGTATTTTCAAGATGACAACCTGCTGTTCACACTTGCTCCCGCGCACTACTCCCCCTAAGCTGATGAGAGCTCAAGTTACAGATGCTCTTCCATGATTATTCTAAATGTAGTAACAAAGCTGTTGCCATGCATTTATGTAACACCCGACACCGTTACGTGTTAACTTGTAAACAAAGCAGACAAACCAGACAACTTCCCTCAAGGTGGCTGACTATTACTAACCTTGGCATGGAACATGTGGCATGAGATATGTTGCAGACATATGAGCTATTGTTTCATTAACAACAATTAGGCCTACCATTTAAATTTAAACACAGCAGAGTAAAGTAGCATTTGTTGTAAAGCATGTATATTCCACCATTGTAGATGATTGTTTATTTATCCGACTTTTTAATTGGTGGTGTGCCACAGGGTTCAATTTTTGAGCCATTTCTGTTCTCTCTGTACAAGTTCCATCAAAGCCACATTAATAATATTTGTATGTAATGTTTTTTTCCTGATGGCGCTCCACTATTTCTCTTATTTAATTGCCATATTTCTATGATGGTAGAAGCAAATTACTATAACTATTAGTGCATTAACACAATAAATAGAGGTGAATTAAGCTGCAGAACTCATTTGATAAGTTTCTATGGATACTGTGTCTGATGCTATTAGAATTAAGTTAATCGCAGCAACTGTGCTTTTTGTAGGACAAAACTGACAGCTTTTACCATCATTTAAGCCTAAAGGTGGGTAAACTTATGGAAAAGATTTTAAGACTAAAGGATTTGAAAACTGGAATAAATGGGACACTTTAAAACAGTTTTGGAGCAATCCTTGGCCTTATTGCTTGTTTCTGTAATGTAATCTATGAACTGGCTGGATCCAGGTGTAGATACCATTTGCGATGTGCACCTGTGTGTCCACCTGTAGAAAATCAAGCTCCCTTTCAGATTAAGAATTACGTGTTGTGTCAGGGAAAGCTGTAGTACTTAACCTTGAGATCCTAGGAATTAAATTATTTATCCATAGACAGTTATAGGGAGGACATATATTCAGAATATGCATGCATTGCAGAATAACAACCTGAAGACAGTTCAGTATAATTGCCCAGTGAGAAACAATCTGATACGTGCATTGGACAAAAAGTAAACTTTCTCATGACTCATTCCAAGAAATTGTCGACATTGTACTGACATCTGTCTGGAGTTTAATCCAGTTAATCCAAGCAAGGTGTTCTGGAGGTGAATGAGCAGGTGGTCCTTGAGTCTAGGATAAACATGAAGGTCATGATGCATAATGGAGACACTGAGTTACATGTGTTTCACACCCATAAAAACACACAGTGACACATTTCTGTCTCTAAATTAACATCATCGCACTAAACACAGTGATCAAGCAGTTCAGTATGCATTCAACATGAGGTGTAGTCCTTCTGAGCAGGAACACGACATTAAAGTTAAGTAGTTAATGACAGTTCTTGACAGCATGGAAGGCATGTAAAAATAGTGCTTGAGGATCATCACCTGTCGCTGCTGACACATTCCTATTACCACTACAAGATCCTGTGCCATTTTTAAGTGTAGAGCAGAGATCGATAATGTGACTTGATTGACATTTGAATGGAATGACATTGCCAAGTTTGGAGCGTCCGGTTTGAGCAGCACATTCGTCTTGATAAAAGGCGCCTCAGCCTCCCACTGGTGTTCACTTAGGGTCCTGCCATTTACTGACAGTTGATAAGATCCATCATTTTCCCCTCTGGCATCTGTCAACATTGGTGGCTCTGATTCAATTCTGCTGGAGTGTGTAAAGCTGGTAAGTCACATACAAAAGTATAAATCATTTGATTACAAATCTTTTGAAATGTTCAATCATTTTAACTCCAGTGTGTCTCTTTTTCATGCTTTTTTTTTTTTTTTTACCTTCAGATACCAACATGAGTTCCGATGCCGAGATGGCCCAGTATGGGCCAGCGGCCATCTTTCTCCGCAAACCTGAGAAGGAGAGAGTCGAGGCTCAGAACCGACCATTTGATGCCAGAACAGCCTGCTTTGTGCCTAATGCCAAGGAGCTGTACATCAAAGGTCTAATCCAGAACAAAGACGGTGGCCAAGTCACTGTGAAGACTGAAGCTGATGAGGTAGATGTGTCTGAACAACTGAGTTACTGCTCAAAAATAATAAAATCATATCATAAAGAAATGGACTGGAAGCAGTGGCTGCCTGGGAAAAACACTATAGCATGCTTTAAACTGATTAGTGTAATGTAAAGAATTTGTAATTTGGACTGTAATATAAAAATAACAGTAGGGGACATTAAGCCTCAGCAGGTTTGGTGCTTTAATTGTATAAAGAAACCCACATTTTATTGGAAATACATTGTTTTCTCCAGTCAGTATCATTTCACCTTTTCTCCTCTTTTCACTTTATTCTCCAGATTGTAACAGTCAAGGAGGAAGACTGCCATCCCATGAATCCCCCAAAGTACGATAAGATTGAGGACATGGCCATGATGACCCACCTCAATGAGCCCTCTGTGCTGTTTAACCTCAAAGATCGTTATGCGGCGTGGATGATTTATGTAAGTTATTAGTCATCTCTTTGTTTGATTCTCACTCACCCACCTAACATACGGTATATGCTCATCCACAGACCTACTCTGGGCTCTTCTGTGTCACTGTAAACCCTTACAAGTGGCTGCCTGTGTACGACCCAATTGTTGTGGCGGCCTACAGAGGGAAGAAGCGCATGGAGGCCCCACCTCACATTTTCTCCGTTTCTGATAATGCATATCAAAATATGCTTACAGGTAAGGAAGAGTGAGGAGTTATTTGAGATTGTCAAATAACACATAAAAGTGTTTGTCAATCATTTGTGTAACTCTACAACTTCGCACGCGGTGCATAACAGTTTACCCCCACTTTCATGCAGTTCATCAGGGAATTGACTGCATGGTCTTTTGCAGTAATTTTATTTTTTTTTTGTAAATTTGAGATGTTCGTGTCACACACGTCTGCATCCTTACAACCAGAAACAAGAACATGAGTTTGGTGACTTGTGGGAAACTACAATGATTGTTTGAATTTGTGGGAAAGTTGCCGTAATTGGACAAAATTGCAAGGTTGTGCAGAATTCAAAGGGACTGGTTGAATTTGACATCTTAACATCCTGGAGGAGCTGACTTGTGCTACAAAAATAGACAAACAATAACAAACCTTATTAACATTAGAATTATTAACAGTGACAACAACATAATTATTAACAATAATAAACACAAAAATAAGATAAATTCAATGTACCATTATCCTGTAACTGCCACCTGTGGCCATAGTGACTGCCATTTCACAACAGTTACATAATACCAAATTAAAGTTGGTTTTAAAACTTTAGTAGTCATGGCTCAATAAGGAACAATTAAAGTTCCACAGTGACAAAAACCTCCTGAGGAATCATTAATTAAAAGTTTAACACTCAAAAACTCTATTCATCTTCTTCATTGGGACTGTGTGGGTGTGGTTTGGTCAGAATTCATCGACAGTGGTCTCAAGCTCAAATGTAAATATTGCTAAATCCTGACTGGTGCACTAAAGTAAGTGACATTCCATTTTTCCCAGCTGAGCCTCGGCCACTTCAACCCAGCATGAATACCAAAGGCAAAAACAAAAATCTCACAAGTAAAATAGTGCAATTTTGGAAATTTGGTGGTTATGTAGGATCCCAATCATAATGCCAAGGAATTTCAACCATTTTGTCATTTAACACTAATGCATCACTTCAGAGACAAAACTGTCACTGACGGGTTTTTTTTTATTACCAACAGATCGTGAGAACCAGTCTGTCCTGATCACGTGAGTCATGTTGCGTTCTAGTAAAAATGTGTCCTATAATCCAGTCACTAACAAATGTAACTCAGGTCTCTTCTTTGATTCTGTCTTTACAGTGGAGAATCCGGTGCGGGGAAGACTGTCAACACCAAGCGTGTCATCCAGTACTTTGCGACAATCGCAGTGGCTGGTGGCGACAAGAAAGAGCACTCCTCTGGTAAAATACAGGTAATCCCCCAGCAAGATATGAGCCTGGAAAAATACACAAAGATACAATGGGATTATATCTGAAATTGATTCTGGTTGTGTTTTCCAGGGGACACTGGAAGATCAAATCATTTCAGCGAACCCTTTGCTCGAGGCATTCGGGAACGCCAAGACTGTGAGGAATGACAACTCCTCACGATTTGTAAGTCTGAGCTCCCAAAATTGGATTTTTTAAAAGAGACCGTTTGTCCAATGGTCAAAGAACTGCAAACTTGTTGTCTTCTTAAAATATTTCAGAAATATTTATTTCAAACTTAGATATTGTCTCGTTCAATTTGCCCAATTTCATGGAGGATTTTCTATTTCACAGGGTAAATTCATCAGGATTCACTTTGGAACCACAGGAAAACTGGCTTCTGCGGATATTGAAACCTGTGAGTTTGTTTTTCCATATTAATATTGTTTGTTACATGTATATTTACTAATTAACAATCATCATTTCAACTGAATGTAGATTTGCTGGAAAAGTCAAGAGTGTCGTTCCAGTTGACTGAAGAGAGGAGCTACCACATCTTCTACCAGATACTGACTGGCCACAAACCAGAGCTTATAGGTATGGTGAGGTCTTTATATCTTGTAGGTAAAAATATTTTGAATTCAGAAAATGAGTAATTGTGTTTGTTTGTCTCTTCAGAAATGCTTCTCATAACAACAAACCCATATGACTACCCCATGATCAGTCAGGGGCAGATCACTGTGGCCAGCATCGACGACAAAGAAGAGCTGGTTGCTACAGATGTGAGCTGTTTCTTGTCTCTCCCCTTCAATAGCATACAAATATTTTTGGCTGCTACTACTAACACTGGATTTAATGTAACAGACAGCCACTGATGTCTTGGGCTTTACCACCGATGAGAAAATGTCCATCTACAAGCTGACTGGCGCTGTGATGCATTATGGAAACATGAAGTTCAAGCAGAAGCAGCGGGAGGAGCAGGCAGAGCCCGATGGCACAGAGGGTGAGACTTCTCACTTTAGTCTTTTTATATATCAATGAAGACATGCTGATATTAGCTGTAATGTATTTTTTGTCTCTCAGTGGCAGACAAAGTGGCTTTCCTCATGGGTCTAAACTCTGCTGACTTGTTGAAAGGCCTCTGCTACCCCAGAGTGAAAGTGGGGAATGAATATGTTACCAAGGGCCAGACAGTCCCCCAGGTACTGTGACAACACCAACATTTTACAAGTGATAATGTACAGTAAGGTGTACTAATATAACAAAATAATGCATGAGGTGGAGGCAATGCTATAGCAGAGTTTCATATTCTGCCTGAACTGACTGTGACTTTTAACCTCCGGACACCTTGTTACGGCCAATTACAAAAGGAAACATCTAATCAGTTGCATGTATAAAGAGAACTGGATACAGCAACAAAATAGCAACAGAAAATGCCTAAAAAATGGCAACAAGCATGGATGAGATTGACAATGCTGTTCAGGTTATTGTAAGTCAACTTACAGAAATAACAAGTCCTAAACTCTTAAGCTTCAGGCAATAGCTTTCACAGTCGACTGAATCTGAAGTTGGTGGGATGGCTATGTCAGTCACTATGGTTTAGTTAGGGCAAAATGTAACAAATAACTCCCACTTCTAACTCCGCCCTGCCCCAATCCATGTGCACTTTGGGCAAGTTTATTTACCCTGTTTGCATTAAATTCCATATTTTGTCTTATTGATTCATGCATCCTCAAAATCTCCTAATCAGGTCACCAATTCAGTTGGTGCTCTGGCCAAGTCTGTCTATGAGAAGATGTTCTTATGGATGGTTATTCGAATCAATGAGATGCTGGACACCAAGCAACCGAGACAGTTCTTCATTGGGGTGTTGGACATCGCTGGATTTGAAATATTTGATGTGAGTCTGGGAACATTTTGGTCAGTCGATGGTGATGATTCTCAGTTTTGTGTTGATATGTCACAAGTTAATGCTTCTCACAGTACAACAGCATGGAGCAACTCTGCATTAATTTCACCAACGAGAAGCTGCAACAGTTTTTCAACCACCACATGTTTGTGCTGGAACAAGAGGAGTACAAGAAAGAAGGGATTGACTGGGAGTTCATTGACTTTGGTATGGACTTGGCAGCCTGCATTGAGCTCATTGAAAAGGTAGGATTAACTTGCTGCACATCGGGAAGTGTTTTACCTAATTTAAGGCACCATATATAATGTATATCCAATACATTCAACAGCCAATGGGCATCTTCTCCATCCTTGAAGAAGAGTGTATGTTCCCCAAGGCATCAGACACTTCTTTTAAGAACAAACTTTACGACCAGCATCTTGGAAAAAACAATGCTTTCCAAAAGCCAAAGGTTGTCAAAGGCAAGCCTGAGGCCCACTTTACTCTGGTGCACTATGCCGGCACTGTGGACTACAACATCTCCGGCTGGCTGGAGAAGAACAAAGACCCTCTGAATGAGTCTGTGGTGCAGCTTTACCAGAAGTCATCAATGAAATTGCTGTCGTTCTTGTATGCTTCATTTTCTGGTGCTGAAGCAGGTACTCGTTTTTAAAGCTTTTCAAAAATAAATTCCAAAGACAGAGAGTCTGATGTCTATGAATATGGAGAAGACCTACCAAGCATCATACCTTTGAAAATGCCAGATAATTAATTCAGTGTCTGCTTTCTAGAATCAGGTGGAGATGCTGGTGGCAAAGGTGCAAAGAAAGGAGCAAAGAAGAAAGGCGGCTCATTTCAGACAGTGTCTGCAGTTTTCAGGGTACAAAAGTCTTAATAATCTGTTTAGGTATGATTTTCTTGTCCTGAATTGATCCCTTAAAATGGTGCTTCCACACAGTTCAGCTCTGCTTCCAATAAGCTCCATCAATCAACAGTAACAGTTGGTTGCATTGTTAAACTTTATAGAGGGTGGATTTGATCCAATGCCAAATCAGGGCAAGAAGCAAAACTTTTTTTATTGTCAGTGTTTGACCTGTTAAAAATATGTAATGACATTTGATCCCCTGCAGGAAAATCTTGGAAAACTAATGACCAATTTGAGGAGCACCCATCCTCACTTTGTGCGTTGCCTGATTCCAAATGAGATAAAAACTCCAGGTACAATGATTTGTCAAAAACTGTTTGTCTTGTATAAATATGCTGCTTCTGTCTGTTGCCAATCAGCTCATGTTTATTTCACTGTAGGTATCATGGACAATCACTTGGTTATCCACCAGCTGCGCTGTAACGGTGTGCTGGAGGGTATCAGGATCTGCAGGAAGGGATTCCCCAGCAGGATTATTTATGCTGACTTCAAGCAGAGGTCAGGGAGCTCCCGATAACTACTACTTGTGCTTTCATCTAAATGATTCCAGTTTGTGATAATCTTTCAATATCCACATTTGAACAGGTACAAAATTCTTAATGCCAGTGCCATCCCTGAAGGACAGTTCATTGATGGAAAGAAAGCTGCAGAGAAGCTTCTTGGTTCAATCGATGTTGACCACACTCAGTACAGATTTGGGGCTACAAAGGTATCTGTCTAAAAGCCTAATAGGGTTACCTTCTAAAGGCTTTTGGAAACATTGTGTATAGATTTTGGCCTTAAAAGCAACACATTGATTGATTTTTTTGGACTGGATGCAGCAATTCTACACAATAATGTTGCAGGTCTTCTTCAAAGCTGGCTTACTCGGCACTCTAGAGGAGCTGCGAGACGAAAAACTAGTTTCTCTAGTGACCCAGACTCAAGCCCTGTGTCGTGGTTATCTCATGAGGAAAGAATTCTCCAATTTAATTGCTCAAAAGTAAGGTCACCACCCATGTTACTTTACAGTGATAGAAACCAAACCAATACCACTTAACACTGCTGCTGTGTATCTTACAGAGACTGTGTCTGGATTCTGCAATATAACCTGCGCTTGTTCATGAATGTGAAGCACTGGCCGTGGATGAAGCTGTTCTTTAAAATAAAGCCGCTTCTGAAGAGTGCAGAGACGGAAAAGGAAATGGCAACCATGAAAGAGGACTTCATCAAATGTAAGGAGGATCTGGCTAAGTCAGAGTCGAAGAGAAAGGATCTTGAGGAGAAAATGGTTTCTCTCTTGCAGGAGAAAAATAACCTCCTTTTGCAAGTGCAATCTGTGAGTGTCACTACAAATGAAATCCACTGATCTCAGTTGAATCATCCAAAGGACATGCACATCAGTGTTGTTCTCTCCGTTTTTTTTCTTCTTCTTAGGATTCAGAAAATCTTTGCGATGCAGAGGAGAGATGCGAAGGCTTGATCAAGAGCAAAATCCAGCTGGAGGCCAAACTCAAAGAGGTGACCGAGAGACTGGAGGATGAGGAGGAAATGAACGCTGAGTTGACCGCCAAGAAGCGGAAACTTGAAGACGAATGCTCTGAGCTCAAAAAGGACATTGATGACCTGGAGATCACTCTGGCTAAAGTAGAGAAGGAGAAACATGCCACAGAAAACAAGGTTTGTGATTTTGCCCAGTCTGTGTGGTTGTTACCTCCATGTAGCTCCTACTGAATGGAGCAGGGTTTCTGGAAAAACAACCTTTCAATGGATTTTGGTTGTGGTATATTTGGTCATTGGCCAACTAACAACAGATGAGTTTTTGGTGCAGACACAGCCACCATGTGGCCATTTATAAAGCTCTCTGCATTTTTGCTTTAACTTCTAAACCATGCCCCCTGTTTTTGGCAGATTTTTCAACATTTTAGTTAAACCTTCATATAACTAGTACATTCCATGTCTGAATGATCCTGGATTAAATACCATTTTTCTTTTTCCAATTTTACATAAATTACATAAATTGCAAAAATTCTTAATTGTATCACGACTATGTCTTTTTTGCTTGTTTGTTTGTCTGTTTGTTTGTTTGTTTGTTTGTTTTTCTTGGGGTTTTTTTATTACTTACTATACCAAGCCTTATTTTATCTCACTGGGCTTGATATTCTCCAACAACAACAGAAAAACAAAATGTAACATTTCAATTGAATTTGGTCACAGTTACAAACAACAGACACAGCCACCTTAAAATACCACCAAAGCACCATTTATAAAGCAGTTTGCATTTTTACCCATAATCCCTAAACCAAGTCCATTTCTGTCTTTTTCCCAATTTTGAAATATTTATTTCAAACAGACTTTTTAACACTATACCTGTAATCCAGACTTTTACTTGAACTTTTACACAAAAATATTTATCGCTTTTTTTTTTTTTTTTTTGCAAGGGCATTTAGATGATACATGAACGCATACATCTGAGCATTTGTAACTGGTGCTACAAGACTATGATTATTTTAAATAATTATCTTGTTTTTACAATTAATCCTTGTATTTTTTCTGATCAGTCTTGATATTCTCTGGCACTGGCCAAACTATCTGCTTTCTGAGTACTTACTGGTTGAAATTTTCATAATTAATGTGTAATAATGAATACTATTTTTTGCAGGTGAAAAACCTGATGGAGGAGCTGGCTGCTCAGGATGAAAACATTGGCAAACTGACCAAAGAGAAGCGAGCCCTTCAGGAGGCTCATCAACAGGCACTGGATGATCTCCAAGCCGAGGAAGACAAAGTCAACTCTCTGGCCAAAGCCAAGGCGAAGCTTGAACAGCAAGTGGATGATGTGAGTTGCTGCAGGAAAGAATATATTTCAGTGTTATTTGACATCTTAATTAACTCTCTACAATTTGCTTCCAAGCTTGAGGGTTCACTGGAGCAGGAAAAGAAGATCCGCATGGACCAGGAAAGAGCCAAGAGGAAGCTCGAGGGGGATCTGAAACTCACGCAAGAATCCCTGATGGACCTGGAAAATGACAAACAACAATCTGAGGAGAAGATTAAGAAGTAAGCTCACAGCAGTGATGACGTACAGCATGTATGAGGATAATAACTCTTGGGTTTAAACTGACATCTTGTGTCTTCTTGTCCTTGCAGAAAAGAATTTGAAAACAACCAGCTGCTCAGCAAGATTTCAGACGAGCAAACGATTAACAACCAGTTTCAGAAGAAGATAAAGGAGCTCCACGTAATGAAACTCAGATTAAAGTCATGCATTAATCACACTGATAACATCCCTCATATATGCATACTGCACTTTTTGTTTTAAGGCTCGTATTGAAGAACTAGAGGAAGAAGTTGAGTCTGAACGAGCCGTCAGGGCAAAGATCGAGAAGCAGAGGTCCGACCTCACCAGGGAGATCGAGGAGATCAGCGAGAGGCTGGAGGAGTCCGGAGGAGCCACGGCCGCTCAGATCGAGATGAACAAGAAGCGGGAAGCCGAGTTCCTCAAGCTGCGGCGTGACCTGGAGGAGTCCACGCTGCACCACGAGGCCACGACCGCCGCGCTGCGCAAGAAGCAGGCGGACAGCATGGCTGAGCTGGGAGAGCAGATCGATAACCTCCAGAGAATCAAACAGAAACTGGAAAAAGAAAAGAGTGAGATGAGAATGGAGATCGACGATTTGTCTGTTAATATGGAGACAGTTGCAAAAACCAAGGTGAGATTTTATGAATCTGGAATATGGCATTAGCATGAAACATGAATTCAGATCCTTAAAGTAAAAGTACTAACCAAGCACTGTGAAAATACTCCAAAACAACCAAAAGTCCTGCATTCAGACTTAAGTTGAATCACGTTATCAGCAAAATACACTTTAAGTTTCAAAAGTAAAAGTACTCATTGTGCAGTAAAAACTTCCCTGTCAGTGTTTTACTATTATATATGATGCATTTGGATAATGTAGCATTTTCCTGCTGTGGTTGTGTGTGTTACTTTCAACTCCTTTATATACTGTTGGGTAGTTTAATCTACAGCAATCCCTCATATTTTATAAGATCATCATGCTTGTAGTTTCATCGTCCTCTGAGAACCATGTATCTCTAAAAAGTCAACTTTTCTCCAGCTGATCTGAGACGGTTTTAAAGAGTTTATTTAGCTTAAGAAGTAGGCGAATTTTCTCAACACATAAAAACACGTCATCCTTCAGTTTTTCACAAACATTTAAAATCTACTCATCTAGACATACATTGTTTTCACCAGACGGAAGGGATAAAAAAAGCTGTAATCTGAAAAGTAACTGAAGCTGTCAGACCAATGTAGTGGTGTTAAAGTATAATATTGCCTAAAATGTAAATATTACTTCCTTCTACACTCTTTTAGGTCAACCTGGAGAAGACATGTCGCTCACTCGAAGATCAGCTTCTGGAGCTAAAGACCAAGAATGATGAAAACATGCGGCAAATTTGTGACCTCACCAATCAGAGGGCTCGGTTTCAAGCTGAGAATAGTAAGTCTTTTCTTCCTCTTGTTGACATTCATAAAGTTACAGTTTATTCAGTGGTGGAGAAAGTACTAAGGTCTCAACATAAGTAAGGTAGTCCCACACTGTTAAAGTAATCTGATACAAGTCCTGCATTGAAAATGTTCTTGTGCATTAATGTAAAAGCAGGATTTTACTGTTGTGCTGGTGTTGAATTATTAACAAATGATTATTTTCATTTTGAATTAATTTATATGTTTTGCATGCAAATATTTTTACTTGTAAGCTGTCAGACAAATGCAGAGAAGTAAAAAGTACAATCTTCCCCACTAAAATGTAGTAGAAGTACAAAACAGCATGAAATACAAATACTCAACTGAAGTTCAAGTGCATGTAAAAAGTAAAGGTACTTCAGTATATATAATTAGTTGCATCCCACCACTGAGTTTAATTAGACTTTTCTTATGTGGCTCATTTTAGCTGAATGCTCGCGTCAAATGGAAGAGAGAGAGAGTCTCATCTCGCAGCTGACGAGAGGAAAACAAGGATTCACCACACAGATTGATGAGTTGAAAAGACTGATCGAGGAGGAAACAAAGGTAATCAGAGGTTTGCAAACACTGGCGCTTTTTCTTCTTCTTCTGCGTCACTTCTCTTGGCTCATGACATTCCTCATCGATGTCTTCCTCGATAGGCAAAAAATGCCCTGGCTCACAGTTTACAGTCGGCCCGTCATGACTGTGACCTCCTGCGAGAGCAGTATGAGGAGGAGCAGGAGGCCAAAGCTGAGCTGCAGCGCAGTTTGTCCAAAGCAAACACGGAGGTGGCTCTGTGGAGGAACAAATATGAGACTGATGCCATCCAACGCACCGAGGAGCTGGAGGAAGCAAAGTAATTATACACTGAGATTAAATCAATACATCAGGCTAATGCTGGCTAGAAGTAAATATTAGATAGCAAACAGTTCCTTATGTGATGAAGAGTAAAAGAGTGCACATTATATTTAATTTATTTTGATTAACATTTGATTAAAAAACATCAAAGTAGTTTTTTTTCTATTGATTCTGATTTCAATACACACTTCATTGTGTGGGTTTATAAGCAGAATAATCTAATAATCATCCAGTAAAATTCAACAATGTTTGAGGAGGTTTATTGGAAAGGATGCTGTAATTTTTTACTAATAAGGAAAATAAAGACTTATTTGGATGACTACCAGTTAATAATTCCAATTAATTGGTAACACAGCTGAGCAAACAAAAAATTAAATGTTTCTATAGGCAAGCATGTACGCTATGAAGGACAATGTTTCCAGTTATAATTGAACAATGACTAAATATTCAAAATTGATTGTTTTTTTCTGGAATTCATTTCCAGAAACTGGTTTTAAACTCAACACAACAAAGTAATTCTGACTAAAATAACTGCAATAATAAAACTATATTTCTCTCTGTTTTTTAAACGTTATATAATATTGTACAGAGTCTTGTAGTTCACAGCTCAGCATTCAACAAAATAAAAATGTTCCTACAGGCAAGCCTTCAGTCCATTATATACTGCATGAGGGATAATCTCTGCAATAATATTTGAACAGTGACTTTTGTAATAAAATAAAATTGTCTATTTTTGTAGTACGATATCATATATTTTTTTTCCATTAAACTTCCAAGGAAATTATTCGGAATTTACAGACCTGTAGAATAAAGCATTACCTGTCAAAAACACTGATATCCATCATATCGGTTGTATTCTAACTGGTTGTATCTAAGTCCCTTACGAAGTTCATTCCTGACAGGAAAAAGCTCGCCCAGCGCCTCCAAGAGGCTGAAGAACATATTGAAGCAGTGAACTCAAAGTGTGCCTCGCTGGAGAAAACTAAACAGAGACTTCAAAATGAGATGGAGGATCTCATGGTGGATGTGGAAAGGTCCAACAGCTTAGCTGCCACCCTGGACAAGAAGCAGAGAAGCTTTGACAAGGTATTGTGCATTACACCACATAGATGAGATCTTTATTTCACATCATTAATTATGATTAGCTAATGTTTCAATGAATTCAGGTCGTAGCTGAGTGGAAGCAGAAGTACGAGGAGTCTCAGGCGGAGCTGGAAAGCTCTCAGAAAGAGTCTCGATCTCTGAGCACTGAGCTTTTCAAACTGAAGAACTCCTACGAAGAAGCACTGGATCATCTGGAGACCATGAAAAGGGAAAATAAAAACCTGCAACGTGAGTGAAATTTTATTGTGAGAAAATGAAAGTTTGTGTGAAACATTTTTAAATCAATGATTGATTTTGAAAACACAGAGGAGATCTCAGACTTGACGGAGCAACTTGTGGAGGCCGGCAAGACAGTTCATGAGCTGGAGAAGTTCAAGAAGCAGGTGGAGACAGAAAAATATGACATGCAAACTTCTCTGGAAGAAGCTGAGGTATGGCTGATAACACACCATCAAATGTTCCATCAGTGAAAACACAGCATTGACGTAATTAACCACTGATGTGTTTAAAGGCTTCCCTGGAACAAGAGGAGTCCAAGATTCTGCGTCTGCAGATGGAGCTGAACCAGTTAAAGGCTGAAGTTGACAGAAAAGTGGCGGAGAAAGACGAGGAGATCGACCAGATGAAGAGAAACAACCAGAGAGTGATGGAGTCCATGCAGGCCACACTGGACGCAGAGGTCCGCAGCAGAAATGACGCCCTGAGGGTGAAGAAGAAGATGGAGGGCGACCTCAATGAGATGGAGATCCAGCTGAGTCATGCTAACAGGCAGGCGGCCGAGGCTCAGAAGCAACTGAGGAATGTTCAAGGGCAACTCAAGGTACATAGCATAGAGTTAAAGCAGGAATATGTGGCTTTTAAAAGAGGTAAAAACTTAATCTCCTCTTGCAAATGAAAAGTTTATGAGCCAAACATTGCACCATTGCTCATGACCATGAAATGTTTTTGCATGAAAAAATTACTGAAAAAAATTCAAAAAACTTGCCAGTTAAGTCCCTGCCAACTCATTGTTTCAGCTGTACTTATACATTGCCATGTGTCGTACATAAAAGTAAAACTACTTCAAATTTGTACTTGAGAACACTATTTGACTAAATTTACTTGTTAAATTACACGACTGCAATGGACAAATGCATTTTTAGGACGCCCAAATCCACCTGGATGACTCTGTCAGAGGGCAAGATGATATGAAGGAGCAGGTCGGCATGATGGAGCGTAGGACGGCCCTGCTGCAGGCGAGGTTGAAGAGCTTCGGGCTGTCGTGGAACAAACAGAGCGGAGCCGCAAACTGTCTGAGCAGGAACTGGTCGATGCCAGTGAGCGCGCAGGCCTTCTGCATTCTCAGGTAGGTTGTTTACAAGTATTGAAGTCATTGAAAAAACCTCCTTCGATTTGGAGAAGTCACATCTCTTTCATCTCTGGCAGAACACCAGTCTACTAAACACCAAAAAGAAGCTTGAGGCGGATGTAACTCAGCTTCACAGTGAGATAGACGACGCCGTTCAAGAGGCCAGGAACGCTGAGGAGAAGGCTAAGAAGGCCATCACTGATGTAAGGTTCTCTTCCTGGGCTTTCATCCTGGTTAACACAAATGTTATGGAATTAAAATACTCCTGTTCTGTTACCTCTAGGCTGCCATGATGGCTGAAGAGCTGAGGAAGGAGCAGGACACCAGCGCGCACCTGGAGAGGATGAAGAAGAACCTGGAAGTGACGGTGAAAGACCTGCAGCACCGATTAGACGAGGCAGAAAACTTGGCTATGAAGGGCGGAAAGAAACAGCTTCAGAAACTGGAGGCAAGAGTATGTATACTGTATCTAGTGACATATTATAGAATATTAGTAATAACAGAAAATGTTACGAAAGAAAATAGACATGATGTCTGATGACATGATGGAGAACCTGGATTTTATCCGGGGATATCCAGACTGCCTACAAAGTCTTGTGACTACTGAGTTATTAAAACTGAAATAATTCAAATACATTTATGGATTTAAATGCTATTTTTTGCAGCATTGTTTAAAGTTGATATGTGCATGCATAATTTATATTTGACTGCAACTGCTCAGCCAATTTCCTCTCAGTCCTAGGTTGTCAAATACCAACATTTTGTTTCACCCCTCTGCGTCTCATAGCGATACAAAGGGCACTCTTTAGCATATCTATGTGTTGCACAGGTGAAACCCATTGAAACATGATAATGGTCATGGTTAGGCTTCGGCAACGAAACTGTTTGGTTAGGTTTAGTAAAAAATGGGCTAAAATAAGTATGTTTCTTATGTAATAATAACGTGTTACGTCACAAGTGGTACAAAACATCCAAAGTTCAAAACCCCATGCCTACATGAATTCGGGAACCAATTATCGGAAAACTGCATTTCATGAAGAGACAAATAATGATAATAATGCTTATTTTCTCACTTACATTTCTTGTTCTTTTGAACAAGTGAACATCACAATGTTTCAGTTCTACCCAGTGAATTTGTCCTTATCTTCTCCATATCAGCAAACAGGATAAGTGACGTGTCGCTTGTTTAAAAAACTGCTTGCCCTGGCTCTATATCGCAAAACTTCACACACCTCCAGCCTATTTTCAGAGCAACAACACGCTGTTTCCTAGGCTCGATCAGGGCTCATGGTGTTATCCATACGTGTTATGTCCCAAAAACGGTGAGGGTTGGTTGAAATTTGCACAAGAAATGGTGGAAAAAAAGACTCTCCTTAGAGCTGATGAAAATATGTCCCTGTGGCCACATGTTGGTAGTAGCAGACTGGAGACAAAACTGTTGTTTGGATAGTGCATTTCCAGATAGTTATAGAGTATTTGTAACATTTTAACAGCTTATTAGGTTCAACAATTCAAGGTTTGCTTTCTTCTGTAGACCTATGCTGAATAGATTGAATGATAGTTCAACTAAATTATTCTGAGAATATGCAGGCATGTTCTTGATTGTAACATATACTCTACAAATAATCTGTTAAACTATCTGTAGGCAGACTATAGTGTTGTGTAAAGTGTTGCCCATTTAACCACTAAAGCAGGTGTCAAAGTGCATGTAACACTGGAGTCCCCTGCTGTGAGAAACAGTTCTCTTTCAACACTATTATTTTCTACCATGCATTATCCAGAAGATAGTTCTGTCCTGCGTAATTTAATCAGAATTTTTAAAACAAATCAATGGTGTGCTGAATTCTCTGCATATTCTCCATTTTGTTTTAATCATAATTTTACTCCCATCTCTCATCGCATTTAATTTGTGGAAGAACAAAGGACTGACAACCATTGCAGTTTGTACATAAATAATCATTTTGCATCTGTTATTGAGCTGATGGAAAACTTTTTCCATTTTTTTTTCAGTATTTACAAGTCAGACACTTTGTTAAAAATAATCTTAAAAACTTTGAAAACCAGCCAAAGGCACATTCTTTTTATGTTTTGATGAAACATCCTGGCTCTAAAAGTCTTGATTCTAAATTTGTGTTCTTGTTTTCTAATGTGACTGTCGTTTCATCAAACCACATCAAATCTGCATGTGAGGCAGATGTTGGTGTGGAGTTGACTGAGGAGGTGTGGAAAGAGGGGATGAAGACGATCCATCTAAGCTTAATTAGTGCTAGACTGCAGTTGATTCAGTTCAAAGTCATGCACAGATTACATTATTACAAAGACTGACAAAATGTATTCTTACGTATCTGCTATCTGTGACAGATGTAGCTTAGCAAAAGGTATTCTAGTCATGCTTTCTGTTTTTTTTTCCTGAGATTGTTCCTTTTTGGCAGGATATCTTCTCTTGGTATTGTTATATTTACAACATTTAGATTGAACTTGACCCGTTAAGTGCCCTGTTTGGTTGTTCTGAAACTTCTCTTGCTCTGCCACATACTGTACACAAGTCTGTGATGGTTGGCATGTAATAATAAAGAGGACTATTCCTAAGGAATGGAAGGCTACCAGTGCTCCTCCAGGGAACTAGTCTTGGGGACTCACCTTGAGAGACTTCAATATAACAAGCTGAGTTTGTATGATAAATTAGAGAGTATTTGGGGCCCAGTAGTCAGGCACCTTTATTCACCATCTAATAGCTCAAGTCCCTGCTGTGAGTCACCACGCTCTGTTACTCTTGGCCATTTTTCCTGTCTGTTTATTTTGGTCAACTTTAGTTTTGTTTTGTTTTGGGTTGTTTATTCATGTTGGTCGAGTATGTCTGTTAGTCTGTTTGTATATGTATTTTTTTTTTGGGGGGGGGGGGTTCTCTCGGGGCACTCCGGCTTCCTCGACCCTAGAGACTTATTATAACATTAATATGCTTAAAATCATAGAAAATATCCTAAACTGTGCTCTTCAGGTCCGTGAGCTGGAAAATGAGCTGGAAGCAGAGCAGACACGCTCTTCAGAGGCTGTCAAAGGAATCCGTAAATATGAGAGGAGAGTCAAGGAGCTAAGCTATCAGGTAAAGCTACAACAGCTCACTAATTTTGTCAGTAAGCCATTGAACCTCTGAGCATTTCAGTGCGATATTGTTGTTGTAAAAATAATCCAGTCATGATAGACAGAATCCAGAAGCTTCTCTTTGCGTCTTTCAGTCTGAGGAAGACAAGAAAAACAACATCCGCCTGCAGGATTTGGTCGACAAGCTCCAGATGAAAATGAAGGCCTACAAACGCCACGCTGAGGAAGCTGTGAGTCCATCACATTAAAATCTATTTAATCATGTGTCACATCATCAATACCAGTGCAGGAATGTAACTAAGTACATTTACTCAAGTGATGTACTAAAGCACAAGTTAGAGGTACTTATACCTTACTTGAATAAAAAATCCAACAAACACATTCATGCAGCAGGTAATACCCTGGCGGCAACTGATTTTTGGTGAAAAATTTAAATTTTGTTTGAGCATTTCTTGGGGTGCTACAGGGGTGCTATGGGCTTCTTTGGGGGTGCCGAAGCACTTCCAAGCTCCCCCACAGCGCTGCCTATGCTTGTCTCAAAACAAACACTAACAGGGAACATTTTACTGCACAATGAGAACTTTTACTTTGGATACTTTCACTGAAGTAAAGGATCTGAATACTTCATCCACCACTGACAATTCAACATGACTCATTTCCAGGAGGAGCAGTCAAACATGCAAATGGCGAGATACAGGAAGGCTCAGCATGATCTGGAGGAGGCTGAAGAAAGAGCTGATGTGGCCGAATCTCTGGCCAATAAGATGCGAGCAAAGAGCCGCGAAATTGGGACAAAGGTACTGAGTGTATACTAACACTTCGCTGTTTCTGTGGAAGGAGAAGTGGGATATTTAGAAGCTGGAATGACCACTATGTGTAATGAAAGACACAAACCAAACTTGACATTTGTCCTTGTTGTCTGTTTGAGTGGAACTCACAGTGGTAGTTAATGACAAATAAATAAGGTAAATAATCAGAGTTTTATCCCATAAATACATGTTTTTGGCTTCAATGATCAAAGCTGGTGATGGAAATTCAGAAATGATGTATTAATATAAACTGTTTTTGCATCATTCACAGGCACCAGAAGGACAGGGCGAGTAGCTGAATGTTGGACTTGAACTCTCTGAACACCAGCGGAGACACATATGCATGACAGAAGTGTTTGAAAGCAAATTATATAAAGTAGTTCATCATATCATATTCACATCATAGCGTGTTAACTCATATCAGTAAATCTTAGTAAAATAAATAAAGCAGTCATTAATAACACATAAGTTATTTATATATGTTTAAGTAGTGATGTAGAAGACAACATGAAATGTGGCTACAATACTAATGTCTCCAAACAATAAAATTATACTAAATCTCCTGTGAGATAAATGATCAAAATGATAATTTAATTGGTGCATAGATAAAAAAAAAATGAACTACAGTTTTCCAATTGGTTTTAAAAGGCTATAATTATGAATGTATACAAGTGGTATATTAATTATGCATTATGTTTAAGCAGCCTCCTCTGGGCCCCAGAGCCTCAAGGGCCACAAAAAGCTCCACATTCACTGTATCCCAGTTTGTTGCTGTAACCTTATTAATTGTAACTTTGTTCGAGGACAAAAAATAGCAAAGCACCATAAAATAACCGAAGTGGTTATAATTCCTACTTTATTTCTACTTTATTTCCTGGTCTCAAGGCCCGGTTATAGAGGGTCTTATATTCTGCTCATATGTTGCATACATACTAAACCATACTCCAGCATAACAATACTAAACAGGGAGTGTGAGGAACCAATGGGGTTATTCAGGACCCCCTATCATGTTAATCTTGTCATTATGTTTAATATGGATATCTCCACAAGAGCATTTAGTTATTCTGGTTGTATTCATCTTTATCATCTTATCTTATCATCTTTATTCTCTTTTGCTGGATTCACATGTCTCATTTTCCATTTTCTTTAGTTGCATTCACTGTCACAGTTACTTTTCTGTTCTTTTTTTCTGTCTTTGCTGTAGTTTTTTAGTTTTAGCACAAAAATAAATGTGTGTAAAATTAGATTTAATTTGGTGTGTGTTTGCTTGTTTACATTTCTCTCACTAAACAGATACAGAACTGTGCTTCCTTTCAATACACCAATAATTAAATCAAATGAAAAAAAAAACAATGATGGTTATATTCCTTTCTCTGCATTAATAAGAGAGCAAGATTTTTTGTAATTTTATTGAATTTAAGGCAACATACATCCACTACCACAATGCAAACAATTCCTGGTGCTGATTATCATTTTTGCACCGCTGCATATTTAAAGCCACCATCTGTAGAGTCTGAAAAATCTTCATTTGGCATCCTCCAATGGCTGAATTAATTTAAATACTGAAGTGTGTTTCACTGAAAGGCTACATTTGCAGAAACAGATACTATGGACTCTAGTTTCGCAGACCGGGTGAAGCGGAGGTGCAGCACACCTGCGCTTCACCAACTGGGTGTGGTCAGGCGGATTTTGCAAGTTTAGCACACCGTGCGCGCTGGCGCAGCTACTCCTCTTTCCCACCTCTGTCCCGCCTACCTGCACAAGTTGGAAAGAGGGAGGAGAGAAGGCGTGGAGTGGGTTTTACACAGCCCATTCACATTACACCAATCAAATGAGCCCCTCTCCTCGCCCTTAAATGCGCTGCGCGAAGGCGTAATGAGAGTTTACTCAATTCGCCATGGCAGAAGAGAGCAGCAGCGTCACATGGCCAAACTCCTCCCAGGAGGAAACTGATGTTTTGGTCTGGGAGGTCCAAGCTCGCAGTGTCCCAATATACAGAACTGTGAGCAGACCTCCACGGGCTGATGATGCAAAGGTAGCCTGGGAGGAGGTCACCACAATTGTAAATCAATGTTGCGTTTCTCTCATGTGCGCGCGCTCTCTCTTTCTCTCTCGCAGTCTCACTCTGTTTCTTTTCTTTTGACTTTTCTAAGATGACAGATGCTGAATATATACTTCCTATCTGATGCTGTGGCTGTTTGTGGTTGGCTGAGAGGGATGTGAACTCATTAGTTTGCAGCTGTGTTAACCAAATCAAGTTGGGTTTCTATTACGTGTGCAAACGGTGCCAAACGGTGCCAAACCCCTTTGATCTGACATCAGATGTGACGGGACAGTCGATATAGAGATACATTTATGTGCTGATTGCAGATAGTTGCATTGAATAGTGGTGTTTGTGGCTATTTATTGCATCGTTAATGTTCCTGATATTCTGGAAACCTGCCTGTGAGGTTTTGGTGACGTGTGCACACTGTCCGCCGGTCAGCCAAACTGCCACTACACTGGCTGCGCTCCACCTGCGCTGACAGTAGACCTGGTTTCAGCTGGTGAGCTTTTAGTGCACCTTCGGCAAAGCCTTTTGGCACTGCGCCAAGCTGGATCTTTCGACACCTCCCCTTGCTGTGCCGCCACACCATCTCAGCGCACCTCGATCTGCCAAACTACCAAACTGAGCACGCCTCGGGTTACGCTGCTTGAAACTAGCTCTGCACGGAGTTCGCCACCCTGCGCCACCCCGCGCTGCACCAGGAAACTAGAGCCCTATATCTTACTATATAATGACGAAAACTATCTGTGTGTGTGTGTGTGTGTGTGTGTGTGTGTGTGTGTGTGTGTCTGTTCCAAGTTTTTCTCCTCACTGACTAGGTCAATCCATGTGAAATTTGGCACAGGTGTAGAGGGTCATGGGAGAATGCAAATGAAGCAATATTACATCAACAGTAAATAAATAATGACATACATGAAGCATGTGATTTAAACATCAGATCTGTGTGATGCAATGAGGAGACTTTAACTTTCTTCACATTAATACAGGAAAAGAAAAATCATATGTCTGTCATGTTATCTATATGGTTTGACTTGCGATCTTCAGATTGCTTCATCTTGTTGCACCTTCTTTCTTCCTCTGCTATGGTTTAATGGCACCTGACTGAAGAATTAACTCCACCAACTGTTCATCTCAATTCATAGTAGCACTCAACTTCTAATATTTACTCAACAGCAGTGACTGAACATTAATTTGCCTTCCCTACTTTACACTGGGATTTTTCAAACAAAAATTTAGACCATCAAATTAATTTTAAACATGCTGAGATCTCATGAGATTATACACATAATGGCTTTAAATGAATAAATAAACACATATTTGGTTAAGAGTATGTTGCACACTAGCTCAGCTTCAGAGACACAACAGACTGTCTTCATAGCAGCCACAGACTACTCTCCACTCTCTTTCGCCTGGTAGATGAGAAAAAGAGAAAGACATTATCAGTAATTATAAGATCCACTTTGTTGCCAGAAGCTGACTGACTCACCTTCCCCATGTCACGACTCTTCGCTCTCATCTTATTGATCTGGGACTCGGCGATGTCTGCACGCTCTACAGCCTCATCCAGCTCATGCTGCACCTTCTTCAGTTTCACCAGATGAGTGTTGGCTTGTTCTTCCTGTCGGATACCAAATAACTGATGAATTAGAAATCTCCAAATGCGACTGAAATCTATGTTTGAATCAAGAAACAAATGTTACTTACAGCTTCTTCAGCCTGCCTTTTGTAGACTTTGACCTTCAGCTGGAATTTGTCCACGAGCTCCTGAAGTCTCATCATGTTCTTCCTGTCCTCATCAGACTGATGTTTGGGACAGGAAACCATAAGTTACAGCTGTCGTATTTCATGCAACTTTATACGTCTACTCCACTACATCTCAGCATGGATGGATTACTGGCACAGGCACAGGGGCCCAAAGCGTCAGCGGGCCACCTGGCCTTCAATCGCGAAATGTCAAATTTCAAATTAACATGTACCAACCAGAAAGAGACTCAAAATGACCACAATGAGATGTAAAATGCAACATAAACATTGAAGCAACTGTAGTATGAATCCATAAACATCATATTTAATAGTAAAACACTGACAGTGAACATTTACTACGTACAGTACTTAAAGAACATCAGTACTTTGTCCACTACTGCTGATCACTAAGACGGAACGAGGTATGTTGTGAGTTTACCTGATAGGTGAGCTCTTTAATCCTGCGCTCAAGTTTGCGAACCCCTTTCACAGTGTCTGACCCATGTCTTTGTTCAGCTTCAAGCTCGTTCTCCAGCTCTCGCACCTGCAAACAAGCATTTAAGCCTTCTTAAATCGAAAGCAAAGATAAAACAAGCTCTGGTCATCCAGGCCTGTGAGATCAATAGGCCCTGCTGCAGGAAACATCAATAGTTTTTACATAATGCTTTGAGAAACTCATTTTCCTGCAATAAATGGTTGAATAAAGTAACAGGTTTTACAGAACCAGAAAGATTTGAACAGATGATTTAATCAGACAGGAATTACTGGGGATTTAAGTTTAATACATCACCCTCGCTTCCAGTTTTTGGAGTTGCTTCTTCCCACCCTTCATGGCCAGGCTCTCCGCCTCATCGAGACGCTGCTGCAGGTCTTTCACCGTCGCCTCCAGGTTCTTCTTCATCCTCTCCAGGTGAGCGCTGGTGTCCTGCTCTTTCTTCAGCTCCTCGGCCATCATGGCAGCCTGAAAAAAATGTAGTTCAAATATTGATTCGATTGCTGTTTAGGAAGTTGACACTTGAGCAAAATCCAGACACTTACATCAGTGATGGCCTTCTTGGCTTTCTCTTCAGCGTTCCTGGATGCTTGAACAGTGTCGTCCATCTCACCCTGAACGTGAGAAAGATCAGCCTCCAGCTTCTTCCGACTGCTGAGCAGGCTGGTGTTCTGTGAGAAATGTTATTGTAAGAAAACTTAGTGCTGAAATACAGCTTCACTTCATAAGTGTTGTTTTACCACTGCCAAACAAACTGTGGTACAATTACTGAAAGAAAGGTCATGAATCAGTCTGGACAGTTTGGACACTTCTGTCTGGGTGAATGCACCACTCACTGGGCTATAAGTTTATTTTTTTCGAGTATATCTGCCAAAGTCAGGTTCTGAATACATTTAAAACAAGAAATAGATGATAATATATTTTGCACCTACTAAGCTTTGGGAGATGCAGCTAATTAATTATTCTCTGACAAGTGCGGAACCAACTATATGTGATCATGTTTACCTTATTCTGGGCTGGGTGTTTTCTGGACTTTTAGAAAAATAACTTTTTGTCATATTTGCTGAAATTGTCATTATATCCACAGAGTAGTGCATGAGATAGATATGTGAAAAAAAATCATGTTCCTCTGCCTCCTTGTAGCACTACTAATGGCATTTCTAGAATCTGCAGTGGCTAAAGGAAAAGACCAGGCAGAGCTGAGGAGTCTCTGAGGGTCTGCGCCCACACGGCGTGTTTTTCTGAGTGACAAATTTTTGCATCTTTGTAAACCCAATCCATCCATGACACAAAATTTTAATGTAAAATCTGCACAAATATCAAACATAATAATGTTACTTCTCCCTTGTGAGCTTGAAATAATTTTTATTTACTAAAATTAACAAAGCCAATCTGGCCTCATTAGTTCAAGGTCAATAAACAACACTATAACTGTGCACTCAACATATATTTTTTATTTTTTAATGAAATTCAAAAATGGTTGTAAAGATGTGTACATTGATGTGTATGTGTTTATTGATGTGTATAATTTTTATATTCATATGACACAGAAATAAATGCTCAAACAAAAAAAAAGTTTTGTTACACTGACCCCTGTCAGACAAAGGTAATGTGACACATTTATTTTTAGTTGGTGTACTCAGTATTTTTTTGTTACTGTACTGCACTAAACTAAAAGTTTTGAGTACAAGCTGTCTCCAAAAATGTTAAAGTTGAGTGAGTGAACTGGTTAACAGCATAGGCAACCCTCTGTAAACATACAGTAGCATTATGTTAGCTACCTAGCAAACGCAGATCACAGTTTACATGTTACAAGTTTATATGTATGGATAGAAATTCCGTCTCTCAAAGAGAGAGCCGCCATGTCAAAAACAGTTGAGCAAAAACCAAGCACCACCAACTGGTCAAGCAACAGTCTCATGTTACAGTTTACCAGTACACTAAAATATGTTTCTGAGAGCATTTGAGTCAAGAAAGGGTCAATTCCGTAATTTGATACTGCCTAGTTTGACAGTTTGACCAACAAACAGTTGTAAAAGTTTACGAAACATAGCTTTAAATCTGTGATAACTTATTTTTCTTCTAGTCTATGATGCTAAAACTGCAGATAAAATAAATGTAGTTTTGAACCTGTGAGTGCAGGAGCTGCACTCTCTCGCTGGCGTCCAGCAGCTCCTGCTCCACCAGCTTGCGGCTCCTCTCAGTTTGCTCCAGAGCGGATCTGACCTCCTCCATCTCGGCCTGCATGAGGTTACTCCTGCGCTCAGTAATGGCCACCTGCTCCTTCATGTCCTCGCTGTTTCTCAAAGCATCTTCGAGGTGAATCTGAACTTCCTGTACCGTGGAGTGTAAATAGTGTTTTTCTACTGTCTGTGCAAACAAAGCAAACACAGATTCAGTCATTACACGAATCTTACCTTGAGCTGGACTTGTATGTTCCTCAGTTGTTTCTGGGACTCGGCCGCCTGCCTGTTAGCGTGACCCAGCTGGATCTCCATCTCGTTCAGGTCCCCCTCCATCTTCTTCTTCACTCTCAGAGCGTCATTCCTGCTCCGGACTTCAGCATCCAAATTACTCTGCATGGTGTCAATGACTCGTTGGCTGTTTCTCTTCTGCTGCTCGATCTCTTCGTCCCTCTCCGCTATCTTCTTGTCCACCTCGGACTTCACCTGATTCAGCTCCAGCTGGACTCGCAGAATCTTGGATTCATTGTGCTCCAGGGAGGCCTGAATCCAGATGAGACATGCAGTCATATTAATGGTGTATGTTTTAATATATATGATTTCGATTGTTCACTTACCTCTGCCTCCTCCTGAGCAGCCTGAGCCTCCAGCTTCTCCTGGTCAGCCTGTTTCTTTGATTTCTCCAGCTCATGGATGGTTTTGCCCGTCTCTCCCAGCTGCTCGGTCAGATCCATTATTTCCTCTGGAAAAAGAAACACAGAAGTTTCTATCATTTCTCTGCATTAAAAGCATCAGCTATGCTCTGCATTAGGAAGGTGCTGACATACGCTGAAGGTTTTTATTTTCCCGTTTGAGCGTCTCGAGTTGTTCCAGGCATTCCTCGAAGGCATTCTTCATTTTGAAGTTCTCAGTGCCCAAACAACGCACCTCTTTTACAGTCGACTCCAGCTCCGTCTGACCTTCCTCATGCTTCTGTTTCCACTCAGCAACAACCTGCAGGAAGAATTATTACAGTGTAATATTTGAAACAAACTAGTACTGCTATTTTGACAGCTGAAAGAGGGCCAGTGTACTCTACTTTTATGCTTCTTCTAAACATGATAATGACTTAATGTGTTGCCTTGAGAAAAGGTTGAGAAAGGTTACTTGCTAATTTTGTAAAGCATTATCTAAATAATCAAGTCCCATTAAGAGTGAAAATCTACTTTCTTAGAGACATCTGAAGCGTAACCAGTAGCAGATCAAACAATACCAAATCAGGCAGTGGATGAAACAATAATAAATGCAGACAATAATAGATACTACAAAGGCTAAAAGAGCGACAATGAAATATTCCAAACTACATGGAAAAAGCAATGCAAATATCATTTTAGTTCTGTAAGAGATGTTGCTATATTGTCAGGCAGCAGCAGCAATAATACTTCTCATTCATTATGTCACAGACATTCTTGGTTTTAGTGGTCTTGTGTTAAAATTACAATAATGGTAAAACAGTTTTGAGGTATGGGGTTTTAGATTACGGCATCACTGCGGGTATTTTCTAAGATATGCTAACCCTGTTTGCAATTGTTGTGCATTTGCCATTTCTGTAATCCTCACAGTGTGGGTTTTTCTCTTGTGAAACACTTCCAGTAAGCATACAACTAACCTTTGTGCAGCTTGTCCAAGTTTGCTTTCAGGTGAGTAATGGACTTACTGTTGCCCCTCTGGCCAAAAGGATTAGAAACCCAACTACAATACAAACAATAGTTGCAGCACATTGTATTCATCTCCCTCTGCACCAAGATCCACACTTAGAAACATACTTTTAACTTACTTTCTTTATGCTTTAGCTGCAGTGTTTTTAAACATCATGTTAAGGTTTTACAAGAGACGAGACCTAAAGATGAAGACTGACTGGTTGTTTTCGAAAATGCATGTCCCACATCCGATAAAGTGCTTCATACAGCAGCCTCCCTACGCCTTTCAAAGGGAAGCAGCGTGAAACTATTTCACAAAAAGAAAGAAAATAAACTATATTTAATACCATTTTCTTTTTGCAAAAAAACTGTGCTGTGTTCAAACAGCAACTCTTTGGAGCTGAAAAATGAAGCCAACACAAAGTGCCAGAAACTGCAGTTCACTGAATGGCCACATGAGGGTGGCCCCAATGTTAATGTGCCCAAATATGGTCACTTCGGACTAAAAAAAAACAAGTGGTGACGACCGCAATGGTAAACTCAAGGCCTCAAAACGATGTGTGACATCACGGTAGCTACGTTCATTATTTTTGAAGTCTATGGTTGTGTTCAATGATGTCGCCAGCCAACCAGCACTAAAAACACTTCTGACCACTTGCATAATGTCCCATGTAGCAAACACTTTACGCATGTTCAAATTATTTTTTCTTCCATTAGTCGCCCTGCTACATCATACTTTCTGTGTAGTTTCATTATAGTCTACCAACTAACTAACTAAATTATCAGTCACATTAGCATGAATTTATATTTGAGGGGGTCACAAGATCTCAACCTTATCGAAATTTCTTTGTTTCTTGTCCAAGGTGGCAGCGGCAGCATTTGACCTCTCAACGTCCATCATTAAGTCCTCCACCTCCCCTTGCAGCCGCTGCTTCGTCTTCTCCAGAGAGGAACACTTGGAGTTGACGGCCTCTACGGCTTCTTCTGCTTCCTGCAGACGCAGCGTCAGCTTCTTCCTGCCGGGGATCACACATCATAAGATCTTATGAGAAAATGTCATGTTTTAACTGGTGGGATTTTTCTTACTTTGCCTCCTCAAGCTCTTCATTGCGCTGGATGGCGTCTGTTTCGTATTTGGTTCTCCATTGGGCCACCTCACTGTTGGCTTTGGACAGACAGCGGAGCAGCTCAGCTTTGGCCTCCTGTTCCTCCTCGTACTGCTCTCTCAGCAGCTCACAGTCATGTCGAGAGGACTGCAGCCCATGAGCCAGGGCATTTTTTGCCTTTAAAGAAATAAAAATTGACACATAGTTGTCCACATCCATAGTTATCTTCAAACTTTAAAACATGTCACTGTGCTTGTCTCTTACCTTAACCTCCTCCTCATGGAGTCTTTTCAGCTCCTCAATCTGCTGAATAAAAGCTTGCTTTCCCCGAGTTAGCTGTGTCATGAAAGATTCTTTTTCCTCGTTCCGGCGACACATTTCAGCTGGATGTTAAGTGTAGAAACAGTTAGCACTGCCTCGTCTGCGAGTGTTTGCGACTGCTGCTCAGCTATGATCAATTATTTCTCACCGTTTTCTGTCTGCAGCTGAGCTTTCTGAGTTGACAGGTCATTTATTAGCCTCTGATGCTCCTCCTCTTTGGTTTTTATCTCATTTAGTTGGTCCTCGAGCGATCGGCACATTTTCTCTAAATTGATCTTGAAATTTAAAAAAGAAAAGATGCACTTGACATGTCTTTGAGTATTTTCATTTAATGCAACTTCATACTTCTACTCTACTTCATCTCAGCTGAAATTCATAAAGACTTTGATAACCAACCTTTGCTTTAGCCATGGTTTCCACATTGGTCGCTAAGTCGTCTACCTCCAGCCTTAACTCGCTCTTCTCCTTCTCTAGTTTCTGCCTGACCCTTTGAAGGTTATCCAGCTGTTCACTGAGTTCAGCCACACTGTCTGCGTGTTTCTTGCGCAGAGCAGCAGACATGGCGTCGTGCTGCAGCGAACACTCCTCCAGGTCTCTGCGGAGTTTGAGAAACTCAGCTTCCCGCTTCTTGTTCATCTCGGCCTGAGCGGCGCTGGCTCCTCCGGCCTCCTCCAGCCTCTCACTGATCTCCTCCACCTCTCTGGACAGATCACATCGCTGCTTCTCTACTTTGGCTCGAGCTGAACGCTCACACTCATTTTCCTCCTCCAGCTCCTCAATTCGGGCCTGCAGAGGAAGCATACACCCACTGAAGTAATTTAGCTTTGTGATATCACCTCACAGCAGAGCCAGTGATTGAATTCCTTACCTGCAGCTCTTTTATTTTCTTCTGCAGCTGACCACCGAGAGCCTGTTCATCTTCTATCTTTGTCTGCAGCTGTGACAACTCAAAGTCTTTTCTGCAAAATTAAGTGAAGCTCGCTGTTTATTTGAAACACTTAAAAATTTAGAAAATGCATCAGCAAGCAAAGTGAGAGGCAGAATCGTTGGACTAATTGTTAATATTTATTGCCATTATTAAACAGGACAGGTGCAATAGCTTTGACAAACTGATCAACATTTGAGAAACCACTACAGCACACAGTGTAGATGGAGAGTTACTCATCTCTTCATTAAAACCTTTTTGTGGGTATCATCTCACTTTTTCAGCTTTTCATCCAGCTGCTGTTTCTCATTCTCCAGATCCATGATGGACTCGTGAGCCAGTTTCAGATCCCCCTCCAGCTTCCTCTTGGCTCTCTCCAGATCCATACGGACCTTCTTCTCTTGTTCTAGTGAACTCTCCAGCTGAAATCACACATACTGTCATTACATCTTAATGAGAGGAACATACTACACCTTTTCAGTCTTACCTGTAGGTACAGCAGTGGTGGAATGTAACTGAGTACATTTACTCAAGTATTGTACTTGAATGAAACTTAAGTACAATATTTATATTTTCAACTTGGAGCCTATTTTCCTATTGTTTTGTTTCTAAGTGACTAATGGAGGGAACAGTTTTGTAATTGGTCCAGTATTGAGAGAGACGGCCTAAAGAGAAATGAAACATCTTATTTGCCTTTCTGTGGTCTTTTTGTTATTTAAATCAATTCTTGCTTAAGAAGTCTCATTTTGAAATCTTGCTGGAGGTGAGTTCTTGAAGGACAAACAACAGTGGAAACATTAGCGAGAGTTGGAGAGAGGAGTGCTGAGAGGAGTTAGTTGTGTTACAGAAGTACAAAAAAAGTTAGCCTAGTGTTATCTGAAAGACTATGAATGTCATGGCTGAGTATTAAGCTGATTGTAACAATGTGAAAAAGTCCCAGTGATTTCAGAACAACACTTCTCCTCGAGGGAGGCTTGGTCATTTTCATGAGCAAATAATACAAATGAGACCAAGCCTGTGTAGGATCTTTTCAGTAATGTTGTAAGACTCTTCTAGCAATCTGAACCTGTCAGATTGGCAAAACAATCACTTTTAGTGGATGTAAATTGATGGGACCAAATTCAAAAATTGTTGTCTCCATTAGTCATTCCATTTTGCTCTACTACATTCAAGCTTTGCAGCTTTACTTTACAAATGAGGACTTTGCACACCAAAAATAAAGAATTTCATGTTTAATATTTTACAGTTAGTCAGTTAATCAGTAGTTTTAGCTTCACAAATGTTAAGATTGACTGCTTTTCCTTTTACTTTATTATTTCAGTAATTTTAATGTGTAGGCTATTTAATCATTTTATGGCAGCTTTTGTGAGGGTGTCAGTTTGGGCTCTGGATAACTGTGATGGCATTTCTCACTATTGTCAGAATTTTTACAAACCAAACAATTGATTAATGGAGAAAATAATTAGCAGATTAATCCATCATGAAAAATGACCCCCTGAAATGATCACCTCAAACCAACCAACAGTAAAATCCTGCTTTTAAGCATGAGTAATAATAATCTAAATTTATAATATATACAGTATAACAATCACAGGGAAAACCTTTGTACTTTTAAAACTTAAAATACATTTTCCTGATTAGATGTGATTTGATTTTCCTTATCATACTTTACCTGAGTAACATTTTCAGTGCAGGACCTTTACTTGTAACAGAGTATTTTTACAGTGTGGTATTAGGACTTTTAATCAAAGGGGGATATAAAACTAAAATAAAAATTCCAATATGTTATTTCTATGGCGTAGGAAAGTTCATCAGTTCTTGTGAACATAAGTTACTCTCTCTCAAAGCCAGATACCAGAGAAGTAAGTCTGAATCGTGTGATGTCATAGTATATAAAGTCTGCAGCTGCTCCATAAACAGTGAATGGGAGACTGGACTTGTGGCGTAGAATGTTAGTTTGTTCTTTATACCCAAATGGGTTTTAATCTATTGCAGTGTTCTCAGTTCTGAAATGGAAAATGTACCCATATACTCAGAACACCTCTGGGTGCTCTCAGTGTCATCTATAACATCTTTCACCATTCACTGTCTATGGAGCAGCTCCAGACTTAATACCCTAAGACACCACAAACATGAGTTTTAGCACTCTAGCGTTTAGATTTCATAGAGTTGTCAATATTTACTACTCTTTTTCGGCTGTCTTAGACCAAAGAAATAACGTATGAAATTTAAAAATAGGCGCAGTTCCCCTTTAAAGATCTGAATATTTGCTGATGTGCAGTTACTCACCTCATCTACCTGCTGCTCTAGTTTAGTTCTGGCTTTGGTCAGAGTGTTTACTTTGTCCTCCTCTGACTGCAGGTCGTCCAGCGTTTGCTGATGAGCCTCCTGCAGCTCTTTCTTCTCTTTCGACAGCTTGGTGATGTTTTCATCTTGGCTCATGAGTTCTTCCGTCAGGTTTTTCACCTAAAGACATTATTAAAAACGGATGTTACAATTTCCCTTAAATATGATGATATACAGTACACAATGTGGGCTATATGATGTTACCTTGTTTTCTACAGCATGTTTCTCCTTCTCCACTTTGGCCAAGGTGAGCTCTAAGTCGTCAATGTCCCTCTTCAGTTCGGAGCACTCGTCCTCGAGCTTCCTCTTCTTGGCCGTCAGCTCAGCGTTTGACTCCTCCTCATCCTCCAGTCTCTCTGACACCTCCTTCAGCTTGGCCTCCAGTTGGATCTTGCTTTTGATGAGTCCTTCACACCTCTCCTCTGCATCCAGGAGACTGTCTGCCTCCTGTCAAGTTTGTACACCAATATTAAAGGTAAACACTTCAAATCATAATAATCATGCCAACTATGTGACCTCTCACTACTCTCTGTCTGTGGTGTAACTTACTGACTGGACTTGTAAGAGGAGGTCATTCTTCTCTAGTACAACTGAGACCATTTTCTCCTCAAGTTCTCTTCGCCGGTTTTCCAATTTGGCCAGATCTTCTTTGAGCTTTGTGAAATCCACCTTCATCTGGGCCATTTCCTTCTCAGCTTCAGCACTTTTCAGGAGAGGTTTGAGCTTGAAATACAGCTTCATCCATGGCCAATGTTTCACATTCATGAAGGAACGGAAGTTATACTGGATGGTGTAGATCGCCTCCCTGTCGAAGTAACAGGTAGGTCAGTTTGTTCTTCAAATTTCTAATGTCCATCAAACGTGCAAATGTGTCTTTGGTTTTTGTTAAAATGTTGTTATTTTCGGTTTTACAGCATAGAACTGCATCAGGGTCGTAGCTACCATTGTTAACACTGAGGCAGTGATAGAAGAAATACTAAGATCTTTTAATTAAGCAAAAGTAGCCATGATAAAGCAGTAAATATTTTTACTTTCTGGCCATCATCTTCTGGTACTCCAGTCGAACGCTGTACCCACGACACAGGGCCTGAGTGGACGTCACCACCTGGGCTAACCGCTCATCTCTCATTTCCTCCAAAGCGCCCAGCAGACCAGCTTTAAAAAACACCTGAAATGAAAAGGTAATTACCTGTGGAGCCCATTCATTCTTTATTATCTCTATTATTCAACTAGTGTGCTGAAAGAAATACAAACCTTAGTGTGTCCAAACTTGTACTGTGTGTGATCCACGTCGATCGAGCCCAGCAGTTTCTCTGCAGCTTTTTTGTTATCCATAAACTGTCCCTCTGGAACAGCGCTGGCGTTCAGGATCCTGTATCTGCAGGAGAAGGTATAAGTTTGAGTATGGGACCAAATATTATATATTCAGATGGAAAGCTTTATTTACCTCTGCTTAAAATCCCCATAGAGAATTCTACTTGGAAATCCTTTCCTGCAGATCCGGATGCCCTCCAGCACACCGTTGCAGCGTAGTTGGTGGATAACCAGCTGGTTCTCCATAGCACCTGTGATGAAGGCAATAATTAGTTTTTATCCATGTCGTTTTATGTGTCATAATGAGATTATCAGATCTACCTGGTGTTTTTGTCTCATTTGGTATCAAGCAGCGCACAAAGTGAGGATGAGTGGTTCTCAGATTGGTCATGAGCTTCCCAAGATTTTCCTGTAAGAAAGTGTACAAATGAATTTCAGGGTTTCTAGGAAGTTTTGTTTAAATTTATTATGTTCAGACATGTTTTCATTTAGCACCTAGCTCAGGGTATTTTCCCCCATGATTCTACATTCAGTTTCAGAGGACTAGATTATGAGTTAAGTTGCATTTAGTTTTTAAGTTAGTTTTTTGGTCATCAAATAATGTATTGATTTCCATGAAATTTTGTACAGACATTCACGCTCCCCAGTGGATGAATCCTACTGACTTTGGCGATCTGACTGTCCCTCTAGCACCACCATGATTTTGACATTTGCAGTTTTAAGTGAAATATCTCAACAACTATTATATAAATTGCCAAAAAAAATCTGGTTCAGCAAATGTTAGCATGCTAACATGGTGAACATGGCCCGTGGGCCCAAGCCGGGTCGGGCCGGGACCCCCCAGCCTTCTGACGGGTCCAGGCCAGCCCGAGAGAGAGAGAGAGAGAGAGAGAGAGAGAGAGAGAGAGAGAGAGAGAGAGAGAGAGAGAGAGAGAAATATGCCCTATTCAATATATGGACATGCAATAACAAATTGTCATTAACTTATTACGCTATAAAAAACGATGAAATTATGGACCTACCCATGTTTAAAATGACCTGTTGAAGTGAAAAGAATGAGTACTGACGGGAACAGATGAGTGGAGTCGATGTTTAACCACCGTGGAGAACACAGGAGAAATGCGCTGCCTGTGTGGATAGTCAAGGGCCTGCTGCGAGTACACTCGCAGGATTTCCACGGCACTAATGCGCTCGGTGTGCTGAAAAGAAGCAATGCGGCCGGTTGTTGTTGGAGTTTAATGGTGCTTACCAACTTCAAACATGGCGGGACAAGAGCAAAAGTTAAGGCGACAAAGAGTGCAGGTGGGAACGGTGGGAACGGTGGTGGATGGGTCCAACAAGCACCAACCATCACCCAGGAGAGCAGAGTTCATAACTTATCCCGTAAGATTCGAAAGCCAAACCCTGTTCTTTTTTTCTAAACCTAGCCATGTGTTTTTGTTGCCTAAACCCAAACACCTGCGGTAGTTGTTAGAGGAAAAAAAACCTCAATTCGCGTTGTTGTACTGATGTAGTGCCTTTATTTTGAAGGCCACAGTATGTAAACGGTACAGTTCCTGTGAAAACGGAATTGTATTTTGAAAGAAGATAATGCATGTACAGGCATAACTTGACATGGGCCAGTGGTGTCCCAGAATGTCAACAACCACCCGTCAGCTCAGCGTGGCTGACGGCCAGTGACGCACCCAGGGTAGTTTGCACGTCCGATGTGGACATGTAAGGTCCATGACCAAAAGTCAATATGTGACGTGGTCATTAAGACATTTATTTTGCAGTAGGTTTTAGAATTTCCTACACTTTGAGTGTCCCTGAACATATCAAGTCCTGTTGCATTTGTCTACTGGGGCCCCAGATGTCAATCTGTCATTACCCAACCAATGCATATCAAAGATGAGTCTCTTAACCTAACAGGTTTTAAGCGGGGTGGAACATCAGAGGGTAGGGTGAGAGAAGGAGGGTGTGGGACCAAGCAGAAGAGAAAATTAACACAGAGAAGCTACATTTTGTTTGTAAGTTTATAGATAATTATATTATATATTTATAATGACAGCATTTTCATTCAGTGGTTTGCTAAGCTACATGAACTCTGAGCACCAGGTGAGCTGTGGCTAGTTAGCTTAGTTAGCTAGCAACCGCGCCTGGATGGAGGAGAAGTGACTGCCTCGTGTGGAAAAAGAGACACTTTGCACTGAGTAACTGAGTATGGAGTATGGAGACTGAGAACTGTAATAAATTAAATATTTGTAGTAGTAAAGACAGAAAGTTTATTAGTGTTTGTAAATTCTGTGGATAGTGTGCTTCTGTGTCTGAGCTGCAGCTCGCCACTAACGTTACAGCTGTAGGACCCAGATTCAAGAACAAAACCCTCAGGTATTATTATGCTTTTTCTTTAAAGTATTTCAACATTTTAAAAGTGCTGTTCACCAAATTTGGGAATAAATACACCTGCATTTATTTTCTGTTATTTAAATTCATTCATGCTCTATAACACGGTGTAATTTTTGCTTTTAGTAGCGGCTATAGTGTTACTACAGTGTTGTGAGTGGGAGTTTAAAGGTCACCTAGCAGTATAGCTTCATAATTTGCTAACTGGGCTTCTCTACACCTTAGTCAGATTTATATGCCCATAGTAGACACATCCCGGTTTTACGTTTTGGTAGACCCTTACCAGTTCATCTCCCATGCTGAGTGTGTTCATATGATCGATTAGTGTCTTACCCTGAACAGCGCCGACACAGTTTGGAAAGATGCCCCCTTCTTCTTGGATCCTTTCTTGGTTCCTCCTGCAGCTGCCTCTGCATTAATGATACATTCAGCAGTTGTATCTCACTTTGCATTAACAGTATTTCTCCAAATACACCCATATACACAAATCACCGCTCTCCTTGCTATTCTTCACTTTATATTCACTTTATATTCCTGCATTTCCACAATTATGCAGAACAAATTCTATGAAATATTATTAATAAAATAATGATAGCCTAACTAAAAACGCTAATACGGAAAATGAGGGTGGCTGAACTCAGGCAAAGCAATATGAAATAATTCACTATATGGGTTAAGCTTTACCCTGAGGTAGGGTCCGCTTCATTTCAGTGCAGTTTTGTCTACTTCCACTGAACTATGTTTGAGAAAGAAATATTGTCCTTTTCTTTTACTACAATTATTAGACAGTACTTTACAAATGAAGATTTCTACAGGCAAATTATATAAAGAGTCTATAAAATAATAAAATAGTTTGTTATACAGGCTATAAAACTACCCAACAGTGTTTACAGTTACAGATCCTCATGGATGAGAGACTCTTGTTCATGACAGCATGAGATATACACATTAATGGTGTCCCCCTTGGCTGAGCTGTAACATTAGCCAGCTCAGTGGTGCTAGGTGTGGTAGCAGTAGGTGCACTATGCCTTCTGGAATCTGGGTGTAGTTCAAGTGGAAAAAAATGGTTCCTACATGAAAATTCTCACAGCATGGTCTGTGGATTTTCTTGAGTAACCAGGTCATGATTTCTTGAAAGGCACATTGCTTTTAAGTTATTCAAATGTATTTTTTTTTTTGGCGATTTGAGCACCACAAGCCAAGTGCCATCTAGTTCCATTGTATTAGAGAGAAGACAGACATCTCTATAGCCAACACTTGGCAACTCACACTAAAAAAATCTAGTATGACAAATTTAATTTAGCAGTGAATTGTCCCTTTAAGTAAAGGAACTGAATACTTCCACCACCATTAAAAGTATTCAGGAAATCAGTGTTTAAACACCTGAACTCACCCTCTGATCCAGAGAAGCTTGCATACAACATGGCCAATATTTTGACTGATGACTTCTGGTACAGCTGCACCACAGACTCGCTCAGAGGGTCTTTGTTCTTCTCCAGCCAGCCAGTGACATTGTAGTCCACGTTGCCGGCGTAGTGCACCAGAGTAAAGTGAGCCTCCGGTTTCCCTTTGACTGTTTTGGGCTTCAAGAAGCAGTTGTTCTTTCCAAGATGTTGGTCATACAGTTTGTTCTTGAAAGACGTGTCTGATGATTTTGGGAACATGCACTCTTCTTCAAGGACGGAGAAGATGCCCAGTGGCTAGGAAACAATTACTAACATCATATTTGCAGTGATGGAAGTACATTTATTTGAGTATTGTACCACCACTGCACAGTTGCAATGCTTAATGCCATGCAGCGTGATATTTTAAGTTACCGTACCTTTTCAATGAGCTCAATGCAGGCAGCTAAATCCATTCCAAAGTCAATAAACTCCCATGCAATCCCTTCTTTCTTGTACTCCTCTTGTTCCAACACAAACATGTGGTGGTTGAAAAACTGTTGCAGCTTCTCGTTGGTGAAATTAATGCACAGTTGCTCCATGCTGTTGTACTAAAGAAAGATTGAGAAAAGCTCACATATGAATCCATTATTCAGTGAACATCTGAAGAAAAAAGATACCTTAACAGACTTTGAACTCTCACGTCAAAAATTTCAAATCCAGCGATATCAAGGACCCCGATGAAATGTTGTCTGGACTGTTTTGTGTCCAGCTGTTGGTTGATTCTCATCACCATCCACAGAAACATCTTCTCGTAGACGGATTTGGCGAGGGCACCAATAGCGTTGTACACCTGGAAACACGAGAAGTTAAAGACAGACCTGTTTCTCCACCAATATACAGCCACACTGCAGTAAGAAAATGTTTTGACAGTGATAAATGTTTGGTGTGTTGGTTCTGTACTCCAGCACGTCTGTTTGCATCTGTACATCAGATGAAGGCAGTTGGAATTGTAACACTTTTTCTATATAATAACTCAGTTTTAGGCACCAGACAGTAACTAAATGCATAACGTCTTGCTTATTTCTTGTCTTTTTTGCCTTCAGTCTGGTTTCCAGCAGTGAAAGAAAGGGATTGACTGGGTTAACAAATTCTAATCCTGATGATTTTTTTTTCTTAAATCCCTCTTTTCTCCGCCTGTAAAATACTTCTGATGACTCATCTTGAACCTGAGGTATTTAATGAGTGCAACTAATGGCCTTTGGGGTGACTACCTAATTTACATATCTATCAATAATGCCTTGCTGATAAAAACATGGTAATCAACCATGTTGTTATTGATATATAACCACACAGCTCATTATGGATGATCCTCCACAGTGGACATAACCAGGAGAAATGGTTGGAGAAATTAGTTGTCTTACCTGCTGTACATTTTGTCCTTTGGTGACATACTCATTTCCAACCTTCACTCTGGGATAACAGAGACCTTTCAGCAGATCAGCAGAGTTCAGGCCCATCAGATACGCTGCTTTATCAGCTTCTGCAATAAACAAAACAAAACCAGAAAAAACAGGATTTGAATTTTTCAGCTTCTTATATGTGCATGACAGTATTAATTAGGATGGATGATCCTCACCCTCAGTGCCATCTGGCTCTGCCTGCTCCTCCCGCTGCTTCTGCTTGAACTTCATGTTCCCATAATGCATCACAGCTCCGGTCAGCTTGTAGATGGACATTTTCTCCTCAGAGGTGAAACCCAGAATGTCAAAGGCCTCCTGCATTGTAAAATGTGCAAAGTCAGATTGGGAAACAACTGAAAAGAGAGGATGAGCTTTGTGTGCTTCAATAGAGTCCACTTACATCTGTAGCCATTAACTCATCTGCATCATTTATGCTTTTTACACTGATTTCTCCCTGACTGACAAAGGCATAGTCGTAAGGGTTGGTGGTGATGAGAAGCAGGTCTGAAAGGAAAGAAATCGAGCTAAAATCTCTTTGTGTGAATGAGTAAATGAGGAAAAGGACAATGATGAAAAGGGTTAATCAATTCACCGATCAGTTCAGGCTTCTTGTTGCAAGTAAGCTGATAGAAAATATGATAACTCCTCTCAGCTGCCAGCTGAAACGTTACTCTTGATTTCTCCAGCAGATCTTTATGGAAGAATACATACAGTTAACTTAATTTTTGCAGCAAAATAATTAAACAAACACTAATATGCATAGACTTACATGTTTCGATATCAGCAGATGCCAGTTTACCAGTCGTGCCAAAGTGTATTCTAATGAATTTACCCTGTTCAACAAAACAGTAGCATCTTACTCTCTGTGTTGGACAAATACTTGGTAATCAAATCAAAACCAAGTCCCGCGGGTGGTGACTCACAAAGCGAGAGGAGTTGTCATTCCTCATGGTCTTGGCATTCCCAAAAGCTTCCAGCAGAGGGTTGGCCTGGATAATCTGATCCTCCAGAGTCCCCTGTCACAAAGCAGACATGTAAATTAGGCACCCTCTCCTCTGTGGACAACACTAACTGACACCACCTGCTGCACAGCCTCTCAAAAGTTGTCCTGAGCTCACCTTTATTTTACTGATTGTCTCCTTTTTTTTGTCTGCAGACACTGCAATTGTTGCAAAATACTGAATGACACGTTTGGTGTTGACCGTCTTGCCTGCTCCAGATTCACCACTAAATAAAAAACATTATAATTATTATTTTTAACTGCATTATGTGCCAATAGATAACAAAAATCTTAGATAAACTTACGTGATGAGTATTGACTGATTTTCACGATCTGAGGACATAAAAGCAGACATATGGTGAAAAACATGAAACGAATTATTCAGTTGCATTGATTTTGAGCTGGTGACATACCGGTGAGCATGAACTGGTAGGCGTTATCGGACAGGGCAAAAATGTGAGGGGGAACCTCCATCCTCTTCTTTCCTCTGTAGGCCCGCACCACCTCTGGGTTGTAAACTGGCAGCCATTTATAGGGATTCACAGTCACACAGAAGAGCCCAGAGTAGGTCTGCATTGAGAAGAGAAGCTAAATATCTAGGGATGGGCGACTCTAAGACTACACTCGATCACTGCAACTCCTCTTAAGTCTGTTTTTAGGCTTTAGAAAATCTAGCCAGTGACAGGAGACTTTGGCCAATCCCAGACAATTTTAGAGAGAAGGCATTCCTATTGGCTGTCCTACAAATGCAGATGATCAAATCTTGATTCAGTGGTGGAGAGTTCTGCAGAAATAAAGTTGGTATTCCAGCACTGGCAACAACTGTCTACACTGCAAAGCAACCCAAAAAAAGGAAAAGATTCTTAAAAGAATCTGATAATAAATTAGATAAAACATGTGTCAGTTTCTGTGAAGCACTTCAGAGATCAACAGAAAATGTTAATAGTTTAGCGATCTACTAACCAGCTCAACGGCTCGTGGCTGCGGCTTCAAGTTCACATTTATGTAGCTAACATTAGGTAAGGTCTTGAATTACAGTGTGTCCTCTGTCTCACTCTTCGCCACTACAGACCACCTCAGTAATATGAGGCAGCTCTGGAGACTGACCCCCAGTCTGCGGCCACAGCAACCTGAATCCAGCCAGGACGAACCCCAGCTCCAGGGGACTGGACAACCCAGACTCCTTGCTTCATCACCAAACCTTCTGTTGCTGCCATTACACAGGTTAGATCTGGCGCTGGTGCTGGCCACCAGCCCGCTCTGACACTCAGCATTGAGTGGTTTGCACTGGCCGAATTCAAGCTGCTACAGATACCAACCGAAGGTGCTGCTATCTGCTCTCCATGGAGTGAAGCAGTCCACTATGACAGGGAGCAAGGTGGAGGGATTCTGAGGTGGCTAGCTGGCTAGGTCTTGTCTCATTATGGTCTGATAAACAGAGAGAGCGAGAGTGGGGCAAAGAGGGGCTGAGTGAGTGTGCTGAAGGGAGCTTTAAAATGAAATAAGATCATAAATCAACATATGGGAAACACTGGGTTACTGTATGAAGCACATTACTATACCTGTGATAATCTGGTGGGAGGGGCTCAGGACAAAGGGCAGAGCTGAAGAAGGAGGGAGTGTTTTTGAATTCTGTTTTTTCTGTTGCTGTTGTTTTTGCCTTTTTGAGATTTCTGCCTACCCCAGCTTTGAAAGCTGAGTCATTGTCAGAGTAAAACAATGTACCCGATCCAATAAATCAAAACATGAGCAATCATCTCTAGTGACAGTGACCCCACAGGGAGCCAAATGTTTCCAATTTTCTTCAGATCTTCTAGTTAAATCAGCAGCAGGTTTAAGTTCCAGGCAGATGGCAGTCATAAATAATATCCAGGACAAACAGAAGCTATTCGTGTATGATAAAAATATTTTAATCTTCCTTAGGAAAATGTTTTGTCAGATTCAAGAGTTACATCAGAATCTAAATATTCAAACATCAAAGCTGAATTATGAATTGAATTTCACTGTGACTCTTGTGGATCTTGTTTCTACTGGTGATTGGCAATTGAGAGGATTAACTGAGTGTTGTTGAAGCTTTGATGTGACAGTAAAAGCATGATGTCTATGCCCTGTTTCTAAGGTGTGTTCTAAATATTTACCAATATAAATATTAAAATAAACTAAACAGATTTGTTAAAATGAAGCACAAAGCAAAGAAATCTGTCACATTTAACTCATTTCAATATCAAACTGCGCTGGAAACATGTGGAAATATCTAAAGTCACTTATTTTAAAGAAAACCAAACTTTAAGCTGTGGTTTCCATATTGAAGCCTCTCCCTGTTTTAATTTAGTCTGTTTCTGTCTCATTAGCATCAGATTTGCTGGAGGACTCACGTAGATCATCCACGCTGCGTATCTCTCCTTCAGGTTGAACAGCACTGCAGGCTCATGGAGGTGCGTCATCATCACCATGTCCTCAATCTTATCAAACTTGGGGGGGTTCATGGGAAAAACTTGGTCCTCCCTGATGGTTAATGTCTGGAAAACATAAAACATAAATGTCTGTGGTTTAAAGGTGAAACAGAATATGATGCTTTAAGTTTACTGTCAGAGAGGAGATAAACGTGGACACCAAAAATTGAATTGTCTCCATGAGCTCTAAAAACATAATGTGAGCTTTTTATTTCTTACAAAATATTACTCTTGTATAAAGCTTCAGGGAAGACTAAATGTCTCAGTTGGAAGCCAGACTAATGAAATTCTGCAGATTCTTTATTGCAGTTTTTACAGGTCCTGAAGCTACATAAAATCCCTCCAAATCACAATCGAATAGCGTCCGATATGGTCAGACATCCCATAAAACATAGAAACCACATTCACTGTCTGTGTTCAGTGTCTAATAAAAGGTCAATTTATCAGCATAACCCTTCAGCCCACCCACTCTGTCATCCACAGTCTTGACAGTGACTTTGCCGTCCGCTCTGTCCTGGATCTCAGCCTTCACATACAGCTCTTTCTCATCGCTGACGAAGCACGCCGTCTTGCTGTCGAACGGCCGAGACTGAGCCTCTGTCCTCTCCCTCTCAGACTTGCGGAGGAACTGGGCAGCTGGCCCAAAGATTGACATTTCCCCATCTGTACTCATTTTCTCCTCTGAATCAAGACAAAAAACACCTTCAGCATCTTTTAAGTTATTTTATGCAGAGGATAACGCTTGAAATGTACTCACCCTCTTACTGCCCAAATACAGGAACAGGAAGAGTGAAAATTGAACTCTATAGTTTAAAAAAAACCATGTAAGTCTCAACTTCTCCCAATTTACAATCATTCTGCAAATTAGCTGACACACACCAACGGATTGTGGACTCACCTTGTTGATCACGCTTGGATAACAAACATAACTGGTTGCACTGGCCCTTTTTATATCACACCATTGTGTCCTTGTGTGAAGCCCCCTTCCTTTACATGGGCATGCAGTGGTAGAGTTACACGAACCTGTTGCTCAGGTCGCTAAGGAAGGATCAAGGATTAAGCACAAGATAAGATGCAACAGTTAAATATAGAGTACAGTGACACCACAGAATGTCACATTTGAGGAGTATTGAAATTGGTAAACAACAAATAACAATGAGAAGAAGACGAAGATGAAGAATATTAATAATAATAGTAATAATAAGAAAGTATTTACAGTATCAAAACCAGAAATTGATTTTTTATGGAAAACATGAAAAAGAAGACAAAACAACTACATGTTCCATATGTATGTAACTCATACAAACCAACCTGAATGCGCATATAGGTACACACAAGCAAGTTAAGTTTATTCGCATAGCAACCTTAAACAACAAGGCAATTCGAAGTGCTTTACAAAACTATCAAAAAATATAACAACTCATATAATTTAAAATAATAAAAAATAAATAGAAAATTAAAATAGAATAAAACAGCAGCTATAGTTCAGTGATATATATATATGAATAAAAAGTGCCAGATTTCATGAAGACAGAATTATTTTTTAGAAAAAAAAATTTTTTAAAAGCCTTCATGCCAGCAAAAACTGTGACTGGAGGCATTGTGTTTTCTGGTTGTCCGTCCTATGTACGTCTGTCCCATTCTCGGGAACGCAATATCTCAAAAACACCTTGAGGGAATTTTTTCAGATTAGGCACAATTGTCCACTTGGACTCAAAGATGAACTGATTAGATTTTGGTGCTCAAAGGTCAAGGTCACTGTGGCCATGTCTGTCTTATTTTGTGAACCTGATATCTCAAGCCTTGAGCGAATTCCTTCAAATTTGGCACAAATGTCCACTTTATAAAATGAACCGATTAGAATTTGGTGGTTGAAGATCAAAGGTCAAGGTCACTGTGACCTCATAAGTCAGGTTCTTGCCATAACTTTGAAATTCATATGTTAATTCTGACAAAAGTTCACACGGATGTCTAACAGGATATAACGATAAAGTGGTGATATTTTTTAATCCAAAAGGTCAGCGGTCACCTTCACTTTGACATCAAAATGTTCTGCGAAAACACTTTTCTTGCCATAACTCTTCAACGCCATATCTTAGAAACATAAGAGGAGACATTTGGTCAGATACTGAATCAGTGACGCTAATCTTGGGTGTCCACCTTAAAACTGTGCTGATTGTATAGATCTTTTGTGCATGAAGGCATACAACTGCAAGACGGCAATTCGAGCTTCTTACAACAAGAAAGCATTTTGAAAACAGGTTAGGATGACTCTGGCTATTCTCTGTAGTTTGAATTGTTCTGTTTTAAAGTGATAAATGTCAACAAGACCAACAACAAGACAGATTGGTGCACAGACACAAAGTTAGCCTTGATATTTTTGACCTTTTTCATATTTTTGTCAAGTTGTGTTTTGTGTGTTTTTGCAAAGTACAGCAAGCTGTTTTTGTTTTCTGTATAATTTAATATTTTTCATCTCAGTCCCATCACGCTCTACAACAATTCTGCAAAGTGCATTGTGGTTGTTTTCATCACCTTTTTTTTACTTAAAAATCCTGCACATTGAAAATAGATCAACCTGCCTACAGAGCTGACATGAAGCTGAAGAGGTTATTTATACTATCTGTAAGATCTCATCCACATTCATGCAGGAGTAAGCTGAATATCCCCTTTGATTTCCCAACATGTTTTGAGGGTCTTACATCGGCTATTTTGGTGGATAAAGCACACTGAGGTGATTAGTGTCCGGACACCAACAGGCAGACAACCTTTAAAAGTGGATTTGAAGAGGATTGATTATATTCCTTTTAGAGGATCATTGCAGGCAGCTGCTGCGGAAGTAAAGACCATGAAAGCCTGAGTGGGATACAGTTGTTTTAACAATGAAACTATGGTGGAGCTCCAAGGTAAACAATAGTGTATTGTTATTCATTTGTGAGGTTGCACCAGGATCTTCGTTAACCAGTCACAGATACTCTTGTCAGTTGTTTGTGGCTAACATTTCAAGTGAAGCTTTTGTTGGAGGTTATCAAGTCATGTAGCTGTAATGTCACAGCAAGGTGAGCTGAGTGGCTTTGCCAGCAGCTCTTAGGTTACACTTTGATTACACAGTTGATATCAACAAACATTTCTTCCATCAGAGAGTCTCTTTGAAGTCAATCCCAAAGATGCTTATAAAAATCATGAAACACCAGGGAACATATAAACCTCTTAAACCACATAAAACTTGATCATGTGTGGAAGCTACAAAGATTTTTTATTCAGGGATAGCTTTAAGGTCATGGGAAAGGAAAGGAGAAGGTCGGAAAGTCTTCTGAAGTGGTAAATAAAAAGAAAGAAGTACTTTATTAAACCCTCTTGGGCTAATTCAAGAGGGTGCGTGGCATAAGTGCATTAAGATCAGTTCTACTCCACTTTTGCATGCGATGATCTGAGCACAAAGTAAGGGTGTGTTTTGGGAGTAACAAGAATTCGATCAGTCAGAGTGTTATCTCCCATTCTCTTTAAAAGCCAGTTGCATCTGCGTCTGGCGCACTGCTGCTGCAACATGTTCTGATCCCAAGTCATCACACGTTGCTGCATTGTCATTGGTCTTTCATGTCCACATATCACACTTGGTATCCCTCTGCGTCTGCTGTTGACGTTCTGGGATGCCCAACTTAAGCCAGGACATCAACAAAAGCACATGGTTAGGTTTAGAAAAAGCCCTAGGGCTGCTGTGAAATTGCAGCTACTTGGGGCAACAAAAAAGTTTGTCTTCAGTGTCTCGGTACAATAGACAAACAACAACATTGCTGTCCTATGTTTAGAGAAAAACAACATGGTTTGACTATAGTCAAACGGGAAGCAAACACCTACCAGGGTTTGTTGGACTTGTCTACCACCTCTACCTCTCACCCTATGCAGAATTTCCTGTTCCTTACATTATGTCGTCTCTGGCAGCCTTTCAACCTGCTGCCATCCAGCCATTCATCATACCATGGAACAGGTGCCGTCCGGTTGCGTGATCAGTGCCATTGCGCTGTCTAGTATCATACCACCACAAAAGGTGGCTTTTGGCGTCAGGTGTCGGATGCCAAAACCACTGACAAAGTGGCGGTATTTGATGACCTCGGTATGAGAACAGACTGACTATTTATATGGCAGATTTGGCAAATTGAAGCAGTTTTCTGCAGAGAGTAATACAGTAGGAGAACAAATGTCACTGCAAATATTGTGGGACATTTAAGCAGCAAAACCAGAAACTGAAGTTATAAACTTGACAGAGAAAACAGAAAATCTTAAGCTTCTTAAATAATTAATGAAGTTACATTTTGCCTCGGGTGTAAATACACGCAACGTGTCTCTTAATGAAGAGTCTGGGTGCAGACAGCATCTCTGCTCTGCTCTTTGCTATGTTCACATTTTAAAGAATGCAGTAAATCCATTCATCCATTTTCATCAGCTTATCTGGGGCCGGGTCGCGAGGGCAGTAGGCCAAGCAAAACACCCTAGACGTCCCTCTCCCCAGCAACGCTTTTCATCTCCTGGGGAACCCCAAGGCATTCCGAAGCCAGATGAGATATGTAATCCCTTCGGCGTTTTCTGGGTCTGCCCCAGGGCTTCCTGGGACATACCCGAAACACCTCCAGTGGGAGGCGCCCAGGAAGCATCCTGATCAGATGCCAGACCCGCCTCAACTGACCCCTTTCGACGTGAAGGAGCAGCAGCTCTACTACGAGCTCCCTCTGGATGTCCGAGCCCCTGACCCTATCTCTAAGGCTGAGCCCAGCCACCCCACAGAGGAAACTCATTTCAGCTGCTTGTACTGTATCAGTGATCTCTTTCTTTCAGTCAGCACCCAGAGCTCATGACCATAGGTGAGGGTGGACCAATAGATCAAAAGCTTTGCCTTCAGACTCAGCTCACAAAAGCCAAACCAAACTGCCGATCCATCTCATGCTCCATTCTACCCCCACTCGTGAACAAGCCCCCAAGATACTTGAACCCCCTCTCTTGAGGCAGTAACCCTCCCAACGCAGAGGGGGCAATCCACCAGTTTCTGGGAGAGAACCATGGCCTCAAATTTCATCCCGACTGCTTCACACTTGGCTGCAACTCTCGCTCATATCCCTGGCAGAGGTTGCTGAGGTAGTCAAAAAGCTCCCCAGTGGCAAGGCACCAGGTGAGGATGAGATTCTCCCTGGGATGCTGAAGGCTCTGGACACTGTTCGGCTGTCTTGGCTGACACACCTTTTCAGTGTTGCGTGGAGGTCGGGTACGGTGCCTGCGGAGTGGTTTTCCTCGGGGTATCACACTGCTCAGCCTCCCGGGTAAAGTTTACTTCAGGGTGCTGGAAAGGAGGCTCCAACCAATTGTCGAACCTCAGATTTAGCAGTAAAATACTGCACCATTTTGACTTTAGACCAGGATTTTGTTGGTCATTGATGCAATCGCTTTCTACTGCCTAAGAATAGCAATGCGCCAACAACGCGTCTAAGCACACTTTATTTTAAGACCTACACGATCATGGGCGCATAGATGGGTACAAGTAGATTACGTTTGCTTCTCACACAGCGTCCACACTTGCCATGAAAATGACAACTGTGTCAGTCTGATGCTAGTCAAGACAGTTGTGCTGCGCTGTGTGCTGCTTCGCGCCAGGTGTAAGTTAGGGCTCATAAGAGTCTACAGAAATGTTTTTATGAGTAGAATAAAATTTAACAAAGTTTTTACAGTTCATACTGAGGGGAACATGAATGTGTTGAACCAAATTTTCAACCTAATGGTGGCAATAGAGTCTAGGGATCACTAGAATCATTGGCATCCATCCTGTGGGGACATCTTTAGGGTCATGCTGCTAAAAATTGAAAAGACAAGAAAATTAATGCTAATTTGATTAAATCTGAAGATACAGTATATCAAAGTTAATGATTATTGATCGATGGTAGGTAATTAACTTCAACACAAAGACCCACACACTCCAAATTGTTCTATGCTGGGTTTTTTTGGCATCAGCCGGTATTGTGTTTTCCTAATACACCAGAGAGGAATGACCTTTGACCCTCATCAATCACTAGCGGAATGCTGTACTTTCTCCTGTTGACAGTGCACAGGAAGCAAAACGCTCTAGAAGGTGCTGGAGGGTGATGTATTACTTATGATAATACACTACAATGCTGTTGTATTCTGACACCCTCCAGGAGCTTCAGTAGGAGGTAGCATTGTTACCTGTGAACAAACATCCAAATCATATTGAAGTAATTTGTTTCCCATCTTTAGAAAAAAAAGAGGACACTCAGAGATCTTTTTTGTCAGCACGAGATAAACTAAAGCTTGTATGTGGTTGTTTCCCTCGTCTCCTTTTAGTCTTTTGAAGATATAAAAGTCATGAATTTTAGATCTCGTCTTGGATTTTTTTTTCCTTTTTTTGCGTTCCAGAGAGACATCCAAATGCTTTTGATCCAAAATAAAAATAATGGACAGTATGACAAAAATAACCTAGTTTTTTTTTTCTTCTTTTATGTAGAACAAAGCCTCTTTGTGCAGCAGTGACAGAATGAGGAGGAGGAATTATTACACAAACATGCAGATGATGTTTTGATTAATTTATTAAACTCAGTTCTGTGTGGGAAAAATAACTGTGACAACCAAGAGTTTAAAGGTGAGTGATAAACAGTATAAACAAGTAATTCTTCACAAAAATAGCCCCCACTCGCTGCTGTGACCAACATTTCAGCATCCCTCACATGTAAGACTCTATAGGGACTGATGAGTTAATTATTTGTGCTGTTGTTCTGAACATAAATTATGTGAACTTCTTAAGGCTCCTCAATCCCCGTAATGATCAGAGATAATCATATAAATACAATAATAAGCTAATTAATAATTTATTTTAGTCATAATTTTAGAGTTTTTGGTGATCTCAATTATTTTGGAGTCTGACTTTTGAAGTGTAATACTACATTTTGTCTATAATAAATTTGAGATTTATAGACTTGCCTATAAACCAAGTCCCTCCTCATTGCTTGAAAAATTATTCGACATGCCTCACCAGTTTGTGCACCACCCCCCTTGTGAATAACAGACAATCCCTAAGCAGCTACATTTTCAGACTGAAGCTCAATTTGTTAACTTGTCATTGGCTGACACGTGAATTAAATCTGGATTTTAATCAGTTCTTTTTTTGTTGAATGTTTTAGGTTAAAATAAACTGTAATTTTAAAAAAAAATAAGGAATTATAACAAATAAATCTGGAGACGCGACACAAAAATGTGATACTTGGGACTCCTAATAGATTTTATTGAAAAAGGAAATGTATATATCTATTCATAATAAGTACATTTTCAGATTTGTATTTCATTTGGGAACAGCATCAGTACTTTTTTTTGCCATGAGTTGTAGCTGGTGTTTTGCACATCCACACGTTAAAAGTAACACTCCCAAATGGCCTGGCAATGTTATGACAAGTGGTTTCATTCTGCTGAGAGAGACAGACCTCATCTGTTTGAACAGAATATAACTAGACTGTCACTCACTACAGACGGAGACAATTCGATTTAACAGAAGAGAAGACGCAGTGAAGACAGAAAAGTCCTTGTTGTGTCCCAGTACATCTTAACTCTGCCTGACAGTGTCCTCTTTTGTGTTTCTGACACAGAGTGAGAAGCTCTGGACATTTTTGCCAGACAAAGACTCATAGAAAACGTCTTGATCAAAACCAAAGCATGTCTCCCTGCCAGGCCTTTTTATTTTATAATAAGTGGAAAAAGAGGCGCTTTGCTTGAAAGACATTCAGTGTGTCTCCATTCCCTCTGAGCTGCGACCCTGCAGGCTTTGGATCATTTTGGACATACTGACATCCAGTAATCCCTTCTGTCTTTTCATTCACATTTCCAGTGGCGGGTTGACTGATATTATTTTGCAGCACAGCAGCGTAACAGCATGGTAAGAACTTCTTTTAACCGCCTTATGTGCTATTTAAAGAAGAGCTTGCATACATAACAAGTAGAGCAATTAGAGCCAATATTCCAACAGACTTTGAAATATAATATGAAATGCATACACTATCCACAAGGAGCTCCCAGACTGTTATCTGATGCAGAAATTTTAAATAACTGTTCATCTGGTTTGTGTTGAGATACGAATCTCTGAAACAATTTTGTGTTGCACACTAACATTAAGGCGGAAAATATTTTGAGATGTGACAAACATAAACATTTAAACTATTTAAATATGCAGTAGTGGAAGGAGTATTCAGATCCTTAATTAAAAGTAGCATTACCACACTGTGAAAACACTAAGTTAAAGTCCTGCATTTAAAACTGCATTAAGGTATGCAAGTATTAGTGGCAAAATGTACTTGAAGTAGCAAAAGTAGCGCTCATTGTGCAGTAAAATGTTAGTCAGTGTTTTACTCGTATGTATGATGTATTTGGATTAATATTACTGCTGCATTAATGTGTGTGCTGCATATTACTGCTGTAGATGTTTAAAGTTGTGCTCATTTTAACTCCTTTATATATTGTTGGGTAGTTTAATCTACAACAATGCATCATATTGTATAAGGTATGTTTGTAGCATCACTGTAGTAGTAGAAGAATTTTCTCAGCACATTAAGGAACACTTCATCCTTCAGTTTATCACAAACATCCAAAATCAACACATCTGGGAATACATGGTTTTCACTGGACAGGAAGGAGATGAAAACTTTAAATCTATAAAGTAACTAGCTGTCAGTCAAATGTAGTGGTGTAAAAAAAGTACAATATTTAGATGTAGTGGAATATAATTATAAAATGGAAATACCTAAAGCAGCCTACAAGTACCTCAAATTTATCCTTAAGTAGTACTTGAGTAAATGAGCAATGTAGGGAAGTACACTGTAAAGATGACACCCGCTAAACACGTTTGCATTTAGCATGCTGACTTCAGCATGAAACTCTAGGTACTTTAAGTCCCAAAGGGCTGCCATGAGCTATTTTTAAAGGGACATTTCAACCCCCAAATCTAAACTACATATTTTTCCTCTTACCTGTAGTGTTATTTATCAGTCTAGATTGTTTTGGTGTGAGTTGCAGAGTGCTGAAGATATCAGACGTAAAGATGTCTGCCTTCTCTCACATATAACAGAACTAGATGGCACTTGGCTTGTGGTGCTTAAAGCACCAAGGAATTCCATTTGAAAAACTCAACAGCAACGTCTCTTTGCGGAAATGATGACATGATTACTCAAGATATTCCACAGACCTTGTTGTGAGCAGTTTTATGTGGGAACTACTTTCACAGACACTGAACTACACCCACCAGCTGTATCACCATGCAGAAAGAAGCATGCATCTACTTGAGGATGAGAGGCTTGTGCTTGTGACAGTGTGAGATGTGAACATTAATGAGCTCCTCTTTGGCTAAAGTGCAGCGATAGCTAGCTCAGTGGTGCTCGGTCAGCTAGCAGTAGATGCACGCTTCATTCTGCGTGGTGATACGGTTAGCCTGTAGTTCGTGAAACTGCTCACAGCAAGGTCTGTGGATTATCTTGAATAACTGGGTCATGATTTGTGGAAAAGACATTGCTGTTGGGTTTTTCAAATTTTTGTTTTGGGTGCTCTGAGCACCACAAGCTGAGTGCCATCTAGTTCCATCATATTCAACAGAAGGCAGACATCTCAATGGCCGATATCTCCAACACTCTGCAACTCACACCAAAACAATCCAGATTGATCAATAGCACTACAGGTAAGAGGAAAAATGTGCATCTTTGATTTGGGGTGAACTGTCCCTTTAAGTTTCCATTAGATTTACCTCCTTCTTATTTTTTCACCAAGATGTAGCATGTTCTTTGTCACACACTGCAGCTGTCAAAGTATTTCAAACAGTTAGCTTTAAGATGTCAACTGTTTCTCAGGCTCAGTACAGTCTCTTTTCATTTACATCCTCACCAGAGCTCCACGTCCCTCTGAGGAACAAAAGCCAACCTGCCAGCAGGCTGAGTGATGTGCTGCTATATGCTCGTTTAGCCTCTGAGAGAATAAAGGCCTCATTGCTTTTTCCATGCCCTCTGCTTCTTTTTTTTTTATCAGCATCCTGTGTGGAGTGACTGTACATTCCTCTATAAGCCCTCCTCTTGTTTTTTTATAATTGCTGCTGTTTGAACGTCTCAGCAGCTGCCTCGGGACACAGAAACAAACCATGTGAAAAATTGTGCTTTTAGCTTTTGTCGTATCTAAAATTACACACAGAAGCGTTTCCTCTTTGATCATTTAAGATTGCTTATACAGTTCAGATTCCAGAATAGATTTATGATAATGAAACACTTTTTTTTCTGGTGATGAGATGTCCTATTTTTAACTTCTCTTCCCTCATATTTTCTGTCCCATGTCACTGCTTTTCTACAAAACAACCTCTTTATTTATTCCGCTTGTATAAAATGGACCCTTGTGAATTGTTAGAAATTATATAACCCTGTGAATTAGCTGCAGAGATGGTGGACAAAAAGCAGAAAAATCTAAACATCAGCTCTTCTCCTTCGCCACTATAAGACGGTTGAGGTTCATTAATCTCATTTTCCAGGTAGAAAGGAATCTCAGTGCGTTCTTTCTTTCCCTGTCAGCCCTCATCAAGGAGCTCAGTAAAGCAGCGAGAGGCATCCTCCCTTCTGACACAGTCTGTCTTTTTAGTTTCTTCCTATTCGGAGAGAAGTGAGCTAACACGAGTGGAGTGAAGATCCTGGTTTCAGGGTTACATTGAGAGCAGCACCTCAGAGGATTGTGGGATTTGGCAGGGATATCTTATAGATCTGTGTGTTTTTTTCTTTTCTAAGAGTTTCCATTAAAGCTGAGATACCATTCAGCTGCACCTCTCCTTGCAAATCAGAGGACGTGTGAAATCTCATGATAAGGTTTTATCTTATCTAAACCTTTTGGATCATTCTGTCACAATGGGTAATTCTTTGGGGTTTTTTCTTGGTTGTGAAAAAAAATGTAGAATGAGTGCCTTTCAGTGGATTCAAGTTTTCTTCAAGTGACATTCTGATGAAATGCATCTGCTTTATCCATTTAGTTTGTTCCCAATAGCACTCAGCTGGCACAGGATGTAGTTTAAACTTCATTTAGTTAAGTAAAAGTAAAGAAGTCAAGATGGTGGATTGGCATAGACCAGGGTTTGGCAACCTTTACCATTTAAAGAGCCATCATTGGCCAAAAAAAGAAAAAAATATCTGTCTGTAGCCGCAAAACATATTTGAATAAAGGTAACAGCTTATTAAGTCTAAATAAGCCCATCAGCATTACGAATAGGTCTAAATGAGCATTCATTAATATGATTTACCACGAGATGGCTGCTCTGTAGTTGGCTATTTATAATTATTTAGTAATTTAACTTTGCAGTGATGAAAGCAAATTAATCTGTCCACACACATTAATTTCTCTATTTTCCTTAAAGACTATTCTCTTTTTTGGATATGGAATCCATCGCTAGCCTTGCAAGAGAAACTCCAGGCTAGACACTGCTAGTGAAGTTTAGCAAAAGTTAGAGGAAAGGGCACCAAGTTGTAGACATATGACGCACATTTTAGTCGATGAAATGTTAAAGCATCTTTTTATTTAATATATGGGCTAAACATTTTTACAGTTGTAGAATGCAATGATCACTTTAGGCCTACAACAGCAACAAATGAAAATCTGGATGCTGAGAAATAACTGTTATTCATCTCCAGATAATTTTCTGTCAAAGCCACAGGGAGCCACTGGAAAGGGTCTAAAGAGCCACATGTTGCTCTGGAGCTGCAGGTTGCCTACCCCTGGCATAGACCAAGCGACAACCTCTGGGGCTGAAATTGAAGCCAATGTTAAATGCTGAAAACTGCAGTTCCTCTAATGGCCACCTGAGGCTGGCTCCATGAGCGAGTCATCCCCATAAACCCCCATGTGAAAATGTCTAACTTTAACACATAAATAAACGTGTTTATAGCCTGGTGCAAAAACATATTTGTTCTCTATAGCTAATATCAGCATTCAGTGACAACTGTGTGGGGGTGAATTTTATATAACTCACCCGTTTTATCAAGGCTTAAAGTTATGCATAATTAAGAGCATGGCTGCTTCAAGTGACAGGCTGTCTGTGAGCTGTCATCTAATTGGTAAGACCCATCCCACACTCCCCAGCTTCACCCTCTCTTCCAAATATAGTTACCTGGGGTCACATCTGGCTCCAAAAATCCAAAATGGGGACGGTCAAAATGCCAAACTTTAGGCTTCAAAACAGGAGACAAAGCAGTGGGTGATTAATTTGAGATATGAACAGGTTACGTGGCTAATTTCCCCATTCATGATAACTATAATGGGGGCTTAATTTTTGTATAAAATATGTGGCTTGGCTTACAGTTGCACATAATTAAAGGCGCAGACTCTTTAATTGACAGATCAGTGCTGTGAGTTGACAGCTCCCTACATTAGTTAGGCAACGTAACCATAGCAAAACCCCCGATTGCCCCAGTGCAGCCTCATAGAGCTGCTAGTCTTAGCCATATTAGCAATACTGAAGGTTTATAAGGCAATTACAGATGACCTTTTTGTTATTTAGCTATAAAGACTTGTCAGTTGTCACTATGAATGTTCTGTCTGAGTAGATAAACATAATCCAGCCAGAGTCTTTCTAATGCAATGCAGTGTTTATTCTTACAATCAAGGCTGCACATTTGTTTCCCAGTTATTGTGTGGATCATAAAATAAAACAGGATGACCTGACGGTGCACGGGTCACTGTAAACTGTCAGGAGGTGACATTACTTATCTTTTCTGTGCAGCAAACGTCCTCTCAGCAGCTAAAGTATTGCAGCACAATACAGCTGAAGCTATCCGCTGCCCCCACTGCAAACCGGGAGCAGAGATAGGAGAGAGTCCCTTTTAATGTTACACATCAATCGACTTTATCCACCCACTCTGCCCTGTTGCCCATGCGAGCAAAGGAACATGATATGACTCCTTTATCATTCTGCTAATAATCTCCCATTTATATATCTGTCCGATCACATCCACCCACCTCCCCTCAGATGTCTGATTGGAGTGCACCGTCGTGAAGTTCAGCAGACAGATCTGAGCGGGCCATGCACCGCTGCATCTGAAAATGAACAGCCAGCCAGCGGTGGCTGCAGATTAAAAGCTGCCTTTTCCTTGTAAAGCACACTGCAGTAATTTCTGGCCCAGTATAGAGTGTGTGCAGCCTCTGTGGTGGAGGCTCCTGGGGACTGCTGATAAGGTAGAGCAAGCATTTATCATTATTTATCCATTTAGTGGATCATATTTCGCCATATGAATAAGACCATTATTTAGAGAACTGCTGAAAAGCAAAATGGGGATTTGATGATAATAACATCACTTATTGGAGAGGCTGTCATGGCGCCTATGTTTACTGTATATGCAAGCTTGTGGAAATGTTGCAATTCTACATAAACTTTAATGAAGCAGCAGAACACATTATAGACTTCATTACTCAGTGTTCTCTTACCATTCCCACAACCCTCAGGATCCTCAATAGTTAATGTCCACATTATTCAGCAAACGTTAAACCAGAGTGCCGGAGTTACTTCTTCGTCTTCATTTATGGATACACCTGCGCTTGTCCAGGATTTATCAGCTCAATTAGAACTGAATGTTCTCATATAAGATGACTTCCTGTAACCTGCAGGAAATCAGTAGCGCTTAGTAGCTTAATAGAAATATAGCGACAATTTTGAGACAATCCTGTTAATGACAAATACTGTGCAGCTGGATTTCCAATAACACACAATCTAAACACTACAACAGTATCACTTTCAGGGCCATTTTGTTGGATTACATGATACTGTAAGATTTTCCTGTTCCTCTAGATTTCAGGTAGTAATACATTGATATATATATGGAGATGTTAACAGTTAAAAACCAGGTGGAACCAATGCAATATGAAATGAATGTTTCTTTACAACAGAAGCCAGCGGCCGTGAGCTATGCACCCAGGGAGGAGACTGACAGCCAACCTCTTCCCCCAGGATGGAGGAGCTACACGTCACCTGAGGGACTCAAGTACTACGTCAACAGCTGCAGTAAAGGTGAGAGTGACACCTGAACATAAAAAGACATCTTAATACATCAGCTGAGGTCATGGTTTTGTGGATGATAGTCTGGTCAAATCATGGTTAAGATCATGTTTTTATGTCAGTGTTCCTCTGGCTTTATATTCTGTGAATTTAAATATATCAAACAGAAAAGTATTTAGTATGAGCAGCATTTATTTATGGACAAACACGGTACATTAACTACAACAACAACTTAACTTTGAAGTTCTCCTCTGCTCCTCCCGGCAACACCTGTCTGCTCTGACTGCATGCACCCTCATGTCACTCTCTCTCTGGCTCAACCAGCACACGCTCGCTACACCCTGAGCTATTCACTAAGATGACATTGACACATAAGGTAGTGAAGTTGATATGGTAGTGAGTGGGGGTGCACACTACGTGTTTGCACATTTCATTATTGAGAATTATTGGTTAGAATTTGGTGAACATTAATTTAAAAGAATGAGGCAGCCAATAGCATTTTAAAGCAGTTACAATAAGTCTTTCTGTTTTGCCTTTTCCATGTCTGTCAAAGTGACAGACGGCCTGACAATTATACACACCACTGCCAACAATTTGCCCATGTCTGGCAGGTGGCGGGTGCTAATTTCAGGTCCTGTTAATAACTGTAAAGCTGTGATCACTGATGGATCTCTCTGGCAAGTAAGACTTAACATGTCGGTTTCCTTTATAAAAGATTCGATAAGAAATACTTGATATTAAGCGATTTTCATGAGAATTAAAAGTCCACAAGCAATATACACTGTGTTTTCTTCTGCAAGAGGACAATGATCACCACAGTTGAGCACAGACAGGTCAGAAATGTCTTAAAGCAAAAAGAAGAAAAGGGAAGAACAAAGACGCCTTTGTGTTGTATCACATTTTTAGAAACACTAACAGCACTTATTCTGACTGTCGGTCCATCACTGTTGTCCAGACAGTTGAGACAGAAATATCTCAATTATTAAAAAGAACTGCAACGCAACTTTGTACCAATATCCATGGTGTCCAGAAGATGAATCCTGATTTTGGAGATCCTCTAACTTTTACTCTATTTTTCCACCATCAAATTGTCTCAAGAACTATTGGACGGATTACTGTGAAATGTGTTATACACATTCATGACTCCCTCAGGATGAACTCTATTAATCTTTCATTAAGTGCCATCATTTGGCTCAGAATCAGATCGTTTTTCTTCAAATTTCTTCAAACTGCAAAACTAGCAAAACAGTAAATGGCATTCCCATCAGCCTCAGCTCTACTTTGTGCTCTAATTAGGAAGTGTTAGCACGCTAACACACATAACACAGATGGTAACGCAGGTCACCTAAGAAAGTTTTATTTCTATGCAAATGGCTGCAAAGTTTCTCTGCCTTTGAGACACATTTGTGGGTAAATAAAAAACATTCTATTGATTCCATCAAACTCAGTGTCACCTATTTGTATTCAGTAACCATGTGGTGAACTGAGTATCACCTCCTCTTGTGTTTTAGTTTGCTTATCATGTCATTCACTGCCTCAACACCGCTAACTATGAGGGCTCATTATCATTCCTCCCCATCATTAGGTCTCTTCAGTCCATTCACGAGGACACAGGGCCTCAGATTCGATCCACTTTAATCTGATTATCTTAAACGTGTTGCACAGCGAGTACCTCAGCAGTAAAATCTGTGGATTCAGAGTCCAAGGGATATTTGTCTTCTGCTCTAATACACTGTTACCTAACAAGAGACTCAAGAGTTATATTAATGTGGAGGCTGGGAGGCAGGTGACCTTTCACAAACATCTGCTCTGGTGTGTGTGTGTGTGTTTTACACCTCATTTGGGAATGAATCCAGGGGGATAGGACAGACTCCCACGGGACAGACGAAAGGCTGCATCAACAACAACTCTGGCAGTGATTGCACTTTGGCTCACAGCACACACACACACTGAGCAGGAAAAAACAAAACACCCAAAAGCTATTTTTACATTCAGCAGCCATATGCTGCAGCAGTCACTTTTTATTTTGTTACGGTTTGTTGTTGTTTCGTGTCTGAATGTGGAGCTTCAGAAAGCTGCTACTGAGACTGTGCGTGTCATAAAATGCCAGCAGTGTTTATTAGAAAGCTGCTTGTTGTTTATTGTCTGTGTCATTTAATGGAGGAGGTGCACAAATGAGGATCAGTTGAAATCCTTACACTTAATCCCTTTGGAGTTGCAAATATGACAGTGGGATTTAAAATGATGAGAAAGAATTGTAAGGGGGAACTGAGGCTTAAAAAAATGTAATTGTGTATGAAGACATTTTTTGTAATTTGGTACCGATAAGAAGTGACTGATATGACAGAAACAAAAGAAAGTTTACAGTCAAGATAAGTCTTTTTTGATCCCTAGAGGGAAAATTGGGTTGTTGCAGCGGCACACAGAAATAAACACAGTTAAATAGAAAAAATGTGTTTCTCATTAATTACCTAGAGTGTGGTGGCCTGCCATAGTTTCATAATGAGACGAAAATATTTTTACATTTCTCATTATAATGTAAAAGATCTCTAATTTTGTGTTTTGCATAATTACTTTGCAAACCATGCACACTTACACATACACATGTGCACACACACTAGAACTTAAATGGCTGCATCCCAGACACCAAGCAATTTTTAGGACACAACTTCATTAGAGGTAAGTGTTCATTTACATTACAGTATGCAGGGTCTGCATTAAAGTAGAGCCTACGCTGTACCCTACACTGTAGCTTGATGTGCACGTGCCCAGAAATGTAACTACACGTTGCAACGACTCAGACTCCTGTTTATTTTTGTAAGCTAAAACCATTTCCCTTAGTGGAAACAAAGCTTTAATTACTTTAATTTCACAGATAAGAAACCATTAAGTGTGTGGATAAGAAAGCCTCCACTAAATAGCAAGTCTTGAGTGTGATTTATCCTGGCTTCATGCTAATTTATACAATCTAAAATGCCATAGGCTTGTGCAAATAACATTAGCATGTTGTATTTGTTTGGAAAATGTGTTTAGTTTAAGACAGTTGTTTTGTCAGTGAACTTTGTGAGTTGTAATTGAGCCAAATTATTAATGTTACCTTTGTTAAATGTTGCTGTTGTCCCTGGTTTTATATGAAAGTCTGCTAGCTGCTAGGCTAATTTATACAATGTAAAATGTCATAGGCTTGTGCTAATACCATTAGCATGTTGTATTTGTTGAGAAAATGTGTTTAGTAAAAGACAAACTGCTTTTTCTGCGAATGCTGCAAGTTACAGTGAAGCTGTTTTGTGTGTTTGAAACTGTCTCTATTAAGCCATGTTTAATGTGTGTTTTGAATCAGCTAAACTTTATCACACTTCACAGAAACCCTGCCGCCGACTAGAGTTTTGGGGGTGTACCTGCAGCAGACACACCGCACAAGTGTGAATGCTCATGCCATGTGCGTAGACCACGTGTAGGCTCCGCATGGAGCTGGCGCACAAGTATAAACGCCGCTTTAGTTATCATTGATAATTTTTATTAAAAGTTAGCTAAGCTAGGTGAAATTAATGTTAGCTAACAAGTCCTCGCTTATGTCAGCTGCTTGACATGAAAAACAACATGTTATATGTTATACCTAGCTAGCTAATGTTAGCTAGTTATCCAATGTTAACTTTATTACCAGCGGCTCTGATGAAGTAATTTGCAGCACCTGAAGAGCAGGTTGGCCCATCTTGTAACGTAATTTTATGTCCAGGAAGTCATACTGATCTGGCTTCATGCACCACTGAGCAACTTTATCAGGGATGCCCCACCTCAAACACTTTATCCATTTATTCATTCATTCATTCATTTTCCATGATCACTTATCCTAGTACAGGATCACAGGAGAGCTGGAGCCTATCGCAGCTGCCACTGAGTTAGAGGCGTTGTACACCTTGGACAGGACTATCACAGGGCTGACACACAGAGACAGACAACAACTCACGCTCACATCACCCCTACGGACAACTTAAAGTCACCATGTACATCTAACCTGCATGTCTTCGGACTGCAGAAGGAAGTCGGAGAACCTGGAGAAAACCCAAGCTGACACAGGGACAACATGCAAACTCCACACAGAAGGGCCCCCACAGGCCAATAGATTAAACCCGGAACCTTCTTGCTGTGAGGTGACCGTGCTCATCAATGCACCACCAGTTCTCTTTACACATCAATGTGAACAATAAGTGCATCGGCATGTGAGTCAGTCACACTATGGCCAATATAACAGGATGTCAAATATTGTATAATATAGATGCTGCAAAAATCCAGGGAAAGGAAGATGAGCTCTGAATCAGTATTTCAAATATTAGTGCACATCATACTACAGTATATTTAGCAACTGTGATTCTTAATTAAAATATTTACATTTCAGTCATGACTCTTGACTTTCAGCTTTCCATCCACTGACAAATTTGGACATTTGTGCTTTGAGTTTGCTTGATTGCACTTAAGGATCCACTGAGAGAAACACAGATTCACCCACAGCTGTTACAGCGTGAAGGACTTTGTGCTCTACCAAGTGGAATGATTCGTGATTACTTCATGTGATAGACGGCTAAAATAAAGGAAGCAAGTTGAAAATCCTCTTGTTTTATCTTACAGGAAATATAGTTTATCTTGTATTTACCTGATGTGCTGGCATGACGAGGTTACTGAATTACATTTAAAAAAGGTCAAGGAATTTCTTTAGAATTTCCTGTGCTTAAATTGGACTGGCGAGAAGAATACCACAAGGAAAATCACAGTCAAAGGACAAAATGTCCTATTCATTGCTCAGGGAGTCTGTCGGTGGATACTCATTACACATATACACCCACAAAATGAAATGTTTCAGTAGAGCAAAAAATATATTAATAAAATTCTGCATCAGTGCATGACATAAAACCATGTACCACATAGAAGTAACGGATGTCACCCTTTGGTTTTTGGACCCCCGTTTTAAAGCCTTGAGTTTGGAATTCTGGTACACATGATAGACGTTTTCTTTGTAGCGTCTCTCCCTGAAAGACCTGTCAGAGAAATTTATTCATTTTAGCCAAAATCATGACTTTTTCCTAACCTTAAACATGAAATCCTTTTCTGGTGAAAACCCCTTAGGAAAACTTCTCCCAGCTGCCATTTTGGCCGTCGCCATCTTGGGCTTTTGGAGCCAGAAGTGATCCAAGGTGACCATATGTGTATAAGAGGTTGAAGCTGGGGAGAAGCTGTGGATAGATCTGTACAGTTAGGTGTGGTGACGCCTTGCAGACAGCCCTGTCACTCAGAGTGGCCATGCCCATAATTATGTGTGACTTTAACCCTTAAGAAAATGAAAATAGGTGATTTACATAAGAATTCATGCTTCTCACAGTTGTCATGAATGTTAAAATTAGCTATAGCACGCAAAAACATTTTTGTACCAGGCTGTAAAATGTAAATTTGGGCATTTTAACAAGGGCGTCAGTGAGGATTCACTTGTTTTGAGAGCCAGACTTAAGTGGCCATTAGAGGAACTGCATTTTTTGACACTTCTTCACCCTGGAGGTTGCAACTTGCATAGCACATCCTTGGTTGCTGCTTTTATTTATCATTTTTCTAGTGGTTGACTTAATAATAGTTTTAAAATCATGTTTTATTTGCTCAAGAAGCTGGGTATCAGTACTGAGCCCGGTCCCACTCTGAAGTCGTCAAAATCCGGAGCTTGGGCAGTGACTTGCGGTGTCAGAAACCAACGACAAAGGTGTCCTTTAATGTCAGGATGATACATGGCCGGTTGCTGATATAGTTTAACAGTGCCCAGCGGCGTCAGGGGGAAACGCTGCAAATAGTTAAGGTGGCGAAAGTCCGAATGGGGCAGGCAGGAGTGGTGATGGATGGGTCCAACAACCACTGACACACCCTGTTGCTTTTACCTAAACCTTACCATGTGTTTTTGTTGTTGAGGGAGAAAAATGTCAATTTGTGAGATTGTATCAACGTACTGTGTTTATTTTGGAAGACACTATGTAAATGTTAAATTTCCTGTGAAAATGGAGGTGTATCTTGAAAGAAGAGATCAACATCCAACGCACCCAGGGTACCTTGCACGTTGTATGTGAACGTGGAAAGTTTATGACCAAAACGTCAATATGTGACGAGGTCGGAGTGAGAGTGCGTTGCAGTACTCCATACTTTCAAGGTATCAACCAAAATAAACCTGTACCAAGTAATATTGAAACATCTCCTTTCAAACGATACCTGCATCCTTTTTTAGCCAGCATGGTAAACAGAAGTTAAAAGTGGCGATTGCCTACCTCTGAGGTGGTCATACAGTCCCAGTGTCTAATTTATTCAGTAGCAGTCCAAAAGGTTATTAATATTGTTTTCAGAGGACAAAGAGAGGGGATGTGTCATCGGTGTGCCAGTTGCCATAATTCTCTAGTGCCATAAAATGACTGGCGTAACGTCTGGCTGTCTCTACTTCTCTCTGATGCGCTCTCTGTCTGAGCTAGATCAAATGAATGATTGTGATGAATTATACACCTGTTGAGTTCAGTGATTGAAGCAAATAAGAGCCCGAGCTATTGATTAAAGTTTTATGGTGTGCTACAGGCCACTCTAGTCACATTATGGGTATCAAATGAAGTACTCTATTGGTATCAGTGTTGCTTTATGTGGTATCGTAATTTTTTAAACAATACCTAGCCCTACTGTTATGTAGGGATAGTCCCACGCTTACAATATCAAGTGCTCTGAGTGTGAGAAAACAAACTATGCACATGCCCAAAGCCTTTGGTGGTGAAAGAAGATGACTGTAAGTCTGAAAAAGGTTTAACTATTACTCATGTGTCAGTGTATGTGCAGAATGTATTACAGCAATGAGCAGGAAATTGGTATTTGAAGGAGGAAGATATATGTAGATGCTGCTGTCATCAATATTCACACTTTACAGGTGCACCTTGTGGGGTTTTGTAGATGTAGCTCACATAAAAGATCTGCCAGTCTGGGTGTGTACATCACTACCTTTATCGAAAGTGGAGATGAAGGCTGCGCAGAGACATTTCGATGTGCAGAAGGAGCTGATGTTATGTAAAGCTGTGGCACATTTTTCTTTTTCAGCTGTCATCCTTCCTGTTGTTTATGTCGTTCCAGAAACAACATGGAGACGTCCCTCCTTGTCGGCTGAGTCCCCACAGAGACCGCTGGCACGACAAAACTCTTCACCATATGGTAAAACTGAGCCTTTATCTTCGCAGCCACCCGTTTTTTGACACAATTTCTAAACAGCACTAACATGTAGAAGAAAAACAACAGCACAAGAAGCACAAACACTGAAAATAGACGTTAAAGGAATGATGTTTTAGAGGTTAAGAGTGTCAATCTTATATCTGTGTTTATTTCTAAATTGCTCTTTCCATTAGGATTGTTTCCGTTTAGAGCCACAGGTCATAACTTCATTTTTCAACATTATTCCTGTCAGACGGATTAAGCCCTCTGGCAGCCAGTCATCATCAGCAGTAATCTGCTTATTATCCTTAAACCAGATTCCTTCAGCTGAGCAGTTTAAGTGACACAATACAAGTAATCACACTGTATTTCCAAGAGACTTAGTAACATTTTCCCAAAAGGTTTGTACAAAACCTTTGACAAATCCCTTGTAATACATTTCTCTGCAGTGTCCCACATTATCACGAACCTCATTACTGGAGGAAATCCTGCATTTTCTTAATGACTGGCTTATTATGTTTCATCGCTGCCAGCATCCTCACTAACGACATCTTAGCAGATAGCAGATGGTTTTGTTCTTTCTGCTGGCATGTGGCCTAAACACACTTAGAGGAAAAACGAGCTGCAGGGGAGTTTGTCAGCATTCAAGCAGACAAGTGTGATCCTCCTTAGAGAGAAGGAAGTTTAATGAAGGCCAGGTTTAGATGTGAGCAGCCTGGACATCTCCTCCAACCTCTGGACAGGAAACTGGGGATTTAACCGACTGCTTTGAGAGAGAAATAGTGGTGCAGTGTTCAGAGGGAAGTAGATAAGACTGAATTGCTGAACTCGGCCATAGTATTATAGGTACATGTAAAGGGATTAACACATGTAATCTGGTTTGTTTTTGTTTGCACAAAGCCAGAAATTTCAACCCTTTTTTGAGTACATTTATGTCAGAAGTCCTCTTATTTTTCTATTTCTGTAGAGCGTTACAGTATTTTTGAGGACTCATCTTGAACTCTGGAATGTTTACATAAATGTCTCCATTACATGTGATTTAGGGCGACTGCACTTGACCGTTGGCTCAGCTTTCATATCAGCAAGTTAAGCTGTATCATAGAAGGATGAATGTGTTTGAAAGTCACTCTGCAACATATTTCATCTACATTTCCCAAAAACGTGGCTGAAGGCTATTAAATTAATTTTCCTCCGTCCTCTGATGTAACAATGTGGTAAGGTAGGTGTAGGTTTAGTTCACAGTCCACCACAGTTTCATAAAGCACTGCCACGTTTGCTAAACCACATGAACAAATCTGTGACCCCCTTTACAGCTTGCCATGAAATGCATTTTGGGTGATTGGATTACTGTCGGATAGTGCGTGACCACATGAAAGTTCAGGTGAAAATGCACCCAAAATGCACTGAGGATTGTGATCTGATCAGCCAGAGTTTCTCCAGAGTTGGTCAGGGATGCATTGTGAACACATTGCACACAAGTGTCAATTTATTTGGGGTTTTTATCCACATACAACAACTACGTTGGCGGAAATATGTAATCATGTGCAACTGTTACGAATCAGAGAGGCAGCAGTGGCTCTCCCTCATCTTGACATTCACTACGTTTATATGCACGCTAATATTCCACTATTATTCCTAATATGAAAATATTCTGAATTTGATGTGGGTCATGTAAACAGCATTTTCTGTTTTGACATTCCCAATTAGGCCTCCTTTCAAGTGACTTCCTCTTTAGCATTTTCCGATTAAGACATGTAGGATAAGCATTCTGATTATGTGTCTCAATTTGGGTTATTACGGCAATTTGCAACACACAGGGGGTAGAGATGATGCCCAAAAGAAAAGCCCACATATCTGGTCAGAAAAACAAAAATATTACATTATATTATGAAAGACTTAGATATCAACAAGTTTTTGGATATCCACAAATATCGCAACTACAGCCTTTTCAAAAAAGGTGGGTGAAGGAACAAAAGATAATGTCCAATATCATAAATTACATTTAGGGCTTTACAGCATATGACATCCTTCTGTCCTTGGACGAAGTAACATAACAAGCAGCTCCAGCTATTACACTTTTCTATAGTTTGACTCATACACAACATGTTAGGGCTTGTGAATCAGAGTATGCAGGGCTGCATGTAAACAGGAATATTTGTGGAGTACATATTTTCATTAGCTTAGTAGGGATATTGTCTTATCAATAAAAAAGACAAGTGGGAATATTGTCTTTATTGGTATGGACAGCCTATACTTTGTGGGCCCAAGGAAAAACGACACCAAGTCTCTGCTTTTACTTCTGGTCTGACGAAAGTATAAAAGTGAAAATTGGCAATTACCACAACAGAGCAATTTATGAAGCAATGGCTGAGCAAATGGTGGAGAACGGCTACAACCATTTGTTTGAGCTGAACAGAGCAATCAGATTTTAATCAGATCTCAACGTGAAGGCACAATCTCCTCAGGTCTATCCAGATACAGTCTTGTTACAAGATGCCTTTTAATGCAAGGTGTGAAGGGGATTTGATTTTAATTTGAATCCCAACTAAAAACCCGCACGTTGAAATACATCAAATTACAGAAGCTAGAGACGCTCCCACTTCAGCTTCACTGTGACTTTCAAGGGTAGCTTAATTGAAATTACAAAAACATATATATTTAGATTTTTCATCATTTTTTTTTTTTACTTTCCTCTTGTGGTTTCTAGTCCTGCTATAGTTCCAATTGTATGTGCTGAGATTTGCTGCATTTGAAATGACTGCAGAAAAGACCAACAGAATTTTGTTCATACTATTGAAAATATCAAAACTCAGCAACAATGTGTATCATCAGACACACTGTCCTCAGTATACCTGTAGACTATCAGAAGGAGAAAGTCATTCCTGTGGGAAACACTTATTTACTTTACTGAAAAAGACTGATGTGACTGTCTTAAGTTCAGAACTGTAGCCAAAAGGGGATTAATCTAGATTAGTATAAAGACTGGCAGCAAGGGGAAACAGCTCACCAGGCTGCCTCCAAAAGTAAAAAAAAAAATACACCTACTGTCACACCAAAAGCTCAATAATTAACATGTTAGATCTTGTTTGTTTCATTTGTAAATATAGAGAACATTTTTATGGTATAAGGGGGAGTTATGTGCTTTAATTATTACATGGTGAACATTAATTTATCCATCTGCCTCGCTGTCTCTCCTGCTTTAGGTCGTTATGCTAAGCAAATTTAACCGGTTCCTGTTTCCAGCCAGAGTGGCATCAGTATTTTCTAATCTCTCTGAATTCCAGAATTAGCTCATTTACAGCGATGATGAAGTATTTCTTTAATTGTACATGAATGGGCCATAAGCAGCTCCATTTTCACCTAATAGCTAATGACAAATCACATTTTTATACCATATAGTCCTCATAGATGGAACATTTCTTCTGTTTCTTAGGATGCCTGCTCTCTTTTTTTGGAAATGTGACTCACTGTCTTAATATGTCAGGGACCTGTTGAATTTTACTGGTCACTAACTGAGGTCAACAAAAGGTCGATGCCCCTTTAAACAAAGTCACTGTCATTGTTATTTTTGGAGCCGACCTGTTTTTTGCCGGTCCTGCTTTGACCAGCGTCCATGGCTGTGATGTGTGGCCTCCGGGGTCACACTCTGCTGGGCTCACGTGTTTACCTTCAGCTGGAGATGGGACGATTTGATATGCAACGAGCGGACAGCTCATGAATCACAGGCCATGAAGAACAGTTAAGGGCCTAAAGGATGAAACCAGGGACATTACCACGGAGCTGTGAAGCCCCCTGGCTAGGCTCATTCCATCAATATATGGATATATGTAGATATATGGATGTGGGGAGAGAATGTACAGCGTAAAAACCTGGAATAAGAATAATTCAGGGACAGTAAGAGTCAACAAATGCCCATCCTGGCCATAAATTGCCTGTGAATGTAACAAAAGCTGCATGAAATGGTCATTATTTTGGTGTGAGGGAGAACAAATCAGTGCCTCTCTGCTCTTAAATGCAAACAACCGCTTGGACACACCAATATTAGGATGTTACACTTCAAAATCTCAGTAAAAAGTGACCTTTTCGCTGCAATTGAGTTGCCTCTCAAACTGTTGATTCCTTGCTTCCCACCTGCTCACTGATGTGGAGTTATTGTACAAGACAAAAACTCCAGCTGTCACTTTCATCACTAATGTGTTATTTGTATTCCTTTTGTCTTTAGCCAATGGAAGCCACAGCAGCACAAAGACCGGTGCACCCACAGAGACTGCTGCTGTTGCCCTGAGGAAACCCACCATTAACAAACAGGTAAGTGTAAAGAGACAATTTCGCAGTAGGAATTGTCAGCTCTGTTAGCACACAAAGAGGTCTGACTGTCTTTAGTATGAGGCCTCACGTGATGAAGCTGCTTGACAGTGTTGGTTTCCCTTTATGTTTTTTTGTGGCCTTCAGACAATAAGATGATTAATTGATTTGGTCATTGACCAACAAGTCCATAAAATTATGACAAAATATGTTTGAAATATGATTGTGGTCATGCTGTAAAAAAATTATGTTGGGCTTAAAAGGTGACATTAACAGTGGTCTCTTCTGTTAAAGTCTGATGTTTTATTGGTCCATCTACCTCAACCACTACTACTACTACACCCACTAGAGGCTTTGTCAGTCTGAGGTAAACATATCACTCTGGAGATTTACTTAAACGACTGATGCTGTTGTTCTTCTTGGAAGGACAGTCCCATATTTGTGTTCTTTAACTTAGATATGTTAGATATGGGGCCTCACATATTGATGAAGATGATTTCCACAATGGTTTTATAAAAAACAACAAGTCAATTAGTGGATCTGTAGGTCGTCAGAAAATGAATCAACAACAACTTTGATAATCCATTTAGTCACTCCCATTTTACGGCCTCTAAAATTTAAGGACTTGTTTTCTGTGTTTTAAACTGTCGTAAATTGAATATCTCTGGGAATTTGAAATTGATTTTTGACAATATAATAAAGGATCATTTGATCTTGCGATGGGCTCACACCAGCTGTGATATTGTGATTCATGACTTAAAACAAATCTGCGCCAGGGGCATGAAGTGCAGGAGGTAGTTGTGATTTCGTTACTTCCTACCCCCCTACTACCAGCCAACTTGCTCAGACCACACTCATCTACAAACTCAGCCTTCACTGTGATCCCAACTATACACCTGTAAAATTTTGTGACTGCATCTTGCTCAATTCCGACAATGCATTAACTATATCTGCCCAAAGACAGACATATAAACACCTGGCGAAGTACTCAAAATGGCTTCTGTGATAGTCACTACAGTAGGTGTCACCGGGGCCACATTTTACAATGATGACGAACACACACACACACACACTGACACACAGACTTATACGGTGAAAACAATACTCTCCATCGTCACATTGCTGTGGCTGGTAATAACTGATAGCTTAAGCAGTTCACCGTCTACTCTCACAGTCTCCCTCCTCTTGTCTTGTGTGGCCTTCGTGCAAAAACATCAAATCCACACTTGGTGCTTCCTCCCAACATGTTCAGCTCACAATCTGGTATGATATAAAGCTACTGCGCTCTGTCCACTGAAGGCAGGGCGCTCCCGCAGTTCTGATGGACCCAGGCCAACACCGATTACATGCCAACCCACGTGACTAATTACGAGTCAGATGAGGGCATACCGTGTCATGATCACACAGGAGAGTATAGATGGACAGACAGTTGGTGCCATATGGACAGCTGAGATTTGGACTCCACTTCTCAGAGTTTGTCAGCATTGGAAAGGAGGCCAGCCAAGACAGTAGAAACTCACGCGGGGAGCGCTGGGGCCACAGATCACAAAACCTGGACTGGGACTGTGATGGTCAGAGCTGCCGCCATGTTCTGTACAGCGAAGGTGAGAACGGGGTTGTTGTGCTCCTTGGTGTGGTTTGTTCTGGCTGTGATGGTGATGTCGGACCAGCGCAGGTGGATGTTGTGAGAAGGCGTGAGCGTTGCAGTGATCACGTGTGCCGTTGTAGCTGCTCGGCTCTGCACACAGCTTGTGTTTGACGCCTTGGGTGAAACGCTGTCATACAGAGAGATGATAATGATGTCGCTTGCATGCACATACTTACTGTAAACATGAGCGTTGCATTCGGCACACATACATAAACACACAAATACACAGTTTTGTGCAGTATTTTGACAGTCCTTGAATGCGCCTCCTCAGCACACTTTTATAACTCCTTCGATCTCAGACACACATTTCTTTCAACACATAAACACACAGTCAGAGAGGCTTCATCTGATTGGCTGCCTGTTTTCCCTCCTGCTTTCTCTCTCCTCCCCCCTCCTCCAGTTTCCCTCCCAATCGTAATTAGTCTTTTAAAGATCATCATTCAACCATTTCTATCAAACCAACCCCCACCACCATCACCACCTTCAGCACTGCTGCTCCCTCCTCCCACACTATCTGCCTCTCTGGGGAGGGAGGTGTGGCAAGGATCATGTAAATAAATCCCCCTCCTCTCCCTCCTCCTCCTCCCTCTTCCTACTATTTCTTTATGCTTTTTTTTCCCTCCACATCCTCGCCTTTACGCTCGAGCATCTCCGTCCATGAGCTGGCTCAGTTCTCTCTCTCTCTCTTTCTCTATCTCTGCATGGTCGTCGTTGGGTGAGAGGTGGAGGTGAGGCTTGATGGGGATGGAGGGGACGCAGAGCCCCTGGCAGGCAGCATCCATCTCCTCGCAGCCTTCAACCTTAAAACTCGTGTGACAGCAGCTTAACCGGAGGCTAGACTTCATCACGCTCCCACGGCCGCCACCGATTCCCCCCCTCATACTCCCCCCTCCTCCTCCTCCTCCTCACCCCCAACGCTACCTTCCCAACGCTACATCCCCCTCCTTCCCTCCCCTCCTCCCCCCCACCCCCTTTTGCAGCGCGACTCCTCTCCACTCACTGTGTAGCTTGTGAGACTGAAGGCAGCCTCAGTGCGTGGAGGGAAAGAGAGAGAGTGAGAGAGGAGAGAGTGAGGCTTTCCCAGAATAGAGAAGCAGGAGGAGGTGAGAGGGATGATGATGGAAGCCAGCTTTGACACTGAGGAGAGTTTTGACGATCCCTCCTGTCTCGCCCCGCAGCCCCTGGGCTCTGTTTCACCGGCCAAGAGGCAGATCAAGGAGGTCAAGGAGACCAAGATCACAGTGAGTATCCAGGAGCTCCAACTTAAACCTCCTCTCTTCTTCTTTATCCTCTGCCGTCTCATCTCCATCCTCTGCGTCTCCTCATGCTGCAGAACTTTGTCTTTCTTTCTTTACTATCTATCTGTTGACATCCTCCTCGAGCTTAAATCATAATGCATTGTGGGTCCTGCTGGAGTAACATGGGGTTCCCTGCATACTGATGCCACATTAGTCTGAATGAAGAAGCCGTCCAGGAGTCTTGTACTCATCTCTGTCTCACTGACTGACTGGCCTCGATCCATAATATTGATTTAATGGCTGTCAGCGATAAATTAATGTTGTCAAGACACTGCAGAGTGTGTCTTCGCTTTGCTTTTTGCACCATATTGAAATCTGGTAGACTGCTGTTGGTATTTTTAGAGTCGCTTCTGTCTGACAGATGAAGATCTTGAGTGTTTTTATCACCGAGTTGTTGCTCAGTGTGATACTGCTTCCCCCCTGCTCCACGTATAATCTGCAGGGCAGTGCGGGTCACACAGCAGCATTTGGGAAGTGAACACTTTGTGCGCTCAGCTATGAGGAACCCCCCCCCCTTTTGCTTACAGTTGTATTTGGGCTGCCCAGTATCAGTCTGTGATGAGGCTCAATGTAGGACACAAAGGAGAAATTAAATGTGCTTCTCACAAAGTATACACAGTATCTTTGTCTTAAGATGCCCAGACAGAAGCTGTGGTTATGTAATCTGTTGTAATGATGACTGCAAGGGGGTGAGGCGACCGTGTGGCGGTGGTGATGGTGAGGGGAGAGACAGACAGACAGACAGACAGACAGAGGTGGTTTTGTGTCTCGCAAGGGTCTGATCTTGCGCTCGGTGAGCTCGCTGACCTGCTGCAGCCACGGGAGCCGTCAGTCTGGCTATTGTGAAAAACCCCAACCAGACCTGCGTGAAATGCAGCAAGTCCAGTTTCCATGGTGACAAAAGCAACAGCACTGATTAATGGGTGTTCAAATGGAAAACATTGGTATAGAGAAGAGGAAGGGGGGGGGGGGAGCCATTCAGAGATTCACTGAAGACATACAGTTTAAAAAAAGATTGTTTTCTCCCACTCTCTTGCAGGGCCTTTTCTCGCTCACGGATCTATTGTTGACTCTTTGTTTCATCAGCATCCAGTCAAATTCTCCTGTAGAGCTGAGGCATGACAGCAGTTTTTATATATTTGAAACCCAATTTCATATCTTAATAAGTTCCCAATTAACAGGATTGCAGAGAAGTGTTAATTTCTGAAAATGCAGCTAGTAAACAGAAGAAAATATTCAGCGGTGTAAACAAAACTCATGTATGAATGTGAGATATTTCTGCAGCAGCTGATGAAGGGAAAACAAATACAAAATACAGGTGATAATGACTTAAACTGTAGCAGTGGCTGGATGACGTCAGTCCACAAAGGTGTCTTTTTGTTCGCCACGGTGCACCTCACATTACACAACCCTCCACAGTTGTCATGGAGACGCACACATCCATGACTGTTGGCAAAATGGACCCTCACAGGACGCCGAGGCTTTAACACATCAGATAGCAGGCACTGTAACCTTGTGTTCACCTTCAGGGACTGTGACCAATGAGAACAAATGCATTTCAGTGTTTTTTCAGCTTATTAAACATTCATTCACGTGCGGTTTGACTTGTTGCTATGCTGCAAACGCTCCGGTGTAGGCACTCGGGGGAACAGCAGCTCGTTAAGAGTGTCATCTGGCTCCGTTGGCAGGACTCGGAAGGGGCTTTTTGATTGGTCATTGAGGAAGAGAGAATGGAAGGAGAATAGAGAGAATAGTCTGAGATTGTTTTGTTGGGTTAAGGTGTGTGTGTGCGTGTGTGTGTGTGTGTGTGTGTGTGTGTGTGTTGATGGGAGGGGGGTGGTCTTTTACAGCAAAAGTAATTTGTCGCTTAGCAACAGCAGCAGAGCATCCTACAGTCACATTTGCTGAAATATTCCGCTCAGAGATGTGAGAGAGGGTGAGTTTGTTCCACAGCCAACCAATATTTTTTTTACGTCTCTCATGGGCTGTTTCTTCTTCCACTGTGTCATGATCCCCCCCCCCCCCTGTATTCAGCAAAGCAAAAAATAAAAAATAATAAATGAGTATAAACATTAAAATGTGCAATGAAACAACCATTGCTTGTAGCCTGGATACACAACCCTCATGAGAGCGAATGTTTATGAATGCTGAGTGAGGACAAAATGTCCCAATTCACTCAACAGATCTGCGCTCTTATATGTTGCTCGTAGCTTTGTTTTGTGCTAAACTGCAACATTCAAGTATATATACAAACACGGCAATGTAGCCTGCTGAGACAACCCACGTCCAACAGCTGGATATGAGGTCCCTCAGATGGATTTATTACAGGCTGTGTAATAAAGACAATCTATATTAATATTTTATCCCCGAACCCTGGAGCACCTCACTAAGCAGCCATAAAGGAGAAGTAAGTTAGCCAGACAGCCTTCCTTCAGATAAATGGTCTCATTTTCTGCTGGATGTGAGAGGCAGATAAACAACAGTCATGATAGATGTGGAGCCAACGTAATGGAAAATCTGGTGCCCATGACAATCAGTATGATCTCTGAGGCAGAAAATGAACAAAGTGACTGGTCGGCACACGGAGTAAATCACTCTGTTGTTCCTTTAGATTGTGAAGTGTTGCTGTGAGTTAATGTGTCTCTTGTTTATGCATGTTTTAGCTTTTTTACGTCGTATCGTTTTGCTCGTTTGGCAAGTAGCCATTTCTGTATTTCCTCTGGATTTTTTTCAGTGATTATGTAACGGAGAAAGAGTATTACTCATCTGTTTTTGAAGTTGTTTATTGGAAGCTGTTCGGATCAAGTGCTGCGGTGGCAGCGCAGAGAATAAAGAGGTCAATGTCGAGTGTTTATTGGAAGTATGTTTTATGCAAAACTACACCCAGCTCATCATCATGAATCACACAGTGAGGCTGCAACAAAGAAGAGAATGTCAGAGACAGATGTTGTGCATTAACTTTACATTTTGAGGAATAAATCATCTGTGTGTGCAATATGAAAGGAGTCAGAAAGCTCCTGCAAACTTGTCACCTCTCAACGGTTGCGCATTATCTGTCTTTGCTATAAGATGGTCCTTCTCACTGATTAAGGCTGGCATCAACCTTTTTGGATTGTCCAGTCAATAGTGTAGAAGCTTGGTGACGTCTGCTTGAAGACGCCCTCTACCCTCAGCCTTGGCGAATGTTTCTTGCTTTTATTTTCGGAGCAACGATAATGTGCATTGTTACTCTTGTCATGTTTTGAGGCCACAGTGTGGAGCTTTATTTGCTCAGGCTGAAGTGAATTATGCGAGAATGATTGTCCACGAGTTTGCCATGGGTCAAGCACTGGGCAATATATAGATAATATATCATGATATGAGACTAGATATCATCTTAGATTTTGGAATCCAAAATCATTGGGTGTTGCCTTCTCTGGTTTTAAAGGCTGCATTACAGTTAAGTGTCACCAATAGTCAACCCTAGGGGTGGGCGATATGGCTGAAAACTGGTTCATATTGATCGATAACGGTAATTATAGATCATTTTTTTATAATCTATTTAAAATAAGGACCAGGAGAAAATGAATACATTTTAACACATTTATTTTAAACTCAATAAATTTCTTCTGATTTCAATCAGAGTCTTCAGTCAAGGCACACAGAGGAAAATGTAATGTCAACACACAATTAGAAAACACTCAATAAATGAACATACACAAGATGGTATAAAAACTAATACTCAACTGTTTCCTCGCTCTCCGCGCTCATTTTTGGTAGTCACTCCACCCTGTGTTGTGTTCAGTGTTGCCAGGTCTTGGGAGACAAACAAGCAACCAAAATTACTTTACAAATACATTATATTTACTGCCCTTGAACTCTACCAAACCATTTAGCAAGATCTGAACGATGAGTACGTATTTCACACAGAATCTGAATCTGCCCACTGCCTTTGAATCGTCCCCTCTTGAAGTCGTATCTTTTAATCCTCTCTCTCTACAAATCTTTATTGTATTCTTTCCATATTTCAGCCACTTGTTAGCGAAATAGTTAAAGAACCTCCATTAATCGCATGATTTAAATGTGAATAGTCTCACTGACTGACCGTCACCTGTGTGTATGCAGAGAAGGAGGGGGGTGGAGGGAGCAGAGATGTGGAAACATCCTGCAGTCCCACATACCATCATGCGTTTGAATGACTTATAAGATGGATATATATATAGAGAAAGGCAACGTTTAGAGAGCAGGCCCAAATAAGCAACTACACTTGAGAAACAAGCCCAAAAACCCGAAACCTGTGACTACCAATATTTGTAAGTGACTATACAAAAAAAACAAGCCCAAAATCGCAGCTTATAAGCAGACCTGTGTTCACTCATGAGGACGGCACAAACAAACCTGACGTTGTTAGCTGTTTGCATGATACCGTTTCTAGGTTACCGGAGAGCAAGTGAGTGTGTTCATGCAACCAACTTTGCACATCCCAACTCCGAGGGTAACTTGCGCGGCTTTCCTCGTGTTTTTTCCTGACAGAATACAGTAACATTATCGAATGTTATATGGAACGTTTTTTCTATCGACGCCGCAGTGTTTATTGTGAGATGATATGTTATCGTTTTATCGCCCACCACTAGCCAACCCCGTAATATTTTGCAACATCAATATTCCAGAATTTGGTCAAAAATTTTGTTTTATTTGATTTTTTTTAATACCCAGCCCTGAAGTCAAGTTTGATTGACTGTTATCTGCAGCCTGAGCTAATAAAATGCTGTAAACCTTATTTGTTAATCAAAACTAGATGTTATTTTCTCATTGTGTTCTAACTTAAAACGCTCCAGAAGGCTACATTTGCAAATTAAAATAGCTGTAATTTTCTTGGGGGAAGAATGCCCTCAGATTCCCCCTACCTGATTTTTTGAGTTGAACCACTTTCATCATCTTCAACATATAAAATTGTCATCAGCCATTTCCATGAAAACAGCTCTGATTGCACAGTACACGTCCTGCCCAACACCAAACAACACACAAAGTTAGTGACTATAAAAAGGCAGTATATTTGATCAGATGAAGACAGAATCATAGGGATGATAGTGGGATGAATAATATTGTTGCTCCATGTCTGCTGGATGTAAGCAGGCAACTGTAGCCATATTAACTGTAAAAGATGATAATACTGTATGTCAGGTTGTCTTTACAGCTTAAAGTGGCTAAATGGTTATTTTTACAATCACAATGTATCCGATGATGATGAGACAACGTGAAAGGAGTCGCCAGTGATGAACCAGAGAGGAATCATCTGAACTCCCCTCGGCTTTACAAAGCTGTATATTGAGTTTCAGGCAGCATGCTGTTTTTCTATCCGACCCACAACTTTCCCATTCTGGTTCACAGCTCTCACAGCGTAGTTTTCAGCTACAGCAGGGAGCTGTTTTCAAAGAAAAAGCAGTGAAAACCGTCTGTACACTACCTGCTCAGCAGCAAACAGCACACAGACACAGTTAGAGACTAGCTGGTGAACATAGTGGAACATTTAGCCGCCACAGAGACAGATAGTGTTACTAAAGACCAAAAATAGAGCAACAACAGAGTGAATACTGGACTACATTCATCACATGGACACAAACTCGAATCAAATGTATCACCATGTTGCTCTGGAACTGCTGGATGTGTAAGTAACTGTTTCCTAACAAGTCAATCAATGTATTAACTGTATAAGAAATGTCATGATAGTGGACCATATGGCTCAAATGTTGATGGTACAAGGAGTAAGTGTGTGTATCTTTTTGTAAAAAGTCCTCCAGCACACCTAACCTGCCACACATCCTTCTTCTCTCGTTTTTAGCCTCTTGCTTCCACTTGTTTCACCTCAGTATTCTCTGTTTAGGTTATTACAGCATCCCTTGTCCTCTGCACCATTTCACCGCTTAAATATGTTTTGACTTTATGTATATTTTTGCGTATGCGATGAATACTGAGAGCAACTGGCCATTGAAGCTGATTCTGATTGTAAAGCATCCCACACAGCACAAGCTGGTAAACATGAACGCCCTCTGTGCAGTTCACTGACACCATGTTGCTCAGACGATTCCAATTATTCCCGTCACACCTTTTTATTGGAAAGTTAAAAGAATGAAGCAGTTCATTTGAGCTAGCTTGTAAATGCTGCGTGTTTTTCTTGAGTCTGTGTGACAGCAGTACAGTGGTGAGCTCATGCAGTAAACACCGTGACTCAGTGTGTTTTTGTATGTTTGTGGATGAAGCATCCTGTCTGCATGCCCATGTAGTTTGCAGCAGTGGTTGACATGGCACAGAGGGTATCTTGCAGTGCCAGGAGGGAGGGCTCACAGATGGTGAACATTACATAATTGCAGCCCCAAGAGTAATTGAAGACGCTGTGGACCATGGAGTCTGTATTCAGGCTGAGTGCTGGGTGTGTTTATCTGTAACACAACATATTCTCAAGTGTATAAAGCTTGTTCATACTGTAGAACAAAAGGTTTCTCTGTGTTCTTTGAAGTGGACAGAGTTGTCTCTCTCTCTCCCCCTGAAGGCTCATGGGTCACCTTCCTTCTGGATGGCCAACGTTTGTATGTTTACTCATGCCTGACCTTTTCTTTCCCCTCTCATCTGCATGATCCAAATTAACCCAGACCTGATAACTCGCTCTCTTAAAGACATCATTTTATCTCCATTCGTTATGTCATCTCCTGACCTCTCACAGATCTGATAAATATCACAGTTTTAGCGTCACTGCTATAAATGATTTATATATTTCTTCTCTTTTTGCATCAGATCAACTGTGTGACTTTCCCTCTGCCTGGTGAAGGTCCGGAGCAGCAGCTCCTGAAGCCCAATGAATGGAGCTACTGCGATTACTTCTGGGTGAGTCCTAAAACACAGGAAGTACAGTGGAACTATCCTTTGTGATGTGTTGATGATAATGAGTGTCGGCTAAATATAGACACCTGATCAAACCAGTAAGATCAGGATAGATAGTCACTGTCCTCTGAAAACATAGGGCCAGTATAACAGCCAATAACTTACTGCAGATAAATCAGAAGTGTTGAACGTATTAATACCTCACTTTAATAAAAGTAGTAATACTACTTTGCCACAAGTTATCTTACTTATCCTAATCTTACTTCAGTTAAAGTACGTGAGTATTACCATCAGAATTTGTCCGGTCACAATAATTACATTATCGACTTATCGTAAAGTATATCTCCTCAATCATTTTGCTGACAGAAACGCCGAACATATGTTGGAACTACTTTAGAAACCATCGCAGAGCACTGACATGTTTATTTTTAAACTGTAAAATTTCCTGATCAGTACATATAGAACCTGTGACAAATGACATAAACCCCATCACCTCCCAACATTCCTGTGTAATCAGTGTACTGTATATTTATTTTATTTATTTGACAGTAATTAGTATCTAGACCCCAAAATAGACAGGCAGAGGGTACTTGCTGTAGCTCTGGTTGAGTGTGACAGGCTGTCAGTGAGTAATTTGTTGGGCACAGTTAAATGGAGATCTGTGTGGGTACATGACCCTAAAAAAGAGAGTGGATCACGGAGAGAACCACCAGTTGGTCCAGGAGCTTTACCTCAATGATGGCCGACTTCAGGCGTATTTTAGGATGACTCGGGGGCAGTTTGACAACCTGCTGTCTATCGTCAGGCTGTATAGCTCTGGGTATCCAGCAACCACTACCACCAGTTTCTCCTCCACTGTTTTTCAGCGTTTTTCCGCTCGGGGTTGAAGTTTTTTCAACTGGAGGCATTCAGAGCAGCACAGCAAAAACGCTAGGGGCTTAGAGGCGTGTCGTGATGCAAAAACAGGCGCCCCCAGCTGCTAAAATGCATCCTGTGTGATCAGGACAGTCAAGAGTGACTTACTGAAAATGTTTATGTCAAAAAAAAATGTATGAATTACTGATTTTGTTATAGGGCTGCACGATTAATCGTAATAAAATTGTGATCTCGATTCATATGCATATGCAATCTAATTTTTCAATGACGGCGATTCTGCCCCCCCGCCCGTGCCAGGAGTCGGAACATCATCTGCATGAAAACAAGCGCTTCCAACAACGCAGCGTTATACCACATGATGCAGAGCGGCAGCCGGCCGGCAGTTTGGAAAGCAGCAAGACAGGGGAAACACACTGCTCACTGTAGCCTCAGTTTGTGCCTCATACAGATCTGCTGGTAAAGTTAACTTAGCGTTAGCCAGCGTGATAAAAGACAGCAGAGAGGCGATGTTGTGCAAATAAACCAAAGATTTATTAATTCTCTGTAGCAGTAAACACATGGGCCGATAACAAATGTGTTAACTAACTATGCTAAAGGTTTACAAGCTATTCAAGGATGTCGACGATAACATTAACATGACGAACAGCAAGGCTATGGCTAACAAGTTAACGTACTGACACTTCTCAGACACACACACACACACGCACACACACACACACACACACACACACACACACCGGACAGCCTCTCAGTCCTTAGCCGCTAACGTCAGCTCATGTACAACACAGGTACCACACAGAAACTTTTACAAAGGGTCATAATGTGCCTCTAGTGACTGTCAAATCGCCAGGAACTGCAGACAGGGAGCAGTTGAGTACCTGCTCTCATGTTACAAAGATCCGAGAAGAAAGATGGTTCACTCTGCTCTGCCGCCAGGAACAAACTGGGAGGCAAAGATCCTCTCTGAGGAAGAGGGTTCACTTTGCTGCAGGGTTCACCAAAACTTTTTTTTTTTTTAATAAATTGAACACACATTAAAGAACATACAAGATCCTGTAGAGAATTAATACATATAATACAATACAATAAACATGGTCAAATTAAATGAAGGAAGAGGATTTTTTAAAGGCAAATAAAATATTAGGGATTTATGTAAAAATATACATAGAGACATATAAATAATTATATAATTAAAGATATGTAGACTATGTTAGGTGAATACTCCTGTCAAATGCATGGTGTTGAAACGTTTTATTTTGACTTAATTCCAGGCCTGGAACACCTACCTCAGAAAAATGTTGTTCAACATTGATATTATTCTTCAAAGAGACTAAAGCTAAAAGAGGAATGTTCCCTCTCTGCTGACCAGAGTTTATGTGCCTTGTGTCTCTTGTATCAGGCACAATCATAGGTTTTGTTATTTAATGATATTTTGTTATTATTTATTTATAATTTTTGTTACTTTTCCTTTCGTATCAGGAAATAAGCACAATATATCTTTATGTTGAAAAAAATTGTGAGAATCGTGATCTCAATTATAAGCCAAAAAATCGTGATTCTCTTTTTTCAAGAATCGTGCAGCCCTATTTTCTTATCAATAGCAAAAATCTGACCGAAACTGAAACTGTTTTGTTGATAAGCCTTAACTTGGTCTTGTAACTCCCAAGCCATTTTTTAACTGAACCATAAGACAATGTTTCTAACTAACGAATCAAAGATTTATCATCCACTGTCTATGTGTTTGGTCCAACTCCACACCCAGCAGAAAAGCTCCAGAAGGTTCCTGTCAACACATCTTGTTGACCTTTTAGAACAAATCTTTGCTAGCAAATGTGAAGTGCAGTTAAAAGCATCTAATGCTTGCATCAAATGATGGGACCAAAAAAGCAAATGGATCTGCTCTTCTTCTGGTTTAACAAAAGGTACAATTGGCTTTCATGTCGGAGGTTCACAAGTGGAAGACTGATCGTCTGGCGTCTCTTCAGTGATCATCCAGCTCTAAATGTCCCCCCAGTGGCTGCTGTAATTTTTAGTTTCCATACATTTCCATCCTAAATTAGATTTGTATCGAAAAGCCCTTCAGCCTGCATAACTGACTGAAATCCGATGCCCGTTTCCTCCTCCATTATTGCTGTTTGGCTCCTTGTTTGCAGCCTGACATGTTATTGCTGCTCGTGATGTTTTGTACGTGCACTGACCTGCTGCTCAAACCTGCTGTGTGAAATAAATCTGACACCTCTGCTCAACATCAGTCCTGTCACACGCAAGACAAAGTGCTGCACATCCCCGCACCCTGTTCTTGTGCTCAGAAACACACACATAATACACATCCACCCGGGAGTGATTGATGCACACACACCAACGCATGTCCTCCTTGACATACAAGTGTGAGTCACACATTCAGAGCTCATTCTCACAAACCCCTACACGCTCTCAAACATAAACAACAAAGAGGTGTTGCTGGACTCTCTGTCCGTGAACTCATGCTGTAGCTGTGTTTGTTTATTGGTCCACTGCTGTTTTTGAATGATGCTCTCCTCCTCCTCCTCCTCCTCCTTAGACCGACAAGAAAGACCCCCAGGGGACCACCTCGGTGGCGGGCTTCGAGGTCCTTCTGCAGAAGCAGCTGAAGGGCAAACAGATGCAGAAAGAGATGGCCGAGTTTATCCATGAGAGGTAACAGTTTTATTTCAGATCAGACTGTTATAACAACAAAACAGAGGCTGCAGTTTTGTTGACAGCAGCTTTAATTAATTAATAAATGAGAGTGTCAGACACACAGTGTCTTGAGACTCCGGAGGAAGAAATATTTCCATTGCAGGAGCCAGAGAAGCTTTTATTAGACCTAACCCTCACGTATATGGGTATTTTTGGAAAACAGTTTTTTTTCTCCTTCATTCTCAAACAAATACCGTCCATATAAGCAGTATTGTTAAAAAAAATCTGAAGTACTGCCAAGTGCATGTCAAACCATTAGGCAGTGATAGAACCCTAAAACGTGTTTCATGCTACTTGTAGCTTTGGTGCAGTGCGTATAATGAAATTGCACAATTGCAGCCTGGAATTGTGCGTGAAGGGTTTGTGGGGAGTCTGAGCACTGAGCTGCACACCTTCAAGACTTCCTAACAACACAGATAGGGTCACACAGACCCAGTTGCTAGGACTGGCTTCCCTAGCTAGGGTACCCTGGGACCTCTAAGTGCATATACGTTGTTGAAGTTTCAGCACTTAAAAATTGGAGTGCTTTGATGAAATGTTGACTGAGTAAGTTGGAAAATATAAAAACCTGACAGCTTTGACTGCAGTCAGTACAAATGACAAGACGTTTGTAGGAGACCATGCGCACCACACTCACCACGCCAACTGCGCCAAACACATGAAACTTGAAAGTCACATAACCCTAAAGCTGTGTTGGCCAATCACACAAGGAATTAAAAGATGCTGGCCAATTAGAAGCCTGGGGAAAAAAACTGTTATCAGAAGGCTACTTGGTTGCAATGGCGCATCATAGCTGACACCTCTGTTCTTCAGCATAGTGGAAGACTAACTGTGCATTGATGTGTAAACATGTGAAAAGTCCTATTAGCAAGGTTGCAGCCAGTACTGTTCTTGCCAAGTCGGCCATATTACACGAAATGTCACTTCATTTGTGATGCCTTTGAGTAGAAATTGGTTATATGAAACAAGATAACAAAAAAGTTTGACCTTGGATGATCAGTAGGCTAATTATTATCTCAGTGACCTCCTCACTTAAACTAAGTGTGGTGATATTCTATGTTTCTCTTTTTGTCAACAAATCCAATAAAAATCCAGAAAATTAACAAAAAACTGATCGTACTAACTAGTGTTATCTCTAGTGTGTATCCAGAGCCAGATATATCTTCTTCCTCTGTGCCATAGAGCTTCATTATTGTCCAAAAACTATTAGAAACACATCAGTGAGCCACACTGTTGCACTGGGTGACATGTTCCTTCATTACCATGAACACACACACTGTAGTTTAATCTGACTCAGTCCCGCACACACCGTCCTGCTGCCACAAATACCCACCAGAGCAACAAATGTGGATTAATCCGCCTCTGAAAATTGTCCTCAACAAATGCCTGTCGTCATCCTGTTTATTTGATAAAACTACAATGAGCAGCTGTTCGGAGGAGGAAGTTACAGATCCTTTCTAAAAAATGAAAGCATATATTTTTTTAGTCAATTTATGTCTTGTATGAGACAAACGCATTGTTGGTTTTAGGATTTACTAACGATAATAAAATCTTTAACCTTCTTTTTGATGGATTTCAGTCCAGTTTTGTCAATTCTGGTAAATATTCCACACAGCTACATTCTTCATCATGGTCAGAAAAATCAATTAATGCAGTGTTCAATAGAGCCGTCAGAGTTTTATCTCTCTTTGTGTTATCACTAGCAGTATTTGTTAGTCTGTGTTCTTTTGTCCTTGTGGTGGCACGATGGAAACTTTGAGATACTTCTTGCATCATTTATTTTCAGGGGCAAACTGAACCTTGCACACATCAACACTGCAGCAGTTATAGTAATAACACCTAACATACTGTACATATAACCAGTAAGTACTTAGTACTTACATGGATCAATACATCCATGTATTGATTCACAGTACAAGTACTTCAAAATTGTATTGAGGTAAATGTGCTTTGTTACATTCTACCACTGGTTATATGTATGACACTTTATAGTTTTTATAGCTATAGTTATTGGTTATTTTGCAGGTTCAACTATTGCATATACTGAAGCTGGTTGTGGAACAGATACATAGACAGGAGGAGATATTAAGGGGTGCAAAGGTAGTGGCCCAGGCTAAACAGGGACAGTGGTTGAATTGGGAAAGTGTAGAGAAGAGGAAGCTTAGTTGGAGGGACCTGTGGAATATGGAGGAGAATCATATTAGATTCCTGGTAGGGGCTACATACGATGTGTTACCAACCAGAACCTAAAACTGTGGGTAAATGGGGACCCATCATGTCCATTGTGTTGTGATTGGGAAATGCAATTAGATTTAGGGGTAAAGCTTGTTGTTCCCCAGGAAATAGTTTGTACCAAGCAGAGGCCTGACTTAGTGTTGTGTACAGTGAGTCAACGGATAGTTTATTTCATTGAGCTGACAGTTCCTTGGGAAGACTCAGTGGAAGAAGCCTATGAAAGAAAGAAGCTTAGGTATGCAGACTTAGGAGCAGAAGCTGAGCAGCGAGGATGGAAAACTAGGATTTGTCCAGTGGAAGTGGGGTGTAGAGGATTCATAGCAAGATCAGCTGTCTCACTCCTGGGGGAACTCAGAGTGCAGGGACAGAGTTTGAGGAAGACAGTGAAGGAAATGTCAGATGAAGCAGCTAGAGCAAGCCAATGGATCTGGAATAGAAGAAATAATGTCAGTTGGCGGTCAGCAGGGGGAACTACTAAGCAGGGTACATAACTCCTTGAGATCAGGTGGAGAGATCCACTTCCTCTCAGGAGAAAATCCAGGAAGAGGAAGGTTATTTAAGTGTGGGAGTGGCCCTTTTGTTTGAGACCATGCTGCAAGGTGAGTGTGTTTGCTGATCCTGTGACATTATTTATCTCCTTTGACTTTAGCTTATATTTGAGTTATGCTATGTAGCGTGTGAGACAGAGTATGGTGAATGTGCTAGGAAAGGTAGTATCAGCACTGCTTCTACCTGGAGCTCGCATGTATGGAGCCTGGGTTTGGTTGAAGGTGGCAGTGCTGTTTGGGCTGAGAAAACCATGCATAAGTAAGGTTAAGGAGGGTGTTGTGTTGGGGTGGAGAGCAGTGAGACCTGGCATTAGGGGAGTGTCTCTGGGACGCCAGAGATCACTGTCTAGCCTCCTGGAGGTGTCGTGGGACCAACTAGACGAAACACTGGTGAAAGGAGGTTCCCACCCGATATCCCCAAAGACATGTTAGTTATCACTGCTCACTGGTCTGTATAGTTAAGCCTTGCCATAATAGCTTATCATAGGGCTTAGGAGGTTATTCACAGAGTGCTGAACCTTTCACTAGAGCGCAAATTTCTTGAGTTTATTTGAACTGAATACATACCGGGGCTTACAGTATAAAATATGATGCTTTTTCCAGAGATTTAACTACCCAACAGTATTTAAACTAAGTAAAAATATCAATGCAGGACTTTTACTTGTAACAAAGTATTTTTACACTAAGGTCCTTACTGATTTTACAGAATTATCTGAATACTTTCTCTTCATAAAACACAACATTTCAGATTTACAAAATGTATGAAAATGTTTGTTCTTTATGACCAACATAAATAAAATCAACGAGGCAAAGCTGCACCATCTTTCTTTATCTATCATGACCAAATTATAAGTAAAGTATTTATGGCTATTTATGCATGTAAACAACCTTGGAAATCATGATTTCATCATGATGTATGTAAAATACATAACAACACCCCAAATTTGAATGAATGGTGTGTGTGAAATCTTTTCAAATGTGGCATAATGCAAATTGTCTTTATTGTTCTTTACACACATGAGACAATCATGAAGCTCATTTTTATAAAGGATCTGTAGGGTTCCAAGCTTCTGTGTAAAGGCTGAGGGTTGAAATAATTGCTTGCACTCAGTAATTAAAGGGGCTTTAGATCACAACTGAGCAAACAGGAAATGCATAGATTGCTTAGATCCCAGTGAATCTGAAACAGGATGTCAAAAAACAACATGCATAATTAGGAGTTGGGTTACAACTTTTCCATCCGCTCTCACGTCTTTCTATATAATTAGCTCCAGCTAATTGTACAAAAGCTCTTTTCACATCCTGGTCCGAGTCGTGGGAAGTTAATGAGGATTCGTCTCTGAATAAACTCATAGATTTGATTCAAGAGGCCGCTGTCTCACAAATCCTACAGTTAGATTTCTATTCAGCGCTGACCTTTCCGTGTTTCGCCGTGTTGCTCGCCGCTGCTGAGTATCTGAACATTAAGTCAAAGCGTGTGCGTTGTGACCTTCTTTAGGTGACAGATTTACTCAGGTGTGGATGGTAAATGTGAGACTGGTGCAGGAAGTGAATGTCACAAAGGGCACAAACATGGCTACCCTGGTTGAATGGCCCTTGGGGTAAATCTGAGCACATCTTATTTCCATCTCTCAAATGGAGAAGGAAATGAGAACAGCTCTGAAAAAAGTGCTGCTCTGTACAAAACTGCAGCAGAGTTTCTCAAAAGTACAATGAGATTATTGATGTACGTGGGTCAGGGCTGGATTTCAGCCTTTGCAGCAAGTTGTAGTAGAAGTTTCTGTCGTTCTGCTGCAGTGCACCCCTGAAATTATCCCTGTTGAAGTATTTTTACCACCTCACTACAGCAGTTCCTACCCTCCCTTGAGCCAGGCAGCTTCGGGTTTTCACATCTTGGTTCTTTGCGTTTCAGGATAAAGATTGAAGAAGAATATGCCAAGAACCTCTCCAAGCTGTCTCTGAGCCCCCTGGCAGCACAGGAAGAAGGGTGAGTGTAGTAAGCAGATGCTGTGCGCAGCTCGAAAGCTTCCTCTGCACAACACTATATAGATTTAGTAGTTACAGACCTGTGTCTAAAAATAGTTGTTTTTAAAATAGACTTATTCCCACACTACTTCTTGATTTTGACGCACCGTGTTACTGCCATCAAAGAGCGGTTGTTTTGTCTCTCAGCAAAATCACACTGAAATCTCTGAGCACATCTCAAAATCAGTAGACAGAAAACACTTGGCTCGAGAAACAGTGGATTTTGGTCATTTTCCAGCTCTGGAAATTCCACTATTACAGAACATTTTTGTTTTTGCAATAAAAAATTGACGAATGGGAGGCCCACACACGTCCTGATTTCAAGTTTGCAGGGTCAGACATTCAGAAATTTTGTGAACAAGCCAACAGATTAATCAAGTTTATCTGGCAGGGAAAATGAAGGCAAACAGTAATTTACAACCCAAACTGTGTGTTGTAAACATCCATCACAGTTTACAGCCTGACTGTGCTAATCTGGCAAAACTGCTGGCTTGTTTACAACTTGTCTGATTGTCTGACTGCTCGTGTTTGTTTGAGAAGTACGCAATTACTTTGGTGACTACAATATTATTAACCAGCGGTGGAAGTACTGAGATATCCATCATAAGTTTAAGTCCTAAATTACAACATTTACTAAAGTGAATGTACTAAAGCCTTCAGTATTGCAAAATGTAAATATACTCAATATGGAAAATGCCACCATTCCAAGTCTTTTTTAATCAGTTTTCATATACTGTATGTATTCACATAAATGGGTCATTGACACATTTGTGTGCTGTATACAACTTCTTGACAAGTTTATATGTCGTTTGATAGTCTCTTCTGTAACAGTTGATCTTAAAATGAAATTAACTAATAAAAAGTACAATATTTCCCATTAAAATGTGATGAAGTAAAAGTATAAAGTATCATTAGATAGATAGATAGATAGATAGATAGATAGATAGATAGATAGATAGATAGATTTTTTCAGTTTCAGTTTTTTTTCTCCTAGCCCTCCACTAACTAAAATGTGGATACAATTATTTAACTGTGTGCCTCTTCTTGGCTTTCTAAATGTTACTGGATCAAATTTAAACAGTAAAACAAGTCACTTTGTGGGGGTTGTGACACAGATGTCTCTTTTCCCATGTAACTCTATGGAAAAAAGTCTTTTTGGGCCCACTGGCATCACGTGATGGACCCAGGAGATCTGGCTCACTTCCTGGGGTCCCGGTTTATCTGCTCTTCCATAAGAAGAAGAACATACTGTATATTTTATTAATCCCTGAGGGGAAATGAAATTTTTTACTCTGTTGTCATATACCAAACATTCCCAAACAGGAGTGCGGGGGCACCCAGGGCAGTTGGGAGTTCAGTGTCTTGCACAAGGGCACCTCTGCCCAGGAGGAGAACTGGCACCTCTCCAGCTCCCAGTCCGCGCTCCATGCTTGGTCCATACAGGGACTTCCTGAGCCAAGTCCCTATGGGCTGAGCTGCTGCCACCCCTAAGCTGTTAAAGTTGGAGAACTGTTCAGTGTTTATGCTCTCTGAGTGCTTTCTCTAGTCCCATCACAAAGGTGGTTACAGGTTTAATTTATTTTGCATGGCTATTTTCCCAGGACTCTCGGAGAAGCCTGGACTCAGCTGAAGAAGAGTCTTCATGATGAGGCTGAAGTTCATCTAAAGTTTTCCAACAAGGTAATAGCTGCTGAGGACACTGTCGGAGAGGAATGCAATTATTGTGATGTTTTATCTAGAGTTGAAAACCACTCATTGATGGGGTACTTAATTGACAGAGATATTAATCTGCAACTCCTCTGATAATGAATTAATCATTTTGTTCATTTTTCAAGCAGAAATGAATGAAAAACACTGACTTTAGATTCTTAATTTGCTGCTTTTCTTTGTGATATATGTGAGTGAACTGAAAATCTTTGGGTTTCCAATTAATGGTCACATAAAGCAAGAAATTTTTTTGACAAAAACGATCAATTAATTTGTAAAGATTTTAGGTGCAAACAGTAACTAATGGATTAAGTAAGTAACATTTATGGCTTTTCTAAATCAGAAACGTTTAATAGTCCACTTTCATCCTGGCGTGGATGCTTTTGTTGCACAGATCTCTGCACCTTGAGGTCAAGTGTGTAATGTTTTCAATCAACTGAAGTAATGGATACTTGATCTGACCACATCCTGAGGTGACGGAGCTTGTTTACCTCAACCTTGTCAGCGCTGACCGAAGAAAATGACCTGTCCGCGGTCCGATTACCAGCGATGCAGAAGCGGCATACTGGCCTCAGACACAGCCTTAAATAACGCAGAGGCTGCCTCTGAGCTCTTTCATAGCCCTTTGTTGTCTAATTAATTAGTTTCGTGTTCTGACGAGCCCCCACCCAGGGCCATGCAGCCTCCTCCCTGCTCCACCAGTGCACTGACACTCCATGCTTCATTATGAGACGGGTGAGGAGAAAGTAATGCATGGTCAGGCAGGGAATGAGAAGTCTTATCAAGCCTGCAGAGGCGCTGGCTCATTTTCTAATAAGCTACATTTCATCTATATCTTCCAGCTCTGGCATTTGCACTAGATTAGCATTCTGTGTGGAGAGCCGACACTGCTGACAAGCACTTTGCAGTTTATTAAAGTGTCATAAAAAAAGTCTTTTTCATATTATTGGACAAGTGTTTGGTGAGAAAAATAGAAACTGAGACTAAAAGTGTAACAATCTCCTTTTATGGTGATAGATGTGACTTTGTAGAGCAGGAAACAGGGTTTCTTCAGCAATAAGCCTGAAGAAGCTATAAAATGCACCATGTCAGGAGATGTATTGATCGTAGAGAAAGGTATTGGCACGTAAAGACTAAGAAAAAGAAAGTAAATGTTCTGTGAACCTTCAGTTTCAAACAATAATGAAATAATAATAAAAAAAATAATAATAATAGAAAGTGAATGTTCTGCCAGGGAGTTTAGTTTATGAGTGATACCTTAACAATGTATTTGCCAATCTGCACTTACTTTAAGTGTGTGTACTGTAGTAGCAGTAGTAGTTGATTTTTTGTTATCAAACTTATAACAAATGAATAGTTATGTGATGTAACGTAGTCACAGGTGTGTACCACTAACCGTCATATATTTAGTCATCATGAGATTGTATATAACAGTACAACATACAGTGTATTCAGAAGCAGGGTGTTTTTTTTTTGTTTTGTTTTTTCTGCCATCTTCAACAAGAACAATTCAATTACCAACAGCTGACTTGTTTTCACAGCTCCACTCTGAGGTGGAAAAACCCTTGCTGACATTCAGAGGCGACAACTTCAAGAAGGACCTGAAAAAGTACGACCATCACATCGCCGACCTCAGGAAGCAGCTGGCAAGTCGCTACGCAAGTGTGGAGAAGGTACTGAGTCTGACATGCTGGTAGATTATTATGATAAAGGCCAGACGCAGCATACCGTGCATTTTAAGATGGCAGATATTTGTACATATGAATTTCCTCGTCATAACTGGCCAACATTTCTCCCAAATATTGCAAAAACATTTCCAATGTGAATGTCCAAATAGTGATAGTGTAGCTGCAAAACAAAATACACATCAGTGTTTGTATATGTCAGAGAGTTACATAATGAAAAGAGCTCCAGTAACTCCTACACTTGGAACATATTGGTGCAATACTTTACTGCTTCCCACCTGCTAAAATCATTTCATGAATGAATTCCCTCTGTGTACACACATTTGAGTTTTTTTATTTTCATGCATTTTCTTGTAGGAATTAATGCATACTTTGAGGGGACGCAGCAATATGTATTATGCACAAAAGACAAGAGGCAAAGCGGAAGCAAGAATATAATTCTACATTTCTTTGTTGATGGACCAACATTTTCACCTCAGCCAAGAATTATATGAGATACATGACACTGATATTGATAATATTATGGCCTTTTGACAGATGTATGGTGCTTTTATTTATTTTTAGTTTAGTCGATTAAAGAAACATTCATCTTGCTCGCTTCACTTTTAAGGCAGACAAACACAGTTTATTCTGTTAATTTTTTGCTGTTTTGCTTTTGTGGTATTTTGGAAAGGCAACAGAAGATAGTTTACTCAACGCTGCTGAGATACTGAGTATTGCTACCAGCTAGGTTCACTAGCGAAGAGTCAGCTGTGTTGCATGTTGTCAAAAGGTGTCTGTTAGTTGGTTGTGTGTTCATTGGCTCTCTGTCATTCATTTAGCTGTGCTTTTTTTATATTGTTGACCTATTTTTTTATTTAGTGTTTTCTGTCTTTCACTTAATTTTATCCCTGCTATAAAAATGATTTCCAGCCAAAAACAAACTTTTGGTTCCATCTCTGCTTCACTGCATTAAGTGACCTATCAGTGGGTTTATGTTGACTCCATCCCATGTGTTTATTTTCTGTTGTGGTATGTTGAAAAATATAAATTTTCTCTGCATCACAGTTAGTGTATGTTCACTTTTCACAAACTGTTTCACTGTGACCTTCGGAGAGGTGTCTCAATAAGAGGAAAGACTCAATAATATGGATTAAGAAAAGATTAAAGGATGAGACCAGGATCGGACGTCAGTAGTCAACATGAAAAGGCCGTAATGACTCTTGTAATAGATGTAGGCACAGTAAATCTGAGGATTATGCTGAATGAGTCATTGTGTCTACCTTCACACGTCCTGCTTGATTTGTGTGAATGTGTGTGTGTGTGTGTGTGTGTGTGTGTGTGTGTGTGTGTGTGTGTGTGTGTGTGTGTGTGTGTGTGTGTGTGTGTGACGCAGGCCCGTAAAGCCCTGGCAGACAGGCAGAAAGATCTGGAGGTGAAGACCCAGCAGTTGGAGATCAAACTCAGCAACAAGACGGAAGAAGACATAAAGAAGGCCCGGCGGAAATCCACACAAGCAGGTCAGGAGTCACAGAGCTTTATGAGAGAGCCAGTCACAGTAGCCATGTTTGGAAATAGTTTCTTTGAACTCTATTTGAACTTTACTTGTCACCAAGTTACACTGAGACAAATGGAACAACTCCGGGTTTAAAGTAAACTCAGGGTTTTAAAAACACAATGAAACAGACATTAGCATCTGCTAGCAGTGTTGTAAAGGTAAAGAAGGTGAAACACAGCCAGAAATATCCATCACATGTTCAGCTAAAGTTAAGGCAACAGTCTGATTTATTCGTCTGTCCTGAATCAGACATTGCCTTTAGTCTGGTTTTGCGTAAGCTAGTTTTGTAAGTCTTAAAAGAATAGTTTGACATCTTATTCGCTTTCTTGCCAAGAGTTAGACGAGAAAATACCACTCTCATGCCAGCACAGTTAATATTAAGCTACAGCCAGCTGTTTAGCATAGCTTAACAGAAAGACTGGAAAAAGGGGAAATCAGCTAGCTATATAAAACTAACAAAATCAATATATCAGTTATTTAGTCTGTTAAAAAAAAACATTAAAACAATGACAGCTTTGTTGTTTTACAGTTATGTGTTGGACTATTTTGTGGCTGGAACTAATTGAACAGTGTAAAATCAAATTAACTTCACATTACAACAAACATGCATCAACATCTGCAAGTTGAAATTGGAATTCATAGTTTTAAGACAGTAACTATCCACATGTAACCCATTATTTCTCTAAACTAGGGGTGGGCAATATCACAATAATTCAAGGTATTGCAATAACGATATTTCTGATGATATGACAAGTTAGTAAATATTTGTTTTATTATTAATTTAAGATAAAAGAATTGCAACAAAATAATTCATAGTTTTACATGTCAACCAGTTTGCCTTCAAATGTTCAGTAAAAACTAAAGAAAAATTATCTCTCATTTCTTTAGTTTATAAACAACAACAGTAACTCAGAGTGAGATTCAGATTCTGTTTACAATATTAATAGTTCAACAAAATACATTTTACCACAAATTACACATTTAAACATCTCCCAAATACAAAAATGTACCCTGGGATCTAGATATATATAAATCAACAGGTGATTTCCTTCTTTTAGCAAAATTCTAAATGTTTGAGTTGTCTTTTTTTCCCACCTGGACCTTTTTGCTCTGCCATTTCTCCTCTAATCATCACGCTGTAACCTGTGACAGGCTGTTATGCTAACATAGCTATTGCACATTCAAATATAATATATGCAACAAAAAAACTACATATTATGTAGCAACGCCATAGCTTATTAAACACTACTGAGGCTGCTCCTCTTTTTGGAGCCATCGTGGAGTTAGTAATAATTCCGTTTTCAGCCATGCTTGTTGTTGCCATGGGTAACAGTATGACATCAATATGCCAACAAGTCAAAATAACGCTAGTATCAAGATATGATTTTAAAGATTATAGCAGTATTATCAAGATGATATGGCACACCCCTACTCTCAACCAATAAAATACCAATGCTTGCCCTACACGTCAAACTATGATGTGCTACAGTAGGTACCCCACTAGCATCAAATTTGGATGCTCAGTGACTGCGTGTCAATTTATGCTTGTGCCATGCATTGTGTCTTTTCAAAATAAACCTCCGTTTTCACAGGAAATGTAAAGTTTCTTAAATACACACAGTCTCTTTTTAAAATAAACTTAGACCACGGGTAAAAACATTGTTTTCAGGTTTACTTCCTTAGGTTTAGGCAACAAAAGTTAGGTGGTCAGGTTTGGAAAAAAAAACCCCACCATGGTTCGGCTTAAAGTAACTACGTTTGTTACTAATGTTATGTGAAGTCATATGACAAACGTCCCCAGTGTAGCACGCTACACATATTAGCACACTGCATTGCTAATGAAATAACTCCATTGTCTGACTTGTGGTTTCACAAAGGAAAGGCTGGAGTTTGTCTGACCCATCCACCTCCCTTCCCAAAACTGCATTGCGTCTCATACCGCTTCTGGTTGCTGCATCGGTATCTGACACCAAGGGCCACTGACCAGGTGTCAGATTGGAGTAAAACCAGACTGCCACAGGAAGAATTTATGGAAATCTGGACTAGAATGCTTCTGTATTGAGGAACGAGCAAAAAAAAACAAAACACTGATGTCAAAATTTTATTTGCCCCTTTTTATAATCAAATTAAAAGGTTCCATTAGCCGCACTCTTATCTTTTATTTGAATGAATTAATGTTTGTTTTACTGGCTGTTCACAGAGGCAACACTTCACTGGTCCTCTCCAGCGTGTGATATAACATTAAATTTGATGTGAAGCTAATTTGGTTTTGTATTGTGTAATTAGTATAAATTGTAGAAAAGGCCGAGCACAGCAAACGACAGACATCCCACCTGAGATACTCTGTGTTTGACATTTTAATAAGAAAGAAGATGAGTTAATGTTGTAATTGTTCTGCTCGGCTTCAGCAGACAGAGCAGCACTGCAGGAACCTATCTCTGTCTCGCTTTCTTCCACTCAGTAGATTAGTCACAGTCCACAGCACTAATCAATAGCGCTCAGTTACAGTTAAATTATGTCGGCCTTGTGTCGGTGATCAGCGCTGCTGCGTCAAGGTTGGGCCAAATGTCATTACGGCTGACTACAGTCGCTGTCAAAGAGGGATGTGTTTTACCTTCACTGAATGAATTTTAATAAGCCTCAGTCATGTTTCTGGTTTACTACCTGACACCTCATAAAGATATACAGAGACCTGAAATATTCTGCAGTGTTTGACCAATAGACAAAAATTGAAAGAAGATTAGGATTTGGGACAGAGACATGTTAACTAGAAAAAATCTGAAGATTTATACTCGGATCCTTTGCTGAACTTTTAGAAAAAAGTCCAAAGCTGAATTCAAAGCAAATGTGAGCAGTTCAGGTTTTTAGCACTGGTTTAAAAATAGTAGTTGTCAAACCAAATCTGAGACCTGTTTCATTTTTGTCCCAGAAACGTGCAGCATCGTGGGCAAAGGGAGTTTCAGCTGTCAGGAGCAGTTAGTTTTCAAGAAACCGTTCCACATTTTTGTTGTAAAACAATCCCAAGATATTAGAATAGAGCTCATCCAACAGTCTTTATAGCCTAATTTAGACCATATAACAGCCATGATAACGTGTTCAAGTCCACATTAAACAATGAGTGATTTGTGAGCGCCCTCTGCTGGTCCTTTGGGTTTTTGCTCCATGTGTACCACAGATCACACTGATAATAAGAACAGACATGCATCTGAAAAGGAGCATTTAAAAAGCCTGGGGAAAAAGAAGTAATCTTGTAAATGCTGACTGTTGTTTCCTTGTGAATTGACCTCTGACCTCTCCTTCATGTTCTTGTCTGTATTCTCCAGGAGACGACCTGATGCGCTGCGTGGATCTGTACAACCAAACCCAGTGCAAGTGGTTTGAAGAAATGGTCACCACCAGCATGGTAAGATCTTCCCTTTGGAGAGAATTAATCTGTTTAGCCTCAACAAACACACTTGAACACAACATTGTTTGAGACCTCAGCTTGTAAAATAGTTATTTTTTGTGGATTTTTATTAGTGGACGATTTTGAAAGGACATTTTATACAGAGTTACCCCTATCAAATCCCATATAAGTGTATTTGGACTTTTGTTATTAGAGTATTGCAACATAAAGAGATTCAACAGTGAATTGACCCCAAAAATAAGTCACCCATTTCTTTGTCTGTGAATGACTTAATGTAAGAAAGGATAAACACTTGCTCATAAATATCCAATATAACATAAAATATTTAATGTAATAACAGTGTTTTATGATAATTTCCGTACTTCATCACCTTCATCAAATATGCAGCTCAATTTGTGTAAAAGGAAACTTTAATACTTTTCTCTGAAAGGGGATTTTACATGGTGAAAGGAAACAAGAGAATATTTGAAGGGACAGTTCACCCCCAAATCAAAAACATATATTTTCCCTCTTACCTGTAGTGCTGTTTATCAGTCTAGGTTGTTTTGATGTGAGTTGCAGATTGATGGAGATATCAGCCGTAGAGATGTCTGCCTTCTCTCAAATATAATGGAACTAGATGGCACTCAGCTTGTGGTGCTCAAAGTGCCACAAGTTGGCAAAAAAAGGTTGATTTTGCAATGATGATTATTATTATCATTACTAGCAGTAGTAGCAGCAAGACTAAAGATATGGCAGTTGAGTCAAACAAAGAGGAGGAATAGCAAATGTCAACAAAACAAAAGGGTTAACAACTTCTCTCAGCTACTGGCAATGAACTGTTGTCTTTCTTCCACTTCAGGAGCTGGAGAAACTGGAGGTTGAACGGATTGAGTGGATTCAGCAGCATTTACGCCAGTACACGACTCTGCGGCATGAAACGGACATGTTCAATCAGAGTGTGAGCTCCTTTTTCCAGATTTTTCTCTGTGCATGTACTGAAGATAGGAGCTTAAGTTGATATCAAACTGATGTGCTATATATGAGTATTGAATACCCTTTAGAAACAGCCCTTTAAACGTGCTTGATTTTCTTTTAGATTGGAGATTATTTGCATTTTGAATCAGTTCAACAGCAAACATCTGAGCAAGCCATTATTAGATGTGCCAGTGACTGCAACTGGTTTTGACATGATTTGCGTGCCACTTTGTGTAACTGCTGTGACACAGCGTGCCCTACAGTCAGTCTTTCCCCCTGCCAGCCTTTCATCCAACACACTGACGCTGTCATCACTGTGTGCCCCAGAGAGCCCACCCAGACGCTCTGCTTATTTAGGAGGGGAAGAGTAAACCCTGTAAATCTAATGGGACGTAGTCTGCCAGCACTGTGAAAATAACAAGGGTGCTTCTCTGTGTGAGGCTGATGAGACAAACTTCTAAGAGATGATATACACACACTAGAGATCAACCTCTTGTGATGATTTGTAAGCAGAGTTTACATGTTAAGTGTTCTCTTTTGTATAATACTCACTGACTTACATTGATGTAAAAAAAAAAAAAATGGAACAATTCTTTAATGTTTTACCCTGAATTTAGCTCATCAGGATAGAAAGTTATTTAATCTCAGATTACTGATTACTGACTGTAAGTAATTACAGGCATTTTTGTACCTTTAAGCCCTTTGTAGGGAGATTTAAAATGCCATCGAGGGCAAATACCCATCTAAAGTTATGCTAACAGACAACAGCTACCTTTATTCCATTTTAGTAGTGAATGTGAAAACCTCTATAACAGTGATTTAGTAATTACTGTAGTACAAAAAAGCATTCTAGCATATTCTAAAAGCATCTCTACACTTTGAATAGAAACAATAAGGTTTAATTCTTTGGTACATAAAAATGTGTTAGTAAAGTGTTCACAGGTGCAAAGTACAGTATAGCAAAAGGTTCTTGATTTTACAGAAAGTAGACATAAAACTGCTCTCATCTGTAGCCTAATGTTGGTTTGTTTCAGCTGTCTCTATTTTATCTTAGCTAGCCAGTTAGCTTAGCAAGCTAAGAACAGCTAGTCTGGCTCTGTCCAAAGGTAACAAAATCAGCCTACCAGCTCTTCACTAATAAACATGTTACAACTCATTTGCTCAATTGCTGCACCCACATCCTATGATATCAGCCCATTAAATGGCCATTATCTGTTTGGTTTGTTTTTTTTAGCCATATACAGTACATATGGATTAGAAGAGGCCTGCTGCACCCATTAGGTTCAAAGGCTGTTATCAGCCCATTAAATGGCCGTTTGCATATCCAACATTGTGAACTGGTCACAGTTTTTTAGGCTTCTTTTTAACTTATGTTAGGTATAGGTATAAAAACTAGTGAAAACAATTGTTCATTGTAAAAATAAGTGAATATTGACTTTTGGTTTCACTTAACATGCGAATCCCACTTTCCTGAGTAAAATTCCTGCTTTCTTTGTTTGTTTGTTTGCTTTGTTTTTTATCCATCTACCACCCCTTCCTCTCGCACAACATGTACGTTCTCACTTTTTATTTTATATAGCCCGACTTCCCCCTTTTCTCCCATAATTATTATGACAGCCACTAGAAGTTGCCACCTAACACTAAATGGCTATTTCATGGCTTGACAATGACTGTCTGAGTCTAAAACTGTAGTAGGTGTGACAGGCCCCTTCTGAGCAATCTGTAAGATGCTATAACTACTGATAATGGCCATTTAATGGCCTGATAACAGCTGGATTGGCTGGTTCAATTCAAGTTAAAACACAATAATTCCCCTTTTTCATCTCTTTGTGCTGAGCTAAGCTAACTAGTTGCTGCTTGTAACTTCATATTTAGTAGACAGATATGAGAGTGGTATCCAGTAGTGGACTGTAACTAAGTACAATTACTCAAGCACAACAGTTGTACTTTAGTTAAGAATGTTCAGTTTCATGCTACTTTATACTTCTACTCCACTTCCTCCAGAAGCAAATGTTGTCATTTTTTACTGCACTACATTTTATAACTTTAGTTACTTAACAGATTAATAAACGTATGAATGCATAATAATTATAATCCAGTCATATGGTTCTGAAATGAGGCTTTTAGTGTTGGTTCCCTAAGGTTTATTTTGATGTTAGTACTAAATAGCTCTCTGCCATAAAGTGAAAATGTGTACAGCTATTTTCCAAAATGTCAAAATAATAATTTAAGTCATTAATACCAAATTTTGTGCCAGGTAGTTGTTGAGAACTCAAACTTTGGACAACAATCTTGGACAGACAAGCACCTTACTCTTGTACAGTGTATCTGAGGTAGTAACAATGAACCAGGCGAACAGACGCAGACATTTTGTGGTGTTATGTAACTTTTAATATGTCTGTAGACGGTGGAGCCGGTCGACCAGCTGCTGCAGAACGTGGATCCAGCCAAAGACAGAGAGCTGTGGGTGAAAGAGCACAACACTGGCGAGGTTCGGCCGGTGGACATGGACATATAGACTATCCTGACCTGGGATCAGCCATTCTGTCTTCAGTATTACAACACATCCACAGAGTCCCAGAACCCTTCTGATAACACTGATCCAAGGACAGTGCATGTTCAGACTGCTGAGTTCTGCTCATCCTCTCTCTGACTGGAATAACAAGAGGAAAGGTTCATACTTAATGCAGTCAGGAAACGGTAACAGATCAAAGTACCAGCATGTTCCTTCTAAATTTTAACCCTCTCATAACCAACATTAGCTTATTGAATGCCATTTAACATATTCTGCTGTTTACCTGTTGTAAAGTTGACACTATTAGAAAAAAATTATATGTATTTTGAATCGTTTAGTTTAGCTTCAATCGACACTTTTCACAGTTTGAGTGAACCAAACAAAAAAAAAAAGTCTGATTATTGATATTACCTTTATTTTAGATACGGATATTGGAGCATATTGAGATCCTAGACTGAATATGATATATTTTCATATTTTGCTGGTTCATTTTTGGTGGAAATGCATGTTTTGAATATCTTGCTTTTTCTGTATATGGAGAGCTGCACAATTTGTGGAACCATGATGGTTGTTTTTGGTGTAGTTCATTGAATTTACACAAGGTATTCTGCATCTTGTAGTGACAGAATCTAGGAGATTTCTCAAAACACGAAAAACAGAATTGACGTGTACAACGTTAATATCCAGTAACCTCAATTGTTAAAAGAAAAACTACACACACACACACACAGTGTTTAGGAATGTGATTTTGATTATGCTCGCCACAACTCAAAACAAGTGGTGGATCAGATTTAGGCCAGGGTCTATTTTGGATCAGTCCGGAGGAAAAAGGTGGTCCAAGTCACGCTGAAACACCTTTTAGTGCCTAACGGTTATATACCTGGAATGTCCTTGACATATTCTACTCTACTGCATCAGTGTACATTTGTACATACAGGCTAGATGTATTTTGCTGTCAGATGTTTAACAGGCCCAAATGAGCTTTGAGGCCGATGAGGTGTTTGTACTGTACAATGTTGTTTGTTTTATTTTTGGTAAATGTACAGAGAATATCTTTACAACGGTGGTTGAAAGCAGAAAGCAAAATTCAACAAATTAAACGCTCCAAAAGAGAAGATAAGGTAGTGAATTTGTGACATGGCCAGGGCGTTATGGATCGATCCAGTCATCCCAGCTGCACAATTTAAACATTTTATCAGCGACTGCATGAACAGTATGTGTCTATGTTTACATGTGTGTGTCTGTCTTTGTCTTAACATTTCTGTTGTGGTCTATCTGCTCTGGATTTATTTGGATTATTACCTTTCTGTGGCCGTTCTTCTTAAATTTCTCAAAAGCACGAAGCCGATCAGATAACAGAAATCATAATCCAAGTCCAGCTGCCGAGCACAAGAAAAGAACTGCTAATAAAAGAAAATAAACAAATGCTTACCTGCCTTATCATCAACTTTGATAATGCGTAAAGTGCATTACATTATTTTTGTGTTAAATGACGAAAAGTCATCTGTATTTCAGACTTTGCGTTTAACCCAAGAGGTTTCACGCGCAGGTTTAAATAGCATATCTGTTGTAGAGGTTTTATCAGTGTGTCAATGTTGTGCACTAAATGTAACAAGTTATTATGTTCCAACTAAATGTTCGACAGTTTCATGATGACGTAACGGTTGAGTTTACTGCCCTTCTGTGATTAACATTTTCATAACGTGCATTAAATCCGATGTTCCCGATGTTTTACGAATGTTTGATCATAGGTGACCTCTGTCCAGACGGTGTACTGTGGAATGCAGTGTCCAAAATAAATCTCCTCTTTGAAAATTTAATATCACGGTGTGTTATGTAACTATTGGGAAGTAATATTTTTATGGTTTTCAATACACACACACACACACACACACACACACACACACACACACACACACACATACACACTACATCTGCCTTCCCAGCTGAAACTTTGATCTTTATTTCAAAGGCTGACCAAATGCCACTGGATCCAGTCCAGTAAAGATTGGAAGGGACAGCAGGACAGGTGGATGGACACTAGTACAGTGTGTGTTCTGAACAGGTTTCAGGACAACATGAACCTTCCATTCGGCAAAGCACCATTTTTCTGATGAAGAAGCTTGACTCTGGGGGCTCAGATTTCATACTGATTCTTTTGATGTAACTATTTATATAACTACCTAGAAAAGTGCACTCAGTAGAGTGCATATCTTCATCAAGCGGCCGCCCATCCTGATCGCACTTTTTTCACCAACAGGCACTGTATGTGAAATATATATACAATATAACTACTGTACGTAAAAGGATGTAGTTTAAATAACTGAAACACAGCCACAAATCTTTGATTCATGTGATCCATTTGATGATTTGATCCGTTCAAAAGTGGACTTTTAACAATATTAACTTTGTCCATAGGCTACAGAACAACAAAACAATTAATGATAACAATAAACACCTATAAAAGGCCAAAAAAGAAACCATTTAACTACTTAAGCCTACGTATTTGCTTAGGGTAGGCTAAAGGGAAATATCAAGGTAAAATGACCAAATAAACAAAATCATGCAGGTAAAATGCTTCCAGTTTGGTACGGTGCCATGCAGCACACAGAACAAGCAGCTGGAACAGCTGCACCCAGTTGAATTGTCCCTCCAGCCTCCCTTTCTGTCAAGATTGCAGACCAAATGTTTTTATGGGTGTCAGTTTTTTTCGGCACGACGAAGGCCAAAATGTGACCAACAGATGGTCAGGCTTGTCATTTTCAGCCAAGCCAGTATCTGTAAAACTTGCACCCCCCAACAACTGGTCAAGGGCTCATCGAGATCACGGGGGTGGTGTAGTGTAGTTCAAGCGAGACATCACCATAGGACACGACAAAGACATTTGAACGAAACAAAGTGGTAAGAGAGACTGTCTGTCCGCATGTCCTGATGCATTTAATGACCATCACTGGCTACAACGCTGCCTCCGTTAAATAAGTACATTATTACAACCTCCTCCAGTGTCACTATGTTGGTGACATAAGACTTTCAACTACCATCTAGTACTATCTAGTGTATGTATCTATGCTATGAAAGGTTGCATGGAAGTATGTGGGCAGTGACATTTACTTTTGAAATGAGCGCATCTATTTTTGTATGTAAATAAAGTATAAATGGAGAATGAGGAGTCAGCAGTCAGTGACACAGGTTTTGGAGCAATTCTGAATATATTAGGCTGATTGATCCAGTAGTATGCCAGATAAACTGCGTACATAGCAATACATACACTCACGCGGAGATAAATTCATTGCAATGAAAAATTACAATACCATCCCACCACCCAAATAATTTCCATATTATCCATTTAAAGTCAGCTTTGCACATGTTTAATGAGGGAGGGCATACACACAAAGCATTAGGAAACTCCGCAGGGTACCATTAAGTAAAAATAGTGATTTCAAAATGTATTACATAATCAAAGTAAGCACAGTTTTCTGCTGTCCTTGTCACTGATGACATCGATGTGGTACAAGTGTGGTGTTTATATTTCCTATGTTTCCATGGACAACATTTCCCTTTCTTTTATTCCAACATATCAGATTCAAACTAGCTGGCACACATGGAGGGAGACTTGGGACATGGGAAGAGAATGAGAATAAAAACAAGTAAACAAAACATCGTCGTACATTGTCACATATTAAAGCTACAATACGCCAGCAGCTAGAGAAAACACATTTATTGTTGTGTTATATTACATGGAAGGTTATCCACGATTCCAGTATTACTGTAACTATTATTTTATGACACATCAAAATTCCATTACTTTTCCAAAACTTTAAGGGATTTTACTAATTCCATGACTTCCCCATACCTGGAAAATGAGATTGTGAAATTTAAAGACTTTTCCAGATTTTCCATGACCGTGGGAACCATGGTCTTAACATATTCCATGCATTAACTACTTAAAGTCAGAGTATTTTGTCTAACCTTTTGCGTTAATTTAACCGTTATCATTTATAGCTTGCGTAACTATGTTTATAACTAAGCATAAATGCTATCCAGCAGTGCATTCTTCACTGTGCCAAGCTCACATTATCCTTACTAGACACCTGAGTAAGGAGGTTGTCTCAACTGACCTTCAGCTGCTAATTGGATTGGCTAATACGGGCGGATTGTTAACCTGAGCCTAATTCCTCTCATAAGGAGCTCTCGTCCTGACTTTCTTGCTATCAACCTAATGAATGAATCCAAGTGTGAACAAACACTGCTGCTCTGTTGCCAGACATGAGAGAGTAAACTTGTCATCAAGGAAAAGCTGTGTGTAAACACAGAGGGGGGGCAGGGGGAGCCAAGAGACATGTTGAATTCTGCTGACAGCAATATCTCCAGCTGTACAGACACAACCGCTAACGAGGCTAGCGAGCATGCTAGAGAGTAAAAAGGGAGAGTGCGGATGTAATAACTATGCACAAGGCCCTTTCAACTCCTGCATAAGCGACACATTCTCACTCCGACCTCCTCACATATCAACGTTTGGTCAAGGACTGTCCATGTCGAGATATGACATGCAAGGTACCCTGGGTGCGTTGGCTGCGAATTGACGTTTTTTTTTCATTCAACAACAAACGCACGTGGTTACATTTAGCCAACAAATGCATGTGGTTGGGTTTATGGAAAAAAGAAAAGGGTTTGGCTTTACAATCTTACAGGAAGAGAACACCGGCCTCCTGGGTGAAAGTCTGTGGTTGTTGGACCCATCCACCACCCATCCCATCCACCCCACTCTGACTTTTCACCCCCCTATAACTTCCATCATTGTCCTGCCGCATTTCCCCCTGATGCAGCCAGCCGCCGTTACAATTGCGCATCATGCCAAGGGACGGCTTTTTTAGTTGGTGTCTGATGCCTGAAATCACTGCCCGCTTGCTAAAATTTGACAACTTTGGAGTGAGACCGGGTTGGCGTACGAGATGTCAGCAGCAATAAAATCTGAATACGCTGGAGACGTATTGTAGACACAGGTGTGAATGGCGATGTGTCTTGGCTGTTACCTTGTGGTCAGATCACCAAAACGTATGATAATACAAGGGCTGCGTTCAGCTGTGACAAAACATAGCAAAACATTTATTTAAAAGGAAACGGTGGTGCGTTGAACAATCTGTTGTCCTACACTGCCTTTAATATGGTAGGGTTTCATTCAGTTCAATTCACAACGGCTTTATTTATGTATATATATTCATTTATATACACATGGCTGCTGATTAAGTAACACCACTGACACACCCACCAGACAAGAGAGAAATGTATACCTTCCTCAAAGCCAGTTGTATACCGCCTCACGAGAACATGTTGCTCAGCCTAAAAACTACAACCTGAAAAGTACAACCTTAAAGATTGATCATTCCCCTGGTATAAACAGGCTCACACAGGCTAAAACAAAAACAGACGTACTGCACTGGAATGGACATTTCATAGGAGGACATGCATACCGTAGCATTGTTGTTGGGGAGGCCAGTATTTTAACTTATGTTTTCTTAATCTCTGATGAGATATCATGCCCATTACATGATTTAACACAGTATATATAGGACATACTGTTCCTTTAATTGTTCTCTGGGTACAAAGACAAAAATACAACACTGGCTGGTTGCTATGACCAAAAAATTAACAAAATAGAAAAAGAGAGAGGTGTAGATCAAGTGGTCAAGACCCAGATCATGTTAGAATGTAAACAGAAAAATAAAACAGTCTTAAGATGACATGAGGGGGCTTTCTTCTGTCCCCCTTTGCTGCCAGTATCTTATTGCTTCTTCTCTTTGAGCTTGTCTTTAATTTTCTGAGGTTCGTCGTATTGTATCAATCGCAGGATGTCCTTGTTGTCCATCACACCCTGGATGAATTCTCCTTCTGAGATTTTATCTGGCAAGGGATCAAACACGGCACAATTAGAGCAGCATAAAGACACGTGGCTGCTTGTGAAAGATCAGAAAAGCCTGATAAAGAAGATAAAGAGAGCGAATGAACTGTGAGTTACCGTTGTCCTTCTTCCCAAAGAATTCCCAGATTTTTTCCGCCCTCTTCTCTGGGGTGTTTTCATCCTCGGGGAGGTGCTTCTGGTCATCAACAGGAATCATGTTGAATATTGACTGCAGGAGATTAATTTTTGAATGTCTTTACAGTGCATGCTTAATTACATCATAAACAACACAAAGTAACATTTTAAAGAATATAAAGCATTTACTGGTTCCAGCTTCATGACTTGCTACTTTTCTTTGTATAACTTTATATTGAGTATACTGAGGTTGAGCTCATTGTCTGACTAAAGGAGCACTCTAAAAATTGGGAGATTATGGTGGCAATTTACACCATTACACTTTTATTAAAGAAAATAATTGTGTAGTCGAGCCTGGTTATTATTCTGCTTGTTAGAATTTAAAATCATGTAACCAAGCCTGCAGCATTATGAACTCATTAATCATTTACTTACAACCCCTTTTGTTTCCATTACACATCTTTTTGAGGGATTACAGGTGTAAATAGCAATACATCAATTGATAAATTATCTGCCAAGCAGAAAATAAATAAATTAAACCCAATTATGAAACAATGCACCATCTTGTTTTCAATGTTTATCCATGTTAAAGGCTTTTGGAAAAAGCCCAAGATGAAGTCAAACGTTATTAATTATTGCAAGATTGAAAAAATATAGTATAGAAGAAGGAATAAGTACCCTAACAATCTCTAGGATTTCACTTTTGCTGATGGTTCCATTCCCGTCCACGTCGTATAAAGCGAAGGCCCACTCCAGCTTCTGTAGAGTCTTTCCCCCAGATGTCAGGTGCAGAGCAACAATGTACTCCTTAAAGTCCAACGTGCCGTCCGCATTGGTGTCGAAACTCCTGAACACGTGCCGTGCGTACTCTGTGGGGTCTGCGTTTGGGAAGAAGCTGGCGTAGATGCCTTCAAACTGCTGCTTGGTGATCTTCCCGCTGGGACATTCCTTCAGGAAGGACTGGTACCAGGTGCAGAGCTCGGCCTCTGAGTATTTCGTGTTGGATTTCAGGTCCTCCAGGAGCTCCTTCGACAAAGCGCTGCTCTTAGTATTTCCCATCCTGCAAACTGACTCTCACAAAGGTGACACGTCTTCTTCTTCCTTTGTCCTCTTGCTTTTCCTGTGTTTGAGGTTAAAACTTCTGCGGCGCTTGTTCGAGTCACTCTGCCTCGTACTCACCCTGGCGGCCCTCAAGGTGCCAAACGGGATTACTGTCATCACTACCTAAATCTAGACAGCTGTCTTGAAGATTAAGGGGGATAACCACGTCACAGCACTATGACACCTTTTTGAAGACACAGTTAAATACTGTAGGTATAAGCAGTGGATTAAACACAACAGGTGGCTAACACTTTAAAGGTCAACATCTGGGAGACCTCCTATCCCTTTTGCAGCGTTATTGCATAAACGGCAATCCCATCTGCCATCCCTGGGCTAAATAACTTTCTGTAATATTGAGTTACATTGGACCACCTATAATTTGACACTATCAAGCCTTTATACAGTACATTCCTCCACTTCACATAGATTCGCCTTTAATTTAGCTGCCATTTTACAGTATATTTTTATTTAAATTTAAAGGTATAATACGCAGGATTGTTGGTTACTGTTTGTAAAAATGCTCGCCAGCAGAAGTTAAAGTAAAAGCCAAACCAGATTCACTCTTGTTTGATGTCTCACCTCGCTACATTTGTTTGTTTTTTTCAGCACTGTGTCTCATGAATTAACAGTCTAATGTTAATACTGTCTAATACAGTAGACTACATAAAAATCTATATCATATTGCTCAAACTACGACCCTATTAAACAACTGCAGCTTTAACAATCTCCAAAGAGCACTGACCAACTGCTGTTTCAAACATGTTTTAAACACAGGCTAAATTAATTCATTTTTTTCCAAAGGGACAGACCAGTGATAACTTACTTGGGCTACTAGGCTTTATTGACAATATTAAGCCTTTTTACGCTTATCATGATTATGTATGTTTGTGAGTATTTGAAGTTATCATTGGTTATCTCAGCTTTTCACCGCACACCATGGGTCTTGGTCTAGATCCAGCAGACTGACAGTGAAGGTTTTGTTGAAAACAAGGCAGAGACATCAACAGCGCTAACAGGGCGGTGAGGGATTCAGACGAGGCCGGACAGACACTGGGGGTCGTGGTGAAGCCTCTTTGTGGTGTGGGCTGCTCCTCCACAATGAATGGGATGAGATTATCTGTGTCTCCAGTGTAATAGTCTCAGGCCAGATTACAAGACCATCTGCTGCAGTGGTTCCAACACCACACCACAGTGAGTGAAGGTAATTTATAAATTGGGATAAGTGGGATGTGCTGTGTAATGGTAATGTCAGTATAAGCTAAGAGAAAAGCTAGAAAACAGATGTGTTCCATGTCCTAATAATCCTAAAATCCTCCACTGTTGGTGATATTTTTTGATGCACCTAATGTCTGATTGATGCACGTTGTAGTGATCTCAAATGTACTCAAAACAAAGGTAAGAGAAAATAAGTGAAAAATATGCATGGCATGAAAGAGATACTGACGATAAGTAGGGACCAACTGCTTTTCTAAACTGGTGAATGGATATAGTCCTCTTTTTTTTCTAAATTGGAAGCATCTATCTGAAACTCGGCATAGCTACCTTTGCAAAATCAGATTAGGAATCCCAAAATCATTCTTTAGCCTTTCAAATGTCATTATGTACTTTTACATAATCACATAACATTTAGGTTCTGCAATAAAATGCACAGAATGTCGAGCATCCCTGCCTTGGGAGGAAATCACATCTGTCAGTTAAACTTTGATATTACGGTTTATACTCAGAACGAGTTTCCCTTTAGCAGGTATTTATTATGTAAAAAAGGGATAATCTGGAAAATGTTGACTGTACAAGAGGCTTACTGCTTCATCAAGTGTGATGCTGGACTTATTTTTCCTGTGTAGTGTTTACATTTTTATTACATGGCAGCTAATGTTCTCAATAATCTCTTTGTGTTCAGGGGAATTACTCAGTGAGATGCTGGCTAGGACTCAAAGTACTGCTCTCAAGTTTAAAGACAATTTTACCTGACTCAACATGAATAACAAATCAACATTTATTGATGCAAATACTTAGCTTGCAAAGAGATCTAAGACTCTAAAGGCTTTTCAACATGTTCCCACACATCAGACCTTCATACCCATTTGTGAATTTCTTGAAGAAAATTCTTCACCCACAAGATGACGAAATCAGTTACTCACTGCATGAGACCTTGGATTTGTGAAGAAGGATTCGTCACTTGAAGCCCCATGGCCCAAAAAGACTTCTTCCCACTGAGTTACATTGTGAAAGAGACATCTGTAAATCAGTGAATACATTTTTTTTGAGCGGCACAAAACCCCCGGAAATTGCATGTTTCACGATCAGGATTTGATTCATTCACTCTAATAACTTTTCAAAAGTCTAGATCATTTTATAACCATTCAAGTTACTGGAGGGCTAAACCGGATGTAGGCCATTCAGCCAGTGGAAAAGGACACTCTGTGGCACTCAGTCGTTCTAAGTCTCTAGTGCACCAGCTCTATGGGCCGCACAATGCAGAAGCAGTGCCGATCATCTGGGTAATTTTATACACAGCAGTTGAGCCATTTTGGTTCATGTGCCACTGAGCAGCACCTCATAAAAAGGAAAGAGACCCTGTCACCAATGCTGTATCCAGTTTCCTCTAATACACTGATGTCTGAAGCGATAGTGTGGATGGGGAAGACCCGTAAACACTGACCAGACAGAGCAGACGGGGCTTTCTGGGTGAGGTCTTAAAAAGACAGGTGCTAAAACAGAGCGATTCAGACAGAGACAGAACACCAAGTTGCAGCCTCCAAGGCTGAGAAATGACGCAAATGCCGAAGTGCCAAAAACTGCAGTTCATCAAGGTCCACTTGAGGCTGGCTCTAAAACAGAGTCAATCCCCACAGAGCCCATGTAAAAATGCCCGACATTACAGCAGAAATAAACATGTTAATTGCCTGGTACAAAAACAGGTTTGGTCTTAATAGCTAATTTCAATATTCATGACAACTGTTCAGGGAGGGATTTTTAAGTAGCTCACCCGTACATTTTATTAAGGCTCAGAGTTACGTATTACATTTTACAGAAGAAAATAGAAAAGGGGTTTTGATAAAAATACTCTGATGCTGATTTTTTGCCATTTATTTGGCATATAACATGAGATAAATGATCAAATTACACAGGATGGAAACTGGGGAAATGTATTTTCAATTTCTCTGGGTGGGTAAATACTGTATTTAGACCTTTCCACAAGGGCAAGTCAACATGAAGATGAGTTTATAGGTGGAGTTGCAACTATACACTTTTACTGATTAATTGGTGTGCATGCAGCTTATTAAAACCACATGGCCATCATTCGGAGCATGTGTATATTCAAAGCAATATACTGCATATTTGCTTTATGCTTGTTCCTTTTAGTGAAGAAATGTTATTTAGTTGTAGTTCTCTACTTATCTAACCAGTCAGAGCATTGCATATCACCAAAGAAGCAATAAATGTCTGTTTTCAGTGAAAAGATGAAGCACACTGTGATGTTACTAATAGTTTCTATTCTAATATTGTTTCTTTATACTATAGACCACACTCAGTTTTGGTGATCATTTACAGAGGGAGAAATACTTGACTGTAAACCAAATTTAAGGGACTGTCCTAAGGCCTGTTGTGTATTTTGACCTCACACAGACACAGTTTCTTTCTTTCTTTTTGTTTCAAAGATATTTTTTGGGGCTTTTTTAGCGTCAGTGTGCAGGACAGAGAAGCATGAAGGGGGGAGAGAGAAAGGGAGTGACATGCAGCAAAGGGCCACAGGCCAGAGTCAAACCCGGGCCGCTGCGGCAACAGCCCTGTACATGGGGCGCCTGCTCTACCACTAAGCCACCAGTGGTCCGACACAGACACAGTTTCTAATGTTGGTGCTGGTTTGACTGCATGAATAGTCTCTAAAGAGTTTGTGCACAAGGTAAGATAGACTCAGCACAGATGAAATTTTACATAATGCTAAATGTCTGTGCTTTGAAAACTCACCAGGGACACCAATTTGTTCCCAAGCAACCCGTCTTAAACTACAGAGCAGCTCTGTGTCACATACTGTACAAGGAGGAACATTCTTGGAAATGTGTCACCGGACTGAGCAAACATGGCCTTCATTGGTTAGTTTTTAACCATCATAAAAAAGGCCGACCTAACAATATAATAATCAGTTTAAGTGTACACGTGGTTCAGCAGTCAAGAAACTCTTAGTAAAATGTAGAATTTATAAGCTTTGTATAAGGGTGCTTAAATTACCAATTTAAACCTTTACCGATTTCACACATCAAGGGCTGATCCTTGTTAGGGCCATGAACAGGTAAACTACTCTGACTTTTCATCTGACCAAACATTTGTCTACCACTATAGTTTATGAACAAATACACACAAAACATTAGCCTTTGCTTTACTTTGTGTTTAGTGCAACTTTGCAAATATTAGCATGCTAACACTGGTACTGACTAACTAACTAACTGATGGTAAACATGGTAATTATTATACCAGCTTAACATCAGCATTTTAGCACTGCCATTGTGAGGATGTTAGCATGCTAATGACACCGTCTCTTGGCCTGCCCACTTTATCTTGCCAATCAACAGGCTGGTGGTACTGCATTAATGCCTCATAGTGTCACCAGACCGTTTCTCTGCTCATTTACCCATGTTTTAATCCCAGACAACACCATCTGATGTTGGCAAGACTTGAAAAAGGTATGCAACTCACATCATTTCAGCTTTTAAAATGGCACTAATTTGCCTGCACTAAACAGCTGAAACCAAAGGTGACACTGAAAGTCTGAGCTGCAGAATTCAATGACAAAATGAATGGAGTGATGGAAAATTGTCTAGAGTTAAGGCAGCAGATGTTTTCTCCCTACATCTGTCATCTCCTTCACATACTTCTGTAAGTTATTTGTCTTCATTTGTGCTACGTTTTCCCATATCAGCAGGCTATTAGACATGAGGAGATTTGTCCTGCATGCACACACATTGGATGGATGGATTTTCATATGAGACTGTACACATTATGTCACAGGTCAGAGACTGTAAAACGGGCACTTGATCTTACTTGATCTTACTTTGAGTTACGCTTTGACATGGCATGCAGGAAAATCAGGGAACTGTAAACTTGCACTGGATTATAATCTAAGCTCATAGTAATCTTTTTTTGTTATTAATATGCTCAAAGGAAGTCTGGGATATAATTTGCCATGTGTAATGGATAATATTGCAGGAAAAGATTTGTAGGAGGGGAGGAGCGAGGATAGGGTTGGACGAGCAGCAGAGAGTTAAAGAGTTCAAATGAAGCCGAGAAAAGCAAAGACTGCCATGGGTTTCTATTGTTTCTGTGGAAGTGGAGAGAATGAATCCTTTAATCAAGGTGGTGCTGCATCATTAGAGCCGGCGGAGGGATGTACAAAATTCTCTCCAAAGGAGCCCCAACGAGATTATGAAGATTTGATATATCTGCTGGGAGGCGAAACACGGTGGCTACATATCGAAAGCCAGGATTAGTTGCCTTTTCATTTCATTTCCTCTGGCCTGGCCTCGACCATGAGGCTAGAGCGCGGACGGCGGGCTTCTCTGGCGCTCACCCTCAACTTTGTGGCGTTTGCTTTTGCCTTATCAGCAGTGACCACCAGCTACTGGTGCGAGGGGACCAGGAAGGTGGCCAAACCCTTCTGCACAGGACCCCCGGTGAAGGTGAAGCAGTGGTTCTGCATCCGCTTCAACAACTCCAACATCAACGACAGCCGGTTGGTCCAGTACATCTTTGAAACCGGAGAGGAGAAGTTTCTTTTAAGGAAGTTCCACACAGGAATATTTTTCTCCTGTGAGCAGGCCGCTGACATGAACGGTAAGCCTTCAACTTCAGCTAGGTGTTCGAAAGCAGGAAGTGATGGTTGAGGAAGCAAAAATCTGACTCCTTTGTCAATCTCAAGGTTCCAAATCTCAACATCATTATTACCAAGACCATCTATTCATTGGTGAATACACTGGATGTGTTTTATTTACAGTAATTGTAACACAACTTTATTTACATCCACATGTGTAGATGTAGCAGAGTACTTTTACTGTGACAAAATTAAAGATATTTACACCATAAATTGATGCAGAACAGGGAAAACTGTGCATAAAAATTCACCAGAATGCAGGAAAATAAGGGTTTGATGCTGAAATTTTTCTGGCGGTGGACCCCAAACTCCCCATTTCATATGTGTCTCCCCCAATGTATAAACAAAACCTACAAATCTTTTAAAACTGTGACGTTTTCCATCATTTACAGAATTTTACTTTCTTTTTGTTGTATTTATGTGTATAAATAGAGAAACAATCATTTGTACAACCTTGAACTAACCTGTAGTAATGTTTTGAATGATCATGACTAAAAATATGTCCAATTCTATAGCAGCTTGTGTCACTTTTTGTATGGCAGCTTTATACTTTGTTAAATGTTCATAATGATAAATAAGACCATAGCTCAGTTTGTGCTGAAAAAAAAGCATACCATGCATGTGGAGTAAGGCCAGATAAAATGGTGCTAATGAATGCATAGAAAGTCTTTAAAAATAAACCAAAATTAGCCTAGAGTCCCGTTGATTTAAGGCTGCGAGATGTTGCTGCAGGTACCCATATAAATGTCCTACATATTGCATCATAGACATGAGTTATTCACACACAATCACCAAGTTTAATCAACATTAATATCAAAGCTAAATATTAATAAACAGAGCATTAAACTTACTTACCTTTCTACATTTTCTCTGTTAAACATTTAACCATGAAATCATATTGGAAGGTAAGTTTGCCTGCAGTCTGGATATTTATGAGTAGTGGAGAAAGTATTCAGATCTTTTAAGTACGTAAAAGTAGCAATACTACAGTGTGTAAACACTGTGCTACAAGCCAAAGTCCTGCATTCAACATGTGACTCAAAGTACCAAAAGTAAAAGTACTGATTGTGTGAATGGCCCATTTCAGAGATATTACTGGATTATAATTACTGATGCATTGTGTGTTAATGTTGCTGCAGTTAATGGTGGAGCTTATTTTAACTACTTAATATATTACTAGGTAACTTAACATATGACAATCAATCAGGATTTATTTGTTGTTGTGCTAACCTTAATCTGCAAAGGTAAAGCTGTCATATACAGGTTGCAAAGTTAAAAAAGTATATCATTCCAAAATGTAGTGGAGTGGAACTTTCCCATGCTGCAATATTACTCTTCATACTGAAAGTATTGCTTCAAAAGATGATAGTAGGTCGTTCTGTAAATAAAACTGCAGCAAAAACATAAATTAAACAGGTCTTGTCATAATGCTAAAGTTTACAGTAGATAAAGTTATTGTTAGCCTCTAGGAGAATCTCTACTGATCAGAAAATTACTTTACTGACTTTTCATCAGGAAAGGGCAGTGAAATTGATGATTGGAGTATTGCTTCACCCCCTCCAATGCACCTGTCATACATTCAGATGTGCAGAGGTTTTTTCATAATAATTTGGTGGATCAAAATATTTGAAATGAGCTTTTCCTAGTGGAGCCCTGCCCACTTCAAACCGATGAGGAGAGTTTTGAGGCGAAAAAGAAAACAAACAAAAATTGCTCGTGTGAAAAACACAAATTACAGTGAAACTGTCGGTGATGTGTGTGTGTGTGTGTGTGTGTGTGTGTGTGTGTGTGTGTTTCAGTTCATTGAGAAAAATATGTTTTCAGGTCCTTTAAGTTTCCCCTGAGCTGCCATCTTTCAAGTGTAATTCTGAGTAACAAATAGGAGTGAGCAGAATGTCTCTGTGAGTTTATAAGGAAGTGTAATTATTATCCAAATGCAAAAAAAGGGCAGATGCATAATTCATACTCCTCACACGTGTATTAGTAAGTCAGAACTGGGTTAAAACCACTTCTCTTTGTGTTGCATGCAAGCCATCCCATTTGGCTTCATAAGCTCTGCTAATAGTGAAGAATAAGATTGTCTATGGATTTGCATGCAACTTAACTGTTTAATATACTGACTTCTATCAATATGACTGGTATACAGTGTGCAGGTCACCTTCTCAAGAACACAATCTGATAAAGGGCTGACTATCAAATGACTTGTTTGTTTTCTGGTTTATTTTCTTTTTTTACTCATTTTCAATTCACAGCAGGTCTAGATTTCAGTATCTGAAATTACTGGAATAATGCAGAATAAATTGGATTTTTTTGTGGTTAGTACAGTAAAGTGTTGTGCCACTTTTAAAAACAACAACTCAACAGCTAAGATTTTATAAAATTAAGTCCATATATTTCAAGAAAAATATTACATAACATGCTACACTTTCCTCTCCATATTGTAAAGTCAAGTTTACAGGCCAGTAAAAAAATTTAAGTACTTTCTTTTTACAACAGCTTAATTTTACTGTAGTTTTTCTTCTGCTCACAGGTTTCGACTGTCGAGACTTCTCAGAGATTGCACCAGAGCATGAAAGAGGTAATGCTGTTAAGTTTGACATTTTATTATTTATTATTCATTCCCAAATTAGGTGAACAGCACTTCCTACTGCACCAGCTCTGGTCACAGCCTCTGAAGGACACTATCCACAGAATTCAAAATTATCAATAGACTTACGCTGCGTTCCAGGCAACCCGTAACTCGTGTTTTTATAACCTTCTACCCGTGAAAGAGCACTGGAACAGCAGTCAAACCCGTAACTTCCCACCGTGAACTCGTACCAGATCGATGTACTCCCAGTTACGATCTCTGACATCACACAGCCCTCGAAACCAATTACCTTACTCCTCTAAACAACAATGGCAGCCCTATGGATGCGGTGTTGATGCAGGTGATACATGGTGAGAAATAGACATAAAATAACCCTAATGTTAACGCATTATTGGCAGCCGCTCTAACAACTGCAGTGCAAGAATAAATCAATACAAAATACTTTTCCAAACACACAGATAACGTAGAATAAAAAGTATAATAGCATCTGTGCGCCGTTTCTCCTCCTCTATTTCACTCAAATTAGCAAGGAACTGCCACCTTTGCCGATAAAAGTGATCATAAACAAACATAAACCCCGCACAGTCCGCCATGTTGCTTTGACAGTTTGCCGTAACTTGCCTGGTGACTTAGGGGCTCAGAAACTTGCCTGGAATGCATTATTACTGTCTTTAAACTACAAATATTTAATTTATCACAGTTCTTAGTGTCCATACTCACCCAGAAACTATATGTGCAAAGTGTCTTTTCTTTCACACGCAGCAGTCACTTCTCCTCCATCCAGCACACAGTTGCTAGCTAACTAAGCTAAGTAGCCACAGCTCACCTGGTGCTCAGAGTTCATGTAGCTTAGCAAACCACTGACTGAAAATGGCGTCAAACACGCTCCTCTGGTACTTTAACAGAACTACAGACTGACACACTGATGATACTTCTAACAATATCAACATAGTAACTTTAACAGGTTTAGTGAACTTACAAACAATATCTAGCATCTCTGTGTTCACTTTCAACCAGTGAGATAGCGGTAGTAGCAGTAAGCTACGTAGTTAGTCCCATAGACTGTCTGTGGTTAGTCCCAGTGGCTACTCTTGGTGGTTATTCTCGCTGGTTCTTTTCAAAAGTAATTTGCATTCAGTTTAGCAAATACTGATTTACTTTTTAACAAATCTTTAACTAATGTTAAGTAATCACTCGTTATAAAATAAATTCAGCAACATACCTTGAAATAAGAAAATAAGTATTTACTCAGTCGAGCTGAGAGTTAGGTCTATTGATTTACCGTAGCCTACTTTCTTTGTATCACAAAATGAACGCCAAAAGTTATTTCTTTTGCTACTACTTTGTATTACTGAAGTCTGCTGCTAAATTCAGCATCATGTTTCACTCAGAACAGTTTTTAATAAATCAGAAATTAAAAAAAAACATGTAAACTGCGTCATTAACACAGATGAACAGAGGATCAACAGGGAAACATCTCATTTATTCACTTTACATGGAGCTATAGTTGAATTATGTTTAATATTTGCTGAATGTGTTAGTATCTCTTAGTAAGTCATCATGAATCATAAATCATAAATCACCTTTAGAAGGAGCAGATGTTTACCTTGAATTAGCTCCGGCCATGTTAAAGTCAATATTTTAACAGAGCGAGGCGAGCTATTTGCTAGCACGCTCGGTTGAAAAAAAACCCCAGTGCTTTGAGATGGCTGTCAGAGATGGCAGAGGTATGATCATATAATCTCGTTTGAGCTATAACAGTTGGTGTGTTCCACGATTTATTTCCAAATTGCTCTCGGACAGAAGAATAGAGTACTGTAAACAAATTGGAAATTGACAGTTTCTGTTCAAAGATGGAAGTTGTGCCCATAATTGGTGGATACTTATTTGATGTGCATCTCTTTTTTATGTCCCATCCTGCTAGAAACCTGTTAGGTTAAGAGACTCATCTTTGAAAAGCATTGATTGGTTAATGACAGATTGACATCTAACAACAGGATGTGATGCATATTTGTATATCTGTATATTTGTAACCAAATACATATGTGTGAAATAAGATGTGAACAAATTTAGTAGGGTACTACATAGAAAATGAGAATTTATTCATTTGTCATGTTGACAATGTCACAGCTGGAACAGTTCTACATTTTAGATTGGTATGAAACTTGCCTGGGTGACTTATCGAAACAAAAGATTAATACAACTACAACGATTTCCATGGTGCATTTTGGCTAAAACATCCGGTCACTGAGGTTTGACTTAATGTAGACTGGAAACCAGACAAATCTGCAGCTCATGTTTCATTTCCTCTGGCAGATGTGTCCATTCATTTCCATTCAGACAGTTTTTTAGCGAGGTTGGCCCGGGCTGCGGCAATTACAATGATTAATCTACTAAAGGACGGTTTTGATACCATGACTGACAGTGGTGCATCACCTGTCTCTGTTCTGTCCAGCACAAATGCACCAGGCTCACGAGACTCAGATCAAACTGTCAAACTAGGCATAGCTGATTAAATATAAATCAAGATTATGTCACAGTGTTGTTTATTTCCCACCTAACATATTTTAGTGTACTGTTTAACTTCAAATTTGACATAGTTTGTGACCAGGCTGACATTTTTTTCAAGCACATTTGGTAAGTTAAGATATCATTAAAAGCAAAAAGTCAATCAACTGGAAACATTTTACTAAACAAAAACCTACACTGCACTGTGAGGTCTGACTTTTGTGCAACTTGCATGTTACAAACAACTAGCATCAGTAGCATCCGCCCAGCAGCTGCTGCCCTGATTTTATTAATCTGTCCAGTCCCAGACGAACAGAATCAGATCTCCAGACCTAAAAGGAGCAGACCTGTTGTACCCACATGCATCCAGTCAAGTGGGATTATTCATCAGCAGCGGGGTATTATGAGGACAACACAGCTCAATTCTGTCTCTACCCCCACCCTCCACCCTCTGTTTTCTGCGTCCCCAGGTGTTCTGTGGTTGTGTATCGTGGCCGAGACTCTGTACCTCACCCTGCTCTTCACAGGCGGGGCTCTGATGATTCTGGAGCAGTGCCCCTGCTTCAGTATCATGAACAGACTGAAGCTCAGTGCCTTCGCTGCCTTGTGCACTGCCCTGTCAGGTACCACTGCTGTTTTCTTCTCTGTCTGTCACTGTGTCATCAAACAGATGACAGCAGGTGTGATGTTGGACTGGGTGTTTCCACTTGTTTGATTCACAGCAGCTGACACTGACCTCCAGCTGCCTTGATAAAGATGCTCCACATAGCAATGCCACAGTGGGTCTGACTGGAGTCACAGTTATACAAACACAGCTCAGAGGCAGAAATAATCTGACTGGTTGAGGTTAACCTCAGTGAGTATCGTTTAGCTTGTTGGCCTGCTGAGCATCCAAATGTAAAATAGTCACACTGTTCTCCAGGTGATAGTCTTGTTCAGGTCCTGAAGGGTCCCATAGACGAAATAAAACCTCATTTTTTATACTATTTATAGTAGTGTCAGTAATAACTATTCAATGCTTTTACATCCTGTGATCACCTCTCTGTATGGTAGTTTGCATTGCTGGTGGCGGAGTCCGCCATTTCCACCCTTATTTGAAAATGCCTTCACACACGAAGGAAACAATGCGGTGTAATTTTATCTCCCTGATATCAGCCTCACTGTTTGCTGTTCTTATTGCTGCGACATACCCAGCAAAACATGGGCAGGCATTTATTGTGAAGAAATCACAGGAAATGCAGTGTAAATGCAATGTATTTGTCACAGAAAAAAAAATACATTAATTAGTTCCAATTTTTGTCTAATTGATTTTTAAAAAGATGCATTTTACAAGAATGAAATTTAAAAGGCCATTGAAAAAAAATATTTATTTTATCAATGTATTAATTATTTAAATTAAAGCTTCACTTACTGAGGATCAGCTCAGTCACTGAAATTACTTTTACAGTTCTGCTTCTGAAATGCTCAGTTTTACACTGAGCGACTACCGCTGGGATCACTCAACTAAATCCAGCCGGGCTGATCCAATCAACGGGGTGAAACCACAGCGGGACAGCCCGCCACAGGATGTCAGTTTAAACTGGACACATTAGAGCACAGGAAAGAATTTTCTTGATTCCTGCCATAAATCTGGATTAATGGATTCACTTTCCTGTTTTTGAAACAATGTCTGTATTTCTAAACCTTCAGTTTAATCCTTATATACCAGTAAATAAATACGATATATATGTGAAATCAAACAACCCTCAACTCTGTGGGGGTATTTACCCTAAATTATCCAAACTAATTACTTAAGTAAGGTAAGAAAATTTGTCTTAATGGTTATATGTTATGCTTTAGTTTATTCAAATCTGATGTATATGAAATCACTTTATTTGGCTTTTATTATGGTTTTAATGCACTACATTGTTGTTGTATGTAGATAGAAGGGCATTTTAAGTGTTTATGATGACATATTTGAAAAAGGCTCTGACACACCTGAATATGTGACAGGTGTGTCAGAGGGAAGAAATCTGCACAATCTGCACAAGTTACTATATTGTCATTAATTGTCTATTTATACACTGTCAGATGCACACAAGAGGAGTTATAGTTGTCTGCATTATATGCCCTCATATCTGCTACATTATAGTGTGTTATATACAATTTCTTAAATGTTTTAATGCTACTTATAAATGCTTAATAGGCAGGGTTAAAGTCATACAACTCTATAGTAAACATGGAGCTGTATTTTAGGTGAAGATAACTTTGCTGTAAATGAGGAAGAACAGGAGCAGGGCAGCAGGTCAGGCTGGTTGACGGTCAGTCAGCAGCAGCGAACACACAGAGCAGCTAACTGAACTGCATCCACTCACTTCCTCGGAGGATTTGCTGGTTTGTGGACTAATCGGATTGGAGCCGGGGCAGCGGTTTTGGGCTGTGCCCAAGACCTGCCCAGAGGAGCTCCCTCCCATCCCCCCTGTTGTTATGAGTTAATCCCAAGAAAAGCAGCTGTGGAGAGGCAGGCTGCTGGATGAGAGAGGGTCAGGATAACAGAGAGGCCGGTTCACCTCCACCCGAGTCTGCAATACAGTTTTACTGTCAGTATTCATTCCTTAAAGACTGCTCCTCCCATTTATTTGTAAGAAAACTGTAATATGATATCTATCTACTCTGTAAAAACCCAAATTCAGGACAGTAAAATCATCAAAAGGTTTGTCAGTTTAAAGTCTCATTTACTTAAAGCTGCACTAAATTGTTTTTAAATTAACAATAAATAGATGATTAGGTGCAATGTGACAGATGTCAGGTGTCACTAAAAATGATCACCTCAGTGGTTTCTCATTCTTTAGGTTTTACAGCCAACAGCTTTACTGTTTTAGTTCATTATCACTGTTTTTACAAACCGTGTTTCCTTTTCAGCAAAAATATCTCTGACACTCTCACCCACTGTACCTGCTCAGCAGCAAACAGCAAACGGACATAGTAAGAGACTAGCTGGTGAGCATAGTGGAAGATTTAGCAGCTAAAGAGATAGATATTTCCCACAGGAGTTGGTAGAGACCAAAAACGGAGCTAAAAGAGAGAGTATTGGACTTGCATTCATCAGGTGGACACAGGGATACGGAGCCCCTCCCTTCAGATTATTATCTTGTGGGGACAAGTTGATTATGCTGCTCAGTAACTGCTCAACATTTAAATATAATAACCTTCATTTTTAATGAATTGCCTTTCCAAACAGTTTCAGAGTGCTTTACAGGTCAATAATTAAAACACATGAAAACAACAACTTAAAAGAGCTGATAAAAACACTTCAGTATATAAAAACTTAGGAAATAAAAGACGGTCTAAAATCAGGAAAGGCTCTCCAATGAAAGTATGTTTTAAGAACGGACTTAAAAGAGATCACTAGCCATGTTTCCATCAGCCTGTTCATATGCGCATCTAGAAGTATTGCATCCGAAAATTATGATGGAAACGCCAAAATTCGAATTAAATTCCCCAGATTCGCACAAACTAAAATACGCTCACTTTAGCCGGGTTTTGGTCGATTCAAAAAAATGTTGATTCGCAAAACGGGGGATGGAAACAGTTATGTTTGAATTAAGTCTGACGTAGCGCACCTCTCTCCATCCACACTCCGGGTCGGGAAGGCAGTAATGCATTTACAAGCTGGTTGTCAACCGCCAGAAAACATAGAAGAAGAAGAATGCGAGAGTTGTTTTGTTTCTGGTTCTGCGGAAAACTCGCGCGAGTTTGTAGTTTTCACCAAAGTCCGTACATTTAATGGAAACACACAGGATTAGTATTTCTTTTAATATGCATTTCCCAGTGATTCGAATCACTTTTGGATGGAAACATAGCTACTGACTCGACTGATCTGATGTCCTTGGGCAAACTGTTCCAGAGCCTTGGGGCCCTGACAGCATGCGATCTGTCCCCCTCCGTTTTCGGCCGGGCCTCTGGAACAGACAAAAGACTTCTGCCTGAGGGCCTCAAAGTACATGCTGGTGTGTACAGCACTAAGAGGTTGGAGATATAGCTGGGAGAGAAATCATGAAGAGCCTTTAAAGTAATCAGTGAAATCTTAAATCTATTCTAAAACACACTCCTCTTGTCCTCAGGCCTTTGTGGGATGGTGGCCCACATGATGTTTACTACCATATTCCAGCTAGCTGTTGCTATGGGGCCAGAAGACTGGAGACCTAAGACCTGGGACTACAGCTGGTCTTATGTGTAAGCACTTTGTCTTGAAAATGTAGTCAAATTATCAATGTATAGACAGATAGATAGAAATACCCATACAGATACATAGACAAGACATATCCCTGTTAATTTGTCTATTTAATAGAGTTCCTATATTTGCAGCAGAGTGACTTTTAAACACTGTTTTCAAACCTCTTCTCAGCTTGGCATGGGGCTCTTTTGGCACCTGCATGGGCTCTGCAGTGACGGCGCTCAACAGGTACACAAAGACCATCATGGAGTTTAAATACAAGCGGCGGAACATAGAGAAGAGCCTGATGATCAAGCAGACAATGATTGAGGAGGACCTTCCAGAGCAGATGTGGGACATGTACCTGACCGCTGTGCCCGCTGATGCCGAGGCACAGGTAGAACTGCCGGTCAATGGCCACAAGCCCTCCACAGGAACAACATTTGAGGTCGAAATGGACAATGAACCAGAACCACAAGGAGAGGCATATTGTTAAAAAATGGAGTCCGTGCCCCCGTGCCCCACTGCAACAGTTTTCAGGGTTGATTTCCTGGACCTAGATTGACTCTTGTTCCTGGATTTATATTTTTTAATACAGGAGATATATTTGTTTGTTTTGTTGCCACACATCAAAGGTTCGTCTAGGACACCAGAGCCCAGATTCTTCTATTTAGGAAACAATGTTACATGGTCGGCTTTGACACAACATGCATTTCATCAAATCTTTCCATGTGATATTATTTGTGGGAGGAAGGGAAGACGCTTGCGATTTCAGCATCTTCACACTAATCTGTGGAAGCTGCAGGATGTGCAGGCTGCTACTGCAGCACACATCATTTACATCTGTTTCAACTTTAAAGATATTTTTTCTGAATTGGCCTTTTCTTTAGCCCATGTTGTATCAAATTTTATATGTGTTGCTCTCTGGAAGAGGCACAGTCATCCAAGGTGGACAAATTCTCTCCGTGAGAAAATACTGTATTGTACCATCATAGATGGATTACTGAATGGGCTGAAGGGGCTTATCACACGACTGCATGCAAACACAAAACAACTACAGAGAGCCACAAAATGACTATGCAAAATTATTGGAAAGAGATGCAAAACAACAGACACACAATATGACCACAACAAATCCAAAACCACTACAAAGATGCACAAAATAAACACAAAGACACAAAAAATGTCCTTAAAGTCCTTCTTTGACAAGTACGAGAGGAGCTGTTGATGACCCTGCACGTGTGACCCACTGGCAGTGGATAAACAGGAAACAGCTGATAGCAGGAATTAGCAAGCAGCTAGTAGCAAGAGGGAAACACAAACCTGACAGACACTGTAAAGATGAGCAACTGGGGAGACAAAGAATTGCGCGCCCTCCTTGCCCTTGCAAACGAAGAGGCCATTAATCGTCAAGTGACGGGGACGGTGAAGAACGGGCTGACTTACGAGAGAAAGCACAGAGCTCCCAAAGGACTGACTATCCGCGGCTTCCCTCCCACGTCACTGTTTACGTCACATGCTGAGCTACATGTTTTGTTACTTGTGCAGTCTGTGCGCCAAAAAGTAGGTAGGCGGCATTTTCCCGCACTCCCCGATTTTGTTTTTATACTGCCAATGCTGAAAAAAGACTGACTGGGCTTTCCTGCAAATTTGCACAGTTCTGATCTAAAAAGGGCTATAGGCTACCAGACAGGTGTGGTCAGCATCTTTTATTTCTTTATGCTGTTTGTATGCTAACTGGCAGTGGCTGATACAGTGTGACTAGCTGTGAAACATCCAATAATGTCTGCCACAATGGGGTCTTTGGTAGATAGAGGAAAGAAGCTCCAGGGTTAGGTTTACATGCAGAAACTGCACTCTACCATGTTTGCAGTGGAAGCTTTCACTATGCTAATGCTAACTCTGCTGTCTGTGCTGACAGTTTCACTCTGTGGTGGAGGTTTCAGGATTCTTTGCTGGTGTTGTGGCAAAGTTTGGTCCCCTACAATATATGTTTCCCGTATTAGACAATTGGTTGTCATAATGGTGACGTACCTAATCTAGTTTACCTAGTGTACGTTGGAATCTAAGATTTTGGGGAAGTGAACAGACATCGCCCCCCAGAGGAATGTGAAAACACTACAGTGACAGCACCGACACAAGCCAGTATAGTCAGTGGGGTAGTTGATTAGGTTGGTGTTCTACCACGAAATACATGCATATGTTTACAAGGAGGAAGGGGGTATACTCAGCTACATATTCCAATGTCTTTTTTGCTGATAGGTGGGTATACTGTGAACGGCCAAAGAAAGAGGTGGGTATACCCTATATACCTGCGTATACCCTCCACTTCACCACTGGGTGTAAGTCAAGGTCTGACAATTTAGGAAATAATTTTTTAGAGGAGGGGGACTTTAAGGACACACAGAATGACCACAAAAACAACCATATAGGGACAAAACACCCACACAGACACACAAAATGAACACAACACAAAAAAGCTTTCAATCATTTTTAGTTGTTTCTCTTTTTTGTGTGTCAGTCTGGGTGTCTTGTTCTTATATGTAGGAGGGGTGGGAAGCCTTTTGTCATTGTCTCGTAATCCCTCCGTGCATACCATAACACATCCGAGGAGAGAGATTATGCTTGTCAACAAACTGTACATCTTCTATGTGTCTGGAGCCGACAACACTGTGAGTATTATAATCATGACTGTTATTCAGGAGCAGATGGGATGAGCCGATGTCTGCGCTCGGCTCATCATACAGCTCATATGGAGCTGAGAGGATGAGCCGACGCTTGTTGCTATATTGATGATCTCTACTTGGCAGGCAAATTTACGGTACGTGCATATGCGAGGACGTCTGCGAATATGCTTGAGAAATGGCATTAAAAAGCTTTTTCTTCCCCACACTTTTTTTTGTTATACATTTATAATATTTCAACAAAACAACATTTTTATCCATGCTTTGATTCTGTCATTGATGGTTTAGAAACATCAACAACATTGTGTCCAATTTTAAATCAGGAATTTGCTTTTGAGTCAATTCACATACCTTTAAACAGTCTCTGATGGTCACAGTTCTCTCATGATTTATCTTGGACTGACACTTTTTATTGGTCAAATGGATGTTAGACATTTTCTACTATGAGATAAATCATACATTGACTGTACCAGACCAAATGGGAATGAAGGGGAATGTCTTAAATGGAGTAAGACTGACATCTATTGGATCAAAAGTATATGATAGGAGCAACTGTGAAGGCTTGTTTGTATTTCTAACACAACACAGAAATGCATTTCTGTATATCAGACAGTATACCTGTTACTGAAGATGTAAAATAAAATATGATTGTGCTCAAAACATACTTCTCCACTGGAGCAAACAACACCAAATTCAATTAAAACCTACATTTTTATTCAGTCACCTCCGAGTGTCACGTCTGTTATATCTGCTCATCTCTTTAATTATTTGCTCTTCCCAGAGGCATCATTCGACATATCGTCCCCTGCAGACAACCTGACACTGAATTATTATTTCTTATGCTGTGGCGGCAGAAATAATCTCATTAGGTGGCGAGGATCCAAGATATACTGCCGTCGTCCAACATATGATTTCATCTTAGATTCCAGGCTCATGGGGACGTCGCAGCTCAAGGAAAATTCCAGTTTCTTATGAAATGGGTGTTATTTTTGCACAATGATATTATCTTGTCACACAGCGATGGAGTGACGTCGAGTGATATGCACTGTATATTAATATTCATATAGTTGTTGTGATTGACCATCAACACTCACACGGGAAACAACCCGCCCATCCCCTGATAGCAAAATACTCAGTGAAGAGAGACTGCATTTTAATTAACAAATACATCTTACAAATACATTGTTTTGCTTTTAATGTGCAGACATTATCATTAACATCATGCCTTCATAGATTTGTCCATGTCTTCTCCTGATATTAAACAATTAATAAATATACTACTTTGTGAGAAAATCTACACAGACAGATACAGATGCAATGATTAAAAAAGTGCAATCTGATATTAAAAAAGGATCAATCTGCTTATTTCAGATTGAAAAAACAAAAAAACTGAAATAAAATCAATATCACACAGAAACACCATCATCGAACCCTCAATTTCTTTTGGGACATTTTTAGTAACTTTACCCATAATTAAGAGGCATTCAATTTCTGTTCATTTCAAAGTAATAAAAAATATACTGTCCCTAATTTTAACAGATTTAATCAGGCATCTATATAATTTGAAATATAATGTGAATTATGACTTTTAGATAACGCAGATCAAATACAACATGTTTCACATCCTCCATTTGGCCTCTGCAGCACAGTACAGTTATTTACATGAGGTTATAGTTGATTTGAGGTAGCAGTTCTGGACCAACAAGCTGCAGTCAAGTGATGATGAGTTCTTTATAATTTTTTTGAGGGTTTTCTTCAATGTATTTGTTTATATACCAACAGGAGATATGAGCCTTGAGGTTTTCTTCAACCAGGAAGTCCATGGCAGCCTGTAACAGGAACATTAAATAAATAAAAACATCATGACAGCTTTTTATAACTGACTGATGCCTGAAAAGTTTAACTCACCTGTGACAGCACTGCAGCAACACCCTGGCCCCTGTATGTCTCTGGTACATAAGTTGACATTAAGTCCACCTCTTTCTCTCCAATGAATCTGTAGTGCAGCACCGCACAGTCATGGCCACCTGCACATGCAGGAAAAGAAAGACCAACTTTAATATACTGGAATCATAAAGAACATAACACAGCTCCTTGGGACATCGAAAACAAAAAGGGACCCCAACATGAGCAAATTCAACATCAGCTGTTTACTATGAATTATTGAGTACTGAATTAAATTGAGTATTTATTGAATTAACTATTTTTTTTATTTATTGTGAGAGCAATTACAGCCTCTTTTGTTTAATTATAATGCTGTGAGGGACATTAGGAGGATGTTAAATCTGCAAGAGGCCCCAAAGAGCCCTTAGCTGCCCCTAGATTAACATATTGATAGACATGTTTAACAACACCAAACTCCATCCAAGTATAACGTTATTTAAATGGCCCCCACTTGCCTACTTCCGCTGTACTACTGTGGCCAACTAGTCAAAAATGTTCTGACATGTATTGTTATGGCATACATAATGTATGCCGAACTGTTAGGCGGCTGGAAAGAAATTGTATAAAGTACACGTCATGCAGATCAACAGTGCGATCTTTGCCCTTGGGCAAACTCACATAAAATTCCTAAATTTCTAAATGAAGTTTCGTTGATTGTTTTCTTTCCTTACAGAAACACCAAGGTCAATATTTAATCAGAACTAAAAAAAAAAAAAAAAAAAAAAAAAAAAGTGTACAGAAACTGCTGCACACTCTTACTGACAGTAAATTATTCCATCGCAAAGATTTGTGTTTCAGTAGGCCACGATTGGGCACCGGGCTCTCTTACAGGATCTCCCCCAACACCAGAGCGTCACCCCCGGCTCTCTCTGCTTACCAGCCCCGCTGCTCGGACAGACGGTGAAGCGCCGGTTCTGTCGGTCATGTTGCACCGTCAAACTGCAGCCGGAGTTTAACGTGCTGAAGGTGGCCGGATGATTCCTCAGTCGGATATTTAATGCAGTGAGTCTGGACAATATTTTATAGGCCATTTATACATGAGAAACACACGTAAAACTGAGCAGCATGTAGTAATGATTGTAAAGCTTGGCCACGAGAGGGCGCCACGTGCACATAGGACAATAATTAACTTCCTCATGACCTTTCCTTGACCTCTACACTCCATAACAAACAAATATCACTGTTTTTAAAATGTGGCTTCCATTGCTTAAAATTAGTTATTAATTATTTATGACAGCCACCATGTCATGATGAGAAATGTTTAATATTTAATTAATATTTAATTTTAATTTAATTAATTTAATTAATAATTAATTAATATTTAAATTTAATATAATTTTCTGGTGGTGCTTTACAGTTCCGTAATTTACAAAAAAAATTCTCAGAGAAAGAAAGATCTATGTAATTTGGTTTTAATTAATTAACAAAATTATTCCATCATTACCCTTGCAAAAAAAATAAAAAAAAATAATAGTAATTAACCACAAGCATAGCTTAGAGTCTTTGCCTCAACTGGACATGAGAGAAAGTGAAATTTGTGTACAATAAAGAAATATGGAGAGAAAAATATTCTAATAAAAACTGAATGGTGAAACTAATATTTACTTGGGTTTAAATTGAGGTTTTCATTAAAAAAAAATAATCTTCATATATGTAGTACCAAATGGACCTGTAAAGTAAAATGCTCCCTGTAAACAGCATGTAATCTTGGTTCCAGCACTAGACTGTTGAGAAAATTTTATTTTAACTGGTAAAAAATAGATTATAATAAGAAGAAGGAGAAGAAGAAGATGAAAAAACTTTCACAAAACTGGGGCTTACACAACATAAATACTTTTATTCGTATTCTAAATCAGCAAATGCAACAACAGATACAACATTTTCTTTATAATCATCTTTTTTTTACATAAATTCTGCACTCTGATGATCATTGTGTTTGTTAACCTGTAAAATAAACAGAATACAACTCTTTCGGGTGGACAAACTATGTAAAATCAACGTATAACTTTATATGACATGTACTTTTGATGTCAATGTAGCCTGTTCTTTACAGGCCAAATGCTCTGTAGACATTTAAAAAAGCATCTCTATAAGTTTGAGACGATATTCCTGTCAATACATTTAAGATCCACACTCAGATGATCTGAATGCAGTCCGGAGGTTCACATTTTAATTGTAGCCAAAAAGTGGGAGGAACACAGGCAGCTTTTTAATATTACTTGTATTGTCTGCTTGAATGAATAGGCACTTGTGAGTAACTTCGTTGGGCTGTACACCAGCAGCACTACATGCTCTCAGAGGCAGCAGCATTGTTCACTCCTGCAGCCATCACAGCGAAGAACACATTAGGGAAGAAGGATCTGGTGTAGATGGCCACCTTTGGGAGCGAGGGAGCAATTACCACCTCTTCCTCTTGTTGCTTAGGGTCTTCACAATCTCAGCCGCTGCCTCGTCAGGAGGAACGCCGAGTGGTCTCTTTGTGTACAGCACTGCAAAGAGCAGAGACAAATACGGTTTTTATTTATAAAAGTATTTCGACAACATCATCCCAGCACCTTTGAACTTAACCAAAGTTTACATTGTGTATACCTATATATGTATTTTATATATTTGTTGTATATCAGTGGTGAAATTTATCTGAGTGCATTAATTGTACTGAGGACCGTAAATCTGATGTACTTGTGATTGAATATTTCTGTTTCATGCAACTTTATACTTCTGCTTAACCAGAGGGAACATAATGTACCTTGTACCACCATATTCATTCATTCATTCATTCATTCATTCATTCATTTCACGGCTCTAATTACTTTGTACTCTAAAGATCAATATTTTATAAATAAAAATATGATCAGTATATAAAACATGCAGGTATATTAATGATTCTTACACATTCATAAATCAGTACTAATGATTTGATACATATAACACTTTTATTGAGGTCATTTTGCATGATGATTACTTTTACTTTTGATACTTTAAGTACATATTGCTGGTAATAATTGAGTACTTTTACTCGAGTATGATTGTGAATACAGGACACACATTTGTATTACTTGACATGTAATGAGTTTTTTGTAACCAGTTTTTTTTTATTGTGGTATTACTACTTTTATTTTAGTAAAATATCCCAATACTTTTCATTTCATGGTTTTCTTTTTTCTTTTCTTTTTCTGTGGCTATCAAATAAAGGTAAAATGCAATATATATATATATATATATATATATATATATATATATATATGAAGTCATGTCTAGATGTAATAGTTCTGGTAAATGTGTCTAAGAAAACACAATTTTGTTTATACCAGGGCAAAAATCAACATTTGCAGTTTTAAAATATGCACCATGTAAGTGTGACATTATATTTAATATCAGAGGTGATAAAACTCAGTTTTAAGCCCAGAGTCCCTACACGACAGGCCTCAAGATCAGTTAGTCAGTAGAATGATCAGGTCATATTGATCAGTAAATGAAATAAATAACCTGAATAATTGGCACCAAGTAAACCTAGAGTGTCTGGGGTCGATAATGCAGATGTAGTTCAGAATGACAAACATACTGACATAGTGATAATTTTGCCCTGAAGAAAAGGATCAGCTGGTCACCAATATTTTGTCTTCTGTGTGCCACAATAACGACAGAATTAATCAAATCTGTCCTTTAATTTGTCAGAGACCAAAGTGTTGTTAAAGGAAAATCTTGTCCTGATGTCATTTCTCAACCAGAGGGCAAAATCAATCACAATCATCACCATGAATATACGGTAACTGTCAAGTTATCATATGAATGTATTTTGCCTGTTTTCTCTGATTTCACTCACATGACCAGATGGATTTGGAGGCGGCTGCGGCTGCGTTTTCAGACGACGCAGAGGGGCTGATGAAGGTGTGGTTGATGGTGCTGATGGAGATGCCGTACTCTTCCACTTCAGCTCTCAGGCAGTCAAAGAAGGCCTGGACTGCATGTTTAGAGGCTGCATCTGCAAAAATACACAAAGTAAAACACAGTATCTTTAGCCATGTACGCCCTAATCACTATTTTTACCTCATATGCCCCTATTAAGCTCTGCATGCGCTAACGGGATAATGAGATGATTTTGCTGAGTCTGTTTCATTTTTCTTTGCCTATCATACACATTATTGTTATTGTTTTCACTTTTATGAATATTATATGTTGTTATTGTATTTATTGTATAAAACATTTGTATTACTGCATTTCTTGTGTCAAAAAAACATCTACAGCCATGCTAATGTCTCTGTGAGGCTGCACTTTAGGCACAGTGCTGCTGTAAGCAAAATGCTAAAATGCTAATGTTTAGCAGGTACAAATTTTGCCATGTTCAACATCTTAATTCAGAATATTAGCAGTTAACCTTACTGTAAGTAGCCTACAGCTGAAGCTGATGGGAGTGTCATTAGTTCTGTCGGTATTCAGTCATAAACCAAAGCATTAAACCTGCTTAAAAATGCCGACCTGATGATGGCGCTGGATGAAAAGTCAGAGGATCAACAAAGTTTTTTGTTTTGTTTTTTTAATCATGAGGGGGAATTAATGTGTGAACTAAAATCTTATGGCAATTCATCCAATAGTTGCTGAGATATTTCAGACTGACCCCAAGCTGTGGGCTGACCCAAGAGCCAACATTACCATCTCTGGAGAGGTGTTGCTAGCATGGCTAAAAATGTAGCGGTAGTAACCACAAGGCCCTTCCTCTCGTTTATTCGTTAAGGGGATTAGTGGGACTTCATTAGAGAAAGGTAGACTAATAGTGCTTTGGGGCGGTTGTGGCTCAGGAGGTCGAGCGGTCTGTCCAATAATCAGAAGATCTGCAGTTTGATCCCCAGCTCCTCCAGTCCATGTGTGTCCTGAACCCTAAATTGCTCCCAATGGCTCCCATTGGTGTGTGAGTGTGTGCTATACAACTGCAAGTCCATTTTCCACTTTCTGTACCCTACACCCTCAAATAACAATCATACTGTAAATGTATTTCCCTTCATAAACCTCTGAACTCACATGCAGTGCGAAAAGGCACAGCTATTTTCCCCTGGATGCTGTTGACCAGGAGCAGGTGACCAGTTCTCCTCGAGATCATGGAGGGCAGCAAACCTGAAACAGAAATGTTTCAACTCACTTCAAAGCAACAACAACAACAACACTGTTATACTTTTCCAGACTGAAATGTGTTTCTATCATCTACCTTTGGCCAGTGTGGCCGGTCCAAAGTAGTTGTTGTCCATCAGTAACTTGTCTATCTCCAGAGACACAGTCTGGGCGGGTGCTTTGACCTTCATGCTGCTGTTGAAGATGAGGATATCCAGGCAGCCGTAACACTCCAGGATTTCTGAGATCACATCAGGCATGCTGTCCATATCTCCAAAATCCAGCAGCACCAGTTTGGAGGGAAACGTCTGGGAAACAGTGATAACAAGGAGGTACCTTTAGTCAAGTACAGTTTTGAGGTTGTTGATCCATATTATGCTAATTTATACTTAAATTCTGCTACACCTATCTGTCAGCTGCAGTTATATTGATAAAGTTTAAACCAGTGGTTTCCAGTCTTCTTTCCTTATGACTTATATCTTTAGCCAATTTTAGACCAAAGATTCGTGACAAGACGAAATTGTTCTAGAATGTTGCAGAGAAAAGTTGCAGTGGTGTGAAGTGGCCGTCTGAGCTTGACTCAAGCTGATCAAATCGCAGGTGGCTAGTTTTAGGATGTATTGTCATCTGTATCTAAAGCCTATCAGCTTATAGTGAAGTCTGCTGGTCAAGTCAAAACGACCACAGACAGCGTGTTTGCCTCCGACCCCCCGTTTCCATCCACACACACACACACACACACAGTCATTGACTTATTATTTTGCGCTGCTTACTTATATTATTGTGGCATATTTATTATGAGTACAGTCCATCTGATGTTTGTTTGGTGTATGTTTTTCATTGTTTCATCACTACTACAAACACAACCATAGCCAGTATTTCATATCACTATCCTCATTCACATTTTAAAGAAGCTACAAATTATATTCAGCCACAAAATGAGTCTGAAAAGCTGCAAATCAGAAGAAAGAAGAAAGAAAAGAAAGTTGTTGCATAGAGATGATACATCATCTCATCTAGTTGCATTGGTGTGAACTGGCAGGTTTTTAGAACGCCTCTGATAATTCTTCTGTACTTCTACTTGTCAGATTCTAAATGCAGACGTTCTTGTAACCAAGTACTTCAGTATATGGTATACTCACTAAAGTTGGGTCTGAGGCGTTTGCCAACTCATCTGCAAGTTCTTCAAGTTTCTCCCAGCTCTTCCCACAGAGGATCAGCCTCGCTCCTCCTTTGTGAAACACGCTTGCACATTCTGTTGATACAGTTATTTTTAAATGTTGGAAACAAGACGAGAAAATCAAATGAATGATCAGAGTCTTAATACTTTGCAGAGCAATTTCTTATTCGTTAAAGGACGTTACCTTTCCCAAGCCCAGATAAGGCGTCGGTTATAACCACCACCTTATTGCGTACAGATGTTTTGGACAGCAGACCCATAACAACACCATAAAGGTAGAAAAATCCAGCTGTCAGCACCACTACAAATGGCACCAGGAGAACAGTGGTGGTCCACATGGAGTCCATGTCCTGCAGGATGTCCTGAAAAAATGGGCAGAATTAAAATAAAACAAAAGGACATATATCTTTGTTATTGCTTGCACATTTTATTAAATGAATAGTTCAACATTCTGGAAAACACACTTATTTGCTTTAAGTTAGATGAGAGGATTAACACCATGCTCAAGTGGTGTCATCTCATCTAAATCTGGGGAGGAAAGCAAATAATTGAATGAGCATTAGCTAAAGGTATTTGTTGTTAAAGTATGCTCAGTGATTTGAACATACTTTATAGATGGAAAATGATTTCTCTGATGATGCAGATGAGATGGGATGGGATGTCAAAGACCATTACGGACCTAATGAACATGATTTACGAGAAAAAGGAGCGTTTCATACCCAAAAGCTCTCCGGCTCCGTAACATTGGAATCCATCTCACCCTCTACAACCATTTTTAAATCTAACTATGCTTATAAGTCTGAAATAAAAACAGAGAAGGCATCTTTTAACCATCTTCTTACATTAGTAATCAAAAGTAAAGAGTAAATGATAAATACTGCATCTTGAATGTATCTCTATGACATTTGTGCCTACTGGATTGTGTACAATCTACAGACAGTCATTGGTGCATGAGATAAAATTGCATTTCTACATCCAAAACTGAAAATAAGATTTGTTTATGTGAATGTAATTATAATTCAAACATAGATGACACAAAGACAGGCAAAACAAAAACAGAGAGAAACAAAAAAAAAAACACACAACCCCCCCAAATATTTAGATACACAAAACTAACCACACAGTATTGCAGAATGACCACAGACCACAGAGACACATACCAACAAGAAAGAAAAACAAAGTGACTATAAATGAACAAAAAATATTACAGACATATAAAAAGACACAAAATGACCAAGGAGGAGAAGGAAAACAAAACTACTATAAAGACAGGCCAAACAAAAACAAAGAGACACAAAATGACCACAGAGAGACGCAAAAACAAAAAACAACAACAAAAAAACCTAAACATCCACAAAGGGACACAATGTCATCACAAACAGAAAAAAGTCCTACAAAATTACTACAAAGACAAGCAAAACAACCACAAAAAGACACAATGACAAAACAAAGAGATATAAAATTACAACAACAATAGGCAAAACAAAATCAAATACATCAAATCAAATCAAAGAAAACAAAGTCACTCAGGGACGTAAATATAGACAGTGCAGGTAGTGTGGTTGCACTGGGCCCCATTGGGTCGAGGGGCCCGTAGAGATTGTGGGCCCTTGCAAGTGATTCAGATTGCCACCTTGAATTTATTCCTGTGTTCAAAGAGGAATAATGAAAAAAATAATGTGTCTGATTTAAAAATCATGCCACTATGTATGTCCTCAAAAAGGCTAACCCATGTACAGTACGACATGGTTTACTCTTTTATTTATTTATTTCTTAAATAGTCAGTAGCTAGTTAAAACAAAATAATATGCTTTTTCTACATACGCTTCAAAATCTATAAATTAACTTTAAAAACTATTCAACTAAATGTACGTAAATGTTGTCCAATCAAGTCTCTATTTGTGTCTAGACAATACATGCACAATAACGTGCTCTAGGGCCCATCATTGCAGTGTGCACTGGGGCCCGTCGTAACGTCCTTATGCCACTGAAGTCACCACGAAGAGACAAAAAATGACTACAAAAACAGGCAGAACAAAAACAGAGACACAAAATGATCACAAAGAGACACAGAACAATGACAAAGGGACACAAAGAAAAAGAAAATACTACAAGCCAACGAACAGCCACAAAAAGAGACACAAAAATGTTCACAAAGAGACGCAAAATGACCATGAGCAGACACAAAGCAACTACAGAGACAAAAAAGTAAGACAAAAACAGTCAAAACAAAGACAGAGATACAAAATGACCGCAAAGAGGCACAAATCGACCACAAAAACATGCATAACAACCACAGATGCAAATAATTGCAAAAAGACACAAAACATCCAAAAAGAGAAACAAAACTACAAAGAGGCACCACACAATCACAATGGAACACAATGCTGCAACAAAGAGACAGCAAAAAAACACAAAGACACACAAAACTGCCACACAGAGAAACAAAACAAACAAAAAAGACACAAAATCACCAGAGACACATGAAACGACCATGAACAGACTCAAAGTCACTACAAAGAGACATAATGTTACTACAAAGAAGGCAAATGACCACAAAGAGAGACACAAAGGCACTACAGAGAGACATTTAAGTACTACAAAAACAGGCAAAACAAAAACAGAGACACAAAACAACCACAAAGACACACAAAATTACTTTAAAAAGACACAATATTACTACAAAGACGACAAAATGACCACAAAGTGACAGAGACACAAAATGACAGCAGACCCACAAAATAACTATAATAATTACATTAGAGATGCAAAGCAACCACAATGAGACACAAAATCACTTTGAAGGTGGCAAAATGACAATACAGGGAGCCAAAACAACTGCAAAGAAAGCAGGAGTTACCACAAAGACAAGCAAAATGGCCACCGAGAAACACAAAACAACCACAAAGAAGCTAAATGACCACAAAAAAACACAAAATGACCACAGATTTTTCAGTTCTCGCTCCCAAGGCTGGGGAGGCCTTTTACATGTCTGTGACTGGGGGCCCATTGTCTCATGATCTGTCCATGTGTCCATGGTGTCTGTCCTTCATACTGTTGGAGTCACAGAGTATCTTTCATAACGGCTCTGGAGAGACAGCCTTTCCTTCATAAAGTGTAATCTGTTGGAAACTGCTTGACAAGGTCAGTGTTTTGTCATCGGATGATAAAAACTGACATTCACATGTTCTAGATTTGTCCGACCAGGAATTTGAAGATAACCTTTTGGTTTAGGTTTACCATGCCGAGCAAGCACCGGCTGTTTGTCTAAATATAAACTGCCCTAGAAATAGATACTGTGTCTCTCACAAAGACTCAGTGCCACAGAGTAGTTGCCACATTATTCCTCAATAGAGTCAAGAGATAAAGAAACATAATCAAAACCTGAACAGGACAAAATATACAGAGCACTTTTCATTCTATACAGCAGCTCTGTAGAATAAAATTAAAGATAAAATCAAAGTGTTGAAGCCCTCCAGTCAGTTAACAAGGTGTCCTGGCACCTTGCACAAGTAATGGAGAGCTGGACATGTCTAACTGACCTCAGTGTTGTAAGAAGTGAAATCCCAGCCAACACTTACTGCTTCTCGGGCCTGTGCAGGTGCTCTGGACTCTGGGTTTATTCGTCTCCTGAGGAGCTGCACGCCTCAGCAGCTCATTCACAGAGCTCCTCCGACATGACAGCCTGCAGAGCTGCCAGAGCAATACTCTGGGATTTGAGCTCTTTTAATAGCAACACAGCTGAGTCAGTTATTTTCCATGTATGTTGTCGACATGTTATGTTTAGAGTGACAGGAGAGGGGGCTGCTGGGAAAGAGAGGTTTTTTCAATAGCTGTTGTTTGGCTACATTTGGGTTACATTTCTGATGTGAAGAAGAACACTTACAGAAGTGCGAAATTAAAGATTTAAGATTAAAGATTAAACAATAGATGCAATCTTTATTTGAATCATGCTTTGTAAGATGATCTGTGCATTCAGCAGCTGGAGGGAGCAGGTTTTGAGACTAAAATCTCCTTAAAAATGTCTGTTAGTAAAGGATAGTGTGCCATATAACCTGTACAAATACTGCTAACTCGAAAACACACAATTCTCCAGGTATGGTGGCAGAAATACTAACAAACACAAACATTTACAAAACCTACATTTTTCATGCCCCTAAAGACCCATAGTTGATTTCTCCTGATTGGGCTATAGACATTTATTAAGTTTTAATTGTGAAACCTCATTTGCGTGTGTGTGTGTGTGTGTGTGTGTGTGTGTGTGTGTGTGAATGAGAGAGAGAGAGAGAGAGAGAGAGAGAGAGAGAGAGAGAGAGAGAGAGAGAGAGACGAAATTAAAGGCTCTAAAATTCTGTCACTAAAGTTTAAAAAAATACATCGTGTGACCGGATGTTGACATTTCCACAATAAAAGCCAAAAATATGTGACACGTCCCCGTTGTTTTTGTACAACGTTATACATACAAATTGTGTGCAACAAAGTCATTGTTGACTTTTTTTGTGCAAACAGTGAAGTGTGTTTTTTTTTTTTGTATGCAAATTCAGTTTGATATTTTCAACAGGTTCATTATTTAATGCAGGATTATTATTCTTTTTTCCATATGTGCAAAAGTGAAAGGTATATATAGTTTAAATAGTATTATTGATTGCATAGTTGTTTCAAAATTTGGTACTTAATATTTAATATTTTCTTATTCTCATATATATATTTTTTTGTATTTTATCTTTATTCTATAAGTATTCTATTGTCATTCAACTTGCTTTCTATCTGTGCTCTTTGAGCTGCTGCAACATGTGTGGGATCAGTAAAGTTTTATCTTATCTTATCTCCATTGTATAGTTAGGAAAAAATTGTGATGTAAAAATCTTGTGTATGCTTGTATTCTTTCTTTCTTTTTTTCACTTTTCTGGAGGGTTTTTTCCCTTCTTTTTTTTCCTTTTTTTGCTTGTTTTTCTCGTTTTTTTAAATGTTATTTATTTATTTATTTATTTATTTATTTATTTATTTATTTCTGTGCTTTTTTGTGTCTGTTTTTGTAAATAGTACTGACTGCCTCTTTACATGAAATACAAAACCCTGACATTCATGTATTTATTTAAAGAGAATTGTAATGAAGTCAACAATGAATAAGTTGTTGTAGTGGCATTGAAAAACAATAAAAAATGTTAATCAAAATCTTAATAATCTCATCTCTTTATCAACCAATCTTTTGTTTATAACTGAAAGTTCACTTTTTTCCCAAAACATAATTGCATTAATATTTTCTACAAACTGTTTTTAAAAGCATTCATTTTTAATTGTGTAGACTACCAAACATATCTTATTTAAGCTAATGTTTTTTTTAATGTATTAATTGTTTGATTCCATATGATTTCAGCTGAGAGCCAAATCCTTGTATTGGCCTACTTTATATGATTTGCATGAAGGAGTTGCATCTATTAAACACAGTCAGTTGACAGACAAATACTCTGCAACTTTGATGACTGATTCTTTTGTTCAGTCATTTAAAAAATAGTTTTAGGAGGAAAGGAAACTATAAATGTTGGGGGCATTTCAGGAAGTAAAAACCCCAGTACGGCTGAGTACTGTTATTTTTGAAGGTTTTAACCGGATGTTGTGTATATACATTGACTCTGTTTTGACACCGGGAATATTTCAGTGGTTTTTGCTGCACTGACACACACTCACACACACACTGGTTATCGTTCCCCTCAGAAAACACAGACCTGCTTTATTTTTATACACCGAGAAAACCGCTATAATGTCGGATTTCGAGGAATTTGAGAAACAGCTTAGCGAGAATCGCCAGGGTGAGTATTGACGGTCTGTCTGTGCCCCAGTTTGGTCCTGCAGCTAGCATAGTGCGCACCGTTAGCTCCCCTCATTATTTTATGAATGAATAACCCGACCTGACAGCAACTTCAGCGTGTAGTTTTCCACAACATGACTCAGCTAATTTATGTTAGCATAATTAATATGATCCTGATCGTGATATCATCCTCATCACTAACGTTACAACGCTATACCTTACATACATCACTGAACGCAGTCTGGGGACCGGCGAGAGTGCACAGTGAACTTACCTGCCATCCTCCTGCGCGAGACAGCTACATGCCAAACTCCATGAGAATAGCACACCTTTCATAATGTTTTCCACTTGTGCAAAGAGACACCGGGTATAAATGACTTAATGTGACATGTGTCCAATCATTGTAGTGTACTTTTCAATTCGGCATCCATCATTAATTGTTGCAACACATTATTTTGAAAAAATAATACAATTACTGATTTGTGATATCCCCCTGACAAGAGCAACAAAACAACAAGTATGGTAATAAAAATCCTCATCATCAAGATCATAGCTTTGATTTATGTTGCATGCCTGAAAAACAAAACAAAGTGTCACCATGCTTTATAATCAGAGGACAAGGATCAGAAGATTGTGTAGAGCTGAACTGATTAACTGATAAATTGATCAGTCAGAGAAAAAAAAAGATAGGTATAGAAGGCAAATTGCCCAGCATTCCCATAGTGCCATGATCTTAAATGTGAGAATATCCTACATTCCCTTGTTTCATGTGATAAAAAAGCAGCTATTAAGAAGCTTTTTGGGCTGTTGGACAGATAAAACAAGACATCTGAATTTGAATATTATGATGGGAGTGTTTCACTATTTCCTGACAATTTAGATAACAAACAATTAATCTGTCAGACTAACTTACACTGAATATAAATACTAAACTCAATTCCAGTGAGGTGGAGAGGTGAAGAAGTACACAACACAAAGCAGAAGGCTTCCAGACACAAAGAAAAAAAGAAAAGGAAACATACTACATTTAGAACTTGACATTTAATCAGTGTAGAGCTACCGGTGGATAAGATCTACACAGAGATCCAGAGTACCTCTTATCGATTTGTTAAAAAGTCTTCAGTCATGTTCTACCTGATGCTCCCCTTTGCCAAGAAGAACAGCCACATTAAACTGTCAGATTTCGCTGAGAAATATGATGCAGCCGTCTCTCCAGTCCAGAGAGGAGACTGGATGGAATCAGAACAGGGTTTGTTTTTTTTTTAATGCCATGTGGGATCAGAACAATGTAATAATAACCTTAAGTTACTGCTATAAAATGATTCTAGGTACAGTAAGTATTGAAGGAGTCATTTCAAGGTCGTTGCAATAATTATAAAAAAGAAACAGATCCATCGATTAAGTTTTGATAGTTTGTTAAATTTATTTATACCGGGGACCATGGACAAAAATACATTAATTTCAAAAAAGAGAAGAAATATTTTGTGCCAGATTTGGCTAATTTCCACCTGTGGTCCATGGGCATGTAAACGTATTGTTTGTAGCATCATCTGAATTGTCTGTAAAGAATATGAATAATACAGTAATACTAAATATTAGGGCTGGATTTAACTTTATTTTCATCATCAATCAATCTGCCATTTATTTTTTGATTAATAAGCGTTTAATTATTTAATCAAAAAAGTAAATGTCAGAAAAAATGTGAAACACACTCATTACTACTTCCTGAAGTCTGACAAACAGTCCAAAAGCCCAAACATACTCAGGTTACCATAATTTACAGCCAAGCGGAAGATGAATAGGTCCTTCATTTAAGTATTAGTAGCAAGATCACAGTTACAAGTAAAAGTCCTGCATTATTATTAAGCATTATGTTTGTTATAGGTTTTGTATTATTATAAAATCAAAGTCACTACTGTATGGCTGTTAAATAAATTAAGTGGTGTAAAAAGTACAATTTCTATACTGTATAAGTACCAGAAATTTCAAATAAGGTATTTTACTTGAGTAAATTTACTTAGTTACATTCCACCTCTGCATAAAGCACATGCTAATGAGATGCTGTTCAGTGATTTTTTTGGCAGAAATATAGTAGTTATTTCTTTCTGCTGCACAGAGAGAGAAAGAGAAAGACACAAAAAGAGGAGTCGCAGTGGATCTCCTGGCCGAGGTGACAAGCATCGCAGCTGGAGCAAAGACCGAGGGAGTCGCAGTCGAGAGAAGAGAAGCCGCAGCCGAGACCGCAAGAGCCGGGACCGCAGGAGCTCGTCCCGGGACCACAAGAAGCACAGGTCAGTGGGTGAAAGATGCAGCACTAGCCAACTCATTGCTGCAGGAAATATCTGGCTCTTTAGCTGCTAAATGCTCCACTATGTTCACAAGCTCGTCTCTAGCTGTGTCCGTCTGCTGTTGTTGAGTAGGTAGTGCTCAGAGGGGTTGCAGAGCTTTTTTACAGATTGCATGTAAGTTTCACTGTGTAAATATGGTCCTTGAGCTTTTATTTTCGTTTCTCTGCAGCCACTCTCCGAGGCGAACAAGGAAGAAAAGGACCTGCAAATACTGGGATGTGCCTCCTCCTGGCTTTGAACACATCACACCAATGCAATATAAAGCTATGCAAGGTGCTTATCATGTTCTCTCTTTGCTTGTTTCGTCCCGAGTCAGACTTCTTCAGAGCTACGCCTGCATTAATGTTTTTGAGCTTGTATCCAGGCTTGAACAAGGCTAAAAAGGGTAAAATTCACCTTAAAGCCCAAATTCATACTCCCTCTTGGAGTCGTAACGCAGTCCCTCCAGAGCCTGCCTGAGAATCATCATGTTTTCAAGTTTTCTTCAGCATCAAAGTAATCCAGTGATATACTGTTTGTAATAAGGAAGCAAAGTTTGCAGTAAGTTTGTAGCTGAGCTTCCTCTTGTTCCTCTCTCTCTTTCAGCGGCAGGGCAGATACCAACAATAGCTCTGCTGGCAACATCCACCACCACTGGAGTGGCAGCAGCTCCAACACAAGTGCCCATAGTTGGCAGTCAGATGACAAGACAAGCCAGACGCCTTTATGTTGGAAATATTCCCTTTGGAGTAACTGAGGTAAAGTCCTCTTTGACTTCCTGTTTATTACATTAACTGTGACATTAACACCAAACACTGATGTGTTCATGTTGTTTCCAGCCATGCCGTTTGTTGTTTTCCTCCTCAGGAGTCTATGGCAGAGTTCTTCAACGCTCAGATGAGACTTGCAGGCCTTTCACAAGCCCCAAGCAACCCTGTGCTTGCTGTGCAGATTAATCAGGATAAAAACTTTGCTTTCTTAGAGGTATGTTGAAAAACTTTGCTTTCCTAATGTAATGTATATTATTATACCATATATTATTGCTGCTGCCTTCATAAAGTGTGTATTTAAAGTAACACCTTTACATTTTGGAATACATGCTCATTCTATATTTGTCAGATGAGAAGATCACTCTCATGTTTGTTTAAAGGGGCCCTATTATGCTTTTACGTTTTTCCTGTAGTATATATACAGTATATTGTAACAATGTCAGATGTTCATTTTAAACATGGAGAAGTTTCAAATAATGAGTAAAGTGTATGTAAAAGTAATCCCTGTAGGCAAATACCTCAGGGTTCAAACCATTTATCTACTTTAGAGACAAGTTGAGGTCAGCTTGTGAAAGATTTTCTTACCCTGCTACGTGTAGCTACATGCTAACATCAGGGAAACATGTTATCTTGGTTGACGATATTGGTAATTTCTCCCAAATTTCACATCATATTCCTGCTGGAACATGTCTGGTTGTGAAGATTTTTGTTTAGAAGCTTTTATTGGTGGTAGAAACTGCCGTTACACTCCGGTACTCCCATCATTCCCTGGCTGCAAGCACACTGCTACATGTAGCTACATACTAACGTCAGTAGAGCATGTAATCTTGGTTGCTAATGACATTCATTTCTCCCCGATGTTAGATCACATTCCTGCCGAAATGTGTCTGGTTGTGTTATTGGTGATTTTTTAATGATAGAAAGTGCTGCTGTTCTCCGTCACAGTCATAGCCCATTTGCCATGACAGGTGAATACAGGTGTTCCAGCAGAAAGTGTTTGGAAAACACACAAACATTATTAAACGTAGGGTTTTTTGTTTGCATCATGTTACTGCTTTTTTTAAATTTCCATTAATAACATATTACTCTCTATAGAAGTTGTTTAACACTATTGTTATAATGACTGACTAGTGCATTTACACATTATCCACAGATGTGTGAAATGTTAATCAAATTGGGTTTTTAAAAGCCTGTTATCATCACATGATTTGAATATAAAAAGATGAGCATGTAAAAATAACAGATGTGCAGATTTCAAACGTTGTTGTTGGAACAGCTTAAGTCTCACATTGATTTTCCTCTTTAGTTTCGGTCTGTAGACGAGACGACGCAGGCGATGGCCTTCGATGGAATCATTTTTCAGGGTCAGTCACTGAAGATAAGAAGACCTCATGACTATCGGCCTTTACCTGGTATCTCTGAGCAGCCTGCTTTCCATGTCCCAGGTTTGTCACTGAGTAATACAGTATTAAGTTACGGTGTTAAGTAATGACATATTTTATTTCATAATATAAGAAAATGTTTTTCATACTTGTGATTTTGTTCTCTGTAGGCGTCGTCTCCACAGTCGTTCCAGACTCCCCCCACAAACTGTTTATAGGAGGCCTGCCGAACTACCTTAACGATGACCAGGTATTTAACTGAAACAGACTGAACGGGTGCACTCATGTTTCCTCATTTTACTCACACATGCTGAGGTTTTTTTGTCGCACTTTAGACATGGCACAAAATATGTTTTAAATTTCTTTGTGAAATGAAAAATCAAAAACTGTGTTGTGGTAGAGAGAAAACAGAAGTTTTCCTTGAAGAGTCAAAAACAGCTCAATGTTTATTAGAGCCAGAAACAGAATGTGACCCCAGCACATATATACAAACAAAGACCAAAAATGACAAAGTTAACAATAACACCATACAGGGAAAACATGAACAGGTACTATTAAATCCCGACTTGTGATTATTTGTGAATATGTATCTGATATTTTCCTTAATCACAATGGACAACTTCTACAGATAATTAGCTTTTATTTTTAATATTTTGCTTAAACTATCTGATATTAAACTTAAGTCATATCATGTCATTAATCATAAATGAATATTATAAAAAGGCTTTTTGTGACTATCAAAGTAAACTGCTTATACCTTTCTCATGTTAAGCATACTGATTAAAGAAAGGTAAGCAAAGTCCAGTATGTTCACATAAGAGGCTGTATTTATTTCTGTGTGATATTTAAGCTTGAGTGCTGCTCCTCGTTCATCTGAGTCTATGCTGTCAAAGAAAAAGTCCACCTTAAGAAAAACAGGATGAGTGGCTGTCACACAGCCCATAGTTCAGTAGCTGTATGACTAGCTGAAGAAGTTATTAGTTGACCAGCAGCAAAGTTAAGTGACAGTATCATAATTAAATGTTGTATTTTTTGTATTTTTTGTTTTATTTCATGACTTATGTGATAATAAATTTTAGCATTTGAAATCTTAAAGTTTTGGTCGGGCAAAGTAAGAAGCGTCTGTGGCAGTAGGACTTTTGATTTTAATAATTATTAATTTTTACAGTTTTCTTGTCTTTTGGGGACTAAACGATGTATCAGTTGATTCATAAGAAAATTAGCAGCAGAATAATCGTTGATATGAGCCCTGATCGAGTAATTGTAAAAGTCACTAATCAGACCGAAATTGACAAATATTTTCTGGTTCTAGTTTCTCAAACATGAGAAGTTGTTGCTTTTCACTCTTTTATATCATTATTTATTGTGTATCTCTGGATAAAACAAAGAGCTTTAAGACATCTTGTGATGAGCATTTTTTGAATATTTTGCTTTTTGCATGTTTTTTTTATTTAGTTAACAAAGTGATCGACAGACTAAAATCAGAAAATAATAATTGCTTGCAGCTGGAGCCAGAATAATATATTCGATATATCAGCCAATATTTGCTCATTGCAGATGTATTGGTGTTGGTTTACACATAAAGTGATAGAAGCAGTTGCTCCGGGCCCCCCTAATTTTCTTTTTAATGAACGTGAAACAATAACAACAAAAAATGTAACATCTAAAAATGTCCTAAACAAAAGCAGACAACATTTCATACCATTATGCCAAAAAAGCAGTAAGCTCAGAGATGGGTGAAATAGACAATTTGGATAATCTAAGTAAGCAGTTTACTGTCGCCAATGAAAAAAAGCACTTCTAGGACTCTGTTGTATAATATATACATACACAAAATATATACATTTTACGATTGTATACATGTACAACATGAAACACATGAAAAGTGTAACAAAATGAATGACCAAGAAAAGAACAAAAGTCAACAATAATTGCGATAAGTATCTCCAGTATCTTCCTTATAATGTTACAATATACAAATTGATCCAGTGCCATGTGAAGTGGCAACACATAATAATGGGGTATATAGGTGGACTTTTTCTTTGAGAACATCAAAAGTTACAGTAAATATTTGCTTATAAATAGGCTGCACTCATAACTGAGTCTAATACTTTGAAGGACTAAACAGATTCACAGCTCCATCTTTGCTCTCAGGTGAGCAGATGGTGTAAACTTTCTGTTACACAGTGAATTTAACTCTTACCTGTCCATTCTGTCTCATATACTCTTAACTACCTTACAGAGCACATGTAGCCTGATGTATATTATTCACTGACTTATTTTATTTTTTAATTCTTGCAGTCACTTGCCACTGCGTTGATACTCACAGCTCTTTCATTTTTGTTCCCCCACTTTGTCCCCAGCTAGGGGCCTGTAAGATCGTTAAGTCTGCGCTCATAATTTGTTCAGTAGTACTCATCTACTGCTGCCATGCCAACATGTAACACAAGGCAAGTAAGACATTCTGGTCCTCACACGGATACACTCCCAGCCAGCAGGCTCCCCTTACTGGCTACTTTCTGTCTCCCATCATGCTTTTGGAGCGCGTTTAGGACCCGGGGATTTTGGGGATTATGGCCTGATCACTAAGACTTGGGGATGCTGTTGTTTATGGTGGTGGTTTTTTTGGGGGGGTGCTGTAATCAGCTTTTAATGTAAAGGTAAGAAAACATATTGTCCCACTGGTGTGATGTAATTTGCCTGTACTTGGCAAAATACAGTAATAATCAGTCTGTTAAATCTAAATAAGATCATTTATTTGTTATTTTACCCTGCACCATTTACAGCTCAGCTTGCCGTAAAAATACTTCCAACTTTGAATATGAGAATTTTTCTCTTTCGATATAATTTGCATATTTAAAACTTTGTCTCACTGATACTTGAGGAAGTTATTTTTATGTTCCCCAGATGTAGCTCAGTTCCACATCATCAGCCCTTCACGTCCTCCCTAAACCCTCAAAAGACTTCAACATTTTTATCCACCGCCGTCTCTTCTTTCTTCTTTTTATAGCAATGCAGAATCTGTAAAATGCACAAATGTACAAACAAGCAAAGCACATTAACTGCATACATTTTACCTCCAGTAATCATGTTATAAATAGACTGTGATGTGACTGTGACATTTAGAATTCACTCTGTAGGTTTCTGCATGGTCACTATGAATTATTAGTCTCATATTTTGTCGTCTGATTCTTGTTTGCAGGTAAAGGAGCTCTTGACATCGTTTGGGCCTCTCAAAGCGTTCAATCTTGTGAAGGACAGTGCCACGTCACTGTCGAAAGGTTACGCCTTTTGCGAATACGTAGACATCAGCGCCACTGATCAGGTAATGATTATGTGCAGTTTATATGCCTCCATCTATATGTACGTCCCATTCACGTCATTGCAGTATCTCAAGAATGCCTCAAGGGGATTTCTTCAAATTTGGCACAAATGTCCGTTTGGACTTCAGGATAAACAATTTGTTTTATAGGCTCGTAAGTCAAAAGTCAAGGTCACTGTGACCTTGTCTGTGTCATTCTCCTGAAGGTGATATTTCAAGAAAACCTTGAGGGAAATTTTTTCAAACAAACGTTTACTAGGACTCAGCGATCAACTGATTGGAATTTGGTGGTCTAAGGTCAAAGTTCAAGGTCACCGTGACCTCATGAAACATGTTTTTGGCCAGAAACGGAAGAATTCGTATGTTAATTACGACAGTATCTTTTCATGCTTCTGCACCAGTAATAGCCATGGCCAGAGGAATTATGTTTTGGGGTTTTCTGTCGATCTGTATGTCTGTTCCTTGCAACCTTGCATCTGTCTCATTCTTTAGAACATGATTTTCAATAAGACCTTAAGGGAATTTACTTAAATTTGGCAAAAATGTCCACTTGGGCTCAGCAATAAACTGATTAGAATTTAGTGGTCAAAGGTCAATGCCACCTTGCATTGGTCTCATTCTCATGAATGCAATATCTCAAGAACAGCTTGAGGGAATTTCTTCAAATTTGACACAAACATCCACTTGGACTGAAGAATAAATGAATTCCACTTTGGTTGTCAAAGGTCAAGGTCACTGTGACCTCACAAAACATGTTTTTGGCCATAACTCAAGAATTCATCCAGTAAATATAACAAAAAATCCCACTAATGTCTAATAAAATAAAATAATTAAGTGATGACATTTTCTATCCAAAAGGTCAAAGGTCAACTTCACTGTGACATCTTAATGTTCTGCAAAAACACTTTTCTGGCCATTTTTCATTGCCATACCTCAGGAGCAGACAGGGAGGCATTTAGTCAGATACTGAGTTGGTGGCACTAATCTCAAGTGCCCACCTTGAAACTGTGCTGATTGTATAGCTCCTCTGTGCCGTGTGAAGCATCCCTGTTTTGCATCTTGATGGGTTTGCGGAGGCATACAGTCGTGAGGCAGTAATTCTAATTATGTCTTGAGATTATTAGCTGTGGTGTTTGTTAGTAAATGTAAACGGTTGTGTGTTTTCTCCATCAGGCAGTTGCTGGGCTCAATGGGATGCAACTGGGCGACAAAAAGCTGATAGTCCAAAGGGCGAGTGTGGGAGCTAAAAATGCCAATCCTGTGAGTCCTTGTACTGTTCCTTAAAGATCACAGTGGAAAAGCGCAGGTGTGACAGCGTGCCAGCATGCACAACAGCGTAGAATAACATCCTGGTATTTCCCATTTCTTGGCAAACTTTACTCCTGTATCCCAGTAAAAATAACTGTAGGAACCCAGGATTTTCTTTCTATTTTTTTTTTTAAAATTCGAATTGTATATTTCTTTCTTCTTGTGTTCTCTTTTTTTTTAACACCTTATTTATCTGTTATCTTATTTATATTTATCTAAAAAGAGATAATGAGAAACGTAAAGTGTATTCCTATGTTTGAATGACAAAACATGCCTGTCATATTACGATGGACCCTTTATATCATAAATATGTGGGTATGGGATAGGGATGTCAGTTTTATTTAATTTTGCTTTCAATAGCCTGACCCCCATTACCCGGAGATCAACTGATTAATTTCGAAGAAAAATTAAAAAAGCATAATGTTGTGTACAAAAAGGCCTTTCCTGGTGTGAGAATATGCTCTAAGAACCAAAATCCTTAATACATATTTTCTTACAAAGGGATTGTTAGTGTATTGTATTGTGTATTTATTTTTTATTTATTTATTTATTTATTTTTTAATTTTATATACTTTCTTAATTAGAAGGGAAATTCAATTATTTCACTCTTGCTGTCAATTACACACAGGTCTGAAAGACACACACATGCACAAACAGGACCTATATTCCATATTCTTTCAAAATGTATGTTTAAAAATCCAATTTCATTTAGGGTTAGAAATTTCCTGAAAAGAAAGGTGATCTATTCCTAAATGTAATTCAGCCATCATTAATTAGATAATTTGTACCTTTGGTTTTCCTCCTGTTTCATGTCTAAATGTCTGTAAACAAACAAGATCATCTCTGATTGGACAAAAGGAGCTTAATTTTCTCACAGTGGCAGATGGTGGGAGTGAAAGGTCAGTGGAAAAATAACTTCCAGAATGTTTATCCACTGAAGGAATGCCAAAGACACAGTAACAAGCGGAGGGAGGAGGGGACAGGAAGCAGCACTACTGGAAATATGTTTCTTATAAGATTGAATCTGGGAGTCTGGACCAGAATCTATTTGAAAAAACTGATTCTAAGCTGACGTGTACAACTCTTCCCTCCACCCCTAGACCTCCATCATAGAGACCCCGGTGACGCTGCAGGTCCCTGGGCTTCAGAGGCTGCAGAACTCCGGCATGCCCACTGAGGTGCTGTGCCTTCTCAACATGGTGATGCCTGAGGAGCTGGTGGACGACGAAGACTACGAGGAGATCCTTGAAGACATCCGCGAAGAGTGCTGCAAGTACGGCAGCGTCCGCTCCATTGAGATCCCCCGACCCGTCGACGGTGTGGAAGTTCCCGGCTGTGGAAAGGTGAGCCTGGTGTCTGCACAAGTTTAGACTCCAAAATGTAGATTGTTGAAATGAATTTACAAAGCCAGCACACGGATTACTGCTTGTCTCATTCTGGTCTGGCAAACCCTCAAACCCACCACCCACTGTATTGTTACTGGTCTTTGCTTTTTAACTTTAAAACTGGAAAAACATAGTGAAAAATGATATTAAAGTTCTAATAAATAAGACACCAGTTCCTGAATAAAAATCTAAAATCTATTAGCAACCACAAGTCATGGTGATTTGTGTCTTGGTAAGCCTAAAAATTCATGCTTCATTAACAATTTCAGATCAGTATTTTATAAACTGGTGCTCTCATGACAACTTAGAAGAAGTAGACCGTCTTGGACTATGTCATCAACTATGTGGAACACATGACATCATTTTTGTTATACATCTACAATGACAATAAAGTGTCTAATGTGGACACTAAATCAAGTGGGCCACTTCAAAAAAATGACTGAACCCAAATGACAAGAGGCTGGAGCACTCGATAAAATTGCAGAGCTTTTAATAAGGTGCAAACAGACTGAAGTTTCGATGCTACTGCGTCTTCTTCAGAGTCAAGAGAAAAGTGTCTAATGTCTTTAACAGAGCTGGGTAAGTTAACCAGATGTACATTTGTCAAACCAAACAGCTGGTCTCCATCCTTGAAGTCTCTTTAAAAACCTATTTTTAATTCTCGATACATTTTTCTTTATGAAGCTTAAAATGAAAAGACATTTAAAACAAAATCCCATACATTCACCAGGCTGGTCAGACTAACAAAAACTGTTACAACTGTTACAATAAACATATGAGCAAAATTGTCCTGAATCCTAAGCAACTGATTCTGGTTTTATAGAATTGGTCTTAAATAGCATTCTGAGTGTCAATGAAAAAAGTTTTAAAGTCTTAAATCTGCCTTAAGGTGTAGAAACCCTGAAAAAACAACCACATCGGTGTCAGTGGGTGTTTTCTGCTCTCAGGCCTCAGGGGGCAGTAATGAGCACATTACAGTTTGGCACACTACAGTAAGCCACACTAGAGAATGTAGTCATACAAATGGCACAAAGATCAGATTTGTGCGTAATTGGAAGTGTTTTGTGGCACCATTTTTTGATTTTACAAGAGAAAAGTCTGCAAGGTTGAATACTAATCGGTTTGTTTGACAAATGTTCATCTTGTTTCCCACCTCCAGTAAAAAGCAACATACAACTACTTTTCTAAGATTTTCTTTTATCTGTGAATACATCTAAGATCCTCCACTCATCGTCATACTGTTCAGGACCTGACCAACTGTTTTTTATTCCAGATCTTTGTGGAGTATGTTTCTGCAGCAGACTGTCAGAAAGCCATGCAAGCTCTCACCGGCCGCAAGTTTGCCAACAGAGTGGTGGTCACCAAATACTACGATCCAGACATGTATCACAGACACGAGTTTTGAAAGCACAGTCCTCCTTTTTTGTTTGCGAGCTTGGCTCCAGTCGGTTTCTTTACTCCTCTGAATGTCGTGAACGCGTCCAAGAAAAGACTTGTTTTATTACATCTTCTACTTAACAAACTGGACTGCAGTGTGTGTTTCTCCACTGAATATCTAACTCCCAGCTTTAGCTTTAACACCCACACAGTGAGCCGATCTCATTATGAATTCAAAAAATACTGTAGTATCCTTTACATTTGTAGTAGAATGAATGTGACATGTATCTTATCTACACTAATACTGCCTGACAATGCCAGAGTAGCTGTCTTATGAAGTATGCACTATATGAGAAAAAACAGTCTAATGTTTAGATTTCCCTCCTGAGCACAAACATTCATTTCTCTGTTTTAGATTTGAGAAGCCATCATAGCGTTTATTGTGTGGCTGTGAGAGAAAAAGGTTTTTATTTATTTATTTTTCCAAAGTAATATTTTCCTCTATACGTCACATATTAATGTTCCTTAAACATATGATGCTATTACCTGCACTGCTTACACAGACCAAATGTTTACTTTTGGTTTTATCAGAGCGGCCGCAAAGGTCATTTTGTAAATATGAAAAATTAATATCTAAAAGATAAGAAATATATTAAATTGGCCATGCACACTGGAAGCTACTTGAATTAGAAATTGATCCTTAAAAAGGAAATCTGTCTTGGTTGAAACCTTGTTATTAAACACTGACTTTTGTTTGTTAAGCCCCTCCCCCAGGAACGGCCGTTGTCCAATCATAGCTTAGCAACCGTACTAGGGCTATAGTAAAAGCGAAACTTTTACAAAACCAAGCCAGATGCAGCTTACTAGCTACGGTAGCTAACTGAGCATTACCTCCAAGGAGCATATTGCTAATGCTAGCCAGGTTGTGGGGTTAAAATTAGCTAGCTAGATAGTGTTTCTCTGCTGTGTGATGATGACACAACACAGTTATCCAGTAAAGACCTAATTTATTGACATATTTTGTCAATCCAGTGGCTTATGCTTGCTACCAAGCTAATACCTACAGTAAGCTAAAGTGTACGGTAACGTTATAACGTTACAACCTGCAGTGTTTTTCACATACGTTGATTTATTTGTGGCAGCTACCACACTATCAGCATTTACTGCTACATATTGTTTGGGGTAAAAGCTTATTTTATTGTAGAGTTGCATGCAGTGATTCTCTCAGCCCCTTCTAGCCGTGCTTACTTGTCAGACCAATAATGACACGTTAAAAGGCATAGCTAGCTCGCATACCCAACTGTCCCCCCGCCTCATTCTCCCCTTGACTTCTTCACCCGGGGGAAAGAAGGCCACAGGTTCGGACATGTTACTTGGGTTTGTAATGGCTGAATTCAAGTCCCTCCAGGGAGCTAGCTACCCCACAGCTGAATACGCCACATAAAGTTAGCCACAATGGTCAACTCATCTAATGCTAATTGTGGGTTAGCAAGTTAACGTAATAGCTAACAGATTTTCGTCTGTGGTTGTTTAACAATGAAGCCAACAACTCCTGTAGAGCTCGTAAGTCATGCCCCTCCTGTAGACCCACATTGGACCTCTAGACTCGGAAAATATGAATGGGAGTCAATGGAGAGGAAATTATTATTTTCTGGTCCCAGTCATTAAATGCCTTGGATTACACAAATGTTTTGTGTGGGTCTAAATAATATTTTTTCATGTTAAGAGTTTGACAGTTTATTGTATGATTCTTCAGTTAAAGGCTGTGGAAACAACGTAATGAGAAAGACTACGTGTCGCCCATGTGATGTCACGTCATCACACTTTCCCTCCACTTCTCAGCTCACAATGCTGCTGCTGCATCTTCTGCCACGATGTACGAAGCCATCAGATCAAGATGCCAGTGTGCTGAAACTCTCCACGTGTCCAGACTTGTAGTGGTTTTCGTCACTCTTAAGGCTTTTGTCCTCTCCTTGGAAGAAGGCGGTGAATTGTACCAGAGACACAGCCATGTTCCGAGTGCGAGTGGTGACGTATATCATACACGGCGAGAGCAGCGAAGAGCTGTAGTCCACAAAGCGCTCTCACACAAAACCTAACAGTATCGAACTTCTTCCTGCTAAATTGTAGCCTTCTTTGCACAAAAAAAATATATTAAAAATTCACAAACAACATATGTGAAATTCATGGCACAATTCAAACGGGACCTGAAAATAATTTTCATCTAGCCAATGAAATACATTATGAGAAATCGATTTTTAAGGTCCCATGTACCGGAAACAGCAATTTACAAGCTCTATTATCCCACACTACTTCAGACATCTTCCAAGTCTTTCTTTCGTTACTGTTTGATTGAGAGACCCCTAGTGGCAGAAATGACATAATGTGGTTTAACTGACATAGCAACAGTATCAAAAGGGGCGGGGCTTAATGAATGGTCAGTGGCATCTATCTAACCAGCAATAGTCAACAATTTGTCATCAAAATCAGAAAAACAAAATCAAATCAGTCTTCGTGGTCTCATTGAAAAAATAAAGTAGTTATGCACATGTTGAGAAACGCACTTTTAAATTTTGCAGATATCATGTCGAATGACTTTTTAAAAGCTTTATTCTTTGTGTGATCTGTCACAGAAAATGTATTAAATGAAAGCATTAATTTATTATGAAATAACTTTTATCTTCTTGAAAAATGCAGGCCCAAATACCCAAACAAATCTGTCTGACAATGGGATGTGAAAGAATAAACATTTGGACATCACCTGGTTTGCACAGAGGCTGCAGCAAACACTATGTTCTGTTTCAAACTGTATTTTAGTGTAATAAGTGGAACATATCAACTGATGATAAACAGCCGCTGTATTTTATACATTTTTGGATGGCCAAACATTGAAAAACATTTTCAGTTTGTACAATCCCTGCCACTGCCATTGCCTTGAATAAATGCTTGCATCCACTGTCAGTCTGTGTGTGGGGGAGTCCTTATTTCTGCACTATCCTTGACATCAAAACACTGGGTCAGTCAGAAGTGCTTGTACAGATAATTAACATTTATTTTACAAAGGGTTTTCAGCAGTGTTTGTGTTGTTTCTGTCTTGTGTAATAGTATTTAGAAACAAGAGTTTTCACTGTCCTCCTGTGGTCATAATGAGAAAATGCAACACTATATTTAAACTATGGCTAACACATATTTTTACCATCAGTATAATCATTATAAATATAAGCGTGTATCAAGTATCATGATTTTTCACATAGCGTGATGTTAAAAATAAAAATAGTAACATCAGTGCTGGAAATAATCATGCAGTGACAAAAAAAAGAAAAGACTGTTAAACAGTTTTGTGGTGTGGAGATCACATGTGTCAAGGAAGACATAATACAATCCCTTACTTCTGGTTAATAGTTTCAAAATAAGTGGATACAAGCAGAAAGGGACGTCTGCTGCCAACATCTCCAAAGATGTTATCAAACAAAACCTTGTATGCCAGATATATATTTATTGTAACATTTCTATTACCATTTTATGAGGCCTTCAGTTCAGAGCAGAAAAAGTATCATATTACAGATATATTTTTTGTTTTGTCATTGCACAGTTTTTCACTTAAATTGAATAAATAATTAACTGATTTGACATAAGATTGCAGTCGGTATGAATAAAGTTGAAGGTATTTTACACTGAAATTCTTAGTTGATTTAGTGCGAAATTATACATTTGTTTGACAGTATACAGCATTTTTTCTTGAGTGGGTACTATAACACACTTGGATGTTTTAACTCGTATCAGTAACTAGTTTAACTAGTATAAGTTCAAACAACAAATGATAATTTGTTAGACACTTTGTATATGCTATGGATTTTGAGTTGAAACAAAGCTTACCTTGAAGTTGATTTTACTCAAGTTTGTAAGCCAACAAGTGAACATAAGTTTCTGAGTTGAAACAACTTATTAGTGTGGTGATTTTGTATAGTTTTTTTTATTTCCATTTTTATTTTCTATACTTCTTGTTATTCAATTTTATTTTATTTACCTCTCTGTTTATCTGATTTATGAATGATATTGTAGGTTATTTGCTGCTCTATATTCTTTTTACATCTTATTATATATCTTAGTTTCTATCATATCATATCATATAATATTTTCATTTCATTTTATTTTATTTTATTTATCTATTTTTAATTTCATTTTATTAGTATTTGTTTATATAAAGAAAGAAAGAAAGAAAGAAAGAAAGAAAGAAGTCGTTGCTGGTTTTATTTTGTAGGTTTGTGGCCGGATGTTGTGTGGTGGTACCGCGTCACATGACATGCCCATGGCGACAGAGGGTGAGCAGCTCTGTGTTTGACAGATGTTCGTACAGGATCAACCGCTTTATTCAAAGGCGAGCACCGGAGCAGGGACAGCGGACTGTGTCTGGATTACTCACCGGCAGAGGACTGAAAGATGTCGGGAGAAAAAGCGTCGAGTCCCTGTAACAAATTTCAAGCCAACATTTTTAATAAAAGTAAATGTCAAAACTGCTTCAAGTCCCGTGAGCTGCATATGTTAAACGACCATGACATGGAGAAGGTAAGCTTAAACTACACTTTTTTTTCACGTGTTAACGTGAGTGTTTCTTAATTAATTGAAAAAGTAAGTTAAAGTCATTTTACTCTAAATTATTAATAGTGGAATTAAGTTCCGACACCATCCAGAAAACATATATTTGTATTGGCCGTAGTTGTCTAAAGTTAACGTTGGTCGTAAACCGTTAAGATGTTAACCGCTAGCTAGTTTTCAATTAACGTCAAACTACACTTACATTCAGTTTATTTGACAGTTAGTCAAGTAATGTAGGGGTAAATAAGTCATACGCTAACACTATTAATTAAAAGCAACTTCTGTCACCATGTTTTTACATCAAGGAAACACCTTTTTGTCACTTATATCCGACGTAGTTGTCTGCTAACTTATGTCTCAGCATCCTAAAATGACCGGATATTAGCTAGCTTTATTTAGTTAACGTTAAATGATTTATTTGTTTACACAGCCCTCCTTTAAGTCCGAAAATATACAGGTTTGAAATGTAAAAGTTTTATAATGATAATTGTTATTATTGTCATGTTGATAAAAATGTTAAAATACAAGGTTTAATTTGAGATATCTGCCATTGTTTGTACGATGTTAGCTAGTTAAAATGTGTGAGAATTTGTAAAGTTAGGGACTGTACACAAATTATTAGCAGTGTCTGTTGATTTCATAATACCCCAAATTTATATTTTCCCCATCAAACTTAATTTTATTGCTACCAAAAGTCTTTTTGTACTGCATCATAGCAGAAGATAAAATGAAGTTAAGCGTTTCATATATGTTAACCTCTTGTTTCGTTTGCCATTAATTTAGAAATTGGTAACAAGTTTGAAGGGTGCAGCTTAAGTTTAAACTCTAAAATACATTAATGTACCTAACTTGCTCTGCAGACAAATAGTCCTTGTCAGTAAGTATATTATTATATATTCAATTTAGATAGTTAATACTGATGCATTAATTCATAAGTAGCATTTTACTGTGGAGGCTTGTCAAAGTGAAGCAAGTTTTAAGTTTTAAGTAGACTAAAACGTAAAGTTTGTCCCCTGAAATGTAAAGGAGAGTGTTAAGTAGCATAAAATGAAAATACTCAAATAAACTACATGTACATCAAAATTTTGCTTAAGTACAGTTTATTCTTACTCTACATCACTAACCCCAAGGCGTAGTGTTATCTGATGTTGACTTGCAAGGGATGTTTGGGGATTCATCAACAAATCAGTTATATTCTGTGTTTGCTTGAGTGATCATGTTGTCCATGAAATGAAAAAATAAAAACAAGCACTCTCCACAATCTTACAATCTTATACTGCCCAAACATACCTGATATGAAAAGGACTATCTGATGGTGGAATCAGAAAATGTTTACCTTTTAGTGGCTATTCTACAAATAAGAAGTCTCCCAAATGACCTGTCAGTCCGCATATTGGTAAACCATTTCAGCGGTTAAGACAAGTCTTTTATTTACTTGGAGCTCACAAGAAGTGTCTAAATACTTCGTTTAGTGCCTCTGAAAACATTGTTCCTGCAGGATCTGTCATGTGGAGGTGATGTAAGGAGATGATCATGACAGTTTCCTACATGCCTCACATTGTTAAAATATGTTATTACTCTGCCTGGTTTCACTGTGCCCTGTAATTTTAGCACTGTTGCTCAACCTGCAAACACTACACATGGTATTACTCTGACTCAAGTCAACTGTGCTCACAGAGAAAAGTCTTCTGTGGAGCATCTTTTAACTGTTTTAAGATGTTGTAAAATACCACATATTGTGTGCATATTACTTTGTTAGAAATGCATACAGCCATTGATGTTTAAGTGCAATTAGATAGGGCTTCCAAACCTAAAAACTTTGTGTAGAGCTGAAATGAGCAGTTGATAAATCGATAATTCATCGCATGAAAATTAAATGACTATTTTGATAATCCATTAATTAGTAGAGTAATTTCCAAAGCAAAATGGCAACACTTTCTTGTCTGTCATCTTCTCAAATGGGAGAATTTGCCGCTTTTTATCTTCTAAAATAGTAAAATTAATATGTTTAAGTTTTGGACTTTTTTTTTTTTTTTTTGGACCAAACAAGCAATTTGAAGACCTCACCTTTGGCTCAGGGAAATTGTCATCATGAGAAATTATTTGAGACACATTCTGTCATTTAGCGTAACAGATCAAAAGAAATCAATAATAAAAAATAATCATTAGTTGCAGCTCAGATTGTTGATAAAAGATCAGTTTATATGTAGATATTCAGCTTTTATTTTGGTGTTCCACTTAAAAGGATCTGCCCCCAGCTAAAAAGAAATGTTTTGGTATTTTTTGTATTTACTTTTCAGATTTTAGGGTCAGAAGTTAAAAGTGTTGACTGATATAAAGGTTTTTCCACTAAGGTGCTTTCATGTGCAGTCAAACAAATTAGAAAAGTGGCTTTGCAAATATAGAGGTTAAGTGCTTTAACACAGAACAGCAATGCCTCAAGTGTTGGATGTTGGAGAAACAAAGCACTGTAAATACTAGCTTTCACTATCAAGTCCTTGTGTATATTTTAATACAGTATATATCAGAAAGGATCCTGTAAGGCAGCAACTGATGATTATTTTCATCACTGTTAATTCTGAAGGTCTACTAAATGTCATGAAATGGGTCTTGAGACAGATCCCTTAGATTTCTTTTTCGTTTGTCTCTAAGAATTGTAACCAAGATGAACACTGACATTGACATTTTATAGTTGAAAATGTAAACTTGTAAATGCTGTCACTGTTTCTGAATGATCTCAAAACTACTTTGGCATTTCTGTACTTAAGGTTCTTGTCACTTTCCGGGCGACATGATCACTGATACCAATGTATCTTCTAAAATCTCAAAAACTCACATTTGAGAAGCAGGAACTAGGAAACACTTTATGTTTTTCCATTTAAAAAATGATTCATTAATTGATTGTATAAACAGTTGCCAAATCAGTCGACTAATTGGTTAATGGACTAAGTATTTCAGCTCTGTACATTAGTTTAGTGACTTCTCAGAGACTCAGTGCTCGACTTTATCTATGATTTACAGGCAAAACCCATCTATGGAGGCTGGCTGTGTTTGGCTCCTGTGGGGACAGATTTTGACAACCCAATGCAGAGGTCAAGGGTAAGACATGATGAAACTGAGCTGAAATACACACATGTATTTTCTAGTTCTTTATTGTTGCTTTGTCTTCAAGAAAAATGGTGCTGTGGTGATTTTGTTGTTGTTTTTCATTGTCAGAAATGGCAGCGGCGCTTCTTTATCCTGTATGAAGACGGCAGCCTGCGCTTCGCCCTCGATGAACTTGTAAGATGCCCTAACAAAAACATACATGATGTAGCAGTGTACAGTATTGCCTGTTCCGTATATGCATCTGCATTTATAGTATGTTGGGAGCAAGCAGGCATCTTTAGGCCAGATGTCGCGTGCAGGACCACAGCAGATGATTTGGGCTTAGCCTGTCCTCTAATGCACACATCCCCCTCTCTCTGTGATCCCCTTAAATCTCTTTCATTCCACACTTAACACCACAAACTACTCTCTGTTTAACTGTCACTCATCTGCAATTTGGTGATCAGTCCTTACAGTAAGCCAGATTTTGTAACTAGCTCTCCAGAATAATTCAGATACTCTGATTCTCCTCCAGCCAAGCACTTTGCCACAGGGGACTGTGAACATGAATCTGTGTACAGACATCGCTGATGCAGAGCCCAGGACAGGACAGAGAAATGCACTCTGCGTAGTCACACCAGAGCAGGAAATATTCATCCGCGGTGACAATAAAGAGATCATTAATGGGTCAGTATAAAACTGTAGAAAACTTAGAAGAGCAGTTTATAATCAGGTTTCCTGTATCTAATGTCCTGTCTGCTGTTTCTGTCTTTGTTTACCAGATGGAGTGAACAACTTGCTGTGTATCTACGGACTAATAAGCAGAATCAGAAGAAAAAACGCAAAGTGGAGCCTGTTGTCACCCAGGTAGCAAAGCAAACATCCACCAAATGCTTCAGTTCACATTTAAGCACATATTGGGTTTTTCCAGCTAGCTGTAGGGCCATTTATTCATTATAGATACTCATGGTCCTCAGAGGATGAATCCTAATTATTTTGGTGACCCCTAATCTTTTGCTTTGGATTTTTACAATTTATACTGAGGGGAACGAGTCTAAACCAAATTTCGTGGATCCAATAGTTGCAGAGACATTTCACCCAAAGCCTCAAATGGCAACCTGCTAGTTTCGCCAGAGAAAATGTCAAAGTATGACAACATCAGTAACATTCAATCTCTGGACACCATAAATGTCTGTTCAAAATTACATTGCAATCCATAGTAGTTGCTGAGATATTTTAGTCTGACTAAAGTGGTGGACCATTACCATCCCGAAAGCCACTAGCATGACTGAAAATATGAAACTCTATCGACCAGATTGCTTTGAAAGTGCATTCATGTTGTCCAGAGGACGAACCCCTTTCCAGTTTGCACACAGAATATCTCATTATCTATCATTTTGGTTTTAGTGCCGTCATGGCCTGTTTTTATTCTCAGGCATAAAGATGTTAGCTCCACTGTTGGTAAGGCTGAAATAATCAGTCTGTTCATTGTTTAGTCAATGGGGGAAAAAAAGAACCAGCAGCCTTTTTTTTAATCATTTCAGTTATTTTGTCAAGTAATAACACCTAATGTTCATGGGTTCCGGAAGTTTAAATATGTGGATTTCGTGAGTTACAGATTATTTTCTTAATTTATAAATCATTAAGTCTAAAAAAAGGGAAAATGTAGATGTTATAGTCGTTAAGCTGTACATCAGTAATGAATTGTATCTGCTAACGATTTCATTGTACTGTGGTACATTATAAACCCTTTATGAAATGTTTATGTACTGCTAATAAATGCTCAATGGAGGAGGAAGGGTATAGGAAAAATACAAATAAAAATGTGTTACTGAATTATCTTTTTGTTTTTCTAACAAAACATTAGGAACCCAGCCCAGCAAAGATGGCTGCAACTGATCCAAGTTTCCCATCCTCTGAGAACGCTACAGACTCCAGCTGTGGTAGGTGGCAGGAAGACCGGCAGCAGGGCAGGGGACCGGGAGAAACCCCCAAGTGGACTGTCCCAGACTCAGAACCCCCAGGCCCGGAGAAGACCCCTGCAGGTGCAGCAGAAGCAAAACACACACACACATACCCAGGCTTTCATGTCTGTCAGCCAATTATAGCCACTTCCTGTCCTCTCTCTCACTGTCCTAACGTCCTGCAGATGTTCTCACACTTCCAGCTTTTTATTTATACGTTTCATTTAACCCTTGTTTAACCAGGCATGTTGACCCAGTACTGACTTGTGATCATGGGAACAGACTGGAGGAGTTTTAGCAGGAAGTTACATAAACATGGCCTTGCAGACAGAAACACACTGTGAGATGTGCAGGAAAATGTGTGTCTCCAACCTTTAGGCATCATAAAAACCGAACATGATCCATAAAAGACCTCTTAAACACGTCCTAATAGGCTTGATGATTAGCACAGGACAGGTATTTTTTCTTACTGGAGCTTTGTGCTGTGACAAAGTGGACACCAGCACCCATCTGGCGTCAGACTTACTGCAGGGTCTGGAATGGTCCTTTAATAAAGGCCTGGATTAACTCCTTCTGACTTGCCTGTAGGCTGCTTCATTAGAGCAGTGGATATTATGCACAAGTGACCATCTGAGAAGCAAACAGGGAGGCAGTCTAATGAATGATGCTCTGTCAGGATTCCTTCTTGTCACTGAATTCCTGGACTATCATTAAATTATTTTAGTTATCTTACTTTTAGCAGCATTGCAGTGGAAATAAACAGCTCAGATAAACAACATTAACGGACACATACAGTCAAATATTTAGGTCATGGATCCACTTTGATTTATATTCGGAAACTCATGAAACGGTGATGCTGCATGTTATGCTAGTTTCATGAAGCATCGTAGCTTATACATCTTAATTTTCCCTAAAACTGCACTTGAAGCTGCACGGAACAATATTTTTATATTAATGGTTTACTATGCAGGAACTGACCTTTTGCTAAGAACATCCCTTGAATGCAGATACATATCATTGCATCGACTAGCTCCAACAAGGGTCTGACATATGCAAGGCTGTGCTCCAAAGATGGTCATGCAATTGTTTCAGATTTTCTTCATTTTCAGGCTGTTTTTGTGGATTTTGAGCTACACGTTGTGTCTGGGGCACGTGTGTTAATGATACTTCTTACCAGGAGAGTCTGGAAGGAGATATATGTTTCTTCCCTTTTCCAAAACCAAAAATCAAACCCTGAAAAGTATAGGATTAGCTAGCTAGCTCTACTGAATGCATACATTTTACTTCTGCTTTTGTAATGATTGTCACACGGAATAAAGACCTACCCTGCTTTACTGGAACCAGTGAAGGGAAACAGGGAAACTCAACAATGTTTGGCATCTCCCAGAGCTCCCCGCCTGCCCGCCAGCTGAGATCCGTGTGCTGGTGGCATGGGGGAAAGCAAAACACTGTTCATCTGCGCACTCTGTAATGGCACAGTTTCCCTTTATTTCCTTCTGTCTCAACAGCCAGTGATGTGATGGCTCACTCTTACGCTGTGATCTGTAGCCTGTAGTTCGGCTTTAGTTTCCAACTATCTTTATCTTTTTTACCTGTTTTTGCTGTTGAGGGAGTTTGACATCCTGGATATATCCTTCAGATGCATATTGTAGACCTCTTTGTCTGCTTCTGATTGAAATTGCTTTTCGTTGTTCAAAAAATGTGACAATATTTATTCAGGGAGTCCAGTTAGTTACATACAGTGTGGGCTCTATGCTAGCTCCAACAGCTAGCAAACAATCATAAAGGGGCACGGCTCAGCAAAGAGCCATTTGTCAGTTGTCAGCAAAACAAGAAGAGAGAAGAAAATACAGCCAGAGGGCAAAGCCACTGCAGATAAATACATACTGCCACAAACTTATAGTGGGTCATAAGTGATGATTGAGACTGATTCCCTTTGTATGAGTCTAAACATTGTTTTTTTTAGTGAATTAATGTATACCTTTAAAGCCTCTGGAAACCCAAATCCACAATAGCCTTCGAACTATGTAATTTAGGGTCTTATGTACATAATATTAAACATGTAAAACAATTAGAAATCAGTTTTCATCCAAATTCGAAATATCTGTCTTTTAAGTTTTTGTACATTCTTGAAATTGGGTTTGATTGGGCCGTGGTTATCTCTCAGATTTATTACGCAATAAATTCGAAACCAATCATAAATCATCCATCTATTGTCTCATCCCGCCCCCCAGTGGCAGCGCAACAAAACCTTTCTGCTCCAGCTAAATCTGCCTCTGAGTCTGAGCCAACTCATCTCTTCATAGCCATTTGCGATTAGCCACCCAACTAATTTTATATAGCCTATATATCTCTGTCTGTCTATCTATCTATCTATCTGTCTGTCTGTCTATCTATCTATCTGTCTATCTGTCTGTCTATCTATCTGTCTGTCTATCTGTCTGTCTATCTATCTATCTATCTATCTATCTAACGTTAGCTAGCTATCTAGCTAGCTATCGTTAGTGATCTAGCTAGCTAACGTTATCTATCTTTCCATCTATCTATCTATCTATCCATCGATCTATCTATTGATCGGCTTATGAGCGGCCGGGCTTGCCCCCCGGGCCCGGTGCCGGTGTCGGCTCGCGGGAAGGGGACGTAATGTGCACCCTTCCTCACCCCTAACCCCAATCTCAAGCAGTTAGCTTTGCTATGCATTAACATATCCCCAATCGCGGAGGTGATGCTGCAGGAAACAACACAATTTTAGCCAGAGGGGAACATTATTTGAGGCGGACAAATACTTCTACACAACGCCAGAGAGACGGCCGGCCGGCACCGGTCTCTCCCGCTTTGAGGGTCTGTGTGTGTGTCAGAGTAAAGACATATTTAATCTATTAAGACTGGATGTGTTTGAATGAAAAAGGCTATTATCAGAAAAACGGAGCAGATTTATATTTTCAATGAAAACGTATCTCAGTGAAGAAAGGTAAAGCGCCAGCCTCCCGCTGTCATTCATCTCAGCTAACATTGCATGTAAAAGTTATGCTAACTATTCTACGAAGTAACATTAATATGAATCACAAAACATTTTGAAACTTATTACTCAGTGACCACCTGAAAGGAATCATTTTCAGCTTCTGCTTCGTCCTTTGAATCATTAGAGGGCTCAAACATATATGGCTGGATTAAATTTATGGCAGTCATTGCTGAGCCAGGGAGATGTCAATCAAAACGAGGGAGCTGTCAATCACAGCGTTATCTGCCACGCCCACTCTGTCCTGGCAAGTGGTCTAAACAGCAAAATGAGCTGTTTTTAAACCAGGTTTTCTAATAGTTATGAATGGTTATTTTCACTCAGACTTTTGTGGATGATTAATGAGACACTCGACTTTGATATAATATATGCATTTTTACTATTTCAGGCTGTGTTTCCAAAGGCTTTAACAATTAATCAGATGACTGTGCAATATAAAAAGACTTGCAGTGACGGACCCACAGAGAATTATCACTCAACTCTGCGGTTGTATGAAGCATTTTATAATCTTCCAGCTCATTTTATTTTGGTTTTTATTTGGTTTTTGGTTAATCAATCCTATTAGGACGTGTTTGCACAGTTCAGAGTCACCGCTCTCTCAGTCCCGTCTCTCTCTGAAAGCTTTGATTAGCCCACTGTACGCTACCTGCTCAGCAGCAAACAGCAGACAAAGCTAGAGACTAGCTGGCGAAGATAGTGGAACATTTAGCGGCTAAAGATACACTGAGGAGTTGGTGGAGACCAAAAACAGAGCTAAAAAAGAATGAGTATTGGACTACTATTTGCCAGTTCACCAGAATGCAACTCCAGATGAATGATGTTGCATCAGGTCCTCTGGATGTGTAAATAAGCAAATGTTGCCATATAAATTTGTTAGAGTAATAATATGACAATGTCATGGTTACAACTTGTTTCACAAAAATGTATCAGTGGTCCTTTAAAGGATGTGTATGCTAATTTTACATGTCAAAGTATGTTGCCAGGTTTTAGGCTTACTACTGCATATGTGAAAAAAGTAGTATGTAATCTTGTGTGTCTCCAGAGGGAGCTGTGTGAAGTCCGATGAATGACCTCAAATGATGTCATTTTTAAATAAATTCCTTTGTAACTTAAGGTTCTTCCTTTATCCCAAGTCATTTCTTTTAAGTTAAGCACAAGGACAAAAAAAGCAAAATATCAATTGAAAACTGAGGTCATGTTTAGTTTAGTCATTTGTTTCCTTCAGTGTTTGTCACATGAAATCATCTCCTCTTTCATCCAGTGTTTTATGCTCGCTTTTATTCAGGATTAAGTCAATGTAGTTAGTCTTTTCTTTGTGTTTGTATGTGAGTGTAGCCCAAATAAAATGAATAACTAGCTGTCATTTTGTTTGCGGTTCTATTTTTAGATAAATACTTAACATTTTTTAAATAAAATGTCAAGAGGATGAACTCTGGAGATTGTGTGACACTGGCTTCAGTGTGAACCCTGACATAGTGTTGTGTGTTTAAAAAAGAATGATTTCATCCAGCTTGTTGCCTGCTGGCTGTTAAAGAGAGTCAGTGTGGAATTACACCAGACTGTGTTTGTGCTTCCAGGATATTTAACAGTCTAAAACCCTTTTGTGTTGTTTTCTATATCCAGGCAACACATCTAGCTACCTGTGCCCGGTCTCTGCTGGCAGTTTCAGTATCCCAGTCGGCTCGTTGGACTTGGTGACCAGTGGAAACACCGAACCCGGCAGTAACAACCAGCTGGCTGAGTCAAACAACATCCAAACATCAGCAAACAACAAGAATCAGAGCCAAGACAAAAGGTCAGAAATGAATCAGAGGCAGATTTCCAGCTAATTTTGATGATAATATGCGGAAAGAACTCTTCTATACGTTGTGTTTGGCAGCAGTTGGTGTTTATTTTCTTATGTTCATATATTCTGTTTCTAACAGCCATTTCTAAAGTGCCTTGGCAGAGGAAAAGGGGGTAAATGTGCAAGCAATTAGCACAAAGGACATCCAATGCTTCTCTGCTTCCCCCCAGTATAAAGCCGAACAGCCATCACACACCGCTAAACACCAGATCAAAGGCTCACGCTCTACCCCTCCCTTAGAGATCAGACTGCCGCATTTTTAAATTTAGCTTAAAGAAACCCTCCCAGTTTGTGCGCCAGCAGCATGTAAACTGGTCACGTGAGGAGAATACATCTCATGTCCTCACTTATTGCCTTTTTGGGAAATAAAAACACAAAATACTTAATACCCCCCAAATAAGGCCAGAAATTCCAAAACGCTGGTGTAATTAGATATCTGAGGCATTGTTTCTCAGGACCTTAATACTGACTGTCTGCCTGCCTGTCAGAGGAAGTAGACTTCAGTTTAATGCTCAGTTTTTAGGGCACAAAACTGTCTGAGGGCACCAGAGGCAGAGTGGACACTAAAACACCAACAAAAGGTTTCAGATGTTATTTTATGTGTGTTGCACTGAAAGTTACACAGAGATCTGCATGTGATGTTTTAGGTTATTACAGACTGTGTTAAATACTCTAAAAATAGCATATTAAAAGTAGGGCCGTAACGGTATGTATTTGTGTCGAACCGTTCGGTACGCGACTTTCGGTTCGGCACGACCCTGTACCGAATTATTGGGCGCAGGATATTATTTTATTTTATTTTGTTTTATTTTAATTCCGTTTTTGCGAGCCGAACCATTTAAAATATCTAGTTCCCCGATGGACATAATTGAGTGACGGACCAAGTCCCGTAAATCTCCACTTTCACTTTGTGCAGCGCATTCTCGCATTTTGACAACATGGCAAGTGAGCCTGACGAACCTGAAGACCCACCCGCAAACCTTAAGTCCTCCGTTGGGAACACTTTGGTTTCAGGGTAAAATACGAAGATGGAAATAAACAAGTTGACAAGACAAAGCAGTGTGCCGACACTGCAGAACAGCGGTCGGGCCAGCTCCGCTATACTTTTTATTTTAATTGAGTAAAACTGAGTAGAAAAAACTAAAACTAAAAAAACTGAGAGGAGAGCTAAATCCAGGATAAATATTGGTGTGCCTCTCCAAGATGGAGAGCTTATCTAGGACTACAATTCGATGGCGACCTCGCGTGTGTTCTTCTAGACAGGCAAGCAAACATCTGGCTGATGTTATCAAAATATTAAAAATTTCCACCAGTGTATTGCTGCGGAGCGGTGTGGAGCGGGGGCTGGCTAACCACAACATCTAACATTAACGATAGGTTTCTATAATGCTGAGCTGATGCTGGTAAATGAACTGCATTTATAAAAGAGGCAGAAGAATAGCTAAACATAAGACGCACTGAGCAAGAGAGAGGAGCAGAGAGGGAGAAGCCATCGCTGACTGTAAAGCTAAGTAACTAGCAGTTTGCTTAAATAACTAGCAGATTGCTAACTCAGCTAAAGTAAGTAGCATTTCTGAATAGAGTGTAAATAACTGAGGTTAGTGAGACAATCACTTAAAAAGAGAGCCATGACTTTAACACGGAAAATCGGACATTATAATCAGTTTATTTAAAAAACCCGGACACCCTGGATGGGACGTGAAAACTGGACATGTCCAGGCAAAAGAGGACGTTTGGTCAGCCTAAGTAACGTTACTACTCATAGTTAGATCAGAGTTTGACGATCCGGTGTAGGTACCAGATCGCTCGGGCTGCTACACCGGCCAACGGACCGCATTTGCGTAAGTGAGGAGCGTTAGATCTGTATTTGTTATATAACTACAACTCCCATGATCCCACGCTACTTCATGACGCCATCCAAGTCCGTCTTCTGTTATTGTTTTGGTTTGAAACCCCTAGCGGCAGAAAATTACACATTGCAGAAATGTATATTTTTCATTCAAAATGTGTGTTAAAAAAACAGCAGGATTTTATTTTTCACTTTTATATTTCTATTTTCATTCAAACAATGTGAAAAAGCAGGATTTTATATATATATATATATATTTGTTTCATTCAAAAATTGTGTAAACTGCTGAGGTGGTATGTTTTAATAAGGTTACCAATAAGTAAAAGATATTTAATAGTTGTCTATTTTTTTCATTACTGTACCGAAAAAAACCGAACCGTGACTTGTGTACCGAGGTACGTACCGAACCGAGATTTTTGTGTACCGTTACACCCCTAATTAAAAGTGATGTCAAGTTTTCATTCTGACAAAAAACTAGGAATGAACGGAAATGAAAATTTGTGGCCAAAGCCGAAGCCGAATAAAATTAAACACTTGGCCGGAAACTGAGTACCGAATACCGAATTCCGTTGTTTAGTTTTTCATTAGTTTTTGCAGATGAACTCCCTCCAGATTAGTGTTGTCACGGGACCAAAATTGGGACCCACGGTACAATACCAGTGAAAATATATCATGGTTCTGAGTAGTATCACGATACCACAGCAAAAATGAGGCAGATGTGCCTTTTGTCATTTATAAAAAGATAAATCACTTTTCTATAATACATCAATGATATTTCAATGGAATAAAATTACTTACTGACTTAGTCATACTTCAAAAACAGCATCAATAAGTGATTAACATAGGGTCTGTCTATCGTTTCATATTTTGCTTTATCGTTTATATCGTTGTGACGCAAATTACACTCTTTATGGCAATATTTTCCATCATTTGGAGTCTGTCCATCTTTTGCATGCATCACATTGATAAATTTCTCTCCTTGGCTTTTTAATTTGCGAAGCTTTTACGGCACTTACAGTAACGTAACGAGTTTATATAACTCCGCTGTCTTTCTCTGCTGCGCTGCACAGGGCTGCCCCGCAACGCTGAGAAAGATTTTTTTGGCCATTTTGCCTTTATTGGACAGGACAGGTAAGCGTGAAGGGGGGAGAGAGAGGGGGGATGACATGCAGCAAAGGGCCACAGGCTGGATTTGAACCCGGGCTGCTGCGGCAACAGCCTTGTACATGGAGCGCCTGCTCTACCACTAAGCCACCGACACCCCAAGGGTGTGGGCTTTTTATTCATTGGATTAAAATGTCCTAAATCGTGATATCTATCATTATCAGGACATGAAATGTCCTATATCATGATATGAGATTTTGGTCATATTGCCCAGCCCTACAGGTGGCACCTTGTATGGCAGCCTCGGCCACCAGTGTGTGAATGTGTGTGTGAATGGGTGAATGTGACTCGTAGTGTGTAAAGCGCTTTGAGTGGTCAGAGACTAGAAAGGCTCTACAAGAGTAGGTCCAATTACCATTACCATTTGTTTTAGATCAAATACAGACGTTGCACACTTACTGGCATATTTGACAGTTTTCCTTCTTCTTATCAGTAAATTACAACAGAGTGGAGCATTAACGCCAACATTTGACGAACGCTTATGTAACTCGCAAAATATGTGTTAAATCTCTTTTGTTTGCTTACTTGACATTTTCTGTATTTATTTATATACAGTGAGGTTGACAATTTAACATGCATAAACACCAAATGTCACTTATGACCATAGATTGTATAGCTTATGTCACAACACAGGAAATGTCAATGTCAATGTGCCGCTGTTAGCTAGCTAGTTAGTTTTATTGTTTGCAGTACCAAATCATATCAGACTTAACCCAATACACTAACTGCCGGCTTATATCCGACAACGGTATGGTGTTAGTGAAAAATACACATGTATATTTGTACAGTTCTTTGGCGCTCACTGTGTGTCCTCCTCGGTCGCCATTTTTCCAAGTTTGAAGTGTGTTTGTTGTCCTGTCCCTTCTGCTCAGACTACCAGGAAAGTAGTTCAGTTTAATATTTTAAAACTACCAACATTACCGTCATTGTATTTATTTTGCTAATTAGCAAATGTTAGCATGCTAACATAAAACCAAGTTGGTGAACAATGTAAACACACAGAAATAAAATTAATACTATTTCTGTGAGTGAACATTATAACTGCTTAATCAGCATGTTAGCGTTATTCTGAGCATGTTAGCATTTAGCTCTCTTTTCTTGTTTTCACTATCAGTTAATCATTTCAAGGCTCAATCATTTACTCTAAAATAAAATAAATAATGACAGCTACCAATCAGAAGTTACCAGTATCTAAACCAATATCTTACAATAATTCTTTTTGTCAGACCAGTTGTGTAAAAAAACTCAAGGATAGTCATTTCAGATCATTATTAGAGAGAGAATTCTGACATTTAAGAGTTGTAACCAGTAAATGTTTTGGTATTTTTATTTGATTAACAATCAATGCTACGATTAAAATTTGCAGAATTAACCAATTAATTAGCTAATTATTTCAACACGGGTCAGATGTAGTTTATGACTTTAATTAAAAATGGCATATAAACTTCGAAAATGACTCAAAAACCTGTGAACAAATCAACGTGTTTACAAAACCCTTAAAATGAAAACAGTGTAAATGTTACTGCCCCGGCATCAGCTCCGTATCAGCATCGCAGGCACGCAAACTCTCAACCTTTAACTGACAGCACTGGTTTTCATCACTTGACAGTTGTGAATTATATCACATTACTTTGTGGTGTGTGGCCTGTGTGATACCTTTTCCACTGCCCGCAAAACGACTCTGACACCAGTGCGAAGGATGTCAGCTCCTATTTAGCAACAATAACAGTGGTGACACTCTGATTGTCCTCTGGGCTCCTCTCTGCTGCACAGGTGCTGTTTGGAGTCTGTTATCAAGCTGTCATCCCCAGTGTTCATGCGGGTGGAAATTATGTCAGATCCCACCTGTGTTTTAGAGAGGTTGGGGAAGACACATACAGTTTTTCACTAATTAGTCGTTCATGTTTTCCAGCCATGGCAACCCAACAGAGAGGCTTCTGGGAATGGGGGCCACCGAGAAAGAACAGGAAGGAGAGGAGACAGCTGTTTCCAGGACAGGCAGGAGTGAAGCTCGCACCAACAAGCGAGAGGTAACCACACCCAGTGCACATTTAATGCTATAGTATATCTTTGACATTACACTGATCGTACTGTCATTCTATTTTCTGACCCTTACTGGGAGTCCCCCAGTTCTTCCTGGAGGATAGTCTTTCTCATATATATTTTTCATATAATTCAATAGGATTTTAAATGGTGTATTTAGCTTGTAGGGTAACTACAGCCACAAATTCTGTTAGGACTCTCCCTGCCAGCATATTTAAGAAAATATAACAGTGAAGTTGTGGGCAATGGGCTATAGGATGCATTTAGAAGCTACTGTCAGACTCTGGATTTCTCCACTGAAAGGACAGTGAGACTTTTACAGTCACTTTAAGCACATTTATGGCCCTTTGAGAGATTCACAGTGTGGGCTGTCTCAGAGCCCATCAGTCTGATGACGATAAGCCTATGGGGGCAATGGGCAGTATTTCAGGGGTTGCAGTGCAGCCAGTGGATATCCAGGACAAGACTTCCTCTTGCCTGCAGTGGTCATTTTGGCTAATCTCTGTTAACAGATGTCTACCCGTGAATGCTGATAAGAATTAAAAAAAAAGAGAGAGAGAGAAAAAAAGAAGAAGAAAAAATGTAGGGAAAATTACCTGTATTAACACCATATGCTGGCAAGAATAAAAGATGTGAAGTTCCATTTTAAGAAGAATGAGATTCTCCTCAACCCATAAAAAAAAAAATCTCCTCCTTTTGATTAAAAATCACCAAATTTGGAACTACATGGTTTTCATTGGACAGTGACAATACATAATCCCTCTCTTCAACGTGTTCTGGGTCTGTCACGGGGGTCTCTTCCCAGTTAGACGTAACTGAAATACCATCAAGGTGAGTCATCCTGAAGGTGTGTTTTGTTTAATCACAAACAGTAAAGTACTCTCAAATCACCACAGCACCATGTTTGTGTAATTTCTGCCAGTTGCAGCATGTTTCATGATTCTTGTCGTCACTGTGAAAAACACCATGTGACCTTTCTCGACAGCTCATTATCAGAGTATGTTAAAGGAACTGTTTGACATTTAAACACAAATGAGTATTAACAAAACAAGGCAAATGGAAAACTAAGAGGTGAACCAAATGAAATGAGGGAGAGAAAAAAGTCAGCTATGTCATCACTAGCTTGCAAGTATAAGAAACAGAGTGTATGAGGTAATTATGTTTGGATAGGGGGTGCCTGAGAAGAAGGGGTTGTCACGTTGTTGTGTAGGAATAGCTGACGTCACATTATTAATTTAAACAGGTGGAAAAAAACATCAATATTTCTTGTGAAATTACTGTTATTGTTGTAACTCTGACAGCAAATAGTATGTTCAGAGCATATAGTAGGGGCATTATTACGGAAATAGGCTTTCAGGGCTTTTAAAACCAATTTCCTGACTGTGGTCGTTTGCTACCATTTGATAGTAATAACCATAAATAGGAATTGCTGATTAAGACCAGTCACTGTATCCAGCTGTGTTCAGCTTGTGCTGGGCTGTGGGCTGGACTGGTTTGAACATGATTCACACAACCAGGTGTTACTCTGAGAGTAACGTCACTTTAACGATGAAGCTCTACACGAAGTAAAGCTCCGTTTGCATAAGTCAACTAATGCGTGTAAACATGAGACATGATTTATTTGAGTCCTCTGCATTGCCATAACTCCAATACAGTTCATGCTGAGTGCTAAAAAAAAGTGATGAGAGTTTGGCATGAAACACAGTCAACGGTGCCGTGTCAAAGCATGTGCTTCATCCAAGCATGAGTGGGTGCATGTGTCAGCAGGTGGGAGAGAGGCAGTGATTCACTCAGAGCTGCATTTTGTTTGCGAACAGAACTGGTTTTGATGCCCTGAAGGCGTTCAGCCCGCCTCCTTTATGTGCGTGTCGTAATCTGGGAGACGGCGTTCCTCTTACAGACTTTTTCCAGGGATTCCTCAGACCTAAAACAAGATACAGTGTAATGTTGGGAACTCTCAAGGACTCTTTACGAGAATCTCAAAACTGTGCAGACAAACTTCAGAGTCACATGTCACAGTCTGTATTTACTGAACCTGATAAACTCAGGAAGTCGTGCCTCCTTTCCAAGTGAACATCTGTTTGTGAATGATAGTCACTGTGTGCTGTTAGGCTAGACCCCAATGATTAAGGAGGTGAGTAGATGTTAATGTCTGTGTGTGACAGTATCAACAAAACGTAAACATGAAGCATAAACAGTCCACATAAAGCAAGATGACCCGTTAAACCAGGTTTACTTCAGCCACATTTCATTGTGCAGTCTTGTATTGTACAACGATAATATCACTGGACTTTGAACCTTGATTAGTGGGTTAACCGGCTATCCTTGGGGTTGAATTGGCATAATTTGGAGAAAAAAATATTGAACAAAATCACTGCCATAAACAAAGCAAAAGAGAACCTTTTTTATTTAGCGATATTTAAAGAATGAACAAATGGCGGAAATGTTTCTCACAATGAGGATGCAGCCATGGGTCAAAGTTGTTTGTGAGCTTTATTTTAAATGAAGTGCATTTAAAAACACCTACAGTGTGTTGACTGGAATATTATGCTGATAATTTAGAATTAAAAAGTTATGACTTCAGATGTTTGACTTGAAGATGTTAATACAATGAATTGCTTCCCATGTCAACATGTGTGTGACATGTAAATTTTTCATGTAAAAAAGGAACTTCTGGGGAGAAACCTCAGAGAAAACTCTGTTCCGCATTAACAGAAAAATCAGTTTTAAACCTTCTGTATGAAACAGAATTTCCTGAAATTAAGCCTGACTTACATGAAAAAAAGCCTGCTTTAACTGGTAATCTTGCTTTATGAAACTCCCCTCAGCGTCATGATACCAGTTATCCAGGACTGCCAATATTAGGTAACCCAAAAAGGGCCAGACTAAGCTAAACTTGCTTTTTTATACAAGCTCTGCTGATCAAAAACATGACAAAAGTTTGCTTGTGCGTCAGTTACAGCAGAGGCTTTGTCCGTTATTGTTTACACTGTAAGTCTTACATTAACTTGGTGAAGAAAACTTTGTATTTCTTGCATGACTGTGCATCAGATCAAAATTATTGATCAATTGAAGTAAAAATGTGGGCCACGTTTAACAACAGCGAAACTGTATCAAAACATCTGATTCCAAACTCTCACACAACTTGTGCAGTATAATCTAAGTCTCATTTACCCAGTTGCATGCTCAGTACTTCCAAAACACATGTATTGAAATAAAATTACAATTCAATTAACAATTAAAATAATTACACGTTAACAGTGCAGGCACACTATTTGTTCCTGCATGAGACAGTTAATATGTAATGTTTTAAAATGCTACGCTTTTTGAGAAAATACATGTGTGTTTAGGAAGCACTGAGCATACGATTGGATAAATGAGACTTGCATTATACTACAAAAGTTGTTTGAGTGCTTCCAAACAGATGTTTTGATATAGTTTTGCTGCTGTTAAACGCGGCCCCCCTTTACTCCAGTTCATCAAGAATTCTCTCCACTTTTTGATTCTTCGTTGTACGACCATGGAGGCATACAAGCAAAACAAAGTTTTTTTCACAAATTCACCATAAGACATAAGGCAATCATTTGGTGGATGAAGTATTCCTTCAAATCTTTTAATTTCCATTTTGTATGTTTAATATCTGCTACTTGAGGGCCATGAACATCACAGCTTTGTTGTTACATCAGTTTACTTCACTGTGAATCAATGTGTTGTGCTTGATGTTTCAGGTCAGTGTTTCAAAGAGTGAAACAAACAAACAAAAGAATGGCTTGACTTCAGCTCTGAGTTGGCTTTTATGTAACAGTTTAATCCTGGTTAAGTTTATAAGCCTCATTCATGCCACTTTCCTGAGCCACCTTCATGAAACAACTTCTCAGCAGTCAAACTGAAATGGAAAACAAGTGTAAAAGTATGGTCACAGTATCACATGTTTATTTTCACACAGATGGTCATCACTGTGGCAGTTGTTAATCTTTGATTAAACAGACAGGCTCATTTCAGAGGATTTGCCTTTTAAATACACCCAGCAGCACATTTTATCCCAAGTGAGGATTTATGTGTCTTTGGGTGCGTTTGTTTTGGTAGCCAGGAGAAGGTCAAAAGAGCCTGTCCGGAGTTCATTCAAGCCCTCAGAGCTGAGATTCCCAAGAAAGCCTCCTCCTCTTCATCCCCCCACTCTCCCCCCTCCAGCTTTGGGAGGCTTCTTCACCAAACAGAGGACAGGCTCTGTCTGCAGCGGTCAGCGATTGTCTGAGAAGAAAAAAAAAAAAGATCACTGCAGCCCAGAGCACTGTGTTCCTCCATGTGTTGTGTCCTTGGATAGTTGTCAATGTAAATGCCAGGAAAAGAAAAACACAAAGAATGTTCTGTAGCGATCAAAGTGGTCATTTTTTCCTGTTAAAGTGGTTATATAAGAGGGAAGAATGAATCTTTTCAAGTAAACAAAAGATGTACCCTTGTTTCATTTAAAGCGGTGTAATTCAGACTTGAAAGAGACCCTGATACGTGCAGCTCTACGAGCCAGCACGAAACCTGATCATAAGAAGCATGCAGGGATCTTGCTCAGTGTTTCTGGACTTGTAGCATCATTTTTGAGACAAAAAGCCACAGAGTATCAGGGATTATGTAGCGTCTAAAACCCTTTCATGCATTCCACATAGCCAAATGCAGTCATCCGTGTGCAGTTCAGTGGCGATGTGAGTAAGAGTTTAACAGGCAGTGTAGAAAAGCCTGTTGGGCTCCCCGCAGTGCTCTACAGCAGGCCTAATCCTTACAGCTGACATCTCTGCCAAGGATCCAGACTATCGGTTACTCTGCTTGATGGAATGCAGGCCGCACATACAAACTGCCACCATCCTGATTCAGAAATCGCCTCACGTCTTCAGATTAAAAAAAATGCTGGTGATGAAAGGAGTTGTTATCATTTCATTTTTGCCTTTGACAGAAGCTGCAGTCATGTGGAGACATAGCCCAGCTCACTGCGCCCCCACCCCAGAGAAGAGCCAAGTCTCTGGATCGCAGGACGTCTGACAACGTCATGACGGTGAGTCACCACACAGATTCATTTATTACTAACAATTAAAAACAAAATACTTCTTATTTGTGGCTCAAAGTTCACACTGCATCAGGAGTGGTGGTGTAGATACAAAGTATGGCCACTCCAACTGCGACCCCTAAAGGCCGTACAGATCATTACACTTCATGTAACCAAGGAATCCTAACATGTCATAGTACTGACAAACAGTGGTTAAGTATTCACTTATGGATACAACTGAAGTAAAAGTCCTGCCTTTGAAATATTACTTAAATAAAGGTATGTAAGTATTATTAGCAAAATACACTTAAAGTATTAAAGATTTGTCACTTTTCCATATTAAAACACCTGAAAATGATTTGACCAATGTAATTTGTTTTACTCAAGCATTTCCAACAGTGTTCAAACCCAGAGAAATCTGTAGGTTTAATGAAGGACATGGTCCATGTTATTTGGTCGCTGTCTCTTGTCAATGGATTCATATCCCCTTTGTGTTGTCTGCCAGATGTTTTCATAAATTGAATGACTCATTGCCTGGTCCGTTTGTTCTGGAGAGGAAGAGACCTCTTCAGATGATTCAGCTCCCGGTAGAAACCTCCTGATGAACAATGAACAACAAAGAATCCTAACTGGGAGAAACTGATTGCAGTGACATTATTGCTCTGTCTCTTGTTATTGTTTAGATTGAGAGATCCCAAGAAAATATGATATTAGCAAATATGTATTACTGCTGCGTGAATATAAAAGCAGAATTTGTAGTTGGTTGAGGTGGAACTCAATTTGAGCATGATCATTTGAAGTGATGATTATTTTCATGATGGATTAATCTGCTGATTGTGATTAATCTGCTCCAATAATCGATTGTTTAGTTTGAAACAATTCTGAATATAGTGAGAAATGCCGACACAATGACCCAGAACCTGAAGTGACACCCTCACAATGTTTGGTTTGTCCAACCAACTATCCAAATCTCAGCATTATTACTAATATATTACAATTATTATAATTATTAAAAAGAAAGGCAGCAAATCTATACATTTGTGAAGGTGGAACCATGCATTTTTGTACATCAGAAATGAATTCATGTAAAACAATCAAAATAGTTGCGAATTATGTTTCTGTCAATCAACTAATCACTGAATCAGTTAATTGCTTAGTAGACTAATTGTAGCATCTGTACTTGTATAAACTGCTGGGTAGTTTAATTTCTATCAGAACATCAAATTTTATGTTCTCTTCACATTTTGTGTATGTAAAAATCATAATTTGTAACGTAGCTAGTAACTAAAGCTGTCAGATAAGTGCAGTGTAGTAGAAAGTACAATATTGTTTACAAAAATGTGAACCAGTCCTGTACCTGCAAAGATGGAGAGTCTCACTACAATTTAAAACCCTATACATTTCTCATTACGAACATACATTTGGGTGAAAAAGCAAAGCAAAGCTAGAGAGACTCCATTAAAACCACACTGGTCACTTAGATCACATTTTGTAATCAAACATAGTTCAGTTTCATTGGGCACATTGAATCCCTTATTTATGAAATATCACAAATCAACAAATCCTTTCAAATACTTAATCTACACACAGGTCTGATTACTGCTGTTAATAGCAAACATGTTAAAAGTGTGTTTTCTTTACAGCTAGATTTATTAAACTTCAAAAAAGGCTGGATGGTCAAATTGGATGAAAATGAACAGGTAAGCCTTTTTTATTTTTTATCAAAGTTCAAAATTAGGGTTCTTGATTTAAATGATTTCTGTACATTTTGTTTGTTTAACATCCTCTTGCTCACTGCATCTTTTATTTGTCTTTTGCTTCCCTCTAGTGGAAGAAATACTGGTTTGTGCTGTCAGCTGACAGTCTGAGGTACTACAAGGACTCAATGGCTGAGGAGGTATTTTGATAATAGTTGTTGTACATAGAATACAAATAAGAAGTATGTAAGATGTTCAAATGTCTTTTTCCTCTTCCCCTCAGGCTTCAGATCTTGAAGGAGAAATCGACTTAACAAAGTGTTACAATGTGTCTGAGTATCAGGTGCAGAGGAACTACGGCTTCCAGGTTCATGTAAGAAAACTGCTCTGACACTAATTAGGCAAAACCTTTACCTTCTGCAATAACAAGAAGTTGAGTAAATACATTTTTTTCTTTTAGACTCCGAAGGGTGTCTACACGTTGTCGGCCATGACTTCAGGGATACGCAAAAACTGGATCCAGGCTCTGATGAAAAACGTTCGTCCAGCTAACGCCCCAGATGTAGCCAGGTAAAGTCAAATTTAAATACTTAAACATCTTAAGACATCTTAAAAAACATAGATATTTAATTTATTGCGATGTAGAATGGAGAAATGCAGAAAAATCTCACGTTTTAAACAATTAATTGGTTGTCAAAATGGTTGATGGTTACGCAGCTGATGAAATCATCAACTAATTGTTTTTTCCTTTCTTTACATTGTGATATTTTCCTCTCCTCCATCTAAACATATCAATTTGTTGTGTGTAGTTTACCTGGCCACCACGTTCCCTGCAGCCCACCTGAGTCCCTCCCCAGACCAGATGTGACTCAGGACTCTCCCCCCGCTGACGTCTCCACAGAGCGAGACCCTCATCCCAAACACAGGAGTGTGATGGAGAGACGGCGGGAGGGACGCTACAAAACCTTTGACTGGGCCGGGTTCAGGTCTCAGAACAAGCCGACTCCAGATCCCCAGAGGACTAAAGCTCTGTGTTCACTGGAGTTAGGAGATCTAGAGAGGAGGAAGAGGAGGGAGGAGAGGAGGAGGAGGTATGAGAGCATGCTGGGCTTCTCTCTGGGGTGGGAGGTGATTGGAAATAAAGCAGCAGATGGAAGTGTCCGAGCACTGAGTCCAAAATCACAGCAGAAAGCGGAAGAAGAGATTGAAGAGTGCTGGAAACAGGTGGAGAAGACAATGTTCAGACTGGAGAGCAGTGTCCCGCTGTTTACTGAAGATAGAGACACTGTGGAAATGAAGAAGCTACTGGACAGTTACAGAAAGGGGGTGAGAGCCTTTAGTTTGAGCTCAGTATGAATATAATTATGTATATTTTATTTGAATTATTAGGTTTTAGTTTGTTTTTAACAAATATTCACGTTCCCCAGAAGATAAATCTTATATACTATAGTGGTCCCTGGCTTATCATCAAGTTTTCATTAATCCAATGTAGGGTTACAAACCCTCTTTTATGACATTATATCTAACGAGGTAGCATCTGCTTTCTCATTAGCTTGATGGTCATGTTTACTAACTGGACAGAGGAACATGATTATAAAGGACTTGATATATTTTTAAAGCCATGTATTAGACTGGTTGTTATGGATTTGAGAGGCTATTAACTGGTTGTCTGTGTGTTGTTGAAGGTGGAGGATCTGAAGGCCCAGCTGGCAGAGTCGGAGCATCACAGACTGGAGCTGGAGGCTCAGCTGATTACAGCAGGATATTATCAACAGCAGGTCTGCCACATTTTTGGCCTCGGCTATTTGTTTATGTCAGTCTTTGATACTTGTATGATTGCTAATCCTCCATTTTCTCTGTTGTGTTTCTGAAGCGGGACCCTCCTCTGAGTCCTGAAGCAGATTTTTGCCCATCAGACACAAAGGAAAAGCCATTAAACAGCAACACACAGACGCTGACGGATGTGTACAAAGAAACCAGAGAGCTCTTACAGCAGCAGAACACTATCAACATGCAGGAGCAGCTTAGCCTTGAACCGCCTTCATTACCACCTCAGACTCCCAGCATCTGGCTGCATGATGCAGAGGGCAATTTACAAGAACTGGTGGATTTGCTTCCTGAGACAGCAGAGACACCTTTATTATTATCACCTGCATCAGACAACCAGGACGTATTTTCTCAGAGTGACGGACAATCTGTAGACTTAGACATTGCAGCAATCAACCACCAGAATCAGCTGGACAGAGACGACTGTGAGCAGGTTCCTAGCTCAGAAATACAAATAAATAACAGTGAATATAGTTCATTAAGTCTGGAGAAGTCTGCAGACGCAGGTGATGACTTGCTGAGCTGCTGTGTAGAACAACATATACCTCCAGACCAAGCGATGGTGAGGAGGCTTTCCAAACAGGTGGAGCTGCTCACCAGCCAGAACGAGGCTCTCAACCAGCGCAACCAGGAGATGCTAAACCAACTGACCGAGGCTGACCGTGAGATAGAGAGGCTGAAAGTGGAGCTCAGCAGCAGGTACACTGAACCCCATCACCTCCCTGAAGTGGAACAGCTGGAACAAACGAGGGTTGAAGATCTGGAGAGGGAGCTGTGCTCCAGAGACCAGCAGCTCCTGGAGGCCCAGACCCTTATCACCTCCCTGGAGGAGAATCTGAGGGAGACAGAGGCACTGCTGCAGCTGAGCGCCGCAACAGAAACAGAAGAAACAGGACAGGAGAATAAGGGATACCTGCTGCGATGTTTTGAGGCCACCGAGGCCAAGCTGACAGAGCTGGAGAGACAGCTTAACGAATCAGAAGTGGCTTGCAGGGAGCTCCAGATGCAAAACACAGAGCTGAAGGAAGCTGAGAAACTTTACCTTCAAACAGCTGCAGAGGCAGAGGCTGACATCAGGAGGCTGAATCAAGAGGTGGAGGTGAAGGAGAGGTTGAAAGATGGAGATGGCAACAGATGTGTTTCTGGTGAAGAAAGGATCCGGCAAGTGATAGACGGGATGGTCATGAGGTTGAAAGCTTTGGAGAGATTACTGGAGGTGATTGACAAGTTGGATTTTGATATGAGAAAGGAGGAAGAGGGGAAGCCTACAGTAGTGAGTCAGTTGAGTTGGGAGGAGGAGTTTTGGAGTTTGCTGCTAAACAAACTAAATGCCAATCCCTCCCAGCTTGATGAGGAGAAACCTGTAGAGTTGCTTCTTAGTGAAGGGACGGAACGTATGATAGCAGAGAAACAAATGCTGCTGTTAGGGCATGGTTTACTCTCTGAGACAGATGAAGGGAGGGGATGTTTGAAAGGTCTGGATATTATGTGGAATAATGCAAGTGAGTCAGAAACCAAAAAGATAGATGAGAGCAGGACATTTGACTTTAGCAACCAGCTGTGTGAGATGGTACATTTTAGAGACTTCACACAGAAGAAAATTTCTTTTCTAAACCACCTGGCCTCCTCTGTCGACACCTTAGGCCTCGACAAACTCAAGTTTACAGCTGACAGACTCTCCAACCAGCATCCCTGGTCTGGTTTCATTCACTCTGCAGCAACTGAAGCATTTTACTGCTGTCATTTAAGTAGACTTCAGTCACAATACGGGAGGCAACTTGAAGAAACCAAACTAAAATTGCAGAGTTCATCTCTCATTTGCAGCAAGTGTGTCAACTTGATGGAAGAAAACAGGGAGCTGAGAGAACAATTGTCAAACCTAGAGGCACAACAGTCATCGTCATCGGGCAATAAGATGGACAGGTGTTGCCAGACAGAAGAGACTTACCCACAGGACACTGATATTGAGTTAAAGGTAGCAGATGAAAGTATTGCAGATGAAATCGGAGAAGAAGAAGTGATGGTTGAGTGCCTGGATGTCCCACTTCCATGTGTTGAAGGCCAGGTGGGAATCCAGGAGAGAGCAGATGAAAGCACAGAGAAAAGCGATGCATCCCAAAAGGAAACCGATCTTTTGGGCTTGGAAAGAGAGCAAGTTTTAGAGCTGAGAAGAAGAGTGCAGGAGCTGGAGGATCAGCTGGCTGTCATGGTGGAGGAGATGAAAGAAGAGTTTGATGGGAAGATGAGTTCTGTTCAAGCGCAACAGGAGAGGGACATGGAAAAGCTGAAGGTAGGTAGAGCTGGAGAGGTTTCCATCAGCCAGTGTTTAAGATAGAAGCTGCCTGTAGATTAAATTTATTTATAGTAAATGTTGTCTGCACATGTGACCATCTTCATGCCAGACAAAAATAAATAAGGGGGAAAATAAGCAAATACAGTTTGAGTGTTATGGAAACCAATGGCAACCTGAAATATAAGCCACGAAGTACATGAAGACAAACCAGAAGAAAACAAAGTAATAATCATGATAACAAAATAATGATAATAAATAAATACAAAACTAAAATAGATAAATAAAAACTAGTAAATCATAAAATTTACCAACAACGGAGTTATTGTTTAATCCTCTTCCATGTCTGGTGCAATATTCAGCAGGTAAGGGATATTCCATAAAAGGGCTACGGATTTCCTGAATCATTTTTATTGAGACCATGAGACATAATCTGAGTTTCTCAAGTGTTTATTGTGTAGAATTTACTTAATCCATCTTGCAAGTGAAGTAGTGAAAGCCAGGGCTGGTTGTGTCATGACAGAGAGGCTGACATCAGGTAGAGCACCAGAGATGACAGATAAAGAGTGAGGGGCAATGACCACATCATAACCTGGCTTGTTGTGGCTGTCTTGAATTTAAGGGATGTAAGACAACTTCTTTAGGGAAAAAAAAGAAGATTCAACAGGCCTATAGCTCAACGTTTCACTCATTTCTGTGAAGAAAACTTAATCTAAGTTTGGATTATTATTTAAGATACGAACTCAAAATACAAATTCACAGGGTAAGGGCACAGTGAGGAGCTGTATTTAGAGAGCCTTCTCTCTGCTAAACAGCCTCGTTCTGCATTAGAGAAGTATGCGAAGTATGAGTTAGTAGAACAAGGGCCAAGTGTCAGAGAGAGGAAGCACAAAAAATGCCTCTAGCATATTAAGTATGAAAAAAAAAAAGGATGGAGAATTGTATTAAAAGTTACTAAAAATAACAGAAAACTCATCTCTGATGCTGATGCAGTATTCACAGGAAATAATCTACTCCTCCACATTGCTCATTTTACACAAAATTCCTGCAGTTATTACGTTCACTATTTCGGTTAATTGTACAGTTTATCAGTTGTCCTGTCCTGTTGTTGTCATGCATTGAATATAATATGAAATACCCATAAAATACGTCACTTTGTCAGGGCTCGTCATTTTACTCAATGATATAAATAAGGGATCCTGTAAGGAAAATGGGTTAGGAAACGTTTAAAATAAGCTGTATTCTAGCAGTCATATTATTGTCGTTATTAACCTAAATTTGATTAAAGGCTCTCACCACATAGCTCTTAAATGATAAAGATATGTGACAGAGAAGCACTGACTGTAACGCCCTGACAGTTATAAATAAATGTGACTTGTGTATCATCTCCTTCAGGCCACATGTGAGCGTGGCATAGCCTCCATGGAGGAGTCTCACCTGAAGGTTGTGGAGGAGCTGCAGCGTCGACACCAACAGGAAGTGGAGCGCCTCGTGTTGGACAGAGACAGACTGCTGGAGGAGGAGAGCGCTGCTACGGCCACTGGTGAGGAGAGACTCTCATCACTCTTCTCTGCAACATATTATATTGTGAAAATCTCTCAGCAAGGAAAATAAAACCCTCTAGTTCTTAAGGGGGAATTATGTAGCTTTAACCTAGTGTTCTGTTTTAGTGTTCTTTGTCCTATTTCTGTTTGGACATGATCATGCTCCAAGTTTTGCAACTACAGTTCCCACAATGCTTTAGGGGATGTAAACAGGACATGTACTGTTACTATTGGGTCAGTGAGTCAGCTGTTCTTCATCTGTCAGCAATCGAAGCTATCAAGAATGCTCACCGGCTGGAGCTGGAGAGGGAGGTGCAGAAGAGATGTCAGTCAGAGAACAGCACAGGAAACACACACCTGGAGGACATATACAGACAACATAGGTATGACCCTTTATCCAAACAAACTTTATATTAAGGGATGTCGTGGAGGAGCTTGTAACTGATGACTGAGCTGCCATATGCAGGAAAAATATACATATTACTTTGTTTTGCTGGTCAGGTGTAGTTTTGTATGATGTTTATGTTGAGTATCTGTGTGTTTGTGAAGTGAGGAGCTGGCCTCGTACCAGCGGGAGCTCGAGGTTCTGTCGCAGCAGTTCTCTCTGAAGTGCCTGGAGAACGGACACCTTGTTCAGGCTCTGGATGCTGAGAGGAAGGCCTTGTGTCAGTGCCAGCAGGAAAACCAAGACCTGAGGACTAGAAACCAGGTGAGACCTCTTATACACACACTTTGACACATCCTTTAAATGTTCTACACAGTGGTTAACCACATTGATCCACAATGTAAAACTGTGCTCAGTGTCTTAATTTAAACCCCTTCAATGTAAAATTTTTAGACATTTATTACAGTACTTTTCAAATTACTCTGAAGGAGTATCATGGGGAAATTTATATTTTCAAACACACAGTGTCATTGAGCAAGAAGCCTCATTGTTGTCTTGTTTCTGATGTTGTCTGCCAGGAGTTGAGCGGTCACCTTGCTGCAGAGATCACCAGACTGTGTTCTCTGGCGAAGCAGGATGCGCTGCCACTCAGTCAGGGTATGGATGTGTACGAAATGGAGGTAAGTCTTCTGCTAATTCTTCCCTTGAGCTTTGTAGTGAGTTTCAGCTCAGTGTTTATCTTTCCAGCCCACAAAATTACCGCTCTGCTCGACTCTGCTCGCTCTGTAGTAACGTCGTTTTCAGAGAAAAAGCTGTAAAAACCCTAGGGCTGACCTTCGAATCCATTTATGGACATTCGAAGCTTCGGAGCTCAGAACGAATTTAATTCGAAGCATTCGACGATGGGGGGGTGTGGTTACAAAAAAAATAAAAAATTATGGGGAAAATGTAGTTTCTTCCAACACTAGAATTAAGATAAAAATATTCACAAACGAAAAACCACTAATTGTCGGTGATAAGTAGTGTTTAACTTTTGATTGAACACTAAATTAAAACCCTTGGCGCACACTGGAGCACAATCAAACAGATGCGCAACTCAGAGCATCAGAACTGTCTCTGACGGCAGACTCAGAGCGGACCGGTGGACCTGGAAAATGCATATTTTACATCAATAAAATCTATTTATCATTATTTTGGGTCACATTGTTGAAAGAATTTAATCGTCTGTGTTTAAGCAGGATAATAGCAGGTCTCCATTGTGCGTCGGGCTTTCTATTTCCTTGTTGGAGATTTTTTCTTTTTTAATTACATGATATATAGGCTCACCAGTACTCACCAGTAAAAAATACCTTTATCCGTTTCAAATAACCAGTGGCAATAATATCCCCGTTCTCTTATTTACTGTGAAACATATTTTAAAGTGCAAGCACACATCTGATGACCTCTTGGACATGCCTGCCAGCTCTTAGTGCGCGTTGTCAGTATCGGACTGGTGGGGGTTAGTGTTGCATTCAAGGCCTCCTCCAAAAAAAAAAAAAAAAGCGCCAAAGCTTTGATTTTTTTTTTTTTTTTTTTTGTCACAGGCGAATCCCGTGCCATTGAACGAATCTTCAAAGCTTTGAATTTTTTGGGTCAGCCCTAAAAAACCCACTGTACACTACCCGCTCAGCAGCAAACAGCAGACACAGTTAGAGACCAGCTGGTGAACATAGTCAAGCATTTAGCAGCTAAAATGACAGATATTTCCATCAGGAGTCGGTGGAGACCAATAACAGAGCTAAAAAAGAGTGAATATTGACTTGGGCTCATCAGGTTGACACAAACAAGACTTCAAATGAATGATAATGTTGCTCCACAACAAGTTTAGCTATATCAATTTAAAAAGTGAAGATTACTGCACTGAAAATTTACAAAAAAGATCAATTATTACAGGTTAGAATAACAATTTAAATGTATGTGTGAAAAAGATTTGAACACTTATTTCACTAGTGATAATAATCTTCTGGAGGATTAAATATATATTTAAAAAGAACATACAATATGTAAAGTTTTAGTAGAGCAAGGTTGTTCACCTTCTCTGAAAAGGAGACAAAAATAATTTGATCATTTAGTGAAAAGAAATGGCATGCAGCTGGATGTCTTTAGCTTCCATCATGATGATTTGTGTTTACTGAACCACTCCAAAAGGACGTGGCTCTTTCTTTCGGTAATTTTGATTCCAACTGCAATATAAATGAATACAGGGGCACCCTCTAGCTCACCTGGTAGAGCAAGTGCCCCATGTACATAAGCTGTGTCCTTGCAGCAGCAGCAGCAGCAACAGCAGCAGCAGCCATAGCTTCAGTTCCAGCCTGCGCCCCCCTGCTGCGTGTCACCCCCCCACCAAGCTGATTATAAGATGTTTTTATTTCAGATTACCCTGCGAGTGAAGGAGTCTGAGGTTCAGTGTCTGAAGCAGGAGATCACATCCCTGAGGGACGACCTGCAGTCAGCACAAAGGGTGAGAGTCACACACATACAGCAGCTGGAATAATAAATGATAACTGTTACTCGAAGACAGGAAATGAACCTGATAACTGTCACGTTACAGGACAAGAGAAGCGCCACAAAGAAGTACAAAGACATGGTCACAGAGCTGAGCATCACGAGGGCTAAAACAGAGAGGGAGACGGACAAGCTGAGAGAAAACCTGAGGCTGGCCCATAAAGCTCTGGACCAGGCTTCATCTTAAAAAGTGTCAACATTAGATTCTTCACTGAAACACGTAGTCGTCTCCCTTTAGTATCACCACCCAGAAATGTGTTTAAAGCAAAAATCTTATCTTACGTCTTATTTAATAAACCCAGGACCTCTTATGCACAATCTCCCTCCACACTCCTTTTTATATTTTGAGATAAAAATGCTTGTGTGTTGTCTGTATGTTGTTTATTATGTCTGCATCAATTATTAACCTTCTTGACACTGAGTTTTTTTTCCATCATTCAAAGTGATTTCTACTGCAATGCTCCTGTAAAACTGCAAGTCATTTTAAATGTTTCCCAAATATTATCATAAAAATCTTAGTAGTTACTTTGTGTGTTGTATATATATATTATCTGTACAGCCATTTTATTACTGCAATACTTAAACTGACTTGTACAAATACATGTTTTTATCACACATGTATTTCGTCATTCTCTGCTGTATGTCCTCAAGCTTTTTAAGCAGTTTTTTAAATCAAATTTTTAAATTAAACACATTTATAAACATGTCAAGTCACTTTACTGGCAGATTACACAATCTGTCAATTATATTTGTACACTGCAGTATTAATATAAACCTTTTTTTATTATTATTAATTAATTAAATCAAATTGGCAGATTAAACCTATGCTGTCTCGGTTATTTCCTTGTCTTTTATCATGCCCAGGTTTGCCCAGGGTTGCCAGGTTGAAATGTGGGGGCACGTGTTATTTATTAGAGATGAAGAAAACTCTTACAGCTATACTGCAGGCATTTTATTTTTGATATTTTGTGAAGATACAGCAAAAAATATTTAAGGCATCTGACAGTATTCAGCACTTTATCTGGAGGAAGTATGGCTTTGCTAAAAGTACAGTTCAGAGTAAATATTTCAAAATAAAAGCCCTTTGTGCAGATTTGGAGCATCAGGGTTGTCAGTATTCAGTTAAAGGTGCTTTATTGCTGCATGTTACAGTGTAGTGTACACAGCATAGGGACAGTGAGATTTTTAGGCTTCAGGCTGGATCCAACTCCTGACAGCTGAACATAAAAGAATGGGAAAATGTTTATGTAAATGGACATTGACATAAAGTAGACAAATAATCTATAACCTCTCTAATTAAAATACTAGTGGCGACACAACTGCTTGATTTTATGCTGTTTTGATTAGTTTGTACAATATTAGATAGAAAAATGTTACATTTATAGTCGTGGTTTAATTTATACAACTCTTCAAATGACCCATTATTTACAAAAACAACAACAACAAGAAGTCCAAAACATGAATAAACGTGTGCTTCTTTCATCTCCCATTAATCATCTCACATGTCCTCAGATTGATCTGGTGGCCCTTTGGAGAGGTCTGACCCCTAGTTTGGGAACCACTGAACCAAACTAGCTAACTGTATATAAAGTGGTTAAAACTAGTTCCACCTGAGCAGCATCAGTATTAACGATCTAATAATGTCAGATATAATCATGTATATGCAGGAGACATTTGACTGCAGAACAAGTACTTTCACTTTTGATACTCTTAAGTACATTTTACTGACACATCTGTACTTTTACTTGAGTAAGGTTTTGAATGCTGGACACGTGATTGAGTATTTTTACACTGTCCTTCCACTGCTGCTCAATACAAAGCTGAAAAATGTCTCATTCAAAAAGCAGAATAAGCATCAGCCACAGATATTGGTATTCTGTATTTAAACTTAATCTATATTTATGTTTCTTGTCTATGCACAAAAACACCAAAGCAAGCTTCTTGTTTATGAAAACCTACATAAACCAGATTCTAATTCAGGTTTTTACTGCAGAATGTGTACTTCTGATACTTCAGGTGTGCTTTGTTGATCACACTTCTGGACTTTTTAAATGCAGGGCTTTTACCTGTTGATAAGTATTTTTACATTGACGTATTGGTACTTTTGCTTGAGGTAAATATCTGAATACTTCTTCCACCACTGGCTTATTAAAGTTAATATCAAATGTGTCCTGTTACTGAACATTATTAGCTGATCTATCTCATCTTAAACTAGACTTTTGCTTTATTTTAAGTAGGCATAACTTGCTTTAGTTTTTGACTTCATTCCAACAGGCATCATAATGTACTGACTTTTCATTAGAAAAAAATGAAAATGTTTTTTTTACTACATCTGCAAAATAATGATTCATATATGCCCTATTTCAAAGAGATGCTGTCTGTATTCCATGTCATGGCATATTGGATTTGATCTGTAAATCATGTATAATGAGAGAAGGTCTACATGCCTCCTCAGAAATAGCCTAATTGTAAATGTGTCCTTCAAACATATTAAAAAAATATTTCCCTGCCAATCACTACATGCAGAAAGTAAATTAAATTAAATGTTCTGTTTGATGAATATTGGAAGCAGTTTACACCAATTTTGGTATTGTTCTCACATCAGGGAATCCAGGTAAGGCATTTTCAGATTTGTCTGTGACCATAGCTTTAATGACCTTTCATGGCCATGGGAAAAATGTGGTGTTGGGTTTATTTGAAAACCCTGTAAATGAGATATTTTTTTGACAATAATGTTGGAAAAATGAATAAATAAAGAAAGTAATCAATATACATTTTTTTTTAAAAAAATTGTTATTAAAAAAGCAATATAATTATTAATAAAAATCATAAGCATAATTGCAAATTCAGCGATGAAAAAAACGTATTTTATTGTTCTCTCGAAGAATGTTGAGCAATATTTGAAACAACGTTTTAATTTGACTAAAAAAGGCTTTAGAAACAATTAATATTCGTGAGTTTTGTAATATTTTTTGTCTAGTGATAAGCTGCTGGCTTTTGGCTTTTACTTTGAAAGCCCCCTGATCTCTTCCGGTGTCATCCTGGTTGTTTCGGAGTGACTTGACGCTGAAGAAAGATGGTCTCCATGATGACAACTTTAAAATACCAACAGTAGCCTGAGGGTTGAAACTGCCTGCTAACATTTATTTAACAAAAATGTTTATGTGTCGTTATCACGTCGAGTGTCGGCACCGTTTTGAATTAGCTTAGCAGGCTAACGCTAGCTAGCCAGCTAGCATGAAGTCGCCGCTTTTGTTTACATCCAGTCCTGATGACGGGCCCGGAGAGGTGTGTTAGCTAAACCCAGCTACACGACTTGTTTGAGGGTGAAGTGTCCTCCCAAAGCCCACTCTGTCAGGACCGGGGTCGTCTATCGGAACTGCTGCCACCTCAGGGGTAAGACCATCACTAGTTGGACACTTTAAAACACTGAACACTTACTGTGAGTTACATCTACATTACATGCCATTATTTATAGGCGGGTTATATTACCTTTTACATTACTCATGAACGGGCCTACCTGTTAACATGGGATGTGAGGAAGCTCAGGTGAGGAGATGATCTGCTCCTCATTCTTAACAGCGCATGAAATATAACATATATAATACACATATATAGATAAATAAACACGAAATAATAGTCTAGTGTCTGCAAACTAAATCCAATCCAGCGTGTGTTTTTGTTGGATTTTGCCTTCATATTACAGCTGCACAGGACACTGAGAGCTAAGTGACATTATTAAATCGGTTAAAATAGGCAGGGTAGCTCTGCTTTAAGAGAATAAAACCTGCAGCTCAGGGTTTTTTTCAACAGATTTCACATAATATTTTTATAGCGTGCTGTAGTGTGTAGTAAATACAGCACACTTAATATAATAATGATGATGAATATAGCAGAGGAGAGTCAGTGTGGACAGGAGGCAGCTTCTCTTCATCTCCAGTGTTATCTAAAGAAACTGAAGTTCACATTGAAGGGCTGCAGCCAAAAATTATTTTTAATATCAATCAATCTGCCAATTATTTATAACATTAATCAGTTACTTATACAGTATATGAAATCTCAAACAATGTGAAAAAAAATACTTGAGCTTCAACAGTTCAACAGTTAGTTGTCAACCAATAAAATAATCGCCAACTAATCTGACAGTTGATTAATCAATATGAGAAATTTTATAGGAAGAAAAAGTCCAAATATTCTGATTCCAGACTCATACATGTGGATATTTTCTGGTTTCTACACTGCTTTGTGACAGTAAATTGAATATCCTTGGATTGTGGACAAGGCAAAACACTTGAGGACACCATCTTGGAATTTTGAAAACACTTACCAACACTTTTTACCATTTTCTGATGTTTTATAGACCAAACAGCTAGTCTATTAATTAATAAAATAATCAACAGATTGGTCAACAATGAAAATTATCGTTAGATTAAGCCCTAAAAAAAATGCATCAGAACTTTCCAGAGCCAACATCCCAAGGTAACGTTTTTAAATTTTGTGTTTTGTAAACAAAATAACCAAGGACATTCAGTTTATTGTAAATTATGACAGGTTAAATCAGCAAATTCTCTCATTTAAGAAGGCAAAAGAAGAGAATGATTCGCAATTTTTTTTTTTTTTTTTTTACATTTTTGCTTCATGATGAATGACTAAACAACTCAGCAGTCATTAAAAAAGCTGTAGATCATTGTATGTGAACAGCAGGCCTAAATGATTAACTGACTAATTGTTTCAGCTCAGTCAGGTGGTGCTTTAACCAACTGCAGCACCTGAGAGTCCTGGTTCACCTGAAAAATATCACTGAAATAGATTTAAAACAAATCCAAATAACATGGCATAATCTCTTTTGGTTGGTGTGCTGTAGAGCTGTATTCAATTAGTCAATCAACTGGAAAAATAACTGGCTGTTGTTTCAAGCTAAAATATTAGAAGAAAATAGTCAAACATTCTCTGGTTTCAGTTTCACAGATGAGAAGATTTGCTGCTTTAATGGTCATAATTCAATGTAACTGAATATCTTGAGAGGTTTTTGACTTTAGTTTGAACTAAACAAGAAATTTGAACATGAATGATAATGAAAATCCAGCGGCTCCTTCAGCAGCCTTAAAAGGCTTGATACAGCTTTGTTCCACACATGCAGTAATACTCTGTAACACCTGTAAACGGACTCTGGTGTGTGAAATTGGTAGTCCTTGTGGTAAGAAACAAATTTTGAAAAATCTACATCATAATAATGTTTTTTTTTCTTTCTCTTTTTTTTTGCAGTGATGGAAGTGTCGCCTCAGGATCCATCTCTAATGGCTATGGACCTGTCAAAGGGCTACTCAGTCAACCCCCTGACCCGCAGCCACACTGAAGCCATGGACCTGGCAAAGAAGCCCGAGTGGTACCACAGACGCCCGCCGAGTTGCAGCACAGAGATCAGCTCCCCGTTTAGATCCAGAGCCTCATTCTCCTACAACTCTCAGCTGCATCCTGAGCAGGGTGCACCTGTCCACTGCAGAGACATGGAGCAGAGCCCTGAGGCATTAGGCAACTATATGAATTCCACGCTAGCTCCGGGGCTCGATCTGTATCGTGATGGAGTTCACGGCAACCTGTGGCATCAGGGTTTCTACGGGCCTGACCAACCTGGCGGTACAGTTCCTGAAAGCAGCGGCGGGGAGGAGAGTGACAGCGGCTCTGATGTAATTTTCCTTGTCTCTTCCGCTAAGGAGCCACTCTTATGCAGTTCTTTCATCCAAGACAGCGTGAGGCACATAGTGGAGCCCCTGTCCCCAGCTGTGTCCCTGTCCTCACTGGATGAAGGGAGAGGTTGCTATCACCTACCTCAGCCTATGAGCTCACCCAGTCCTGACAGCTCATATTCAGAAGACTCCTCAGATAGCTCAGTTGACATTCCTATACATCACACCAGACCTGTAGTCCTCCTGTCAGACCTAAGTGCTGTTTATGGCAATGCTGCAGAATCTCCAGTTGATATTTCAAGCGATGACAGCGATGTTATTGAAGTTTCGATTACCAACGAAAAGAAGAAAAGCGACACCTTTCCTTGTAAGAAAAGTGCTTCTTGTAAGAAGAGTCTGGTGAGAGAAACTCCTCCTCAGAGCGAGGATGAAAAAGCTCCAACCAGAGAAGTTCGGCGAAGTACCCGAATCAGAAAACCCGTTTCTGAAATGCCTCTGTTTACCTGCAGTGCATCTCGCCACAGTTTGAGGAGACGAGCAAAAAACAGCGCCGTTGGTATTTATAATGAAAGTGGTGATTCTGAAGACCTGATTGAGTACGCGACGAGGTTGTTCAGCTCAGATGCAGAAGAAGCAGCCTCGCAGCCAAATGTGTCACAAAGAGTGAGCAGTAATTCAGAGGAGTCTGAGGTTGATGCTCGGACAGACAGGAAGTCACCGCAGAGAGAGTCGCACGAGCAGGAGCAGCCTCGCCGCAAAGTGTCACGCACGAAAAGCATAAATCATAAACGAAAGAAGCCCCTCCCCCTTTGTAAAACTAAAAGGTTAAGAACTAAACAGAAACAAAACTGCAGAATCGAACCAGAGGAGCAAGAAAGGAAGACAAACAAAAAAACAGTTGCAAGACGGAAGAAAAAAGTGCGCTCGCAGACCGGACCTTCTGCTCTGTTTCCCGTCAGGGAGCCAGAAATCAAACTTAAATATGCAAAAATAAAAGAGGAAAAAAAGGACAAGAAATTGGGGAGTTTTTGCCCTTTTGTTCACATGGAGAAGAGGATGTGCACTGTGGTCAACTATCAGGAGGAGGAGGCGACAGTCAGGAGCAGCAAAGGAGGACGGCAGCAGACAGCCACGGCCTCGGTGTCTGGCTTTGTTCCCCACACGTCCTGTTTCCAGCTGGGTCGGTTCAGTTCGGAAAGCAGGTCTCAAGCCACGCTGTTATGCTGCCTGTGCGGTCAGACGGCCAACGCTGTGGGCCTCGGGGACCTTCACGGCCCGTACCATCCCACTGGTCCTTCTCTGGACTGCAGGACTGAGCCGAAAGAGGAGGAACATTTACTTGTCAATAAACGTCCAGTAAACTCCTCAGGCGATGGGTGTGATGGTTATGACTGCTCTGCCGTCAAAGGTTTGCCTGAGAGCAACAACCACTCTCTCCCAAAGGTGCCTCTTCATCTGGACGAGTGCTGGATTCATGAGGACTGCGGCATCTGGTCAGCGGGTGTCTTCCTGGTCAGAGGGAAACTGTATGGGTTAGAGGAGGCAGCCCGGCTCGCACAAGAAACAGTGAGTGACACAGACCAACATCTTTTTAAACAAAATTATGACGATCAGCTGTCTGTGGTCTCATGTCATGATTATGTATGTGTGATCGCTTTTACAAGATTCTGTCAAAACAATGTTGAGCAGAAAATAAGTTGTTCAAGTTCTGGCTTTATGTGTCCTAAGAGTTCTTGTCTGATGTAATAGCAGTTTATATATTTTATATGTGATTTTGCATACATACAGAAATACAGTATGTATCAATGCAAATTAATTAATATTGTAATATTACTAAGGCTCCAAACTGGCCGTTAAAAGATCCCTTCAAATGCACTTTCCATGTAAGTGATGGCTGACAAAATCCACAGTCCTCAGAAGTTTAACCTGCAGTCTGAAACCGTGAAATCAAGCACTATGGACTGCAACTAATGAAGAAGTCTATGAAATTACCAAAAGTTATAGAAAAATCCCCAGCACAACTTAAAGCCCAAGGTGAGGTCTTTGTTTTGTCGTGTTTTGTCTGATCAAAGGTTTGAAATCCCATATTATTTAATTTACAATAAAAGCAGAAAAGCAGCAAAGCCCCAGAAAATGTGTAGCATTACTGCACTATTTTTGCTTGAAAAACGACTGAGACAATGAATTGATTATCATTATAGTTGATTATTTTTATTGGCCTTGGGCTAATCAGTTAGCGGACTAATTGTTTTAGCTGTAAAGTGGATATTTTTTCAAAGGTACAGCCTGGAACCTGGAAGAGTCCCCTTTTGAATTACAATCCTCACACTGCAGCCCAGACAGAAAACAAAGAGGGAATTTCAAACAAAAAAGACAATCAATTTAAAGGAAACCATCATGATCTGAAGCGTTGGGTGCATTTTTATTTAAAATGAGGAATAAATGTGTGTGGAGGATCTTTTCCCAAGCACAGTGGACTGGAGGAATGATTTTAGCAACCATGAACTATTTAAATGTATGTATGAGCATATAAGTAATGTATTAAAACAGCCTGAATATAATATATGTACTTGTGTTAAATGGGCAGATTTTTGTCTGATGTAATGTTTGAATATCAGTTTCTAATACATTTTTTTTTACATGATACTGCATTCTGCATATTGTGATAAAGTGTGTGTTTTCTTTTCAGATGTGCTCATTGTGCCAACAAACAGGTGCAATAATGGGATGTTTCCAGAAGGGCTGTCCCAGAAATTATCACTACAGATGTGCCATTCAGTCAGGTACAGTATGACATCAGAAAAGTGTATCAGCTATAAAGGGACATATCAGAAGGTCGTTAGTAAATATGCTCAGAAGTTATTATCACATGGTTTTCTAAAAATGATGAGAGATTACGTCTCCTGTGCTTTACTGACTTGTGTGCTGTTCTCACTTCTACTGAAGTGATGAATCTCAGAAGGTGTGAAAGCTGATTTTGTGCATTTGTGTGTGTGTTTTTTTAGGCTGTGTCTTAAATGAGGAGAACTTCTCAATTAGATGTTCAGAGCACAAGGTGAGTTTTGACCTTGTTAGTGAGAGACGAGTTTTCAAGTGTGTAGGTTCAAAGTCTTTGAGTTTATTAAGTGTGAGGAGCTGCATGGCCTCTGGGGGTCACTAGTGTTTTATTGAGGCTGTTGTACTGTTTCCAGATACTTTCTTCTCCTCTACTCACAAAGTGTTAGTGTGCAAATGTTACTGTGTATGTAAAAGGTACAACATAGACGGTGTCAAGTGAGCTGAGAAAGTACACGATGTGATCTTTAAGAGAAAACCCCGGAAGGGCAATATGGATATTATATATATGGAGATTATATGGAAGGATGGATATTATATATGAACTACTATGGACAAAGAATTGCTGTAAGATGTGTCTTACGTAAAGTTGCCTTTCCAAATAAAAAGAAATTAAAAAAAAAAAGAAAGAAAGTGCACCATGTGGCCAAAAATATGTAGATATCTTGGTCTGTTTGGTCTGGTCAGGGTCTTAGTCAGACCCCCTAAATCTTAATACATATAATGCCCTAAAAAAATAAAACACACCAACAATTGGCTAAGATCCCACTCTGAATTTGTGACATTTGTCTTATTGACAGGGGTTTTGGCACAGAAATGTATAATTCTGTAAAAATAGCTTTTGAATTTGTAAAAACTAAACTACAAAATTGATCCAAACCACAGTAAGTGAACACAGTAATATGTGGCCTGTAGATGCCGCCAACACATTTACTGCACTCTGATATGTGTATGAATATATGCATGTTTACATACCATATGTGTATATCTATATATGTGTGTATGTTTATATTAGAGCTGCAATGACTAATGAGCGGTCGATTGACATTGAAAATTAATAATGATAATAATAATATTCGAATGATCAGAAATGATGAGGATTTCTGAACTGTAGGTCTGATACTTCACAGTTTTCTGACATTTTATCATCAAAACAATGAATTGAGAAAATAATGAGCAAATTATTCGATAAAAAACTTTATCGTTACTTGACGCCTTGTAAATAGTATGAGTGCTGTCATAAATCCAATCCAACATGCTACACTTAGAGAGCACTGTTGGTTGAAGAAACAGAGGACATTTATTATTTCTATATGAATTAAGTTAATCACTCCTCATTCACATTCATTCACTCTGCTGCTCTGAGAGTGCAGTGCTCTGAATAACAGCTCCTTCCAACAAGGCTCCACATTTACAGACAGTCCAGTTTGTGCCAGAGTGTGCTGCGGCACTGGGAGCGAGTATTTATCAATGCACCCAATATCTGTATTTATGTATGCATTATATCTGTACAAGTATATGTATATAGATAGATGAATCACTACAGCCAATATCAATATTAATATTGGAGAAACATACAAAACACTGAGCAAAACAGAGATTCATTTAATTTTTATAAGCCACTGTACAAACTTTAGTTAAAATGCACCGGACAGCAGAAAGACATCTGTGTTTTGCCTTTTTATTCAGTGATTATCCCGAGCCAGACTGCAGTATTTGAATATTTCTGGCTATAATGATGTAGATTGTATGGCAGTTATCAGGGTTTCTCACATTTCATTTATTTGTGGCGACCCCCATGATTAAAACATCCACCACCACAAATAGATTTTCTATTTTTGGAGCAGGACCGTTCATTAGGAGTGCTTTTGGAATATATAAACTGTGCGGTTATAACATTACACTGTCAGAGCACAGAGATGGAGCAGCAGAATGCTAGGCGCATTGAAAGTGAAACTTAACCGTCCATTCTGCTGGGTCTAAAAGTTTGCATTCACTCACAGCAGCTGCTCCCCTTATACATCGATCTGATCAGATCAGCTCTGAACGGCTCGACAGATCAGTTATCCACCCCCTGATTCATAAACTGCTGCTGAGGAAAAAAGGACTCATGGAGAGGTCCATTTACGCCACATTCACAGACCTACAGAAACCTCTGAATTTAAAAGGACAAAAAAGTTTGCTGTCGCTGCCCAGAGAATTTTGCCTTTGTTTGTTTTTTTTTGTTGTTTTTTTTTTGTAAAGATTCATGATTAATTATCAAACTTGTTTGCGATTAATTTAGATGACAACTAGTCAATTAATTTTTGCAGCTCAAATATACACAGATAAACAAATCTGCTTATTCTGTGTTATCTGATAATCATCACATGTTATGCTTTGGAAAATGATTTTTGGTGAGGTTATTTATTTGTGTTTGTTACGTGTTTGTTTTCAACAGAACAAACCCTCAACAAGTGTATCCAGACAACACAAGAGATGACGTGAAAGACCTTCAGGGGCACTGGAGGTATGTAATATGTAGTTAGGATGATTAGGATTATGGAAAAATGTGTACGAATATAATTGGTTTATACCAAAAGATACATTTCTTCATCATTAGTGCCTGTTTTTTTCCAGAATGATCCACAGATCTCCTCAGGGTGTGACGTGATCTGCCTGATTTCACCTCTGCTGTTTTATAACACTAATTAAAGCTCGAGCAGAAGGAAAACCTTCTGGTAAGACTTCACTTGACGTCAAAGACAGATCAACCAGGGGCCACTTTAGGACTTTTATAAGATGTGTTTTTTTTCTGTCTCTTTAACAGACAGTGACATCAATTGGACAAAATGGTGTGTATGTGTGTTTGTGTGTGTGTTTGTGCGTGTGAATGAATATTTATTCTTTGTAAAGATCCACACTTTGACTAGCCACGTCACAAATACAGTTTATTATTTGAACATGACAATTATATTAGAGTTTAAATGAGCTTTATTGATTTGTTGTATAGAATATGATATCTTTATATAAGGTCACTTCTTTTCTTTCTACAGTTTTTGTACTACTTTTTTTTATTACTGTTAGTTCTTCATCACATAACAAAACCTAATTTATTTCCATCGTGTTGCATGCTCAGTTGTTGCTACAATGCACTTTATAGTATGATTTTATTCCTTCTGCTGTTATTTATGTCTATTTGAAGACTTTGTTCTTCCATTTTTTACTAATAATATTTAATGTAAAGCTGCACTAAGCAAGATTTATATATAATATTATGGAATTCCTGTTAAAATCTACAGTAAGGCTGCAACAGAGAACATCCCGTCCCCTCTAACTGAGACCACAAACTGTACATTCACCATATTTTAAGCACATTTATTTCTGGTGTCAGGTGTCGATGCTTCTACTGCTCGGAGAATGTGGAAATGTAAGACTGACAAACAGAACACGATGTCTCATAACAGCAGGGAGAGTTTGGACCAGAAAAAGATGCGTTCAGTGTTTAGTCTCTTATTGTTATGTTACAGGACAGTGTCAAGTGAAAGGGTCAGTTCAATGAAATCACAAAAAAAGGACTTACCGTAAAGATTGGTGAGGTTGTTTGACAGGTAATAAATAAACAACAATTTTAGTTTTGAATTTATTGATTGTTAGATTTTCCAAAAACAAATAATAATTCCAGCTCTCTGTATTATATGATTGTGAGTAGAATATGTAGGGGGTTGTAGACACAAATCAAACTGTGTTGACTGTCACTTTGGGCACTTTGGAACAACAGTTCCCATAATGTTTGGGCTTCGGGGGCTGTAAACAGAAAGTACAGTGTCGTCATTGACTGAGTGAGTTAGCTGACATAAGGCTCATTTTTGTAGCCTGTATTTATTTACATTTTTTGCAAATTAGCCCCATGAAAATAATGCCAAATTGGCTATTAGCACTCCCTGTTTGCAGTGTACCCATGGATGTACAGACCACTATCACTGGATTACTTTGATACTGAAGAAAACCTGAAAACGGGCCAATTCTCAGACTCAGTTCTGGGGTTACAAGGAGCAGCTTTTTGTTTCTAAGCAGAGGTTCTGTCTTTTTTTTTTAATGTACATTTGCTAACACATTTGTCAGATTAGCTCAATGAACAGAATACTGTTGCTGGATTACTCTGATAGACCACACCGGCACTGCATCATCAACAAGGCCACGCCTCCTTTAAGGGTAAAGAAACATGCTGTCACATCAGAAGAGAAACAGGAAACAGCAGTAAAGCTGCTGAATAAAGGGTTAACCAAGGCTTTCACACTGAAATTAGCGCACATAAGATGTGTTTTTTCAGAGTGGTAAATCACTACATCAGAAAATTGTGCTGGTGATAGGTACTGCCGAAGGATTGCTAATGTTAGCTTGAGTGAGAGGCTGCTTATGTAGAGTCACACAGAGAAGTATCAGACTGTTCTCCTAAATCTCAGACGAGATGAAACAGTTGGCTATTAACAGGCTGGCTGTCGTCTAACGGCACCTGATGATCCATTTGAAGTATGTAAAGATTGGAGTTCAGCTCAGGCTGCATATCCCTGTCCGATCCTGACACAGCTAATACTAACACTGTTGTTGTTACTATGGTTACAGCTTGCCTATATACCATCATTATACACATGGCACCTTGTAAACAACCGTCAATGTTGCACACACACATTACGCAATGTCATCAGCAGTTACAAATAATAAAATTTAAGTCTTAATATGTCAACTCCTTATCTCCTCTCTTGAACTGTAACCGCTGTTTACTGAACTATTTACATAATTCGACCATCGTGGTGTATTTGGAGTCCAGTGTAGATAGCTACAGCGCAGTCCCCCTCCCCTTTATTTAGAGCACAAATTTCTTGTGTTTATTTGAACTTTGATCAGTTTTCCAGGAACACCAAAGTTCCTCTCGCTGATGCTGCTAGCTGTAAAGGCTAGAATGTCTCGACCAAGTAAACCAAGCTGCGAGTTATATTGGCTGATGACAAATTTTGTTTGATGTCAACCTCATCATTAGCTTGCTCACGTCAACTCACATGAATATTTACCGCCTAAAATAGCCTATGTGTTGCGTTACAGCGTTACCACTTAAATAACCAACCTCAGCACTGAACAACTAGTAGCCCAACAGACACAGTAGGTCTATTATTACCTAAACATGGTGTGTAAATATTTGTTCAGGTATCCATACTCAAGTATAGATGTCCAAATGAGCAATATCCGGTAACTTTGTTGGGTTATTTATCCACTTGGACGAGGGAACACGGAGGGGACATGATGGTGATCAACCATGATTAATAAAGGTATCGCGTACACTCAGGTTCAGGCAAGGTCATGAAACAATTAGTAGAAATGTTTAACTAGAAATAAATGCATACAAACATGTAAAAATTAGAATCCTTAAACAGACGTCAAATTGCATTTACATCTATTTAATCTTCAGTTTTCTGTCTCCCAGAAAGGAGCATGGCCTTGCAAGATACCTGTATGTGCTGGTCTGGTCATACTGAAAAACTTAAATAAAATTGTAAAAAATGTGATAATTCTCAGTCAAGTTTTAGAGTTTTAGTGTCTTTGTTTTTCTAAGCAGATTTATAGACCTTTATTCAGAGATAGTGAAAATTCTCCACACTGGGGTTTGTTGATTATCGTCAGCCAATAAAACTGAGCACAGAACATGATAAAGTGCCACAGGAATAAGTTGTAAAATATGATTTTGTGATTTGGCTGAATTGACCCTTTTAATATGTTTAAATTGCTGTGTAGAGCTGAAGTTGCCTAGTGCAGCTTTAATCATCCATCTGTGTGTGAGCTCTTGTATTTCAGTTCCCATGATGTGACAGATGACAAACATTCAAGTGTTAATTGTTTAAAAACAGAGGCTTTTAAGTTTATTGTCAGTTTGCTTTCATGCCTGCACTTTTTATTATTTGAGGAATAAAAAAAGATAATTAATGTTATTTAATAAAAGTCTATAAAACTGAACCACTTGTCTTTCTCTCTCTTGAAATGAACAAGTAGATTGAGAAGCACTGATTTATGCAGCTTGTTTTGTGAATGTTTGTGCAGAAATTGGGCTCCACAATCGTTATTGCTGCTCCTACACAGGAACAAGATGTTCTTGCTGCAAGAAGTGAAGTGTGTCTGAGTTTTGGCAAGTGACCAAATAACTGAAGGGGGTTTATTCTCAAACTTTATGTCCTTGTTTTTCTAAACAAGTGAAAATATCTGCAAAGTCTGTGATTACAGCACTTGTTTTCAAGCTAATATTCAAATCAAGCAAGATCACAAAAGTACAGCAGTTTTTCTTGTTATTTAATGATTGATTGAAGCTCTTCTTCATTGATACCACAGACTGTGTGTAAAGATAGACTAAGCATATCCACTTCTTACCACTGTACAAAAAACAGAAGCCAAAATATCCCGGATACCGCCCTTGCCATCTTGCACTTGTGACATCACTTAGATCGCAGCAGCGATCAGGAGGTAGTGCCATGGTATCAAGTTCTCACCCAATTGTGAGCACACCAATAGGCACACAAAGCTGCCAATCATGATGTCACATCCCCTTTTCATAGCATCAAATAACTAATTAAAACCAAACTTATCAGTGTGTTAACAAACTACCTAAAATGATGGAAACCATTGCTGGGAAAAATGTTATTTGACATGTATTCTGACTTTTTGTTTTTGCCTCTGTCCCACCTACTAACAGTGAGGGGGTGGGGTTTTTGACCTTTACTGCAGCCAGCCACAGGGAGGCGATCAAGATGATCTGTCATGTTGTCCATCTTTATACAGCTATTGATTGATACAGCTTGTTTTTGGTCTTAATGGAAGAATATAACTTATTAAGAAGTCTGAGTTTTGTTTTCAAAGTCTCACATTGAATATCTTCAAATATGGATGTATTGCACCATTTTCTCGGGATGACCAGGGTTATTTAAAAAAGAAAAAAAAAATATAAAACTTAAATTAAATGCCCAGTCCTTTTACTAGCCAGATGTAGCTACCCATGTAAGCTAACATTAGTTAGCTGTATAGATCACACATACAAATATGAATGTTTGAATTTTGTCAGTATAAACATGCTACACATCGTTAACTTGGTTAAATTCTTCACCAATCAATCATTAAGTTCCCTTTACAGAAACCATGAGCAGCAAAGATGAATTCAGATTGACCAGCGTGGTAAACAAGAGGGATGAAAAAAGTGGCGACTCCCTTTTTCTGATTAATTTTTTAAAAAGTAATATTCAGACTAGTTCACCACAAAAAAGTAGTTCAGATAAACAATTTGATCATATTTTGCCATCTTTACTGAGCAACAGTTTTAAAAGGAATTAAAGGCCTGTCCCAAATAGAAGCCTGTTGAGTCCTGTGATTTAAGCAAATAATAGCCCGAGCTACTGATCTGAGTTTTACGGTATATATTGATGTAGATAATCGCCATCAAGATTTAGGACAGATGTCATAATTTTAAAATGTACATGTGGATGTTTATAATGATAATTTAAAAAAAAAAAAAAACCCTGCTAAAATGCATCTTATTAAACTTTAAAGTCTCAAATAGGGTAGCTCATGATAGTTTTCCAATTAATGAGTCACATCTGTGAGTCTCTTAGTGTAACTAACATGAACAGCCTCAAAACCTTTCAATAAAACAAATGAAAACGTATAAATTGCAACAATAAACATCTGCCATTCTTACTCTTTCTTTGTTCTTTATCAAGCTTTCACACAGAGCTTTTTGCTTTTTGAGTCACTTGGACAGAAATAGTCTCAACATGTGCGTCATAGTGATAAAATCTATCTGAGGAAGCATTTCACAGCTCTTCTCCGTCACATCATTATCAGGCTGCGGTGTTGACCTGTGGCGGCACAAGGAAAGTGTTTCTCACCTTGTTTCACTCAGAATAGACTCGCTGCTCTCACCTGCTGGAATAGCCTGTGAGAGCATATGGACACTGTTACCATGGCATCTTTTTAATGCAGTGTTACTGGTGTGTGTGTGTGTGTGTGTGTGTGTGTGTGTGTGTGTGTGTGTGTGTTGCTCCAGCTGAAGATAAAAGATCAAAATAAGCATTTAATTAAAAGGAGGGTGAGTTTGCACTTACTAGGGCCGGTCTGTCTGAGGAATCAGAACAGGAAATGTATTAAAACTGGGGTTAGATGTTAATAAATATTCATATAATCTGACATGCATTTAACGTGCTAAACTGACATGGTAAACAGCATGTTGACACACAGACGTAATCTTTCAGCAGTAATAGCTGGGTTTATGTTGAAATGCACACGTGTCTATAACATCACTACAGCTGCAAATGAACCTTCTCGTTTTTATTTCTCCTCTTATATTGCCTTTCTTCCCCTTTTTATTGTCCTCCTCCCCGTCACCATTTTCCTTATCTTTCTTCTGTTCAGTCCTTAATGTCTGTCTCTTTACCTTCACCATCCATCGCTCAGGCTGCAGGCTTATCTCTGCTGTTAGGACTGACAGGATCACAATCCTCCTTGCTATCTCTGCAGCACAGATCTGCTGCTTTAGCAGGCGCTTCGGCACAAAATACAGCTGATGATTTTATGCTCCTTCATACTTCTACTCCTCTACATCTCAGAGGGAAATATTGTATATTGTACTCCACTACATTTGTCTTACAGCTTTAGTTACAGTAATGTTAATCCAGAAATACCAGATATAATAGTAAAACACTGACAGGGGACATTTTACGGCACAATGAGAACTTTTCCTGTTCAAACTCACTACTTAAGTAAGGTTTTGAAAAAAGGACCTTTACTTGTAGTGGAGTATTTTCACAGTGTGGCTTTAGTACTCTTATCTAAGTTAAGGTTCTGAGTACTTCTACCACCACTGATTGAAACTGAAACAACATGCAAATAACTTTTCGTTTTCAGCTGTGAGCCGTGCTTTGTTGCATTATATAAAACCATCAGCAGAACAGAAGGAACATGCAGTATCTTGGGAATATTCAGTTCATGTTGTTGATCAAATTCTGCTTCATGTTCGTAAGCTCACAGAGAGCATCATGATTTATGGCCTCATGCTGTGTCAGCAGAGAAAATCGTCTCAGCAGCACAAACACAGAGTCAGGTTTGCTACCATATTATTACCAGCAGTGGAAGAAGTAATCAGATGTTTCAGCTGAGTAAAAGTAGTACCACCACCACAGTGTGGAAATACTCTGTTCATGTATTCAAATTTTTACCAACGTGTCAGCATCTAAATATATAACAGTAAAGTACTCATTATGCAGAATGTCCAACTTTACAGTAATATATATCATTGCATTATAAATACTGTTGCATTAATGTGCTCATCACTTTAATGAAGCTCATTTTAGATACTCTAAAACTATTACTACTTTATTTAGTGATTATGTTTTGTACTTTTACACAAAATGCACAAAAATAAATGTAGTGACTGTACTGTTGTTTCCTTAACTAACTTTATATGCTTTTTATGTGTTTTGTTTTTCCATCTTTACATTTTATAGTGAGCTACTTATCTATGGAGGCAAAGAAAGGACAATGCTAGTGATGGGAAAAAGAGACGGTTCTTTTGGCTTGGCTCACTAAAAAGAGCCGGCTCTTTCGGTTCCCAAGTGGCTCCTCAGATTTTTGTTGCTTAAGTTAATCTATTACCAACAATAGTGTAAAATTATATGTAAAATAAATTACTAATGTAAAAAACAAAACAAAACATTATATCAAATGTTTATTATTTATATGGCTTTATATACTCTACAGAGTGCTACAAAAAATAAACAATAAAGTACAAAAAAACTATTTACTATTGTAAACTTTTAGCTTTTTACTATTAAACACTACACTATCCTAAACTTGTAACTATTTACAGTGAAACAACATAGAGAAGTTTACAGAATCACATAACAGAATATAATATAGCTGCAGCTGCAGCAGCAGCAGCAGTTGCAGTAGACACACTGGCACCTTCATCAATAGCAGGTTCGCTTGCTTGTCTTTTTTCTTCCAATTGTACTGATGGATGAACAGTTCTCATGTGCCTGTGCAGGTTGTTTGGATATGAGATTTTAATCTTGCAGACTCTACACTCTGCCTTTGTATTGTCAATGTAATTGAAATGATTCCAAATTTTATTTTCTATTTTATTTTATTTTTTATTTCATTTTCTCAACTTTTTTACCTTTCAAGCATGTTGTCTCTCTCTGTAGCGCCTGTTCCTCTTTCTCTCTCACACATATTGACCAATCACGTGCAGCTTGAACAGACTCAGCTCCCTCTTCACCGTCCTGCATCACTGCAGAAGCCGTGCCAAGCTACGGATCCATCTCATGCTCCCTTCTACCCTCATTCATGAACAAAACCTGGACATACTTGAACTCCCTTGCTTGAGGCAGTAACTCTCCCCCCAACCAGGAGGGGGCAATCTACCGGTTTCCTTCAAAGAACCATGGCCTCAGATGTGGAGGTGCCGACTCTCATCCCGACCACTTCACACTCCACACTCGGCTGCAAACTGAACAGAACCACATCATCTGCAAAAAGCAGAGATGCAATTCTGAGGTCCCCAAACTGGACCCCTTCCTCTCCCCGGCTGCGCCTCAAGATCCTGTCCATGAATATCATAAACAGGATCGGTGATAAGGGACAGCCCTGGCAGAGGCCAACACCCACCAAGAGTGTGTTTGACTTTATGCAGAGTATGCGGACACTGCTCTCACTTTGGTCGTACACCATTCACCTTCGCTACATGTTTGGGTTTACCAGGTCTGTCTGTCAGCATCTCCCGCTATCTCATCCAATTCATCACCAGGTGAGTGTCCTGAGTGTTCAAGACATGCAGCAGCAGATCTGATGAAACGACCACAAAGTCGATCATTGATCTTTGGCCTAGAGTGTTCTGGTACCAAGCACACATATGAACCTTCCTGTGCTCGAACATGTATTTGTTATGGTCCATCCATGACTTGCACAGAAGTCCAATAACAAAAAACCCCTGGGGTTCAGGTCAGGCAGGCTGTTCCTCCAAGTCAGCCCCTCCAGGTTTCTCCATCATTGCCTATTGTGATTGAAGTCTCCCAGAAGAATTATGGAATCCCCCACTGGCACCCCTTCCAGGACACGACCCAGAGACTCTGTACTGCTACTCGGTGCATATGCACAAACAACAGTCCTTCTCTCAGCGACCCGCAGTCCCATCGAGGCAATGCTCTCGTTCTCTGGGGAGAACCCAACACAGCAGCGCAAAGCCGGGGGCTCGTGAGTATTACCACACCTGCCTGGCCAAGAACCAGTGCTTCGCGTGGAGAGTAGTCCAACTATATCTAGTTGGTACCGCTTAACCTCCCGCACCAGCTCCAGCTCCTTCCCCACCAGAGAGGTGACATTCCATGTCTCCAGAGCCTGTCCATGATGCCAGGGGTCAGCACGCCTGGGGCCCCGCTGTCCCTGCAGGTGGTGGGCCCACAGGGCAGCGGCTCTATGTTTTTTTTTTTAGACTGGGCGCGAGCGGGCCCCATGGCTCCTTCCACAGCTCAGCGATATACCCAGTGCGGGTCAGAAGTTCTTCTCTGCTGAGCACAGCTTAAGACAAGCCCTGCTTTCCCTTCCTGAGATGTCCAACGGTTTGCCAGAGCTTCCTTAAGGCCAGATGGAGACATGGGTCTCTATGGAGACGGACTAATGATGTATTATTATAGATTAAACTACCCAGCAGCAGTATATGATGTAATGAAAATTAGCTCCACTTTCACCAATTGCAAAATTTACGTCATGAACACATCAGTTCATCAATCATCATAATCCAGTAATATGTATGAATTTAAAATGGGCCACTCTGCATGATGAGTACTTTTACTTTTGGTCCTATAAGTTTATTTTGATGCTAATACTTTTGTACTTTTAGTTACAATTTTAAATGCAAGACTTTTACTTGCGACAGAGTAGTTTTACAGTATAGTATTATATTTTACTCATGTAAGCGTCTGAGTACTTTTTGTGCTGCTGAACATCAGTCACAAAAACAGAGCAGCTGAACATTGGTTGTATTTACTCTCCCCTCGGCCTTCTTGCTGGTGGTGAATATGTAAACATGGTGGTGGGAGAAACACTGAGATCAGTGAGTGCAGCTGTAATTGCTATGCTGAACATGCAGTGATGCTCAGCTGCACTTAGCTGTTTTCCTCCCCTCAGTTCTTTATATCTGAGCAGACTTGAGTTTATTTGTTGGGCTAACATTGGAAAGACAATTTCATCTTCCTCTCTGGTATAAGTATGTAAAAACACGGGATGTCCACGTCTGCAGTCAGTTGGAATTTTTTTACTCTGCTGCATAAGAGGAGATGATGTATAGATATATTTTTTAACTGTAACATTAAATCAGATCAGCACCTTGGTGGGTGTGTTATGTAATTCAGCTTCCAGCGAGGTTTTGGAGGCAGACGCTGCTCATTACAGCCGAGCCAGAAACATGCCTCAGTGGTTTTACAGCTTCGTGGGGCATAGTGAGTTTATTGGGGCATAATTATGTGACCGACTTACAGCGAAGCTCAAACTAATACGCAAAATGATGCGAATCTGATCTTGTTGTCTGTTGTCATTGTGTTCTCTGTGAAAAGGCTGAAGCAGGCATGTATATCTTGATAAGAGCTGATGTTTTGGCTTTAAACCTGCAGTTTGATTATTTAAAATGACGAGTTGGCATTAAATATTATCAGGAAAATGTACATGATTATTTAAACTAAAAGTACTCAATGCAGAAACATGTCCCTTGTAAATGTTATACTATTATACTGTATATTATATTATTCGATTATTAATGCATTAATGTAGAAGCAAGATTTTACTGTTGTATTTGGTTGAGTTGGAGCTCATTATCAGCTATTAGCTTCTGATTATTTTTACTATAGATTATTCTGGAAATAGTGAGAAATGCTGTCACAATTCCCCAAAGCCCAAAGTTACACCTTCACAGTGATTGTGACATACTTTTTTGACATACTGTACTGTGACTTTTTTGTAATTATTTATCACATTTTGACCACTAATAATTTTTTCAGGATTAAAATAATAATAATAATAATAATAATAATAATAATAATAATGATTAAAAAAAAATATAATAATATATATTTTTTTTTTACATACTACACTTTGGCTTTTTGACATTTTTTTGTCAAAAATTACCATTGCATTTGACTTCCTAACTTTTTACGAGATACTTTACTACAATGTTAAGGACATTTTTATGACAAAAGATAACGTTAGGGAATTGTTTATGGTGTACTATTTAAGGATTTTTAAATTACTTTTTTTACTTTTTAATGGCACACTACAACTTTTTTACAGACATTATTTTATGGTACACGAAACTATGACTATGATGACATACCATACTATAACTTTCTTAGACTTTTGTTTTTATATAACATACTATGATATAACTTTTAAAAAAAATACATACTATACGATGACTTTGAGGACATTTTTTCATGGCATACTATACTGTAACATTTAGGGAATTTTTTGATGACATGCTATACTATGACTTTTTGGGAAATATTTTATGACATACTATTCTAAAAATTTTTTTTTAATTTCATTCTAAACTATGAATGTTTGACATTTTCTTTGACATACTACACCAGGATTTTTTAAAAATGACGTATTTAACTTTTTTTTTGACAATTTTGATGCATGCTATGCTTTTTGATTTTATGTAGGGATACTTTAATACAACAATTATGACATACTATACAACCAATTTTTGAAAAAAAAAAAGGATATAATATTTTTAGGATTTCTTCACGATATACCATAATATGACTTTTTGACATTTTTATGATACACTTGAATTTTCAAAAAAATTCTGAAATATTTTTACATACTACATACTATATTGTGACTTTCTGACATTTTTGTAACATACTACAATATTTTTAACACATTTTTAATAACATACTCAAAAAAAAATATATTTTTTTTTTTTGACATACTATACCATAACTTAGAAATGACATACTACTACCGAAATGACATACTACTACCGACTATGATATCTCATAAAATTCTGAAAATGTAAAGTATAGTTACTATACTATGAATTTTAGAAATTATACTTTACATTTTCAGAATTTTATGAGATATCATAGTACAGCTTGTTTGTGACATACTGTTCTAAAATTTTTGGACATTTCTGTGACAAACTATATATACACTCTGACTTTTTAGACCTTTTTATAAGATACTTTATCACTACTTTTAGGATTTTTTTTATGACATACTATACTATAACTTTGACACTTTTTGTGGTATACTGTATGATAACTCTTTATGCTACATTTCAGCCTCCTATAGAGCACAAACTGTGGCTGCCAAAGGAAATGTCTGCTGACCGACCAACCAACCAACAGACTGCCCTATAGAGAAAGAGAGGGGGGGGGGAAAGAGAACACGGCGGACTTTTAATTATCGGGGTGTTTATTTCAACAAATGTTCACTACAGTAATAATCAGTTCATGCAATACTTCTGAAAAACATAAAAGAGAGATTTCCAAAACATTTTAATCCCGATATGTTTTCTACATTCATCCATCTTGTCACATTTTTAGGGTTAAACCTTCTAATTATTTTAACAGCAAAAAATTTGAATAAAAAGTTGAGGGCAGGTTGTATCCCCAAATACTTCCTTGTATTCTTCAATTGGCATATTCAGTGTTAAGGATATTTTCTTGCCTATTATTCAGAAAAAGAAGTCCAAATATCTCTTTAGTAATTATGTTAACTGTTTAATGAAAGGTACAATGTCAATTGTCTTTGTCAACCATGCAAGCAGGAAAATTAGGAATATTATTTATACTCTTCTATGCTTTCATCCCATTTGCTGTATTACCAAATACATAATCATTATTATTATTATTATTATGTGATTTTCTCCTTAAAGAAATGGGCTGTGGGTGTATTTGGTTATGGTCCCAGTATACTGCAGTTTAATGGGAGGACTGTCTCGCTGACTGTTAGGTGCGCTTTCAGCTGCTCATGGTGTTGGTTGCTACTGTACAAGTGGGTTTAGGCATCACAGGCAAACATGAAAAAGGACATTTTAAGTGAGAAAGAACAGTCTGTGTATTTCCACTTTTATGGGAGGTCACGACAACATGATGACAAATAGGTAAAGAAAAGTAGGTCTGTGAAAGCCACCTGCTTCTACAGTAGTTCATATTTCTAATAATTTTCATTTCTCAGAGAGAAAATTTAAAAAACAGGCTTCTGATCTCTCATTAAACAAATCATAACTATGTGTCTGATATAAATAAATAACTTAACTCCAAATTAAAAACAAATATACAAAAAAAATACACTTTACAGAAACATATCTACCAAAACATGAAAATGTACATTACAATAAACACACAACAGTACCATCAACAAATCATTTTTCTGAAAGCCTCTTTTTCTTCACAGATTTTTGCAGTGACTGGATTATTCCAAACATTTGAACATATTGCTTGTGGAGTATTTATGTTTTTGTTTGCTCTTCTTTTCTTTACAGGTTGTCTGTTGAGTTCAGTTCAGTATCTGAAGTATAAACCACATACAGGAGGCTTGCGATCGTCCCTCTGCTCATTTCCTCAGAGCTCATCTTCATCAGAAATGAGTAAATCCGCAGTGAAGCTACAAGGTATGTCAGAGTGTTGATCCTGACGCTAAGCACCAGTCGCCACACTTTTCTCCTTCCTCTTTCTCACACTCGGAGAAAGCTTCCTCCTCAGCTCACACCAGCATCACATGTGAGCAGGCAGCCTGAACCACAGCATCCGCCGCCTCTACACGCAGATCTCGATGGGTGTCGCCACCAGGATGCGTCCTCTTTCGTTGTTTTCCCTGTTCGCGCGCTCGTAGCTGCCGGTGGAGGACGGCGAGCTGTTGGTGGACATGGAGGAGTAGTGGGTGTCCATCATGATGCTCCCCTTCGCCACCACACAAGCAGGTGACAAGCTCTGCTGCTTCAGTCTGTCCACTAATACATCCTCTTCAGATGAGGAGGAGCTGATGTCCAGAGGGGGCGCACTACTCGCCAAGCTGCTGCTGTTGCCGTTCTCCGTGTCCAACATCCAGCACTGGTTGAAGTAGCTGAAGACTTCTTTGACAGAGCAGCGGCGCTCTTGCTCAATAGAGAGGAGTCTACGAAACATTCGTAGAGCTTCGTCAGTGAAGCGGCGCCACTGTGACGGCACTGAGCCTGTTCGGCGACGCTGCCAGCGCACAAACTCTTCGTAGAAGGCGTCGTTCGGCATGGCCTTCTCCCAGGGGAAGTTTCCTGTCAGCATGCAGAAGAGCAGCACGCCAAATGCCCACACGTCTGTGCTGTAGTCCACGCAGAAGCCCTCGTGCCTCGAGGTGTCGCACAGCTCGGGTGCCGTGTACGGGATCGTGCCGCTAACGCGCTTCACTGGAGAGCCGGCGCGCCGCGTCATGCCAAAGTCTGACAGCTTGACCTTTCGGCACTCTTTGTCAAAAATAAGGATGTTTTCGGGTTTGATGTCTCTGTGGACCAGCTTCTTACAGTGCAGGTAGTCCAGGGCGATGGCCACCTGGTGGACACAGCGCTTGGCCACCGTCTCAGGTAGTCCCACCTAAAAAGAGAAGAAAAAAGTAAAAGAAAAAACTCCAACACTGCTACACCGTTACAACAATGTCTGTCCACACACAGTATATATGCACACACCTGTCTACACCCTCTTCTCATTGCGTAAATACTGCACTTTACTACATCACTGCACCCCTGGTAAGATTAGTTTATATATTTTACTACCAAGTATTATGTTTACATTTTAGCTGCTACACGATTTTATGTCTGAGATTCTGATTATATTTTGTTCCACTTCTGTGACTTTTCTACATATATATATTTTTTATGTGTATCTGTACGAGCATTGTTGGAGAAAGCATGAGATCTAACAATTGTTTTTCTCACAATTCTTTCTTCTTTCATACTCCTCGTTTTTGCTACAATTCCCATAATGCTTTGGGGGATGTATCTGTGTTAATATTTCAATGGATTCGGTGAGTTAGCTGTGAGCAACGTTTTAAAAAAAAAAGTCATAGCAAGGTATGTCATACACAAATGGTTAGTCATAGTATCGTATGTCATAAAAATGACAAAAGAGTTATAGTATTGCATAAAAAATGTATTAAAATTAAAAAGTCAGTAAAGTATGTTCAAAATGTAAAAAGTCTTGGTATAGCATGTCAAATTTGTAAAGACCATAGCATGTAAAAAATGTCATATTAAAGTATGACATAAAAAAGTTAATAGTATGTCAGTAATGTCAAAAAAAAAAAAAAGCCGTACAATAGTATGACATGTCACATAATGTCAAAGAAGTCATAGTTTAGTATGTCACTAAAAAAGTCATAATATTCTCATATTCTGTGTCAAAAATGTCAATAAAAGTCAGTATAGCATGTCAAAATTGTCATAAAGTCATAGTTTAGTAAGTCATAAAAAGTCATAGTATATTGTGTCAAAAATGTCAATAGAGGTCATTCACATTGAGTCATTAATAATTACATTAAAATTGTTTAAAAAAAAAAAAAGTCGTAGTTTAATATTTAAAATTGCAAGAAGTAACACGACAAAAATGTCAAAAGTCAGAACAGTATAAAGCCAAAGTATTACGTCATATTATTATTAAGCCATGGGCATACAAAAAGTTGTCTTAAAGTTTTTCGCCTGCATTTGTTTTCATATCTGGCAAATCAGCACCCAAGGAAAAAGTATGCCAAATGAGCTTTTAGCAATTCCTGTTTACGATGTAACCACTGATGTACAGAGAGAGCTATAACTGAATTAGCTTGATGCTGAAGAAATTTTTAAAAATGTGACGACTCTCAGGCAACATCTGGAGTTATAATGGCTGGTTTAGGGACATTAATTCACAATGGACATGGGAGACATGGTGTCCCCACAAAGTGTGAGTCTCACAAAAACAAAACAAAACACCTAACCATTTTTCTCACCTGTGGAGGGATGATGTCAAACAGATCTCCTGCCAGAGCGTACTCCTGAGCAAAGATGTAGTACTCGTCTGTTTCAAAGGCGATGCCGTACATGTTGATGATGAAGGGGCAGGGCGACAGGTAGAGGGAGATGCTGTACTCTCGCAGGAAGCTCTTCAGCTTGGTGGTCTTCTTCCTCAGAAACTTCAGGGCCATTTTTGTGCCTGGAAAAAGGAGGACAGACAAATGTTACATAACTCTATAAGTCTCATTTCCAGATTCTTCTTGTTCTTTTTCCAGCATATTAAAGTGTTTGGGGGATTTATTCGCAGCCTCCTAATTGCGTGGATGGAACTTAATTAAAATCAAAATTTGATGAATAATTAAGATGTTCAGTGTCACTGAGCTAAATCCTGCTGTTTTTCACATCCTCTGCCAGACAAGTTATGTTCCCACAGAGTGACCACGAGGTTGATCTGCCTTCATGCAGAGCTAGAAAGTACAAATACCTCAAATCTGTACTTATGTAAATGTTCTTTTCACCACTGCTTTTATGTCGGGCATTTTATGATGTTTCTAGCTGTAAACATGTCCTCACAGAGAGCTGGGCACGAGATAAGATGAATAAATTCCCTTGATATAAGAAGGTAAAAGGATGCACAAAATGCATTTAGCTGTCTGGAGGGAGCACGGTGAAGTTAATTTGTGAGGTTCGGAGGCTCAGCTCACCTCAGCAGACACTTAACTGCAACAAGAGGAGCAGCAATGGGAGAAAAATCACCAGAGCTAATCTGAAATACCCCAGACAATATAAACCTGGAGAGCTGCCACCACGTACGTCTGCCTCTCTCTGCACCAACAGTCAGTGTGTCAGCTAAGATGAGAGGGGACACTTCTCCAATACCACCGGATCAGCTCTGCAAAGTGCTTTGTGCAGTTTTTACAGTGTGCAGACACTTTAGAAAAGGTCAAGAGGGGGGAGGCTCTCAGTTTGGTCTTAATGCCATGATGCAAGAGGAGTTTCCTCCATGCTGACGCTCTGAAAATAAATAAGTAGAAACAAGGCTTAGTGCAACTGAAACTCATTATTCTTTCATTTACTTCTATTTTATGTCGGTCTTGCACTTTTTTTTTTTTAAGTACATTTAGTCATGTACTTTACTTGAGTACATTTTTTAGGTACTTGAACTTTACCTCAGTCTTTCCTTGTCATGCTACTCTCTACTCCACCACATTTCAGAGGGAAATAATGATTTTTTTTCCCCATCAATACATTTATTTGACAGATGTAGTTACGTGTTACTTTAACAAAGCCTTACCTAAGTACATTTTCCTGATGATACGTACATACTTTTTCTCATGTAACATTTTTCAATGCAGGATTTTTATATCGTGGTATTCATACTTTTACTTTAGTCATGAATCTGAATACACCAGTGCACATTGCCACTATAACAAATATTTCTATTTGTACTATAATCTAAACTCAGTTTTTATACTATAAACACTGCTTTATATATATTTTTGTATGTACATACTAGGCTTGGGCAATATCTGTTTCTTTATACCTTACAGACATTTTCATACGCCATAGGGCGGTATTTGTGTGTGTATTGGTGCTATGTTTCTAATACGCAATTAGGCTACTTAGACAAGTGTTGCTAGGTTTGAATACTTCTGGCCCATAGAATAATGAATATTTAGGACATGCAGATGATGCTTACTGGTTGCAGCAGATACCGTCATATCAGCGGGCTGAATGGAGATGATATGTTGAATAAAAATTATGTGGCTAATAAACTGCTTTTGTAGTTGGAATACGTCATTTCAAAATAAAGTTATATGTGGCGATACTGCCAAACAGGAGCAGAGGCATTTTTCTTTATTACTAGTCCTATAAAGTTATCCCCACCACCCACAGTCGCCATCTTTCTCAGCTCAAGCTGCCTGTTCCACCACTGGAGACTGACCTCTGGTGGCACGTGCTGTTCACTACAATACATCGCCTCAATATCAGTTTAACAGAAAGAGAACCATCTGTAGTTTTGACAGTATTGAAAATCATACTTTTGGGATTTCTAAATACCCTGGTATTGTACACAAATACTGCAACTAGCCCAAAACATGCACACTCACACCTTCATGTAAATGCAACTAGTATCTTCTTCTGATTCCGTTAATAAGCAGCGACGCTTATGTAATAGCTCCCAAACACGCCGTGAAAGTTAGCATATCATCTCTAAATGTAGCAGACAGCTTCCTCCCTGCCCATGCAGCATCGTCTGATCTGCACAGCGGCCAACAAGCAGCAGCTTGTGCAACTTGTTGCTATAGTAGTTTCATGTTTACATGGAAAATGAGTTGCTTTGTTAAATCAGCCTGCTGGATAATATGCAAAGACAAACACCATCTGTTCAGAGGAACTCAGCTACAACTGTGAGGGTTTCAGGGCAGAAACTAAAGCTAAAGATAACCTACATTTCTAATCTACCCCACTGACCCATAATGTTACTGTATCAGCCTGTAACAACACATAAACAAGGTTTTTATTGTAATTTGTGACAATTTAACAATCTTACTGCGTCACTGTGAAACCACGACTTATCTCTTGTGTTTTAAGATGGAAAATATCAGATTAATTTCAAAATTTTGGAACATTAAATGGGCATTACTGATGGTGTATACTACACTGAATGCAGAGACAAGATTTAAACTGGCAGCTGTTTGCAAACATCTGCCCCGTTGAAGAGCCCTCGTGCAAGAAACTGAACCTCTGAGAGCTCCGTGCCGTCTGCTGACTGACCCCTGACTGATCCCCTCACTGTAGAGATTTTCATTACCTAATGGATTAAAATTGTAATTATATAAACTGTTCAAACCTATAGTGATAATAAAAAATAACAAACTATTATTAATCATAGCCTCTAGGTGATTTTTTGACAGGGTTGAAATGTAACTAGGCACTTACTCAATTATTTGTACTTTATTTGAGTATTTTCTTTTATGCTACTTTATGCTTCTACTCCCCAACATTTCAGAGGCAAATATTGAACTTTTTACTGCATTACATTTATGTAACAGCTGTAGTTACTAGTTTGTTCAACAAAGCATTTTATTTTATATCTTCTACATATATTTTGTATTTACAAATCTTTCATTTTAATACATTAAACATCCTAAAAATTCAGTAATCAGCTGAGAGAAAAATTAACTGCCATTTATTTTATTGTTGAAGTCATTTTACATGCATAAATAGCAAGTATTATATGGTTCTAGCTTCTAAAATATTTTCTTTTTAATTATTACTATGTTTTTCTAATAAGTCTTACTTTTTTTTTGCTGCTACTTTTACTTTGAATTCTCTAAATACATTTACCTGATTATACTTTATTACTTTTAGTTTTAAAGGTCCACTGTATAGGGTTTAGGGGGGATATATTGGCAGAAATGGAATATAACATAAAATGAATATGTTTTCTTTAGTGTATAATGACCCAACAATAAAAATCATTGTGTTTTCCTAGAATCAGTCGTTTATATCTACTCAGGGAGCAGGTCCATGAAAAACACAGATTTTTAATGTGAAACAGCTTGATTAAGTTTTTGTACTGGTTTAAATTACTGGGCAAATTTGTTTTGGAGGAGAAGCTACCATATTCTCATTTTTTACCAGTTTTAATCACCTGGATTTGGTTGGCAGTTAATAAATATCAAAACACCATCAAGGCGTCCCTACTTCTCACTGAACTCTGTGACCAATTCACATTTGAGTTTCTTTCCTCACTGAGTGCATTTGCACACAATTGTGATTCAGAAAGGTCAGAAATTACGTGGCCTTCAGCCCATTTATTCTCATAGTTAACATGACATTTCCACTGACCAGCGTCACACGATTAAATCTCCACTGGCTCTCTAACAACTCTTGAGGGGACACTGGTGATAAAGTAGCAGATAATGAAACCACGGGCACGCGTTGTTGTTTTTTAAATCCAACTGCACACTTTACAGACTGGAAAAAGGTCAGAATTCATCTCTGTGACAGACTGCAGCCTCTCTAAAATGGCTTCTGTGCTCCATAAAAAGAGACGATTAAGAAGCTCGGAGCAGATGGGCAACATTTTGGGGCTTTTAATGTGAAAAGGTTGAACAGATTTTCCGTAAGTTAAGTAGTGAATTGAGGCTGTCTGGATCCAGATCTCAGTTAAATTACTGCATGAAAAGGTGGCCTACATTACCTCGGATTTGGCTTGCAAAAGTAAACACTTCAGCGACGAATGAGAGTGCTTTACCTGATTGAGGGGGAAAACAGGATTATTGTTGATTCTGTCAGTGCATGCTGCTGCCGTGATACCAGAGTGAAGCATTTTAAAGCTGCACTATTGTTATATAAAATGACCCTGTCTTATCGCTGTGAATCACAAAGTAAGGGCCACAAAAAGAGAGCAACATTCAATTTCCACCAACTGCAGCCTTGAAGACTTGCTCCCTCTGGACTAATACATTTCTGGAGGTGATGTCTTGTCCTCCCACAAGAGGTGATGAATTGAAACTTAAAATGCAGACCGTCTCCTGTTCCATCCTGAAGAGAGATGGACTCATTGATATTGGATCTTTCTATTTCCTTTTGGACTAAAGCATCAAACAGCAGCCAGGTGGTGAAAAGTTTTTACCACTTGACAGCTTTAGTTACCTCGCAGATAATTAAGATTATTAAGCACAAAATGTTAACCCACTGATTAATTATGATGTATAACTATTGGTTATGTGACACAACAGTGTATTACCAGCTGCAAAATTAAAATGACAAATGCATTAATGCATCAATAATTATTCTGAAATGGGGCATTCTGTATTTTACTTTCAGTATTTTCAGTATATTTTGATGCTAATACTTTTGGATGTTTACTTGGGTAAAATTTTGAATGCAACATTTTTATCCCTTCTTCATCCTACATATTTGTCCCGCATTTTGATTGGCGCTAGCTTTCACAAGTCAAACCAGTGCATGACAATCATATGCTATCATCACAGGGTTGATTTGAAATCAATAGCCAGCCTCAGTAAGGAGACTCAAGCTTAGCCATCGCTATTGAGATTTGGCAAATTTCAGGAAAAGGTGCCAGGCCATAGACGTATGACGCACATAGTTGACGAGATATTAAAAACGTTTTTGTTATTCAGTGTGCAGGCAGTTTTATACAGTTGGAAAATGTAAGTATCACTTTAGGGTTACAACAGTGATAAATTAAATTAAAATGTTGAAAAATAACAGTTATTTATTTCATTATAATATTTCATCAAAGCCACAGAGAGTCACTGGAGAAGTGTTTACTGAACTGAACTGAACTGTACTGAAGCTGAAGTTACCAAGAACACGAAAGATACATTATTATTTCCCTACATTTCTATGAATTCATCATCAGCTGTTATTGTATATCTAGGCTTCTCTGAAAGTTTAGCAGAGTTTCAGATGCATATTTTGAATGTGTTGAAGCTGGAAACAGTGTTAAGTTGCTCTTTAAACACAAAGTATTGCTTTTATAACAACCCTACAAACAGCACTTGTGAAGAAAATCAAAGCTTGACGGACCTGCTTTGCCTCGCTTCAAAACACATGTAAATGTGGGAAACATCTAACATTTAGTATCAGCTCAAACTCTCTGCAGTTACCTCTGATTTTGTGGATGACAAGGTCCACTTTCCCATAGGTGCCCTTCCCCAGCTCACAGACGACCTCATAGTATTTGTTGATGTCCAGTTTTTCCAGGTTCTGTGCAGCAATCAGCTGGAGTTCCTCCAGGATGTCAATGGAGGCGCGGGAGCCGTGGGGCGAGGAGTTCATTGTTGTGGAGAGACGGGCCGGGGCCGAAGGTCTGGTCTGGAGACGGATGTTCCTGTAAGACAGGAGGAGCAGGAAGGAAAGGAAAAGGTTCACTATGAGACCTGTTGACTCCCCACTGTAAACAGAGCACACCTACTGTATTGTATCTACACGTATATGAAAAAGAATGCTTTGAGCTCAGGCCAACTGAACTGTTACACAACCTTTGAATCGTCACGTTGCGCTCAAGGAGAAATTTATTTTTTCAAGATCACAGGGCTCCATCACAAGGAGGGAGAACAGTCACAGTGACAATGCTAACATGCTGATGTCAAGCAAGCAGGCTAATATTACCGAGTTCACCATCTTAGTTAAATGCTATCATTTGCTAATTAGCACTAAACATAAAGTACAGTTAATGTGGATGGGAATGTCATTAGTTTTGCAGGGACTTTGTCATATACAAGTTATAATTTTGACCTAAAGATGAAGAGAAATGAAAAATCAGAGCATCGCCAGAGTTATTACAATTAATCCATAGGGGAACATGAATGTCTAAGCACATTTCCTGACAAGCCATCCAATAGTTCTTGAGCCATTTTGTTCAAAACTAGGGATGTTATGATATTTTTTGATGCAAACTGAAAAGATCAATTCATCTAATCATATTTAAGAGATGCCTTTTTTTTTTTTTAATTCTCATGGCACGTCTGTGTCCCGTTTTCCGTCCAAGCACATCTCCTTCCCAAACATTCAAACACTGCTAGCAGCCAAACACCAGGCAGACAACGAAAAGCAACCAATAAAAAGATAATGAGGATAATTACCAATATCGTCTCATATCGATCACAGGCCCCTGAACTGAATCAAAATCTTACTGAAGCAGACCTTGTGATATCAGCAAATATTGTATCGTTGACCAAATAATCAACATAATATCGTAAAATGATGAAACTTGTGACGTACACCGCTACTCAAAACCAAGAATGTCAAGCTCATGATGGTGCTACAGTTAGAGAATCACAGTTATTACAAGTCATCCAGCAGGGGATCATGAATGTATAAACCAGCAACCTGTGAGGCTGAAAAATGAAGCAAACTTGAAGTGCCAAAAACTGCAGTTCCTCAAACAACCACTTGAGGCTGGCTCCAAGACGGAGTCAACTTTATGTTAACATGCCCAATTTTACAGCAGAAATAAACATGTTTACAGCCTGCTTTAAAAAATGGTTTTGGTCTCTATCTTGGTGAATTCTGGTGATTTTTATATAACTCACCCGATAAAATGCTTTAACTTTAAAGTTAGTCATAATTAAGGGTGGGTTGCTTCGAGTGACAGGCCATTTGCCGATAGTGTCCCCATCTTCTCAGTCAGATCCACCCCTCACTCCTCCACAGTGCGCACCTCTTGCCTCAATATGGTCACTTCTGGCTCCAAAAAACCAAGACAGCGACGGCTGAAAATCCAGTGGGTGATGTCACAGTAGCTATGCCCATTATTTTACACAATCTGTGGTCTAAACCAAAAATCATAGCAATACATCCAATAGTTGTTCAGATATTTTAGTCTGGACCAAAGTGGTGATATTTCTAACCCTAAAGCTAAAAAGTTTTATAAGAGGAACTGTTACCATTAGCTTGAATGCAAATTTAGATTTTTACAGTAAGTACAGTACACTAAGTAGTAACTTCCTGCCCAAATTGGCTGCAGCAGGAAGTGAATTCTTGGCTGTGAGTAGTCATCATTCTAACATGATCTGCTCATTAGCAGCACCAACATGGACTCTTATTCTGTGTGGCGTTTGCATGTTCTCTTCGCCCAAAGACACTAAACTAGTCTCACAGTAGGTGTGAACAGGGGAAGTGATATATCCTCTCGTAGACTGCTTGTCAGTCAATGCATGCAGTTATACACTGAGCTCTGAGCCAGGTAAAGAAAAGAAATCAAGTGTGAACAAGTCAAATTGGATGTGAGAGGAGAAAAGTTTTGCTATTTGTGGAGCTGATCCTCTGCAGCTGATTAATGATTCTCCGACATTAATGAATGTCAAATTCAGATCCGATGTGTTGCTACTCCGTCGCGCCTGCTGGCTTCCAATCTCAGCAAATCTGTCTCACCTTCCTCCTGCTACCACAAAAAGCCAAGCAACACTCGTCTGCTGTATCCTCCATCGCTCATCACCCACAGCGGGCCAAGCTCACAGAATGACTGGAGAGACTTTGCAGCCCTGATGGTGCAGCACAATTGTACCATCTCTCATTAACAGGGATGAGAAAGTGTTGAAGGAGACAGGATGCTAGCCACATCCTGTGCATCAAGTCCATCTGTGCTCCTGTCTACACTGTGAGTGTGCAGGACAGTTAAATGTGTGCACAAAACGCAAGTGAAATGTGTGAAAACAATAAAACCAAACACAAAAAAGACAGTATGTTCCGCTTGAAAGAACTGCAGTGACAATAAAACAGTGTTATATTATTCACTGCTGAGAGAACAACTCCCATCTTTTTAAACAAAACTAGCAGTACCACGGTGTTGAAATACTCTGTGACATGTAAAAGTGCTGCATTCAAATCTTTACTCAAGTCAAAGTACAAAGTATTGGCATTAAAACATATTAAAAGTCACAAAAGTATAGTACCCATAATTCAGTATGGCCCATTCAGAATAATGTTTATTCGACATTACTGGATTATAATTACTGATGTAATAATATGTACATCACTTTAACATTGCAGTTTATTAAGGTGGAGGTAATTTAAATTATTTTATATACTGCTGAGCAGATGATAATCTTATCTAATCTAATAATGTTAAAAATGTGTAATGTGATAGACAATAACTATTTAGGAAAGAAAATCTGTTGAGGTGTCATCAGAATTCTGCAGACGCAGATTATGATTATATTCAGCCCGGTTTCATTCTCAGGGCATTAAATAGCAAAGCTTTGTCGAGCCCCTCGACGTGTGAAATCAACGCCAAAGGCACCCTGTTATGTGTTTGAGATCGACCTGGTTTCTAATTAACTCCAAAGTAAACCCATCTGCAGCAATATTTGATGCTGAAAGCAAGTGACATATTATAAACAGCAAGACAGTTTTAATCTAAAAAAGTCTACAAACCGGACGTCATCTAGGACTCCGCTGTTTGTATTACATGATACAAATGTCAATGTTTTTTTAACTTAAAGTTAACCTACATACCTATGTCCCGTGCAAAACCAAAAACAAATTAACAAAACATTCTGCAATTTATGTATGGTGGTGGCGCACTGACGTCACTCACGTGACAAATTTACATCACGTTACGTAAAAAATGTATTTGTTTAAACCCAAAACACAATGTTTTATCTGAACCTTACCAAGTCGTTTTGTTGCCCAAACCTAACGTGACCGTTTCACGACCACTTGTTTTTCATTTCACGTCATTTATTTATTTATACAGGAAAGGAATTAAAAGGTAATATTGTGTGTTACAGTTAAGACTGGCCTGACTAAGTTAAAAACTGTTTTTTTTAGCAGGTTCCTGTTACACAACAAAATACATTAAAATACAAAACACAAACAGAAACAATCAGCAGAGGAAAAACAACAAATCTTACAATGTACTTTAGCTGTGCATCACATAGATACGTTAAGGTGCGTTGCTATGAGATGCTGGGGAGAGTGACAAAGGATATTTGACCATCTGGAAATAAGAACCTGTTGTAACATTTGGTATTAATGGACTAGGAACTAAAGCTTTAAAATACTAATGGAAGGAGAGGAACAATCTTTGCCTCCAGAATGTTTGGAGTTTAAAGTAACACCAAATGGAAATACTCAAGTAGTGAAGTACAAGTACTTCATAATTATACTTAGGTAAAGTACTTGCGTAAAAGACCACTGTTGAACCATTGTTCCACCATTGTTGACTTCCTAATTTAAACAACACTACTGTGGCCCCACTTTTCCTGTCTGTCTGGCTGTCTTGTCAATAAAGGCAAAAACACCAAAAAAACAACCCTATATTAAAAAAACAAAAACAAAAAACAACAACAGTATGCAATTCCTCTGCACCCTGCACTGGCTCCCAGTGGCTGATCGAATCCACTTCAAGAAACTGGTATTTGTCTATTGTGCAGCTCAGGTCCATCCTACATCCAGGACACAGTCAAACCAAAACCCCAGCCCGCCCACTCTGCTGCTGCCAAACGGCGTGCCACTCCTTCAAGGTCTACTAAGTCCCGACTGTTTGCTTTTCTGGCACCTCAGCAGTGGTATGAACTCCCCACTGACATCAGGAAAGCAAAATCTCTACACATCTTCTGTCGCAGACTGAAAACTCATCTGCTCAGACTGCATCTTGGCCCATGAAATTTTTGCTTTGATTAAGAAAATCTTTATCTCTCATTGTCTCTAAATGTAGCACTTGCAGTAGATCAGCATATTGGATGAAGCTGATGTAATTGCTTTATTCTTGCACTTTTTACCCACACGGTCGAATGCACTTCTGGTAAGTCGCTTTGGATGAAAGTGTCAGCTAAACAAATGTAATGTAATAAAATGTGACAATGTCAATTTGTTTGATTGCACTGTAAACAGATACACTTATTGGTCGTCTTTCTGACAGACTTGCTGCTCAGTGAGTGTTTGCTGTAGTATTAAACTGCAGCTGCTGTTACCAAGGTAACCACCGGTGTCACCAAAATCAAACAGGACTGAAATCCTTAATATCAATACATTACTTTACCCTTCTTTGGGTAATTTGACTGTACTGAAGATACAGAAATTAAAAACCAAATGGTCACAAATGCTTAAAAAAAAACCAACCAAAAAAAAACATGAAAGGAAATTGGATGGTCTTGCAGTGACAGTGAAGGGTGAAAATGGCTCCAGACACAAACAGTATGTGCTGAGCATAAAAGTACGACAAGCAGTTAAAAATGAGGAGTCAGCTGAACCCAGAAGAGCCAACTGGCTGTCCATCACCGGTCCACTCAGCATCCGTCTGACAAGGTCAATAAAACAAACACACAGTGGGACGAGGCAGCCAGAGTGTGTTTGGTGCTGCAAACAGAAAAAGTACCTGAACACACAAACAGTCTTTTCATTTTCTGGTCCTGAGATTTGATCATACTTAAAATTCAAACTCTATTCTAAATAATGACTGTTTTGTTCAGTGTATCTGCACCACAGTTTAAGTGTCAAAGTGGTCACATTATCAGCACAATAAATGAAAATGGGTTTTCTGTCCCAGTGCATAAAGAGTGGCTTTGACAAAGCCTGGCCTCACCTCTGCTTTCAGCATTTTCAAATAATAGGTCCAAGAGGAGACACTTTAAAGCCTGTTTCTTTGTTCATGTATCACGTGTAAGTACCAATACTTACAGAAAATTCACAGAAAATTAAAAAGGAGCGGACTGATCAACTTGTGCAAACAGAACAAACTGTGAACAAGGCCACTTGTGTAATAGTGCAGCTTAGAAAATCTTTAATAATCGACAATAGGTGGGTTTCCAGTCATCTGGATTTATACACATTTCCAATCTGGGTATTAAAACTAACAAAGTCAAAATAAAAAAGTGTATTGACGAACATAAATGCAACAAAGTGCAATGGAAACAGAAAGTGAATAAATGACGACACACATGAATCACTTCCACTGAAGAGACAAAAACATCAGATCTGTGTGGAGCGATAAGAATACTGAAACCTTCCACACACGAATACATCAAACTAACAGAAATGTCATCTTCACAGGTTTTTCACTTTGATTTCAATCATTTGAAGTTTGACTGGAGCTCTTTTAATTATGTCTTTCTCTTTTTTTATAAATTTGTAACAGAAATTTTGAAGCTTCAAAATTCTGTGCAAAAGGTACGATCGCGGAATGGGGGACAGAGTTGTGCGGCCTATAAGCCTGGTTAAATGAACAGCCGTCGGGACAGGAGCACGGACGGGATGGGTGTGACTTTTCTGTTGATATGCTACATGTGCCAACCACCGCTGTGGATTTAAAAAGCAGCTAGCAGCAGTTAGCAGCTAACTCAAAACAGCTCAGAGAGGTAGATAAGAAAATGAACACCCTTCAGACGTGCATTCATTTGCATTTTCTTTTGCTTCTTTTTATTATTATTATTTTTTTAATCAGTTTCAATTTGTGCTACATTTGGATGGAAACTTGACAAATGAAAAGAAGCTGATGAAAAAGTATTTTTATTCAAAACTTAAAAAAAAATGTAATGATCAGAATCAAGACAATTTAGAGTATCTTGGAAATATTAAACCTAACAATAGTGTGCTGGATGTATACAAGCTCCTACACACCCATGTATGTTTATATTACTGCACGCAATGTTTATATGACCTGTAGCGTAATCATATTTATACTACTGTCTGTACTGTATATCTGATCCATAAGCGTATTCAACCGTATTCATTTTCCATTTCCCACTATTGTACTTCCACCTGCATTGTGTGCTACATTTGCTGAACATGTTCCTACTGTATATAACAAAACATGTTCTCAGTACTTGAACTCTGCAATGATAACAGAGTTGAATTTAATCTAACCCAATCTTGCTCAAACTTTGTAAAATAAACATTCCTAACCACTTTATTCTGGGTATTTTCCAAAAGCTGAATCGTCTGAGTGGGACAACATGTTCACTTGCTGCCCTGTTGTATTCTTGGCTCCATGTAATACCATAACAACCTTGACATGAATGTATGTAGTATGCGCAGTTTTACGCTCAATTTCTTCCTCTCAACTATATAACCTCTTGAGCATTAAGCATATGCTCATATGTGCTCTCACACTGCCATCATATCAAAGAGGCTGCACATGAAAGAAGTCACAACCAGCACTAATTAGGAGCATCTTCTGTTCACGGCAGCTCCTTCTCAGGGTAACGGTGCCACGGCGGCTCCCCAGAGGGCCTCGACGAGCGCCAAGCCCCATTTGCCTCCCGGACAAAGGGAGGGGGGGTTGAGACTGCCTTGTTGTCTTCGTTTTCAGGGAGATGCTTGTCTGTAATCAAAGCTGGAACTCGGCCAATCTGCTTTACGTCATTGCTGCTTTTCTCTTCATATGTACCTCCTGGCTAATGTTACCTGCCGATTGCACCAACAGGATTGGCGAGTGGTTCAGTATATTATCTGATGGGCAACAAGCTACAGGGATAGCAAAGAGATGAAAAACCCACAGGGTTAAAAACCTCTGATTCATCTCCCTGCACCAACAGCAGCAATCTGTCATGTCTGCTTTGTGTCTCCATGCAGACTAAATACTTCCTGGGGATTGTCAACACCTGTTGTTCTTAGGCCATTTTTCTTCTGTGAATTTTATGTATGTATGTATAGTATAATGTTTAAATAATATGTATCTTGGTCACAGACAAATGTAAAAAAAAATCTAAGAGATCAGTATAAACTGACAGACTGTTTATTTATACATGCATTTATAATAAAATGAAAATAGTTATCTGCCTCAAAAATCCAGTATTGTTCTGTAAATGGGCAGGGATGAAACAAGTAGGCCCAATCATATATTTCACTTAAGCAAAAGTAGGACTAAAGCAGTTTAAAACTAGGGTTACAAAAAGAAAATCTGCACTGCAAATTTTACTTCAGTAAAAGAACAAAAGTATTAGCAATAAAATATAAATATAAAGAGTAAAATGTATTATGCAGAATAGCATAATCCAGACTATATATACTTAATGCTGCAGCTAGTAAAGGTGGAGCATATTTCTTTACTATATCTACCGCAGCATGTGAATTTCAACAAGGGATCAACACAGCCCTATCTTTATCCATAATAAGACGCTGTAATACAATAGTTGATTATATTTTGTGTTATTACATTTTGTACTCATATCAGTAATACCTCAGAGTACCTCAAACTTGTACTTAAATACAGCACATAAGCAAATGTATGTAGTAACATTCTACCAGTGATAATAGGTTGGAAAACAAATTTGGTAACTTTTCCGTAAAACGATCCTCTCCATCAGATTGCACCATCTTGTGTCAACATAATAAAAACATATCCAGATGGAGTACCACAAGGCTCAAATCTTGGTCCACTTACCAGTTTACTGTATGTTATATTCACTCAACCATAATAACCTTGACATGTGTGAATGCGATACAAACAATTTCACTCTTTTAACCATATTGCCTCCTGAACATACTCATGGAAAATGGAAAAAATAGTAGTAATTCGTACCAGATTGCAGCTTCTGCTTGATTTCCATATGAATGTCACAAGGCTCAAAACTAGGTCCACTACTTTTTCAGTCTTTATATATTTTACAGCTAGGGATGATCCTCTGCAAATACAGTACACATTTTCACAGTTATGCTGATGACTCATAGCTCTAAATAGATGTTGATCCTGATGATCTGAACTCCCTTTACCACCCTAGTAAGGTATTTCCATCCTCTAAATGCATCAGGATAAAGCTGAGGTTCTACTTTTCCTGAAGTAGCTAATTCTGCATAAAAAAAGGCTAAAGTTGTGGCCCACAACTTAACTCACCACATCTATGGCAGCAATATGGGAACTGTAATTCTAAATAATCAGTGTCAAAAGCTTATAATAATATCTACTTTTTCCATGGTGCACTAGGCTATCAATACATTATTTAACATTAATTTGGCTCAGAATGTCCAATCGACATGGTTACTACATTCCTGTATCAAAGACACTCTTCTCTACCATCCATATACTTCAGATATTATTTAATACCAGTGGACATATGGACAAAACCTCAAACACCATATACATAGTAAACCTCACAACCATTTGTGAGCAGACCAACTGCAAATTAAGAGAGAAAGAAGAGGCTTAGACGTTATCTCATAGGCAAGAAATGTATGCGTGACTGACTCTGGTCTCAGTCTAATTTTCTAGTCACAGAAAATGAACATAACTAAAAAGATCAGTATGTTCTTTTTTTTCCCCTCGACACACAGCGGCTTGTGAAAGCTTTTATTTCAAGCAGACTTCAACTACTGCAATGCAAAGCTCTCAGGTCTCTCCAAAAAGTCAGTAAATCAATTACAGTTTGTATAGAGTGATACTGCAGGAGTTTCAACTGGAACAAAAGAAAAGAAATCGCATTGCTCATGTTCTGAAGTCCTTGCACTGACCTCCAGTCAGTTTCAGGATAGATTTTAAAATCATAGTACTTGTTTATAAATCTAATCATGACCCTGGTCTTTCAGGTCCACAGAGCCTCTGCTGCTCACTGGACAAAAACTCAACAAAATACAAACACAGAAGCTGCTATTTGCATGTTTATATCATTCAAACATAAATGGACACCTGATAATATACAACTACATATTATAACAACGTGCAACTGAACATAAAACCTGTCAAAACTGCTGAGTAATGTCCTCTCTGTTATTAAAGTACACACACACATTAAGCACTGCAGAAAAACTGCTTCTGCCACCTCATTTGTGTTTAGGCCAACATCGACTTGTAAAACATCAGCACCTAATTAATCATTTGTAATGCTAAATCAATATGTCAGCCAACTAAAAAATACTTAAAGAACAAATGCTACCATCTTAAATTATATATGGCTCCCTACAAAAACTCTGTTAAACCCCCAGGGGGTTCCAGAAGGAGGAGAAAACAACACTTTTTACTTTTAAATTAACACTGTATATCAGGAGTAATTTGGTCTTTGTTTCACACTGAAATATCTCAACAACTTTTGGATGGATTGCAATTACATTTTGGACATTTACGTTACTTACGGTCACCAGAGGATAAACCCTACTGACTCGGGCGATCCTGGCATTTCTTCTAGTGCGACCATGAGGTTGAAATTTGTGGTTTTGTTTGAAGTATTGACTGTCATGCAGTTTGGCACAAACATTCACATTCTCATTAGAATAAATTCTAATAACTTTGGGGAACCCTTAAACGTTTCATCTAGCACAGCCATCAGGTCCAAATCCCACTTTATGTAATACTTTGCTTTACTCCTGAAACTCCTGACATTCCCTTCAACCTCAGCTGAATGTTAGCCTTCTACTATGCATGTTCAAGATGGTAAACATGGTAAATATTATACCCACTTCATATCAACAGTCACTAGCACCTATATAATAGACTGATATGAAATAGACTCTCAGTAGTTTTCTAAATAGTGAACAGTCAATGCAGATTTTTAAACACTTGTAGCTGGTGCTAATTAGCAAATGTTAGCATGTTAACATGCTAGTCTAAGATAATTAATTTCTGCTTATAATCAGCATGTTAGCATTTAGCTGAGCACAACTGTGTCCAAGTAAGGGAGACTGGGGATAATTTGACAGGGAGCATTTGTATCATCTCAAATTGCACCAATCAGAAAAAAGACCAAAAAAATGTTACAACTGCCCCCGGTCTCCCCTACAACCTTACAGAGCTGCGAGCCGCTTTTTTTCTTTCTTTCCAATTAAGGGTAGTAGTTCATGAGAAACAGCAATAAAGCTGGACAAAGACTTATAAGATTGAGAACTTCACATCTGCATTTCCACAAAAAATCCAACCCATCTTTAACCCAAGACCTCACTTTCATTCAAATTTGAATAAACATGTGAATGTGTTTTTCAGATACTCCTGCTCACACACAAACAAACAAGCAAACTGACAACAAACAGCGCTGAACATAACCTCCTTTAACTCCCACACCTCATTAGTTGAAGTAATAACCATGTGCAACAATCAGCATCCATGGTTTTGCCAAAACATCACCATGCCTGAGCTATTCTATGAGCTTGACTTAGAAATTTGATCCACAACCTGTCAGGGTTAACAAAAACATAAAATGTCCAACAGCGAACAACCCAGAGAGCTGAAATCCGTACAAGGGACTAATTAAGTCCTCTCGGTCTGAAAACACCAAAGTAGGATGGACTACATCGACTTCAGTGGATTAAAAACATAATGACGGGATGAAGGAAGTTAAATAAGTGCCGTTTGATTTATGAAGTCAGACATCACGCTGTTATAAAGTGGAGGACAGGCTGCTCAGTATCAAATAAAGACAGTGGGACTCACATCGTTTCAGCATTTTAAAGGACATCCAAACACTGTCCTGCAGGTTTATTAGAAAAAGCTTTCCTTTAAAAGGTAACTGATAACAAATCATTAGTGAATGTCGCTCCAGTATAATATCAGAGGCAACTTCAGGTCACTGAGTCAACATGATTGAATTTAAGTTTTGCCAGTCTGACAGGCTGTTTAATTACTTGTTGACCTGCTGGGCCAGTTGAGCTTTTTTTGTGCTTAAATAGAAAGAAACAACCTTACAAACACAAGTGGATTTTTTTATGCTGAACTGAAGGATGAAGGCTAACTAGAGCTGAAATGATAGCAGTGAAAAAATGCTGCACATTCTGCAGGTTTAGCCTCTAAAATGTGAAGCTTTGCTCTTTTTATTTGCCACATTTCCTTGTAAACTGGATTATTTGAGGTTTTGGACTGCTGGTTGAAGAAAATATTTTAAGACGTCATCTTGGGCTCTGCGAGATTGGCACTTTCTCAGCTTTGACATTTTAACATTTCATTGAAAATATAATTTTCAGAATAAACATATGAAAATAATTAGTTGCTGCCCAAGGCTTCACATGTATTTACTGGCTAAAATCTCAGAGGCCGAAATCTTCTCACAAGATAAATGAAAGCTCTGAGGGTGAATCACAATATTTCTGCCTGTGTGACGAAACTTAGTGAAAGACATAAAAGTAAGGAAGCAAGAAAGCCTTACGTAGCATTATGCTAATGACAGATCCACTCTTAAAAACTTAAATTAGGTTAAAATAGAACAAACACATGCCTCAGTAATTTCATAAGAAAGGACATTACACTCAGAGTAACCAAACTAGTTATTCTCCTTTTCAGTGAGCAATTCAGTAAACCAGTACCGGACGGTAACATTTTAACATATAATTTTTAACAATGATAAAAAAGCATTAGTTTAAATTTTGGAAAATATGTTTTTTTGGGCTAATCGTGTGGTTATATAGTAGAATTTTAATGCCATCCATTATTTAGTCCATCTAAATGTCAATATATTTTATAACTATTTAGTTGTAACATTTTTCAGTGTAATGTTATGATGGTCACTTTGAGAATTTATCAGCAGTCATTTGGAAATCTGCAGGGAAGACTAGTCGCAGTCATACTAGCAATACAAGGAGCAAAAATCGAAGTGTATATTTGTAAAACAATGATCACAAAACGAAAAAAATCATCTCTGTTTTAAGTAACCTTAATGACAAAATAGGTTGATTTTCAGTGACTCCTTAAATGACATATTACTCTCCTAACAGCTGCACTATTGAACACGTCCTTTGTGTCATGAAACTGTCGCTGCTTTTTCTTATCTGGTTAAGTTTAGGCAACAAAGCTATGTGGTTAGGTTCAGGAAAAACATTATGGTTTGCCATTAAAGAAGGACTAGGATACTAGGCTATGTTGTTATTAAAATAAGTCTACGTTGACTTTGGGATGCTAACACTGGTTTCCTGAATGAAAGTCCTGTGTTAGTTTGACCGACCCACCCTGTAGGGGCTTCTTCAGTATGTGTACTGTATTAATGTTGGGCTTAAGGCAAAGACTAGATAAATAAACAGCTACTCAGGCAATGGTTTTACTAGCTTATCTAAATAGTGATGAGACGACCCAACACGTCCTGTCGAGAATGTGAGTCATGTGCAACGCTTTGTGAGATGCAGGATGTAAAACACCACCACAAGGTTTAACTACCAAGTTTTGAGGGATTCCCTTTCTGTTGCACTTTGTCACATTTCGTTTTTATCAATACACTATCTATTCCATTTAATCCAAGCAGAAAAACATGTTTTGCAATATATTTTGCCTTTTCAGGTGTCTCCACTCAGGGTTTTTATGCTCAAACATTAAACTGAAAATGCGCACAAAGAGAGGTGAACATGAACTTACCGACTGCCAAGTTTCAGCTTTTCAATGAAGGCTAGAGTGCACAATCAAACCTTAAAGTCTTGACATTTTACAGGCTTCCCCTCCTGCACCCGTCTCTATGGGCCCTTTGGTCACATCCTTTTGTCATTCTTACCTATTCAACCCAGTGCCAGTGAACTAACATGTGTAAAGTGTTATTCTCTGAATCTGCCTGCTGAGATAACAAAACCAGGGAGATTATTTCTGCACCACGAGCAGCTCTTTCCTCCAGAAATGTTTGCAGAGCTAAAACCGTCACCGCCACAGCTTTGGCCTTCAGTCCCACTCGCTGTCCCTGTGTGGCAGCCGGCCTGCAGCTCGGCCCTCCGGTGGGGCTCGGCGGTTGGCTCCCACAGCGCTCATGGAGCTGTGGAGCACATCAAAGCAGCGAGGCTTTAACCAGCTCGGCCTCCAGCATCTGCGAACACTGGGGCTTTGTGCCTGCACGCTCGGCGGCACATCACTGGGCGCTCTCCTTTAATGCCAACCCATTTCTGCTGCTGTGAACCCCACGCTACAGTAGGTAACGTTACCCCCTTTGTCTGCTTTAATCTCTGCCTCTCTTTCTTCTTCTCTGACTTTCTTTCTCGGCACTGTTATTGTGTGATCCTCCCGTCTGCTGGGTGGCTGTGTGTACACATGCATCAATGTGCAAAGAAAACCAGACGCTCAGTGTCAGCTGTAGGGCTGCAGCTTATGATTATTTTCATTATTGATTCATCTACAGATTATTTTTTAGTTTATTTGATTAAACATACAGAACTTCACAGAGCCCAGGGTGACATCTGCAAATGTCTAGAAAAACCTGAGGATATTCAATTTACAGTGCATTACAATGAAAAAGTAGCAAATCATTTCATTCAAAAGGCTGACAGCAGAGAATTTGGAGCAGTTTGTTTTTACTATTTTTTCTTGAGAAATACCTGACACGACTAATCTACTGGTGGCTGTTATTATTTGCTGCAACCAGCAGCTCTGCAGCTCGCTCTGTCAGTCAGTTTGTTGGTCGGTCCACAATAATTCCCCACCCTTTGGCAGCCACAGTACCCTAGGAGGCTGAAATTTCACTTAGAGGTCAAGTGTGTGTACAGGTGTGTGTTTGCATTCATGCCAATTGGCTAAAAGGGGGTGTGGCTGCATACAGGATATATATGGTGGCAGCTCTTGCACATTCGGCTTGTTTTTCTATCAGTTAACTACACATGTATCGATGTGCAAAGAATCCACTTTCAGCATCAGCTGTTGAGCTGAAGAACTATTTTCATTCACGAATCATCCATAGGTGATTTTCAGATTAATTCATTAATCATATATCCAACACAGCTTCCAATAGTCCAAGCTGATGTTTTCAAATGGGTTTGTTTTATTCAAACAAAAGTCCAAAACCTGAGGGTAAAGGTAAATTTGTCTCTTGAAAGATCTGATCGTTACCAGCTGACTCATGGCTACATACATGACATCATGTTCACAGGACCTGCATGTCCCAGCAGGCAAACAAGGCCGCAACAAAATGATTATTATTGTTATCGATTAATCTGTTTTACCGCTAATTGGGTCAGCATATAAAATATGAAACAGCTGAAAAAAACAACTTTTGAGAGCCCAAGGTGACATCTTCAATTTTTTGATTTAATGCAAACAAGTCCAAAACAAATGGATCACGGTGGTAAGAAATACTTAATAATTCATGAAGCAATGTGTCCTTGATTTTAGACCAAAGTAGGCACATTTATTAGCTAGAAACCAACGTTAGCTTTGTTGGTTATTTGAAAATGCCATCTCATGGCTATATATATATGATGCTCAAAGTTAGACATGTACACAGATGAAGCCTTCTGTTCTGCGTTCACTTTGTTCGTATTTGTGCACGTAAAAAAAGCTTAAGGGTACAGATGAAATGGAGCAGCACCACCAGAGGTCGTGGGGGCGTTGCAGCGTAATTCAAACAAGATACAACTGTTGGAGATGATGAAGACATTTTAAAAATGGTGGAACAGAACTAATATGTCAGTCAAGGCCATCACTGTTTACATTGTTGCCTCAGTTAAAAGGTACGTTGTTACGACTTCCTCCACTGTCACCCGTTGTTGTTAGAAACTCTAGTGCCATCTACTGGTCATGTTTATGCCAACATAAAGGACGCATAAGCGCAGTGATGTTTACAATGGGAGGTATCTATTTTCATACATAAAAGGAGTGTAAATGAGCCTTAACAATGTCAAAGCTTCATGTTCCTGCTCGTAAACAGGGCTGCAGCAATTTTTATTTTAGATGAATCATTCTGTTAATAAAAATAATAAAAAAGGCCAGAAAATAGTAATAAAATTTCCCAGAGTCCAAGGGGCATCTTCAAACATTTTGTTTTGGTCAGATATTCAATTACGATAATGAAAAAGCAAGAAATAATCTAATTTGAAAAGCTAAAACCAGAAATTTTAGAGCAATTATTAAAATTATTTTTGCTTGAGAAATGCCTGATAAGATTATTCGTTTATTAAAATGTCCCCCCCATTATTTTTATGTCAATCAACTAAATGATTAATCGACAGTCATTTCAGCTACAAGAGCCCTGATGGCATCATCTCTGCAGCCCAATTTGAGTCTAAATGCTTTTTGATGCAGTTTCCCCCTCAAAGATGAAGACAGTTCCCATTAACACAAACAATAGACACCAAAAAAATAAAGGTTTTAAGCATCCACAGTGTACCATCCTTCACAAGACTCACTGAAGGCTGATGCCAGTAACATAGTTTACAGTCTGGGACTCATAAAATCTGCCACAAACTGCAGCACAAAGACATGAAGTGTGTACCACCTCTGCAGACACAAAGCATGCACTATAATCAATACAACATTTCACACACGTGAACTCAGGTAGAGCAGGAGGGAGTGCACGTGAGCATGTTTGTATGGGACAAAATCAAGAGGAAATGTTGAATGCAGATCAATAAATGCTCAAATCACAAATATTGGTGATGTACGGATGTGAAGATGGGACACAAAAGATTGACATCAGCTCCATTGTTCTGCACAGTCAGTGTTTGGTCACATGGTATCCAACTTTTGTATTTTTTGGGGTATTTAAAATATGATTTATAATTAAAAACCAGCAGTTTAAATGAGAATAATTAACAAAGCCGGCTTGTCAACACAACAGTAGTCCAGTGTGATGCTTTGCAAGAGAGCAGCACACAGACACACAAAGACATGCAGAGAATAAAAAGCACAATCTGAGCAGTGAATTAATAAAACAAACATTTAAAGACACAAACCATCATTTAATTACCACTTAATTGCTTTACAGCGGTCAGAAAATGATCTGATCTGATCTTACCTTTCACAGTGTGCTGCATGCAATCTGTCAGTCCATCCAGACACCTGACAATGTCACTAAGAGACGACACAGATCCTTTAATTTTTTTTGTTTTATCTTCTTCTCGGTGTTTGAATGAAGCAAGGACCTCTGCCTGTGTTCACCGCCGCTGTCTGTCACAGTCTCCCTGCTGCTGGTTCACCCATAGATCTGTCTCTCTCTCCCTCTCTATTGTCTCTGCGCTCCTGCAGACAGGCCCCGCCTACCGCCGCTAACGTCCAATCAGAGCGCAGAGCGGCGGTGCGCTTCTCTGCGGCGATGCTGCATTCAAGGAGTGTAGGAATTTAGTGGCAACTACAACTGGAGAATACAGTGGCGTAGTGATTGGCTCAGCAGTGAACCTTGAGATTGAACATTTATGTTTGGAGCTGGAACAGTTGTGTTTAGTTCAGGGTTTGGGGCTTGGGTTGGGAACCGGATGGGTCGCTGGCTCAAGTCCCCCTGCAGACCAAGTATAGAGCGTGGACTGGGTGCTTGAGAGGTGCCAATTCGAGCTCCTGGGCACTGCTGAGGTGCTCTTGATCAAGGCACTGGACACCGAAACCTGTCCATGGGCAGCCCCCTCACTCTGATATCTCTCCATTTAATGCATGTACAGGTCCTGTCTGTGAATGTGTGTGTGTAAATCAGGCCTGTGTGTATATGACAACAGAGTGAAAAATACTGAATTTCCCCTTGGGGATTAATAGAGTTTATCTTTTTTCTTTGAACCCCATTAACTGCTCTAACAACAACAGTGCTCTTCTGGGGTCCATATAATGTTTTACAGAACTTAAATGAAAAAAAGGAGAAAATTACCACTTTGTGGGGTTGCAACCGTATGAAATTTTCATGGTACAATATTATTCTCAGAAAATACTGCAGTTTTATGATATCAGAATTTGTAATATCAGTCAGAATTACCCTTAAAGAAATGAAAATGGAAGATTTATTTTTGGTCAAACAAATGTTTTATCACTGTAACTGAAACTTGAAACAATTTTGTTAATGGAGGTATGTGTAAAAAGTCTCTCCTTTGTCAATAACTTAAGAGGAGATTCTCCGTCCAGCTGCATTTTTTTCCAATATCGTAGATAAGCAAATGTACACAGTAGGATGCCCGTCAACTTTTATATCATGGTATGACTACAAACCAGTATGTTGCTGCAACCCTATCTCGTGCTTGTTTGCCTCTGCACGCCAGTCAAATTGCACTTGCACAATTGCACATTTCTTAAACGTGGCAATTAGTGTCACTAATTCAGTATCTGAAAAAATGTCTCCCCTTCCGTTCCTGAGATATGAAGTTGAGTAAGATTATGATGCCACTTTTTTTTGTTCCGTTGTAGTACTTTTTGAGGGAATTTACAGTGTAAAAACCTACACACACAACAAAATGGCTGACAGTAAATATAGTGCATTATGTGGTGAACATGGTGTTGTACGTTTTACCCTACTTCATAATCTGACAGCTTTAGTTACTATAGTTACTTTACAAATAAAGATTTTTGCACACAAAACATATGATGAGCTGATAAAATTTGTTCTTTTATGAATTAAACTATATACTGCTGAAATAACTGATCGATTTATCTGTTAGTCAATTGACAGAAAATAATCAGCAACTAACAGCATACATATTTTCACTAAAGACCTTGGATATATTAAAAGCAGGTATTGATATCAGATAATCGATCAAATATATTTAATAGCATTTCCACAGATTTTGGCCATTAGTTTATTTCTGTAATAGGATGTGGGATAAGGTTTTGTTAGATGCCGTAATTTTGTCACACCATGCTGTTTATTGATTGGCTGAGCAAATGGAAAATCTTGCTAAAAATAAAGTAGTTTGCACAGCCAAACAGTGGTCTGTAGATATTTCCATTCAATTAAAAAAAAATCTACCAAGAAGTGTTTAAATATTTGTTTTGTCCTGTAGCCTTAATTCAAAGAGGAAAGTCGTTTTATTTTCCATAATTCCCACGTCCATGAATGCAGCATGAGTACAGGCAGGAAGGCAAAGCACAAGATGTTCTGGATGAAATGTGAAGCTGTGGAGTCACACACATTTAAATCAATGGTTTACAATGAGCGTCTGTTTGTAGCTGCAGCAGCCAGAGGGAATGAAAAGGTGTGAGTGACATCAGACACTCCAAGTGTGATTTTTTTTTCCTACTGTGGTGAATAAAAAAGTGGTGAAAGCTAATTCAAGGGACTGAGGTTGTGTGTGTTTTTTTTTAAAAGAGTGATGAATGCATGATGTTGCAGTTTAGAGTATTTTTAAATGTCCGCCAAAGGATGCCTTATGATCATGAGGATTATGGGCCTAGTTTATCTGCTGGAAGGCTTCACGTGATGATGCTTGTTTGTAGCATCATAACTAATGCATAGGTGCCTTTCAAAACACTCAAGGACACCTTACAAGACAGAGTTAAAAATTAACACGTAGCAATATATTCATAGATCATGAAGTCCATGATTTCAATAATATAAAATGAAAAATAATGATGAAATAAAATAATGAGACAAAATACATAATCAAAAAAATTAGGTATAAAATCATCATCATAAAGGCATCATCAGTGCAAGTCTCAATATGTGTGTCACCATTAAAACAGACTGAATATGCCAGCTTGAAAAGGTGTTTTCAGATGTATTAAACCATCTGTGACAGATAATGTCCATGTTACTTGTGATAAGGGATCACCAAGTAGATAGTTGCTCAATTTTAAAGGCCGAGACACACCCACCAAACCAATTTAAGAAAACTAGTGGCGATGAAAGTCCCCTGCTGTGTTGTCTCTTGTTGCCTGTGTCTCACCCAAAAATTTGCACACACCGCAAAGACTTAACCAATTGCCAACCAGCACATATATGCACTTGTGTGAGAGGAAATAACTGTCCACACCAGCAGATGGCAGTCATCTGTAATCGTCATACATAAAGGGAAATTGGAAGACCGTCTTAACGATAGAAATCCAGTTAGCACATCCATTGCAATCCAGTGTTGAAAGAACAGAGCATATTTACCATGCGCCAGTGAACAATGACACAAACTATAAGGAGATGTGTCTGCTAAAGAGTTCAATGACTGAACAAAAATAATGTTACTGTACTTTAAGTAACAAGTTTGTTTTTGTCTCATTCCTTCCTGACTTTAATTCTTTGTTTACTTTCCTCACTTCTGTCTCTTGTCTCGTGCGCTGAGCTGAGCTGTCAATCAGAGTGAGTTCATTCTGCTGATGCCGATTCAATACGTTGAAATAGCTTATATTTACGCTGGGAACCACTTTAAACAATTACTGAACACAGAAACACAGGACTTTCCAGATGATGTAATGATCATAAATTCATGTTATGACCACCCGTTTTAGTTATTTCAACTTTGCTTCTGAGAAATCCTGTTTGCATGTTTGCATGAGGGTTCTAAATATTACAATACCCATAAGCCTCAATTGCCCTATGGCAAAGGAGCCAGTCAGAATAATAGCAAATTCAAAATGTTTTTTCATAGCTGTAGGCAATACGTGGTGCTGTGGTTTCTGAATTTATCCAAACTATTTACCTATAAATCCAAAGTGAACAGTTTCAAGCTGTACAGGTTGTGAATTCAGTTTCCTTAGTGGCAAAACCTTTCACTCCTGCACCTTTAACTTTTTAAATAACCAGATATTTTAAGAAAATGTTAATCTTTTGTACTGATGATTCATCCAGAAGAGGCCATTAAAAAAGCTCAGACTGTGAGTCATATAACCTGTGGGGAAAATTAATGGGACACCCGAAACAGCTCCACCACTTCGCAACTCTACGGCTGAAGCTTTGGTCAGAACTGTGGATGCAAACAACAAAGCAAAGATTACAACCACAATCATAGCAGCATCCACTCAGAACACACTGCAGAGACCTGGGTTAAAGGAATACTTCACCCCCAAATGACAATTTGTGAACGAAGAATCCAAAAACGAAAAAAAAACAACAACAAAAAACTCTTGATGAATTAAAAGGTGATTGAAACAGCACACACACACACACACACACACACACACACACACACACATACAGACACTACTCATCCACGAGTGAGACTGTTGTTAAATATGACACCTTATGACTTTAATTCATCGAGAATTTTTGTGTTTTGGATTTTTCCTTCACTGTGAAGCAAACTTGTTCTTCACTTGCAAGAACAAGTTTGCTTCCTGAATCCAATGTAACGCACGGTGAGTAACTGACAAATGATCATTTGCGGGGTGAAGTACTCTTTTAACTACTGTCGCCTCCATTAAATATCTCAACATCAGCTGCAAGTCTTGCTGAGGGTGCACCCACTCAGGCCAGCTGCTGCATAAAATATTATATTATTCATCTTCGCTGTGTGCTGCCGTCAAAGCTTGACCTTCTTCTGTGAATCAGAGAGAAAGCAGAATGTGTTGCAAGGTAAATGTAAACATCAGAAATTAAATTAGCTTCTGGGTAAAAGTAAGTTAAAAAGATGAGTTTTAAGTTTCAAAAACCAATTCATCTGCTACATTTAAACCATGAAGACTTTATTTCCCCATAAAAACAAACATGAACAAAAACTTAAGTGTGATAGGGTTAAAGGTCAGAGTTTGGGCTTCCTGTATAGTGTGATATTTAAATGATAATTATAAGCAGGTGTCAGAGAGACATCACAGACGTGAGAAGAATATAGAGCAGAAACATCGACCTGCAGCGATTTTAATTATTCAGCGAGCATCCTCACCTGCGATGTCAGAAACATGATGTCAGAAGATCATTTTAATTCATTGCGTCCTGAGTCATTGGCTGCGTCACCAGAGCTGATTGTTATTCTGCAGGCGAAGGAATTAAGTCTCAGGGGAGACGAAGGAAAACAAGCAGCAGTGAGGAGAGAAACGAAATCGATTTCTTTCTCTTTTTACGATGAAATCGCTGCTGAATTAATCCAGAGCTGATTATTTAGTTTTCACCATGACATCTCTGTATCTGTCTGAGAATATGTTGAAATGCAGCTCACATTTTAAATATGCAAAGCAGACAAAGTGGCGATTCGCTGCCCCGGGATGAGAGCTCCTTTAGAAATTGACTAGCTGACAACACCTTAAATCAGACTGGAGGAGGTAAATCCCAGAGGAGGAGCAGAGGAAGAGGTGATTCTGACATTTGTGTATTTCTCTAGGGACAGGTGTATCCCCACATTGTAATTATGGGAGAGTGTATGTGTGAGGACGTAAGTCATAAACCCTAAACCTTAAAGGAATTGTTAGACATTTTGGATATACACTTAATCGCTTTCTTACTGAGAGGTAGGTGAGAAGACTGCTGTCATGTCTTTGCTAAATATGTAGCTGGAGCTAACACCAAGTTAGCTTAGCTTCTCATCTACTGCTAGCTCAACCAGCACCACTGAGTCGAGAAGGATGCCATTGATGCTTACATCTCGCACTCAGTGGTGTAGTGGTAGTTGATGAGGTGGGTGTACTACTAGGTAGATGGGCAGGTTGTGGGTATACTCTTCTATATATCCCAATGGCTTTTTGGCTGATTGGTGGGTATACTATAACTGGCCAGAAAAAGAGGTTGGTATACCCTCCACATGACCATTGTTCATCCTGTCACAAGCATGAGCCTCTCATCCATAGTAGATGCACACTTCCTTCTGTGTGCGGATACGGTTGGTGGGTGTAGTTTGATATAAAACATGTAGTTTAGACATGAACAACAAAGTGGATGGATTATCTTGAGTTACCAGGTCATGACATTGCTGTTTAGTTTTTCAAGCGTATTATGGTTCGTATGATATCATACAAAATGCAGACAGAGCAGTTAATATATCTCATAAATTGGTACCCCAAATGATGTTACATCCTTAATGTACAGTTACGCAATTAATGAAAAGTTATGAAGGTTGGGTATAGGCAAGTGAGGTTACTGGGGTTAGGTTTAGGAAAAGAAACTTGATGAGGACATACCTTAAAATGACTCAAAAGCCACATTTCCACCAAGCAGTGTGCAATGGTACAGTTCGGTTCGGTACGCTTTTTTTCCAGTTTCCACTCTGAAAAGTTGTGGATGGTACCAATGGAACAGTTCCAAATCATCCCCATTTTTTGGTCACCCCTCTGTTGGGGTACCTAGCACACAGATCTGGGACTAAATGGTGAAGCTGTGAACACTGCAGTCCGTTGACTGAGAGACAGGTCAGGGGCGAGTTGTGGTTCATGTAAGCACTGTTCATTCCGTGGAGTTTTATATATATTTGTAAACCATAACTATAAAATGAAGGATGTTTTCCTGCCTCTCACAGCAGCTGTAGACTGAGAAAAAAGAACTTAACTCACTGGGCTGACTTTCAAGGTGAAACGTTTACTTGTAATATTACTCAGTGCACGAGTTGACAATGTGACTCAATCAGCACACCTTAAATTTCACTCTCACTGCAGCCTGTTCTATTTCCAGAGTTCCAGAAGTGTCGCAATGTAACCTCATTCTGTGGACAGTGAACGAGGTGCAGACTGATTAAGGTGTGAGTGCTGGACAGAGCGGTGAGTGACAACAACCCCGCTCACATTAAAGATTACTGTTTGCTAAGCAGACCTAGGGTCTATGTACCATGTCTGAAGGGTTACTTTTGGTTTCAAAGGTACCATACTGAAAATGTTTGGTGGAAACGGGTACATGGTCAAAGTTTGCAGGGTTATGAACACGCATCTCCTGGGTAATGTCACAGGAGAAAATCTGCATTTTTGTGACTGTTCAGGACTGCCTCCTTTTCTTACACCAGTTAGCGCATTGGTCACCTGATTGCAGCTTTTCAAAACATGTGGGACACAGTATGTACGAATTTGGGTACATTACTTTTCGTGGGAAAACTTACCAACAGTTTATGAGAACAGCCTGATTTGTTTTGGTGCTTTTAACCGATTTCCATCTTGCTCCATTTTATTCAAGGGAAGGCAGACATCATTACAGCTGATTCACCAACACTTGGCATCATACCAAATCAATCTAGACTGATAAATGGGGCGGCAGTAGCTCAGTCCATAGGGACTTGGGTTGGGAACTGGAGGGTCACCTGTCCGCACCAAATATGGAGCATGGACTGGTGGCTTGAGAGGTGCCTGGGCACTGCCAAGGTGCCCCTGGAGTGAAGCACCGAACCCCCAACCACTCAGGGCGCCTGACCAAGGCAGCCCCCCCCACCCTGACATCTCTCCACTTTGTGCATGTATAGGTCCTGTTTGTGAATGTGTGTGTCTTTTGGACCTGTGTGTAATTGACAGCAAGAGTGAAAAAATTGAATTTCCCCTCAGGGGGATTTAAATGTATAAAATAAAAAAGAAAATAGTATTAAAGGTAAGAGGAAAAATATGGCATTCTGACTTTAGGATTCAGAATGAACTATCCTTTTACGTAAAAGATCTGGAATACTTTGCATACCTGTCTCTTTCTGTATCTCCTGTTGTGGTAAACAGTGTGACCTTGTCAGCTTGAAGGTCGGTGATCAGAGTCTGTCCTCCTCTTTTGGACAGTAAAACAAGTTGATGGCTGGCAGTGAAACACAAACTGTGCTGAAGGCCAGAGAAGAGTTTTCCTATAGGAGGTCTAAGAGCAGATAATTAGTCGTCTGTTGGCTCATTATCATAGCGCCGTGTTTGACTGCATTGTTTGATCAATTCTCCTTGGGCAACTGTAATGAGATCCCAGGGTTGAGAGAAAACACTGGGAGGAAGTTACTGTACCTGCACACACAAACACACTCTGACACTATCTGACTGTCAGGTGAAACAAACCTGAGAGCACTGCATTATGTTTTCATGTAAAAGTGCAGCGTTAAGAGGGATTTGTGGCTCACATTTGTCCTCACTCGCACTTTGTTTACCACCAGACTGAACAGCTGGGACTCCTTGAATCAAGGTTATGGCGGCAATCTCACAGAATGTCACGCGGAGCCATGAATCCCCCTCCCCTGGGCTGACATCCAGTGTTTTTAATCTCGCCAGGAGTCAGACGCAGGGGAGCCAGTTACTGCCCTGTCTGTTACAGCTTCTCCTCTGATAACCAGACTCAATTTCCCAGCCTGATGACAATCTTTGTGAGGGCCGAAGCAGAGCGATAGATCAGGTGAATGATTACTGGTGTTATGTAAGTACGTCAGATGTTGGGTTAGCAGAACGAGAGGAATAAAACGGTGGCCTCGAGCTGCAGCAGTGATTCATCCTAAAAATTAAGATGCGTCATGTAATGAGTTTAGCAAAATAATTCGGCCAATATTGTGCATAACTGTCACTTCCTGAAACGTTTCATATTCGGCGTCATCAGACCAGAGGAACTTTTTCATATTTCTAAGAACCCCCTTTTTTGTTATATCCACACAGTAAGAACTAGGAACAATTGTACTTCTTAGAATGCTATTTTAGGGATTTTTTTAGGTCTTTTTTCAATGTAGGTACTCTCCCAGCACAAGAGGAATCATGAGTGTTGCTGCTGTACAGTAATTGGTATCCGTGTACGTTGATTGGTTGAACACATCCAATAAGGCACTGGCAGCCACCATTTTTGAAAATAAACAACACGCAAACAACAGCTTGTTAGGAAAAATGGAAAGAAAACGTACAAATGGACAGACTGTGAGGTCCAAGTTTTACTGAGCGTTAATGCAACTGTGGAAATACAATGCAACAAGTGACAGTATGTCATTTCAGCATTTCTTCTGGTATGAATTTATGTAACATGACTGAATTTAATTTATGTTTTGGACTGTTGCAGTTCTTTATCTTCAATTTTATTTGCTCTTAATATGTTTATTTTATGTTTATTACAAGGCAAATTCCTTGTAAGTGAAAACCTACTTGGTAATAAACCTTATTTTGAGTCTAACTGCTTCAACCATGTGGCAAATAGCTAGCGCTTCGTCCATTAAGTCAAAGCTAACAGTTTGTAGTGCATGCTCATGCAAGCAAATCTAAAACTTCATTCAGTGCTGACTGGCTCTCCATTCACTCTGTCTAGTCTTATCTGCTCTGTGTCCTGAACATTTTGGAGTTTCCATCCTCATCCAACAGGGCTGGATACCTCTGGATCTGCTTTTCAGCATCTCCTCCATATTGCAGTCTGGTAGTCAGCAGGTTTGGTATGTCGTAACAAGCAGTCAAAGCAGGAAGGCAACTGACTCAATTTCCTCTTTTTCTGTCAAAGTAAAGGTGATACCTCAGCTCATTAACATTGAATGCAGAGGATTTGGAAGTATAGAGAAGGGAGGTGAAAGTCTAGTATAAGTTCCTGATCCTTGCTTAACTCCATGAAGTGTCCTGGACTTCTGATCTGTTACGTAGTATCATAATTACAGCTGTCTTTCCTTTTCTTGTAAACGTAGATATATGTGATCTTGTGCTACACTGTACGACTAGGGGAAAGTGTACCTCGTTGAGGAATGCCAAATACATCACCAATATCTTTGTGTCCTCTGAACTGTTGATGATGACTTTATGACCTACTTTTGATGCACGAGCAGCATGCAGAAGCAAACGTCCGTCGGTTTCCTCTTGTTCACATCTTACTTCACTGATTTCCTCACTTCTTGTGGTTGTGACAATTTGCTACAGGAGCGACAAACTTTCTCACCTTTACTTTTTGAGTACTCTTTATGTATTGTCTTTGTTGTGGATGATACTCAAAAAGCTCCTTCACTGTCTCACAAGCTGTGAGGCTCAAGTGCTTTGCAGCTGGTGTCCTCATTCCTCTCCATGAGATGATCGTTCCGTACCCTTGATGCACATCTCTCTGTATGTGTCAAAGATGAGAGAGATCCTCTGACTCTTTGGCAATCTTTACAAATGTGGTTTGATCCCACCTTACCTTTTGATCCAAATGCATGCCATCAACAACTGTGTCAGAGTGTGCTCGTACTTCTTTGGCTGAGTGGACAGCTTTTCTGAAGGCAGGAGGCCTTTAGAAGGTACTCTATCTCCTGCCTTTCCTTTCTCTCCAGACGATTCTCTCTCCTTCCCCCTCTTTGACTTATTTGGACCCACTCTGGCTTCTTCTTTTTTCTTTGAGGGGTTGTTTCTTGCCCTGGCCTGGGGTGCCTTGGGTGAGAGAGGAAAACCCACCACTACATCCTAGTTGATTGAGTCAAGTATGACCAGAGGCACAGTGTCTTATCTGTTTATTTGTGAAACTTAAAGGAAGTGTCAGTGGCCTCAACACACACACACACACACACACACACACACACACACACAGAGAGAGAGAGAGAGAGAGAGAGGGCATGACAACTCCATCTGTGGCTCTTATGGCTTATGTAACACTCAGCAGAAAAGCAATGGTATTTTAGGTCCCACAGAACTTCTTATGCTAAATGGGCAACATAGCTTAATTAGCTAGCTAGCTCACATTGTATTTCTGTTTCTCCACACTTCCACGTCACTTTGGTGGGCTTTATTTTGCCTACCAGAGAATGCTTCCTGCGACATATCCTCATGAATGGTGTGTATGTCCTTACCTGATGAACGTACAGTCATGGAGGTTAGGTTTAGGCAAGTAAAATTACAGCGGTTAAGTTTAGTGAAAGAAACACGGTGAGGACGACCCTTAGAATGACTCAAAGTTCACGCAAAGTTCACACGGTTCCGAACACCTGTCTCCAAGGAAGGTCCCGAGGGAAAGTCAGTGTTTTTGTGACCCGTCCACGACCCCAACTGCCTCTTTACAAGACCACATAGGAATGCTTCCTTGTTTACTCCTGTCAGCGCACTGGTCACGTAATTTATGAGAACAGCCTGCTCCCTGATGAACTTTCTGTCAAAAAAACCAGTGCTAAAAAGGTAGTTATTTTCATGAAAATACAACAAACTCCCAAAATGTAATGTTACGTTGTATTCTGATTTTTAGCGTAAACACTAGCCACGCTAATTCACAAATAAAATATGAGCTCAGCACGTCCGTCTGGTTCTTCAGGTCTGCTTCAAACTCATGGTGTGAGCAGAACCAGAGCAAAATTGGAATGGGATGCAGGGTGGGGGAGGTAATTCGACACTCCAACTTCTTAAAAAATCCACTCTGCCCTCTATCACAATCCCTCTGCTCACGCTCCTGGCTTGCTCATGCTTTGCTCACATGCTCTGGTTCTCAAAACACTTCAAATATAACAACATAATAGAATATTGTTAACTTACTTAAATTCCTTTTTCCTTCCTTCCACTGAAGAGGGCATCATTGGTCCCATGGTTAGCATTGCTGTCTTTGTGATCTCAAACATTAAACATTATGGCTTTGTTGTAGTGTAGTAGTACAAGTGTAGTTACAGTATGTGTTTGTTACAGATAGGCTGTAGCCTAGTCACAGCTGTGACTTGTTCTTCTTACTAAGGTTGGGTACTGTCAGTACCTGTAATTCGGTACTGGCACCCAATGGGCTAACAGTTGTGGAGGGTTTGCTATGGAGGGTTCAACTTCTTGGACACTAGCTGTGGCTGCTGTGGGAGACTTGGCTTTCAGGCTATCAGACATGGTACACTCCTCAGCGGCCAGCTTTGCATTTCATATTACAAATATTGCAGTTGGTGTGGTCTGCATTGAGTTTTTAACCCTTAGATGACCCCTGGACATTGTTGTCCACCTCCCCAACTTCCCAAACTCCTCACGGTCAAACGAAAGGTCATAGGGGGTTGATTTTTGGCAAGGGGGTGTATTTTTGGGTAAGCTCTGGAGGTCCCAACTTTCAGCATGCAAGTCCATTTTTGGGCTTGTAATCAATTTTAACTACGTCCATGATCCTTCGTTATTCACATTTCACATTTTTCACTAATACTTCGCCCAAACTATGTTTTTTGAAGTACTATTTCAAAACTTTTCTTTATTTTTTCTGTCTAGGTCTTAGCTAAGCTTTAAAGTCACTTTTGTCATGGGTTTCAAGATTTTGACCCTTACTTAATTCTGAGTTTTCAATTATACTACCATAAAGAAGATCTGCCATTATGTTTTGTTTTATTACAGTGGACCAGCATAATGTCACCCTTGGGTGTAATTTTAGATATCTTGCCAGTGAACTGGAAGCAAAAGAGGCGTGACCTGTAACACAACAGTGTCAGCATCTACTGTGACAGTGTCCCCATTTTACATACAGTAGATGTCCTTTCAGCTTCTTGCTACCTTTGCTTCCAGCTTAACGGTTTTATAGAGAACAGCGAGGCACAGAGAAGGTGCAACAGGGTCTTTGACATCCAAAGTAAAGCTACTGATTGTGTGAACAAAAGTCATTATTATTGGTTGGCTAGTTTGTATCACCATCAACAATTTACATCGAAAAAAATGTAGATAGGCTCATTGACAAAATAATAAGTAAAGTATACGTGCCTCATAATTGTACTTAAGTAGGCCTACACTACTTGTACTTAAGTAAATGTATTTAGTTACATTCCACCACTGTGAGTAAAATCCCCTACACTGAGTCACACATCTATAAAACCACTGATTAGACCTACTGTATGCCCTAAATCATCAATGTCCTCTCCTGCAGTGTGTCAGTAGTATATTCAGAGGGATTATAAAACCAAGCTGATGAGGACTCTCCAAACTGGTCTTTCCTCTGTCTCTCAGCCTCCTGGGTCAAATCCTCCCGCAGTTCAATCCCCCCTGCTATTGTCGCACATGTAGACTACAGAGGACAGAAACAAAATCAGGTGAAGGGTATTTGGATCTGCCACAGTGAACATCTGCCATGTGGCATGTGTGCTTTTTTGACTGCAGAGAAAACGCATCCACCCCCACGTGTCCACAGCACTCCAACAAATGAGAGCTCCACGTGTAGCAGACACAACAATGCGTGGACACGTGCATACAAGGAAAAGAAAGTGAACCCTGACATCGCTCTTGCTTGCTTGCTTCGATTTTTCCTTAGCATTTCCTTGACAACAGTGCTGTGGAGAGAATATTTATTTTCAGCCACCATCCAAGGCTCCTCTGTTTGTCTCTGACCAAAACCATCTTGTTAATTGAAGCAAGTGGTTTATAATAATCATTAACATATCAAAGTACAATAGCATTAATATTCTGGGTTGTTACAGTTTTGAGATGGGGACGGTTACAATGATTAAAGTCCTCTCTTGGCTGCGGTCTAAATCACAAGGCCAGCAGCTGGTTATCCAGCATCCACTGGCTGTAAACAGTAAATTAGAGCAGCAAAACACATTAAGCTTATAGCTGTAGAGAGGAGAGCTCAGCTGATAGAAGTAAACCTCAATCATATGATTTGTATCCATGAAATTATGAGCTTGTGAGAGAATATAAGTTTCTAAACCAGTGGTTCCCAAACATTTTTAATTGATGGCACCACTTTATGGTGATTTTTAGCCGTGCCGTCAGTCTGTTGGTCCAGACTAAAATATTTCCACACCTGTTGGATGGATTGCCATGAAGTTTTGCACAAACACATATGGTCTCTAGGGAATGAATCCCTCTGACTTTAGGGATACCCTGACTTTTCTTCTGGAACTACAATGAGGTTGAATTTTGTGTGTTGGGGTCAAATATCTCTAGAACGTTTGGATGGATTGCCATGAAATTTGGTTCAGACATTTTTGGTCTGAAGAGAGAATGAATTAGAATAACTTTGGAGGTCCCTTTACTTTCATGTAGCAATGTCATTCAGGTCAGAATTTATTTAGCCAGTACTTGAATTTACCAATTTTTCCATCATTGCTCAGACAGTTGTCATTTCTGACAGCTGGAAAGTTCCTGAGCATGTTGCATTATTGACAACTGGTAACCAATAGTCACCAGTTTTATCCATCCATCCATCATCCATCCATCCATCCATTTTCAACCGCTTATCCGAAGCCGGGTCACGGGGCAGCAAGCTGAGCACACTGACCAAAGTATTCCAGATGTCCTTCTCCCCAGCAGCGCTTTCCAGCTCCTCCTGGATGAGATATGTAATCCCTCCAGTGTGTTCTGGGTCAGCCCCGTGGCCTCCTATCAGTGGGATGTGCCCAAAACACCTCCAGCGGGAGGCACCCAGGAGGCATCCTGATGAGATGCCCGTACCATCTCAATTGACCCCTTTCGACGTGAAGGAGCTGCGGCTCTACCTCAACTCCCGCCAGATGTCCAAGCTTCTTACCCTATCTCTAAGGCTGAGCCCAGCCACTTAGTTTGGCTGCTTGTATTTGTGATCTCAGTCTTTTGGTCACTACCCATGGTCCAGCACAGTGCCCGCATCACTGCAGATGCTGCACCAAACCACCAATCCATCTCACGCTCCATTCTACCCTCACACGTGAACAAGACCCTGAGATTCTTTAACCCCTGCTTGGGGCAGTAACTCACTCCCAACCTAGAGGGGACAATCCACAGAGAACCATGGCCTCAGACGCAAAAAAAAAGCTGTGACAAACGCATCTTTTTTAACAGGGTTTAAATACAATGAGTCAGATGATTATGATTTTGTTTTAATACATTTAAAAACATAATACGAACATGTTGTCAATGGAAATGTCACATTGTTTTGTTATTACAAGAAAAAAAACATTTAAAATGTGCTGTGTGCTAAACTGCACAGAAGCTAAAATGTCACATTAATTTGTCTAATAGCTGCAGCAACAGCTGAGACTGTATCGCACATGGCTGATGGTAATGTGTTCCTCGTGTCACCGATGAGTATAATTCACTGTGTCCAATATGCCGTCTTTGTGTTTCAGAGAGTGTAATTAATGAATGCGTGTGCAGGAACAGGCTAGTGATTTTCCTCTTCAAACACACAGAAACTGTGTGAGGTTTGGCCACACGTGCAGAGAAGGATATTCAGGGTGTTCACTGCAGAGATGTCAGCTCCTCCTGACCCAGCGCTCACTGCTCTGAATATTAACTCTGATTATCAGCAGACTGCAGATGTGCAGACCTCCACGCTGAGATAGAAGGAGACAAAGAAACACACACCATTACCACAATGTAATATATGTCTCCCATTTCAGCTTTAGGTGTCATAAAACTCACATTTTCAATGTCAAACACTCAACCGCTGAATGGCCCATTCCTGACTTTCTACCTCCTACTTCTGCCCCCTTGGACCACATTACTCATCCTCAATCTCAGCCTTCATTTTAATCTCAGCTACACAAGTGTAAAGTTTCATTACTGTATCTTACACGGTTGCAAACACAGTGACAAAAATCTCCACAGACAGACATCCATAAATACCTAGCAAAGTCCTCAAAATGGCTTCTGTGGCAGTTCAATACAATAGGTGTCACCAGGACCACATTTGCCATGATGACACACAAACTCAGACACACAAGGTGCAAACAATACCAGCCATCACAATGCTGTTGCAGCTGGTGATCAATTTAAACCTGTGCCATGTAACAAAGTACAGTAGCATGGCTGATGTTGTATGCACATTAACAGTATGTTCCTATGCAGGTAATACAAGAGGCCCCAGAATGTTAACTCTCAGCATCTAAATCAACTATCCAATTAAAATATTAACATATTTCTTATAAAAGAATTTATCATGCATAGTTAAATAAGATTTGTGCATATTTAACGATGATTCATAGCATGATTCATCATTCATATCTCCAAGTTACTCTACAAAAACCAAGAAGAAAGGTTTTTTCTTTTTTTAATAAAACTTTTTGTCATGAATCTGTCACTATTTCCACACAGTGGTAAATGAGACAGATACTGTAGTCTGTGAAAAAATAAATCATTCTCCTCTGCCTACTCTATGGCTACACTTCCGATGGCATCACACATGTGAACGAAAACAATTGGAGTTTACGCAGCTGTTGTCATGTCAGTCACCACTCGTGAATTGCAGTCAAACTCGGCAGTGCTGATCAAATATGAATCAACATTTTTTTGATTGCATTGCATATAGTTTCCTTCAGATGTGTTCAGGAACCTATTATAGTGTACTGTTTAGCTGTTTTGACTCGGTTGCCATGTTGAAAACATAATATTGATCATTCTTTCATTCTCTCATTTTCTGTACCTGCTTATCTTGTTGGGGGTTGCAGGGGGCTGGAGCCTATCCCAGCTGACATTGGGCAAGAGGCAGGGTTCACCCTGGACAGGTAGCCAGACTATCACAGGGCTGACACATAGAAACAGACAACCATTCACACTCACATTCACACCTACAGACAATTTAGAGTCGCCTAGTCTGCATGTCTTTGGACTGTTGGAGGAAGCCGGAGTACCTGGAGAAAACCCACGCTGACACGAGGAGAACAGGCAGACTCCACACAGAAGGGCTCCCCCACACCAGAGATCGAATACCCCATCCTGAGATCAGACCAGCAGCCCACTTGCTGTGAGGCGACAATGCTAACCACTGCACCACCATGCCACCTAGAACAAATGTTCTCATTTTTACAGTTAAACAGTACACCAAAATATTTTCTGAAAACATCTGAAGGGAGAAATATTTGCTCAAAAGACAAAAACTGAGATGGTGACAGTTGAAGCAGTTTAGGTGCATCCATTATTTTATCCAGACTATGTCTTTCTCTGGGTTTACTTGCAGCACCATAACCTTATATTAGATATTATTTGGGCCATAGTTAAATGACACTGAATTAATAAAAAATATGAGAAGTGTCTCATACTGATGTCTTTTGATTTTGCCAATAGATTAAGCTGAGCACTCACTTTTAAACCCACGCTATTCATTGATCTCACAAACTGGATCTGCAAAAGTTCCCACTGACCGCTCACAATGAATGTCAAGATATGTTACAATTTCAACAGAGGGTACAAAGCATGCTATTGCACCCTTGTAGAGCTGGGCCTATGGTAGATAACCTTCAAGACAGGCCATACCAAACCATGCGCATGCAAAAGTCAGGTGTCCCTCTGTACAAAGCACTCCACTCCTGGCAACATCTCTAACCAGAACCACTACTTTACTAGATTACTGTGGCTCCTCAGTTATAATGAAAGTTAACAAGCTGTTTACCTCAATTAAGTTAAATAGTAGCTCTGTTTCTCTCCCTCAGTTATGATCTTCCAAATGCATACTATTTAGATAAGATAGACCTAATTTAATCAAACACACTTCTGAAGATGATAACTGTATTTGATAGAAGAACTAGGAGATTTCTGATAAATAAAAACATATATCTGTATCTGTTTAGATGATACATCCAGTATCCTCTGCTGAAACCAATTCACATGCTCCTCACATAACAATGATCCTCAAGGACGGCTCCAAAGTTTCAGGTAGCTGACGATGATGTAAAGCTGCTGGGTACAAACACAAAGTTGAGTTCAGGTACAGATGATGGTCACTGCTTTTATTCAAACACAATATGATTAGTCAAGAGGAGCTTCTTGTGCTGCAGCCGGTGAGTCAGAGAGTGCTGTTTATATAAATGTGGAGTGAAAGGCCACTTGCATTAATTCACCAATAAGAAAGTACAGCCGCTCTAAAACTGATCGGTGGTGTAACGGAGACATGAGTCAGATCTTTAGAAATGTTAACACTGACAAATACAGCTGACATGGATTTTGTAATAAATTTGTTAGTATTAGGAGAGGACTGTGATAGTTCACTTAAAAAAAATCCAAAAACAGGTTTACAGTCATGTTTTAATTTATAAAACCTTTTCATCCATTTTACAACAAAATCCTCAGTCGTTACCAAAGAACAAGTGAAGAGTGAATAAGAGTGGGGGGCAAGATATTAAAAATGTGTGACAAAGATAGTGTGAATGGGAAGGGGCTTTATGGTGGGGGAGTGAATGGGACTGATTACAAAAGCATAGAGAAAAAAAGTTTGGTTTTGTTTGCTTTTTTTTTTCCTAAGTAACTAAATGAAAACTGGCTGAATCAATCAGTTATAGCACTGAACTTGGTGTAAAAAAAAAAAGGCCCTGCTCACCCCTTAAAGGTGCAAAATGGTTTAGTCCGCCCCTGCACTTAGATTGTCTTTAACTGCAGCAAGAGCCAAGTGAGTGATGCTTATGCTGCTAGTAGGGCTGCCCCCAATAGCTGACCAGACATTAGTCATTGGAAAGGTCATCAGTCAACAGGATTTCATTGGTCGCTTAGTCACAGAAAAACAGACAAACAAACAAAAAAACAAACCAAAAAAAAACAAACAAACAAACAAACGTGAACCTCCTAAATGACTGGACCATGTGGGAATTTAATTTGAAAGGACAGATACAGGAAGTGGCCACGCTCAGCAGTCAGACAGGAGACATGCTAATTTCCAGGGCTGGTGCCTGCGGTTATTACACAGGCTAGTTAATAACATGTCAGGCAGGAAATCCAAAGTGTGGGATCATTTTGAGAAGGTGAGGGACAAAACCAAGGTGATATGTAAACTCTGCAGGCAAAGATTTGGCTTTCATTTGTCAACTATAAACATGACATATCTGAAACATGTAAGTACATAGGCCTATATTAATGAAGGTTCATCAGTACAGTTTTGTATTTCTCTGTAATGTAGCACGGTGTTAACAATGTTACTGATATTAATCTTTCTCAGACCTTGAACTGAAACCATTGTGTTGTCCCACCTAAGATATATAATTGATATATATCTAATAATAGAATAATATAAAAACTAAATTAATATCGTAAACATGCGGGTGACTAGTTGACGAATGGCCCTAAATGATGACTATTGGTTGACTAGGAAAATTCTTAGTCCGAGGCAGCCCTAGCTGTGAGAGCACCAATGTACACTATCATGATTTTTCCCAAAAAAAACAAAAGACAGAAACAAGGAAAGAGACAGAAATTAAACTGACTTTGACTTTGACATGGATCAAGAGAGGAAGGGCAAGGCCCAAAATCTGCTGATGCACAGGGCCCAGAATTTGATGCCACGGCCCTGTTAACAGGACAAGGAGAAATGCTTTAGATAACAAATCTGGGCCTATGAACCAGCAGTTGGTGCTATGAAAGCACTATTTAACGGACCTTAGGCTTGGTATTTATTTTCAGGCATAGCTATGAAATAAATGAGGTGCTATAAGCAGGCTATGGGAGTGAAGCACACGTTAGACAAGATAGTTTGAAGTAATGTGTCAATGAAAACTGACAGCAAAAGACAAGTTGCACCCCCGATTTGTCTCGAGGTCACTTTTTTTTTATTTATTGGGTTTTTGGTTAGATGCCTGAAATAAAGTCTGTAGTTAACACAAGCTTAGATTTCATGTTCTGTTCTACGACAAAAAATTTGTTAGTAAGTACCTCACTCGTAAATTTTGAAGCCTTTAAGTGTCTTAAAAAAGGCAGGTTGCTAACAAGTGGCTACAGAGACCATGGAGCGTCATCATACGAGCACTTTACTTCGAGGCTTCAAAAATCACAAAACTGGTGTGCATTCGTGATGATTATCTTGCTGAACAAAAGGTTTAAGTATCATAAATGTTTATTTGCCACAGAGCTTTTTTTCTGCAATACTACAAAATCCATTCCAGTCCAATGGAAAAATCACATTGCCTTTTTGTCGAGGTAACCAGGGCGACCTTACTTCCCGTGTTGGCCTACAAATACACTCATCCATGCATCCTGGAAAATCTTCCCTCTGTTCTTCAATAGTTTTGTAAAAACTAAACTTCCATAACCAACAGGTCATTCTTTCAGGACACTGAATATTTCTATTGGCTGATAGCTTCACAGCTCACAATCTTCTCATCTTCAACGGCAGAATCAAAGCCAAAGGATTAAAGCTGCCTTAACCTTTCTTGAAATTCTTATCCACATAAGAAATGCTAGTACATAAAATTTCACTTTGAACTATCGTCACCTTTTCAGGCCCATATCGCATGAAAAAAGATAATTATTAGTTTGAAGTTTGCAGTTAACTTCAAGTTCACACGTCACTGCTGAAAGAGCAGCTTCATTATCCAGTTGGAAGAACTAAAAGATGATGACTGTGATTAATGATTCGGTGAAATAAGTGATGGTAAATGAGATCTGGGGCAATGACTCCAGACAACCTCTGTGGTCTCTGTTTGCCACTTAGCAATATCCATTTTTTTAGATGCCTAAAAGCTTATAAATTGATAGTATTTAGTTTTGTGTTTTCTGTTGTCAGAATAAAACGTGAAAATCTCTTAAGCTTTATTAACCAGACCTTAATTCAGGCATATAACAATACATGTAAAACCATAAAAAAAAGCCCCACTGACTTCAAGACGAGGGAACCGAAGTGCAAAAATGCTAACTGATTTCCAAATTTTAGGGCTCAATTATACAGCACTGTATTATATTTAGGAGCTAACCTGAGCATTACATGCATGATGAGCAAAAACTTTACCCTGCTTAGCTGCTTGAACAAAACCGACCCCATGCTTCACTGTTTGTATTTTCAAATACATTCAATTTAACATTGATGGAGAAAAGTCTTTTAAGATAAGCACTATGTGGTAAATATGATGGTGTCTCTGGTAACAGTGGCTGCAGTTGTTGTGGGGTAAACTAGCCTGTCCCACAAAACCAAACTACAGGTTGTAATTTCTGCTTGTTAAAATGCTGTATGGTTGATTGGATTTTGGAGGACAACCTCCTTTTTTTCAAATATCATAATGTCCTTCATACTAGTTGGAGTGTATAGGCCACTCTCCGCAAAATGTGTTTCTTGATAAATTCCATAATACACTGCAGAAATGTAGTTCAGGGAAGAAAGTACTAATCCATGGCGATCTTCACCTAAACTTTGGAGACAAGTTAGGTAAAAAAGCATTGAAACAAATTCCAAATAAATTTGAACTCACAAAACTAGTGAAGGGGTTTACTACTGTAGGATAACTTCCACATCAAGAGCTCAAATTGATCTAATATTCTCTACCAAACCTGAGAGAGTGACTAAGACATATAACATGATAACAGGTCTGTCTGACCAGAACCTAACCCTCGTAGTTAGAAAACTTCCCAAAAATTGGACACACTTGTCCTCTAACACAAAATCCTCTCAACTCAGAGTACCTCTCCCTGACCTCAAGGCCCTGTCTGCTTGAAGGCAGATGTGAAATCTAAAATTCACAAGCTTATTTTCGAGGCAACCTGCCAACAGGCTGATGAACAAGAGGGCTAATTTTGGAATTTTCTTGGGGGAGTTGGAGGGGTGGGTTGTCACATTTCTGTTAGGGAAACTGTTGTTTAACTCCCACTATAAAAAAAACCAAAACATAATGATAAACTATGTATGGTGTGAACAATATTATTTCTGAACCAGACAATGAAGAACAAAAAAAGGACCAACAGGAAAAGGAAAATATGCCTTTTAGTGTAATGTGGTTGGCTCTTAAAAGAACCTTTTAGCAGATGGTTCTGAAAAGATGATGAATACAGCACACTGTGGAATGACCCACACGGTAGCTGTATGCTGTGGTGCGAAAAGAAGCCCCAGTTGTAAGGTATCTGTTGAACGAGAAATTATGTGGTTAAAGATTCAAGAACAAAAAAAATGACCCAACAGGAAAAGGAAAATATGCCTTTTAGTTTAATGTGGTTGGTTCTTAAAAGAACCTTTTTGTGGATGGTTCTGAAAAGATGATCATTCCCTGGGTTGCCAAGGTACTACACCCTCAGCTGAAAAGTAGGAAGCGTAGATTTCCCTCACACGGATGGCCTCCCATGCAGCGTTGTTGCTCCCCACTCTTCTCAAGCCTTGCAGCACTGAGACCTGCCCCTCTGACACCGGCACTGGTTCCCTAATGGTCCTGGTGTTTGTCCTGATGAAATTCAAGAAATTCCGAGGTTAAAGATTACATTTACATAACATTTAATATATATATATATTGATTACATTCGTCATAACTTAATTAATTAACCATAATTGTGTATGTGTGTGTGCGCGGGCACATTGTATGTTTATGTGTACACACAAACACACACCACATACATGCGTGCACTAAAGAGGGAAAAGGTGAACAGACATGTAAATATAGAAATGAAAGATGTGAGAAAGGTTAAGCTTTTCATTATAGACAGCTAAAAAGGAACAGAGGGGGTAAAGCGGGCAAGAGAGGATCACACTTAACGCAACACTGGGTAGTTTTTCGACCTTAAAAGAATGTTTCTAAACTCATATAAGTAGTAGAGAAATGGTAAATAGGATGAACGGTGCTGTCCCTGCAGCCTGAGCGGGTTGCTCCGGCTGCAACTGCACTGTGTAAATTCCCTGAGCGGGTAGGACCATCTATCTGACATAGGGGCATAGAGTGTGTCCTGCTTTATGGCATACGTCACACGTTTACTCCTAGGTGGATTTAGCCAGCAGCTAGCCACAAAACGAAGCGATGTAACTTGGGTTTTTCTAAATAAATGTCATGGCTGAGCCAGCTAGGAAAGCCAAGAGGGTTTTGTCTGAGGAGGCGAAGAAAAGAAAGAGAGAAAGCGATTGAACACGAGCCCGGACAAGGATAAATATCGGACCGTTTCGATAGCTTGCACGTTTTCATGTAGTGACTGTAAACGATGACTAACTTACTAAAACATTATGAACGTCTTGTCTTGAGAAGTTGCAGATCCCTTAGTTCATGCAGATAATCAACAACATTGTTGAACAGTGTGGTTGGTAGGTAACGTTAGGCTATTTTTGTTATTGGTTGGTTATCGGTAACGTTAGCATGCTAGTTACTGTTGTCGTATCGAGTTGGCTGTAGTTACACCCAAACACGTCAACTTGCGATTATATTTAGTAACTCCCGAAGACATAGTTATATTTTCAGACGTTACTATACACATTCACGTCCAAGCGTCGTGTGTTTTGGAAGTAACTTAGTCGATGCAATCACTAACTTATAACCAACTCTGTATGAGAATAATTCTAGCATGCTAATGTGCTGTGCAGCCAGCACGCCATATGCAAACAAACTTCCAACTGCTATCTCTGAATCTAGCTTGTTGTTGGCACTCGAATGAGGTTTTTTCATACGATTGTGACCTACTGCCGATCAAAGTTTTCCCCTCATGTTGTACAATGTATGTTCTGCAGTGCGGCAGGTTACTACAAACACTCTGATTTATTTATTTTTGTAGTTATCAAAGCCTCCAGAGTCAAGTCTGATGGAGGAGTTGGACCATGAGAGATATAAGTTCCTGCACTAATGTTTATCAATCACTTTTAGAAGAGGATGAGCTTTGATTGTGACCAATGTTCTGTTTTGACCCAGAACTTTCTAGTTGAAGGAATACAGCGACTGGAAAAAGACCCAGAAGTTGCAGTTTTAGAAGCCAAGTGAATTTGTCTGAGATGGTGACCTGGTGATTTTTTGGATTGAATGTCCATTGTCTCTTTCTATTCTCATTTCTTTTCTACTGTGGTTGTAGCATGCATTCCCTCAGTGTTGCAGAAGAAGACCTTCAAGACTCTGCTGATGAAGAAGCGGTCAATGACCTGAGGAAAAGCACGTAAGTCACGATGATGATGATGATGGTTATGATATCTTGTTATTTTGTTGTTATTGACATCCTTTCGATCTGTGTGGCTCTGTGTTTCTGTTCAGTATTGACGTGGATGAGCGGTGGACTAACCCTAGATGCTGTGAAGATGAAGACAGTTCTGATGAGGACTATGTCCCTTTTCTTCAACTATGGTATGTTGCACATAACAGCTGCATTTCAAGCAGAAATGTATTGATGGTTAGTTTCATGAACTAGCCCAGATATTCATGTTTTTATTTTGCTTGTCCATATAGTGTTGGTGGTGCAGCCTCAAAGTCTACTGTATCCCCTATAGTGCCAACCTGGAGACCCTTGCCTCTTATCTCAAGTTGCCCATACAACTCTGCAAGCATGTTGACAAAGTAACTGGAGCTGCATGCCTTGGGAGACCACCTTTTGAAGTCACACTAAAGCCTCGGGGACCTGGAGTGACTTTGGAATGGGTAAGACAACAGGACTTACTCCTATGTTGTAAATGTGTCAGACCCAGTAGAAAGAAATTAGAGATCTGTTGGTTTGAGCAGTTACAAAATAGTAATTTTGTTGATGAGTATGATCTACTAGAGATGTGTAACTATATTATCTGTTCTTGTTTTTGCATTTCATTATAGTTATATTGATAGATTTATTAATTCATTCATTCCAGCTATGCCCATTTGGACACAGTCTATGGAAGTGGAATTCACAGCCCTTGCTGAAGTACGGCATGCAGGGAGGTGATTTTATGCTGTCTACAAACATTCTACTTTCCGGCAACAACTACAGGAAAGTTGAATTACTGTTCAAATTTATGGAAATGGGAATGGTGGCCAAGACAACTTTTTTCAAGACCCAGGACAGCTATTGTACTGAACCAGTTGAGCAGTTCTGGCAGACCAACAAAGAAAGAGTTGTAACTTGTAGGTAGCTCTTCAGCTTTACCTGTCTGGGCCCTGTGTCTTTGTCACCTAAATCGAACCCTGTAGTGGAGTGAGATGCTGCAGCTGCTTCACCAATTTCCCTCTCTTGGTCTGTTTGCTCTCCTTCTCTCTCTGTATTATCTTGATCTTCCTCTGCCTCTTGATCCATCTCTGGATCCCGTTGCTCTCTCTGCCTTGACCTTGCCTGTTGATCTTCTTCTCCCTCCGCATCTCCTTCTGCCTGACCCTTCAAGATACATTAAAACACAATGAATTGAATTAATAACTGATCAACAAAGAGGCCAATGCCATGACTTTCGCTCACAACACAATAATTGTTTACTCGCAAATATTTTGAAGTTGCACAGATTACATTTTGGGCACATATGTGACTAAAATGGTTGTTATTTCAAGCCCTGAAAAATATTACTTAATTACTTAAATTACAGTTATATTAAGGTACTCTTGAAAATATTCGGGCCAGGCTAATTTGGCTTATATATCTCTCTCTTGGCTATCTCCACTTTCCAATCATTACTCTCCTAAATAAAAGCTCAAGTTAAATAAGTCTGGACTGAAATGTTTCATATTTCATATCGAGTTCCATAAAAATCCAAGACTGTCTGCATCACAAATGACTCTATCCTGTGAAATCCTTTAGACTCACCTTTCCAGTAGAGGTTTCTCCCCTCTCACTCTCTCTGCTCCTCTGCCCTGACTCCTACAGGTCAATAGGGGTGGTGGAGTGATTATTAGTGTATTATTATTATCATCATCATCATTCTTCTTGTCATTATTATTCTTATTCACATAATCATACGTGAATGAGCTCAGCTCCTGTTTCACTGTGCATCTGATGCTGGAGCTGATGCTCCAGACGGATGATGGTACATGGTTAAAAAAAAAAAGAGTGCACACTTAACTCTATAAACAACCAGGACCTTCGCAGTGCATTTCAGACTAACTAGCTAGCTAAGTAGCAGCGTTCTTTGAGAGCTGAAATGTAACTTTTGACCGCAAAACAACAAAGGTAAGACGTGCACAGAGATACAACACGCATCTCACGCTGCCTCCTGTACAGGGGGCTCTCTCCTACAGAGCGTGCAAGCCAGGTTCTTATCTATGGTTCTTATTTGTCAAACAGGGAGCATTTGGTTCATTAATTACATGGGACTTTCTGCTGTTAGCTGGGGGGCTGGAGCTAACTTATTGTTACTATCAGCAGTGATGAATACTTACTCTCCTGAAAAAATTTCATATATCCATACTTGTTCACGTTCTTCTCCTAATGTTGCTCTGGTCGGTTCTGTGCGCTCTGCTCCCGGTACACACACGCTGCAGGTACCGAGTGCAACCTACTGTAGGTTGCAGGGAAAACGTGGACTGGGTTTCAGTGATGTGGGCCTGCTCTATATGAACAAGTGGAATGGATTGGACAACGACGCACTGACTCGGACTCTACCTTCCACTACGAAGTGAAGGGAAATTAAGATTTATGATCATATTTAAGTTAATAATGACTGGTTATGTGATTATTTATTTAAACTCATATTCTGGCCACATTATATATTTACATGTCGTTTTCTATATTGGTCATTATACGAAAACGTGCCATTTTGTGTCTCTCGAACAAAACTGTGCAATAAATGTCAATAAACAATAAATACACTATAATCATTTTAGAATTTATTTTCCATATCTTTTGTAACATTCAAACAATGAAAATTTTAATTATTTTGTTTTCAAAGAGTTTTAAACACCTTTTTGTATGAAGCATCATTCAAAAACTGTAAAACTGGCCTGTCGCTCAATATTAAGGCCCAAAAAAGACAAACGATCATAAAAACATAAACTTATATAAGTGTCTCAAGTGTCCTTTCATTATTCATGAATGGGTTTTATTCTTAATATATGTAAAATGTTGTGTAAAAAAACAAAAAAAACATCAATTTAATCGGGTCGGCAGATAGTCGTCAACCCTGTTACTTTTAATGAACACACCCCTTCTGAGATAATGGACTGCTCCGAAAGTTGCATCATTTCCTGGGAGTGAAATCAGCTTCCTTTTGTGAACATGCTGGTGAAAAGACAAATAAGTGTCCTCTTATTTTCATGATTTTTCTTGGAGTTATATAATGTTTGACAGAAGGGGACGAGCGTATTGTGTCAGCCCTGTTTCCACAAAAGGACATGTTAAAAAGATATTTGTTAGAAATGTTTAATGAACATAAATAACATGATATAAGCCTTTAATGAATGCACACCATGTGGCCTCATGACCTTCACCACATGGCTAGTAATGGCTGCCAAGAACAGGGTTAACAAAAGTATGGTTTTGCGAGTACATGAAAATATACTTTCCTTACAAATAGTAGACATTATCTATCAATTAATATGTCTCTAAAAGAGTTGTCAACCCTGTTACTGAGGTGTCAGCCCTGTTACTTTTATAATATTTTAGTATAATTCAAAAAATGAAAAGACGTATGTCAAATCTACTCATTTTATATATTAAGTAAAAGAAACCAGAAATCTACAGAACGAAATGTGGGTATTATTAAAAAGAAAGATGCTGTGAAAGTGTCAGTTGCAAATGAGCATGTTGATCCATGGATAAAAATAAACACCTCAACATTCCCACTGTACAAACACACTCAGTGTAACAAGGGGAGAATTATCCCTCAAAGTATATCAGATTTGTTGTAAATATGCATTTACAACATTTTCAAACATTAATTGGTATATCGTAACAGGGTTGACAAAACACACATATGCATGTTGATTAAAGGTAGAAAAATAAAAAATAAGATAGCCTGAGATGGCACAGCGTGTATTTCTAATAGGTAAGGATCTATTTAATGCAAAAAGGGTCATAAATAGTTTTAAAACAGTGCTTTGAAAATCAAACATTAAGAATGGGAAATGGCACGTTTTCATATAATGACCCATTTGTTCTCTGACATTTCAGACTTCAGGCCATTATAGGGCAGCTTCATGCCAGCACACAAAATCAGGCTCAAGGGGGCAGCACCATGCCCCAGCAGTGGATAGCCCCCTCCCCACCCAAGAGTCCCCCCGCCAGCCCTGTGGCAACTGGCTTAAAGAAGCTACAATTCCACCAGCAGACTCCTGAGGATGGCATGTTGATGATGGAGGTGGAGAAAAATAATAAACGTATGGACACCCTGGAGGAAGAAGAAATTAAGGTGCTAAAACACCAGCAGTAGACAGTAGTGGCAGAGATGGCCTCCCATGTGGAGTTTTGTGATATTCATTTTAACGGGCTCCACGTTTAAATACGCCGTCTTAAGGCAGAAATTGCGTCGCTACACCACCAGCTGAAGGCAGTTGCAGTAAGACAGCAGTCCTCCGATGTTAAGAAGTACCACCACCGTATAGACGCCCTGGAGGAAAGTCTTAAGGCAGAAATGGTGGGGCTCCACCACCAGCAGAGGACAGCGAGAGCAGAGGCGGCAGAAATTAAAGCACTACACCACAAGCACAAGGCAGCTGGAGCAGAGAAGGCCTCCGAAGTGCTTCCACCGTATGGACATCCTGGAGGAGACTGTGAGATCCCTGAGGAAGAGATCTCGCAATATGACCAGCCGAAGACCGATGATGTCAAGGTTTTCTTTGTGGAGAAGAAATTGTCACAGAAAAGTTCTTCGTAGATCCGGACTCTGGAATATGGCTGACAGGATCTTCATAGGACGGCACTACGTCATTGAGGCCATGACATGGGCTACTACATCTTAGGTGATGCTGCGTATCCTCAGACGAGACTCATGAAACCTTTCATAGATAATGGCCGCCTAACTGAAGAACTACAGCGTCATTGTCAGCAGAGCTAGGGTGGTGGTAGAGAATGCGTTTGGGCGACTGAAGGGAAGATGGCGATGTCTGCTCAAAAGAAATGACTGCAGCTTAGACACAGTCAAGTCTATGGTTGTCACATGCTGTGTCATCCATAATCTGTGTGATAGCCATGGGGAGGACTTTAGAGAGGAATGGGCTGATCCTATTCACTTCAACCAGCCTGATGCACCACTGCTAGATGGGGTAGATAGAGGTGTGGCAGTACATGCTGCTGTAACGCATCATCTTAATAGCCTTTGAACAATGTAAATAACTACATACAGTACAAAGTATATGAGCTTGTTTGCCTTTTGTTATGTTCATGTTCTACTGATTTTGTTTCGTTCTTGTTTTGAATATTAAACTCTTGAATAACAACTGTTGGTGTGCATCTCAAATGTGTTACTCTGAATTTTGATGACTTTAGTCCAAATTTTTAGCTGTTCGGGGTCAAATTTAATCTATTGACATGTGTTTTAGTGAAATGAATAGTTAATAGTTTTAATAAGGTAATAGTTATGATGGTTTGTTTTTATGATGTAGCAGTGAAGACTGGCTCTAATGGTTATACAATAAACCCCACAGTCATTTTCACTTTTAATAAAATACATTTAACCACCAAAAAGAGATGCAGAAATTACTTAAATAGACACAAAACTGGGGCATCGGTAGTGTAGTAGATAGTGCTGGCGCCCCATGTACAGAGGCTTTGCCTCGCCGCAGCAGCCGCGGGCTTGAATCCGGCTCGCAGCCCCTTGCTGCATGTCAATCCCCACTCTCTCTCTGTCTCCCCATTTCACTCTCTGTCCTGTCAAAAAAGGCTAAAAGCTCATAAAAATATATTTTTTAAAAAAGACACAAAACTACTAAAAAGATAAAAAAAGATGCAAAAATGACTAAAGAGACTCAAAACTACCAATAAAATAAAATAGGCCATGATATTGTGATAGTACTGTTCTACCTCCAAAAATGAGTGGTGTACAAGCTGCAAAATACTCTCTCTGAACCACTAATCAAGGTTTAATCACACATTTATTGATCAGTCAGAGCCACTATTGATGCTTTCTAAACACATCTGTGCTTCAACATTTGGTACAGACACTTTTTTCTTTGCAGTAATTGTTCCCACAATGGTTTAATTCAAAATAGAAACACAGCAATCAAAAAGTGCAATAAAACAGTGTTAACTTTATACAGTGCAAACCACAAGCCAAATAACTATATAAACACCTGGTTTTCTGTTAGGTCGCAACATAGAAATAAAATGACAGTAAAATGAATATTCCCAGTCATGTCAACACAGCAGGATGGTTAGCGTGGCGGCCATTAGTTGGTGTACCTTTGTAGCGGGTTAACTTACAAACCAGCTTCATGAATTAAATATTTATTTCAACCTAACAAACTGGTGATTGTTGGTAGATAACTAACAAGACTAACTGAGACAGCGAGTTTCATTTTGTTCCTGTGGAGTTTGAATGAAGTTTTACAAAGAATGAACAAAGCAATTAAGCTAATGTTGGTGTTAGCTTTTCCTGCTTCGGCTACCAGACCATGATCAGAAAGCACAGGGGGAGACTTTGTTTCTCCTGGGCTGGTGTTGGTACTCACTACGGAGCAAATATCCGTTGCACTACTCAGGAGCCAATAAAAAAGACAGGATATTTCTGCTGGTCTTGTGGAGCTGCAGCAAATATTACTGCACAAACTGTAAACTCTACTGTGCATTCACTTTTGATATTCACCAATAAACTTGAACTCTGCTCCACTCTGATCTCTCTCTTTGATGCTGACTCTACCACATACACACACACCTCTGTCCAACATCCAGAGCAAGCAAAATCACAACACTGTCACTCAGTCTTTAGGTTGAATTGATTCTAATGTGACTTTGTTTTTTTTCCAGTTTGCACTTATTTTAAGTCAGTCTAAAGTTCCAAAGCCCCAATTACATCAAAGTAGGATTTCAGTATGTAGCGCATTTAGGCACTAAAACTTAATCTAAATACTCAAGCTTGTTTCGATTGTGCTGTTGATTTTTACTATTGCTGCATAATGCAGCACACAAAGGAAATGAGGGAGCGAATTGTGGAAGATTGCAGACAATGAAAGGTATTAAATACATTTTGTTTTCCTTTTCTGACATTGTATTAGCAAGTGCATTTCAAGCTCACGCTCTGGGGTTTTATGTTTGTGTTTTGTTGTCTTCATTGTTGAAATCTTCATTTTCAGTAAATTAGTGGCAAAAACAGAATGTAAGGCATCACAGTGAACAGGCATCTCTCAATAGGACGACAGGGTCAATATGGCAGCACGACATAATGTTAAATGTAATACAATCAAAGGGGGAAAAAACACTATATAAGAAAGAAAATTAAAAAAGGGCGTTCAGACAGCACAACCCTGAGGCTACCCAATGAGCACAGGTTAGATTGTTGTTCATGATCAAACGTTAGCTTGGCCAAACCATAGACTGTATAAAATAACACAATAAACACAAAGCATGTACCTGAGAGACAGATGTACTGTAAAAGGCGCAAAACAGAAAAGTTTTCTCATCTGTCTCCACTCCACTCCGTGCTGTGTGCCGGCTGTGTGTGACTGTCTGCAGTCGGCAGAGACCTTCCCCCCAGTAAACACCCAGTCACTATTTACTATGCAAATGAGCCAAGATGCATCAGGGCAGAATGCAGCAGTAAAGTGAAGCTCCCTTAAACACGTTGTAGCATCTTGTGTCGTGAGATACTTAATATATAGTTAACAAAAAACTAAAGTGAATATATCAGTGTGAGCCTGTCAGTGCGAACGTTTCTTCAATCACACAAGCACAGCGAGAGATGAGTGCCTGCTGCATGTCACACACTGAGGACAAATGCCCTGTGTGTGCCAGAGCTCTACATAAAGCCCGCCCAGCCTCTAGTTCTGCACGCTGTTTTTTGATAATCACAGCGAGTTTTACAAAGCTTTTATTAACTTTTCACTCCTGCAGCTTTCAGCAGCTCAAAGGAGAGTGGAGTGAAGAGAAATCTGTTAAATTGCCAACAAAAAAACCCCAAAAACTACAAAAAATATAAAATGTTCTGCTCTAGTCTATATCTGTTGTGTTTGTTATTTCTATTAGTTTGAGAAGTTTTTTTTTATAAGACTAGCTTTGGTAAATACTGGCTATAGTGAGGTTACTGTAATTATTAGGCTCAAATTTATTTCATATGTTTAGATGCCTAATGGCCATCCAATAAGATAAATGTTAAGATGTTAGTTGTGCCTGGATAAAGGATATGTATATATATATTCTTTTTTTCTGAATTTTTATTTTAATTTTTGTTTATTTTATTTTTCAGTTGTCCTCCCTGAGGGATTGCCACCTTATTGTGGTCAGGGGGTTTGCGTGCCTCAGTGACCCTAAGAGCTATACCAGCAGGAGCTTAGTCTTCAGGTGGGACACCCAAGTTGGACAGGCCTTAGGGTAGAGGCCTGACAAAGTGCAATCCATTTCTTTAGGCTGGGGGTTGGACACACAGCTAACAACAACCCAAATCCATGTAAAAAACAGCAACCACTGTTATCAACAGCAAAACAAGCGGCAAGCATATTTGAGAGCACGGTGCTTTGACACCCTCTATAGGGCACTCACACAGCGTCCCCACATCCTGCGAGTGAGTGAGTGAGTGAGTGAGTGACTGCCCCCTCATATATGCCTGCCTAGAACCGGGCTTGCATCCAATGAATGCCGCTTTCAAATGTGGTTGTGTTTACGGTGCTCACGAGAGGAATCCATATGAACACCCCCATGACCTCATGAGTGGAAATTTCTTGTTCGGGACTTCCTGTGTCACAAACACGAGATCACGAGTTTAATTTGAACGTAGCAAAAGGGAGTTACGTAGGAGACGTCAGCCCCCAGAAAACGCTTTATAACAGAAATGTTTTCATTGTAACCCAAACAATGTTTTTTTTTCCTAAACCTAAAGGGCTTTGGCAAACTTAATGAGGTATAATAAGCAGGACAGAGCTTTTAGCCTAAACGCGAATAGCATCCAGGATTTTCCACACAGTGACAAAACACTATAGTGGATGTGAAAGTCATGGGGTTTTTCTTTCCTTTTTTTAATCAAAACCTTTAACCTTACAAACTAATGTTGTGTTATGCTCATTGGACTCAGAGGTAACTCTGAATCATTATAGATATTAAAGTTAGTCAGACATGCTAACATTTGTTTTTGAGAAGGGTAGAAAACAGAAACCAGCCACCCAATCTCTTTAAATACTCAGTATCATTCTCACAGCCCCATGTACACCACTGAAGGCTTTCTCACAACAACACATTTTAAGGGTTGTTGGAGAAAGGTGTCACAAGAAAATGGGATGCAGCACCTCCAGCTTTCATCTCTATCAGGTATGACAGATTTTTCCCGCCCCATCATCACCTGCACAGTCTCCCCATTTACACAAATTACATTGTGGTGTTGGCCATGGACAAAACAAGCTTGCCAAGTGCAGTTTGCCAGCATCAAACTAGAGATTTCTGGGTAATTATACGTGAATTTTCCACACAGCGACCTCCTTCTGTCATTTGAGGCTGCCTACATGCACAATTACCAAAGTCAAAATGACATGTCAGTGAAGTTTAGAGATTTAGGAGTCGATTTATTTATCTACTTGGTCACCACTCTGCAGAAGCTGCTGCAGTTCCAGCCTCAGTAAAAAACAAACAACAAAAAAAAAACCCAGCTCATCCATCTCTGTAAGTGAATTTTGTTATATTGGATTTATAAGGGAAGAAAAATACTGTCATTAGTCTCAATGTCAGGAATAATTCAGCGTTCTGTCTCGGCCCTGCAGCTCTACAGCTGCAGGCAGTAATTTATGCAGAAACATAATGGCCTCATGGAATACACCGGATGCTCCCTGAGCACCTAAACAACACAGGGAGCAAATTTACATTCATTTACATCATTGGCAAAAAGACCAAAGATATTCAGACAGGCGGTTATATTTATTCATTTATTACAGCAGAATAATCTGGATAGCAACTGAAGAATTAGGCCAGTTGTTTCAGCATCACCTGCAACTGAAAATCCCTCCAAATAAACAGATGAATAGAAATGTCTGTGGTCAACTATGTCTTTCTGCAAATTATAATCTAACTAACTAAAATGTGATGTGTCCCCCTTTCTTATTAGCCTTGCATCAATGTGTTAACTTGTGACTTTTATAGAAGTTTTGACATAAGTCATTTACTATCAGCCATAAGAGCATTGAGATGGCTGGTGTTGTTTTCACTTTCTGAGTCTATCAGTACGTTTACACGCACAGTTAAGCTGAGCTACGCTTATAGCTTGAGCAGGCCATTTAATTGGCCTCCTGTCCTTGTCCCAGTAAACAACCACAGGAGGAGTATCAGTTCATTGACCAAAGTATGTCCAATTCTGCTACGATAGGTGGCGATATGCCCCCTTTCAGCTTGTTAGTATTGGACCTTTGGGGTTAGCTGCGGTTAGCTAGCAGCAAACCGGTACCATAGTGGACAACTTCACAGCTCTGTACATTTTGTCCATCCAAAAATGCACAGCTCTGGATGTAGATTTCACCACGTTGTTATCTACTTCTTCTTCGGTTATGCATTTAAGGCTTTCAGCTTCTGGGTTAAAGCCCGGGGCGGACACTGTGGAGCATGAGCAGAGCGCCTTGGTTTTGGTCTGATTGACTGTATACTTAGGTCAGTATCTGGGTGTGTTAGTCCCACTTCGAGAATTTCGATAAAGTACGATTTCAGTCGGACTAACGTGTTTTAAAGTCTGGTTTTAGTCGGACTAACACAATACACTGATTTTCTCTAATGTCATGAAAACGTACTGTATCTGTGTGTGTCATCATGGCGAATGGTGGTCCTGGTGACACCTATTATATTGGGATCTTCTGCAGAAGAGTATTTTGACAGGTATTTATATGTCTGTCTGTCTGTCTGTCTGTCTGTCTGCCATTGGGCCCTCCACTTTATGCACCTGGCTCACAAAACTTTACCGTAGTAGGGGAGCAGGGGAGTTGGGTTATAGGAGGTAGGGAGGGGCCTGTTGATTGCTTTATCGTGGCTGCAGTGATCCCATTGCAAGATAGTCTCTAGTTTCCATTCTGAAAAGCTGTTGGGGTGTTTTTTTTTTAGCCATAGACCAGACAGATAAATGTGGGTACTTAGCAGTCGGCCAAGGCCGTAACCCTTTCTGGGGGATAGAAAACCAAAGATCCAAAGATGTCAGTGCAGTTTACAAGGAAACTTTGCTTTCATGTCAGGTAGTATTGTGCTTGAGATGGGTTCCGCTCTGGCCTGTGAATCAGGAATGAGTGATGTTGCTGTACATCAGGCGGATCCATCTCAGGAACAGGTCCTGTATGATGCTGTGACCTGGGTCCAAGAAGTGGAACAGCAAGGACCGATTCTGTCATAACTTCAACAGTGTTATAAATAGCTGGTCTTCAGTGGACATCTTAAACTTTTCCACAGATCTTACAAACTAAACCACTAATCCCAAAACACATTCTATGTGAGCCGAGTCATGGATTTGCGTACCCTGTCATCCTCTCACAGACTAAGAAGAGACCGCCTTCTTGGTCCAATTAACTGTCACATCATCCCTCTCTTTAAACGCCTCATTTCTCTCTCTTCTCAGATTTTCTATTTCGGCAGTTAGAGCCCTTTTACTTTTTTTCTAAAGGCTTTAAACCCTCCCAATCTACTAGGAATCCTCAAATGGAAAGAAAGTGTACGATTTATATGCAGCTTCTTTTTATCTAGTGGAGGATTCATAGTAGACTGAGAGCCAAACCTTTAGTTGTATTTGGCTCAGATGGATTGGGGAAAGATAGGCATCATGTTTCACTCAATAGAACTCAGATTTACACAATTAGCAGTTATAAAATTATTTGAGAGTGCCTTGTTAAGGCAGACCAGTGGAGCATTAACTGGGAAACATCACGTTTATTCACTTTTCATGGAGCTGATATCAATACTGTGTTTTTTGTCAATTGATAGTGTCTGTTTATGAGTCATAAGAAATCAAAAGGAGTTGTTTCCTGCTGGCTCTGTTAAATTTAACAATACCTTAATGGACAAGACAGGCTAATCACTAAGGCTTGGTTAAAAAGGAGACAACCAATGCTTTGAGATGGCTGTCAGAGATGGCAGAGGTACGATCACATTATCAGAATCAGAATCAGCTTTATTCGCCTAGTACGTGTGTATACGTGTAGGAATTTGACTCTCAAAGTACCAGAAATGACATAAGTACACAAATTTAGGCAAGAAGTGGGATGTACAGAATATACAATATACAAAAAATATACGACTATACATCAAATATTAAAAAAATATTAATTTTTTTTTTTTTTTTTAAATATTTTGAAAAAAAATATATACAATGAACAAGGATGCAGTGTTGTTTGACCTGCCACTCTGTGACCATTTAGGAGTTTATCAGAGCGACAGCCTGGGGGAAGAAACTGTCTTTGTGATGGGTGGTTTTGGCAAACAGTGATCTGTAGCACCTACCGGAGGAGAGCAGTTTAAACAGATTGTGTCTGGGGTGTGAGGGGTCTACAATGATGTTTCCTGCCTGTTTCCTGACCCTTGACCTGTACACGTTCTCCATGGAGGGAAGATTAGTCCCAGTAATCCTCTCTGCACACCTGATTGTCCTTTTCGGTCTGTTCTTGTCCAGTTTGGTGGCAGATCCAAACCAGACGGTGATGGATGTGCAGAGAACAGACTGGATTATGGCTGTGTAGAACTTGATCAGCAGTTCCTGAGGCAGGTCGAGCTTCCTGAGCTGTCGCAGGAAGTACAGCCTTTGCTGGGCCTTTTTCCAGACAGTGTCTTTGTGGGAGGTCTACTTCAGGTCCCGAGAGATTGTGGTACAGAGAAACCTGAAGGTGTCCACAGTAGACACTGTGCTGTTGAGGATGGTGAGGCGGGGCAGTGTTGGTGGGGCTTCTCCTGAAGTCCACTCTCATCTCCACAGTCTTGAGTGGGTTCAACTCAAGGTTGTTCTGACCACACCAGAGGACCAGCTGCTCCTCCTCCTGTCTGTAAGCAGACTCATCACAGTCCCATATTAGACCAATGACTGTGGTGTAGTCCACAAATTTCAGGAGTTCACAGAAGGGTCCCCTGAGGTGCAGTCGTTGGTATACAGGGAGAAGAGCAGTGCGGAGAGAGGACACACCCCTGGGTCGCCAGTGCTGATGGACCGGGAGCTGGATGTAATGCTACAATTCATTGACAGGACACGCCATGAGTCACACCTATAATTCATGCAAGGAATCATGGGGGCTAGGACTAAGTGGAAAGACATTTGTCTCATTAGTTGTTGTTGTCAACTGTTGAGTCTAAAACACTTCTGGTCCTTAATAATAAATAATTAAATCATGACTTATTATTATGATGTATTGTTATTTGTTGAGCTCATAATTATTAATAAAAAAGAAAGAAATTATAAATAAAAAGTGGATGTTTGAGCTCAGAGTGGTGAAGGACTGTGCTGTCATCTGACCTGTGATAAAGAGTTTGCATTGGGGGGCCGGGAAATAACAAAGGCCCTTATCATCCTGCTTACCAGTCCAGCCACGCAGGGACAAGAACACCCACCAAGGCCAGGCCGGCCTGGACAACCTTGTTTCACTGAAGCTGCAGGAGGAAACAAGAGTGAAAAACTACGCACAGGAGGGGAATACAAACAATGTCCATCTCAAGAAGCCATGTGAGTGTGTTGGCATGTTGATCCATAAATCATGTGCTGTACTCAGTATATTTCACATTCTGTAAGTGTGTTATGCTTCTCAGGCTGCTGCTGGTTTCCATTTCAAATGCACTCAACTTGCATATTTAATTAAACCATCAAAGAGAGGAGGCAAGTGTGTCACTGCAGCATGAAATCGTAGTAATTAATACCAGAGAAAATAGCAAAGTAAACAGTTTCAGCATATGTGGTGATGGAAGTTATGTAAAGAAAAAATAGGCTAATGGATTACAGCATCATTAAGCTGTGCAAAGAAGAAACTACTGCATTATATTATCATCTGTAATTATTCCAGTATACGAAAAGCCTGACATAGAAACAAAATAATATAGCACATACACACATTATGTAGGGCAAGCCTATAGACTGTATATAAAGATGGATGGCATGACAGCTCCCTAAAAGTGAAGCCTACACATCTTGATTGCCCCCTGGAGGCTGGCCTCAGTAAAGGTCATGATCATAGACTATAAAAATAATAACTCCTGCCCCCTCCATTTTAGTGGAGGTGACATGGACAAAATTAAAAAATCAAGTGCACCTCAAACAGTGGCGCAAGGTACTTATGATGCCCTGACTACTGTCTGTAATGCAAACTGCCTTTGGGACATTAAAGTTCATGAATCTTGAACCTTTAATTTCACCTCTATTTCACCATTGTTAATGCTAGGCCTATAGTTTGAGTTAGTATCAGATTTCCATGTGCATGAAAATATACACTTATCTTATTAAAGATTAACCAATAGTCTCTTGTATATTTGGCTTGTAACTAAAAGTCTGTCTAGCTGGTGCCAGTTGTTTTATTTTAGATGTCTGTGAGTTGTCAGCACTTCTACCAAAGACACACTTCCCCTCTGAACTTTTCACATGCTCTCATTTAAATACATTTTTTTTTTTTTTTTTAAATAAGGTTCAGTGTATTGTGCTCTAACAGATGATATAGCTGCATGAATTAATGTGATTACTTATGCTTAGTAGATGGAAAAGGTTGGTCAATCAATCAATCAGTTGTATCTGTCACATGTAATCAGGTCACTTCCTCAGCTGTTTTGTCGCTGCTGACCTACAAAACAAACAATCACGAAGAACAATCATTGAATCTAACTGAACATTTTCTTTTCATTTTATTTCATTCGGTCGGCCTTCCCATAAATCACTGCGTGTGTGTGTGTCTGTGAAGGTCCCGTTCCCTTGGCAACTGGTCAACACAGTGAGTCAACAGGAAGGAGAACAGAAACTTCTCAAAAGGTTCAGAGATTTAAAAAAGAAGAAGGGGATGGAGGACCAGCACTGAATACATTAGCTGTGAGTCACATTATATGCTCATGTATCTGCTCACTGATCTTGAACATGATAATTAGCAGAGGAAATAATTAGCAGAGAAAGTATTCAGATCTTTTACTTAAGTAATAGTGTAGAAATACTCTGTTGTAAGTGAAGTTTCTGCATTCAGTAAAAAGCAAAAGTATTTCTTTAAAAATATACTTTAAGTGCCAAAAATTACTCAGTGGCTCATTTCAGAATAATATATATTGATGCATTAATGTGTTTATCACTTTAACATTGCAGCTGGTAAAGATGGAGCTCACTATCATAATTCCATCTACTGCTGGGTAGTTTAATCTATAATATATAATTTATATAATCTATAATAATATGTAGTAATTTATTACTTAATTATAATTTATATTGTTAATCAAAATGTATAATATTTCTCTCTGAAATGTGCTGCAGTAAAAGTAGAAAGTAGCAGACAATGGAAACACTCAGGTACCTCAGATTTGTACATGGTAAATACATTGAATAGATGTACTCACAATCAAATGAAAGTAATAGTTAATGATCTTGTAATAACCTGATAACTGAATAGCACATGATTGATGTGTACTCTGGCTCTGCACCGATCATTAGAATTGATTTAAAGCAGTCGAGGCTGATTCTGGTTAGATATTTGATTAGATTTACACAGGTCTACACAGACATGTTTAAATTATTGTTTTTATTATTTAGTGTTTCAGTGAAGAGTTTAGCGTTACATCCTGAAATTCTGCATAAAAATGGGAACATATTCGATTTAACGATGTGTGGTATCAGTTTTTCTTACACCCTGATATTTTACATTTTTAAGTTGTTGCAGTCATAAACTACACTCATTGTTTTATTTAGAAAGGAACTGAGTCATCCTCCCAGCCTCTGTGGCTCTCATATTAACGCAGTAGAGGGCGCTGTAACCAAACATTATGAGCTCAACTGCAGCACTGATCTGAGAGGAGACTGATTTTTCATGGCTGAAAGCTTTACCTATTCAGAGGTGGAGGAATCCTTTACTTAACCCAAGTCCCTATGGACTGAGCTCTGATTAAGAAGAAGAGGTAGAAGGTGGCATGAATAAAGCACACTGAAGGAAAGTATACCACAGAACTTACGTACATGTACTCAGATAATTTCCACCACATTCCTTCACATACTCACTATGAATGTACAGACTACTCCTTTACAAGTACAAGTCTTGCATTCAAACTGCTATAAGTAAGAGTACAGAAGTATTATCAGCAAAATGCACTTAAGATATCAAAAGTAAAAGTACTCAATCTCCAGTGACTGATATATATATTGTTATATGACATTATTAGATTGTTAATGCTAACACGTTAATGTATAAGCAGACTTTTACTGTTGTGGCCACTCGAAATGGAGCTAGTTTGAATCACTCTATCTGCTAGTTTAGTCCAGTGGTTCCCAACCTAAGGGTCAGGCCCCTTTGAAGGGTCACCAGGTAAATAACTTAACTATTGAACAGAAAATGATACTTTGAATTAGCTTACCATTTTGTTTTTACTTTTGAAAAACATTGTACTTTTGCATCAGTACAATTTTCAGTGCAGGGCTTTGTTTTCTTTTAATGGAGTTAATTAACAGTGTGGTATTGCTATGAGTAAATACTAAATACTTCTTCCATCACAGCTCACTGGAGCTTTTTTAAAGTTTGTTGGCCTGCATGAATGACTGTCAGAAACTGTTCTTAAATTTCACGTTGCATGAGCGCACACTTTGGTACTCTGAGTGAAAAAAAGTGTCCCTGACCTCCCACTCTGTTCTCCACATACCAGGAGCACACCTGTGGTTCTCTGTTTGGTTGGTGGGACCCGACACTTTGAAGTGATCTGCTTGTTGTGAAGGCATAAATATACATGAGAGGAATTTTATAAGGGCAAAGATAAAAGACATTTTTTCCCCTCAAAGGAAGCGTGTCGTGTTTTTTGTCAGAAACATATGAAAAAGCTCTTTTTATTCATAGTTGACTGAGTTCATTCAGCTGTGTGAGAAGTTTCATTTTGATCCTCAGAGATTCCAGCATGTTACAGAGACTGGGAACACTTCAGGGGAAGTTATCAGTGTTTAAGTACAAACTGTACCACCACCTCAGTGTTATTGCTACAACTAATACTGCACTTCTTATTCTTAAAAGTAGCAAAGTAAATTTAGGTTATTGTTTGAAAATGTTCATGTTTGGAGACAACTACTGTACAACATTTTATTCTACATTTTATTCAGTCATCCACATAGATATTGTTGATAAACTCCAAGTATCAGTCTTATCAGGTAAAAACTTTGTATCCCGCAGTACAAGAACACAAAAACTGTATTAAGTACAGTGGTTTGGGAGTTTGCGGTACTTCAAACTTACTAGAGTACTTACTGAGCTACTTTATCTGACAGCTAAATATTTTTGTAGATAAAGTACATGTACATTAAAAAATATGATTATTTCATGAATTATTTTTTTGTTATACTGCTGAAAAGTGGAGTTGCAAACAGTGTAAAGCAATGCAGATGTCTCAAAAAAATTTAAATATCCCCAAGTGAGCTGTTGTTTAAGAGTTTGAGTTTCAAGTGAAGCTCTTTAATTAAACAGCTGAAGTTTGAGTTGAAGTGCAAATGATAAAAGCAGTTGAAATGTCAGTTATCAAAGCCATGAAACAACTGAAATGTTGAATTCTTCCATCGTGGCATCACTGCTTTCATTTATGACGGCATCTTTTAGTGCTATCAGTAAATCATAAACTCTCCCAGACTCAGAGGCAACCTGACTGGCTCTCTTCCAAGTCAGTGTATCCTCGTACACCTTCGCCTCCAGACGGGATTTCCTGTCTGTCTGAGGGAGGGGCTGGGTTTGAAGAACTCCCCCTGCTCCCAGCACTGGTACTGGGATATGCACTGGGAGTGAGGAAGACGGGGGCAGCAGTGTGCACACTCACTCTCATCACTTCTAACTGGTCACTGTTGCTTTGTTTCCTGACTTCATTGTCTGAGATGAGCAGGAAGGATGAGCAACTGCAAAAGCATCATGGCTTATTCTCTAACCTTATTTCGTCACTCTTTCACTGTTGAGCATGAGCATGATTAATCACCTAACTGCACTGTAAAACATGGGTGTCTGCAAATTCTTAATTTATTTTTGGTGAATCTACAATCAGTCATAGGTTAGAGTAGGTTTAGTCGCAGAATACTCACACAGTCTGATGAACTTCTATACTTTACTCCAGTGAGTCCTGCGCAGCTCTTCTGAAGTTGCTTGGGGGGACATGTGGAGAAGCTAAACTTCTTAGCTAAAAGTTAACTAACAATAGTAATCTAAAGGTTAAGTATAAACAGTTGAAATCAATAGACAAACTGTTGAAATTGTAAGCTGAGAATTATGGATAAAAACTTAAAATATTTAGCTAAAAGCATTGGATAAACATCTGAAACACTGTAAAACTTAAATTAAAAGCCCTGTCCCATTTAAATGCACAGTCCCTTTTACTACACATTTGGCAAATAAATGCTCGATTGGAAGCCTGGTCTGTCCATTCCTCCATTACCCTGTAAGTTATTCATATTCCTTTCGTCTGCAAGGTTTTTCAGATCTGAAGCATCAAAGAGAATCAAAAAGTAATGGAAAAACAGTTGAAATAATTTGCTAACAGTGACTAATAGATAAATTGTCAAAGTAATTAGCTAAAAGTACTGGATATATTCAGTGGAGTAGTGGTCGATGATGAGGTGGATGTACTAAACAACAATATGGAGACAATGGATTTCTAAAATGGCTCCATGTTGACACAGTTATCCTGGCAGCATCAAGAAAAAGGCTAAGTGAGAAACTGAAATATTACAGTGATGGTGATATTACTGTGATGAATATGACATGCTTGACAATGAAGGTAAAAAAAATTATGGCTCACAAGTTAATTATCTTCTAACCCAGCAACCATGATGCCCCATTTTGTGTCAAACTAAAGGTTTTTGAAACTGCTTTCTCTTCAGCTATTTGTATGCATGTGAGGCTCTGTTTTGAGCAAGATGAAGCAGCGTCAGATGACCCCTTGTGGTATGTTCTAGAAATGACAAGAAAGGAGAGTTATGTCGTGAACTCATACTTATCTGAGATAAGGGCATATTATCCACAATATCTGTGAGAAATATGGACATGACTCTACTGAACTGAGCTCACTCTTTGTGGACACTGATGAAAGAATCCTAGTCATGTGACATACATGCCTTACAGTGCTGGAACACCAGCAGCCCTCTACTGAATGACGGACTCTGTGTTGTTAGCTGTATTACCTTTTAATGTTTTTACAAATGGGTTTAATTTATATAAGATTTTTTGTATATTGTTTGGACCCAAATATTTTATTTGTTTGTGTCAATAAAATATCAAATTAAGTACTACTAGGTGGGTATGTTATAGAGGAGAAATACTGTACTGTCCCATGTATTCCAATGGCTTTTTAGCTGATAGGTGGGTATACTGTAGACAAAAAACATCATCCCTGCAGCACTATTCTGACCATTACTTCACTTTTACTTTCAAAGTTTAGATTGAAATATTCTGGTTTGCCAAACGTGTGTCTTTATTCCAAGTTCAAACTAACTTCACACTCAGCTTGTAGTCCAGTTTTTAAATTTGCCAAGTGTAGCCTATTTTTTTACTGATTGTGTAAAACTAATACTTTGACCTGCAGGTTCAAGGAAAAATACAATATCCAGTGATTCTACCTCGAGTATAAAGTATTTCATCTTTTCTTCCACAGTGAGTACAGAGTGACTGACATCAACCTCATATCTACTGTAAACACAGAGCTGAGTGGTGCTTCCTTCCTTCTCCTGGTGGAGGACAACATGAGGAAGAAAAAAAAGCGGCCCCGAAAACTCACCAAAAAAGAGCACGCTAATGTGGGTGTAACGGTCAACAGAGCAAGAGTGTTCAATGTTTTTGGTCAGGACAGTGATCAGTAACACTTATAGGGATAGTTTGACATTTTTATGCTTATTTACTGTCTTGCTGAGAGTTAGATGAGAAGTTTAAAAGCACTTTCATGTATGGAGAATTTGAACCAAGCTTGGGTCAGCTTAGCTCAGGATTAAGACTGAAAAGGTCCAAACAACTTGCCTGTTTATTTATCTTTTTAATGAAATAACTCGAGAACTACTGAATAGATTGTCATAAATTTTAATACACATTCATGGTTTCCTCAGAAGAATTGATTTTGGTGGTCCCCTGACTTTTCATCTAGCAAAAATTCTATTTGTCCAACACTTTGGTTTGTGACCAAAGCTCAGTTCAGACTAATGATTTGCGACGAGATGAAACTGTTTTAGAATGTTGCAGAGAAAAGTTACTGCAGTGTGAACTGGCCGGCCTGAACTCGACTCACCTGCAGTCGGTACCGGCACTGGCTGGTTTTAGAGCGTATAGCTCATCACCTGTTTCTACAGCCAGTCACCTTGTAGTGAAGTCGGCTGGTCAAGTCAAAATGACTGCAGGTGGATGCTCCGTCCCCGCTGAGCCCTCTGTTTCCATCGTCATGGTGTGCCTGTGTTGAATGGTGGGTCGCTTATGCTTAGTGAGATACTGCAGCCAGTTTCTCACTATCTTGCTATCTCACGAGAAACCACAAACGATTTTCAGCCACAAAATAAGCCTGAAAAGCTGGAAATCAGAACGGAAGTACAGAGAGTTGTTGCACAGATATGATACATGGTCTCATCCAGTTGCATTGCTGTGATCCAGCAGGTTTTTAGAACATTGCAGAACTGCGCATTGCAAGTATATTGCCTGTTTCAACTGTCTCATCGCAAATCTTTGGTCTAAACTAGGCATAACACCTGCAAAACTGATAGCATTCTTATCAGCCTTTTGTGTTAAGTGCTAACTAGTATTATGGTAACACACTAAATTAAGATGGTAACCTCAGTAAACATTATACCTGCTAAACAGTTGTCTGACATTGTGTACATGTTAGCAAGCTGATATTAGCATTAGCATTAGCTGTGATTTACGTTTTGTAGTTCATTGGTTTATTGGTTTATTACCAGCAGCTACAGTGTCTCAATAGCTGGTATTGTTTTAACCTTGTGAGTCTATGTGTATGTCATCATGGCAAAATAGGGTCCTGGAGATAGTGGGAGCTACTACAGGAGCAGTTCTGAGTACTATGCCAGGTGTTAATGTCAAATTAAATTCATTCAGTGTGTCTGTATGTCTGTGGACACAATTTGTCATCATGATTGCGTAACCACGCAAGACGCAGTCATGAATCTTTCCAGGTGTGCTGGAGAGATCAAAATGAGAGGCAAGTTAGACGATGGATGTGATCCAAGCAAAGGGGGCTGAAAGTAGGGTAACAAGAGGGGAAGGAGCCACTGGGCCTCTCCACATCATGCTCCTGGCTCACGTTCATTTGAAGTCGCAGAGAGCCGTATCACAGCAGGAGTCATCCATTCGCAAGATGGTGTCTTGTTAGATTTATTTGTATCACTGTGTCAGCATCTAGCTCAACTGGACCACCAAACTCTAGACTCTCTTTTCACATTACTAAAACCTATTTGAAATTAAATTAAAGTTATGATGGGAATTTCGACTCCATCTAAACCTATAGTGACTGGTAAACTGTATAAAACTCGGCACTACTTAAACACACTTTACCTGATACAAGCAAGCGTACATTATCACATGTGATTTGTCTCAAACATTGTAAAGGTTTCCATGGACAAAACTTCACAGTTCAGCAGGCCTGAGTTTGAGAGCTTCCTGGCCGAGATGACTCGGTGGTTTTCGGATCATCAGCTGCAGGTGGACGAGTTGTTCAGTCACAGTGACGCAGACAGAAGTGGATCAGTCAACCTGAAGGATTTCTACCTGGGTAATCCATTTTTTATCTGCCCCTTTATCCCCAAAGCATGAACCAGCATCCCGTTGCTCTTTTGGAAACAGTTTCAGTATTTTCAGTGATTTTATACCCCAACATTCATGAAGGCTCACATTGAACTCTTCTTCACACGGCAGACTTCAGTGTCTGTTCCAGCTCCTCTGAATGTCAGATAATCTTGAAGGAAAAAGAGATTAGGAGGAGATATGTGGGTCGGTATTAACCAAATGCCACTGTGGTTGTACTGAAGTATTCACGGAGGGCACTGTGAGTCATTTCCTTTTATCCCCCTCGTAGATAAGAGCAGCTGGCTCTGGGAAACAAACCCAGAACAATGTTCCTTTTGTCTCAGTAAACTATACTTTTGTACTGAAGAGTTTGAAGGAGCTCCAAGACCTGCAGGATAATAACTCAGAGGTGCAGACTGGGGCTCCATGTGAATCAGCACTTTTCAAAAAGCAAGAAAACTGAACACACCAGCTTGTGACACTGAGACACAAAAAGGCTAATTTACATCTGGGCTACTTTTTAACAAATGTCTTGAGTGGTCCAGTGGATTATTTAAGACAAAAAAATTAAATAAATAATGATAACAACAAATGCATGAAGGGGAAAATGATATCAGGTTGCCACATGAAAATCACAAACTATTTCTGTATCCTTGGACAATATCTGTCAAACAATTCAGCATCCCCTCAACATTTAAAGAAATCTGCAAATTCTCACAACCAAAATGTTTCTAAATTTGAGAGGAAAGGGGCCCAAATATTTTAAAGATTATATCCACAGTTTAGTTTCCAAGATAACAAATTAAATGTCCTTGCAAAATAAGAAATCTTAATTAGTTTTCTACATTTCTCACACTGAGAAATTGAGGCATGGACTAAAATCAGCTTCAGTGTCCATCACTGAATTTGTGATAACATTTACAGTTTTCCAAAAATGTAGCGTTCACAAAGCTAAAAAAAAAAATGTGTTCATATTTCTAAAATTATTGTTATTTTACATAAGATATATTTAAGCCTCTAGAGTTTTTTTGGAGCCTTTACAGAAAATAAATCCTGACTTGACAGCTCAAGGAGATTACAGGTTAAATGACGCAGCATTTCATGAACACTTTATTAAACTATTGAAATTGACATAAACTCCACTATTATTGATTTGTGTGTCTCTGGCTGCAGGTCTAATGAACTTGGACATCCCCTGTCAGCAGTTTCAGCTCCACATGCTGACTCAGCAGCTGATGACTGATGACAACATGATCAGTTATCAAGATTTGAGCACACAAGTGCAGAAGAAACTGAGGTAAAATAAATTATTACCTTTTTGTGAAAGGATCTTTTTCTGTTTATTGTTTTATGAACCGGGACTGATTTCTGTCTTTTTGTCATCAAAGACTGAATGACAGCACAGAGATCGACACTCAGATATCAAGATGTGATCGTCAGCTGTCAAACCCTGAAGAGGACATGAGGTATGTACATTAACATATATGTAATGAAAGCCCTTGCACTTCCATTATTAAAACTGTCTGTCTGTGGCAACATTACTAGGAAAAATCACAAGAGGCGCACAGTCATTACAGGGGTTCTAAGATGTTTGTCCTTATTTTCTGTCATATATATATAATATTACAATGTCTAATGTTTATATAGATTGTGGCTTAAGTTTAAAAAAATGAGGTTATGATATGCAACAGTAATCCCTATGAACAAAAACCTTAGGCTTCAGACTTTGTGAATACTCCATTTGCTCCAGATTGCTGAAACAAACACACACACACCGTCTTTGCTTTGGTAATTCCTCAGGCGGCCAGTACTTAGCACTTTTAGAGAGGAAAGATTATTGGCTCTGAGGAATCCAGTTCAAATTGAGCATATTGGCAATGGTGACAACGTGAACAATCCTGATGTTGAGGTTGTTCTAGCTGCTGAGGTCAACGTGGGAATCAACCACCATGTTGAATAAACAATGACTCGCATCGAGAAGGAGAGGATGAGGAAGAGTAAAGTAACCAGCATGCTGAACAAGAGCACAATTCGCTGCCTGGTAAATCCGGCCTCGAGAGGAAGATCGAGAGGAGCATCAGCGACTGGGACAGCTGCGCTGAGGATACTGATGATGATGATTTAGTCTATGAGGAAGAAGAGGAGGACCCACTTTTACAAGTATCCAGGAAAAGGGAAAGATATGATGAAGATGACGATGAAAGAAGCACCAAAAAATCCAGAGGGTAACATCATAAACCCTGACAGATGCTGTAACATCCCCTCCACCCCATCCTCATAACTTTGCTGGCACCCAGCAATACAAGATCATCTTCAGGTGAATACAGACGCCCACCATCTGGACACAGGGACGCTCATGACACCCACCAGCTGGTTGTCCCAGAGGGGGGTCCCTCTTTGAGTAGGCCCACCCAAGGTGTCTTCCTGTAGGGATTTTTTCCTTGTTCTCATTGAGTGTGTCTTTTTTTTATTAAAGGTGGGCACTAAAACCCTCTGTCCCAATATTAATAACTGGATTAATTTGATTAATTAATCAATAAATTAATGAACAGAAAACTTAATGTCTCTGTTTATTCAGTCACTTCCTGTAACTAAAGTACATGCAAACTCAACAGCTACATAAACAAAGCCAACCTCAAAACGACCTTTACACAAGTGTTGTTGCCTTATTTGACCTGTTGCTATAATTGTTTGTGTGTGTGTGTGTGTGTGTGTGTGTGTGTGTGTGTGTGTGTGTGTGTGTGTGTGTTTGTGACGGAAATTATTTCTACTTAAATACTTTACTTAAGAGTATTACCCTTTAATGCTACTTTATACTTTTACATCAGTGCATTTGAAGGCAAATATTGTACTTTTTTACTCTAGTGGAGTTACTTAGTTACTTTGTAGAATCTTAATACAAAATGTAGGCATTGCTCAGGGCTAGTTTGTTAGTGCAAGACCATAGACAATAAAGAAAGAAAATAAAGTTTTGTCCCTAGTTAATTAGAATCTTGATATTCAGGTTATAATGGCTGCTGGACGCTCAGTAGAGGAGTGTGTGTTTGGCTTGCATGAACTCAATTCCTGATGTGGTGAAAGATAATTCATCATCATTAGGAATTATAAAAACTCACATTTGTTAACCAGTAGTTTTAGTCACTTCATAAAAAGGGCGGTAACGTTACTTGCTGCGTAGAGGGGAAATTAGCACAAGACCACAACAAGACAAGAGACATGGCTGCAAAGAACGTAGAAGGTGATAGATCTGAGAAAATGACACACATCACATCACGTGTGGAGATACTTCACTTTCCTCCTCTGTGCCAATGTGATGATGTCATCAAATGACTTGTTAGACTTTATTGACAGATAAGTCGACCTGAAAAAAATCAAAGTCGTTAATGCCCTATGACTCATAGATGTTTGTTTCTACCTGTAAGCGATCAGCCATAGGTAGGGCACTAGCTACGTTAGCTACGTCGCTAACATTAGTGAGCCTTTCAAAATCCATGCTTGAGAAACATGACTTTTAACAATTCCTCATGATGGGACCTTTCACCATGTAAATAATTCAGTTCATATAAGCCTAACACATTCCTTTACTGAGCATTGAGCAGCAGTGATTAGTCTAAATATCCAGATTCCCTAAACTGGAGACAGTGTTTTTTTCCCTTCTAATACACGTAGATCATAAATCCATGGATATAAAAATGACTCATTGCAATTGGTTGAGAAATAAAAAAAATTATAGTGTTTTTTATGTTTTATTTGGCGCTAACACCACTATTGTCCCTTTCTGCCACCAGTTCGGCTCCGCCCACAAAACACGTCATCACTGTTTACAAACACAAACAGGGTATAACCTGTTCAACCACTGGTGATAAAAAAATGACTAACACTGACAAAAAGTTACAGACAGATAATTTTTGAATACTACCGCTACTTCTTTTTCTCCACCACATTGCTGATTGAAATATTGTATATTATACTCATTCATTCAATAAATTGTAGATGAACTCATATTCAGGAAAAATAAAAATTGTTTTCAGCAGTGCAAGTACATTTACACAAGTATTATTAAAGTGAATTGCAGACAAACACAACACGTGTCAGGTTTGATAAAGCATGTCAGGTCATGTTGATTCTTATAACCCATAATTACAGCCACTCTCTCAAAGAGCTTCATGACTCTTATTTCAAAAGAAAAATGTTCCCCCAAAACAACTTCATATGAGATGGATTCTGATCTAAACTCAGATTTTAACCAACAGGTTCATCCGTCTGAGTGTCAGACTGATCCCCTTCGACCCTGCTGCTGCAGCTCATCCAGGAAACTTTGAGATTGTTTTGCTGAGCAGCAGTAGAGTTCTCAGTCTGATCAGGACGATCCAGGACCGGGTCGGGATCCAGACCACCAGGCTGGAGGTTTTCCGGAGCAGAGTGCCCACAGAGGAGGCTCGCCTGCCCCCAGGAAGTTTCCTGGAGGAGTGTGGCTTCAGAGGAGGGCCAGAGGAAACTCCTCCAGAGGACACTGTGTACTACGACTACACGCTGCTGTTTACAGACTGTCCCATCCTCAACTGTGACCACTACTTCAGCTCAGCGCCAGACTCTGTTTCCATAAGGAGCGGTCACTAAATTAAAAACATAAAATCACCTCACAGTGTTTTTAGCCATGTGTGCTGCGGAAGCTAATGTTGGTCAGTCCACCATTTGGGCACAGACTGAAATATCTCAAGTATTTGATTCAGTGCCTTAATGTTTCATACAGATGTCCAGAGAATGAATCCCTCTGATTTTGGAGATCGCCTGTCTTTCTCCTCAAGCACCACCATGAACGTCACCTTTGCGGGACTCTTCAAGCAAGCTCATGCTACAATTGATTTTTCCCCCCAATAATTTCTAGATGTTTGCAGTGTCTGAAATATTTTGCATATTTGGAAATCTGAAACATGATATGGACTGAAAGTTACCCACACAGGTGTTTTCACTTAACTTGACGAATCACTCCTCTAATCAGGTGTGACGACAGGAGGAGGATGTTTGGATAGTGGTGGAGGATGTATTTAGTATTATGTGTGATGTTTTTGGGTTACTATTACTGCTGCATCAATGTGTATGCACTGTTGTGGATGTTTAATGTTGTGAACTCCTTGATATACTGTTGGGTAGTTTAATCTTGTAGCATCACTGCCCTGTGAGAACCACGAATCTCTGTTAGGAAACAGCCCTGGTTTCAGCTTTGTGACGATGCATGTTTAAGCTGATCCAAGAGGGTTTGGCTTCAGAAGTTTATCCTTCAGTTTTTTTTTCACAAACATTTAAATTAACACATTTGAAGATACATGGTTTTCACTGGGCAGGAAGGAGATGAAAATCTGTAACCTGATCTGTGACTGAAGCTGTCAGACAAATGTAGTGCAGTAAAAAGTACAAAATGTACTGTTGAGATATATGTATCAGTGTAAAGTGAAAAAAAGTACAAGTACTTTTAACTTGTAATCGAGTAAATGTACTTCCAAACACTTATTTGCCCTTGTCATAATAAGCTGCATGTGAGACAAGCAGCGTTTAACTGGTTAAAAAGCAGTAACCAGCAGATAAAGAAGTCAACTAGATGAAGAGAGACTTTGCAACTACAAAACGGATATGACCTCTTCTGTACGGATACATAAATATAAGTACAAGCTAAGCATTAAAAATCTGCAGTGTGAACATAAAGTTGAACTCTTAAAAGAAGATTAATGTCAGAAAGCTGCAGGGGCGTCTCACACTCAGCACCTTGTTTACACTTTAATTACACTCTCCGATGTGTTCACATTCAAGTAACAGGGTGCAACATGTTGAAAAACCTTCATACAGATATAAAGCAGTGTTCTGAAGCGAGGCCTCAGGGGGCCACAGGGGCTGGCCTGTGCTGGAGCTGGAGTCAGTGGAAAGTGCTTGGCTAGTGGAAACCACAGAGCAGCTATAAACAGCGGCTGGTGGCGACCACTAAAGCGTGCCGACACACCCAGCAGCTTCCCTGCTGCTCCACCCGGCTTTTAGATTCCTGCTGCACATGGAGTTCACTGCTGTATTTGTTAACAAACACATTATAGGAGAAGGTTTATGCATGAAGACAGAACAACCAGAGAGCACCCAGGAGTTCAAGGTTTTCAGTCAAAATAATATTTATTACATAGTTTCAAAAATACTGCGCAATATAAATATTACAAAATACTGTGAATAATACTGTATGTCAATATACTTGAACTTTACTTAAAACATTTGGGATTAAAACACAGACAGACTTGAGATGAGGGCTGCAGCAGTTTGTCGCTCTACAGTGTTAAACTTATTAAAACATGTCTGCTGATGTTTTCCACACAAACTGATCTAAGATCAGTAACTCTGAGATGTTTTGTGATTTGGGCCCAAACCTCTGACAGTAAGGCTTTAAAGGAAAAGTTCAGAATTATTTGCTTTCTTGCCGACGGTTAGATGAGAAGACTGACACCACTCTCTTGCCTGTGAAGATACAGCCAGCAGCTGGTTAGCTGGGGGAAACAGATGAGAGCCAGGCTAGCTGTTTCCCTTTGTTTCCAGTCTTTATGCTAGGCTAAGCTAACAGGCTGCTGGAAGTGGACAAACATGCCAGTGGTTTCAGTCTTCTTATCTAACTGTCAGCCACAAATTGTGAAACTATTCCTTTAATTCAGTTTAACCACTGTACATTTTTGTGTGTAGATGAATGTGAATGTCACTCCACTGAAAGATCTTGAAACATACAAACAGCTGAAGCAGAGAGAACATTATGACAGAAAGTGTGCACTTCCTTTAGCTTTGTGTACATTTTAAAATGTAGAATTCCTTTTGTCTCCGAGACTTGAAACTTTCTGGTAACTCAGACAAACTTGTTGTTTTATTTCTCTGACAAAATATTTGAACCTGAACTTGAATATTCATTTGTATCCAACTCTTTAGCTGCTAAATGCTCCACTGTATTCACCACCAAGTCTCTAACTGTCTGTCTGCTGTTTGATGTTGAGCAGGTGGTGGACAGTGAGTTTTTACAGCTTTTTTTTTTAATTGAAAATGACGCCATGAGAGCGGTGAGAGTGAACCAGGACAGTAAAGTTGTGGGTCGGACAGATAAACAATGATTTGAATCACACTGTAAAGTTCTGTGTAGCCGAGGGGAGCTGCAGATTCAGTTGATAATCCTTTGTAGGTCCATCACCGGTCATTTGATCCATTCTTACGATAAGAAAAATTGATTATGACCGCTTTAAAAAGTGAACATAGAATCTTCCAATTCGTTTATATGCATCAAAAATGATGATGATTTCTACCCCATTGTCTTAAGGACTTCTGCAGTTACCCATCACTTGGCTTGCTGTTGTAACAGATCAATACTTTGCATGAACAGTCTTTCGTGTGATATCAAAGTTAAGATTTTAAAATGGAAAATGAAACAAACAAACAAAAAAATAGACACTATCTTACATCAAGCCTCAATTTAGTTTTTTCTAAAACAAGAAATGCAAATCTCCTGGTAAGCTGAGATAATTCTGCTGGTTTTCTGTAGTTGAGGATTTTTCTCCGCATGTGTTTAAAAAGAAGCTTAACAAGTATATTTGTAGTGGAAAAAGATGAGCTAACCTAATGCCCAATGACAGATCTGTAACATGTGCAAAGTAATGTGATTTTATGACTCCCTGGAAATGGAAATTGTTGCAGAGTAAAATATCCTGTTTCACAGTTTTTCATATAGCCATACTCTAAAAAATGAATTTGAGAATAGTTCCAGTTGCTGCCAGACATGAATCTTGATCCTGGAGCAGCTACATGAAGCTCCGCAGACAGAATACTGTGTACTCAGACATTCAAATAGATGTTTCACAACAGCAAATTGCCACAGGCAGCTATTTTCCTCACCGCCAAACCCTCATGGTTTATGAGTGTGGAGTCGAGTTTGTTTATAGGCCAGAAAGAAGCTGTGACAGCAAAATGAGCTTTTATAAACTTGACCATGCCCACAGTCTCGAGTCGGTCCTGTTGCTTTGGGTTGATTGTCTCAATGCAAACACAACAGCTCTATGTCACAATAAGTCTGTGTTTTCCTTCATCCTGTGAGAAATACTGACTTTGGATGCAGCAGGAAGGAGAAACCAAACGTCCTCTAGTATTCCCAATTGCACTTGATTGTCCACACACACCACTTCCTTCAGCATTTAGCCATAGCCGAGCTCTTGTTGCTCGCCTTTGAGTCGATCTTGGCCACCAGCAGTCTGAGAGAGTCTCCTGATGATCGGATCAGCTCTCGACCACTGAAATGGAAACCGAGAATCAACAGGCTGTAAAGAAGCAGCGACAAGAACATGGGATCAGACTAATATCTGTAGTGTGCACTTTAATACTTACACGTTATACTCCATACCGACCACGCTGATGCCATTAACAGCCAGGATGCGATCACCTGTTTTCAGTTTCTGACACTGAGCAGCAGGCGAGTCGGGAACCACTGACTTCACATAAATGCCGCTCATTCTCAGCTGTGTTTTCTGTGTAAATATAAAACAGGAAGGTTACTTTATGGAGTAACCAAATTGTGGTGCTCTCTGAGGCATGTCTAGGTATTATAATTCTGTTTTTATTAGGGAAACAAGCAAAAATTCACATTTGAAGGCTGGCATTTTTACAGCTTATCGATGATTTAATAGTATTTTTGTTGTGAGTGTTTTATTGATTGAATAAATGTTCTAGCTCAAATATAAATTATTAAGTATACATATATGTTTTAGTGTATAACAGTTGTACTGTGTGGTACAAACATTAACCTGGTTTTAATGATAGCTAATGAGCTTGTGTGTTCAAACATATCACATCACCATAATGGCTTTTGTCCATGAGGTTGGACCGCAGAGCTGCCCTTCAGTCAGTAAGAACATTTAGTTAGATTAGATTTGTAGTTTCAGGCTGTTGAACTCAAATCCCTTCAGTTTATAGTCTGATCTCATTAGTCTTCATCAGATTTGCTACACAAGTTTTCCTGTGTCCAGATTAAACTGTGAAAACATTTAGCCCTGTGGCTGCTGATCTGAAACAATCCAGATAAGGCTCAGCCTTTCAAAATCATTTTACACTACTGGACCTCTAAATGCTTGTTATTAAATCAGTGTTATGAAGGAGAGAAGAAGAGGATGTGTGCTGGGTAAAGAAGGAAGAAGCTGTTGTACCGTTCCATCCACGAGCGCCAGGCCGAGGCCATGAGGTCCTCTGTGGAGCTCCACTGTGAACACTTCCTCTCTGTCTTCTTCTTCTTCTTCTACATTATCAGTCTTCCTGTCAGCACATCCACTGGCTGAGCACACAAACACACACAAACAGAAAGAGAACATGTTCACATCAAAACAAATTAGTGCTATAAATGCTCACGTAAATAACCATACAACCAAACAAGCCCTGAGTGTTGTGGACTGCGGTAAAAAGAACTGCTGTGATACAGTCACTCAGTGCCTTTCACAACCCCAAAACCTCGCCAGCAATTATTCAAAACAACATGTCATAGATATAAAAATAGGAGTTGCTTGGTAAATTAAGTTTTGGCAAAAGCTTGTTTTCATCCTTTTTTGGGTGAGATAGATTCCACTCTCTTGACATCAACCCAGGTTTGCTCCATCAAAATCAGTGTTCACACTCAAGAAAGGAGTTATTTTGCGGGGGTTGTGATGTTAAAAAAATGCATCCACTAATTTACAGACGTGTCTTTTGCCATGTAAGTCAATGGGAAAAATACTTCTTGGGCCGCAGGGCATCACGTAATGGTCCAGGCAGTTGTATTTCCACTGTATTGCCACTACGAAGGATTAGCTTCCAAGCCCTGTGCACTTCCTGGAAGCCTGATTGATTGACAATGAGAATTTTTTTCATTCACTTCAAATCCAAATAAAGTGCCAATTAGCATACAAAAAGCATAAAAATAGAGCTTGTTTATTATGTGCCAGCGGAGGATCATCTGGACCCCCCGACAAAGCTCTCGCTTAAGCCTTGAATTTTGCCATATACTAGAAACACCCCTGCCTACACCTGACCTGTGCGGAGCTGCCGTCACAGCTTCTCCATAAAAGTCTTACAGTACTTTGCATTGATGCTGTGTGTAACATACACCTGCTAAACATGAGCATGGTGGCATTGCCATTGTTAAATTCTATGTGAAAGCCTAAAAGAACTGCTAGCATGCCGTAGACTCTTGTTTTAAGTTAGTACCAGAGGTGGCAGAACAGGACACTAAATGTCATTTTTCTTAAACCTGTCCTCCAGGCTGTAAGCACAGCTTTAGTGCACAGGAAATGAAATGTTTAAACTCTTAAACGATCTGCTGAGCTGCCTGAAATCAGATCTGTTAGCCTGACAAGTTAGCACGCCGCGGTGCTATAACAGGGACTTCCTGCCTGCCTCATGTGTTTCCTCCTGTCACAACAACAACTCGGCAACAGTAGCATTCCCAAAAAAAAAAATCCACCCTGTTCCCACCCCTGCAGCTCCTGCTCTACAAACCCCCCACCCCTCCCCTCCCTCCGCCTTTTCCCAACATGCAGCCTGTCTGCCCCCCACGCAGGACCTGCCCCGAACAATGCCGCCACCGATTAAGATTCCACGCACCAACCCAACTGTAAATTCCCATGACGGATCGGCCACTGCTCTTTTCTCTCCTGACATCACCACCTCTCTGTAATTCTTGGGGCCAGATTAAAGGATTACCAAACTTTCAAAATAACATTAGCTGTTAGCCAAAACCACAGAGGTAGATACACTGGAGGCCAAGGTATGGCTACACATGGTGGGTGATATACAGAGCTCCCAACAGGGTGGAAAAAATAATTTCAAAAATAGCTGAAGACTGTCTTAAGAATTAATTTATTTTCTTATTTCTAATGAGAATTTGTCAAATATTTTATATATAAAGGTAAAAATGTTCCTTTTACCTTAGAAAATCAGTGACTAGTAGCGAATCCTGGATATGAATCAACTGCTGACAAAAGGAAAAACAAGCCATAGTTGTCTGCCCTTATTTTTCACAGTGGTAAGAAAAGAATTATAAATTATTTAAATTATTTATTAACATTATTTTCCTAATTAATCAATTAATTGTTAGGTCTATAAAACATCACAAATGAGAGGAAAACTATATTTGTATTGACCTATTGAATACACTGCTAAACTGTGACAGATATGCAAACAGAGATGGGGCCAGATGGCTGTTTCAGTGTAATCCTCAAACCCTTTAAACAAATTACTTTAAAAAAGGCACTAATAGAGAAAACATAATACAACAAGTAACCAATGAGAGTAAAGACATCTGATTAGGATCAACAAATCCTTCAGCTTTAAAGCCTTTCTGTGACAGCACACAGCCACAGTGGGGGGTCTGTGAGGGAGCACATTACTACAGGTTGAACCTCTTAAACACAAATACAATCACATGAGACCAAAAGTGTTTCTGAAGGTCTGGTTCATATCTGAGGAGAGCCTCTGGGCCAACCAGCCTCCTCTCTGTTGACTCTAAACATACAAATTAAAGTATTATTTTTTAAGAAATCAGCATAAATCCTGAATTATGTTTGTTTTGACTTGTGTGAGTATTTGTGATCATGATTTTTTTTGTCTCAGACTGACGACTGTAATTTACTCTGTCACACTCATTCTGGTCAAAGAAAATTATTAATTAAATTGACAGTGTTTCCTCTTCAAATAAGACAGCTGTTATGTCACCTTCACAATACATCTCCACATTCCAAGACCTTCTGATCCATATTATTGTAAATGACTGTTTCCCTCAAGTAAGTTGAGGAAAAACGTATAGTGGGAAAGTGAGAAAGTGAGTCTAACTAGCTTCCACTTTCTGAGTGAAATACAAACCTAACAGCATGATGGGTCCAAAAATGGCACACATTATTCCACCCTGTTTTTTGTCTGTTTGTTTTGTACATGTGTTTGTTGCTAACATGAACACCATTATCCAATCTTTAAATTACGTGAACGACAGGTGACAATATTTAGATGCTGCATATTTTTGATTAGCCTCCAGGCACATTATGGTCACATTTTCTGCTCAACTGTGTCAGAAACCATGAGCTTCATTCTGCTGTACCTCTGTTGATGGTACCTGGTCCTGGATATAAACAGACAAATGCTGCATCTAGTGATTATCAGGTACATTCATCTCATCTTATTTTAGGACTGAATAGTATATATTGCGAAAAATAAGCTGCAGCTGCAACATTAAAGTAATGTACATATTAATGTATCATAATTCAATAACATTTGTTATTTTGAAATAGGCCATTCTGCAAGTGCTTTTACTTTTGGTACTTCAAAAATATGTTTACTAGTATTAGACACTTGAATTTAATGCTTTTTTAAGGTCTTTTTAAGATCCATTTCAACCGAAATTAAAACTGATTTTTTTGACAAACCATCCTCTTATTCAAGCATTGCAGGTAAGTACAGAGGTAAATAGTATGTATATGGTTATTAGGTTGAGTTAGGTAAATCTACATTTTGCCAGCAGGTAAGTGCAAGTGTAAAATAGAAAGACAGTATTAGGTTAGGTTTGATTTGTAAAATCAGAAATATGGACTTAAATTCAAAAGAGCTTGACTCATTTTGACAAAAAGAAATTTAGAGATGGATAAATAAAATCAGCTAAAATTTAAGACTTAAATTACTTCTAAGGCCTAATATTTATAAAATTCAATTTAGGACATCTTAAGACCTTTTAAGGACCTGCTGCACCCTGTTTAGGTATATTTTAGTATTTTTTCCACCACCAGTAACATCCATGCAATAGTGGCCAAAGCTGACGAGGGCTGACGTCACAAATTGTGGGGGAACGGTCAGTCACTGTCATTTCGAAACTTGAAGCTTAGGTACATTTTCCACAGATAGGTCTAACATGCTGCTTTATCATTTTAGTTTCTGTTTCCCTACATAAAAAGTGAAGTAGTCGACTCTCACGGTGACTCCCTCTCACTCCCTTTCACTCCTACAGATGACCTCATGTCGGAGGCGTCCAAAAACAATCGGGGTGGGAGAGGAAACACTCTTTCCTTTACAGAGCGAGCCCACCCTGCACAGCCTTCCACTTGAAATTCCTGACCGTCGAAGTCAGTAAAAAGATGAAGGGAGGACTGAGGAGGTGCTCCACCTCTTTTATGTCGGGGCTACCTTTATGTGGACTTGGACAAATATGCGGCAGGTCCTTAAGGTCAAGTCACTAAATACTTCCCTTAATAGATTCAGTCAGAGGAGGTGAATGAGGTTTTAAGACGTGACCTCATTCCAGACGTTAGTAACAGGGGACAAAGTTTGAAGCGAGGCGGTCATATTCTCAGTGACAGAGCTGTGTGTCATCTGAATCAGAACCTGCTGTGTGTAAGTGAAGCCATGAATGGGCCTTTTGAGATGCTGTCGGTTTCTCATCATTTGTGGTTTCCTCTTTGTTTCATGGTTTCTTTGTACGTGCACACTGAACTCTCAATTATCATCTTCGGATGTCAGGTTTCAGTTGATGGTATTCAGCTGTTAGAGGCTTTAAAGGACCACTTTAAAGGATCTAGGAAGCCATGTTTGTTTTAAAATGTCTATTCTTTTAATTTAATATGTGTTCAATACTTTACATAAGTGCTGCAACTAACACCTATTTTCATTATGGATTTATCTGATTGTTAGATGAATCCTGCCAACTTTGATATTCTCCTGATTGTTTATCTCCAGCCCCACCACTGAGGTGATTTTGAGTGAAATGTAACTAGTGGAAATAATACTAATAATAATACTAACACATTCAGGAAATATTGAACATAATTCAGTATTAACTGTAGCTCCATTTAAAGTGAATAAATGTGATGTTTCCCAGCTAATCCTCTGCTCATCTGCGTTAACGACGCAGTATACATGTTTTTTTTTTAACTTCTGATTCATTAAAAACTGTTCTGAGTGAAACATGATGCTGAATTTAGCAGCAGACTTCAGTAATAGTAATATAAAGTAGTAGCAAAAGAAATAACTTTTGGCATTAATTTTTCTATATGATATGAAGGCAGTATGGTAAATCAGTAACACATTCTCAACCCTAATAACTAAATACATATTTCAAGGTATGTTGCTGAGTTTATTGTATAAAGAGCAATTTTCTAATGTATGTGGAGAATGAAGCCAGATGGAGAAAGACAGGGATATCAGTCTAGGGGCTCTAGTTTCCCGGCGTGGCGAACCCCGTGCAGAGCTAGTTTCGAGCAGCGTAACCCGAGGCGCGCTCAGTTTGGTAGTTTGGCAGACCAAGGTGCGCTGAGATGGGTGTGGCGGCGCAGCAGGGGGAGGTGTCGACAGCTCCAGCTTGGCGTAGTGACAGTTGCGTCCCAAAAGGCTTCGCCAAAGGTGCGCTAAAAGCTCGCCAGCTGAAACCACGTCTACTGTCAGCGCAGGCGGAGTGCAGCCGGTGTAGTGGCAGTTTGGCTGACCGGCGGACAGTGTGCACACGTCACCAAAACCTCACAGGCAGGTTTCCAGAATATCAGGCACATTAACGATGCAATAAATACCCACAAACACCAATATTCAATGCAACTATCTGCAATCAGCACATAAATGTATCTCTATATCGACTGTCCCGTCACATCTGATGTCAGATCAAAGGGGATTTGCACCGTTTGGCACGTTTGGCACACGTAATGGAAACCCAGCCTGATTTGATGAACACAGTTGCAAACTAATGAGTTCACATCCCTCTCAGCCAACCACAAACAGCCACAGCATCAGATAGGGAGTATATATTCAGAAAAGTAAAAAAAAAAAAAAAAGAAACAGAGTGAGACTGCGAGAAAGAAAAAGAGAGCGCGCTTGGACCTCCTGGACCAAAACATCAGTTTCCTCCTGGGAGGAGTTTGGCCATGTGACGCTGCTGCTCTCTTCTGCCATGGCGAATTAAGTAAACTCTCATTACGCCTTCGCGCAGCGCATTTAAGGGCGAGGAGAGGGGCTCATTTGATTGGTGTGATGTGAATGGGCTGTGTAAAACCCACTCCACGCCTTCTCTCCTCCCTCTTTCCAACTTGTGCAGGTAGGAGGGACAGAGGTGGGAAAGAGGAGTAGCTGCGCCAGCATGCACAGTGTGCCAAACTTCGCCTGGCCACACCCAGTTGATGAACCACAGGTGCGTTGCGCCTCCACCTCGCCCGGTCTGCAAAACTAGAGGCCTAGGTATCATTCTCTTCTGCAAAATCTGATTTTGCTGAGTCCCGTGAAACTCTTGTGGTTTTGTTTCTCATATCAATGGTCCCTCTTTGTTCTGGTTACATGTTCAACACACAGTTGCAGAAGACAAAACTTTAGCTTAGACTGGTTAACATTAGTTAAACATTTGTTCGAAAGTAAATCAGTATTTGCTAAACTGAGGCAAATTACTTTTGAAAAGAGTCAGTGTTGGCGTGAAGCAACCAAGAGTAGCCACTGGGGCTAACCACAGACAGTCTATGGGACTAACTAGCTTACTGCTACTTCCACTATCCCACAGGAAGTTGCACACATAATCATTTTTACAGTAGTGCCCTCAGGAATAAGGTGGATAATATATATTGTTTCTTACTGGGTTTTTTTTTCTTCCTTTTTTCATAAAGACATGCATTGTACCTTACATAGGAGCAACAGACAGTGTTATCCAGCTCTGCTCTGATTGGTCGAGTCTGAGTGCACTGACCACCTGAGTGATGACTGTGTTTGCATCGTGTGTTTGTTCTGCTCTTTGATGTCTACTTAACAATCTGTGACAAAGATCTCTGATGAAGGTAAATTAAATTTACTGGGGCCTATCAGTAAAGTGTGCAGATCTTTTGTCTTCTGCCTGTTCAGTTACCTTTCTTTTGCTGTCGGGCGCCCTCCTGCAGATCTGCCTCCAGCTCGGCCAGCTCCATACCCTGAGGGGTGTTGGGTGGCGTCAGCAGGCAGGACGGGTCCAGCGCCAGGCTCTTGTGGTAGCCCATGTCAGCCTGTCCTGGGAGGGTGTTCTGCAGCTCCAGGTTCTTCAGCTTTTGGGTCAGGACTGCCTCACAGCTGCTCAGATCACCGTGAGATCCTCGGGCCTGAGCCAGCTCTGAAGGGAGGGTGCAGCCCAGGTCTGCCTCAGAGGACGGGCAGGTAATAGGGTCAGAGACCTCCTGATGGGCAGGATCCTGCAAGACCCTGACGGAGGGTGGGGTCATAGACTGGCTGTCTGTGGTTGTCCCATTGAGAGCCTGAGGGACATAAAGTCAATCAATAACAGATGTAGAAACATTAAGGTGTCTCATTTCCTGCTCTGGGGTCAGAGGACTTGTTACCTGTTCCTCTACAGCGGGCTCGGCTTGGGTTTCACTGTGGGGGAGTCGGCGTATGAACTCCTGCAGATGACCAAGCTGTTCAAACAGAGCGGGCTCCACAATGGGTTTACCAAGCTCCAGGTGAAACGTGCTGCTCGGCAAGATGAGAGGCGGGTGGCTGTCGAAACTCTCCAGGATGTTTGCTGCAGGAAGAAGAGAAAGGTCATCCATCACAAACGACCCGAGCTTCATTTACATCTTTCCAATGAAACTCCATCCTGTAACTTTCAAGTAAAGCTGCTGTATTTGGGTTAAGACCTAATCAAAAGCTGTAAATAAAGTACAGGACTGATGCAACTGTTGCAGTCAGTGTTGTTTTTTACGCAGCAGGGTGCAGTCGGTGAGAGGATAAGAGGTGAAAACAGGTGAGAGCAAGGCGGCGACTGTCCTGCTGGGAGAGGTGGATTTGAAAGGAAGCTGTGGACTGAGGCTGATTGGCGGAGACAGACTGATGGGACAGGATTACTCTAAAGGAATAAAAATACAGTGTATCAGTGTGAAGGTGTACTTTTAACTATCTGTATTATTTTAATTATTATTTAAAAAGAAAAAAATGCAGATTTTTTTTTTAAATGAGTCCCAAAATGTTCAATATTAAATAAATAAATGAGACATTATGAAATAAATAAACATGAGCAAATTATTTAAGATAAAAAATTAACCAATAAACAATGGTGCAGCTCTGTTCTCATTTCCCCAGTAAGTGTCTCCCTATTAAAACCTGCCCAGTTCCTTTGTTCTGTGGCAGACTGTCTTCATATTTGGTTTGGTGTTCTCTTACTTGCTTTCCTGTGCCTGCCTGATTTTGGGACTGTAAACTTTTTGAAATATTTTTTTGATTTCATCCAGCTGCCTCTTTTGCTGTCTGCAGCTGGGTCCAAACCTGCCGCCTCCTCTTCAAGACCGTAACATCTTAAGTATAATAAGTTGGCAGAGAGTAGGAGCACATCGTTTCATTAGATCATGATTGATGTCTTAGCAACAGTGTGCTTCCCTCAGAGCTTCTGAGCACCGTTCAGCTCAGATATTACACTAGTTGAGTTATTTATCATGAGGTCTTGTGCAGTGAAGCATGAATACAGTCAAGTTAGGACATGCAGACTGCACAATAGATGGTTCTGATTCCTGCTGAGAGAGGAGTCTGGTTACTGCAGTTTACAGTAAACACGGTTGTCTAGAAAAGGACAGGTCAGAGAGCTTCTGGTTTAATCTGATTTTCATTTAGTTTTTAATATTCAAAACAAATACTTATATATGTGCTGATGCACCTGTAAGACGTGTATGTTATACAAACCGAACTGATGATGACTAATCATTTATTTTCTATTCTATAGTATTTATTATATTATTTACATGACTCCAGAGCCATACAGAAGGAGAGAAAGAATGCTTTAAAGCTGCAACTAATATTTTTTTCCATTACTGCTCCATCTGCCAATGTTTTTTTTTTTCACAATTAATCAGTCAATCTTTTAATGTCAAACAGAGTTCCTAAAGCTCAAGGCCAATCAGATTTAAGACATTTTTAATGCCACTAGGAAATAAAGACCAATTCTGCAATAACTAAAATTAAAGAGAGAGAAAAAAAAAACACAAACCAACATCAATGACTTCGGGTTAGGGACAGTTTTGCCCAAATGTTTACTGTGATATAAAACAAGCCTTTTCTGGGAAATGCCTGGCCTTTGTTGGCCTGTTTTCTTGCCCATTTTGTGTTTTTCACTCAGCATGTGAGATTTCATTGCCTTGATTCCCAACGTGTGATGTTACCAATTATTTTTAGATCTTCTTCTCATATCTGAGCATTTTGAAGACTTTTGAAGATTATGATTTTAATACCAGTTACATCTACATTACTCACCCGTCCTAACAGCGTCTTCGGCGTCATCTGGTGACGGGGTCCATCCAGTGGGACAGGCTTTACCAGAGCTGTATTCTCTCAGCATGTGGTGAAGCTGAGCAGTGTTCAGGGCAGCAAACTCAGTCCTGAGAGACGCCCAGGATGCCTGGACAAATGTATAAACAACAAAAGACAAACATTGAGAGACATAAAGCAAACTTATTCTAAAACCCATCAACAACTTCAAATGCAGGACTGTAAAAGTGATGCTTTAATCTTAAAGAACGAGCCACAGACGCTCTTTGTAGTCATTGTGAGAATGACAGGGAGGAAGAAACAAGCATTTTCCCATCATTCTTGTTTCCATATGAGGAAACAAAGTCACTGCTACTCTCTCATTTGCATGCAGAGTATTTTTAAACCAATTATATGATCTAGTAAATGGTTTTTGTCCTTGTGGTAACAAAGCCTCCTGGGAAAATATTTCTCACTGGTGAAGCACTTCAACTTGTTTCTTATCAAAGCAGCTTTTCTTCAAAGCTCCGTACCTGTGTTTACTCTGCACGCCAATAAAAGGTGAGTGTTATAATTAGCACGTCATTCCTGTTCTGTGCAGCATGAGAAGTGTAAACTTTTAATTATCTCTCTGCTCACCCTCTCAGGTTTCTTATCATGAAATATAACACACACAAGATAGATAATATTTGATCTTTTGATGACAGCATAAAGTAGCTCAAGGATAAGGAAACAGGTGAGTCACCCGCCAGTGACATTCATGTGGTGATTAAGAACATTACATAGTTCATTCAGTCAGTTTCCAGATGAACTGGTGGAAGGAGGCATTTGCCCAGACATGCAGGGGCCACAACAGAAACCATAAGTTAAATGTTGTTGTGTCCCTGCCCTTTTCTTATAATGCAGACGCCTCACTGAGCTCAACAGAAGGTGAGGTTTAAAAGCTGCTTATAAACTGCCGAAATGTAAAAATGTTCTGTTTGTTATGTCTGAGATTTAATGCTCAGCAGCTAAAATTACTCCTCAGATGTTGTGTTCTCCATAACTGCTGGCAAAACAAGCGACGCCACATCCCTCTGGGGTAATTTACAACTGTGCCAGTGAGCCACTTCAGTTCTTAAAAGCCCAGAACTCCAGATGGAAAAATCAGCCAAGGGTGTGTACTCTGTCGCAGCAGCCACAAAGTGACCTCATGCCAGGGCAGGGATACATAAAACCACCAGCTTCTTAGCAACCGTCCAATCCCATGTACAGACGAGACACAGCCCTCAACAGCTGTGTAATGAGGGGGGCTGAAGCTGTGCTATGCCCCGGAGATGTTTCAGGCTGGTATCATGACTGCGAGTCATACATCAAAACAGGTGTGAGAAACTGGGTCTCATACTTAACCCAGTTCCTCCAAATATAGTGGGTAGATCCCACTGACACAGAGCAGGAACAGATTAAGTTCTGTAGTCAGCTCAAATATCTTTATCATCTCATCTCTCGCTCATTCCAAACCAGAGGAACTCATACTTGTACCTCAGGAATACTCAGGCAGTTGTCGAGGAGTATGTGATAAGCTGCTCAACTAATTAACACATCTAAGAAAGAGACTGTGATTTGACTTTAAAAACACATCCACACATCTATGTAAAGGACAAAAAATGACCAAATGGACTATAACTCTGGACAGGCTGTGTGTGCTTCTGTGTCACCTCTCTTAATACTTTTGTGGGTCTGAGAACGCAGTGCAGGCGGCACTCTTCAGAAGTTTTGTTTTTTTTCTCGGCACCAATTGTATGATACAGAGAATGCAAACTTTTCAACCCAGCACAAGGAACGATTACGTTTTCCTTCCTTCCTACTGCGCCTCACGTTCTGTAAGTGTGAAGCAACACTCCAGATCAAAACATGGCGTCAATGTTTTTATCAAGAGTTTAAGTAATGGATATGTTGGTTATAGTGTTCGAGAAATAGTTTTCAAAGTTTTCAGTCCATTTTTCTATGCATTACTTTATCACTAATAGCTGTGTGGAACTATCAGACAAAGAAAGTTGGGAACTACTTTTCTATACGAAGTTGTTTAAAGACCTTTATGGAAAATGTTGTGACCACTGGGCTGCACATGAAGGCGTCAACATAAACTCCTGACCAACCCAACCCTCCATCCACCTTACATTAAACTGTCTTTCTGTCCCTTTGGTTTACAGTTCACACTATGTTATGTCCCACATTCGCGAAACCCAAGAAGTAATGCTCTCACTGCATCACAAAGAATCACAGCAAGCTTTGATCTGAGAGGCATATTCTAGGATTATACCATACATAAAATTGAATTGATGGTGTCATGTACAGTACATATAAGCTACCTTTTCTATTCATAGCCTCTCTATTTAAAGCACACAATTAAAAGTACATGGCTACTTCATCACAAAAGCATTCAACAGCTTCCATGACATCATACCTGTACTTTCAGAAGTTGTTTATGACCTTTTGTATCACCTTTGTTTCTCATCAGTCATACCTGTGTCACCTTATCTGACGGTTTCTCTTTATGTGTTTAATAACCAGCCAAGTGAGAGCTAAGCTTCTTTCTGTGGTAGAAAGTGTAAACAAGATCTGAATGGGTAACCAGGAGAATGGTGTGCTTAAGGAGGGATTAAATGTTAAGTTGGCAAGCTACCATGGCGCAGCAAAGACTAAACACATTTATAAGGTTGTTGTTCTAGTGATGTCTGAGTGATATAGCACAGTGTGTTATTCCTGAGCATACACTGAAACAAAGGGTATGAAATGCCTTTACTCTAATGTACCTCTGTGTCTTTGAACATTAAAATGCCACTTGAGCTCTTGGACAAATGTTTTCACTTATTTATACATAATGACCAGGATTTAAGATGATACTGTAATATATTACATAAGAGGATATATTCAGGTCCATATAACTGTAATTAAGATAAGTGGTGGCAAAACTTCATTGACACCATGATGTCATGGGTTGATCATTTTACTGTATTGACCGTTCCTGCTGTTTCCTCATATCTGATCAATGTGACTGGCACTGTGAGAGTTTAAGTGCACCAGTACCACTATAACCATTAACCAGTAACATGCTTCCACAGACTTTATGGGATTATTAGTCACGGTTATCACAACATTTGGCAACTATAAGAATCTGTAGAGAAGATAACATGGAGCAGTGGGAAGGGAAACACAAACATGCATAACTAATGTTATACTAACACTTTTGAGACAATGAAAACATTCATGCTGACGCAAACATGACTTGACTCTGGAAGCTTCACCCGCCCACGGAGAGACAAACAGGAAAGGAGAAACGGATGTCCTCTGACCTGCAGGAGGGTCTCTTTGGGTGTGGCCAGCAGATTGACAGCAGCAGAGAGCTTCTGGAAGAACTCGTTGGCCAGATCGCCCAGACCGATGCTCTGGATCCAGTCCATCAGCAGGTCCAGGTTAGCCCGGATCTGAACACCTCTGGACCACTGGTAGAACCCAGCGACAGATCCTGAAGAACAAATCAGTAAGAATTAGACATTGTAGGGATTACCAATGCAGTTTTTACATTCAGTAGCAATACAAGGAAAAGCATAACATTTGTAGCAGTTATAGTAGTATTAATGCCATTAGCCTGGTTACATTGAAATGCTGCAATAAATTAATGATTTTTTTGTTATAAATATAGTTTACTAGCAAATTCAGTCTAAAACAAAAGGTTTCTCCTGAAGCCTGTTTGAAAATAATATTCTGCATGTTAATAATTAATGTAGAACTGCTACATATATACTAATAATATACACTAACGCATTGACTGTAAATACTGTAATGCATATTAAATTCTCACAAAATCAGAGTTGAGACATGATGTTGCTAGCAACTGTTTGAGGTTGAACTTATTCTAAATGCTAACATTAGCATGCTAACATGCACACAATGACAATGCTAACATGTTAACTGTCTTAGTTCAGCATGTTAGCATGCTAACATTTGCAATTTAGGACTAAACACAAAGAGGTTGATGAGAATATCATTGGATTTGTTGTTATTTGGTCATTAACCAGCCCCAGACGCATGGATATTTTGGCCTGATGATGATGACAGATGAAACATTAATGGATCCCCAAAGTTATTACATTTCATCCTGAAGGGAACATGAATGCTTGTACCAAATTTCATGGTAATCCATCCAATATTTGTCAAAACAATTGACCTAAAATTACAAATGTTAACCCCATGGTGTCACTACAAGAAAAGCCAGTGGATCGTCAAAGTCAGTAGGATCCATCCTCTGGGGAACATGAATGTTTATACAAAACTTAGTGGCAACTCTTCTTCTTCTGTTAAGCTATTTCAGTCTGAACCAAAGTGGTGGCTAAAACAAAAGTTAAAACCGGTCCAATAGGTTTTTTAATGTGGGAAAGTGAGCTGAAGTCTTACCTCTCTCCATGAGGGTGTTGAACAGCGATGCATTGATGAAGAAGAACAGGTAGGCACACAGTTGTAAAGAGATGTCTGGGTGGACCTGGAAGGCTGTGAGAAGCTTCAGCGCCTCCTTCAGCACCTCCAGGATGCTGTTGAGTCCATCGGGCACTCGCAGCTGACCGCTCTCTGAGAACGGGTTCCCATCCAGCAGACCGGGCAGCGCTGAATACATGCTCTGTGGAGAGAGGTGGTGACAGGTTACATCTCTCCTGTAAAGACCAGCTGGATGTTGCACTGCACACTGTACAAAGTACTGGATAAGCACTGTTAATGCACCATGGGAGTCAAATGGTGATAAGGCTGATACTAAGAGTCACTGAAGCACATGAACTATAACATGTAGACAAAACATTCCCTCTCCTACATGTGATTCCTGATTATATAGAGTATGGTGCAGTAAAGTTAGCAAGGAACTAATGTTCTTTTTCTGCCTGTTAGGACAGGACATAATGGCTCAAAGTCAAGAGAGGAAGACATTCAGAGAGTGCAAGAAACACTGTAAGGAAGCTTATGTTTTACAACACAAAAGGCCAGCTGAAAGAAATAAAAAAAACAGTATCCTACAATTACACTGCAATTTCGGTCATTTTAGATACAAAACCTGCTGTAAAACATGGATTAAAACAAATAACACACAGCAAGCTGTGATAAAGCACACTGTTTCCTGTAGAAATGTGTTCTTTAACATTAACAAACCATTGCCAAGACATAAATTATTCAAGAATAACCACATTAAATTACTGACAAGTAGTTTGGCCTCTTGTGCATTTTAAAATGACATTCCAATCTTGAAAGCAGATGTATATAAATATCAGGAGGAACAAGACAGTTCTGCAAACACTGCAAAATCATCTTGTAAGCTGTTTTATTGAACACAACCTCATTGTCAGTCCTCACACAGATCCGGCTCTTATCACTACTCCTTCTGACACAGTTCTGCCATTGTTTTACAATGTGTGACATCACCTGCTAGGTACACACAGACACACAGACACACACACACATACAGACACACACACCATGACTAGGATAATAACCTCAGACACACTGAAAGAGGCCACAAAGACGACAATAACTCTGCATGCCTGGGGCAGCAGATCAGCTCACAGTACACAGTAAGGATTTGAGGATTATTGCAGACTGTTAACACATCTGTATGGCCCAGTATGCCAAATAAAAAACAAATTAATAGAGATCTAATTTCCCACATATCTTCATTTTTGTTCTACTGATCATTGTGGTGTATTTAATAGCAGCATTAATGCCCTTTGGCCAAGTTTAATTCATATTCTATTTTTAAAACAACTTTGCCAGAACAAACAGAAGAAGTGATGACATTATTTCTTTAAATTGCAAACACAGTTGAGTCACATTTCACAGGAAATTAACAGAAACACATTTTTTCCCCTCCCTTCCTTTCCCCCACTGGGTGTTTCTCTGATGACAGTTCGTCTTCCTCTACAGGAAGCATATCCTCTTTTTCTGTCCACCGGAAAAATAGTTACCAGCAAACGCATACACAGACATTGTAATACACTGTTAGAGAGACATTGCAATACATGTTACTGTCCTAAACAATGCTGGGACTGCTCAATTAACAAGCCTCAAAAGTGACAAATAAACATGATAGCATACTGAAAAACTGCCTCTGAAAAAGCCACATCTTTTTTTCAGACTAAAGAGCATAAACTGTACCACAAAATGTCTCTTTTTTCAGCACAGGCAGTTGAAATATGTCTGAGTATTCACAACAACAGCACAGACTGTTCCTGCTTCCTTCCCTCCCTTCCTCAACCAGTCACTGTGCAGAGTGGTGGTGTTTCTACAGACTCTGGTGCTGGAACCTTGACTGGATTCTGCATAAACCAGACAGCCTTTAAGCATTTTTAAGATGGAGAAGTCACATAAATCTAGTCTGGGAGTGGCCTATTTGGGCTGTAAAACAGAGGAGATGACTGTTGTCTGTCAAAAAACAAACCCAAACACACATTTAACTCTTAGCAATTCATTACTGCAACTGCAAGACCTAAAAAAGGCCTTCAGATGCTCACACAGTGGTTCTCATCAAATCAGCCATTCTGGTTTTGTTATTCAACAAATTAGTGAAACCTTGAGAAACAAGATTGTCTTTTTGTTTATATTCCATTCAGTGGAAAAGACACCCTGCTCACTATCTCACAGGCCTTTCCTGACTGAGAGTGCCAGACAGAGTTGGTGTTTCCATTCTGTTATTGTGTTTTCTATCTGGAATATGCTCAGTGAAAACAGAATGTGGTGTTTACACAGTCCAATTTCCTGCTTCACATTTGACTGATGCTCAGATTTTAGAGGTCAAAAAGGATATAAAAAAGCTAATATCACTTAATGAGTGTGTTTATGTGTCGTGTGTTAAAGAGCGCAGTATATTAATGTGTGTCGGCCAACCTTTGTTAGATAGTAGACAGTCTGCTGGAAGGTGAACATGATGACTTCTTCTAGGACTGTCATGGCTTCCTCGCAGGCTGTCCGAGTGGAGGAGATCTCAGAGTCCAACAGTCCTGACAACACATACAAACACATTTTAAAATCACATATAACACACTCTAACAGCTATGATAGAAGAATAATCAAGTTAAAGGTCACATTGTGTTATTGTCCACCTTGGTCCTCCTGGTCCTGCCTCCAGGGCAGCAGCTGAGGGACTTCATGCTGGATGAAGTGCAGCAGTTCGATGGAGTTAGCCATCCACAGCACCAGAGGCTGCAGACCTGGGATCAGCTCCTCCATGCTGAGCAGCTGAAGATGCTCAGGCTGCCCATCACTGGAGCTCCTGATGTAAAAACACAGAGATTAGCAGAGAATTTGTCTTTTTTGACACTTCATAGACAAAACCCACTTTATCCAATTCAGATACCAGTCAGAGGTCTTTGTACAGACATTTATAACACCCAGAAACAACTACTGGAACGTACTTTGCTCTCGCCAACCCACAACGACCACAATGAGTCTTACAAAACTTAAAAAGTGTGATCATGTTATACCTGTCCTGATGTCTGCACACTGGCTACCAACACTTCAAAATCCACCCTCTGACAAGGCTTTAAGTAGATTGTCTCCTTTCTACATCTCCAAGTCTTCCGTATACTCCATAACATCCTTTCAGATCTCTTGAGGCTGGTTATTTAACTTTTTTCAGATTAAACAAAAACTATTTCAGGAGTAGAGCATTTTCCGGTCGAGCAACTTCTGCTGCAATTACGGGGGGCAGGCTGTGTGCAGATTTTCAAATCTGGCTTAAAAGTTTAAATGCCATCTTTTTATCCAAATTTCATGGGCTGGATAAACATTCATCAATTCTACTTTTATAACTAATTACTTAAATTCTGTTTATATTAACATTCTTACCTTTATATTTGGAAATCTGCCTTCTTTTGTATTTTAACCTCATATTTGTATGTCTGATGTATTTTAACCTGTAAATTGTGCAGACATTCACTTTAAAGTTGAGGTTAATTCAAATACTTTTGGTTGATTAAAAAAGATACCTGAATTACAACAATACTTCTTAATGAAAGGTATACGTTTTAGTGTAGTTGTCACCACACCTAAAAAAATAACATAAAATGCTTTGTGTGCATACTATTTCAATACAGTTTAGGCAGCCCTAGGTTTTACTTCCAACGTGTTGTCTGTTGTGACAACAGATATCAGTAAACCTGACTTGAATACGTCGATAATATTTATCAGTTTGTTGTGTAAGTGACACAATCTAAACCTGCAATTTTAAAATTGTGCAATAGCAAAGATAGTAAGTTGAACATTTTTAGTTTCATCCAAAACTTCTACATAAATGCTCTGTTTATCCTCCAGTTAACCTGTTTCGGACTTCCTCTAACATTTCTACAAATCAGCAAAAGTTTTATCTGCAGTCAGACTTTTACAGCAACATTCCACTTTCCTCATGAAGCCATTTTGAATGTCATTGCTTTTCTTAAAATAACACGTCAAAATGTCTTTTGTGAAAAGGGACTATCCTCCTGTTGGCTTTGCTGAAATGATTAGTTGATGAATGATTACTTAAATGACTAAAAGTTAATCAAAAACAATTTTGATGATCAATTCTTATATAGCTTGTTTATCAAGGAAAAACATTATGTTTCCACACTCTAAATGTGAAGCTACTTTCCTCTGTTTTATATGATTGTAAACACCTTTAGTGTTTCACTCTTTTTTTGGACAACAAAAAACTTGGACAGGCATTTTTCACTATTTTATTATCTGACCCATAACTGCACTACAGCTTTACACTATATTTACTTCCAATTTAGCACTACTATGTCCACCATCAAACTTAGCAACCAATGCAAAGAATTACACATGTATATGCTGTGTGAACTTGAATGAATAATGAAAATGTTATTTAATTATTAGTTGCAGTTATGAATATCTTACATTTGTATTCTTGTAAGGGTACAGTCACACTACACTTCTTTGAATATTCGCTCCATCTCTCACTCACTTCTATTAACGGTCTTCTGAGTTTGTTGAACTTGGATAACTTTGATAACTTTGCTCACGTCCTGACACAGACAAAGTTTAATCTGGTGACACGTGATGATAAAGAAAGAAACACTGCGCTCATGAGAAAAACTCTCTGTTGCTTCTACTTTCTTAGAGAAGAGACTGTGGGAAATTCTCTCTTTGCACAACCTGCATTTAAAAAAAAAAACCCTTTATTGTTTTCCAGAGGAGCAAACAGTTGTAAAATCAGACTTTAACTCCTCTTTTATTCAGACTGTAAAACTCGAGGTGTCGTATATCATCGAAGGCAGCAGCTGCTGCTCTTCTCTCTGTGGCAGCTCATTGTCATGTATTTCTGGGGCGATCTGAAAACACTTTGTTTACTCACGTTTCTGGCTGAATTGCTGCAAGCTCCTTTGTCTTCTCCTAAGAGGGAGGACACGTGAAGAAAATATCCATTTTATCCCTGCATTACCAGCAAATATCATCCATCTTATGTACATTATATACAACTCTGATGGCACATTTGATTACTTTACATTCATCGCCACACTCAGGGGAATAAGGCTGAATACAAACTTACACATTTGAGATTCGCTGGCACAAAAGGTAAATTATGTGAAATTCGTTCTTACCCACATAACAAGCTGGATCTGACCGGCTATCCGGAGCAGCAGCTGTCTGAGGTGTGTCAGCTCGAAGGTGGAGGCTGAATGCTGAATACAGAGGCTCAACAGGAAAGCAGGCGTCAGCTTAGGTTCATTTCCACTGGGGTCCAACATATCCAAAACCTCCTGCAGGACCCTCTCCTCCTGCTCTAGCTCATAGATCACCAAAGCCTCCGTGCCCTCCAGGTCCCTCCAACGAGGAGGTAAAGACTTCCTCTGGAACCTTTTGTTGGTGACAGAGGAGCCACATGATAAACAAGAGGATGATGTCTTTGTGTCAGAGTTTGGGCAGAGCGTGGCCATCCAAGGAGGGGTCTGGATGGATCCCGGTGTGCTGGTAGGATCCTTAAACATGAACAGGTAGTGTTTCCCCAAGCCCACCAAGTCCCCTGGGTTCAGTTCAACCTCATCTTTAAGGAGGAAGCCGTTTCTGGTCACGGGAGCACCGTGAAGGGGCTTCAGCATTGTCATGTCTTTCTGTGATCCCCTGTGGATGTTGGGTTGTTAGAGTCCAGGCGTCTGACACAGCAGTGTTGAGGCAACACATCAGGAGCAAAGAGAAGGATGTCGACCTTTAACCTTTCCTCATCCTCTCCGTTACAGTGCTCCCTGCAGCAGCCGAAGATGGTGGTGGTCCCACTCATCAGGTAGATGACAAAATCCTGCAAAGACAAGTGTTTTTTAATTCAGTGTTACAAAAACAGTTAATTGTTGGTCACAGTTATTCTGCCATCTATGTTTATTGACCAATTTATCATGTGGTCTCTAAAATCTGAGAAACTGGTGAAAAATGTGTCACAATTTCCTACTTCCTGTTTTCAGATATTGTGGTTTTGTCTGTTTAGCAGCCCAAAACCCAGATATTCAATTTACAATCACATAAGACAAATAAAAGCCGCAAATCCTCACAACTGAGAAGCTTAAACTACTGCAGGACATTCCGAATGCTTCAAAACTTACTTTAAGAATGAATCATTTGGTTTGTATAATGGTAGAAAATACTTAAGTATGCATCTTCAAATTGCTTGTTTTGTCAGACCAACAGTCAAAAAGCCAAAGATATTTAGAATAATACTATAATACAAAGCAACAAATTCTAACACTGAAGAAGATGGAACCATGAAATGTTGCTTGAAAAATGACTTGACAATGAATTAATTACAAAAATAATTGCTGATTTATTTTCTATTCTTGCATCAGCTCTTTATGTAATGCAACAACCAATGACAGTCAAAGTGTAGGACAGGATTGATTTTCTTGTGTAACATTTTGGAAGTGAATCAACAGTGTGCGTGTAAACAGCAGCAAGATCAGCCTGCGCTGGCAGCGTGACGGGAGACAGGAAAAGAAGGGCTTATGAGTGAGACGTCGGTGATGTCCGTGACCGCAGGTTCACCACATTAAGGCAATTAGTCATGTGATGATACAGTATCATCTGTACTGGTAACAGTCTGTAGCCTGGCAAGCAATGTGAGGCTAGAACTGCTGCCCCTTGTGTGCTATCTTCTACAAACAAAAGAAGGTTAAAGAAGTTGACTAATTTAAAAATGAGAAGTTAATTGCTACTTGAGCAAAAGTCCAGTTTTTTTTATTCAGTGTGTCTAATGCTTTTACTGCTTTTTTCTGTCTATTTTATTTATTAGTTCTTTACAGGTGATGTTTCCATTATAAAATAAAGAGGATTAAAAGACTCTTGTGCTTTCAAATTCCAGTGAAGGAGTTCTCAGAAATCTTGTAGATTTTAGATTAAGTTAATTTGTAAATACACAGTTTTAGTAAGACTAACAGTCTTCAGCCATGGTTGCAGCTCTGTGAGGCTGTAAGACACAGTGTGCTTTGATCTAAACACTAATGACAGCATGCGCACATGCTAATGTTTCATCAAATTTCAGGAGAACCCATCCAATAACTGCAGATACTTTAGTCTGTACAAAGTGGTGGAGCCACCATGCTGCTAACATGGCTAAAAAAGTTTTTTCTAGATACAAGTATTATTACTTAAAATATAACCAGTAGTAATTACAAGTAACTCCAGTTTTGTTTAAAGCTGCAACAATTAATTGACTAAAAGCGATTAGTTGGTCGACAGAAAATAAACAGCCAACTGTTTTGATAGTTATTTTTGAAATTTTCTGAGCAAAAATGTCAGACATGTAAAAGCTCCAGCTTCTGAATTGTGCTGATGTGACATTAATCTTTGTCATGTACAACAGCAAAGTAGATACTGTTGGTTCTTGGACTGTTTGTGAAATAAAACAAGGTAACTTAAACAGTGACCTTGGGCTGTGGGAACCCCTTTTGACTTTTTTTTATGACATTTTATGGACAAATATCAAGAAAATAATTGGGAAATTAATTAATAATGAAAATAATCATTAAATGCAGACCTAATTGTGTTGTCAGTTGTGAAGATATGGTTTCAATCACAAAATTTAAATATCTAAATGGCTACTTAAACACTCTTCCTATGCCCAATTATAAACCACAAACAATTAGTCCTGCTGCCACTCTTAACCTGCTGTGGTGCTACCAGCATCCTGCACAGTCAGCAGATCTTCACCAGCAGTGATAAACAGCGTTGCAAAAAAGAGCTTCATGTTCCTGGGAATAGGGCCGGGCTAACAACCACAGTCTGACTCTAGTTTACTGTGAAAAATGAGTAGTTTAAACTCAATGATTCAGAGTACATCACAAATCGAAACGGGTGGAGATTTGGAGGTGATACTTTTAGGCTCGTCTACGTTTTGTGCCGCTAGTCAACACGCAAAGGGAGTTTTAGGTCAGATTTTTGAAAATGCCTTGTAAGGTGTGGATTTTTCAAAACTAACGTAACTAGTGTCCCTGTAGATATGTGTAACGAAGCATTTGAGAGACAATGACATCATCTCCTCAATTTGTGCATGCCAGTTCTTACTTTGTGTAATGAGCTTGTGCTTGTGCTTGAAACAACAACAATGGCGGACTAACAGTTTGTGTAAGATTGTTACGTACCTTGTGGTCCTTGCCCTAGCACCTTGTGGGCCGAAATTTGGCATTGAGGCTGAGTCCATGTGTGTGTGTGTGTGTGTGTGTGTGTGTGTGTGTGTGAAGGTGTATCTATGTGTTCATGCCATTTTGCTTAAGGAGATGGGGTTGGGGCATGGAAAGGGAGTGGCCTATCGCAAAAAGGCACATGACTTCCACATGAATTCTCTTACCCAAGATTTAGTGGAAAGTTTGGTCATGAGCTAAAGAACAACTGATAAACTGTTCACACCAACTGGCTAGAAGGTGCAACATGTACAGTAGTGCATGTCCATACATGGTCGCAGCTATTGCGAATTCAAGGAATTATTTTAAACAGAGGAGAGAAATATCCCTTTTAAAAAATACCTGTACACATGTAGACAGGACCTAAACACTGATCAAGTACACTGGTATGTAGATAACAGCACATGACCCCTCCTTCTGAGTTTGTTTATATACTCCAAGAATAGCTCCTGTGTGGTTTATCTACAGTGTCTTTAATCAGGGTTATCTCCTGGTTTTAAACGTCCTGACTCAGCAGGTTTCCCTCTGTCTCTATGGTGAACACTGTCTTTTCATTGGGACATGATGACAGACAGCTCGTCCTGTGTGGAGGTCACTTCTGTTTCCCTCTGAGCGTCAGCGCACTTCTGTAGGCATGAGCCAAATCCAAAGTGTTTCCTTCCTCTCTGACCTCTTATAACCACCTGACTCTGACTCTGGGATTTTCTCCTAGAGGTTCTTAACGTAAGACGTTCAATCCAACACTCTCCTGTACCAGTGTATATCCTGTTGTCTCTTCTAAGCTTGGGTTTGTCATCCACCTGCCAACACACACACTGCCAGGAGGCTCTCAAGGACCTTGTGTGAGGCCTTTAATGAACTTATTGCACTGGCTGTTTGAATGAGGAGCCCTACCTTTACATTTTCCACTACACAACAACAATCTAATTTATAGAAAGATCAGAGAAACCATTCATGTAAATGTGCAGTATATCATCATATCAAACTCTGTAATTACAAATGATTTGTAATATTGGGCTGTATGAATAAAACTGAATTGACTTGACACTTCCCCCCCATCTGTCACTCACCTGTCTGTGGCTGTAGCCCTGCAGCAGGAGGAAGTACGGGAAGTCGAAGGGTGGGTGAATGGAGTACTGGGTGGTGTTGTCGTCGCTGCTCTCCGTCTCCTCCTTCTCCATGCCGAGCCGCAGCACCTCCTTGTCAGCCTCGGCCTCGGGATCCTCTCTGAGTGTGCTCTGCTGGGCCCGGCTGGCCTCCTTCCCCATCGCTGACAGGTCCATCTCACTCAGACTCCTCCAGATCCCGAGTCCGTCCACATCCTCCCCGCTGCCGTCCACAAACAGCGAGGTCACTCTGGAGCGGCTCTTCTGCAGCTTTCGAGCCTGAGCATTGATGCCTAGATGGAAAGAAGACAGTGTTAAACCTAAACACTACATGTTAAAATTTGCAATATGAAAAACAAACTGTTGCATGTTTGTGATGATAATGTGCACAACTGGTGTCTGGAAAGAGCAGAAAAACACAGGAATTTATAGTCAAAGACATAGACAAAATATGCCTTTAAAAAGATTTCTGTGGATTTCCACTTCCTGTCTAGCAGCCACCAACATTGTTAGAGGTTGGTATTTGGTTGAATTTAGGCTGTGACGTTGGGTGACCAAATTTCAATGTCAGGACAATGTCTAATGTCAAAGTCATTTTGACGTAGCAGACTGACGACAGATGACGTTGATATTTTGTTGGCTTTCAGTAGTTGTTAAGTAACCAGAATCCAACGTATACCAAACAGCTCATGCCAACGCCATCTTGACATAGAATAATGACATTTAGTCGTGAGGTATGGAGGACAAAATCCAATGTCTGCAAAACGTCATAATGTCAATGTCCACACAATGTGAAATTCTAGACACCTAGACATCAACTAAAATTTAACATCAGTCCGACGTGAGAGTTTACAGTCTTTGTCGTCATATTGACATCCAGTGCTAGCTGGGTTTATTCTGTGATTGAGTTTACTTTTAAACCCTTTTTTTTGGCTTTACTGTCAACAGGTCACACCTCTTCCTTCACATATCAGGAGACACAAAATCAAAGAAACATAAACATAGTCTAGAGCAGAATTTAACAATTCAGCATCACTCTACCATAGATAAAAATAAAAGTCCTCAAAATTGAACGTTTTCCAAATATGAAAGAAAAGGGTTCCATGAAACTTTACCCACAGTTTTGAATCGTGAGGTAATTTCTGTAATGAAAGAACATTTTGACAACTGACTGCAGAAAACAGAAATGTTTCCTTCCAAGATAATAAAACACATTCCTTTTCCATGCACTTCATTATAATAAGCGTCTTGGATTTCACCAAAAAATATGCCTAAATATCCCTTCTTTGCATCGAAGAAAGTTTGAGGAATTAGTAGACATTTATTATTATTAGACATTCAAAATTAGCCTTTGATATTGTTAAACAGTAAATGAAAAATGTGTAGAATGACGTATCGTCATCTATAGCCGCGCTTGAATCATGTTCCCAGATTTTAACATAAAAAAAACAGAAGAGGAGCAAAGTGAAACCAATTTAGCTAAACACATTAACCAAAAAAATAACAATGACCAAAATCCCCTCTGAAATCACTCTGGTCAATCAAACAGGCTGCAACATAACACTTCACTACACTGGCACCGATTCAAATGGAACATAATCAGAAGGAAAGGGAGGAAATGTGCCTGGAAAGTGAGATGTGACCACCTCTATCTGATAGCAGCAGCCGCTCTGTCGGCCTGACGTAACACAAACACTATTCAGCTCATTTGGAGCCATTAAGCACAGAGGAATGTCCATCGGGCCCCGGCTTCACACCCGACAGTCCTGCTGCTCTTATCAGCTGTGGAAGTGGGTGTTTTCCACATTGTTCAGCACTAGTATGGCAGCCCGGGCTCAGTGCCTAAAACACTCACACTGGAGAGGTAAAGGGCAGTTTCCCCCGGTCACTGAGAGGAGAGGAGGCTGGATCACACATGTGAGAACCATGAGAACCAGGGTTTCACTGATAGACACCATTTTTAAGACATAAGATGTGAACGAGACTACAGAGACTAATTAACAAATTATTTCTTGACGTTTTGCCATTTTATAGTTAAGTGCAAGACTACTTCCTGGTCAGGCATATTCACTGTCTGGTGTTTCCCCTGGTTGGCTGGCAACTGTAGTCCAGTACATGTACCTCCCAGTTTATTGTTATTTTTACACTTCTGTTCTTGTATGGCTTAAACAAACAACATAACTTGATAAAAAGTGAGCTTTAGAGGTGCTGTTAGGTGGATTTTGTTACATTTGGAGTGAGCAAGGCTAAGTGTTTCCCCCTGTTTCCAGTCTTTATGCTGAGCTAAGCAAACTGGCTGCTGACTATAGCTTCATATTTATCAGACATGAGTCAGTGGTATCAATCTTTTAATCTCACACTCAGAGAGAAGTAAATAAACATATTTCCCAAATTGCCAAACTATTTCTTTAAGACTGGATGTCTGAACCCAAACTAATAACATTAATTTTAGTGGTTCGGAATCGGGATACATAAGGTGCTTACACACTATATCATGTTCTTCTTCTACATTTCTTTACAGTTGTCTTAAACATTTTAAATAATGAGGAACATGAAACACTGACAGTGAGTCCTGGATCCACTGAATGTTATAATTAGGATGTAAATCACCTTAACTAACAGCTGTTTAAACACATAAGTTTAAATATAAAATGAATTATGTGAGCTGTGATCAGGAGGGACCTCAACACAACGGTAGCACTAACAATAATACTGATTTTAAAGCCAACACATTGGACTGACGCAGAAAGAACCACATCAAACTTGTGCCAAAGTCAACAGGGCTGCACAGTCCCCAGTGAGCAGGAAGTGAACTCTGATAGGAAAAATAACAGAGAAGTGAGTGGCCACTTTCTGGCAGCACCAGGCCCAGCGTGAAGAGCTGCCCAGAGCCTCGATGTTTCACAGGGCCCTGATGGGCCCTTGCAATAAAACAAAGATAAGAGTGGGGCCGCACTGACCTCCTCTATTCCTCACTGCAGCTTTTGTTTCCTACTGACCTCTCTCACATGCCTGCCATCTCCCCTGTTCTAGCTGGTGATAAGCTGGACAATGAAGGCTGTTAGCCTGCAATAAGAGACAAGGATAAAGGCTCCCCATGCCACCACTACACAGACTGAGTGATTGATTACCCAGGCGTACACATGTTAGGGTCACTGAGTTGTAATGAAAATAGTGAGAGCAGGCACAATCTTTGGTCTCTGAGGAAGATGAAGAACATGAGCTAAAGCTATGAAGGTGTTTGCGTATGCGCATACCTGCTGTAACTGTGTCTCTGTCCTTTAAGCTTTGCTCTTCGACGCTCGCTCTCATTTGGATTTCAAACCGCCTGGAGAAGCCTTCCTTGGGTTTCCAGAGTGACTGCAGCATGAGGGGCTTTTCATTGTCTCCCACCACCCGGAAGCACTCCCTCTTCCACTGGTTGTCTGCGCCTGTCTTGCCGATCACATCGCAGAGCACATAGTCGTTGACGTCTTCTTTCTCCAGGCAGTACCTGAACAAATAAGGAAGAAATTTAAACAAGAGGACCACAGGGGGCTGGTGGGTGTTAAACCCTCTGGAGCTGAGTTAACCAAATGTTTTAAGGCCAGTTGATCCAACAGTCTAGAGGTCATAATTTACTTTTAACCATGCTAGCCACCTGTTAGTCCACCATTTTGGTCTCGATTGAAGCTATTAAATTGACTGTACAGACATTATTGTTCCCCTCAGGATGAATTGTAATAACTTTTAAGACTGGTGCAAATACACCAAACTAAGATAATGAACATGGTAAACATTATAATATCAGCATTTTAGCATGTTGGTATAGGTATTAGCTCCAAGTGAAGCTTCACAGAGCTGCAAGGATGGCTGGGATTGCTAACCAATTAACCATTTAGTTCATAAAATCTAAGTAAATAGTGAACAGTGGTCATTACGGTTTCCAAGAGCTCTGGTGACTTTGTCCTAAAATATTCAAGAACTGAACAGGTTCACTTTACAAACACATAACATGAAGAGAAGCAGCACATCCTCACAATTAAAAAGGTGGAATCCACAAAAATACAAGGCATACAACAGATAACATATTTATATCAGACATAATATGTGCAAGTATGAAATATAGTGCAGATATTAAAGGAAGGAGACCCTGAAACCCCTCACCTCTCCAAAGCCTCCTTCACCAGTTCCTTTGCACTGGACTGTATGGTGGCCAGCACGCTCTTATAATTAGTCCCCTGACAGATGTCACTGCCAAAGATCTTCAGGATGCCAGGGACAGACATTTGACTGGAGAGCTCTGCCGGGTCGTCTGCAGCCTGAAGGTCACCGGCCAGGCTCCCGCTGCCCAGTGCCTGGCCACGGCGACCACTGTTAGGGCTGTGGTTGAAAACAGTTGAAAGCCTGTTGTTATGGCGGCGGATTTTACTCTTGGCCGGCTGCCGAACACCAACGCTCTCTGTGGAGCGGACGGTGGTGTCCGAGTCTTTGGACCTGAGAGAAAATAGAGAAATAGACAGTGAGCTAAGTGGTTATGTGGCAGGTGTTAAATATAGACAGTGGGGTAATGAGCCATTTTGCAAATGCATGAATAAAGGTCTTAAGTGGCTTTGTTTATGTCCAGACAATTTTTATGCCTCTACAGTGTGAGACTGTACACAGGGATTTATGGGTAACAACAAAAATGACCCTAAATCTAATCACCATTAGGTATCACAAGCACCCACAGACACAGAAGTGAGTTACTTTTGGTTTTTCACTGATGAATAATAATCTTCCCTTATATCACTGCAATTAAGCTCACATGGGATTTAAATACCTAAAATGTTCATTTAAGCATGAAATATTTATGTCAAGGTGAAAAATTATTTATTTTGTTTGCAAACTGGCTTTATCCACACTACATATGCCAGAAATAAGGCAAAAATAAAGTGCTAATGAGGTTTAGAGAAGCTGGCAGCGCTGTAATGATGATAATTATATAGTTGGTGGCACAAAACCAGAAGAGAAAGACTAAACATAGGCTAAAACATTCATTTATATAGGTTTTCTATTACCTGCATTTATGGTGCATATCTTCAAAGCTAGCAAGCTTGTTCTTAAATTACCAGGATACATTAAATATGTTTAAAAAATATACAGTTTCCAAATGTGATTTGTTTTTGCAGCTTGTGATCACATACTAGATGTCTAAAACAATCTTACTTACACGAAGGGGACTCTTTATTTGACCTTATTAGTATGTGAATTAATAGTTTCAACACACTTAAATGTAGTTGTAAGCAGACAAGTGTTTAATGTATTTGTCTACAACTATAACTCCTCCCTTTACTCAAAAATAAGTAGATGCTGCCTGGTGTATAAACACAATGTAACAACACAATAAAACACAGTGTATACACCATCATCCACATATTTGAGCAGAGGTGAAACAAGTGTTTAGATCTTTTACTCATGTAAAAATTACAATAATTAGGTGTAAAAATAAGTCCTGCATTCAAACCTTACTTAAATAAAGGCACAAAAGTTTTAGCATCAAAGTGAAATATCACAAGAAAAGTATTCATTATGCAGAATGGCCCATTTTAGAGAACTCGATTGAAATAAATGATGCATTTAAGTGTTAATGTGGCATCTCATTTTACTTGAAATACTGCTGGGTATCTTAATTTGTAACAATATATCAAAATGTATTCACTGATTTATATTTTGTATTCAAGCAACTACAACTTAACAGTTGTAAAGTAGTAAGTAGTAAATACTCAAGTAAAGTACTTTAAAATTATATCTAAGCACAGTACTTGAGTAAATGTACTTAGTTCATATTCTATCACTGCTTATGGTTGACTTACATGTATAATTAGTGCTCAAACATGCTAAATGAAAAGTTACCACTAAGGACTTACTGGACAGATCCATTGCTGGGTTTCCTCCCCAGTTTGGCCAGTCGCCTCTTTGGGGAGCGGATGAGCAAACCCACTGGGAAGTTCAGGGCTTGTTTATTTACGTGACTGCTTCTCTCCTCCGAAATCATTATTGTTGTTTGTTCACGTAAACACAACAAAACTACTGGGACCTTTGAGATGAGCAGAAAATAGCATACTTTTCCCCGCTAGCTAACTAAAGGTGATGAAAACTTGTCCGGGACGAGAACGAACAGTCCACTTCCACCTCCAAATAAAAAAAATACCCTCAAAAATCACAGAAAGTGTGTAAATACTCCAACAGTGTCTCTGTATCCATGAGATAAAAGCCGTGAAAGTTATTGAAAACCTTACATTCCCACACACGTCAGGAAAAAGTCAAAAGAGCGCCAGTGGGTTCAAACTTCCCCAAAAATCTGTTTTCGTGAGGATAAAACTCCAAAGTGAGATGAATATTCAGCAGCTGAGGAAGAGGAGACATGTTCCCACACCGTGTGTCCGTGTCTGACTGCAAACTGTCGGAAAACAGCCTCAGTCCATGATGACAGCCGTGAGACCCGCTAACTGTCGGTCAGCCTGGACCGGACTGAATGAAGACAGGACCTGCTGCTGCTGCTGCTGGGGACACGAGCTACTACAGGTGACGTCACCGAGCGTCACGCGCATGGTCCCGAGACGGAGGCGGGATAAATCACACGCATATACACATATACACACACATGGACACTGAGTGGACAGAGGACACTATTCAATTAAGTGGAAAAATATGAACTATATGCAAAGTGTGTAAAATAAATATGTCCAGAGATGGGGAAGTAGGCCAAATACATTCAAGTATAAGTATAATTTTGAGATACATGTGTCTACTTTACTTAAATGTTTCTATTTTATGCTGCTTTATGCATCTCAAAGGCAAATAATGCACTTTCTACTCTACATTTATCCATTAGTGAAGTATTTAGCTCTTTTACCAAAACAGCAATACTACTGTGTAAAAACAGGCAACTCTGCATTCAAAATATTACTTAAGTAGTAGCTCAACAGTATTAGCATCAAAATATACTTTAAGTACCAAAAGTAAAAGTACTCATATGCAGAATGGCTCATTTCGGAATAATGTATAGCCTCCCTGTTCATTGGATTATATTTATCGATGCCGTTACTTTGCAGATTCAGATAACCTCATATAGGCTAAATCTACTGATAATCCTGATAGATTATTACAGATTAAGCTGCTTAGCAGTATATGAAGCAGTTAAAATTAGCTCCTGTTTTCTATGCCACAATATTAATGAAAACATCAATGCTAATAATACATATTGTATTATCCTACATAATGAGTACTGTTACTTTTAGTATCCTATGGTTTCTATACTTTTATACTTTCTCAAGTAAAATGTGGAATGCAGGACTACTACTTGAAAAAGTATTTTTCAGTCTAGGTTTTGCTGAAAATCTTCTGCCACTGTACAGCACAAGATTTTTCTCGCAAAATTTATGCTGGAATTTCACTGAAACCTGTAGTAATTGATTTTTTTTTTTATCAGTTATTTTTTGGCCACTGTGGGGCAGTAGTTGTATTTACATCCAGTAGTTATGAAGCAACATTATCATGCAAGTCATGTTTGTGACCATCTGATGAGTGTAAGTCCAATAGGCCCATTCACTCTCTTTTAATTCTGTTTTTGGTCTCTACCAACTCCTGAGGGAAACAGCTGTTATTTCTAACTGCTAAATGTGGCTCTATGTTCATGCCAGCAACTGGGTCTGTCTGCTGTTTGCTGCAGCTCAGGAAGTGTGGTTGCCTTTTACAGCTTTTTCACTGAAAACAGCTCCCTGCTGCGGCAGAAAACAATGCCATGTGAGCGGTGAGAGTGAACCAAAACAAGCTGTGGGTTGGACATATAATCAATGAGCTGAAACTCACTGTAAAGCTCTGTAAAGCCGAGAGGAGCTGCAGATTTAGCTCATAATTCTTTGTAGGTTTATTACATTTTCACATTGGTGGATAATGTAAATGAAGGATTTAGTGGTATCTAGCAGTGAGATTCCAGATTGCAACAACTGAAACAACTGAAACTATCTAGATAATCAACATCTCATTCTTAGGTATTTACTATTTTCAGGTGATTATACACAAAAGAAAACAGTTATGAATACTGTATTCTATTTCTGCCAGTATATCCCCCTAAATGCTACACGCTGGAGCTTTGAATTTCAAGCTTTCATGTTTAGTAATACCATGCAGGGTTAACAGCTGAGGCTGCATATCACAATGTCAGCTCCCATCATCTTGGCCTGTACTGGAGGATGAGTGAGAAAGGCTTAGGTGAGGATTAGTTTAACTCTTGTGTGTGTTAACAAAAATTCCTATAATAAATCCTGGGCTGTATGTATGTACAGTGTGTATATAAGCTGTAGTAAGAGAAGGATTATAAGTCATGCAACAACAGTGTCAGCAGGTGCAGTAGAAGTTGGGTAGAAGCAGCAATTTCTTCTGTTGCATAATATGTTTTTTTTTCCTTTTAAACATTAAAACAGTCTCTTAAACAGCCCTGACTGGCTCCTCCGCATAGTTTAGAAATAACAGGATGGTGCTTTGTGTTCCTTGTGCGTTGTATAAAGAAAATAACTTTTGAAGATTAAAAAAAAAAAAGAAAGAAAAGAAAGTATGTTTGACTCAATTAATTTTGTTAAGGAGGTTTCATGTTTTAGGTCCTGGTTGTTGGTTAGAAGGATGCCTTAAAAGCTTAATACTTTTTAGTGAAATTTAGTGAAACATTGGGTCATGTGTTGAGCAAATGAGCAAATTTTATTTATTTATTTCATGGAACATTCGCTTTTTCTCACTGACCACTGCAGCTGAAAGAAAAATAAATGTTCAAATATGCAAATTAAATATTTCATAACATAACTATTACTTCTGCAAAATAATAGAGAACTACAGCAGAGGTATGTGAAAATGTTGCATGAGTGATTTCTAGCCTTATTTAAACCCTGAAACTTCAGTCCTTCAGCTGAGGCAAATTTGTGCGTCAAGGCCTCCATCTGGTGGCAGTAAAGTTGAACTGTCACACAGCTGCAACACCAGGGTAGGGCAGAGGTGGAGGACGTACGTATTCAGATCCTTTAAAGCAGTTGCACCACGGTGTAGAAATACTCTGTTACAATTAAACATTTAAAGTCTTATTTAACATCAAAATATACTTAATACTAAAATTATCATGCAGGATCAGAATCTTACATGCTGTATTATAACATTGGATTCTTATTATTAATGCATGCATGTGTTCATCACTTTAATGCTGCAGCTGGTGAAGATGGGGCTAGTTGTTTTATACTTTATATAGTGCTGGATAACTTAACCTATGACACATACAGTAACATATATGTATATATATATATATACATTTGTATTTTGTAATAATCTGAATCTGCAAAGTAACTAGAGCTATCAAATAAACATAGAAAGTAGAATCAAAGAAAAACAGTCAAAGTAAATGTAAGTACCTCAAGATTGTAATTACTATACCTCAGTACATTCAACCAAAGGCAAAGGCATAAACTAAATGGCAGTCTTGCTGGGAATAAGCAGAAACAGGCTGGTTATATACTACAGCGCTGATTATGGCAAGTGAAAACAAGTGAGCAGATGAATGTGTGTGAGGTGACTGGGACAGGTGGGTGCAGGGGGGGTCTGAGGAAGTAAGAAGTAGCTGAAGGAAGTGGCCAAGAGGCCGACTGAGTGACATAAAGCAACTGTGACATACAGTTTGTTATTCCGCAGCAAACTCAGGCAGCTTCTGAATGTGCACTGCAATGTGTGATGGTCCCTGCTGCAGCCTCACCTACTGATATGCAGGTTTGATGTAAGAGTTATTTGTGTCCTGTGGGTCCTTGGCAGTCTGGCCTGATTTGAAGCACCTAGGCTGAGTTTTTTCATCAGATAAAAGCCCAACTCCTAGCATTGCTCTGGCTCCTTCTTTCACTTGGACTCATCCCAGCCAGTGTCTGTACGCCTTTTGTCCTTGTTTGACTTTTGTTTTGCTTTTGCTTTACAATACCTCACACCCTATTGTACGAACACATTCACATCTAGACCAGGGGTGTCGTGATTTAAAGATATTGACGTTGATATTGATATTTTAAAAATATAATACTGATATTTTGTAATAATACATATATCATATGAATATCATGTAAAGAATCATGCTCCTCTTAAATAATTTTGAGTGTAATCATTCACAAAAAAGGGACAAAGCACACAATAACCATAGCATTATTATGATTATATAATTTTTATAGCTATCTCAATCGCTATTGTGAATTCTTTTGTCCACGATAATTTTGTAGTGAAAATTTGATATCGTGCCAGTCCTAAATCATTGATGTTACTGATTGACACACTCTACATTTGCAGTTATTTCTTTAGTTATTTACCTTATCACTATAAATATATTTAAAGGAGCTTCATATGTCATTCAGAGCATTAATATCACAGCAAACCACTATGTGTTTGTGTTAAGACAGGGTGGAGTAATGGCATTCTGAACAGAGAATGAAGTTGCACTGTTTTGTCTGTGTGCTGTAATCTTCTTCTGACTGATGTCGTAGTCAGCTGCGCATGTGCTGTATGTTAGTGCATGTGTGTCCAACTGGCAAGCTAACCACTGGCACTCTACTCTGTGCTCATACAACAGTTACCACTGATACCAGAATGGCATCCTCACGGAAGTGTAGCACCCACCCTCTGGTTCCCTCTATTTAACACCATTAGCTCTGTCAGCACTGTTGCTGTAAGTGCTGTTAGCTGCTTGTCACCGCCTCAGCCACCTCCATGTGTTCAGAAAACCTTTAAATCATAGATATGCTCTAAATGTTGTATGGAACCCCTTTGATTTACTGTTATCAACTTTGTTGATTCGTGTATTGCTGGACTCAAATTGGCCAAGTTGCAGTAATGCGGCATTCGCTGCAACCATTTGACCACCAAGGTGCTCCAATCTGAGTATTTTCTTACACCACTTTTACATATATGTCATTATCATATGAATGATATTCTACCACTCACACCTCCAGTACTTCTTTACGAATATACTACCTCTCTCTCTCTCTCTCTCTCTCTCTCTCTCTCTCTCTCTCTCTCTCATACACACACACACACACACACACACGCACACCCTCAGCCTATGCAGTTTTGTTGTGGTATTGAGTAAGAGACTGAGAGGCGGATGTGTGTGATCTCCGCCTGCAGCTGCTGTGCACAGCGAGCGGTTTGGAGACGACGAAGATTCAGGTCAGACATGCACCTTTACGGTTTTCTGCAAACGGCCTGTTTCTGCTCTCTGACTCTGACAGCAACACGCTGACTGCACTTCAGCGCTTCAGTCCAAGCAGTCAGTCAGTCGTTTATCTGTGCTGAACGTTTTTCCCTTGTACTGTATGAGGATGTTCACTCATGTTACATTTTAGGACGGAATGAATCTTACTTATTGAAGAAAAATACAGTTAAATATAAATGAGGAGAGCATGCTGTGACACTACATGGTGATTGTGTAATTTAACTTAACAACAGCACAGGAATCAACCATATATTTCAGGACAGGTATTTTAGTCTGTTTATCGGATGAACATTAGACCAAGCACACTGGATATAAATACAGTTCAAATCCATTATTGGGAATGGCTACACCATATTCCTCAAATTAACTGGTTGTGTTCTAAAATTGGTGCAGATTAAAATTCAATTTCTACATGGGATTCAATAACTTGATCCTGCTCAAACCAAACATGGTGTGACATTCTTTCAACAACTTATAACCCAAATGTGCTTGTTTACAGTATTAATACAATACATTTTCTTTCTTGCTGATTCACATGTTACATTCACATGTAGACAGGTTGACATAGCTGAGTGAAACAATATTAATTGCTTGCTGCTAAATAACCTTTCCATAAAGTAATCAAACACTCAGGTTAAACAGATTTCATGTCACTTACAATAACACTCCATCAACATAATGTTCATTGATTGGTGGCAAAATGTCAACAGTATTATGATAACACTGCTGCGATTAAACACTGTGATAGATGTAGAAACGACATCAATCATATTAAATCTGCAAGAGATTAATATATAATCACAATGGAGACACAAAACATTATTTCTTACACTAATCATTCTTTGCAGTGTGGTGAAAAGCTCTACAAGCAGGACTTCCTCAGGAATTGGTCACTGAGTCAATATGCCACGTGGTAGTCGGGCTGGTAATACAGATGAATACATGGTACACATACGTCTTTACATGACCAGGCCAAATAAATATATTTGCTATCAATGAAATTACCTCAAAATATTGCCAAACAGTGAACCTGGTGCCTTAGTGGCCCCTTAGGGTCGAGGTAGATCCCTGTATAACTTTGCATGTATTTAACTAAGATTATACTTTATATCACCGCCTACTCTTTACTTAAGGATGTCGTTGTGGAATTTATTTTTTCAAATCATCCAGGCACCCAGTGCTGTCTGTCTATTTGAAACTGAAAGCATGATAAAAAGCAGACTCTCAAAATGAATCTTTAACTGAATATCACAAAACAATAATGTCATTTTCACAAAAATAGAGAAGACATGAACCACATTTTTTTCCGACACACAGGTGTGCACTATTTCCCTGACCTCGCTGGTATCTTTACTGAGTAATGCATCCTCATTCTGGAAAGATGGCACAGACACAGAGACCGTCGTGTTCTTTCTACAAGCTTAATAAAACTCCTTCTAATATGGATAAACAAAGCAGACTTCTGTTTGTTCTTGTCACTACTGAATGTTTTTTTTTTTTATGTATTTAATAGATTACCAGTCTCAAGTGAGTTTTATGATGTACTGAATAGAGAAAAGTGGATTTTGTGGGTAAAACCCTTCTATAGCCTCTAATATACTGAACAGAAATGGAATGTTAATTTTACACCTAACTTTAACATCAGAGCCTTCTTTAAAAGAAATGGTGTCCATCATGAAAAAAACATTTACATTTTAATAAAGTCATTAACACACAATAAATAAGATCACGGTAAAAAGTGGGACAGACACAGTTTGTCTCTTCAGCATTTTGTATTGTTTTTATTTTACAGATGACACATGAGAGGGAATTAATTAATGCTAAAACTCTGTTATACTTTGTATATAATTTAAAAATGTGTACAGCATATTAGAATAAATCAATATTAACATAACAAAAATGACCTTCTTTATCATCATCAATGTGCACACTTCTTGATATCTTTGTGTACATCTGATTAAGATGTTTAATAGTTCCGGGGGTTTTCTGTGTACAAGTGTGACTAAACCACAGTTGCAGAAGTGCTGAGCAGTATTTATAACTTCCACTGATCAAGTGTTCACAGATGAGGAAGGCTGGTGGTGAAAATACGAGGAAAGGAAGGGGAAGCTGCATATAGTTAAACAGGAGATAGCCCGGAAACTGGCAAGATTCTCTGCAAAATAAAAGGGAAAAAAAGATGAGGTGTTAACTTGAAAAACTCCCAGGCCCATAGCAACATTCACACAAACAAATTACATTTAAAAGCATTGTATGGAGCAGTTGGCAGCGGCAACCTCGGAGACTAAGAGCTCCCTCAGAGCTATCTGCAAGGCAAGATACCACAAGAAGTGAATGAGAAGATGTGTTTTTGCAGAATTTTGGTAAACATTTGCGCAATGATTTACTGTATCCAGCACATGAATGCTTTATTGCTGTTTGAAAAGCTGAAAATATTTACAACAAATGTCAAAAAATACAAAAGGATACATAACTTTATTAAGATGTATAGGCCTATATGTCGGCATAAAGTGAGTCGATTAGAGTTATAAAATATTTTCATTGTTAATGATCCCTTACAGACATTTTTCACACTCTGCTCATAATGTGTGTCTGATTGAGCAATCAAGTTGATTACATAGCTGAGGTTAATGTTTTTTTTGTTTTTGTTTTTTAAAATTACATAGGCTTCATCTATTCTGCCCTCCTTTAAAGTGTGTAAGATTAGCAGTGATGTCGCAGAACTGAAACAACACTGCTGAGCCAGTGTTTGGTTTGTCCAATCTGGGCTACCACAGATCAACATGGTGGACTCTTTGGAAGAGGACCAGGCCCCCAGGAACGCTGCTCAGCCTTGCAGCCAATCTTTCCCAGTGGCCACTCGTGGCAGCAAAAAAAATCCCCGGCCGCCCAAAAACCATTTTCCCCACAGGCCACCATTATAAAAAAGACACCTGTAAACCTGTTGACAGGACTCCAAAAACTTCAAGGAAGGTCAATCATGATTCTTTTTATTATGATTTTTTTTAATCCACATACCGTGGAAGTAAACCAGAAGCTGGAAACTTTTTATGGCTCATGTGCCAGATGAGCAACTCCATTGGAATGAATAGGAGCCATCTTGACATCCAGTATCAAGGTATTATTATAACTCAACGAAGAAGACTCACCCTGTTTGTTTATGGCTTATTTTAAGATAATATAAACACAGTTCTTATATTGGATTCTTATTTTCAGCTGATTGTAAACTTATGAAAACAGATGAGTAGTCTATTATAAACCTATTTCTGCCAATAGGTGCCCTTAAATCATACACACCTGACCTTTAAAAAGACAGACTTTGTGAACATGCAAATAATGTTAATAAAAAAAAAAATCTTACTCATTTATGAACACATCTGTTTTACTTAACCCTCTGACGTTGTTGCTTGGCTATTCCCCCTGTTCCCAGTCATTATGCTAAGCTAAGTTAAACTCAATGGCTGTTCACTGTAATAAATAATAATAATAATAATAATAATAATAATAATAATAATAATAATAATAATAATAATAATGCATTTTATTCATAGGCGTCATTGAAAGCACTCGAGGACATCTTACAAGACAGTTAAAAAGGTCATAAAGTCAAACAATTCGGTAATATACAATAATAACTTCATAAAATATTAGATAAAAATCATAATTATAAAAATCAGGTATCAAATCATCATCATAAAGTCATACTTAGACATGTGAGTGTGAATCATATCTGACTGTACTTTCATCAGACTTGGAAACTTGCTTGCAACAAGTGGAGTTTTATTTTGAAACTGAGGGCGGAAGTGACTCTTAACCAACACGCATCGTGGCTGGTGATTGTAACAGAGGCGGCTCTCGTCACGCAGCAGCATCAAAGCAGAGGACGACCCCACACAGCAGAGACACACGGAGCTGACAGGTCATCCGTCCATACTCGACTTCATCCAGCCACCACAGCAAGAAAACATCTCTCATCCAAACCGGGACTTTTATTTGATCATGCAAACATTTTGTTGATCCTACAAATATGCTGCTGTGCTCACGCTGCGGAGGGAGAGGCCAGCCTTAGAATAAACTCCCTGCAAGTTGGTCCCCACACAGGAGGAAAGGTAAGAAGATCCGTGTTCAGTAGTACATGTCAGACAACTTTAAAGAAAATCAAACACCATATTTCCTTGTAGAAATAATGAATTTGCCAACAGCTCAGCTCTCTTCCTCATTCTCTTTCTCTTTCTCACTTCTCTTTCGTCCATACACGTGAAAATGAAACAAAATCTTCTCTGTCATTTCTACAGTATATGTCTTTTTTAAAGTGAATGGAGCCCTTGTGTAAATCTCTGCTGCATCTCTAACAGCCAACACCACACTCAATTTAGTAACAGCTTTTTATAACCTGTAGATGCGCCCACAGCAGGCTGCACGCAAGTTATACTAGAAGAGGTAAACACAGGTTAAAATCTTCATTTCTGATTTGATTTCTTTGTTGATTATGTGTTTATTTACTGAATCCTGCTGCTTGATATGACTTCTCTGTTCCATTAAATTGTTTTACTCCCCTAATTTTGGGGAAGTGGTTTTAACAGCTAATGTTTGGTGTTAGTGAGAAACTTAAAGGAGGTAATAACTGATTCAAACTCATTCGTGAAAAATGACATGTTTGACATGTTTGACATGTTTGACACCAGCGAGGTCAGACATGAAGGTTAGAGGTCAATGCCCTGGTTGCTCCCTCATGACAAGACACCCTCCTCTGCGAGCATGGTTCACACCCTTCTGCACTCTGTGGTTGGGGAGAGCTCACTGCTGCAACTATCTAGTGATTATTTTCTCAACTATCCATTTTGTATTTAACATGTCTGAAAGATGTTAAAATTGCCCACAGCCAATGGTTATGTATTTTAAACACACACAAAAAACTAGACCTAAACTGAATAGTTGATTGATAGAAAAATAATTAGCAACCATAGCAGCTATTCTCCAGTTTTAGCTTCTGAGATGTTTGATTTCGCTGCTTTTCTTCTTCTCTATCATATATCATTGTGAAATGGACATCTTAAGGTTTTGGCCTTTTGATTAGACAAAACAAGTCATATGAAGACGTCACCTCGGGCCCTGAGAAATTGTGATGAGCATTTTTTCACTATATCTTTGATATTTCATAGACAAGATGTAGGGCTGGGTGATACCAAAGTAGTTTGGTATCGACATTATTGTAGGGTTGCCCATTGGTGCTTTCACAAACTACTTACACAATAAGATTTTTGATAAATCATCATCAGTAATGTGAATACAGTGACTGAGTGGGTAAAGGCAAATAACAGAGCAGTGCATAAATGACATAATTTAATTGATACAGGCTTTTAAACCAGGAAAAGACAACGCTTATGATATTAACAACATTAAAAATGCAAGATAATATCTAGTCTCACATCAGGATATTCATATAGTATTGATATATTGTCCAAATCAAACTATACGATTAATCAAATAATGGGAAAAACACTCAGCAGATAAATCAGTCGTAATAATAATTATTAGTTGCAGCCCTACATAAAGCCCTGTCTGGTTATGTCTCAATTAGACTCCGATTTCACACTAAAAATGAAGATCTTAGAAAATATGATGCATTAGGTGTAAAGTAGTTAAAACAAAAAACTAATTATATAATATGTACAGTGTGACACTCACAGGGGCCATTTCACTCTTGATACTTTAAATACATTTTGCTGACGATACTCAGAAGGTACATTCTTGGCTGGACTTTGCAGTGGAGTCTTTTTGATATTATCAGCATTGTTACCTATATGTAAGTGAAGGATCTGAATATTTTCTCCACTGCTGATAAAAAGTAACAGTTTTTAAAGATTGAGAACAGTGTGATTATAACAGAAGAACAATATAAAACAGCTTGTCTTCTTCTCTGATTCAGAGTAACTCTTGCATCTGCAGTCTGCTCAGACAGTGTGCACTATATAATGCAGGTGCAAAATGAGATTGGAGCCCCCGTGTAGTGAAACCAAAATGCAACACTACAAGCAACACTTCTTACAAGTGAAACTATTAATTGCAGATGGTTGTTATTACTATTTAAGAAATGCTGCCGTAAACTTGCTCTATGTCACCTCACACTGTAGAATAAAAATAAAAAATGAATAAAAGATTTTAAAAAATCGATTTAATCTTTTAAATACACTGAAAAAGAAATTGAATAGCTTTTTTACATCCTCACATCAGTTGGCAACAATTTATCATCAGTGTTTTTAAATTATTATTTTTAAGCAAAATTGACAAAACGTTCACTTACTTACTTACTTATCCTCTTTGTCCTGGCCGGGGCATAAGGCCGCAATCAAAACGTTCACTGGTTTCATTTTTTCAGATATAAATACTTTGTGGTTTTCTTTGACGTCTATGACAGCACACTGACTGTTTTCATGGTCAGGCAAAATGTGACATTTGAGGACTTCAGCTTGGACTGGAAAAATTCTAAAGGGCATTTTATCGACAAAATGATTGAATGAAAATAATTGTTAGTTGCAGCCCTTGACAAAAAAACAAAACAAAACGATCAACAACAACCATTTTCATCAATTCATCATTTAAGTCAAGTTTTTAAACACAAAAATGCACAAAGTGTTCCAGTTCTAGCCTCTCAAATGTGACAATTTGCTGCTTTTCTTGGTCTTCTATGATAATAAATTGAATATCTTTGGGTCTTGGATTGATGGTCAGACATAAAAGGCATTTGAAGACTACTTTCAGACTTTCATCTCAACACAGGAATTTGAGATCTGACCCCTGATACATAAAAGGCAAAGCAAAAGTTAAAGAGATGACTGAACCACCTAGGACTTCCATTACTTTAATCTAGACTGGTTTCATTAATATACACTCCCACTTCCCTTTTGCACTTCCAGCACAAACACAAACCCTTGAAAAATGTTAGTGAAGTGGACTCATGGCAAAACACTTTGGCTATTTCCTGTCAGTGAATCCACCATGGCGTCCTGTTCTAGCTTATACCCTACTACTCTAAGAGTTCTCTTGCTGCTCTTATCATGTGGAAGCTGTTTGTAATATCAATGATTAAATGTTGACTGAAGCGGGAAAGGCGTGCATTACACATTACTGATAAGATTGACAAAAAGTCCCCACAGTCATGCAGGAACTGCTTGGTGTACTAAAATTGTACTTGATTTCCCCTTTATGTATTTCTGCATTTAAACACATAGTCAGCAGCTGAGACGGGAATGAGTTATTCAAGTGAACACGGAACAAAGTATATTTTAAACATCTCAAACTTGTCATATTAAGGTTATCGAGGTGAAATATGTGGCAATGAGGAGGAAATGACACAATACTTGATGGTTAATAGACTTTTAAAGAACCAGTAAACTTACATGTAGCAATTTTTTAGAATGCTTGAACACCATCAGGCACAAATCTGAGGTTTGGTTCAGTCAGAGTTTAAGATCAAACACACCGGTCTACAAGGCTTTTTGAGGCATCAGAACTTTGTAGCAATTGTTACTTGCTTAATTAACCAAAAACAATCACATAATAAGCTTAATACGCTTCTTAGCTTGCTCTAAGTATATGTTTTAATTCGGTGCTTTCCAACGTTTATTATCCTGATGAACCCACACAACCCTGGCAGACAAATTCAACTACTCCTTCTTTGATAACGCTTGTTCACTTTAACCATTCATCCATCGCTTATATAGCTAACAATTTCAACTTTTCATTAATTAGTTTTACCACCAGTATAACCACTTAAACAATTACTTGCTAAATAGCAATTTGGACTGTTTATTCATTGTTTTCTAGATAGCTAGACTTATTATGATGGCATATGAGGGCCATTGTAGGCAAAAAAAAGAAATAAAGAAAGGGGGAAACAGAGCTTGGGGAGGGGGGAAATCTTTCAAGAAAAAAAGTCTGAAATTTTAGACAAATAGCCTTAAATTCTCTGACAGTAAAAGTCCAAGTTTATGGATGTTTGGATGTTCTCTGAGATTAAAGCAATAAATGTATGTATTGCTAGAAAGACATAGTATAAAATCTCATCTCTTCTTTCAATTGTAATTTCAGTTTTTTTTTATAATTAGTTGGAAATACTCCACGATCTTTTCACATACGCCCTGACAACTGCAAAGTATCTCCTGGTTTGGAAAGTGGTTTAATAAACAGTTTAGAGGTTTTAAACCCTCAGTATAGTTGAGGTTGAGGTATATCTTCTGACCTTTAATCAAAGGTTCTGTACTGCCATTTAGAGCATTAATATAGCAGCAACTATTTGCTGTATTAGATATATTGGAGTATGGCATCCTGAGCAGAGAATGAATCATGCTACCTCTCTATGAATGAGATAACATGGACATGAATAACCCAGTGGTGAGGCTTATCCCACTTATGATCATATTTGGAATATGGTGTTGACATGTGTACAGAGAAATCGGGTTATTCATATTCCCAGTATACATACCGAGTTCTTTCCGAGTACTCCAGCAAGCATATTGGGGTTTTTCATGAAGCGAATATATTGTTTAAATGCTCAAACACGTAGATGGGAAACTCCAAAAATCTGATCATAAACAGATCATTCATGTTCCACTAATCACACTCTGTGTGTTGTAATCCGAGCTTCTCTGTTCTTTGTTTTGGTAGCGGGGCCAGCTGTGCATGCATGTTAGTGTATGTGAGTCCCTCCCTTCGTGTTCCACTGCACAGCTACGGCTGATAATGCTGTCTTGACCTACAGCAGAGTCCTGCACAGGTCTGATTATTAAGACCTGCTCCTGAGCTGGAACCACGATGTGCAATATTGCACCCACCCGCCACCTGCACATATGAACAGTTAGTCATCAGGAAATGAAATTAAGACAAAAAAACACATGTGAATCACCTTTTTTTTGTGGGTCACCCACGGTTACCCGACTCGATGGAGGACTCTCGATGGTAGCTCTGTCAGCCCTATTGCCATTATTAACGCTGTTAGCATTGTTGGCACTGTTAGTGCGGCTAGTTCTGCCAGCTGCTGCAATTTCGGCTTAGCACCTCCATTTTTGCTTGTGACATCAGAGGTGAGAGCCCTGTACGGCAGTCCCGACCCAGACTCTGAATGTCGTATATTGCACCTTGTTCTCCCCATGAGGAAAGGGAGTACAGTGGGTATTTCACAGCAGCATATCTACATGTACTTCAGAGTTCAAAGAACAAAGTTGTAAACTTGCAAAGCGCTCTACAGCTGCAGGAGCGAAGCGAAGGTAGATTCAGTTTATTTCATGAAAACTTACCACATCCTTCACTCCGTAACCACAAACAGAGTGAAGGTTTTATTCACATCTGTGGGAAAATAACCAAAAGTTACACCCAAGACACAGCAACTGCAGTCATGGAATTCAGATCCTGACTGTAGTTTTAATTTGACTGTTGATCCGTGTCTCTCAGGTTTAACTCTTTTAATTGGAGAGTAACATTTTCACTGGTGACATGCTGACCTCTGCATTCCCATCCTGTTTGTGTACATGTAGGTAAACAGTTATCAAATGAAGAAGTGGCTTCTGTGACTCTTCCTAATTCAAAAATAGATTACAAATGAATTTTTCCAGTTCCTTTACTCTCCACATGTCATTTCCAACATCCTTATTCATGCAGAGAGCACGCAACTTGATAACTGCGTCACACATGACCACACAGTGTGTCATTACCAGGAACTGAAGTATGAAATGGTTGAGTGGAATAACAGGTGCTGCTTTTGTTTGTCTTTAATGTTTATATTCAGTCAACATCCTGTTCCTTTCCATTATATCCTCCTAAAACACAGAAGTCTCATATATTAAGACTTTTGGAGAAGAGATGTTTTAAATCAACTCTGAATCATGAAAATAACCTCTCCTGCTTATGTGAAGAGTCCTGTCCATGTGCACTTTGTTAACTAAGTTTTACTATGAGCTTCATTCCAAATAAGTTAGGCATAGGTGTAGATTTCAGGGGGGACGAAAGGGAGACCCCCTTAACAGAGATGGGACCAAGTCGGAGTCAAGTCTTAAGTCTTTTATTTTTTGTCAAGTCAAGTCACAATGACTCGAGTCCCCATCTCTTCCCCTTAATATTTAAAGCATGCACATTTGTCTGTTATTTTGACAAAATTAAGACATTTACACCGTGCATTGATGCAGAAAAGGCATAAATTGGTGCATTAAAAATTACCAGAATGCAGGAAAGTCAGTGATTGATGCTCGTTTCCTTTGAGTCCCACTCAAATGTCGACGCAAAAACCTACACCCTTGGTATGATGATATCTGCAATTTGAGTTTTATAACAATTTGTCTATAAGAGGTCAAACACTGCATTGACCCTAAACAGATGTCATAATGTAAAATAACATACTGAACATTTCTTTGTCTGTGAATGACCTCATGGTAAAGAAAAATAATATAATTGTCATGCATAACCCATGTAACATAAAACATAAACATTTTTTGGGGGAGTTTTCCTTAACTGCTGTGAGGATCTAAGGACAGACAGATGTTGTATGTTATAAAGCCCTTGAATGGAAATCTGTAATTTATGATATTGGTCTTTAGGAATACAATTGAATTGAATTAATTAAACAACAATTTGGTGGTGGCAAAGACAAGAGTTACAGCTGTAATACTTTTCAACGTGCAGGATGTTAATAAGGTCACTGAAATGAAAAATAAGTTCATTTTGAGATTGTCTTTATTATTACTAGTAGCTTTTTTTTTTTTACATGTATGGGAACACAAGGGTGAGTATTTTAACCTGATTTAATGTGTACCTGATGTGTCACTGTTTGACTATTTATTTCTACAGTCTTACAGTCTTAAAAGGATATTTAACAGTTTGAGAAATGCTTTCTTTCAGAGATCAGATATGTAATGTGATGACACATAAGCCCATATTGAACTGCAGTGTGTCATTTTACTTTTTTTTTTTTTTTTTTGTATGAATTAAACAAAAAAGATAAAAATATTTTTGAGTTTTAGTGGTGCTCAGATGGGGACAAAGCCTGACTGGCTGTTTCCCTGTTTCCAGCCTTAATGCCAAGCAAAGTTTAGCAGCTGCCGGCTGTAGCTTCATTTTACCGCAGACATGATCTTAATTCTTTTATCTGACTCTCATCATGAGACTGAGCAAGTGTATTTCCCCCAAAATTTTGAAGTACTCATTATCTGTATGAAACATAAATAAAGAGTTGAAATGACTAATCAAGCATGAAAGTTTGGAGATAAATGTTTGTTTTGCTAAGACACAACTTTTAAGGCAAATTGTTTTTTAATGTTCCTAAAACTGGCCATTTCATTCATTGTTCTCGGAGTCAAAAGCATTTCTCAAAAAGGTTAGACATATAATTATCTTGATCTGAAAAGTATGCTTTAACAGTTTTAAAATTGTCTTATGACTTCCCAAAACTGATGTGGTGACTCTCTTCAAACCACAGCTGTTAAGAATCACTCTGCTATCTCATCTGCATGTGGACACCTCGGAGAGAGAGAAGTGTCTCTGCTGTCAGAGATCGGATTTTTGTCTAACATGCACTTTGAAGCACCATCTTTAAATCATAACTTTTTGTCCTTGACAAACTGCAGATTTCAATGAAGCTGAGAACTGACAAATTCTTTCTCCCTTCATAGAAACACTTGTCCTGGACTCTCTGATCGTCCCTTTGCACTTTTTCCTCCATTGCTAAACCTTTCGGACATTTCAGCCGGACCTGATGGAAGCCAAAGGAAAGTACGATTTTAATGCAACAGCAGATGACGAGCTCAGCTTCAGAAAGGGCGATATACTTAAGGTCAGTAGAGCATGAGATTTTCTTGGTGTGGCTTCAAAACGTTTCATTATCGTTGCGTGACATCTTGTTTTTTTTTTACTTTTTCTGATCAGATTTTAAGCCCGCAGGACGAATGGTATAAAGCAGAGATGAACGGACAGGAAGGATTCGTACCACAAAACTACATCGAGATGCAGACTCCAAGGTTAGAGACATGAAACCCCCTTTAACAAGCAGTCAAACCGGAAGGGAGTCTGTTACCTAATTTGGGATGGCATCCAGTTTGTTTAAAGGCACAAGTACACTTGTGCAAACCACTTAAAGATCCCAATATCACAGTGACAACAGTTGCATATTTTGCAACAGGACTGCAGATAAAACATATCATCAAAATAAGAAAAACCTTTGCCTGTGTAAATTTGATTCAGTATCACTTAGACTAATCGCGACTCTTGATAATAAACTCCTATATGTTACCTTTCAAAAGAGAGCAGCAGGTTATGTGACACTAGCTGCAGATGTGTGTATGTGTGTGTGGTTTACATCAGATAAGCAGAAGCAGCAGCAGTATATCCTCTGTGTGTGTGTGTGTGTGTGTGTTTAGGTGGTTTCAAGAGAATGCCAGTCGCAGCGCTGCAGAGGAAGTCCTCAGGCAAAAAGATGTGGGAGTCTTTGTGATCCGAGGATGTCAGAGCTCCCCGGGAGACTTCTCCATCTCTGTGAAGTGAGTGAGGATCTGTGTCTTGAAAGTCTCGCAAACTTGGAAGTGTTTTTTTTCACCTGTAACTGTGACCAAATTCAACAGTAAAATGTAATGGTTATTCCAACTATTCCGGGCTATTCCAACTCACCAGCCAGAGAGATGACTTGGGAAACACGGGACTAGTATTACCTGTTGACCTCTTGTAATTAATAAATACTGCAGAGGTTGTCTGTGATCTTCATCCTGTGCAAATGTACCCACGTCAGTAATTTGTAAAGCAAAAATTCCACTGCAAATTACCCACCACATTTGTTCAAACACAAAGGTCATGTGGAAATATTATTGCAAATAAGCATCTTGGTGATTTTGGAGTCATATTTAAGTTACTATATTTGGTTTTCTCTGCACTGCTTTTCTACGTCTTTCACGGTCGACAAATATGGAGGTTTGACAGCATTTTAGGGGCATCTCGCCATACAGCATGGAGACCTATATGCAAACAAAGCACGCTGTTTTAACAGGGGTAAAGATGATATGTGATGATTAGGATTTGACAGAAAGTCTTTGGCATTTAGACTCTACAGGGAGATTTCGATTTTCGAGGGTGTTTGCGCTGAGCAGCAGCAAGATAAATCCCCCCCATAGAGTCCAGGCACTGGTGGTGGTGACGGCAGGTGACTCTGCTGAGACCTCATCAGCCGATGAAGCTGTTGAATCTGCGAAGACGAGGCGGTGACGGGGAAGTGGAGGGTACGCACAAATGCAGCATAAAAAGGCAGAAAAAGAATCAAGTTAAAAAAGACAGCAGTGAGATGATAGGCTAACAGTGAAGATGTAGTGCTGTGTTATTGGTTAAGTGTGATCAGATCATAGATCGGCTGACATCTCAGTTGACATCCGGAGTCAGTGACAGCAAGGAATAATGAGTGAGCATGTGGGTGAGGAGTGAATGACAGATGGTATCAGAATTAAATTGCAAACATATACTGTAGCCTCCTGACTGAACTTCCGCAAGAGCTTCATTAAAAAAAAGAGGTCAATACAGAACATCACGCTAGTGGTGCTGTGTTTTTGTGTGTGTGTGTGTGTGTGTGGGTTCCATAGAGTTACAAATGACTGTATACATCATATCTGGGGATAATGTCAGTAAATACAGACTTTGCTTATCCCATGCGAATGTGCCACTGGTGACACAGATGGTGTGTTTGGGGGGTTAATTTCTAAATCAAATGATTCTCTCAGGTAATACTAGTCCAGAGCAAATAGCTGCTACCTGTTAGCCACACAGTGGGATTGTGCTATTCAGATGCTGTGAGAGCTGATAGAAAAAAGCTGACATCTAAACACAAAATTCAGTCACAAACACTCTCGACGTAACAGATATGACTTTGGGTTGTTTAACCGTTACATTACAGTTTAACAACAAACCCACATATTCAAATTATATCTAATTTAGCACATTATTACTAATCAGGTTGTTTATTTGGTTTTAACACATAAAAGTGTGATTGATATCTGTTAAAATGTCTCTTCATTGAGTCTGTTCTTAACTGTCACAAACAGTAAACCAAATTTTCCCCTCTATGCCCGTCAGTTTAAGTAAAAGAGGTAAACTCTGACTCATCATCTCGCCCCCTGAGCTCCTCTGACATGCTGCAAACTCTGCAAAGACCTTACATATTTACAACCTGGAGACAGCTGCAGGAGCAGCGCAACAGTAAACATGGCAGAGTTTGGTTAGTTTATGTCAGAGTGTCTGCAGTGAAGAGCTTCAAACTGCACTCTGGGCAGCTTTCTTGAACTCCATTCTCTACTCTTAGTTGTTGTTTATGTGCTGAGGACATCGTTATGACCCCCGGGATGAGCCTTATTCCTTTACAATAAACTTTGTTGTTGTAGTTTCTCATGCTGACCAGCAGAGGACAATCCAGCTGAGGAAACAGCCGAGCCTCTGGAATGATGGAGCACGACTCAACTGTTCAGTCAGTGCTTCAGGTTCAGCCAATAAAAACTTTTAATAACCACACGCTTCATCTTCCCTCAGACACGAGAGCGACGTTCAACACTTCAAAGTGATGAGAGACAACAAAGGCAACTACTTCCTGTGGTCTGAGAAGTTCACCTCCCTAAACAAGCTGGTGGATTACTACAAGGCCACCTCTATCTCTAAAACCAGGGAGATCTACCTCAACGACGGCAGCTTGGACAGTAAGAGCCCGTCCATGCCCCAGTCGGTAAGAGACATTTCTGTTCAGCACAGGTGCTCAGGTTTGGATTTGCCCTTTGCCTTAAATAGTTCAGTAAACTTGCTGAAACCAGACTTCTTAATGCTACAAAGAGGTCACACTACAGTGACCCATTTTGGTGGGTTTCTTGTTAAACATGTGGTTCAGATATAGACAATTGAAACAGATCTCTATACTACCACAGTCTATGCATACCCCTATACATACCCCAAGTATCAACAAGCGTACAGATTGTATAAAATAAGATGATGCATCTAAGGCTGCAATGAACTAATCAGCCAGGTATTCCCTTGATTAATTAAACATTTGGTCATAAAATGTCATACAAATAGCAAAAAACTTTAAATATCTATTTATTATCACAGAGGAAAAGACAACCAGACACTATCAACAAATTTTGACATTCTTGCTTAACAAACAAAATGACTCAAACAATTATCATAAATAGTCTTGCAGATTATCTTTCTGTGGATTGATGGACTAATTGTTTCAAAATGTTCATTTCTAAATACTATAAAAAATGGGTATAGAACAAATTAAATTATTAAAATGGTTAAATATTGCTATTAGGGTTGAATATTTAGAAGCAGGGTGGGATTTAACTACCGAAGATTAAACTTAAAACTTTATATTTAATTCAATTCAATTCAGTTCAATTCAATTCATACAGATATTGTTCTTTAAGACCTGATTTCTTGTGTTTAGTGTACAACTTGTAGACCAAATATTGAGTTATGTATATCAAATGAAAGCTCCCAATGAGCTCTTTCTACTGCCTTAAGGATACTTGTGAATTTTAAACCAATCCAGAGTTAATAATCAAAAACAAAAATTGTAACACTGAATATACTAAACTATTTGGAGCCAAAAAAAAGGTGTAAGTACACTTCCTCACTAAAAAATATATATTTTTTCAGTATGTGACAAAAGATTGTTAATTTAGTGTTTTGTCGTTCACATGTTAATGCAGTTTTAATATTGGAGATTAAAATAAATGATCAAAGTCAGGACAAATTATGGTAAATTTTTGTTTTGGCTGTCCTGTAAATTTGGTCAAATGTCACTCATGCCCATCTGGTTCTCACCCCTCAAGAGTGAATCTATCTATCTCTGATATTTTAGAATGTAAATAACCAATAACTCATCCTACTGTACATGTCACAGATTACAGTTAGTGTTTTGGGCTACATGCCAGAGGAGCAGCAGTGATTTTGTCATACTTCACCTTCATGCAAAACACCTTATTGGATTTACATGCTATTTCCAGTTTAATTTTATATTTTGCCCATCTAAGTTCTTGTGCTGTCTTGATCTGTATTTTGTTTATTAGGGGCTGGGCAGCCTACACAAACGATCCACACAGATTTTTTATTTATCAAAAATTGAGCCTACAGTGCATCAAAATGTTTGACAGTAAACAGTACTGTCAACATATACTTGCAAATTCTTGCTAAATACATTTTCAATGTTCATTAAAAAAATGACAAAATTTTGGAGTCATGGTAGATGATGTTTGGAAAATATCAGAATTTTATCTCAAAAATTGAATTTTTTTACAGCATTTTGAATTTCGCTCTCATGGAACAATTGGAGTCAATGCAATCTATCAGTTTTTCACTTATGGAGCCAATAAATCATTGTTAAAAACAAATCACCAACATCTCCATGCTGTCTAGATGCAATCTGTGTATTTTCGGATTTTTGTCTTAATAACTGAATTTTTGACAGTCGTTTGAAATCTGCCTTTACACACTAACAGCTGCTGTCTTTCACACAGGTGACTGGCTTAGTCAATTTGTGAAGTTACATGTGACATTTCTGTTTGCCAGTTAGCTCAGTGAGATAGAGGCTGGCTCTTGGTATTGAAGACTGTGCGTTCAAGCCTCAGCTCATGCAACATTTCCATATGAGAAATCTACCCAAACTTTTCATAAAGGTCCAGTCCCATGCCAGATGTCCTCAACTGGAAACACAAGACAATAGTCCTGATGGTGGCGCTACAGCAAGCCTCTAAATTTCAAAACTTTGAAACTTCATATCAAATCAACCATATGTGCTACAGCTTTGGAACTTTCACTTTGAAATTTACTTTTCTATGGCATGGATGGCTACTGTCTGGCACCCTGATGCTTGGCTTAGCCAGTTTGTGAAGCCACACATGAACTGTCACTTGTCAATTAGCTCAGTGAGATAGAAGACAGACCTCAGTCTCAGAAGTTGTGAGTTCAAGCCTCACCTAAGGCAGAATGGACATTCTAATGTGAAAGTCCTATGTTCAGGCATCATGCTATGTGCATTAGAGATTACTAAGGTTAAGATAGATCAGGCCAGTTTGTTCATAATTGCTAGCAGTTAATTTTATTGTTCTTGAGTTTTTTCTTTCCTTTGTATATTATGAGTCTGATCACTTCAGCCACTCATCCATAATTTGAAGGGCATGCCATAATTATATGATGTAACTTCTATGTTGTAATATGCTTTGTTTTAGTGTGTGTGTTGCTCAGAATTGCCTCATTTTGCCTAAAATTGCCCGGCCCCGACCATTGTTACGCAGCAGCTATAATTTTTTTCTAGTTTTTTGCTTAAATAGACTTAAGTGTGGCATGTTTATATTGTTTTTATAACAGAAAATCTAACTGACAGAAGTCAGATAGATGGGGTTTATACACTATCTGCTAAAGCGTACTTGTTTTTGTGGCACTTGCACATATCAGATCAACCACATTTCAATTGTTTTTAAAACATGACCTATAATGGAAGTATTTTTTATTGAAATGAGAAATACAAACTTACAGAGGGGGACAGTTCATTAAAAGTAACACCTCTCTGTTGTGCGTACAGTGTGTAGTTTGATCGTCATCTCTAACCGCGTATCTGTTTACTACAATTTGAATTTAAGCAAAACAGTATATTTAACATTTGTATGAAATGTAAAAATCAGAAGCAGAGTGACTGAGTGCATTACCTCGATTCATCACGTAAAGGAGAAGTGCTAGAATAGGAAATGAAACCAAAAACGACAGAAGGAGAAAGATAAGCCTTAATGTCTTAATGAGAGTGAATTAAAGTGAGCTGAGGAGGAATCAGAATTTGGAAATAATCAATACTGTTCAATATAGCTTTGTTTGATTTTTTCATGTGTTTTCTTCAATATGAAATAACTGATTATGGGTTTTTTTTTCAATTTTTTTGACTGATCAATTATTAACTAAAATGTCATATTTTACTTTTAGGGAAGGTAAAGAAATACTTGCATGCTGGTAAATATATTGTGCATGTTTGCTTTCATGTGGAAAGTTAGAAAATATATTATAACCTACATGTTTACATGAATGTTTTGAAAGTTTTTGTGACCACTTCCTTGTGGTCCACATGGCCTCAGACAAAAACATTTGATATATGAGCATATAAAAAGAACTGCCTGCTGTAGTTCCTGGAGTGACAGCGTGTTGGTCTCTACTATGTTTCCTTCCTTTAGGTGAAGAGGGGAAGTTTGCCTGAACAACGTAGCACAGCTACACCCATTGTTGCTTCACCGCGCAGAGCTTCAGACCAGCCTGCCAACCAGCTGGTACAGTCTTGACCTCTATCTCAGCCTTTATATCAGTCTGACGTTTCCTCCTCACTGACTCCACCCATCACGTCCCCAGTGAATTCATTTCAATTGATTTTAAAACTGGATGATATTTTAACTCTACCAATGTTAGCAGGTAGTGTCACCATATTTTTTATACTGTCAGTTTTTAGGTCGGTTGGTCAAGTTTGCATTTGTGACACCACTTGGAGTGGTGATTTATCTCATTATTTTAGCTTGTTGCCTGTGCATTCACTACCTTTAACTATTTTAGCTCTTCACTTGCTTTCTACACACTCTCCTTCTCTTCACATAGTGTCCACGTGCTGCAACTGCCTCAGTACATAAAATACATAATTTTTAAAATCATAATTTGTATTTTGGGTGGCGTGGTGGTGCAGCAGTTAGTACTGTTGCCTCACAGCAAGGTGTCAGGGTTTCTCACTCGGGCCCTTCTACATGCAGTCTGCATGTTCTCAGCGTGGGTTTTATTTAGCTTCTTCCCACAGTACAAAGACATGCAGGTAAATTGTTGTGAATATGAGGATAAATGGTCATGGCCGTGTCTGAAATCATTCCCTAACATACTTCATACTATATACTCAATCAGTACTGCACAGGCCAACATAAATAATAATTAAGTACCGTTACCAGCACATGTTCACACTGAAGAATACTCCCTGCATCACATGACTGTATCGGTCACAACGTCACTTGTCTGAACTACAGTTAAATGAAAAATGTTTATTACAAATGTAAATCAACATTACCTCTTTCACTCAATTCAATGTTTCCAGTATTATTTATGGCAGATTGAATAGTGTTTAATATGGTTTTACAGGACATGATATATGTGGGTAGCTGAATAGCTGCCATACTTTTCTTCTTAACTGTACCTTAAAGCTACAGTTGGTAACTATCATGAAAGTAACTTTTTGGGGGCTCTGAGTAGCTCACCTGGTAGAGTGGGCGCCCCATGGACAAAGGCTGTGGCCTTGCTGCAGTGGCTACAGGCTCGATTCCAGGCTGTGGAATCTAGTGTACTGTAGTGTACTGTTGTAAACAGTACACTAAAATATGTTTCTGAAAACATTTGAGGAGAGAAATAGGCCAAGCAGTCACAGAATCCTGATTCACATTTGATCAGTGCTGCCTAGTTTGACTGCAGCCGATTAGTCGTAATTGACATGAACGACAGCTGCATCAGAGACTTCTCCACTCTGATTGGTTGTTTTCACTCAGGTGCAGTGGATGCAAATGTCATTAGAAGCACTACGAGGAGGAGGAGGAGGAGGAGAAACATGATTTTTTTTTCACAGATTATCTGTCTCATGTAGTTCTGTGTGTATTTATGACAAAAAGTTTTCTTTTGATAAAAGATACCGTTAAGAGCTTTAACGTAACTCAACAATTATTTTATTATCAATCATTTTATTATTTTAAATCGTCTGCCTCGCAGTCCGCCAGTCTCTTACTTATACCTTCTTGCTAATCTAGTCTACATCTGCATTTCTCATATACACAAACTCAATTTTACATCACACTTAATGAGAATATAATGTTAGTATGAGAATTCAAACAGAGCTTGACTTTATGTGTCAGCCCTTTGACTGACTGGCATTCTGTCCTGGGTGTACCCCGCCTCTTGCCCAGTGTCAGCTGAGATCAGCTCCAGCTCCCTGTGACTGCGTGATTGATGGATGGATGGATGGGTTTCTGTTTTTTCAAATATGTCAAAATACTCCCTCTCCAAGAAACTGCAGAAGTGGGGAATCACAGTCTCCACCATGTTATGGTTGATATTTGTCTATTGTAGTTAACAGTCAGTTAAACAGAATTTCAAAGTGTCTTTCTGTCTTTTCCAGGCTAAGAGAGTGGGCCTGGAGGAGCGAGCTCACACTATCGGTCACACAGGAAGAAGCAGCCCCGTCACAGCTTCTCATCCTCCCCGCCGCACATCTGATACCATGCCTCTCCCTCAGGTCAGCCCGCCATCCTCTCTCCTCAGGCCACATCATGTCATTGAAGCTGGGCTACAACTAATGATTATTTTAATGATTCCATTTTTTAATATTGCAAAAAAATTCCCATAACCCCAAGTGACATCATCACATTACTTTCTAACAGTCCTAAACCCCAAGATATTTAATACATAGTAATATAAAGCAAAGAAAAGGAACAAAATCTCTCATTTGAAACTAAACCTGGAGTTTTTAATTGATTTTAACATTTGTTGATTATACAGCCTGATACTTATTCACTTTCTGTTTGTTGACTTGTTTCATCATTTCAACAGCAGTAGAGCCACAACATTTAATTGATGAGTGGTCAGCTATTAAGCTAATTGCCAACTAATGTGATAACTTATCAATCATTTTGAGTAGTTTTTCCAAGAAGTCAAAATTTTCTGATTCCAGCTTCTTAAATGTGAATATTTCTTGGTTTCTTTACTCATCTATGAAATAAACTGAATATATCTGGGTTGTTGACAAAACAAGACATCATCTTAGGCTTTTATAGATTTTATAGACCGACCAACTAATCAGTTAAAAGAGAAAATAATCGACAGATTAATCTAAAATGAAAATAATTGTTCGTTGCAGCCGTAAGCAGAAGTCCACATTTTTTTGCCATTTTAAACCTTCAAATCAGAAGTTTAGAATCCAAATTTTGTTCACTACATTCAGTAAGTAGTACATTACTTAATTTATTAAATTATCACTGTCTTTACGTTTGTCCTGATATACTCAGCTCGTGGCATCCCTTGTTAGAGGCATGTTGCTGCAAGTTGCTAAAACATGCACTTCATGTACAGCACTCACTATACAGAGTATGTGCACATACACAGTAAGAACATACATAACATAAATAAACATAAATAAAAAGAGAAAACAAACAGTGAAATTAAGGGGGTGGGGATTTTGAAGGCAAAATGATATAAATTGGTCTAACGATAATAAGCCTCTGGAGGCAATGGCCAATATTTTGCATATCTATTTCAAGACTTCCTCTTTCATGCTCCAGTCGTTTCGTCTAATCTCAATGAACACGTCTGCACATGAATGCAGATTTTAAAAAACAAAAACAAAAAGAAGAGCTTATTTGACGCTTAATTGACATTAGACTACAGCTAGATTACATTTTGGCCAATGTGTTCCACCTGTAGACATGGACTGATTACCTGCCACTCAGACATGATTGGTTAATGCTACTCTGCAAACAAACAAGCTACAAACAGAAACCAGCACGCTTCCGAAACCAAAATGTTGCTGTGTTGCTACAGATTTTGCATACATACACAGATCCGTAAAATAACAGCAGAGTGAAAAATTTAATTTCCCCTTGAGGGGACTGATAAAGAAATGCTGTCTTTCTTCTCCTTTAGATATCTGTTTATAGTGATTAAATAAATAAAGGACACAAATTGTATTTGTGATTTGAGGACACATATTTTATACCCTGAAATATTTTTCATCATGAATAATGAATAAAACACTTTAACAAGGCTTTCTAAAAAAAACAGAACTCATCTTTAACACTAAAGCTTTTGTATTTATTTTTCTGTCCGTGAAGTATTCATCATTTTTCTTCTGTCCCACAGAGGGCGTCCATGCCGCAGGTGAAGGCGCTGTACGACTTCACCGCAGAAGAAGACGACGAACTTGGTTTCATTGCCGGCGACATCATTGAGGTGTTGGATCGCTCCGACGCGTCATGGTGGAGAGGAAGGCTGCGGGGGAAAAGTGGGCTGTTTCCTGCTAACTACACAATACAGTTGTGAGAAAACCCCCCAGGCGATGCACTTAGTACTCCTGCACACAATCACAGACTCGCTCTGCAGGTGCTTTACTATGTGTTTTTGAGCATCAACACTGACTCATCTAATCTCTGCACCGCATGTTCATGAAGATGCCGGTGCCCAGTGGACTGTGAGTCAGTCAGTGCTTTCAGATAATCATCACACAAAGGAGCAGAGACACACCTACAGGAACTTCCTAAAGCCTGGTACATGTTAAACTGCCACGAGGAGTTTGATCATTTTCACCATGACATGTCTGACAGCAGGTATTTATTTACAAAATGCTCGTCGGCCAGTCTGCTGATGCATCGACTGTTATCCAACTGTTTCTGTTCGTGTTGTAAGTGTAGTCAAATTTCATGCCACAAACAGTTTTGTATGAAAAGCTGATTTCACAAAAAAAAAAGATGTGTTACTTCCTCGAAATAAAATATATTTTTCTTATCATCAATTTGATGTGTAAATTCAGTGCTCTGAATGATGAGGGTCTAATCTGGCTCCCAGTCAAAAAGGAATGGACATCCCTGTTCTAAAGACTGTAGCATCTGCTCCCCCTCCCAATACCACCACTACCACAAAAAAAAACAAAAAAAACAAGATGCATTCCTCATTAACTCATGAAGCTTAAAAATGTCAAGTTTATTACTCAACTGTTGCTCTCACAGACAGTGGTGTCGCATAAAAATCTTAAATACATATATCATCTGTACATATAACTGGGTCAATAGGTAGACACATGCACCTGTAGTGATTATTAGAGCAATCAGTAATGAAGGGTTTATAATGCACAGTCTGAAATCTCAACATGTTTCAGCCTCTTCTCTCAACATACTGCAATTACTGTGTGAAGGGTTTGTTTTGAGTTTTAGAGCACTACAGGGCAATAGTTCTATCAAAGCTACTCAGGTCTTCATTATAATTTAGGCATAAGACAGAGTTGACATCACTTCAAAGTTCATGTTTCCTTAAATATTACGTTTTAAAAGTAACATAAATGTATCCTGGTAACTTCTATGTAAGACCTGTCATTAACGACATAACCAGGCTTATATAATGCCAAGTGATTGATTGTGAATGGATGGCAATTACATATAGTCTTGTCATCAAATGTCTTTCCTTTACCCTAGTCTCTATATACAGACTCTACATTCAATGAATGTAGACGCCAATTACAGCCGATGGGTTCCGAGAATGCCTTTACCCATGCTCACATGGGTGGCAGCAGAGCAGTAGCCTTCAGTAGTAATAAGGGTTCAGAGTTTAGCTATAGGACACTTCAACATGTGGACAGAAGGAGACAAGGATCAAACCACCAACATTTAATACCCCCAAGCTACAGCCACCTCATACATTAGTACAAACAGGATACTTTTCATCTTTACATGTTGAGTTAAATGCACCATCAAATTGGCCCTCCATATTTAAATTAAAATTGACATTTTTCATGGAAAAAAATATGTTTAAGGGCTTACTGTGTAAGTTAAATTTAAAAGAGAGCAAATGCTGAGAGTGTGTTCACATTACCACATTAGAAAATGTTATTCATTAACTAAAGACATGTTATATTTATATTTAAATAACTATGTTGCTGCCTTTTTAGTGTTAATGAGGAGTCAAGCAGTCAGACCTTATAATCTTTAATCAGGCAGGCTAATTCTCAAACGCTTTACCCACTGTTTAACCTTTGAGACCACTTTCTATTTTCATGTGCAGCTTCATTTTACACGTGACATGATTGTTCTGACAGTGGATTGTGTGCACATACAGGTGGTGGACACTTAAATGAAATGTAGAGGTTGTAAGAACACTTAATGGGTAACTTTGGTATTTTTCGACCTAGACCCTGTGTTCCCACATGTTTGTGTCTAAGTGACTAATGGGAACAAACATTTTTGAAACTGGTCCAGTACTGAATGAGAGGGCTGCAGTTGGCAGCAGCGAAACAGGTTGCAATATAATCATTTGGGGCAATTGCACCCTCAATGTATGTCCACTAAAAGTGTTTGTTTTTGCCACTGTCAGATTGTTCGGCTCAGATTGTTTTTTATAAATGTCTAACAACATTATGGAAAGTATCCTTACAGAAATAGACCTTTCGTTTGGAAAGAGTAAGATCCATTTTGTTTGACCCAAAACAGCCCCAACATTGCCTTCGCCAAACCCACTAGACTCCATTTAAATAAACAGTAATTTTAGCATGTGTAGAGCCAGGTCGAATTAGGGATTTAATTCAACCAAACCAGAGTTGGTAATTGATGCAACAGCGGAAAGACATGCCAACAGCTTTTGTGAGTTTTATTTTGTTTATGCGGACTTTGAATGAAGTGTGTTTAATGATAATGAAATAAATGGTCATTTAAATGGAGTCTGGTGGTGGTGGTGGTGGTGGCTTGAGTAATGGTGACGTAAGGCTGTTTCTGGTAAAACACAAAGGACCTCACTCTTAACCAAAAAGGGTTTATCTCTGTAACTATTTTTGTCATTATGTTGTCAGGCACAAAAACAAGCGCATTTAACGGACACTTTATTCGTTTTCTCATGTTTTTGTGTCCAAATGACAAAGCTGGACACAAAAACATGAGAAAACGGTTGCCCTTTAAGTGTGAGCTCTCTCAAATCATTGTTGTTGCTGTAATTTTTGACCCAAGTTCTTGAATAAGACATTTGCTTTGCATCAAATTTTAATTTAGAATTGAGCCTTTCCCAATGTAAAAGTGCCAGTATGACGATCTATAAATGTCTCTAGGGACAAATACATTATTCTAACATTATTGTTAATACTGATGTCTTATGAATGTGTAAGTAAGGAGCCTGGCCCTCCCAAAAGATCACAAGATAAATCTTAGAGGTTGGGAGATGATTAATGGGAGAGGACAGACAAAAAAAACTAAGCGGTGACGCAATAGTTTAAATTCAGAATTTGGATTTTTACTCTGATCGGCTTCGAGCTGTCATTTAAATGAAATCATGTGTTATGTTTCAGCTCAGAGCTCAGAAATGTCTCTGGTTGAACTAATAAAGAGTCATCTTAAAGATGCTGGGGGCCTCAACTTTCCACAGATTGTTTTTTGTCAACTCTTGTCCTGTTGTAGAAGCCATCCTCTTTTAATCTTCAGCTTTTTTACAGATGGTGTGATGTTTGCTTCCAGAATTTGCTGGAAATTAACTGAATCCATTCATCCCTCTACTGCAACACAAGCCCAAAGCATGATCGATCCGCCCTTGTGTTGAACAGTTGAACAGGTGTTCTTTTCATTAAGTTCTGCACCCTTTGTTCTCCAAACATACCTTTGCTCATTGTGTCCAACGAGTTCTATTTTAATGCCATCAGTTCACAGGACTTGTTTCCAAGAAGCATCAGGCTTGTTTAGATGTTCCTTTGCAAACTTTTGACGCTGAATCTTGTGGTGAGGACACAGGAAAGGTTTTCCTCTGAAGACTCTTCCATGAAGGTCACAGTTGTACAGGTGTCGCTGCACAGTCGCACAGTGCACCACCTCTCCAGAGTCTGATAAATCTTCCTGCAGGTCTTTTGCAGTCAAACAGGGGTTTCGATTTGCCTTTTTAGCAACCCTATGAGCAGCTCTCTTGGAAATTTTTTTTAAGTCTTCCAGACCTCAACTTGACCTCCGCAGTTCCTGTTAACTGCCATTTCTTAATTACATTATGAAATGAGGAAACAACTACATGAAATCACTTTGCTGTCTTTTTATAGTCTTCTTCTGCTTTGTGGGCATCAGTTATTTTAGTTTTCAGAGTACTAGGCAGCTGTTTAGAGGAGCCCATGGCTGCTGATTGTAGGGACAAGGTTTCAGGAGTCAAAGTAATTATAAATCTTTGAAATGTGCATCACCTGGCCTTTCCTAACAATGACTGTGAACAAGCCAGTCCCTGGTTAAAGTTGACGGAGAGCTCAAATGTCTTGGAGTGCCCAAACTTTTGCATGGCGCTCCTTTCATTTTTCTCAAAGTGTATTTTAAATGGTTTTCATATGTTATCAACTGTGATTGTTAAACTCAGAATAAGTCAACATAAAGACTGTTTATTTGTAATTCTTTTATTCAACAGGTGAGACACAAACTATTGGAACATATTTCCGAATAACCTTTAACACCAAATGTTTTTATTCTGAAAGTCTTACAACAGGAAGCTTTCTAATAACGTCTTGGGCATTGAGCTGCTACTGACAGCTACAGTCCTTACACAATGGTTGGTCCCGCCTCCTGTCTCTTACCTGAGAGACTCACCTGAGCACCTGCCTACCTGTCCGCACAGGTAGCGTCGCAGCGTCGGAGAGCAGCGGATCCGGAGATGGCGGAGTCTCAGCTGGTGTGCATGGACGATGAGCACGTTAACGAAAAGATCCCGGAGACCAAACCGGAGTTTTACTACAGCGAGGAGCAGCGCGCGGCTCTGGAGCAGCTCCTGAAGAACGGGGACGGTGCGTTCAAGATGCGCCTCAAAGAGGACAACATCAAGGACTTCCTCTCCGCCAAGGAGGTCACGTGCATCCGAAAAACCTTTCAGGAGTACGACACGGACAGTGACTGTGAGTCCGGAGAACATGAGAAGTCCAAGGAGTCCTCCAGCGCGGACTCCGGGGTCCACTCCACCTACTGGCCCCAGATGTCCGACACTGAGGTCCCGTCTCTGGACATCGGCTGGCCCGGCAGCAGCGGCGTCTATAAGGGGGTGACCCGGGTGTCCGTGTACTCGCACCCACCCAAGGAGCCCGGGCCCCACATCAAGGAGGTGGTGAGGAGGCTCATACAGGAGGCACACAAGGTACCTGTCTGATGTGAATAACTTTATTTATATGGCAGCTTTCAAAATAAAGTTATAAACTGCAAAACAAACAACACAACAAAAACTATATATTTTTTTAAAATATATGTCTTTAGACTATTTCTGAAATCAAATGAAAACAACTACATTTTCATCTTGCTTCCAGACTATAAATAAACATTTATCAAGTGCAACATCATTAATGAACGTACGCTCAGATCACTTTTTGAAATTAAGTTTAGGTAAAATGATTGTGTTTTTCCTCACTTTTTTAAATTCTAATAGGAAACACAGTTGACTTTTAATAACTTGTAGCCTACTTAAAAGTGTAGTCAGTGATTCTTAAGAAGAGTGTTGATATTTGAGCTCAGCATCCCACGGACAGCTGGCGGCCTGTGAGGAGATATTCACTGGATCTGACAAAAAGTGCATGAGACTTAAGTCACAGACAGCACCTTTTAAAGCCTTTCTCTATGTGAGAATCAGGAGGAAAACATCAGGCAAAATGAACAAAGCTCATAAGTGCATATGGTAAAAACTCCTAGCCTAAACAATGTTTTTTTATCGCTTCATCTGTAATTGTGAGTAATCAGTATAAAGTCAAAGGTGATGGTGTGTTTGAATATCTCAATAGTACGACTGAGCACTAGTAGTCCTAAACCCAGAGATACTCAATTCACAACTCTGTAATGCAGATTAAAGTAGTAAATATCCACATTTTAGGAGCTATAGCTGAGTTTTTTTGGGTTGCACAATAAGCAAGTATCCCAAAAGTTACTAGTTAGTCTAAAAACTTCTGCTTTGCCTTCCTACGGCATAATTAAGGTCAGATCTTTTTCACAGTGCATGCCATGGCATTCAGCCAGACAGGTATATCTGCAAAGAATAAGGCAGGAAGATTTACAGATTAAAAACCGTTTGACAAGCAAGTTGGATCCACTAAACTCTAAAACCAGAGTTTATGTAATCTGTACATAGACCACCATGTTGAACCTGCAGTCTTCAGGTTGCCCTAAAAACACTTTTATGACCATATGAAAATAACCGACCGTGCAGTAAAACTTAACACTTTCTCCTTCTCCCCTGACCTGACCTACTTGGTCCACAGCAGAACAATGCCTCTGAAATATTCAAAATGATTGGCTACAGGTGATCATGTGACTGCCTCCCACAGATGAAAGACACAAAGCCCCCCAGGCAGAGATAAATTACTCTCACGCCACATGTGTCCTGAATACAAGCGACAACGTGTTTAATGCCTTTAAAGCAGTTCTTTTAATCCAAAGATGATATACTTTGATTTTTAATCTGTTAAAGATAGATTTAACATGCGAATTATGGATTAATTATAACAAAGGCCTGACGTTATTGACAGTTTTCAAGCCAAAATGTTGGTGTATACACATGAACCTGAGTAAAAATATGGATCATTTAAATGACAATTCAGGGCTTTTTTGTAGTCAGTATGTGTCTTCTCATCTAACTCTCAACAACAGAGCAAATAACTGCATTTTCCAAAATGTCAAAGTGCTCCTTAGAGAGTTTTGAGTCATGTATGCACAACAGCTGAACACATTTCTGCGTGGATTTGCCAGGTTGGGATATACATTAATATTGGACAGATATTCTGGTACAGACTCCAAGATCCAGATTCACAGTGCTTCAGAGAATATTTAGACAGGTTTCAACATGTTTGGTCAAACCCAAATATTTCTGTTTTATGAGGAAGTGAAAATAAAAATGACAGTTAAGAGTTATAACCTAAAACTTTAACTATCATGGTTTACTGAGTTTCAGCTTGCAGCAGTTGGACTTGCCATTTATGAGCTAATGCATTTAATGTCAGTGTGAGGCTTAACACGTGTCCTAGCTGCATTCAACTGTGTTCAAAAACACTGTGTCGATGCCAGTAACACAAACATGATTAATTGGTTTATAATCCGTCACATCCTTGTACTGAAAGGAAAAATAAACTATGAGCTTTCATGAGAGAAAATCAAGTTTTCTGTTCATACATGACAGTTTACAATAAAAATCCATAGTCATTTTTTCAACAACGCATCTTTCACCTCACACAGAGGTAAACAAAAGCAGGCTCGAGATTTCTAATGTTAGTCGTTTTTAGTAATTAGTATTGAGTAAAACAGAATACTTCACAGGTTTTTACTCCACTACATTTATTAGACAGCTTTAGTTACTTTGAAGATTCAGATCATTAATACAAAAGATAAATTAACAAATAAATTAATTATCCATCCTTGATGTTTGGCAGCCTGCTTTCATCGTATTGAAGTGGGAACGGTTTAATCAAAAGTGGGTTGGACAACACTACATGCAGACAGACGAAAACCTGTAGGAGATAATGCGTTTGGTTGTGTATGTGCGTAAGTGTGTGTGTGTGTGTGTATATCTGTCTGTCTGCAGCTAATCTATAAACTACTGGACCAGGCAGCATAATTTTTTTGGATTCTAAACTTAACTAGTTTGGCACGATATGAGATTATAAAAATAACCCAGTTTTGCTATCTTTGCTGCTATCTTGACTGTAAGGAAGCCATGAGGTGTCAGTTCTACTGAGCACAGCTGCACCGCATGCATTGTAGAGTGATCATGATTGACAAAAGCCTGGCGGTAATTTGCACTCTTCTAGTCGTTTGAAAACTATTTTCATTACATTTGAATGAATGTAAATTGACTCAAATTGTGGTAGTTATTGCATTTTATATAACAGTTTTCCCCATGTTTCATACACTACATAATGAATCTTGAAGATGTTCTCATCTTAAACTCATCTTAAACTAAATACGTTGTTGCTCACATGAAGTCAGTGCGTTTGCGGAAGGGGTGGCATAAGAAAAAGGTACTAACCAAACACAAAACTTCATCATTGCACCTGGTTCCAAAATCAAACTGTGATGCATCTTGTTGCTAATTATATGTACTGTACAATTAAATGCAGTACAATCAGATATAGATACAGATAAAGAAATAAAGTAAGTAAAGAAATATCCCCAGGCACTTTCAACCTTCCCCCCAAAACCTAAAGTATGTAGTATTATTATATGACTGATTTAAGTTGCAGTAATTAAACAACCAACTTACTTCTTTATATTACCATAACAAATACAGAACATTTATAGAACATAGAAAATATGCAAATATAGAATCATATTCTGCACATGCAGGATTTCCAGGAAGAGATAAAAACAGGGAAGGGTTAACAAAGCCCACGGCATCAATAAAAAATGTGCCTCAATGGGAGAGTCATTTGCAAGTTTAAACAAGCTGAGTCATACGTGTTGCAGACAGAGGCAGAGCATCTTTAAATGTCAGCTTCACATCAGGACTTGCAGCAAAAACAGAAAGACTTGTTCAGCCTCCCCTACCATCCTGCAGCCCGGGCTAGGGTTGGTACTGAACAAGCCTTGCTTTCCCTCACCCACTCACTGATTCCCACTGCTGCCTCTGATTGGTTGACCTCCTAGGTATGCAAACTTAAAGTAAAGAGAGGAACATTCACCTGTGATTTGTTAGACGTGCAGCACCAGAGGCTATAGTGGCCGGGTAAGGTGATAGGGTTTGTTGTAACTGACACAAGGAACACTGCTTAAATTTATTAGGTGTTTGGAGGACGCCGAACGTTTCCGTATCAGACGGTTTGACTGGCTGAGGGACCGGTTAGTCAGATCTCTTTGAAAGCGATCACGCTGCAGAGCTGTTACTGGTGAATAATTGGACAGACTTCAACACATAAGTTAATCCTCATTACTGTTTGTTTACAGTAGCCATTTCAGGGCCGTGACAGCTTAATTAACCAACAACATTTCTCCCCTTGAGGTGAAGTAAATCATCTATTCATGAAAGCCTGCCAAATACTTGAGAGAGTACTTCTGTATTTCGGTATGCTAGAGTTCAAATTGTCACTCTCATTACTTGCAGAAAGGCATGCACACACTCACATACACCTTCTGGAAGCAGATAAAGGTTATAGGAGATTGTTATCTCAAAGCAAGAGCTCAAACACAGCTGCTTAATTGGTGTTGCAGTGAGCCCTGGGTTGCAGTAGAAATGGTTTTCAGGTCAGGTGGGTCTCGACATGACAGGTACAGAATGATATTTCTGGTTGAGCAACATTTAAGAGTAAGCACAACGTTGCAAAAAATAAATTGATCTGGACAAGCTGTTTGAATCCACATGCAGGCTAAGAGTCTTATATTTGAAAAAGCAATGAAAGGTTTTTCCAGTCAGATGAAAGGTTTTTCCAGTCAGATGAGATAGTCTCGTTTTTGTGCATTCGTTGTCTCTCTGAAACCCCGTAGAATACGTAGGCACACAGTGGTGGAATGTAACAAAATGCATTTACTTAAGTTACTTAAGTTCTGTGAGGTACTTGGACTTCACTTGAGTATTTCCATTTTTACTTAACTACATCTGAAACACATATTGTACTTTTTACTCCACTACATTTGTCTGACAACTTTAGTTACCTTTTAAAGTTTTTCATCTCCTTCCTGTCCAGTGAAAACCATGTATCTCCAGATGTGTCAATGTTGAATGTTTGTGACAAACAGAAGGATGAAGTGTTCCTTTATGTGTTCAGAGAGAGAAAAGAGATATGTGGTTCCCACATGACAGCGGTGCTGCAAACATATGATGATATTATAGAATATGATGCATTGCAGTACATTAAACTACCCAACAGTACATAAAGGAGGTAAAACCTTAAACATCTACAGCAGTAAAATGCAACACATTCACACAGCAGTAGTAAACAGTGATTGTAATAGTAGTAAAACATAAACTGGCATCTTAACTCTTGGCAAGGAGGTGAACAAGGGTGTTTTCCAAAAATGTCAAACTATTCCTGTAGGTGGTTAACAAAGTAAAAAAAATCATCATGTGGGGACAATGAAATTGGTGGAGCTGGAGGAAAAGTCAGGGGCTTCCCAAAGTCAGTCGTATTCATAATCGAGAGGTCATGACTGTCTGTACACAATTTAATGGCAATTTATCAAGTAATTCTTGAAAAATTTCAAACTAGACCAAAGTTGTGGACCGAAGTGTAACTGTCCCGTTCCCTGGACAAATGTTTTTCTCAATACACAGTCTAATAGCCAGTTAGAATGAGTAGCATGTCATTTAGACTCATGCGTGGTTTTCTTTTAATGATTGATGGCAATTAAAATTGGACCACGCTGTCATCACACGTCTGCCAGGAAAACTTGTTTGGACTCTGTTGGTTGGATCAGGCCCAAACATGTACACGAGAGCTGCAATAAGGAAATGGAAAAAGCCTCACATGATCGCTCTGAGATGCACTCAAGGATATAAAAAACTGCGTGGCTGCTTCACTGCAAATAGTTATGAAGTTTGTTTGATACAATATACAGTGTTACAGATGCACTGAAAATAAGAATATAACTAAATGGAGAGTGCATCAGTTATGTGTAGCCTGACTCCTGATTGTAGTACATCATGTACTGTATCTTGTGACAGGATGATTCTCTGTTAGTTCAGAACCTGTACTGTTATGTCATGTCCCTGAGCACAGACTCTGCTGTTGAAATAATTAGCAGTGCATGTTAATCTTAGCCGTTGCTGGACTGCGTCCAAACTATCTTGAGTAACCCTTTAATTACCTTGAAAAACAAGTTCCTCTGAAGCATCGACTGTTACCGCCTGATACTTAAATTCTATACCACAACACAAATAATAAGTTAGCATCTCATAGCCATTGTGTTTACCAGCAGTGAGAGTGGTGAAAAACGCTCATGAGTCTTAATGGGTTTTGTATGGCTGCTCTAAAAGGCAGCAAGATGACAATAATCAATCACCCAGAAACATCAGAAGTGACATCAGTAAAGTGCGCACACACATCTTTACCAGCCCGTCTGGTTGAGGATGTTTTTCAGGAAAAATAATCTGAAACACCAGAATTATGTGGCCAAAAGGGCAAATATCTGTAGTCTCAGTGACGGTAATGATCATGAATCTAAAAGTGTTTCTTTGTTCTGCTGTCCAGTGGTGGAGAGAGTGCACAGATCCTCTCCTTAAGTAAAACTAGCAATCCAGAATTAAAGAGTAACTCAATAAAAAGTCCTGCAATGAAAATGCCAAGTCATTGGCAAAATAGTCTATACCTTAAATAAATATACTTATGATTCAGAAAAATAGTCCAATGTGAGTAGAAATAAAAGTAATGAATACACAGTGGAAATCAATTTCTAAGGATGCGTTCGGAAATACTCACCAGAGCGCACTCTGGCAAACTGAACTGTTTGTAAATGCGCAGCGCTGTTGGAATGGTACTGTTCGGTTATTTAAAACATTCTATCTTGGGAGACGGAGCAGCAGAGCGCCAAGCAGAGCGAATGTTTGATTAACTTAATGGTTTGTTAGGGTCTGTTTCTTTGAACAACAGGGCTCTCATGTAAGTGTAGAGTGTCCGCTTGGAGTTATGGACACACCCTAAAGATTCAGCTGTTTATCTTTTACCTAGGTCATTGTTTCAGCTGTTTGAAATCATTAGCTGAGTAAACATTTGAAATCGTTAGTTAAAAGTGATGGCTATACTGTTTGAATAGTAGCTAAAAGTATAGGATAAATGGGGACTTCGCTAGCTGAAACTAATGGATGCGATTGCTGTGTTCACAAAAACACCAAAACAACCAAACCGAGACCTTCTTGATGAGGTGGTCTTGGCTCAGTTACAGCCAAACTCTGGTGCAGTTTGTTTGTGGTGAGAATGTGTTCCAACCTCGATCCGGACCAGCTGCAGTTGCATTACACATTGTTTGGGTTAAACAATCATGAGCATGTTACAGTCCTGGAGGATTATTAATGAGTAGAAAAGTAAACAGCCAAGATGGCAGCTGCCAAAGGACCGCATCCATTCAGTTTAGCTTTGAAAGAAACACTAAGCCAACTACCCATCATTTTCATGGAGAGGAACAGAAGACTGCCCTAGAAGCCTTTGCTTCCAGGAACGATGTTTTTGCCGTTTTACCAACGGGATACAGCAAAAGCATAATATATCAGTTAGCCACACTGGTCGGCTCTGATTGGCTATCGTGCTATCCAATCGTGTGCAGTGGCGTTTAATATGCCTCGGTTAGTGCTGCTATTTGGGTAGGGAGAGTGTATCGGTGAGGGCCAGACTCAAAATCTCTCTAGATTTGAGTCTGGATTTCCAGGCCAGGCAATTATGCAACTTTGTAATCAAATTAGCCCTTGATTCGGACCAGAGCAAGACAAGTCTATGTCTGAAAGCACCCTAAAAGGATAAACAGTTGAAAGTAGTTGGTTAACTTAAATGTAATAGTAGTTAACATTGATAGCTAAAAGTAATGAACAGCAGTGTTGATGAAGATTTGCGATAGAGATGTGGGGGTATGTCTGACAAAAAAGGTTGGGAAACACTATTAATAAAATGTAAAATCTTAACCTGTGCAGTAACTATAGGTGTAAAAAGAAAAAAAAAATCTAAAATTTCCCTCTGAGTCATAGTGAATAGAAGTCTGAAGAGGTGTGAACTGGAGAATTTTAAGTGAAGTTCAACTTTCAAATTTGTACTTGGAGTAAATGTACTTAGTCACATTCCACCACTGCTGCTGCTGTGCCTCTGCTTTAAACCGTCCTCCCTCTGTTTTCCCAGGTGGTGGCTATAGTCATGGACCTCCTGACAGACCTGCAGATCCTCCAGGACCTGCTGGATGCCTCGTCGCGGCGCGGGGTGGCTGTCTACACTTTGCTGGAGGCCAGGGGAGTGCCCCACTTCCTGGATATGTGCACTCGTCTGCAGATTAATGCGGTGCATCTGCGGGTGAGGAGTGTGCTCAGCAAACACTGGACACTATAGAGCATGATAGAGTGCCACGCAGGGAGGTGGCTCACTAATACAACACACAGAGAGCATGGAAAGTTTGAAACACCTCAGTGTGTCACTGCTCTGCCCTCTTTATTAGACAATGGCAGTGGATCCAGTAATGATCATGGATTAGAAAAAAGCATTTATCAACATGTCACATTCTTTAGGATAATCCTCACCAGTAACAGACAATGTAACCTGGTTTGAGGCTGTTAAAAACACTCTAACACTCTAATCTTTTCTCATTATTTCCTTGTGGTGTCATGCAGATAGCGCCTGTTTTATTTCCAAGAATTTTAGATCTGCTACTGATATCTCTGCCTTGAAGTCACAGGGAATTTCATTTGTTGTGTTTGAGCCACTGAAAAGCAACTTTCGAAATACTCAACCCCCCTTTTCTTCCCAGGAAAGATGATGCGTGGAGTGAGATTTAATTCCTAGATGTCACTCGACACATTTTATATGAGAAACTATTTACTTCCAAAAATAGAGAAAAAAGAGTCAAGAGTATGTGATGTGGACACTGTTGCTACAAAGAGAGGACGTCACTGAGTTTGTCAGTGTCATTTAAAGCTGCAGTCAGTAGCTCTATATCTTGGTCTTGGTCGCTCTATCAGTCAATCAGTAGATCAGTTGGTTGGTCCATAATAATCTCCTCAGCGTTTGGCGCCCACAGTTTGTTGTCCTAAAAGGTTGAATTTTAACATGGAGGTGCTCATGCTTGTCAAGTGTTTTGATTTCAAAGCCTCTGCGTCACTTTGTAAAATTCAAAAAATACCATTGTCTATTGCTCTGAGTCATGCCACTAAGCTACCAAGCTACTTAGCTGTTGTATTTGATTGTAATAGCAGATACTTTCTCACATGAATGTGGTTAAAGTGTGACTGTTATGTAAAACAGCTCTCAACTTAGTAATGAAAATTTTAGGCAACACATCAAATGTGAAATTTTCTGCTGTGCAAATTAATGTAAGTGAGAGAGTGAGTGATGTGAATGATCGTTGAGATGCGGTGTACAGCAGTGATTCACAACTAGATCTACTTGTGCAGTTGCATGGTGGTGAAAAGATAATAGCTCAACTAATCTGAAAAATAGAAAGAACGATTTGACTGAAAAAAATCCACATATTGAGCCAGCAGTTATACCTGTACACCAAGTGTTGAGGGTGCATGAAAACTAGTTGGCAAGTGAGCACAGGAAAAAGATGAATACTTCAGGGAATCTAGGGCTGTGCGGGTAGGTCTGGCAAAAAGGGAACTACTGGTCTAGAGTAAATATTGTATATCCCAAAAGTAACTGACAAGTGGGAAAGATCCCTGTAGATTTGCACAGGAAATGCATACACACATTAAAGACCCGCTTAATCAGGATAATAACAAAGACTGCTCATAAACATTCTAACACTGAAATACTTTGCTCGAGACATGTCTCTGTTTTAGCAACATACATAACTGATGTGATCTTACACTTGGTTGATATCTGATATATGGTTGATATATGCTGAAATACTGATGCCTTTTTTTCACCTATGCATCAAACAGTTAAAAACAGTCATCTAACTTTTATGAATTAACATTTAATGCTTGTCTACATGTTTCAGAACCTGAGTATGACAGTAAGTGCTAATCTAGGTTCAGAGTGAGCAGCAGTTCACTGAGTCAGACTGTCATCCTATCTCCACAGAGACACAATACCCGGCCTTATCTGCTGTACGCAGAGTTTTGTCGCCCCAGTCTAGTTTATCTGGAGCACTGGAATACCTGGTTATAGTGGTGTCAGTTGATAGGCTGTGAAAGGCCTTTTGAGAGCAGCGGGCTCTGTTACTCTTACCTCTTACAAGTGAACATTCATAGTTCCTGAAAACAGATCCAAAGACTGTAACACGATGCTTTGACAGAGGAAAGCCTCCTCCCAGTGTGCATACCCAGCATTTACGTCTCCTTTTTGTTTCCTTTTCTCTTCCCTTTAAGTAAACATACGTGGCTCAAGGATTTGAGTTTTGCCCTTTATTTTTTGAGAAAGTTTACTTTATGTTGCGAGGTGTGACAGTTTGACTTGGCATCTGTTTAGATCAGTCATGTGAGATATAGCGGGGGACGCTTGATAGCTTTGGCGGAGTGAGTTTACTCAGGCTCACCTGTGTGATGCTAAGCCAGCTCAAGTGTGTAATCAAGCGGGCGTTTCATTGCAGAATCTCCGTGTGCGGATGGTGAGAGGTTCAGGGCTGGCCCTGTCGTTTGGAAAGCTGCCCGGGTCCCTGTGCTCCAAATACATGCTGGTGGATGGAGAGAAAGTCATGTTCGGGTCTTACAGGTGAGCATGAATATTTAGCAGTGCCTCAAACTCACAACATTCAGCCATTCACAGCTGGGACATGACAAATATAAAAACAACTTTCTCTATAAGCCCACAATAGAAAATCACTCAGAACAGAAAAATAATAACTTCTTAACAACTTAATGAAGCATATTAAACCTGTCGAATGACTGGAATGCTTTCTGCAGCTCCATATCTACCATTGGTCCTGCACATTAATCTATTGTTGTAGATCAGCTTGTTGTCTGTTGTGATTACTGACTGAGACAGATGTGTAAAACCCTGCGTGACATTATTACAAGGAGGCAAAAAGCTTTCTGTGCGTCACCTGAGTGCTTATTTAAAATGATTAACCAGGTTAAGTGAAATAATTACACCACCTGCATTTGTTAACTCTTACACTCCCATCTCTGGAGAGAAGGAGGTTCTTGTTCCTATTGACGTCACATAAAATGTGTAAAAGAGTTGTGCTTTGATTTGTAAAAACAAATACTTATAGATCAATGCATGAGTAGGAAATATAATATTATTGGGCATCAGTATTGGTATAAGGAAACACTGAGAATGTGTAAATTTGTTATTTATATCATTTATTTTAAATACTAAAATACCCACAAGCTCAGAAATCCTTCAACTCCTAACATCAGCATTTAAAGGTATAGCGTGTAGGATAAAGTGGCATCTAGAGGCGAGGTGGCAGAACTGCAACTTCTCCCATGTGCCAAGTGTGTGGGAAAACTATTGTGGCTGATGTGAAAACACGAATGGCCCTATTGAGCCAGTGTTTGTATTGTCCGTTCAGGCCTACTGTTGAAACAACGTGGTGAACTCTGTGGAAGAGGACCCGCTCTGTATGTAGATATAAACCAAGTACTCAGGAACAGTGCCGGGCTTTGTTGCCAATTTTACAGAGTTGCCAAAAGTGGAATTACAACATTCCGGTCCTTCAGGCTATGCCACAGGGCCCAAAAAGACTTTTTCCTTTAGATTTCCAGTGTGAAAGAGACAAATGTAAGTGAGTGGATACTCTTTTTGAGTGTCACAACCCTTGTAAAATGAGGTGGTCATTACACAACCATATAAGGAATCTTGTTGTTGCTAAGCTGATATTAAATAACAAAATCTCTGTATTATAAATTATACTGAAATTCTTGTGACAATATCTCATCCTCACTTGAAACTGACAAATACCTGAACAAGACTCTTTGCAAAATAAGCTGATTTAAATATTTTGGATACAACTAAAAGAGTTAAGCTGCTGTATACAGCAGCCTGTGTCTAAATACAGATGACGCATCTTTCCACACATCATGTGTGTCACATCAGCCAGCTCTGTTAAAACCACGCCAGTGACCACATTAGTAGCAAAGCAGGTAAGTTTTCAGTGCGCTTCATGAACAGTCCATTAAAATCAAAACTGGGATGACTCATGTGTGATACCTCATTATGACTGGAACTTTACGTAAGGAAATTAGATTCTGTGGAACTTTTGGTCATGTTTTTAAATTTGTTAAAGACAGGAACAATTTCCTGCTGCTTCTTTGGGCTCCTATATTACACCAGGCTTGGAAAGACTGTACATTAAGAGTGCTGCGGTCACAAATCATGGTTGCAGCTTTATTTTGCTCACTGTGTCTAAAAGTGACTCTGTATTCAAAGGCAAGATTGCTAGCAAAAAACTACAAAGTGTAAAGACACTTTTAAAATTATTTAGATAAATACATTTATTTCCTTTCTGGCTGAGTGTTGGATGAAACGTAGGCACCATTTATGTGTCTGAGAGTGTTGTCAATTTTATCATCTAATTCTTGGCAAGAAAGTTAACAAGCATATTTTGATAGGCTAAATCTTGAAGACAACAGCAAGTGAAGCGCTCATGTGGGTTGCAGTATCATGGTGTGCAGGAAGGTGCTCTTTGGTCAGGAAGTGTAGTACATCTTGAAAAAACAAAATCCAAGGCAACTCTTCTCTGGTGCAAAAGTTAAAAGGCCTTTATTAAATGGCTAGTTCATGATGAACATTAAAATCACCAACATGTTGAACTATTCCTCAACTTCCATGGCTTTGGTTTAAATCGGTCTCTTTTCCTCCAGCTTCACCTGGAGTTCCTCCCGGATGGACAGGAACACGATCACCGTGATGACAGGACAAATTGTTGACTCCTTCGACAATGACTTCAGGGAGCTGTACGCCATCTCTGAGCAGGTGGACCTCTACAAGGAGTTCAACATCACCAAGCCACCTATTGCTACGCCCATTAGGAAGCCAAAGGTGGAGAAAATCCAGCCTCTGCCCATATCCACATCTCGTTTTCAAGTATCTGTCGGGGACTCCAGACAGGCCGACCTAAGGATACCTGCACATAAATACCACAATCCTAAGTACTCTTTAGTTTTTGGGAACCGTATGGGCCTCACAGGTTCCCTACAAGACCTGTCTACCATGAATACCACGAACGACTCTCTGACTGGTGGGCTGCACCACAGGAACGGGCTGCAGAACAACATCCTCCATGCCAGCAGGAACAGCGGGGAGGTGTTGGAGCGAGTCCCCCCACAGAGTCCTGCTTCACCTGTAGAGGAGGAGGAGGATGGAAAGGGGGGCTTGAAGAAGAACCAGGTAGCTGCAGTGAAGAAACAACGAAGCTCCTTCAGGCACTTCCTGAAAGGCAGAGGGGCCAATCACACCACAGAGACTATAGAGGAGGACGTGGTCACTCCTCAGAGGCCATTCCCCCCAACTAAAGTGCCAGAGACTAATGGTGTCGCAGGAAATGAGGTGGAGGACTCGTTTGAGATCATTGATAAACCTGGTCCACTGAAAACCAAAACCAAAAAACCCTCAAAGGTCATCCAGAGAAGTATGTCTCTGCAGACCATCAACACCGCAGACGAAGACGGTATGTCCCCACATAGACTGTTGTTTTATTGTTTGTTTCATTATGGTCTGAATCAAGGCTACTCACAGCTTTTCTTAGCGGTTAATCTGCAAAATATTTTTTGGTCTATAAAAAAAGCAGAAAACAGTGAAAAATATGTTACAATTTTCTAAAGCCAAAGATGACATCTTCAAATGTCTTTTCTTATCCAACCAACAACCCAAAAATATTAACAGTGTTATAAAAGAGAGAAATCCTCATATCTGAGAACCTAATACAAGAGAATATTTTGTATTTAGAGGTGTTATAAAGTTAATGTTCTAACATTAAAAATCATAAAATAAATTAACGCCTAAATAAAATAGATGTACATATACAAGTCAGCTAAAGTCCAGTCATTCCTATGAGAACGTCTGTGATCTCTGATGTGTTTGCCAAACTTCCCCTTCTGTGTTTGTTTTTTTGTGTGTGGAATTAGCCTCAAGTGTGGTGAAAAAAATCAAATTTTTGCACTGGCCAGACTAGGGACAGACTGTATGCACTGTGTCACAGGAGGTTAGCATAAAAACAAATTAGCTAACAGACTGCTTTTTTTGACATGAAGTTTGACAGCATATTTAGCTTGCTAACACCGGTAGCATGCTAGCTGTGTAACATATAGAGTGCATGCATAGTGGATCGTACATCTTTTAACAAAATATTTCACAAAGCTGGCTACACAACTGACAGGCCGACGTCCTCATTTGTTTGTCGCTATGCATTATTGGTCCTGTTTTTGTCTTTGTACTGCTTAATGAACGTGTTTCACAAGACTGGACAGCAAAAAACACTCAAGGTGAACTTCTTGCATTGAACACTAGGGACAAAGTACGTATATTACATAGAAATAAGGACACAAAACAAAACTGTGTTACAGTCTTCTAAAATGTGTCATTTTAATATCCATGATTTAATTGATTAATTCTTGAAATTATTGTTTACCTTTCCACCTATCTGAGTTGAATTAAAATTTATATGACCTCCTATGACTCATGATGTAAATCAGGCCATATAGAATTATACATTAAGAAATATGTAACCAACTGTTACTGTTTGATACTCAGGGCTACAGTGTGAGTTAAGTTGGCATTTAAAGCAGCTAATAGCAATTTTTACAACAATCTATGACGTAATGTGAAAGGAGTTACTCATAGTGAGGAACCTACAGGTAATTGTCAGCCAAATCTGCAGCTTCCCTCATTTTAACAGAGCTTTATAATGAGCTACACAGCTCACTGTTTATCTGTCTGGCCCAAAGTTTACTGTTCTGGTTCACTCCCTCAGCTCTCATAGCATCGTTTTCAGAAAAAAAAAGATGTTAAAACTCACTGTATACTGGTTACACAGCAGCAAACAGCAGACAGACACAGTTGGAGAATATAGCTATGAACATAGTGGAGCATGTAGCAGCTAAAGACAAAGATATTCCCCTCAGGAGTTGGTGGAGACCAAAAACAGAGCTAAAAGAGAGTGAATATTGGGTTTCAGTAATCAGGTCATAATCAAGACTCCAAATGAATTATAATGTTACTCAGTAACTGTTGGATACGGAAATAGGAAAGTATTTGGTAACAATTTCAACCTATCAACTAAAAAGTTGATGATATGTCATTATTGTGTTTATAACTTGTTTGTGGCCAGAAAAAATGTTATAGCAGGTTTAAGAAGTATTAAGATGTTATACTTGCCCCATTTGTGATATAATCTCTTCTCTTTAACACTTAAAATTGTTATTTAATAATTAATCTGTTCTTTTTTCTCCTCAACAGGATCTAAAAGCCGCCGGCGGCATCAAAAGAAGAACTGCATCCAGTCATGAGATCAAAAGCAAGAGAACAGTGTGTCTTTGGAGTTATAAAGAGGAGCCACAGGATCTCCTGGTTAAACATGCTGAGTCACAGTATCACTTTACTGTAACCAGGTGACATTACTTCAGTCAGCGCCTCCATCCTGTTACACTTCAGGTGAAAGTCCTTACAGGGGACTGCTGATGAGATGTTGTAGTTTAACTAATCATGTGTGGAAAAAACTCCATCAGAGAATCTCAACATTGAAGCCAAAATGCTGATGGAGGGAGATTTCATCGCCATTATTTTAGTTTCTCTGTTTTTTGTACTAAATTATTTGTGTTTTTTTATATTTTATGCTATACCCCATCACCATGAGCAGCCCAGGCTGTGACCCAGGTCGTGTGGGTGGATTACATCACACCTGGTTGCTGTGGAGACACGCAAAGTGATCAGTTGTGCTTGTTGTCCCTGAGTTCCGCCTTACAGAGGACCCTTGGCAACAGAATAAGTGTTCGTCAGAGTGTGTTGTACAGACTGTGAATAATGAACGCCGTGCTGAGTGGTGCGGTGTTGACACAGGCCTGCTTTGTTTCTGCACCGCCAGGTGAGGACTTTGTATGTTTGCACTTTGGGTTTATTCAGGTGGGACTGGCAGAGATTAAAATGTGAATCCTTGAGAATTACTCGAAATGCAAATAATCTTAATTTTGTAGCAGAAATTGAATAAAAGACATGAAAACAGCCGATAATAAAGTGGTTTGTGTCAATAAATATCAAACTCAATGTAAATAAACATATGTAATCATGCACAAACACCTTTTCAGCAACCACTTATCTCACCGAAAAGCTCAGTGAGTTCATGAATTGTGTACAATATAAAGCAGAATTTAGCTAAAAGTTCAAACTACATTTACATTACAATTAGCTCCACTGATCCTCCTGAAGAGAAAAGACTGTGTTATGCGAGTGAGTAACAACTGAAGATAGAGTCCAATTCATATTAAAAGAAGTGTTATTTTATTTCAGAAAATGTATCCTAATTTCTGACAAGTTCTTCTGGTCGAATTATTTATTTGTTGAGCCTGGGACAGGAGATGTGTAACACTGACCCATTTGTTCAGTGCCTATAAGGTTGAAAGAAATGATCACGAAAGAGACTGAGCAAATTTAGAAGTTACAAATGTGATAGTTTACATTCATTTAAAGCTGCAGTTGGTCACTTTTCTAAAGATAACTTTTTGTCCTATTTCCAATAACTGTCTCTGTGTTCTGAAAGAAGTAGGTGAGACATAATCTGTGAAAAAATCTTGTTCCTCCTGCCCTCCTGTGACCTCTAATGGCATTTGCTAGAATCGACCGTGGTGCATCAGAAACAGCCAATCTGAGCGGAGAAGTCTCTAATGCAGCTGTCAACTGTGTGAGGCAAGTTACTTTCAAAATGTAATTAATAACATATTGCAAGTTACCTTCATTTAAAAGTTACATTACAACACTACTCTCCGTGTAGAGTAATTAGTTACATATTGCATTACTTTTGCATTACTTTCACCAAAATGACCTCAGAGGAACTAATGTTCATTTTAAATGGATGACCGTCATGTTGTTTCACAGCATGTAACCAAAGCACATAAGCTCCTAAATCCCTTGCATATTAATAATAACCTGATGATATAGAACAAAGCCTTGGACACAGGGAGGGTCAGGCAGAGGAACAAAGTTGAATAATTATGAGATATGGATACATATTTTTGGGCCTATGATGTGAAACACAATAAATACTGAAGTTAGCACAACAAATGAAATGGCGTGCTAGTAAATCACTATGACAGGTGCAAACTAATACACTAGAGCTGCAGGTCCCATCTGCCAGTTACTGGTGTGCTGGTCAGCTACAACAGCACCGGAGACAGAGTTGTGCATAATAATGTGAGTGTGTGCCGGTGTTGCTCTGCAGTTGTAGGGGATGTGAATGGAAACCTATCCAACCTATATTAACATCATCCATATATGTCTGTCACCAGGACAAGGGAAAATAAACTCGTAGGCCTGCTCCTTGTCCCCGCTACTGTCAGGCAGCCTTAGGATGCAAAAGCAGGACGGGATACGTGTAGGCATATGAATGGACATGATGACGCACACGATCACCAGCACCCGTCAATGTGATAGTGTATAATAAATGACATGACAACAAAGAACAACCTTCAAGGGATGTTTTTTTCTGGCAGCACATTGGTAAAAGTGGAGCAGTGTGGATAAATGAAAAATAAAAACAATAAACAGTTTATTTCAGGTGGTAACGTGTTATATACTTTGTTACTGCTAAAGGTAATGTATTACTGTAACGCTAGTTGTCAAACATGTCAATCACGACTTGTGACCTGCGGTCAAACTGTCAAACTTGGTGGTGCTGATCAAATATTAACTGAGACCCGGAAGAAAAAAGGTTTTGATATTTAGATTTTTTTAGATAGTTTAAGTATTGTAGGTGAAAGAAACATGTTACAGCAAAAAAAAATCATGAATGTGATTTATTTATTTTTTATCAAAAAAAAAAAAATAAATAAATAAAATTATCCCTTACAGTGGACATCGGGTCTTGCTTGGTGTAAAATTTCATTTTTTTCTAACAGATAAATTACATTTCTTTTAATTTCATGAGCATTTAAAACAGTTAAATGAATTCAATAAAAAATGTTTACAAAAAAACGGTTAGATGAAGGAAACACACCTGAACACTAAAACATCATTTTAAGAAGTAACATCTCATTGTGGAGCTGTATAAGTAAACTGCATTCTGCACACTTGATAGTCACCTAAAGCTGGGTTTAGGTCACATCACACACAGCACTAACAACAGATCAATCAATTTCAATCAATTTTATTTATAAAGCCCAATATCACAAATCACAATTTGCCTCACAGGGCTTTACACCATACGACATCCCTCTGTCCTTAGGACCCCCCCCCCCAAAAAAAAAACCTCTAAGGGGGAAAAAAACTGTAAAAACAGCTCATGCATGGTATAACAGGAAGCAGTTTTTGTCTTTGAAACACACAAAAACATTTGCTACACTTCACAATTTCGGAAGTATGGGAATGGGTTAAAAACAGAAGTTAGCAAGTCCTGCTGTCCCCTACAAAAGACATTGAATAAAAGTTGTGTTTTGACAGGGTTTAAAATATTGTACATTTATGAAATCTTACTAAATTGAAGTTAAGACTTTTACATTGAAGGAACAATTTGATTATTAGCAACAGAAATATGATATCTGCAAAAAATTGACCACTTTCCTCCCTTGCTGCCATAAAATGTGGAAGCTGTGATTCCTGCCATTTTGGAAAGAGAGTGCATGTGCTCTGTTAGCCACACCCCCACAACTGTGGCATCATTAGAACGCACAGGATGTCCTCTTGACAGTACAGTGGGACTCAAATAGATTGCAGAAATGATGTTTAACTTAGAGGTCTCAGACTCATGTCCCCCACAGAGGACGAAAATGAATTGCCGGGTCTTAGGAGGATGTGAATCAAGATTCTGTTCAAATGTTTTCAGAGACATATGTTTAGTGTGCTGTTTAGCTGTTAAACGAGAGAGTTGGTTCCACAGGTGGGCAGTGCTTTTTATTAAAGTTACCAACTGTATCTTAAGGGGATTATTTAATCCTAATTTTCCATTTGGGGTCCTTGAGAATCTGTGATCCTTTTACCTGCTTACAATACACATTTAACATTGTTTTATTTGCTTTGAAACATGTTCCAGAAGTCTGTTACAGAAAATTATGCATTACGTGTTTCATACAATGTATTTATATCTGCTTTGTACCTGTGATTGGTGTTGACAGGACTTTTTAAAAGGCGCTGCTCCTCCCAAATCTCAAACAAGACCAGGCTTCCTGTCACTGGAGTTTTCTAAGTTAGTTCATCAGATCTCAAACAGGAAGTTCGACCTCTGTGTGATTTTAGTGACACCAAACAGATGTTATGTCACTCTGCAGGCTAACATATGGTATGTTGTTGTTGTTTTTTTGTCTGTGAATGGCACTGAACAAAAGCAATTTGTAATTTGCTATGCAGTGTTTTGGTGTGATAACAATTTCATGTCATGTCTGTCATCACTTTTATCAAATGTGCAATTTCAGTTCATGGCAACAGTAAAGAATTTTACTCAAGAAAAAAATAATTTAAAAGAAAAAATAAAGTTAATTTTGAAGTGATGTAAGGAGGTAAAGCGGCTGAACAGAGGGGAAAATAAAGCTTTCAAAAACAAGCCTGAGGACATTTCTTTTTTTCAGGTCAATATGATCACAGCCTCTTAGGTTTGACAGATGCATTGAGAGGAAATGTATTCTCAAATAAGCAAAAATGTTTTTTGTTTTTTTTTCAGTTTCTACATGCTCCCAGGAAACCGCAGCTCTATCACAGCATCACACACTCACGACAGGAACTGCACAGGAAAAGCCTTTATGCATCACATACCCTCTTAATCTGATAACACAGGATTTCTCAGCAGTTTGACGTCTTACTTCACATCATCATTACAGTCATAACAAGATTAAAATAGTGTGTAACAGTGAAAGTTAATATGTGATTATTGTGTCTGATTAAAAAGAGAAGAAATGTTGTAGCTCCACCTGCTGGAGAAACAGACACACAAACAGATTTACAATAAACCAGTTTATTTTACAAGTAGTTTGATTGTTCCATCAGTATAAAGTCATTAAATTATACATACATAAAAAAAACAGTAAAAAAAAAAACACTGTGAAGAAAAATACTTTTAAGCTAAATAAAATATACTGTACAATTCATAAGTTAATTTAAAACTTGAAGATATTTTAGCTTTGTTTCAACCTATTTTTTTTAACTTTATTTACAACAATTCACCAGTAATGAAGCACTCTAAAAAGTTGATATTTATTGAGAGAGAAAAGACTTAATTTACATGATGTTATCAGTAACATGCTTTTTTTTAAGATTTAAAAAAGCAGGTTTAACAAAGTGCTATTATTTTTTCCTCAACTGATCCTTTAATTTTTACTTTGACATAATTTTTATCATTTTCCTTTTTTGAAAAAAAAAAAAAAAATCTTGACATTGCATGTTACTTTGTGCTTATTTTGCATCCCTTTATAGTCGTTTCATGTCTCTCTGTGGTCATTTCCCTGTCTCTTTTTAGTCATTTTGCCTCCCTTTGTGGTCTTTAGCCTGTCCGTTTTCTGTAGTTTTGTGACAACGTTTGGTTGTCTTGTCTTGCTTCATGGTCGTATTTCCATCTCTTTTCAGTAATTTTTTGTTGGCTTTGATTTTGCATCCCTTTTTTTAGTAATTTTTCTCCTTTGAGGTTGTAATATGTCACTAATGGGCCTTTTTGTGCCCCTTTTTATGTGCTATCCTCTCTCTTTGTGGTCATTTTGCATCCCTTTTTATTAATTTTACCTTGCTCTGTGGTCATTTCTCATCCCTTTTCTGTTGTTTTGTTTCACTTTTTTGTTGTTTTGTGTCTCTTTGTGGTTGTTTTTCTGTCACTTTTTAGTCATTTTGTGTCTGTGGTCATTTTGTCTCCCTTTTTAGTCATGGTGCATCTCTTTGTGTTTGCTGTACATGTACATTCCTTTCCTAAAAGAAATGTTAACAGTCAGTTGATACAGAGGTTCAGTCAAAGGGAACCTGCACACAGTAGGCCCATTCAGTAATATATCTCTGATACTGACAAGCCAACTTTCTATCATTTCTGACTCTGGTGGGGGGGGCACCAGAAGATCATGCCACCCGTCTGGGCCTCGACTCTGCAGCAGATGTTTGTCAGTAGGATTGTTAGCCCCCTGAAGCTGCGTGCAGTTTGCAGAAGTAACACACTGCAAGCCCAAAATACCCACAATAGTTTTCTCATTTTACAGTTTTGTTTCCCTTGTTTGTACATTACTGTGAATATGCAGTTCAGTTTTGGTTTTACTTTTCCTGAACAGGCTCTGTCGTAAAATCACAGGATGACAGATGAAAAAAAAAAAAAAAAAATGCGTCATCCAGGATCTAATGTTGTTTCCTCCGATGTCTTGTATTTCAGTCCTAGGAAGAAGCATTGCTGATGATTTTCCTCTTTCGTAGAGACACCAGGTCATAAAAAGGGTCTTTGGTAATGCTCGCCCTGAAAGAGAAGATTAAGATTTAGTTTGAAACTGAGATCATCCAAAGTAGTGGTACGAATAGTTTTGCCTGTGTCACCTCAGTGAGCAGTTCCCCTGTACTGCAGTCACGTCACTGCTGCAGTAGCTAGAGCTGCAAGAACACAATCCCTCACCAGCTTACCAACACAGTTACAGTATATTCATTTTAATTTAGGAGTCCTAGAAATGGATCCATGGAAAACCTGCTTGAATGTGCATAAACTAAAGCAATAGATTTGGGAGATATCCTTATTCAATTAATGGCAGACTGTCAGATAAGAGGATTGATACCACTCTCATATCTGTTTGTTCACTATGAGGCTCCAGTCAGCAGGCAGTTAGCTTAGCTTAGCATAAAGACTGGAAACAGGGGGGAAAACTAGCCTGGCTGCCCAAATGTAAACAAATCCGTCCATCGACACATTACATAACGTTTATTTAACATGGACAAAACTTAAAGTGTGAAAATGACAATCTGCCATCGTCTATTTCTGGGCTCTGAGCTGTTGCCGGGCAACCAGCTGAGGCTCCAAGCCAAAAAAATAGTTTGGGACATAAACCCATCTGTAAAACTAAGCTGCAGTTTTAAGATGACAAATGTGACGGTCTGGAGGTCAGATGATTTTTATCCTGATCCTCTTTGTGGCTTGTTTGAACTCTTTGTGATCATGTGTTACATCGTCAGCGTTGACAAACATGACTCACTGAGGACACATGGCTCCCAACGTGTGTCAGTATCAGCTGCTCTCACCTGATTGCGTCTATCCAGTCGTCCCGTTCTTCTGCACTGGCTGCGCTGAGCTTATAGGACTGGTGTTTACCCTGCACCACTCTGCCTTTGTTCTCCGTCTTGCAGGCCTTGATCTTTTGTCCTTTGGGGTTATATAACTCCAGACAATACTGTTCAAACACGAAGACAGACACATGTGGCACTGTTACTGTGCGCTTGTGCTTTGTTTATTTTATTAGTCTTCTGATAGCCTCGTGACTCACTGTTGGGGCACTTATGTTAGAAATTCATTTAGCAGCTGCTGTATGATTCATTAAGTTGTGTGGCAGCAGATTGTGTGTGTGAGGAAGCTCAACACTCTATAATACACTGTGTTAACAAAAGTACAAAGATACTTACTGTTTTGCTTGTGTCTTGTAGCTTCCTGACACACAGGTTCTCCAGAGGAATAATCCCGATTGGGTCTTTATCCTGCAGGGAGAGACAGATATCAGAGACAGATTTAACCTGTCGACCACTAATAGGATGTTTGACATTTACATATTTTGTTGACATAAAGGTTTTGTAGCAGCAGCAAGATGGATACTTACTGTGGTGTATTCAAAGTAGTACAAGCAGCTGTCTGTCAGAATGAACCATCTCCTCTTCCAAGTTTTGACTCGTCCACCTGCAACAATGAAAACAAACATTCAGGAGAAAAGATTTTATTGTTGTATCCTCTGTGAGCCCTCCTGAAAGAGCTTGTTTTGAAAGCTCAGTTTATTTCCTGTGTGGTGCGAACGTCATCTCACCCATTTTAAGCAGCCAGCCTTCCCTGTCTGGATTAAAGAACGTCAACGTGAGGTCATTCCCATCATCCTCTGGGATTTTGAACGGCTCGCTGCGGATGCTTGCGTACAGTTTCTGGAAGAGAATGTCAGTTTCAGCACCAAATGTTTAAATTTAAAAAGTTTGATTTCTCTTAAAGTTGATTTAGACAGTAGTGGAAGAAGTCATTTAAGTCAGAATAAAACAAAAATACCACCATAGGAGAGCCTTGCATTGAACTTTTTATGTAAAAGGTTACCAGATAGTAAAAGATCAATGTTCGTTTTTCATGTTTTCATGTTCATTTCATTCAGAAAATAAGAGATGATGTAAGAATACAAATCCCCTAAAACTGAAAATAAAAGAAATGAAATTTTGAGTTAAACAATTATCTCTGGTTTTTAGATAATATCTACAATGCATTGCATAACCAAGCTTTTGCTTTTAGATTTAGGTTTTTAGACTTTTTAGAAGTCGATACACTCCAGCAAGGATTTCATGTTTAGTATTAAGTTTTTTTAGCATGAAATTTGCTTTTTTTAATTAAGAAGTTAATCATGACTATTTTTCTATATTCTTTTTACACTTACACAATAAAATCTAACCAAATTTGATCTTAACTTTGATTAAATTCTCTCTTTAATTAATAATGACAATGCATTGTTTTCACAAAGCTCCATTTTTAATTAGATTTTGAACATTTTGTTGGTTGCTAGTGGATTTCGGATGTCCGTCTGTTCCAAACCAAAATATCTCAATAACTATGCAATAGATTGCCTTGAGGCTTAGTGCAAACATTCATGTTCCCCAGAGGATGACTCCTACTGACTTTGGTGTCCAACTCTGGTGGTTTTTCCTGTAGGGCCACCATGAAGTTGACATTTGTGCTTTGAGTTAAAAGTCTCAACAATATTGCCTCAATGTTTCACTCTAGCACAGTCTTCAGATCAAAGTTGTATTCTATTCAATATTTTGGTTGATGACCAAATACCTGCAGAGCTAATGACATTCCCATTAGCATTAACTTGTCTTTGTGTGTAGTGCTAATAAGCAAATGTTAGCATGCTAACATGCCAAACTAGGATGGTGAACATGGTAAACGTTATAGCCTACCTGCTAAATATCAGCGTGGTAGCTGTCATTGTGTTTATGTTAGTATGCTGATGTTAGCATTTAGCTTAAAGCACCACTGCGCCTCTACAGCCTCTGAGTACAGGTAGTTCTTTGTATTAGCCTAAGTGTGTAAGTTAAACTCCTCTGACACAGGTAGAACTTGAGTTTAAGAGCAAACGTTATCAGGATGTTATCAATAGGACATTATTAAGACTTTGGCTTCGGTATTAGTAGCAGACCGTGAGCAATTCGGTGGGCAGGTCTTCCCCATTGTTGATCGCTCTGTTCATGGATACAAATCGCTGCAGACTGGGTTTGTCTTTCACGTTGGGGTTGTGGAGACTTGTGTTGAGCATGATGATGGCAAAAGACAGGATGTAGCATGTGTCTGTTCCACACAACACAAAGACACACACGCACGCGCACACACACACACACACACACACACACACACACACACACGGATATTGTAGAAAACCACAGTTTTCAGTTTTGTGCCTCGTTATCACTGCTTCAGCTGTATAAACTGCACCCATTAAAAATAATAGGTTTCTGTGAATGCTGCCAGAACAAAAACACTCATAGTGAACAATCTATTTACTCTGATCAGTGAGGGAGAGATGGGATGTTACTGTGGCCTCTCTCATGTTTCGTTAAAAGAAAAACGGTTTCATCTTAACAGCAGATAACTTGTCTTGTAGGGGTTTTTATGGAATTAATGAAACAGTAATGAAACTTTTTAATTGGACTGTCTGAGAGAGTGAATCAGGTAAGACGCAGCCTCTTTGTTACTCATACCTGTGGACTGGAAGACCCCTGGGTTACAGTTGCAGTAGCGAGTTGCAAACGCCTCCATCATCCTGTCAATCTTCTGAGCTTCTCCCGGGAGACGAAAGCTCCACAGAAACTGCCTGCAAGATGGCAGAGGTGTCAAAACACACACACACACACACACACACACACACACACGCACGTACACAATGTCAAACACATGCTGGTAAGAACGAGGAGGATTTCTACATCATCAGAAAAACAAGACGAAAGGTAAAAATTGCTGCAACATTTCGTGCTGAGTTTCAGAGTTATCTTGTGACACAAACCTCAGCGCCTGCACCAGATTCAGATCTGAGAATTCATGCAAGCCCACAAACGCTTTCAGTGTCTGCAGATGCATTTCTTCCCTGTGTGAAAGTCAAGACAATAATAAAAATCAACAAAATGAAAATGAGAGTTATAATGCAATATTAAAGGTCAATATATATCTCTCTCAAAACAGAAGTGTTGCTCAGACAGTTTGAAAACAGTGAAATGGAGAAAGTGAAGACAAAGATAAGAGCTGCATGACAACAGATAAGGATCCTCTCCAGGTTGACCCAGTTCTCCTCTTAGGTAAATAATATGCTAGGTCTTTTTTTTCTCAGACTTCATTTAAAGTTTACATTTAAATGGGTTCTATTTTGACATTTCATTTTGAGCAAACAGTTGTAAAAAGGGTTTAAAAGAAAAGAACAATATTTTCCACTGAGAGAAAAAAGTAGAGTAAAAGTCTTCCAAAGTTAAATATTTAAATAAAGCACAAAAAACAGAATCCAGTCGACCTTTTTGGACCTGAAACTATTTAAATCTAATTTCACAACCACTTTCTATAAAGTGGTGAAAATAGGCAGAGACTCAAGTCTTCACATCTTTATTTTGACACATTCCCTGATCAATATTTTGCACAAGACTTTACAGCTCTTTCACTTATTCACAAATATTTTTTACATATTTTTTATAGTTGTTTTTTTTTTTTTTTTTACATATATATATATTTTTTATTGTACATTTTTTGTCTTTATTTATGTTCTTTAACTTTTCCCATGCTTGCTTTTATTTCTATTTTCTCACATGTTTATTGTCATGCAGCAACAAGGCAAACCGTCTTGGTGGGAATGGGCAAGTCATTGTATCTGTTCAAGCAACTCTGTGGCTGTGTCTGTACTTGAAGTGGGCGGAGTTTAACCAGAAATGGGCTGGCCTAAGCGGAGGGTGTTATTTTAAACCTCAAACTGTGGGTTGTGTGGGTTTATCAGAAGTTGCTGCGCTTATTATTTACCAGAAAACTAATTACAGAACAGTCTCAGAATTTAATTTAATTTAATTTAAGATTTTTTTGATCACAAGACTAAGAGACTGAACACAGCTACCCAAATGAGTCCTTTATCATGGGTAGAATATTCACATATTTTGCTCACATCATACTTAAAAAGTGCATTATCTGTACTGAAGATCATTTCATTCAATTATTCGGCTCAACCCTACTACTTGGCTATAAACTGGATTCTGCATCTTCCATCACTGTCTGTGTTCTGTGGTGGAAATAGTTTGCACTGGATGACATTCAGTGAACTTGAACACACACCTGGAGATGGAACTACAACCTGGGCTGCCTGTAATTGCAATACCTAATTCTCTGATGTCCTAACTAAGTGCACATATTCAAGTACTGTACTTCATTACAATTTTGAGGCACTTGTACTTTACTTGAGTATTTCCTCCTCAGGTCCTTCCACCAGATGTCCTCAGACATTCCTTTCTTTCCTGACTGGCCCACCCATCCACTCGCCTGTTCCTGGGCTTCCCTCCCATCTCCTCACCAGCACTCACTACACATACTGGCCCAGATCCACAGTTCATGACCAAGCTCATGACCCCTCAGATTTATCTGGTGACCTTTGGGAAGTCCTGACCCCTAGGTTGGGAACCACTCGACTAAATTAAGTGTACATTAAGCAGTAAGAACAGCTTCAACTCGAGCAGATACAACAATAAAAATGCTGCTACAACAGTGATGCTTCAGTATTTATCTAATAATGTCAGATATAATACAGTAATACATCAGTTGCATTCTACTGCAGAATAAATATTTCTTCTTTTGATAATTTAAGCACATTGTACTTCTTTGCTGTCATTTAAGGAAACTACCAGGACTTTTTACCTGTAGTGGAGTATTTTTTACATTGTTGCACCTCTCATTTTGCAGAAAGGATAAGACTATATCTTTCACCTCTGCTGCTGTCTGTTTAGTGATCGTTTGTACCAGTGACTACTTCTGCTTTGTGATGAAGTAGCTGGCTTTTTCAACAAGAAGTGGTGGCACAAAAGAATATTTAAGCCTCGACTTTCCTCTGAGATCACATCCACATGTTAACCTGTGTGTATACTGTACCTTTCTCCCAAGAAGTTGCCAATGGCGGTCTTGTTCAGTCCTTCCTCTTTGTAAAGAAACTCGGCCACCGACTCTGCTCGCCATTCCAACAGGTCATGTTCAACCAGGTAATGGACACCCTGAAGGAAGGAGGGATGGAAGTCAGATTTTTATTAAAAGTACTAGGAACCAGAGGCATGCAATTCGGTAATGTCCATGTTCACACACAGAAACTTGTGTGGTGTTGGGTGGTTGTTCAGGATACAATTTGGCACATTAGGTTTTGTTTGAAATTTAAATGTTCAGTCAATTAATCAGAGCTTTTGTATGTTTCATGTTTGTGTGTTTGAACTCACAGGACAGGAAGCAAGTAACACACCATACAAGCTTTCATATGAAATGTTGGTCAGAGGTTGTGTCTACATTCTTATCAGTGCTGCTAACTCTGCAGGTTGTTAAGCAAGGAAGTTTTCTTCCTCTCTTTTTGAGTTACTGTTGTGACTAATCACCAGATAAAGAAGATGAGAAAGGTTGAATGAATATTGAACGACGTTGATCTCTAGATCTCAAAGGGTGTTCAGAACCAAAGCTAAGTGTGTGCTTCTGCTTAGTTCTTCAAATCAATTGCACTCAACACCTTTAACCCCAAGAAGTCCTAAAACTTGTCATCCTCCCACTCGCACATGTCCTTAGGCCTGAGTGTAGAGCGGTCACAGGCCGAGGGACTCAGTTTTTCACAGAGGATGCAGAGAATAGGCAAAGAAAGAGACGGAGGTCGCCGTGGTAGAGTGGCGCTTCTGCGCCACTTCAGGGAACAGGATGTGGTTTTTCTCGCTAGTCAGTCCTCCTCTGCATCTGAGCAATTTGCAGTTCTGCACATCACACACACACACACATAGACATCACACAAATCCGCATCGCTCAGTGTGATGTTATATTTGGTGTCATCTGGCTGCTGACCTTCAGATCCAGAGGGGCTGAAGTGAGTGAAAGTGTGATTTCACCTGTGGCATCTTTACTGACACTCAGAGTAACATTGTGTTCCCACCTTAAGTCTTGACTCAAACAGCATGTAGGGAGTCAGCATCAAAGATGATGTTACACACTTCACAGATATCTCTGTGAAAGCGCTGTGTGTTCAAGTATACAGGTGACCAAAGTTAATTGTTGTGTGTTGGTCTGGTGAAGCTGCACATCGTACGTTTGCAGATCACACTGACTTCAGCTAAAAGCCCTGTTAGAACCTTAACACTCCCACAGCATCTAACACTTTCAGAGAAATCAGCTGGATCTTTAACCACTAAAAATATGATATGTACAAACTCACCCCTTTGGGTTCCATGTTGAATTTCTTTTTCCCACGTAAGAATCTTCTGTTCCTCATAATATTTTTACTGCAGCAAAACACACCAATTCTGAATTAACATACAGACTTTTCAGATAATCACTCAATATTTTTCAAATAACAAATGAAATGACAAATTACAAAATAATCAATGTTTAGATTAAAAAGAAAGAGAGAAAGATGAGGAGAACAAAAATAAAAATAATCTATTGCTATGCTGAGTCTTTATTTAAGCTACAAACTGTATTTTGCTTTGTTCTATGTATAATTAGTATTCTTTGCATATATTTGGAAATTGTGTAATATATTTGTAAATGTCTACACTGAATTCTGGATCTGGATAACACAGCATTAACTTAATGCAGGCTGGGTATATGTACGTGCATGACATGCAATAATAAAAGTTAAAACCCTCACAAGTTACTGTGGCTCAAAATAACATCATCAGATTAATTATTTTACTCATCCAACAGTTTTAAATCCAAATTATTGAATCACAATCATTAATTCTACAAAACAAAGAAAAACATCCATCAAAAATATTAAATGGGCATAAACACATTATCTAGTTAATTATTAAAATAAACTCTTGAGAGCATTTCCTCTCATGAGGGTGTATTTTGACTAGTGTTGGGTGTTGGTGTGAGGGCAGCAGTACTGAGAAACTGTGGTTATCATGCTGGAAATGCAGTGTCATACCACGGACATATAATTATCACCATCTGAGAGCAGCGACAAAAGCTAACAGGAAATCCAAATACGTAGTTGGACAGCAACATGCACACATTCTCAAGATGTCACAAAACTTTCTCTCCACTTTCTGTCACAGTGCTCTGTAACTGTGTTTGGTTAATCTCAGAGCTGCTGCAGTATGTCAGCAAAGCCACCCTCTATCATCCATTAATCTAGACATCAGTGATGACCACCCATAGTGAGCTAAAAGTAATGAATAAATTGATGGAAAAATGAATTCAAAGCAGCCTAATGAAAAAACAATAGCTAACAGATAAACAGTTGAATTAGGTGGCTTCAGGTAATGGATAAACAATGGAAATAGTTTGCTAAAAGTAATGCATAAACAACTTGGGGGCACAATCTTGCGAGGTGCCCACTCTGTTACGTGCACCTACTCACTGATTCATACAAATACCAGGCCCCCAAGAACATTGCTCAGCCTTGCAGCCCAATTTCTCCCAGTGTCCACTTGTCTGTAAAACTGTTGACAGGATGCCTCGAACTGCAAACAAGGTCAGTTATGACTATTTCTATTATGAATTTCTGATCCAAGGTGGTTTTATAGTTGTAAAACTTGTCATGCCCAGAAAATCCATTTAAAAATATGTGACATCATCACAATGTAAAGCCAATTGTGGGCAGAGCCAGCAGGACAAACACTACTGCACATATTCATTGGAACTCATACTGTGGAAGTAAACCCAGAAGCTAGAAACTATTCCAGGATTATGAGCCAGGAGAGCACCTCCATTGGAATGAATAGGCGTCATCTTGGCATCAGTTATCTAGGCATTATTCTATGTTTTTGAATAATACCTATACTAGATGCCAAGATGGCGCCCTCCCTGCCCACCTGCTTTGCTCACAAGGGGCTCTAGTTTCCCGGCGTGGCGCAGGGTGGCGAACCCGCACAGAGGTAGTTTCAAGCAGTGCAACCCGAGGCGCGCTCAGTTTGGTAGTTTGGCAGACCGAGGTGCGCTGAGATGGCGCAGCAGGGGGAGGTGTCGACAGATCCAGCTTGGCGCAGTGACAGTTTTGTGCCAAAAGGCTTCGCCGAAGGTGCGCTAAAAGCTCGCTAGCTGAAACCAGGTCTACTGTCAGCGCAGGCGGAGCGCAGCCGGTGTAAATGTATCTCTTTATCAACTGTCCCGTCACATCTGATGTCAGATCAAAGGTGATTGCCACCTTTTGGCATGTTTGGCACCTTTTGCACGCGTAATGGAAACCCAACCTGATTTGATTAACACAGCTGCAAACTGAGTTCACATCCCTCTCAGCCAACCACAAACAGCCACAGCATCAGATAGGAAGTATATATTCAGCATCTGTCATCTTAGAAAAGTCAAAAGAGAAGAAACAGAGTGAGACTGCGAGAGAGAAAGAGAGAGCGTGCATGCACGAGTTAAACGCAACATTGATTTCTTCCCAGGCTACCTTTGCATCATCAGCCCGTGGAGGTCTGCTCACAGTTCTGTATATTCGGACACTGCGAGCTTGGACCTCCCGGATCAAAACATCAGTTTCCTCCTGGGAGAAGTTTGGCCGTGTGACGCTGCTGCTCTCTTCTGCCATGGCGAATTGAGTAAACTCTCATTACGCCTTCATGCGGCGCATTTAAGAGCGAAGAGTGGGGCTCATTTGATTGGTGTGATGAGTGTAAAACCCACTCCACGCCTTCTCTCTTCCCTCTTTCCGACTTGCGCAGATAGGAGGGACGGAGGTGGGAATGAGGAGTAGCTGCACCAGCATGCACAGTGTGACAAACTTGCAAAATCCGCCTGACCACATCCAGTTGGTGAAGAGCAGGTGCGCTGTGCCTCTGCTTTGCCCAGTCTGCGAAACTGAGCCCATAGACTTGACATTGTGATGACGTCACAGATTTTTGAATAGCTTTTCTCGGCTCAAGTACAGTTTTGCAAATATAAAACCTAAATTGGATCAAAAATTCAGAATAGAAAGAGTCATAATTGACCTTGTTTGCAGCTTAAGGTGTCCTGCCAACAGTTTTATAGACATCTCTTTTATAATGGTGGCCTATGGGGAAAATGGATTATTTTTGTGTCACAACCCCCGCAAAATGACTCATTCCGCTATCAGGTTTTCATCTATTCAGTCCGATAACATTTGGAAAAGTCTAGAAGAGCCACAAGATTAAATCATTCTATCCCCATTCAAGATAGCAGAGCGCTAAAGCAGAAGCAGCCAGCTCAGCCAGCTTAAGTCTTTAGCACGTCTGCTCTATGGGCCCAATGATGCAGAAGCAATGCCGATCATCCAGGAAATATATATTGCAGAAATAGGTCTGTTTTGGCTTCATGCCTCACTGAGCAACTTTCATAAGAATGAACAAAGTCCCACTGCCAATGCTGTATTGATGTTTCTTTATACATCTATGGTGCATACACTTTGGTAACAAAGATAACGTAGGCTACCTCACAAGATTATGCCCCTGTCTCACACGGCATCATGTACCTTTACATTCTCTATAGTAAGCTAAAAGTGACAGCTAATCAGTTGAAATAGTTCAAGGTAATGGACAAATAGCTAAAATCATTAGCTAAAAGTGGTGAATGGTTGAAATCGTGTTGAAATAGTTACCTTAAAGGTCCAGTGTGTAGGATTTGGGGGTATTCATTTGCAGACATTGAATATAACTACATTTCATTTAATGTAAAAAAAACCAACAACCTTAAAGTATTGTTGTGTTTTTGTTACCTTAGAATGAGATGCTCATATCTACACAGGGAGCAGATACCCATCTACAGAGATGGCAATGTTACTACGGTAGCCCAGAACAGACAAACCAAACTGTGACTCTAGATAAGGCCATTTGGGTTGTCAGGTTTTTGCGTTTTTGTGTTGGCCAACATAGTTAGCAGCCCCTCCATGAATATCACTGATTTTCTCTTAATGTGGAACTGCGTTCTTTTTGTTTGTTTGTTTTATGTTTTGTTTTTGTTTTTTTAGTTTTGTTTTTGGAGTTAGAGACCTCTGAGGATCATTCGGCTCCAGGCAAAAACCCCCTAAACAAGAACACTGTGGGAATTCAAACCAGAAGTTTCAGCTGGTTGCAATCTGCAATCCTCACCACTAGATGACACCAAATCCCCCTAAGTTTTACACACTGGACCTTTAAAGAAGTGGATAAATTGTTGAATCAAATGGCAGCATGGAAGAGGTACTTTTAGATTAATCTGACAGGGCTATGTTGGGAACCGCATGTGAAGTGTTTCCATGAAAAAAGGCAAAAGCATCAGGTTGAAAGGTTTGAGCAGCAGGCTTACAGAGTAAACTGCAGAGGCAGCATCTAATGGAAAATATTTTGACATCTGACTTCAATAAAAAAAAATCATAATAAAGCTGCTTCGTGACTTTGTCAAACTGAGCACTACGTGTGGAGTGGGAGTCTGTCGATGTCACTAAGGGGAAGAGGCCAAGCTGACTCATAGTGTAGCTGCGGCTCCAAAATTTTCCTCATACTCACTTCTGCTCCTTCATCTCAGGACTGTGGATATCTGGCATGACGTGATTGATCTCCAACCTCAGCTTCTGAGGGAGGGAGTTGAGAAAGAGAGCAGTGATGGTAACTTTGTACAAAGGTTTGTCATTACATCACAGACACTAGTAGACTCAATGGTATGACTCAGGGCCCCACAATTTAAAATAACCTTCAAATCCTTCGTATCTCAATTAAAAGCTGGTGAATGAAATGTCTTTATGTGCTGTGAAGAGCTGTGCTGAGGCTGCCACGAGTGGGTGCTCAGAGAAGAATAATAAGGGAATTTAATGTGAGACCTTGGAGGGATATATTCACCACAATACCTGAATGTCATCCAGCAGCTCAAACTTGTGAATCTTAATGGTGGCACCCTGTCTCTTCTCTCCTGGGGGGAGTTTTGGTGGAGCTGTGGGGCAACAATCATCAGCACTGAGACAAGCACAGTTCAGGATGGTGGCATATACTTGATGAAGCAGTCAGCAGCACTGTGGACTATCTTGACAACCTCCCTCACGCCCACACTCGCTCTCACAGACCAGCATACATCAGCTTTTTCCACTAGTTAGAAAAGTGGTCAATGAATGACAGGAGATCTGAAAATAGCTCCTTCTGTTCCTCTTTTTAATGAATCGGGTTGAATTTGAGTGCACTGTGATTATTAAAGTAAAATTTATTTATTTTTTTCTTAATTTGTAGGTGGGTTTGTCCAGGATGTTGTAACCCATTGCAAATTTTGCTTCAATTATTGTGTATCACAGGTCTCAAATGAGACAAAAGTTGATAACAGAGCTGTCAAATATATAGTAAACTACAAGCAAAGCATACAAAACATCACAGAAAAGTTTGTAACCAACAACATGTAGATGAGCAGCATTTTTAGTGAGAACTATAGACTTAACCACACAAATTATCTGACTAACAGTCTATTTTAAATCATCTCACAACAACCTTGACGTTGTCTTGAGCAGCAGCTTTTTGCAATAATATAAAGCAATGATTTAAAAGAATAATAATAATGTACCTTTCCCCCAAAGGAAGCTGTCTTTTCGGCATATAGCCATGTTGTTGATGGCGCAGAGCGACTGACTGCTGTACAGGAAACAACTGTGTGTCAGAGTGAAAAAAGGGCCGGCGCTGCCATTCAGTGACACTGAAGAGACTCCGAGTTCGCTCAACAGTTTCTTACAACATTTCTGCCGACGTGCGTCAAAAAATGTTGACATGCAGTGTGTGTGTGTATGTGTGTGTGGACATTTCTTTAAGAAACAGAGAAGTCATTCATAACTTAGAGCTATACAACACCATGACTACTATTATTTGCATGTAGTATGACAAATACCTGCTCTACAGAAACAACCAGTCCTGTACTTCTGTTACTTCAAACAGTATTGGGTGCATAACAAAAGAAAAGGATAAAATATCATAAACATACAGGTAGGGAACACAATAGGAGTTTATTTTTCCTACTTTATAAGGTAGGATTTATGATATGGTATTTACCATTTTCCCAATATTCTACAATCCCACTGTACTGTGATCTGGTAGTTTGGCTGCAGTGATGACAGTACATCTGTACTGATAAAATGTACCTTGTACAATATTAAAGTAAACAAATTACCATGTCATTTGTTTCTTCAAGAAGTGGTGTCAAACATGTCTTCTTAAGCAGGAAGGAAGCAAATCCTCAACAGAGCGGGGCGTCTTTCATTTCTAAATAGAAAGCCCCACCTAGTGGGGCTTTATACTTCTTAATGCCTCAGAAAATGTTGGTATAAGGTTTAAATCAGGATATATTATTACATTACACTTATCGTATTTACCGTATATTCAGAAGAATGAAAAGCAAGCACTGAAAGCCTTTAGAATGTCTGAATCTTAAGTCATCAGAGAAAAAGGGTGAGCACACATTAGCAGGTGCTGGGCCAGCGACCAATCTCTGACAAGCTGAACAGCGTAGGAGATTTGTAACGGAAGAGGAAGAGACCTTTGCAGAAAACCTCCTCAACGATGAACATGGAGGAAAGTCTGACTGGGACTTCACACTTGGCACATGGGAGAAGTTTCAGCTGGTTGCAATTTGCAGTCCTCACCAGAGGATGCCACTAATTCCCCCTAAATTTTACACAATGGACCTTAAAGAAAAAAGCTGGTCAGGCTCTTTGTTGCTTCATATTGCCTACATCGCTACATGAACTGAATGAACATGATACTGTAGCTGTAATTATTGTGCCAATGTTCTGCTGTGTCTTGTTGCTCTGCATGCCCTGTGCACTGTGTTGTTGTCTTCTGTTTATAAATTTCAGTTTTAACTTTCACCTCATTGGTTTCAATGCTACATGTATTTATGTAACATTTTTAATCAAAGCCTTGTGGATTATGTGGAAGTTTCCTACTTTAATTATTGCATTACATCCTACTATGTGACTTAATGTTGAAATTTCACTGGTGATGATGTGTTTCTTCCTCCAACAGGAACAATGTTACCAACAATGAACAGCCAAAATAAACATGTTTGCAGCCTGGTACAAAAAATGATTCTGGTCTCTATAGCTTATGTCAACATTCAAGACAACTACATGGGGGATGAATTTTTATATAACTCATCTATTTACATTTTATTAAAGCTTAAGAAAGGCATATTTAATGGCGGGCCACTTTGAGTGACAGGCTGTCTGCGAGATGTTGCTGCAGTCTATGAGTCAGATCCACTTGTCACTCCTCCACAGCTCCACCCTGTTGCCCAAATATGGTCACTTCTAGCTCCAAATATCCAAGATGGTGACAGGCCTGAAACAGGAGTCCACAAACCAATGAATGACATCATGGTAGCTACGTCCAGTACAGTCTATGCAGTCAGTCTATACTTTTGTGAATCCAGTTTCTTTGTCACTGTGCTAATTTATTTTTACAGTGGCTACAGATGTTTTCGCAACTTCACAATTGCTTCCAGTTGTCAATCCTGTGTGTTCAGCTTGCTGCATAGCAGTGCAACTGCATGCAAAATAAGGTCAAAATAATAATTTTACTTTTGGAGTAATAACCACAAACTGTACAAATACTTTAACCAGCTTTAGATAAAACATCAGACACTGACAAGACGACAAGAAATAAACAGGAGGGGGGAAAAAAAACCTATCCACCTCATTGCATTTTTGTTTTTCTAAAACTTTTAGGTTATTAATGAGGAAAGATAATATAAAAACTTAATAACTAGATTTTAGACGTTGTCAAAGGTGTGTGGGAAAATATCGGTGCAATAAGTCATTAGTTATTTTAAACATCATGAGTCAGGATCAGTGTGTTTTTTAATCAGGATGTGTGGCAGATTATCACATGACTGACTTTTCAATTAAAACAAAGGTCACTGGCTGTGTGTATGAAAAGTGTGAATGAATGGTTGACTGAAGAGTGAACTGTCCAGTTGTAAGGACACAGCTTCATATATTAAAAACATGGCACTTCTTTTATAAATGTGTCATAAAATATATCCTGAACTACATGTATTACACCCTATATATAATGAATAAAAACAGAGCAGCTGCGCACATCCAAAAAATGAAAAAGGTTCAGGACTAAATGAATAAAACTGAAAAGACAAAGAAAAGTCTGCACACTTCAGCTCCCTTTAGGTGCATTTATTCCAACATCCTGGAGTGACGTTTTGGGCCACAGGTGCCCTTCTTCAGACTGAATAATACAGCTGTTGGACGCCATTTTTAAAGCTCCAAACAGGTCACATGACCATGTCTTATTGGTCATGTGACCTATTTGGCACCTGTGGCCCAAAACGTCACTCCAGGATATTGGAATAAATGCACCTAAAGGGAGCTGAAGTGTGCAGACTTTTGTTGCAGACCTTGTTCACAGAGTAGACACAGTACAAATATGTTGAAGTACATAATTCTATACATATTCATTCAGGTCCTTAATTCAGCAGCTGAGGATAATACTGTTCCAGTGTGAGAAGAAGAAAAGTTAAATTATATAACATGTCATCTCAAACTTGTTTTGATGTTGCTGTGGCCCAAACTATGACAAAAATGTGGGAAAAAAATAAAAACGTTACTGAAAACTTATTTCAGTACGGATATGAATATGTCCACCGGAACAGATAAGCATGACAATTCTTTGCAGCTGGATTGTTCTGAGCTGACCCTTTTTAATTAGGCATATTTCCGCTTCTGTCAATCATCAGAAGCATTTGCTATAAGACAAGGTAATCTACCAGCTGTCGTTTGTTCTGTCTGTGATGCTTTCATCGTCCATAATGGCTTCATTCATTGTCTTCTTTTGTTCATAATGATGAAGAATTTCAAATCTAATTTGTGATAAGACAAGCTTGCCAGAACATTGACCATGAATGGATTATTCAACAGAAATACTTGACACAGACACAGGGCTCCAATCACTGTTAACTTCTCCTGCTAAAAAATCAATCAAACAACAACAAAGAGACTAAAAACAACTACAAATAGACAACAAATTCCAGCAGAGTTTCAAAATGACCACAAAGATACACACATCAACCAAAGACATGCAACTCGACTGCAAAAAGACAAAACAAACCACAAAGAGACACAGAATTACCATGAAGAGATGCTGATTGACCGCAAAGAGATACAAATTGACAGCAAAGAGACAAAGCAAACTACAAAGAGACACAATTACACATCAAAGACACAAAAAAAATGACCACAATAAAAATAACAACCACAAACAGACTCAATATAACTGCAAAGAAACACAAACTGACTGTAAAGAGACAAAGTGTGACCACAGAGATGCAAAACTATCATTATGACAAAACAACAACAAAGAGACACAAGTCGACATTAGTCATAGGACCGGTGGTGTTTCTTACATGTCTTATCCCGGTTGTCTCATAATCTGTCCATGACATCAATTTCCACATAAAGCAAATGTCACTTGATGTCTAATAGAAGTGTTAATAGTATTAAGAGAGCAGTTAAAAACATTTAGATTGTTTAGGATGCTGCTCGACTCTCTATGTCAGTCAAAGCAGAACGTAATTGCCTCCAAAGCAGGCATCAGCAGCTGCTGTGCTGACAGTTAGCAGCGAGTCACAAGGAATAAGCATTTCCTCTGGACCCGCTGTATAAATCACAGGTGCACAAAGTGAGACGGAGGAGAGGGGAAAATTGTCCTTGATATATGTGATTATTGAGGTGGCATTCATCCCAATTTATGGCATTTAGAGTCTCTCTGCTCGCACAAACAAGTGTACTTAGTGTTTTGATTTGTCATTAGGGTCCAACAATGGCAACCAGCATTAACCCTTTCTCTGCCCCACATCATCCAACACCTGACACATTTGTGGAACTTTGGTTCATAACTACGTCTTTAGTCTCTCATCCAAGGCCCTGGTGTATTCTTTTCGGTTGCCACAGTAACCTGATAGCCATGATGCAAATGCTACCTTGTCAGAGACCTTCAGGTGACACACGCAGATCTATTTACAGCAGAGGAATGTAGGCAGTGTGCACTCGCTGCAGAGGTGACAGGATTCATGTTTCCGTTTGTCTTGTCATGCATACATTATGTGCCGTTACCCAATTCACTCTGCAGTGTTGGAAAGTACAACTAGTCACACAAAACATCGCAAAAAGTGTCAGTTATTCCAAAAACCTTCGCTGAGACCTTCCAATTATAGACTATATCTTTATGCTGCTCTCTCTGGGTACTGCCTCTGCAGATCTCTCTGCTCTGTTTTCATACTGTGCTGTTTGACGATTAAAACTCTGGCAAAAACTAAATCTTAGCTCTAAGGATGGCATTGTCACTTGGACCACTTCTTTGGTCCTGACTGAAATATCTCAACAATTATTTGGTGGATTGCCATGAACTTATGATCCCCATCTAGTGCCACCAAAGATTTCTTTTGTATTTTTTTATGGCCAACACTTCTGCAAAACCACAGACTATATAAAATAATTGACATAGGCACCATAAAATCATCCATTGGTTTGTGGACTTCCGTTTTGAAGCCTCAAGTTCAGCATTTTGGCCATCGCTATCTTGCTGATTTTGCCCTCTGTCTGGCACTCTCCTTTAGCCCAGTTTAAAATGCAACTCATTTCTATACAATACAGTCCCTGCTCCATCTCCCTTTCAGCTGTGGGGTCTCTGGCCCCTGCACTAAACTAAGATTGGCTTAACATCAACATGATAGCATTGTCTTTTTGAGCATATTAGCATGCTGACATTAGTGTTTAGCTGTGCACAAAGCTGCTAACATGGCTGATAATCTTAAATCCCTTACCCACTGCACAAAAATCCCACTGACTCACTAACACCTGGATTTTTAATGCAGTGGGAAAGGTTTTAATTAGCATTCACACCTGGGTCAGATGTATCTGCAGTAGTCATGGGTATTTGTTAGCACCGGCTCCAATTGGTAGTAATGGAAATACAAAACCCAGGTGGACAAGCTAATTTTATCCCCATTACTGGCGAGATGCGATGATGGGCTGCAACAGAATACCATCAATGTTAACCAAAGCAGCACCAAGAGGGGCTGAATAAGTAAGAGATATATAAAAAAGCAGTATCCATTGTAACATTTTCTCTCTTGCTTTCTACTGTTTACTAACCTGTTTTCCAGGCTGTCCATGACGTTGAACGTGACACACCAGTAAAAAAAACAGAGGAAAGGTAAACTCATTGGAAAGGTCTATAGCCTATTTTTAGTGTGCTTCCTGTGTTTAAACAACATGCGTACATGTGCTAACTGGTGTAACACAGAACAGTTTTAAGCCTTTAAATTTACATTCAGGCAATCAGGATTTTACACAGGAGATTCTTGTCAAATATAATCAAAAAACTTGAGCAAACTTCACACGCTTGACTCAAAGATAGCTCTCTTCACCTCACTGCCTTAACCAGGTGTTCTCAACACTTAGCAGTCAGTAGAGAGAGGTGAGTACAGGTGAATGGGCTGAGGTGATGCCTGGTTACCTGCTGATGGGAATACCGGCAATAACACCGGCCACTCCTCAGGGAATGCTTGTGTCTGCTGCAGGGTAATTAGTACCATGGGTAGATGGTGGCTTGTGAGATGAAAAATTGTCCTTAAAGGCCCCTCTGGTGCTTTTCACATCTAGTGATAAAGATATTCTCAGTGTGTTTGTGTTCACAGAAGCTTTTTAAAAGTTCCTCATGTAGTGAAAATGACCATATTTTGCTGTGTAATTATGGAACTGGCATTTTGGAATAAATGCCACACCATTGGAGAATAATTAAGGTAATCAAAGCCCACACCTGCAAACAAAACAGGAGCAGATCACTTAAACAGCACCTGGGAATCACAGTTTCTAAAGAGATATTTTGGACATTTTGGATTTTCATTTGCTGCTGCCTCCCTCTCTTGGCAGTAAAATCCAAAATTTGGACAAAGGAAAGAAAATAGCCAAGGTCAAATGGCTGCAGCCACAAAGGCTGATTACAAAGGCTCTGCCAACTGTGAGCTGCCACCATGCCATCTTTGCGCCAACACTGAAACTCTGACTGTGGTCAATCATCAGCTGATACGACTAAATAAACAACACTCAAAGTTAAAGGAGCAATTGTTTTGGTCTACAGGCAGTGCACAAGAGCAAACCTAGCGGTGAAATGATTTCGCTTATTGCTCCTTTAAAGTTTGAGGGGAAAACAGCACCAGTTATCATTTATTAAGAGTTAAGCACTAAAAAATTCAGCAAATCTGTTTTATCAAACTGAGGTTCTAATTCAAACTGCTACATCAAATTGAAGCAAAGTAATTTGTGACATCAACTTTTGGTTAGTTATCCTCACCTTCTTCACCCCCCCCCCCCAAAAAAAAGAACAAGACTCTTGTAAAGAACAAAACTGATGTAACTTTGACAGAAAACAGTGTACAAATCTGAGAACTCAACAGCTCATGCAGCAGTAAGTAACTGAGGTAATTGGTTTTCAGGGCCGTCAAGAAATCAGTGCACAAAGAGAAACTGAACTGCGTAAATGACACCTGGAAACAATGCAACAGCAGCTGAGGCTGTCTGAGTGATCCAAAAATATTTCTGCAGCTACACACAAACTAGATATGCAAGACTGAAGCTAACTGGTTGCTTTCTTTCTGAACATTTTTTAAGAGCTTATTTTGGCATATCATTGTAGGGAAAGTGCAAATCACATAAATGATTGTACTGATGAGCCAGTTTCAGGAAATAGCTCACTGGGACACTTTATGGAACTCCATCCATCCATCCATCCATCCATCCATTATAGAATTTAGCAAATATTAATGTTATTAGTTGTACTTTTTTTGCCATGATCTTGGTTATGAATAAATAAATACCAAGTCAGCTGGCAGCTTTGTGAGGCTGTATTTAGGCAGAACAGAGCTTTGAGCTAAATGCTTCAACATGCTGATTATAATAATGCTAACATGCCAATGTTTAGCAGGTAAATATTGAGAGTAGGGCTAGTTCAGGCAGGACATGACGTTAAGCTCAGCTCACATCCCAGCTACATCAGTTGATCTCAAACAGCCCAATCAACTGATGGAGCAGCTGACTGATGGAAGGGAGTCTGCTGATAGATCACATGATTCCTTTCTGTGACATCATTTGGCAAATCTCATTCTAGGTTTCCCTATTTAAACTGCTTTGGCCTGCCTACTGTTGCTGCTTCCTCTGCAAGCCGCTTTGCAACCCACTGTGACCCCAGCTCCTACTTTTCATGTTGTGTCTGACTTAGCAATGTCATTTCTGTTTGTCATTGATGCTGCTCCATTCTGTTCCTGGGTTGCTGTTTTATTTTGCTGCTGCTGCACATGGAAAGGCAGGGAGGTAGGTTTGCTCTCTCTGCCTCAAGTTTTCCCCATTGACGCATGGAAGGGCAGAGAGGTGTGCTCTCTCCGCCACAAGTTTTCCACGTAGGCACATGTAAGAGGCTTTCTGCATACATGAAAAGTTAAGGACTCACAAAAATTATTACAACCTCTCCTGAGAAGAAACTGAGTGTCTCAATCTAATTTAATGACACTTCATCCATCTGAAGATGTTTTGCAAAACATGGTGGTGCTAGAGGAGAAGTTAGAGGATCACCAAAGTCAGTAGGTCACCTGTGGACCATGAATGACTGTACCAAATTTTGAGCCAATGATATCTTGTCCACAAAACAAGTCTTCCTCCTCTTAAAATGCTTGTAGTACAGCAGAAGTGGTCAGTCAGTGGTCAAGGGTAAATGATAGTGTCAAACACAATAATCAATGTACCTCTGTGACCGTCGCCAACACATCCGTCTCCAAAAGCAACATGAAGTGAATATTGTCCAGGAGACTGATTCATTCACTGAAGGTTTCACATAGACAGAAATAAACTTGCCACGTCTGTGCTCTCTGGTTCTCATGGTCTCTTCACAATCACTATTCAGATTCTGCTCTGTTAGAGGCTATAAAACACTGATTTCCAGAGGGGACTGTTGAATGCCCCCAAACAGCTCATCAATTAGGACTGTTCGCTGAATCACTGAGTGTTATTCATGCAGAGTGAATGTTTCACAACCAAATGATGATTCTTTTCAGCTTGTTGAAAGCTTCTAGAAACTCACTGTAGGCGGGAGTGTACCTGTGCTGCTTTGTTGGGTCTAAAATGTGAATGAAATAACACTCAGCTAAAACACAATATGTTTCTTTATATATTTATTCATACAAGCTCAAGTTTTGCAAGTTTTTTCAAACCCAATGAGGAGGGTGCAATCCTTTCTTTTAAAGCCTTCAACAGGGTCCGCAACCCCTAGAGGGTCCTCATGCTGTGTTCACACCAAACGCGATGCAAATTCTCACAATGCACTACTCACGTGAGTTTGAACACTAGATATATATATCAGGAGAGACACGTTTTTTGGTTAGGAAAAAAAATATTTAATTACAAGTGCACATGAGAATGAAATGTGAAAATGTGAAAAGTCTTTGGCGATTAGACCCCTTCGAGATGGTAAGGTATAAGGACGGTGATGGATACATTTAGCTCAGCCAATTCGGGACACCCCCCGCCCCCCCACCTTGAGCACAGAAAGGTCTTCCTGACTGAACTTATGCTGAGCTTCATTTTGTGTTGACTGGCGTCATACATGTGAATAACTTGCATCATATGCGCATGAAATCGCTGAATTAATGGGTGAACTTCTACCAGTATGGCATCATACCTACCTAGAGAATCTCAGTGTTGATTGGCTATTGTGGCAAAAATTAGTTACTAAGGGTCAGTTTTTCAACTCTCGCCAATAAGCATATGATGCGAAATCACGCTACTTGCTAAATTTGCACCACGTCCATCTCACCACCTGGCAGGAATTCATGTCTAATTGAGTCTTTACAATGACATGTGTGTTTTATACATGCCAGATGTGAACACAACAGTTACAGTTACTGCAAGGTGTCCACCAAATTATTGTTTTATAATTCAAGTTTTAATTTGTTTTCTCCAAAAATTAAAATATGTCTAAAAAATACAAATTACCATTAAGGAAAAAAAAAAGATTATCAAAGATAAATCGGCATGATCATAAAAAAAAACCCTCAAGGAGGTACACAACATTACTGATAGGTGTGCAGTTCTGTGAGCTAGCTACATCACTTGTCCATAACAGTGAGGTGAACCTGAACATTTCAGTAAACACATTGACTAATTAGCTGTAATGTTATTTCACATTCTTGTCAGCCTTAATGGATCCTTTTAACTTTTAAAGCAAGAGACTTTGACATACTGTTCTCAGAAACCAACAATGACAAGGAGAGGGTGACTAATGCACCTAGCCATGCCACAACAGCTGCTGAGTTAGACGCCACAGGCAGGCACAACTGAGAGAAGACCCAAAAATATTTAGAGAATTATCTCAAGTGCAACCCAGTGTTATTTGATAAATGTAGTAGGAGTGTCCCTGCTCTGTCTCTCTTTGCACTAAGGGATCCTTGGCCCGAAAAATGTTTTGAAGTATCACTACTTGACAATAATGATAACATGTCTTTTTTTTTGTCTTTGAATAGTGACATCTTAAGTCCTGTCCTTCACATTGCACAGTTTGACAAACAATGATTCAGATTTTGATGTAACTCCCTAAAGTGCCCACATTTTATATACATTAGCCCTGCTCTTTTTTCAGAACCTGTCTAAACTGAAATAAATATGACCAACTCTGCTTGAATAGTTAATAAAAACTTGACTTGCCAGGGAAGGCTTGTGGAGATGTATCCAGCAATTATATTTTTCCGTGTATACACTTTTGCCTGGTGTTTTGGTTTTCAGCTAAATTATCATGAAAATAGAAAGAAACTGAAGTGAATGATGTCGTCAAATCATGAGCAAAAGTTTGATTGTCAGACCTCACAATGGCCGTGTTTCCCAGTTAAGAGCGACTTAAGAGCACAGTTAAGAACGTCTTAGGTAAGAAGGGTCGCTAAGATAGGGGTGTTTCCCAGATGCCGTCTTAATGCCCTTCAGGGTCGCTCTTGAGATTGCTCTTTAAGAAGCTCTTAACAGGAGCTGGCCACTACCGCGGTGCTGAATCACTCAATGTCAGGCACATCGATCATTCACCACTTCATCAGCACATGTCACCCACAGCGCAGCTACCTCACGCACTAATTCCCTGCTGCTCGTGTGTATGTGTGTTCTAATAATTCTAATGAAAAACTAAGACGATAAATATTTGCTAATGAGAAAACATTTTCTATACACACAAAAGACCTATTTCTATCAAATATTGTCACAAATCTGTCTAAATCTGTGCTAGTGAGCAATTCTCCTTTGCCGAGATAATCCATCCCACCTCACAGGGGTGGCATATCAAGATGCTGATTAGACAGCATGAGTGAGTGTGCCTTAGGCTGGCCACAATAAAAGGCCACACTGAAATGTGCAGTTTTGCTTTACTGGGACCACCATTTGCCTCACGCAGTGGCCTGTGGAATGTTGGTCCACTCCTCTTCAATGGCTGTGCGAAGTGGCTGGAAGTGAAACACGCTGTCGTATACGCCGATCCAGAGCATCCCAAACATGCTCAATGGGTGACATGTCCGGTGAGTATGCTGGCCATGCAAGAACTGGGATGTTTTCAGTTTCCAAGAATAGTGTACAGATCCTTGCAACATGGGGCTGTGCATTAACGTGGTGCAACATGAGGTGATGGTTGTGGATGAATGGCACAACAATGGGCCTCAGGATCTCGTCACAGTATCTCTGTGCATTCAAAATGCCATCAATAAAATGCACCTGTGTTCGTTGTCCATAACATACGCCTGTCCATACCATAACGCCACCACCACCATGGGCCACTCGATCCACAACGTTGACATCAGCAAACCGCTCACCCACACGACGGCACACACGCTGTCTGCCATCTGCCATGAGCAGTGAAAACTGGGATTCATCCGTGAAGAGAACACCTCTCCAACGTGCCAGACGCCATCGAATGTGAGCATTTGCCCACTCAAGTCGTTTATGATGACGAACTGCAGTCAGGTCGAGACCCCGATGAGGACGACGAGCATGCAGATGAGCTTCCCTGAGATGGTTTCTGACAGTTTGTGCAGAAATTCTTTGGTTATGCAAACCGATTGTTGCAGCAGCTGTCCGGGTGGCTGGTCTCAGACGATCTTGGAGGTGAACATGCTGGATGTGGAGGTCTTGGGCTGGTGTGGTTACACGTGGTCTGCGGTTGTGAGGCCGGTTGGATGTACTGCCAAATCGTCTGAAACGCCTTTGGAGACGGCTTATGGTATAGAAATGAACATTCAATTCATGGGCAACAACTCTGGTGGACATTCCTGCAGTCAGCATGCCTATTGCACGCTCTCTCAAAACTTGCGACATTTGTGGCATTGTGCTGTGTGATAAAACTGCACATTTCAGAGTGGCCTTTTATTGTGGCCAGCCTAAGGCACACCTCAACTCAACTCAACTCAACTTTATTTATAAAGCGCTTTAAAACAACCACAGTTGAAACAAAGTGCTGTACATAAGGTCATAAAACAACAACAACAAAAAAAACAACTAATTATTACACACCTGTGCAATAATCATGCTGTCTAATCAGCATCTTGATATGCCACACCTGTGAGGTGGGATGGATTATCTCGGCAAAGAGAAGTGCTCACTAACACAGATTTAGACAGATTTGTAAACAATATTTGTGAGAAATGGTCTTTTGTGTATGTAGAAAATGTTTTAGATCTTTGAGTTCAGCTCATGAAAAATGGGAGCAAAAACAAAAGTGTTGTTTTTATATTTTTGTTCAGTGTATGTATTTTAACCTCAACGTCTTTTCAAGAGCAAATCACCAAACATATTATTACTGGGTCAGACTGTGAGTTTACAGTCATGTCTTTATGTCTTTGATCTATAGCCTGGCCTATATGTTTTAAATCTTCCCATTTTTCAGTTGCTGCCTCCTGTGTTTTTCCCCATCAGATTAAATATGAACAGATATATTATTATATATTATTAATATAATGTAATGTATTTACAGCCTGATACACAGATTCCACCACTTTATCTTCATTGAGGAAATGTAAGTCTGATAAATGATGAATAAAAGGACAACACTGAATAAAACTTTTTTTTATTAACTTTATGGTTAACTTATTTACACTTTCCTCGCTCTGACTCAATAAACGTGCACCGTCTGCTACGCATGCATTAATATCTCTACATCCACTGGATTAAAATGGAGGCGCTGTCTTTTATTTACCTGTTGCCATGGTGAATCGTGGAGTCAGAGCTCCATTGATGATGGCTTTTTATTGTCGGCTTAACTCAGAGTGAACATACTCAGAGTTGACTGAATTAATTCAAATCAGCTATTCTGGAACCGGTAACTCAGAGTTTCCCATCTCAAGGTAAATCAATTCAGACTTCAGGGTTAGACTCAGAGTTTGTTGAATCTCCTACCTGGAATACCCCTCTGATGGTGGCGCTACAGCAAGCCTCTAAATTTCAAAACTTCATAACAAATCAACCATATGTGCTACAGCTTTGGACTTTTAACTTTGAAATTTGCTTTTCCATGGCATGGATGGCTACAGTCTGGCACCCTGATGCTTGGCTTATTCAATCTGTGAAGCCACACATGAATTGTCACTTGCCAATTAGTTCAGTGAGATAGAAGATGGACCTCAGTCTCAGAAGTTGTGAGTTCAAGCCTCAGCTAAGGCAGAACAGACATTTTAATGTGAAAGTCCTATGTTCAGGCATCATGCTATGTGGATTAGAGACTACTAAGGTTAATATAATTATGATCCAGGCAGTTTCACAGAGAGACAGCAACTCTTAATCAAGACTTTTCCCTGTTATCCCTTGTCTCTTTTCCCTGTTTATTTGGCTTAGCTATCAGTCAATATGCAGAGTCTGTCCAATAGCTACTTTTACATTTTAAAAAATGTTTTCATCTTTGTCACCATGGATAATGTTTAGCAGTTAGCAGTTAATGTTATTCTTACTTTCTTGTTCTTGAGTTTTTTTATTTCCTTTGTATATTATGAGTCTGATCACTTTAGCCACTCATCCACATTTTGAAGGGCATGCCATAATTATATGATGTAACTTCTATGTTGTGATATGCTTTGTTTTAACTAAGAAATTAAGATGTAACCTTTCATTACAGAGTTAGTTACCCCCAGTTTATAAAGTAGTTAAAGGTAACTCCACATTTACCAGTTGCAACATTAAAGTGATGTACACATTAATACATTAATAATCATCTTCTAGTAATACAATCTTGAGACATTCGGCATAATGTGTAGTATATATTTTGTATATTTTGAAGCTAATATTTTAGTAGGCCTATGAGTTGACAGCAGGGCATGTGCCAGAAAGTATTTTAACATTTTTAACATTTAATTTGATTCAGTAAAAGATTTGAGCTTTTCTTCCACCCATGGGAATTCTCAATAATTGCTCCCTTGACACATTACAGTAAGTAAGTAAAAATCAGTACAATGAGAGAGCACTTAGTGCTCATCAAAAGAACTGCAGCTTAATACATGTCAGCTCTGGTTTCATCACCCAGCTGAATTTCAGCCTGAATGTGACTGTGTTTTGCTGCATTTTCTTTGAAGTGTTAAATGTAATGAGAATACTGCCTCTGACTGAAAGGTTACACCGGAGACTTTATGTCCATTTCACTTTATGTCCCTGTTAATGGGGTTAAACAAAGCAAGGTGGTCGTGCTTTGTCTGCGTTTCCTGTTGGTCAGAGAAAGTATTCTACCTTTGCATTGCTAATTGTGTCATGACAACCAGCACCACAACAGCAGCAGTATAAAAGGAAGAATGTGTCTCTTGACATTTCCTCACTGAGACTTACAGTTTAGGTCAGAGAGAAGATGATGCAACCCCCTAATGGTGCTTTATGAATGAGAGAGAGGCCCATAGATTATCATCTTTGTATCAAAGGAAAAACTCATCTTGGCCACAACTGGACATAATTAATGCACAGACCCAGCTGGAGAGACACTCTAAGACTGAACAAAAAGAGTCTAGGGTCCTCTGAGAGTTTCTCGAGGCTTTGCTGCTGGCAGCAAATGAGAACGTTCTGCCTTATTGGAGCAAACATGCAGCAGAATGTTGTGATACTCATTTATAAGGCAAATGTACGCAGGAACTGTTTTTACTGTGCAAGGAGAAACATTGCTGGCTCGAAAACATGCTGCAATTATTCAATTATTTAATAAGTCCAACAGTGATCATATTTTAATGGCTGTACACACGGAATATTGATTAATGGGAAGTCTATGAGAACATGATCACAAGGAACTGTAAACTGTAAACATAAAAAATGCTGTGGAGCATGCATATCTGCTTTCATGCCCTACATAAACATACAGAGCACCAGTGGTGAAATGTTAACGGAGTACATTTACTCAAGCACTGTTGTGATGACCCCTCCCACTCTGCCTGTCAATTGTCTTGCTCTGCTGTGTGCGTCTGCAGGTACTGGGAGTAAGTTGGCATAAAGCAACTGCTTTTCTGGTCAGTTCAGCAGGATTTATAGTTGTGTGGCTAGCCTACGCACGTCGCCTACGCTATTGTGAGCATTTTTCTTGTGCGTTGGTGTGTCTGTGTCACTCTGCTGTCACATCCCAAAACACTAGTTGGCGGCGGAGGTTTCTGTGAAGTGCTGTAAAATTGGTGTGATTCAGTTGATTCAAAACACACCCAAAACACACATTAAACATGGCTTAATAGAGATAAATTCAAACACAGGTACACAAATCAGCTTCACTATAACTCACAGCATTTGCAGACATAGCACTTGTCTTTATCTGAACTGATTTTCCCCTGTGATCCCCCACAAATACAACATGCTAACGTTATTAGCACAAGCCTATGGCGTTTTACATTGTATAAATTAGCCTAGCAGCTGGTGAACTTTTCCTCTTCTCACATAAAACCAGGGACAACAGCGACATTTAACAAAGGTAATGGTGTTACTCTCTCTCAGCCAGGCCTGCTGCATGCATCTCAGCCTTCATTCTTTGTTTCACTTTCTGCACTAAACAACACGTGTTCTAGGCTGACCAAATGTCCTCTTTTGCCCACACATGTCCACTTTTGACGTCGTGTCTGGGGACAGAAACCAAACCGAGCCCGACAATATTTAATTACTAAAGCACTGAGTTTGTGTCACACAGTTGTTATGGTTCCAGGCTATTTAACAGGCCGGGTGTGCATCGTGGGTGCTCCATGGAGAGGGAGACCTCCGTGTTTGAGACGGGAGGTCAGAGGCTTCCAGCGAGGGGAGAGGGAGAAATATAACAAAATAAGATAAAATAGGAAAACTTGTCTCCCTCTTTTATTTTATTTTCAGCGTTTAATCAAGGCGGAGGCGGGCGACGGAAGGTCTGAGGCTTCCAGCGAGGGGAGAGGTAGAAACAAACAGCCAATGTGTGTCTGTGTGTGTTATGTTCAGGTGTTGTCACGTAAATAACAGTGTCCAGGCAATAAACAGGACAGACACTACATTTTTACACTACATCTTCACTGAAATCCGACCCAAGTCCAAATACAATTTATACATTTTTGACTGAACCTGGAACGACCTGTCGGGACCCGTCGGACCCATCGGGCTCGGGTAACCACACTCTAGTGTGTGTATGTGTCCCCTATCTATAGGGGCCTATCTGAATTTCTTTCTTTGAGAGATAATATTTTGTAATATAACTGAATTTTCTATCCATACATAAAAACTTTAAATATATTAAAATTGTAAGGCATCTTTGAGTAAACTGCGAGTATCATTTAAGAAGGCTATCTCATGGCCGGGCCAAGTGTCCTCTTTTTTTGTAAATCAAAATATGGTCACCCTATGTTACACCATATTTTCATTCATCCTCACACTTCCTACATGACTGATTACTTACCCACTTATACACTCCACCTGTTAGTTAATATGTTTATTAGTTTGAGTTAGCAGGTGAATCACAGCGCAGGACGTACTGACCCTCTATTAGTGCAATGTTAATCGCTGAGACCCAGCTGGACGTACAAAAAAGATATTGATTATGTTGTCTCAATATGAAAATGATAGAGAAAGGGCATAACTCCCAAATCGTCAGAGTATTCTTTTATGTGAAGACACACAGTGAAGACAACATAATCCTAACACAGCAAAGCGGTTACCTGCAGCCTTCGCTTGCAAAGCTAACGCTACTAATGTTAGGTCAGTCCAAGTAATTAGTGGAAACATGCTAACATGCTAACGTTACACACAAGTTAGTAGTAAAGTAAGACCTGTTCATAAATGTTCTGGTGTAGCTCTGAATTTCTTATAAACTGAGGACAACTGCCTGCTGTATATTTGTGTTCATGGTCACAGTCACAGATAATTTTAGATGATGCTCCTTCATTATCCGCCATGACATCAATAGTGCAACCAAGTCCTCATAGATACATCTCTGGTAAAACTGTTAGGTGTTATGTGCTCAGCAATGCCCGTTGTGTACTGCTTAATCGAAGAACACTGTAAACACAGCTCCTTCTTCTTCTGTGGTTTAATGACTGCGAGCAGAATCACTTCCGCCTCGGGTGCCGTATTCTGTCTTTCTGACTTCCGCTGTGTGTCCGACCCGAGCTAGGCTACGCTAAATAGCCATATAGAGAAAGGCTTTTTGTCGCTGTTGGGTTCAAATAAATATGCGGAGTTAAAAACAACCTTAAACATCTACAGCAGTAAAATGCAACATACACATCAATGCAGCAGTAATATTAATCCAAATACATTATATATAGTGATAAAACACTGACACTTAAACCCTTACTTTGATAGGTACATTTTTATGGGGTGCCGTTTGTAAAGTGGCTCACGCTGAAAAGAACATCAACATTTTGCCACATTTAACTTCAAACAATGTTTAAAAAAGGGTTGTGAATTTTTTAACGTCACCTTTTACCACATTTACAGCAATATTTGTTAATTTGAAATATATTAAATAGTTAAATCTAAATATTAAATGTGGCACCTAAATGTTAAATCTAAATATTAAATCTAAATCTAAATGCTAAATCTAAACATTAAATCTAAATCTAAATGTTAAATCTAAACTAATATTTAGATGCGCCGAGTCAATCTAAATTAATATTTAGATTTAACATTTTGATTTAGATTTAATATTTAGATTAAACATTTAGATTTAGATTTAGATTTAATATTTAGATTTAACATTTAGATTTAGATTTAATATTTAAATTTAACATTTAACATTTAGGTGCCACATTTAATATTTAAATTTAACTATTTAATATATTTCTAAGTTAACAAATATTGCTGTAAATGTGGTAAAAGGTGATGTTAAAAAAATCACAACACTTTTTTAAACATTGTTTGAAGCTTAATGTGGCAAAATGTTGATGTTATTTTCAGCGTGAGCCACTTTACAAACGGCACCCCATACATTTAATAATACTTGTGGATTTTGGAATGTAGGGCTTTTACTTGTGATGGAGCATTTTCACAGTGTGGTATGAGAACTTTGACTGAAAGGATCTGAATATCTCTTCCACCACTGCAAGAGACCCACAGGCCGACACAGATATGGAGATACATGCCCAGATTCAATTACCAGATATATCTCGCTTTTCTTTGTTGAACTTCATTTGTGTTTTTGACATTTTGAACCCATGTGAGTTGCCAAAAGAGCAAAAAGGGTCTGTCTGGAATTAGATGAAACTAAGAAGTGGTGCTATGAAGGTGACAGCCTGAAAGAGCACTTATCTAATCACAGTAGCAACTGATTCCCGTCAAAGCGGATAAAAGGAGTATGGGAAACTGCTTTACTTTTTCATTTAGAGAAGTGAGTGATAAGCACTCAACCTTAGCCGCCGCCACACCTGAATACACAAACACACAAGCTATCACTTTCATGTGCGAGAGTACAGACGGAGCTGTGGTTTGTCAAATGACTGACAGGCGGAAAATATATGTAACAAAAAATTATCTTTATGTTAAATAACTGTATCTAACTAGACGGAGTGGGTAATGTAAGACCGGCAAAATTCAATCTCTGGCACCACCACAATGAACAGTGTTCAAAAAGGGTATGAACGTCAAGTTATCAGATTCATAAAGTTATAGAAATAGCCAGACACAAAGCAACATATCTCTACATTTTTTCAATTAAGTTATTGTATCAGCTGAAAAAAAAAAGTGGTGTTGACCATGATGACCTCATCACTGCAGTAGCGTCACTTGCAACACATTCTCACTCCGACCTCATCACATACTGTAGATGTTTGGTCATGGCTTTTCCAAGTTGACAAAGGACGTGCAAGGCATCTCGGGTGCGTTGGTTGTACACGTTCTGGGACGCTGTGTCAATTTCAGCCTGTTACATGCATTGTCTGTTTCCAAAATACACTTGAGTTGTCACAGGAAATATATATGCATATCTGTACAGCATAATTGACGGGTTTTTTTCCTTCGACAAGAAATGCACATAATAACAATTAGCCAACACAAGCATGTTTAGGTTCAGGCAACAAAAGCACGTGATTTTGTTTAGGAAAAATGAACAGGGGTTGGCTTTACAATCATACAGGAAGCGAACACTAGCCTCCCAGATGAAAGTTGGTGATTGTTGGACTCCTTCACTACCCCTACCGCTAACCCGACTTGGACTTTCACTAGGGGTGGGAATTGATAGGATTTTATTGATATCAATGCCATTATTGATTCTGCTTATCGATCCAATTCTTTATCGATTCCCTTATCGATTCCTCCTGTGAGTTAATGATATCACCTCCTGTTATTTGTAACCCAAGACATCTGCTTTCATAATGTTTTATTATGAACCTTAAAGCCATGGTCTAGTTTAGAAAGACGATGAGAAAGATTTGAAAAAAAGCACCACACCCTCCCTCCCCTCTGAGCTCGTGTCCCTCTCCCCTCGGGGCTCCTAACGACACACCTCCTCCTCCGCACCAAAAACTAACGGCAGCTTTCAGTCATGCCGTCTACCTGGAGCGGGGACACACCGAGGCTCCACAGTTGCTAGCAGCTCGAGAGAGGTTGACAACAGTGTGAAGTGATGCCATGGTTTTGACCGCTTCTGTCCCTCCGCCATTACGTCTTCTTTGTTGTTGAACATGCTGCTGACTGATGAGCATAGATTCGGCGTAATGAAAAGAATTGATAAGGGAATCGTTAAGCATAAAGGCTAATGATGTCAATGAATTGAAGCAGTTGGAACTGGTTCTTAACAGGTACCGGTTCTCGATTCCCATCCCTAACTTTCGTCCCCTTGACTTCCGTCGTTTTCCCGCTGCTTTGCTCTCATGAATGGTGTATCATACTGACATGAAAGGATGGCTTTTTTGTTGGTGTCTGACACTGGACTTTGGAATGAGACCAGGTTGTCACGCGACAGTGGTATTGTGTCAATGCAGTTATCGTCACAGCCCTAGTGCTCACATGACAATGCTAACATGCATACATTTAGCCGGTATAATATTTACTGTTTTCATCAATTTAATGGTATAGCACGATGGCATAATATAAATTTGCTAATTGGCACTAACATTAAGTAAAGGTGTGATGACAATGTCATTATTTTGCAGGTATTGAGTCATCGAAGTATTAGTCATGAGATGCAAAAGTACTTCACCAACACATACCTAATGGCTGCAGATACAGCACCGTCTACTGTGCATCTCATGTCTATTACATAACAACTCCTCAATGCACGTGAGCAGAATCTGTTGCAGAGGACATCAAACTTTTTTTATTATTATGGAGGCAAGCTGATTGATTGTCTTCCCTGTGGCTTGAGGTTGGAACCATCTGTTTTCATTACAATGTAATTTTTTTTACAACCTGCACTAAGCAAGATGGTTGTATAATTAATCTGAATCACATTGTCTGTCTGGAAGACTGATGAGTTTCTATTCCCCACTGAGACACTTAAGCAGGTTGGCCAAATCAAACACTGGTGTGAGGTCTGGTGGGTTTCTGCACATCAGACAGAGATGAATTGAAATTTGAACAGCTGTCTCCTGAACAACAGTGAGCAAACTGTGAAAGATGGACTCAGAGTTATATTTTGTCAAACTCAAACTGAAATGAAACATCATTTTGCTTGTGTACCTATCTGGTCAAGGAATATATAATAATAATAATCTAAAAAAAAAAAAAAAAAAAGGCTGTTTTAGTAATGCGCTACCATAATGTTCTTCAGGAGGCATGGAATTTGGTTTTGACTGACACTGATGATGTGATTCCATACATTACTCTACATTACAGTACTCTGTGGCTCAAAATGTCGATTGATGTCACAATTTGAATAATGGAGCTAAGTAGGTTTAAAGTGCTAAGATTGGGACTTTATGTTGATGTTCAGCAGTCTGCTTATTGATATTGTAGCTACCAGATATGTTTAACCTGGCAGATCTGTGTGTTACTAGTGTTTGTAAAACGTGTCCAAAGCCCTCTGATTTTTTTTCCCCTGAATGACATCACCGCTGTGTGTGAGCATGGCTCTACATGTGTGTTTTGTCCTGGAAACAAGGATGTTTGCTAGTGTGGCAGAGAGGCAGGGATCATTTGTTTTGAAGTATCCTGCTGACCATGCCAAGTTGTGGCAAGACTAGAACTAGAATTGCTCACTGTTATTTATTTTGTATTATTATCGACAGCAGCACCCAGGGGAATTTCCCACCTTGGAAAACAATCACCCTGTAACAGTTTTACTTAGGATTTTTAATGCCCTAAGCCACTTAACTTATGTGATACTTGTAATCTGCAAGTGCCGGCATCCTCATCTTATGTGTCTCATCCTTTGGCAACAGTGACTGAAGTTTGCCAAACCCATCATCCGTTTGCAACAACCACATTAACTTAATTTATGCCTTTAAATGTCTCAGTGTGTAGCAAAATTATAGCCCATCATAAAAGTTTAATTTACTCTTGTTCACATGAGCTCTATCAGAACAGTCTCTAGCACAAGCACCGATCACTACATTGTGATTATATTAACTTCAAGTGTATTCAATTACCCCTCTTGCAAGGCTGAGCAGTGGCGCTGTATCTGGTCCATGGTTCGCTCATTCACATAGACTGGCTGGGCCAGAGGCATGATGGGATTAACACCACTGCACATATTCAGTGGGCTGCTTAACTTGGAAGTAACCTGGAAGCTAGAAACATTTTGGTGTACGCGCCAGGCAAGCAGTTCTCATTGGACTGAATAAGTGCCATCTTGGGGTCCGGTATCTGCTTCTAACAGTATTTTTATGGTACTGATGTGGTAACAATTTGAGGATGTATTTTCACAGTTATTTTCTATGGTGCCTCGGATTGGCCGTAGAGAGAATAAAACAAATAAATTGAGATGATGTTTTATTAATTTGTGGACACAAGATATAATTTGTTACCTGAGTTCGAGTTGTTACCAGGTTTGGTGAATTTGTGTCCCTGAGATTTTTGGCCTCAGTTTAATTAAAATGGTCCAACATTTTTGTTAATTTGTGTGCATGAGATAAGAGTATAAGAGTCAGCACAGTGCACCAATGGCTACAAGGCAAATGAAAATAATGAAATAGTAATGAAAAAAATAAGGTGTAAACAAAGGTACTCTTATAAAACTTAATGAAATGAAAACACTCATTCGCCATTAAACAAATTAACAGCAATAACTACAATTCAGTCCGGAACACTTTAGTCAGAGAAAACTTTATTTCCATTTGCAGTATTATAATTGATGGTATGGCTCTGTTCTGGGGCCCCTCTGCCTTTCCTCTGGCCTACGCAGAAAGCCTCTTCCACCTGCACACCTCTATGCCCTTCCATGCACCTGCATGAAAAGCCTTAAGAGAGAGAGAGAGAGAGCACACCTCTCTGCCCTTCCACATGCAAATGAGGAAAGCCTGAAGCAGAGATAGCAATCCTCCCTGCCCTTCCATGTGCCTACATGGAAAGCCAAAGGCAAGGAGAGCAGCAGCAAAGACCCTCGCCGGAACAGAACAGAGCAGCATCAGTGACAAACAGAAATGACATTGATAAGTCAGACACAACGTTAAAAGCAGGAGCTGGGGTGGAGGCCAAAGCAATTTAAATAGGGTGCCATGAATGAGATTTGCCAATTGGTTGCATAGAAAGGAATCATGCAATCTATCACCTGACTCCGTTTCATCAATAAGCTGCTCCATCAGTTGACTGGGCTGTTTGAGATCAACCGATGTAGCTTCGATGTGAGCTTAGCTTGACATCTTGTCCTGCCTGAACTAATGCTACGCTCAATCAAATATCCATAACCTGCTCAAATAATGCATCAGGTGCAGAGAGGAGGACTGGAGAGGATGGATCACACCACATGCAGACCAACATACCGCAGCAAGCAAAGCACGAGACTGAGCACACCCTGATCCCGGCCTCTTATTAGTTCAGGTGTAGCCTGATAGTTTGAGGCTAAAGGCCTTCGCACATTGAGTCTGAAATTTTTGTCAATCATTTAAGTTTTAAAGGTTATTTTTTTTTGGCTTTTTGCCTTTAATTGACAGGACAGTGTGAAATGGGGAGAGAGAGAGAGAGAGAGAGTGGGGGAATGACATGCAGCAAAGGATTGCAAGCCGGAATCGCCTCTGTACATGGGGTGCCAGCACTATCCACTACGCTACCGATGCCCCCATCATTAAAGTTTTTAGATCCTTTTTCTGTGCTTTGTGCATCTGATTAAAGCCATTAGAGAGTTGTTTGACCTAAGAAGCAGTGAAAAAATACATCAGCAACAAAACAGAGAAATGAATTACACCGTATCCTTTCATAACTCAGCCTGCTTTCAACAGATCAGATAGCAGCGGTATAGTGGTAGTTGATGAGGTGAGTGTACTTCTACAACAATCACGGCACCCAGGGTACCTTGCAATTCATATCTCCACGAGGAAAGTTCATGACCAAACGATGATAGGTACAAGGTTGGAGTTAGCCTTTAAAAACATTACCAACATGACATAACATAAACATCCTGGCAGACAATTTAACACTAGACAAGATGAAAAGACAGCTCTGAGATACTCTGATGCCTGAGAGAGAACTAGGCTGCATTTAGCGCCACATAAAATGCTATTTTCCTCTTATTTTCATCCTTTGAATTGTGGGAAAAATCCATTAACCAAATGGCAAGCAGACAACCAGATAGACTTCAATTTAAAAATCTGTTAAAAAAGGGAAATGCACTTTCTTTTGTTTTTGTTGTTCTTCTCTTGCCCGGTGCAGAAAATCTAAACCTCCAGCATGAAATGTGTCCATCTAATGCTCCACATGAGTCACTGATTCTGTGCTAAGTGTAAATATACCCTGAACTTACTCTCCATCTACAGTTTTAATATCTGCAATGTTTCTGTTATAGTTTGACATTTTGAAAATATGTGTTTTTATGTTGGAGAATTACATGAGAAGATATAAATGTCATTCAACACCAGTAAGCATATAAGCAAATTTCCCCCAAGCCATTAGAAAAGTCTTAAATTGGTGTCTGAGATATGACTCTTCCCATGAAGCAGTTTTTTAGTTTTGCCTCGAGCCGATCCTTTGTTTTTGCTTGCTTCCTGAGAGCCACGATAATATGTTTAATCACCAGGGGCTGATTGATTGTAGCACACTGGGAGAAGACAACCAGTTAGCAGCTGAGCAGCGGCTCTTGCATGTTCTTCAGCTCATTTGGATTTGTTCCCAAGCATGACGCATTCTTGAGCTCAGGGGATCCACACAGTGAATGAGACTTGCACCATGGCAACCCCTTTCAACTGTGACGGCCACAGGCCTCAGGGCAGTTTTCCTGTGTTCCTGCCTCTGCTTTCCCTTGCAGGTTCCCTCCCTGGTTACTTGCCCCTCCCTCCTCGTTGGTGATTGCTTTCACCTGTGCCTGGCCCTTAAAAGCTTGGGGAAATCCAAGATGGCTCTCTCTCCCCCTTGGAAGGCTGGTGCCTTCCTGGCATCCTCTGGTTTTGTTTGGGTTGATTATGTTTAGTTTAGCTTTGGTTTCCTTCTATACATAGCTTAGGTTAGCATACACACACATCCACAGCACCCAACACCCTCACCACACCACTGATTCTCCTACTTAATCACTGGGTTTTTAGGTTGCTTTGTCTTTAATAAATTAACCATTTTGTTTAAAAGCTGCTATTGTGTGGACCTCCCTTCTTTGTTATGCTCTGTGACGAGCTGGGCATAACAAGTGGGGGCTCGTCCAGTTTTGAACCCACAATGTTAACATTTGGGTAAGTTCAATAGTGATTGGACTGGGAGGCCCGCAGTACAGCTTTTTATGGTTGAGTTCAGCAGGTAGGGTTTGAGATTTAGTTCTCTATTTTCTTTAGCTGCAGGTAAGCTGTGCATCCACATGGTTGGTGAGTTTGAGGTTATGTGGTACGCAACTTTGGGGATGATTGTAGCTGGGTAGCTGTGCAATTTGTGCTGTCTGGCTGGAGCATTTATTGTGTCCCCCGGATAGGCTGTAGTAGCAGTCATCTCACAAGGAGAGGTTGCTGATTTTTTGTTTTCAGGGCCGTTTGTTGTTTTTGTGTGTTGTCCGTGCGGCTAGTAGCAGTTGTCTCGGGAGCACCCCGGAGTATTGGCTGGGACAAGTTGTCTACCCCAATACAGACGGTTTGAAGGTGCATAAATACCCACCGCCAGTGCACACATGAAGACTAGGGTTGAGTTAGCTAGTTTTGGGTTAGGTAGTTAGGAGGGGGCTCCAGAATCCTTCAATCTCCCTGTGGTTGCGTATTGGGTGACTCAGACTACCCTATTTTGTTCTTTTGGATGTGCTAGCTTGGTAATTTGTGTGGTTGGATTAAACATGGAGACTGAGCACAGTAATACTTTGGTTTCTGAGTTTCTTAAGAGGCCATCTCGTAGTACTTTAACTCAGTTTAGAAAGACAGATTTACTGGATTTGGCAGTTCATTTGGGCTGGTCAGTACCAGACAAAGTGCCAAAAAAGGCTGAGCTGAGAGAACTGGTTGATGGGCTGGCTGTGTCTGCCAGACTTTTGGAGGTGGTTCAGGCTCCAGCAGCTCCAGGTCCAGTTGGTTCAGAGCTTTTTGGTGGTACTCTGTCATTTGAACATTATCTGCAGCTAGAGAGGGAAAAATCAAAATTAGAGAAGGAGAAGTTGCAGCTTGAGTTGGAGAGGGAGAGAATGAAGGCTGAAGTAGCACTGGAAAGGGAGAGAGCTAAGGTAGAGCAGTTACGGTTGGAGCTGCGGAAGGAAGGTGAGACTCGTGAGTCATGGTTAGCCAGTGGTAGACCGGGATCTAATGGTTTTGATGTTGCTGAAAGTTTGCGTCTTTTGCCTAAATTTGATGAAAAGGATCCGGACACATTTTTTGCGTTGTTTGAGCGTGTGTCTCAAGTGAGAGGGTGGCCAGATAGTCATAGAACCATGCTGTTGCAGTGTATTTTCACAGGCAAGGCTCAGAGAGCTTTTTCTGCCCTTGATTCTGTTGAAAGTGGTGATTACGTTAAAGTTAAAGCTGCAGTTCTGAAAGCTTATGAACTTGTTCCTGAAGCATACAGGCAGAAGTTTAGGAACTGGAGGAAAGGGGACAAGCAAACTCATGTTGAATTTGCACAGGATATTTTGGCTCATTTTACTCGCTGGTGCTCTGCTTCGGAGGTAGATGGTTATGAAGATTTGTGTGATTTAATGGTGTTGGAACAGTTTAAAAGTTCACTGCCTGCCCACCTTGCTACTTATATTAATGAAAAGAAGGTGAAGACAGCAGCGGCAGCTGCAGTGCTTGCTGATGAGTATGTATTGACACATGCTAGTGGCTCAGTATTTGGTAAAGTCCACAGAGAAGGTCAAAGGTTTAGGCCTAGTAAGTCTCCAGGGCTTGCCCAGGAGCCCCTCAACAGGCGGTGAGGCATGTTCCAGGGACAGATGGGAGGTTTGATCCAGCCAGGATATGTCATGCTTGTAAAAACAAGGGGCACTGGAAGGGGGAATGTCCAATCAGTAAGGTGGGCCAAAAATCAGCTGATTCCAGTGTGTATGTGAAGTCAGCTGGCATTGTCTCCTCTGCATTAAGCATAGGGACTGGGTCTGATTTTCTTCCATTGACCACTGTTCAATCTAAAGGTATTGATGAGGCCTATGCACCCTTTGTCTCAGATGGTTTTGTGTCTGTGGATGGGAAAAACAGGGTACCTGTTAAGATTTTGCGGGACACGGGGGCTACTGACAGTTTGATAGTAGAGAGCATTTTGCCTTTTTCAACCTGTACAGCTACTGGGAAAAAATTTCCTGTACTTGGTGTTGGGTTGGTTTCTCTGTGGGTTCCTTCACATCGTTTTCATCTCTTCTCTGATCTTGTATGTGGAGAGGTGGAGATGGGTGTGCGTCCACAGCTGCCAGTTCAGGGCATAGATATTATTCTGGGAAACGATTTGGCGGGGCAAGGGTGTGGAAAGATGGTCCATCGTTGTGTATTGGTTCACCATGGCAAGAACTTGAGGGCCCAGATGAGTGTGCTAAACAGTACCCTAAAGTCTTTTCCTCTTGTGCTGTGACGCGTTCCAGGAGTAAAACTAAGTCAGAGCAGTCTGGAGGAGTTCAGCTTTCTCAGAAATCACTTTTTGAGGGAGAGGACATTTCTGAAGGAAAGGAACAGTTCAAATTGTTTTCTGTCCCATTGCCATCACTGTCTAGAGAGGATTGTATTAAAGAGCAAGCTATGGATCCAACATTAAAATCCCTGTTTGAGCTTGTGTGCTCAGAGGGTCAGCTCAGGGGTGTTCCTAGTGGCTATTTCCTTAATGATGGATTGCTGTTAAGGAAGTGGGCTCGGGTAGTGGATGGTGTGCAAGTGGACACGGTTGTCCAGGTTGTGGTCCCTTTAAAGTTCAGAGAGCTTGTGTTGAGCACATCACATGATGGTGTGGCAGGTCATCTTGGCATGAAAAAAACCTATGACAGGGTGCTCCGTCATTTCTTTTGGCCTCGGCTGAAGAGGGATGTAGCAAAGTACTGTAAAACTTGTAAAACCTGTCAGTTAACTGGGAAGCCCAACCAACAAGTTAAGCCAGCTCCACTGTACCCCATTCCGGTGGTTGAGAAGCCATTTGAGTATCTGCTACTTGATTGTGTAGGTCCACTTCCAAAGAGTAAGGCTGGGAGTAAATACTTGTTGACAATAATGTGTAAAAGTACTCGCTATCCCGCTGCTTTCCCTTTGCGTTCCATTAAAACTAAGCCGGTACTGAAAGCACTGACTTCATTCATTACTACCTTTGGCGTCCCGAAAGTGGTACAAAACTGACCAGGGTAGTAATTTCATGTCTCGGACATTTTCCCAAGTGGTTAAGCAATTGAAGGTGAAACATCAGGTGTCGAGTGCATACCATCCTGAGTCTCAGGGAGCCCTTGAACGTTTTCATCAGACGTTGAAGTCTATGTTGCGTTCATATTGTACAGAGCTGTCTCAGGATTGGGAAGACGTCTGCCCTGGTTGCTGCTTGCAATACGAGAGGTTTCACAGGAAAGTACAGGTTTCAGTCCCAATGAACTTGTGTTTGGACACACAGTCCGGGTCCACTAGCTGTGTTGGTTGATGAGTGGAAAAATGCTGAGCCCCCTGATAATGTCTTGCACTATGTTAATGGGTTTCGTCGCCGTCTGCATGTTGCCTGTGCCACCGCTCATAAAAAGCTTGGCTATGCACAGGTAAAAATGAAAGAGCTTTTTGATCGTAAAACTGAAACTCGTGTGTTTGAGCCAGGGGATCAAGTTTTGGCTTTGTTGCCTCTGGTAGGTTCGCCCTTTCAAGCAAAATTTAGTGGGCCTTACACAGTTAAAAGCCGCATGTCAGATAGGGACTATTTAGTGTACACGCCAGGTAGAAGGAAGAAGGTGCAATGGTGTCATGTGAACTTACTGAAGCCTTATCATTCTGCTCACTCTGCCTCTGAGGTGAAAGGTGATTTGCTTACCGCAGATAATCTTACATTGGGATCTGTACGGTCTGTAGCCACAGCTGGGGGCTGGACTTCAGAAGATTTTGAGGTTCCTTCTGAGTCAATTCTCACAGGGAGACTCAAAAATTCTGAGTATCTGAGGCATTTAAACAGTCGGTTGGGTTATCTGTCAGACACTCAGTGTGTAGATCTGGTGAAGTTGCTCAATTCTCACTTGTCTCTCTTCTCAGATACGCCATCACGCACCAACCTGATTGAGCATGACATAGATGTCGGGGATGCTAAGCCTATTAAACAGCGCTCCTACCGGCTGCCTATAGGAAAGCGTGAGCGGATGGAGAAGGAGGTAGAGTACATGCTGGAACATGGAATAGCAGAACCAACAACTTCTAGCTGGGCCTCGCCATGTCTGTTGGCGGATAAGGCTGATGGGTCAGATAGGTTTTGTACAGATTTCAGGAAAGTTAATGCTGTCACCAAGCCTGACTGTTACCCGATGCCTCGTATGGAGGATTGTATTGATCAGGTGGGAAGTGCGACGTTTGTCACTAAACTTGACCTCTTGAAAGGTTACTGGCAGGTGCCTTTAACAACAAGGGCCAAGGAAATTTCCTCTTTTGTCACACCATGGGGGTTGTTTTCCTATTCTGTAATGCCGTTTGGGCTGAGAAACGCTCCAGCTACATTTCGGCGCCTTATGAATAGGGTGTTAGCTGGGCTGTCAGGTGTGCAGCATATTTAGATGATGTAGTGGTGTTCAGTGACACGTGGGAAGCATGTTCAGCGCCTAAATGCAGTGTTTGGCAAGCTAGTGGAGGCAAATTTAACCATAAACTTAGCAAAGTGTGAGTTTGCGAAGGCAACAGTAACATATCTTGGCAGGGTTGTAGGCCAGGGTAAGGTTTGTCCAGTGCAGGCCAAGGTGGAAGCCATTGAGGAATATCCTGTGCCAGCATCCAAAAAGGAACTGATGCGGTTCTTGGGGTTAGTGGGATATTATCGCAGTTTTTGCCAAAATTTTTCCACTGTGGTTGCCCCATTGACTAACCTGTTGCGTAAAAGCACTCCTTTTGTCTGGTCTCCCGATTGCCAGGCTGCTTTCACCACTGTACGAGCGCTGATTTGTTCTGCTCCTGTTCTTGCAGCTCCTGTGTTTCACAGACCTTTTAAGATACAGGTGGATGCCAGTGACATTGGAGCTGGAGCTGTCTTGCTGCAGGAAGGGGAAGGGGGAGTGGAACATCCAGTCTGCTATTTTTCACGTAAGTTTAACTGTCACCAGTTAAACTATTCAGTAATTGAGAAAGAAACGCTGGCATTGATTTGGGCACTGAAATTTTTTGAAGTGTATGTGGGACAGTCATCACCAGTCACCATCTACACTGATCATAATCCGCTCACTTTTCTGGCCAGTATGCAAAATGCTAATTGTAGACTTATGCGTTGGGCACTGTTTCTTCAGCCTTATACATTGGATATACAACACATTAAGGGTCGGGACAATATAATGGCGGATGCACTTTCTAGGGCGCCATGTTAATGCCACGATGACCTTGTTAGTGGGGGTCTTCGTTTTATGGGGGGGGGTGTGACGGCCACAGGCCTCAGGGCAGTTTTCCTGTGTTCCTGCCTCTGCTTTCCCTTGCAGGTTCCCTCCCTGGTTACTTGCCCCTCCCTCCTCGTTGGTGATTGCTTTCACCTGTGCCTGGCCCTTAAAAGCTTGGGGAAATCCAAGATGGCTCTCTCTCCCCCTTGGAAGGCTGGTGCCTTCCTGGCATCCTCTGGTTTTGTTTGGGTTGATTATGTTTAGTTTAGCTTTGGTTTCCTTCTATACATAGCTTAGGTTAGCATACACACACATCCACAGCACCCAACACCCTCACCACACCACTGATTCTCCTACTTAATCACTGGGTTTTTTAGGTTGCTTTGTCTTTAATAAATTAACCATTTTGTTTAAAAGCTGCTATTGTGTGGACCTCCCTTCTTTGTTATGCTCTGTGACGAGCTGGGCATAACACAACATATCCGTATTAGTAATGTAGATATCAACAGTTGCTTTTTGACTATTTAAAATCCAAAGCTAACATATCCAAGAAGTGATTTTTACTGGTAGAAATAATAAGTAAAGATATCTACTATTCATTCCTGGTAAAATGTTTTGCTTGTATAAACACTTAATTTCTTACTAGTGTTTACTGCAGATACATCTATAACCAAATTAAAATTATATTTCAGATATCTATAATTCCTATAAACTGCTCATCAGAACTAAATTTTAGATATCAAAAATAGGAATGCCATACGTAATTTGAGCTAGTAATCCAAAACAAATATAGTATGGTGGCTACACTCTCGAAATAAATATGCTAATTTAAAGTCAACTATATCTTAGTGTAACTTAAATAATATGGTGCCCACATATTCAATCGACACATCCAGTGCTTTCTTGATGTATTATTGGACATATCGGAAATGCAATTGTTGATATCTAAAAATGTGAAATTACAGTTACACTAGTCACAATGCTCTTTCAACATGTGGAAATTGAATTGTAGATACTCGTAATCATTATTCTTACTGATATCTATATATATGTTTTTGGAACACTCTTTATTGTTTTGTAAGATAACAGTCCATGTGCTGGACCAATACACAATTTACAAATATCTACTCCAATACCCTTCCACTCACCCCACATAGTGCCTGATCAAAAATAAATAAATGTTGTGGGCTCTGATAAAATGTTCAAAAACCACCCTTCTTTACTCTCCAGGTTTAACCCTCAGGTTATTCATTAGCTTTTTTTTTGGTTTGCATGACTAATTCATTAGTCCATCTCTTAAATGTAAGTGGATGTTCATCCTTCCGTCGTATGGCCATACATTATCTATTCCTTAATAAAATAAATTAAAGACATATGTAAATCAATTTCAAAGATATCTTAAATCATTAAAAATTTAACTGTTAGTTATCAGCCCTGATTAGGGCTTGCCAGCGGCGCTTATAGAGAGTCCGGAGCCTTGGCTTTTTACCGGCTCTTATAGGCAGGTAAAAAGATTTTGGATTCACTGATGCTTGCAAATCGAGTTCCTATTTAAGAGTCAGTCAATGAGAATGATAAATTCCCAAATTTAACATAATGCATGAGATCATAGATGTATAAAGAGAATTGGATACAGCATTGGAGGTGTTGCCCTGTTCATTCCTACGGAAGTTGCTCGTGGTGCATGAAGCCATAAAAGTTTGACTTCCCAGGTATCAAATTATCCAGATCGACTGCATCATGGGGCCCATAGAGCAAGTGCACTAGAGACTAACTTCCAGTTTAACTTGCGTGGGAAAAAATTATGTAATTTTGCTCTTGACTTTCCAAATGTCATCAGAACACATGGATCACATCGTGAAAGTCAAGCCAATCTTACCAATCTTGTGAATTTTATGGGGGGTTGTGATGCTCAAAATGATGCATCCACTGTTCATACAAAAAGTAATGCACACAAAATTGTACATATTCCACATATTTTGAAAGGCTGACTGGAGAAAACCAGGAAGCAGTTCTGAGCAGTATCAAAGGCAGGTTGGGATGGGAAACAAAAACCTGGACTTTTCCCTCGAGTCGTCTGTTCATAACCATGTGAACTTTGAGTCATTTTAAGATATGTCTTCACCATGTTACTTTTCCTAACCCTAACCACAGTAACTTTACTTGCATAAACCTATCCTGCATAACTTTATGTTAATTACGTTACTGTATGGGACGTAACATCATGTATGAGGAGCTAATTTGTAACATATTATTTGGGCTGTTCTGTAAGAATATAGACAACTCTTTCACAATGTAAGTCTATGGGAAAATTTCTTTTTGGTCCCAATGGCAGCATGTGATGGAACAGAAGTTGTAATTCCATGGTTTGGCCACCATGTCAAGTTGGCTTCAAAGCCCAGCGCTGTTCCTGGGGGCTTGTTCTGGATTCTGCGCAGAAAGAGAACTTCATGTTTTCTTGCCTTGTATTGTAAACTAGCTTTATTTCCAACAACAAAAATGGCATCCTAAAATAGTGTGGAGGATTTTATGGACAGCACATTTCACAGTGTTTTACCTTACTCGGATATTCAGCTGACTTCTACATGCAATGAAGTATTTTCCCAGTGTGGTATTAGTCACTTTCACTTCACAAGTTAAGGGAACACTTCTGTCACCACTGTAAACAACTGGACACATTCAAAACCCAAACCAAAAAGGTTGGGAAAAAAACTGGTTTCATCTTTAACAATGCATAGTATCTCCAAAGTCTATCTTTTAATGTAAAATCTTACGCCATGTTTACACGAAAACGATCCAATGAAAACAGAATCGTTTCTCATTTTCTCTTGAAGTTCAGCGTTTAGACGACAACATTTTGATAACAATCGCCTTGCACACGGATCTGCAAAAATGACCAGTATACATGCCAGGCCAGTAGTTGGCAACCAATGGCAACAGCACGAACATTTGTCTGGATGGGTGGTGAGGTGGAGTTGCTACAGTAAATATACACTATGATGGGGAAGCGTTGATAAATTCAATCGAGTGAGCGGCACAAGCAGAGCTCGGGAGTCCGCCATTGTTGTTGTGGTGGTCGACTTTCTCGCGCATGCCTAGTGACTGGACGAGTAATGCGGATGTGCGAAAAGTCTCTGTTTTCAGAGGAACTGCATATTGCAAGTTTACATGACAACAGAGACGGTGCTGTTTCCAAAAAAATGCACTCTGAAACCCCTTTTCCAAAACGTTGGTTTTTCAGGCACCCAAAATGCCTCTGTTGTGTAAACAATCAGCCAAAATGCAATTAAAGTTTACCATTTTCAGTTGAAATCATTATTGTATAAACAGGACCTTAATCTGAAAAGTTACTGAAACTGTCAGATGAATTTCGTCGAGTAAAAAGTACAATATTCCCCTCTGATATGTAGTGGAGTAGAAGTATAAAGTAGCATAAAAAGCACCTTAAAATTTTACAGAACTTTAGTAAATGTACTTTCCACCCCTCTGAAGCAGTAAACTAAACCTTTAACTTTTCTGTTTGTGTAAAAGACGAAGAAATAGCCAGTGGTCTGCCAAGGCCTTGGAGCCTAAGAGAGCTAAAAGAGAGAGAGCAGAGATCTCATTAGATTCCTTTTTCGTTTTTGTTTTTTTTGTTTCTGCTCGTTGTTTGCCCACTCCTCATCACTCATGTCTGACTCATCAGAGTTTGTGCAAAACTTTAGCATGTCTAAACAGCTAAAAGTCACAGAACCTCTCCCACTCTGAGAGATGATGCTTTGTGTCGTCAGGATGAATTCTCCACTGCCTGGCCTTAAACTGAATAATCTCTCATGTACACTGGGCGTGCCAATCTCTCTCTCGCCCTCTCCTCTGATGATATACACAAGAAACAAATACATCCTCATTAGCAGGCTGATTCAGCGGATGTTTTAATTTGAAGGTTTCATTGACATTCTGTTTTTTTCCTATAGGGAACTGGTTTGCCATTTGCAGCGATGTTATTTCTAAAGACGACGGCAGGCAGGAAGGACGTGGGCACTGTCCATGACCTTTCCGGCGCTGTAGGAGCGAGTTCCCCGAGGCGCTGTACCACTCCCACTCCACACATGGCCGGTACATTACATGATAAAGAGAGTGTAATATAAAAGCTACAGCCATGTTATCTTCTGCTGGCTCCAGACTTAATAATTAGATGCATAACCTTGATTTACCAGTTGACTGCTGAGGTCTCTTTTCTGCTGTGAGTTCTTGGATTATGTGTTTGTTGTGTTCAGCTTGAAACTATACATAGTAAAAAGCCTTGTGAAAATTAATATTACAGCTGGGTGTTGAAAGGGACGCTTTTAATCCTGGACCATATTTTCACATGTTTTTGTGTTTAAGTGATGGAAACAACAGTTTTTGAAATTGGTTCAGCATAACAGGCTGCAATGTAATCTCCACGGGCAATTGCGCACTGTCAATTTACAGCCATTAAACGTACTTGTTTTTCCGTTGACAGACTCAGATTGTTATTAGAAGTGTCTCACAACATGAGCCAACGGACCCTAGAGTGAAATTATATGTTTTTCCTAACCTTTCGCGAATCTATTTATGACCAAGTCTTGCTGAAGGAGAAATCTTGTTGCAGGGGAAAACAATGGTCGAAACGTTAGTGAGAGGCGAAGAGAGTGTGGAAGAGTTTGTTGTGTTGGAGTAAGGACTCATTTATGCTCAAGGTTCAACATGCATATAGAAACGGATGGAGGCTTTTGTTTGTACTCTGCTTTGATTTCATCCATATTTGTGCACCACTTCTGACAGCTTATGGATATGGACAAAACGCAACAGGACCACCAGAGATCATGGAGTGTAGTGTTGTTCAAGCAAGATACAACCATAGAGGATGACAAAGAAATTTAAATAATGGTGGAATGGACCACATTGGTAATAACATTTAGTAATATACAGTGAAAATAGTGAAAATAATTCTCTATCCACATGTTGGGATGTACAGTATATAATGGCCACACAAACCACCGCCATCTACAATGCTGCCCCAGTTTAAAGGTACATTATTTTGACCTCGTCCACCGTTGCCTAGTTTGCTGTTGCGTGAAACTTTTGACTCTGCCCCTCTAGTGACATCTATTGGCTGTATCTATGCCAACATAAACAATAAGTAAGAGGGCAGTGATATTTACAACATTTGAGACAGATGTATCTATATAGCATAAAGGGAGTGTAAATGAGCCTTAAATGCAACCTGTGAGAGTTGTGTTTTCCCTTGTGGCATCATGGTGTAATCATGTCAACATGTCTCCAGTGCAGCAGTAAACATCCTGAGAAATATCAAGAGGTTTCAGCCACTCTGCAGAGAATGACAGCTAGAAAATCAGTTCAGCACAAACTAAGAAAAAAATTACAAAGTTGTGGTTGTATACTGTACAGCTAAAATCTACAAAGAAAGCTATACATATAATGTTCAGGTGGTTCAAGCTGCAGGAATTATGAAGTCTATCACTATGTTTTTCCTCAAAACCTGTGAAACTAATCAGTGACACCAGACTGGCAACGTATCATCTGCAGACTGTCCTTCACAAAAAGTCCAGCCAGACTCCTGAATTATGAAAAATTGAACACTGTTACACATTGTAAATGGCTGGAATCTTTATTCTGTCTCGATGAAGTACGCAAATTCTCAGAATTTTGTCTTTAAAGCCATAGTGTGTAGGAATTTCATCTAATTTTGAAATCATATATGGCATTCAAACGGATAGTGCTCTCGAGCGCCTCACAGTTTCAAATGCGTATTGCAACAACAGTAGTCGCTTGCATTACCTTTTCTCCTTCAGTACCTCTCTCCACCTGGGAAAGCATACCTCGATGTTGACCATCGTTTTTTGAATTTGCTGGTCACAGTGCCTTTTTGATTCCCTTTTGCACTTTCTTGGTGACAAGAATTCTGTCTCCCGTGATGCTGCATATGCATGATCCTGCATTATGCTCAAAGAGTGGGACTTTGTTATGCTGTAGTAATGCCAGCACCTATTGCTCCTCTCCTTCGGCTTCTCAGTCACACAGCACTGGCCTGGCTCTCAACAAAAATGCCGAAGACGGGGTTGTATGTCCCTTGCTGGCGGATATATTCTCAAGATGGCGAAACATTATGGGAACGACGGCTTACTGGCACAATGTACAAACAAATCCAAAATTCTCCTTTAAGTCAGATTATTGGTGGAGGTAATAGTACACCAATGATGACATATTTATGAATGCAGACAGCGATTTTTGTCAATAAACAACTGAAAATGTTACACAATGTCCCATTTTTGTAATAAATCATCCATGTTGACTTCAATTCACGAGTCAAGTCTAATATAAATATCTAATAACACAGGGAATAAGGTTATATTGGCCTTGCTTATCCATAAATTGTAGATTGTATTGCACTTGGATCATTTCAAGTTTTTGTTAAATTTTGAGGAAGAACATAGAGAAGGAAGAAAAAGGAGCTCTTGTTTGAGTAGTTTACAAAATGCTGAGAAATGTCTTAGGCTAGATGAAAAAAAATCTCAGAATCTTCGTTGGTGTATATACTTGGTGTTCGTGCATTAAACACTGGGCCCCTGGGCATGGATGGCACCACCACCTCTCACACACAGACATTGAGGTATGCATTTTTGTGGTTTTGTGTCTCTTTGATGTATATTCATTTCTTTCTTTTAGTTGTTTTGTGTTTCTTTGTTGTCACTTTGCATGTCTTTGTAGTCTTTTGTGTCTATTTGATGTATATTTGTGTCTTTTTTTGGTTGTTTTGTGTCTGTAATTGTTTTTGTCTCTTTGAAATCATTTTGTGTCTTTGTGAGATATATTTGTGACTTTTTTGGGTTGTTCTGTGTTTCTTTCTAGATTCTTGTGCATCTCTGTGATCTTGTGTCTATGGTTATTTTGTGTCTTTGAGGGATATTTGTGTTTTATTTTTGGTTGCTTTGTTTGTCTTTTCAGTCACTTTGCATTTCTTCGTAGTCATTTTGTGTTGATTTGTAGTTCTCTTGCATCTTCTTGCGTGTCATTGTAGTCATTTGGTTTCTCTTTGGGGTTGGTACGCATTTATTTGAGTGCCATTTTGCAGGTCACCAGGAGGGCCTCTGACACTTTTGGCCCCTGGGTCTGTCCCCTGTAGACCCGTCCAGTAATCCATTCATGAATATGCACACCACATTACTTCCTGTTCAGTACATGGGAGTGCACTATGTGCAACGTATACTATAACTGCAGTGTATCTCTGGGCCTTTACATACATGGACAGCTGTTACAGCAACCCTGGTGGTTTCTGACAGTCTTTGGATTTTTCCATTGTCTGGGCAGCTCAACATGATCACAGTGTGACATTGGTGGCTTTTTGAATTCCAGCCCTGGTAATGCAGAATGAACATCTTATACCTACCACGGCTTTGTGCTGTGTACATTAGAGACACATGATTTTAAGGTTTAATGATAATTTTGGTGTGGACAGTTCTGCTGATGGACCTTCCTCTTCTTTTATCATTCTTTTGTCATTATTAATACTTAATAATGACATAAAATGCATAAGGGCAGTTTGGTGAGATGTTTTATGAATAAACAAGTGTGCGCCCACCTTCTCATGCAGGATGCACTTTCTTTAACTGCCTGTACAGAGGACAATCTTATGTAACATGAGTTATATGTGAAATGTGAAAGAATCTAGCAGACCACACACACACACACACACACACACACACACACACACACACACACACAGCAACAGATGGGCTCATCATCCCTGTTGTCATGGTCATTTTAAGAACAGCGAAGGCCTCCTTTATAGCCTTGAAGATACAGAAATCTCTTCAAGCACAGAATACATAACGATCTATTGATCCTTTGCAGCACCGTTGCTCAATCTGTACCTCTGACAGGCAGGTGTTGATCTGCTTTATGAGACCCATGGCACCAATCAGCCAGATCTGCGGTGACAAAGCAGAAGCAATTACAGTCTACAGGCTGTGAAAGCTCTCAAACGCATGGAGATGTAGAAAAAAAGAATTATAATAAAAAAACTGTCAGCTCTCATTTGTCATCGGCGCTTAAAACAATTTTAACCAGATTGTGGACAATCTCACAAACATTTGATGTGTGTGATATCTTTATTGCTTTCTTATTGTTTTTTTTTCTTCAAGAACCAAATGAAATAAAATCAGCTGTGACCACAAACAGAACAAAGACCAGACAGGAAATATTGCATGAGGACTTTAAGAGACACCAGTATGAAATTTGTCTGATTTTTGTTTCCTCTTACAGACAGAATTATCATTAAGTGAGACTTATAAAACACGTAGGTCCAGTCCTTGATTATGTTCTGCTGAGCTGCGTTTGAAGCCATTGTAAAATAAACACACAGCTGTGACCGCGTTGCAGTGTTACTGTGGCAATTAACTGTTGTTTCAGTGTGTCAGATTTTGTTTAGCAATTTGATTTAATGGTTGGGCTAAGTGTGAATAAGTTGTTGAAAAGAAAGACAAGATAGAGGAGGAAGAAATAAAAGAAAGACACTGAAATTAACAAGAGAGAAATTAAAGAGCTGAAAAGTCAAGTAATAACTCCAGGGACATTACACAGAACCCTGAAGGTCTCATCAACAAAGTCTGGTTCAGTGTGCAGCTACAGTGGGCGACCGCAATCATTCGTCATCGCCCAGGATGAGAATGGTCACAAGAACGCAAAGCTGTCATTAAGTGAATGCACCAAAACCACAAAGATGTCATTAAAGAAGCAAAGAGAGTCTACAGGGATTAATGTTTGAGCAGCCAGAGAACCCACTGTGCGCTGTCACTTAGTCAGAGAATACCTGTCATTGCTGCCTCCCAATCCTTTTATCTCCATCCACAGTGGACAAACTACACCAACGATCAACACTCCAACCTCAACTTGCTTGCACGTTGTCATCACAGCCTCTCGTGGCTTATTGCTTCATTTTACTCCACGGGATTTATTAGACAGCAGTTACTTTACAGATTAAAACGTTTACGCACAAACACATGAAATTTATAAGATATGACGTTTTATCATAAATTAAAGTACTCAACAGTAAATAAAGATAGATCTGAAACAATTTGTTGATTAACTGATTACTCCACTGACAGAAATGATTTTAACTGATTTAAGTCATTGTTAAGGCAAGAACATTTCATGGCTCCAGCTTCACAAATCTGACAATATGGTGCTTTTATAAACACATTTCTTGCTTTCTTTACAGGAAAATTAATCTTCTCTATCTTAGTAATTTTGTATCTCTTTGTGGTTGTTTTCTGTCTCTTTGTGGTCTTTTTAAGTCTCTTTGTGGTAATTTTGTGTCTCTTTGTGGTCGTTTTCTGTCTTTTTGTATTTTTTGTATCTTTATTGTCATTTTTTATCTGTTGTGGTAATTTTGTGTCTCTTTGTGGCCATTTTCTGTCTTTTTGTAGTCTTTTGTCTCTTTGTGGTCATGTTGTGTATCTTTGAGGTTGTTTTGTACCTGATTTTTCCTTTTGGTCATTCTGTCTCTTTGTGGTCTTTTCTATGTCCTTTTGTAGTAATTTTGTGTTTATTTGCCATTTTTCTGTCTGTTTGTAGTCACTATGTGTCTCTTTGTGGTCGTTTTCTGTGTCTTTGTAGTTTTTTGTCTCTTTGTCGTCATTTTGTGTCACCTTGTGGTCATTTTCTGTCTCTCTGTAGTCATTTTGTGTCTCCTTGTGGTCGTTTACTGTCTTTTTGTATTTTTTGTATCTTTGTGGTCATTTTGTGTCACTTTGTGGTTGTTTTCTGTCTCTTAGTAGGTTTTTTTGTATCTTTATTGTCATTTTAAAATCTCTTTGTGGTCGTTTTCAGTCTCTTTGAAGTTTTTTGTCTCTTTGTTGTCATTTGTGTCTCTTTATGGTTGTTTACTGTCTCTTTGTGGTCTTTCTTATCTCTTGGAGTCATTTTGTGTCTCTGTGGCCATTTTCTGTCTTTTTAGTTTTTTGTCTCTTTGGCTGTTTTAACCTGTTTTTTTGGTCATCCTATGTCGCATTGTGGTCCTTTTCTGTCTCTCTGTAGTCTTTTTAATGTCTCTTTGTGGTCATTTTGACATTGTGTTTTTGATCATTTTGTGTTTGTCTGTTTTTTTTTTGTTTTTTTTTTGTTTGTTTGTTTTTTGTTTCGTTTTTTTACATCCGCAAGTGCTGCAGACCATAAATGGTTTCAAAATCTATCTTAATCTAAATCAAAATCAAAATCAGGTAAGCCAAATGTGTGGTATTTATATTGTGCATTTCAGGGCCTTTGTCCACATGGTTTTTTTCATCTGGACACAAGCATCTTTTTCAATTGTTCCCAATGAGGAGAAAGCATATGTGGCCACCTAGAGAAAAGCACCGTGCCCAGCAGCCTTTCTCAGGGTGATCTGGATTTTTTGTGCTGCTGCTCCAAACACTTCCACAGTGAAAATCTCTGAGCTGTTCAGAAAGGTTCTAGTGATGTCACTTCTGACTATTTTCACAAAAAAAGACAGAGAAGTCCATTTGTGGGAGCAGATTTGCCAGCCACAAAGTGTTGAGGGTTGTACTTTTATCACTTTATGCATATAAGCTTGTTGTTAATTGAGTATTCAGCCCTCTGTTGACGTAGTGTTACCTTGGCGACCAGCTAATATTAGTGTCAAGAAATTGTTTAAAACCAACAAACACGCATAACAAGCTATTCAGAAAGGTGCTGGGGGAAATGTATTTATGAAATGCTGGGAAGAAGCGCTTGTACAACATCAGGTGCTTGTAGGCTTACTCTTCTTGAATATTTGTAGTTTATTTAATCCAAACCAAATAAGCCTGCTGTAATAGTACAATTTGCAGTGCTTGTACTTTGAGTGTTTTGTTTTTATACCATTTTTTACTGAGTTGCATTTATCTAAGAGATCATTTTTTCTTTAACTTTAAGATTTTACTTTAAAAAAAAAACGCAAAATAAACTTATAAAATACAATCTTTACTTCACAAATGTGACAATTGCCTTTTAAAACGCAGTTCTTACTCTCGTCACAGTAACCTACATGTTCTAAGTGGAACCCTTCATACGAGAACACACACACACACATACACACACACACACACACACACACCCACACACACACACACACAGCATTTCAACACCTCCTCCTTGACTCCATGGCCGTGCAGCCTGCAGAGCTGTTACCTAGTTACAAGCAAGAGACGGAGCTACTGTTATAATGTTGCGGTGACTCTCGGTGCATCAGTCGGTCCGGGAACAGACGGAGAGGAGAAAACTCACCGACAAAGCCACCGGAGAACCGGAGCGGACAGTTTGACGGCTGAGGATGAAGATTAAACACGTCCTGACAGGGAATAAACCAGCTGCAGCTGCTCGCCTCGCGTTGTTTGATCAGTAAATTCTAAATCAAAGGACGAGACCGAGCTGTGGGAAGATCACATATTGAAAAGTCTCCGCACAAAGGTAAGTTCAAAGAGTGGGCTACATTTAGTAATATTATTGGATGTTTCCTCCGTGGATGACTGTGAGACAGCAGTGGGTGTCTGTTGTAGACTGGTGCCACTGTGAAGCTCCGTGTCTCCCTCCTCACTTCAGCATCGACAGTGTGAAGATGCTTTTTAGTAACACTGACACCAAGAATAGAAACATGAAACCCGTTAAATGCGCTTTATCACTCCCAGAAGCGCGTTTAGAAACTTTGCCCTGTCAAGACACATAAAAAGAGAAACTCAGATTTGAAGCTCAGATTCTTGGCAAGAGCAAACTGTATATTAATGATCCAATATTATATATTCAGCGTAATAAACTTATGACATATAAACAACTTTAAATATTCTATTAAGTCATAGTAGCCAGCCATGGACAGATATTGGAGACAATGGCCCCTGCCCAGAGACATGTAGAAGCCTCTCAGCCTTCACACAGGAGCAAGACATCCAGAGTAAAAGAGACACAAAAAGACAACAAACAAGGCCCTCTTATATTTATATTTATTTTTGTTGTTTTGCATCTCTGTGGTCATTTTGAGTCTCTTGTGTCTCTTTGTGAATCTCTCTTATCACAGTTTTGTTTCTCTATAAGGTCATTTTGTCCTTTTGTTGTTGTTTTCAGTCTCTTTGTAATTCTTTTGTGTCTCCTTGTGATCAATTTGAGTCTCTCGTGTCTCACCGGGGTAATTTTGTGTCTCTTTGTGGTTGTTTTCCATCTCTTCATGGTCGTTAGGAGTCTAGTAATTTGTTTGTCTCTGTGGTCTCTTTGTAGTCAGTTTGTAATATTTTTTGGCAATCTGCATTTCAGGAGTGATATGTTTTGTATCTCTTTCTTGTCATTTTGATTCTCTTTCTAGTTGTATGGTGGTTTTTTTGGGACATCTTGCATCTATTTGTAGTTGATTCGTGTTTGTTTTTGTCCTCATCTCTTAGCAGCGGCATTGCATAATTTTTCATCTCCTCACAGTATGTTTGTGCTTCTCTGTTCGAGAACACTATAGCCCATTAGCCTTGAGTTTTGACCAAATGTGGAAGTGCCAAAAATGCAGTTCCTCAAATGGCCACTAGAGGCTGGCTCTAGAAGCCAGTCAATCCCCATAGACCGCAATGTTAAAATGCCCAACTTTACAGAAGAAATACAATCTGGTTCAAAATTTAAGTAAAATTTTATATAACTCACCAGTTTATATTTTATTAAGGCTTAAAATTGTGCGTAATTAAGGTCAGAGCTACTTTGAGTGACAGGCTGTTTTTTTCAAGACACACCACAGTCTATGAGTCAGATCCACCCCTCGCTCCTCCACACCTCCACCTTCTCGTCCAAATATGGTTGCATCTGGCTCCAAAAAACCAAGATGGCAACAGTTGAAATGTCCAACTTGAGGCTTCAAAACGTGAATGTGGGTGACCTCACATTAGCTATGTCCATTATTTTATACTGTCTTTATGGTACTGGCACTAAGGTAGTTTTAATAGAGTCTCTATTGCCCTGATCTTTTTTTCTGTTGTCTACTCGCCTTTGTATCATGTCATTTTGCCTGTCTCTGTGGTAGTTTTCTTTTGCTTTTGTTTTTTTTTTTTAATTTGAACATCGTAGTCCATTAGCCTCGAGTTTTGATTTAGGTGGTCTCAAGAGCTAATGTTAACTTTAGTTTCCCTTAATCAATAACTGCATGTATTTTAAGGGGTTTGGGATCATAAGGTTTGTAGCCTTTCCCCCTTAAAAACTACAGAAACACACTGCATCAAGAGAGATACATTTGTAAATGAGAAAAATTCCCCCCACTGTCAAACATTAAAGCACCCTTTGAAGATCTGCATATTTATTTGAACCCAACAGGTTTCAAATAAATATATGGCTACTTAGCGTAGCCTCGGTCGGGTCAGATACAGCGGAAGTCAGCAAACCACACGCACCTGGAGGCGGAAGTAAGTCTGCACGCCCGCAGCGGCCCGCAGCCATTAAACTACAGAAGAAGGAGCCGTGTTTACGAGTAGGATTTAAGAAACAGGCTAAATGACATGTAGTAGGGAGTAGTGAATGATTTCGGACACATTGCACACTCTTGTACAGTAGGTGGTGGTTTGCACCTGGAAGTTGTTTGCGACCCACCAATAAATTGAGAGAAGAAGAAGAAGAGCCGCGTTTACAGAGAGCGTTCTTCGAGTAAGCGGTACGCAGCGGGCATTGCTGAACACATAACAGTTTTACCAGATGTATCTATAAGGACTTGTTGTACTTGGTTGTACTTTCGATGTCATGGCGGATAAAGAAGGAGCACCATCTAAAAGAAAAAGAACAGAAGAAGGCTAAACGGGACAGTGATAGGGTTCGAGCCCAAACACGTGTAAACCTCAGTCGGGCATTCACCAAGTGGAGAGAGCTGAGAGATTTGAAAGGTTTTAAAACTGATCCCGAGTTGGCCCTTTTCCTAATCGACAGGTATGTAATTTTTCTTTTTATTTAGAGAATATACCGCAACTTGTTAGACGCTGTTTTACTTCAATATATGACGACATGGAAGTTATAAGCAAGCTAAATGTAACGTTAGCTGATGTGAACCGCTCTTGTCTAGTAACGTTACAACAAATGCCACAAAATTATCTGTGACTGTGACCATGAACACAAATATACAGCAGGCAGTTGTCCTCAGTTTAAAAGAAATTCAGAGCTACACCAGAACATTTATGATTTTCCTCTCGCTCTCCAAAACAAATGCATGCGGTAATTGCCGGTTGCAGTCGAGAGTTACGAATGAAGCTGAAGGCTGCAGTTGGAACTTTACGACACCAGACTGTGGGTGTCATACCGCTTCGACCAAAGGGGGTGCTATAATCAACGAAAACGTAAAGGTCCACACAGCTGCTTTAATCCATTGATAATGTGACCTGTTATGTGTGTATGTGTGTGCATGTGTGTGTACTTTAAGTCGCCCTATTATTACAGGCTTTACTTGAGGTAGAAAATATGGACAAAATCTGTATTATTGTAACACCCAGGGCTCTAGTTTTGCAGATCGGGCGAGGTGGGGGTGCAGCGCACCTGCGCTTCACCAACTGGGTGCGGCCAGGTGGATTTTGTTTGGCAAACCGTGTGCGCTGGCACAGCTACTCCTCTTTCCCACCTCTGTCCCACCTACCTGCACAAGTCGAAAAGAGGGAGGAGAGAGGGCGTGGAGTGGGTTTTACACACATCACACGAGACCCTCTCCTCGCCCTTTAATGCGCCGTGCAAAGAGAGTTTACTCAATTCGCCATGGCAGAAGAGAGCCGCAGCGTCACACGGCCAAACTTCTCCCAGGAGTAAACTGATGTTCTGATCCGGGAGGTCCAAGCTTGCAGTGTCCGAATATACAGAACTGTGAGCAGGCCTCCACGGGCTGAAGATGCAAAGGTAGCCTGGGAGGAGGTCACCACAATTGTAAATCAATGTTGCGTTTCACTCGTACGTGCGCTCTCTCTCTCTCTTTCTCTCTTGCAGTCTCACTCTGTTTCTTTTCTTCTGACTTTTCTAAGATGACAGATGCTGAATATATACTCCCTATCTGATGCTGTGGCTGTTTGTGGTTGGCTGAGAGGGATGTGAACTCATTAGTTTGCAGCTGTGTTAATCAAATCAGGTTGGGTTTCCATTACGCGTGCCAAACGTGCCAAACGGTGCCAATCCCCTTTGATCTGACATCAGATGTGACGGGACAGTCGATACAGAGATACATTTATGTGCTGATTGCAGATAGTTGCATTTAATAGTGGTGTTTGTGGGTATTTATTGCATCGTTAATGTGCTTGACATTCTGGAAACCTGCCTGTGAGGTTTTGGTGACGTGTGCGCACTGTCCGCCGGTCAGCCAAACTTTGGCTTACACCGGCTGCGCTTTGCCTGCACTGACAGTAGACCTGGTTTCAGCTGGTGAGCTTTTAGCGCACCTTCAGCGAAGCCTTTTGGCACGAAACTGTCACTGCGCCAAGCTGGATCTGTCGACACCTCCCCCTGCTGCGCCGCCACACTCATCTCAGCGCACCTCGGTCTGCCAAACTACCAAACTGAGCACGCCTCGGGTTACGCTGCTCGAAACTAACTCTGTGTGGGGTTCGCCACCCTGCGCCGCGCCGGGAAACTAGAGCCCCCAGTTTTAACTTAATAAGAGTCAATGTTTTCCTTTGCTTTGTTGAAATTAATTTGTTACCATTCATTAACAGACGAGGACTGCAGACTGCTGTATCTTGTTCTGAGCATTATAGAATGATTTTATTTACAGTCAGTTCAGCTTGTGAGAGAAAAAACATTTTTGTTTTTTTTCCTGGAAAAAAAGATTCCCCCACTGTGTTTATAACATTGTGAGTGTGATTATCATCCAACATGATTTGTTCTGTTCAATTCAGAGGAGCAAAACAACATCACGCTCCTCCATTTCTAAACCACTTTGATGCATTTTTATTTTGCATTTGATTGTTAAGTGTTTCATCAAAAATAGTAAAAAAAAAAAGTCTATATGTATATACATATACGATATGAAAGCAAAATATTCAGCTATTATTTAATATAATTGAATAATTATAATTGAAAGAAATGGAAATTATAATGCATTCGCACACTAATAGCAAAATTATGCTGTCATCTGTGTACAATTCAGACACACACACGTACACACACACACTTACACACACACACACACAGTCACTGCAGGTAGGAAGTTAATCAGTACAACCCACAGCATAATTTCAGGCAAAATTGCCTTTTAAGAGGTCAAAGCAGGAACAATCTGGTGACTCCAAAAACAAAGAAGCAGCATCTCTTTAGACCTTTTTCAGGCAGAAATTACATAGTGTGTCTTCATCAAGCTGTTTATGTGATGGCTTTTTGTGTCTTTTATTTAAATGTTCTTGATTCAGTCATGACAACACGTTAACGGTAATCTCTGCTGGAAACAGGCGTGAGTTGAAAAGTGTAATGACATGAAGAAAGAGGAGTGTTTTCTTTTTTTATTAGGTGCATGACTGATGGATATTAGAATATACTTGCTGTTGAAGCTTTAATTAATGAGCGACGTGAGTGTGAGGGACACTTTCAAGTTGCTGTCAAGTGAACCTACTTCTCCTCAACAGTTCTTCAAAGGATTAGTTTGATTATTATTCACTTTCTGTGTTCACCTCGTGTTGCTGCAGCCTTTACGTTAATACAATCAGTTCAGACTTGTGGTTTGTTGGAAGATACAGAACTAATCACATATGACTTTTAAAGTAACTCAGGACAGTAACTCTGAGACTGACATGTGAAATTTCTGTCTCATTAATGTTAAGAGATGCATGTTCAAGAAATTGAAGCTGGAGAAAAAGTGATATTTTTCCTCTTTAAGCCCTTGAGGATGGTGTCTACCTCACACAGAGAACCTGTGGGCTCCAAGACAGAAAATGACCAGCACAGCTGAAGGCTAAAGCCACAATTGGAGTGTGAATTCACCAGGTTTATTAGATCTGTCTGACTCACTGAGCCCGAGGAGAAGCCCTCCTCACTCCTCTAAAGCCTCAGAATAAATGAGTGACGTTTTATCATTGTGTCTATGTGGTTGTATTCAACACCAGGACCTGAGTGCTGCATATACAAGTGCAACTAACACAGAAGGTCTAACAAAAGAGAAGCAGCTTATATATCTCTCACACCATCATTGTTTACAGCAAAAGTCTTAAAGCAACACTATGCCAGATTGTTTTTATTTCACCTTTCACTTATCTTTTTTCAGACTATTTACTGTTCTGACATACAGTAAGCTGTATTGATCTGTCTCACAGCTAACGGTAAAACAATGACAGTCCGACAGCAGAGTGTACATATCTGCCAATGTTACTTAAGATTACAATGTTACTTAAGATTTCAATGTAGGCTGTAACAGCATAATGTCATCACTGTCTCAGCGAATGAAATGGATCAAAGATTTTGGTGTTACGCCAGCAAATCTAGAAGCCAAAGAACCACCTTGACTGACAGGGCACAATGATATTACAGGATTTTACACAGGATTTATTGATTGTGACATTGGAGATGTGATAAATACTAACTAACAGAAGAATAACAAAAAAGAACAACAAAAAGTTTTAGGTGTGTAGAAATGCTGTTACCATTTTTAGCCCAAACACATTCTCATTTCCAGCTCGTCAAATATCAACGCTTGCTCAGTGGCCCTACATGTCAAACCATGACACTCTAGGTACCCCTTTAGTGTCAGGTTTGGATGCTCAGGGATGGTGTGTTGATTTGCACTTGTTACATGCATTGTGTTTACAGTTTCTTTTTAAAATGAATTTAGCACATATAAGTAAAAAACTTTGTTTTCAGGTTTATTTCCTAAGTTAAGGCAACAAAATGGTATGGTAAGTATGGTAAAGTATCGAAAAAATACATCATGGTTTAGCTTTAAATAAGTATGTTTGTTACTGACATAATGTAACGACATGTGATATACGTCACTGGCATAGTATGCTACACATTACAGCACACTATCATCTGACCTAAGGACAGTATAAACAGTTTGCAACCTGCATTAGTTGGCTTTATTACAAAGTATGATCCATGCATTGCTAGTGGTATGTGAGGACTGGATTTTTACAACATCAATGGTTATTTCGTCGACATCTTCTTCGGTCTCTTTACCTCTGCCATGTCAGTGCTGAGAATATTGTGCTAACTGACCTAACATTAGCTTCTTTTACCAACTTTAAGACAACAAGTTTACAACCCTTACATATCACTTGGGTCTAAAGTTACAAACAGGGTGACTAAAGGTTGTGATAAAAAATAAATCAATCTGAGCTAGCTTCTTGGGGCTAGCTGATGGTCAGTGCTGTAGTGCTGTGAAGCGTTATGCTCTTCTACTAGGAGATGCTACTGCTCACTGAAGTTAATTAGAACAAGAACAGACAAGTCCATGTACCAATGGGCAGTTTATGAGACTATGAGCCCTTGGGCAGCGGTGTTACCAACTCTTTTTCAATTCAAGTAGACAGAACTAGAAGTCACTAAAAGTCACCAGATGACATTGTGGTGAGAGCCTGGGACTGTGGTTACTCTGGGAATAAACTACAACATATGTCTATCTTTTTCCCTGATGATCTGAATAATTTGCTAAATTTGTCGTTGGTTGCTTTTTAAAATAATGTCACCAAGAGGGTCTGAAAAGTCAATAAACTGGGCAAAAAAGTTGGCAACACTGATGAGCACAGATACGCAAAAGGTTCCACCACCTCTCCTACATATGACCAAGACACACTGGCTCTGTGGTGGTTTAATTAATTTGTTGTTTTGCTTGTGTTTGTAGTTATTCGGCATCTTTTTGTGGCTTTGTGACTCTGGTAATTTTGTGTGGCAGTCCTGTGTCTTTTCAAGGTAGATTTGTGTCTGTTTTGGAATTTTGTGTCTCTTCATGGTTGATATGTGTTAATTTGAGTTGCATTTTGGTGCTGAAGGCCAGGCGGCCCACCAGATGGACCATTCAATAATCTCTCCATGAATGTGCCATTTAAATAATTTTGAAGCTCTTATTTTGTGGTAAATAGTTACATAATTTTGCTTTAAACCGATGACAGAGTAAAGACTAATAAAAGTATCCATCTCCTCTTATTTTTCAGGCTTCAGAATTAAACAGCCATTCCAGTTTTTGTCCATCTGTACACTTGAATATTTCAGGGTTTTCAGCCTAAATTGGTTTCCTTTGTCTGTAGAGCTAAGTAATTTACAAATCTCACACTTCACCAGCACATTGAAGTCTCTCTGAACGTTAACCTTCCATCACAGTCCACATGAGAAAAGATCTGGGGAGATATATTGATAAACTCTTAGTCCCCTTCGGTTAAATCAATAGGCTTAACAAGTACACTTTATTCTGAAACCGATCGCTGCCCTCTGTGGTCATTAGAGATACAATGTTGTTTATCCTGCAGTAGAGATGGCAGACTTGTTGTTGTTGAGGGTCATGTGCTGTTTATATGAATCCATCCTTACTAAACTTTTAAATAAACCAGCAAACTGGATAATGCTGAGCTTATGCTCATTTTGATGTGTGAAAGACAACACATGGTGTGAAATGCTTCGGCTGAGCAGCTTTGAAGGGATTCTGTCAGCCAGGACGAGCAACTTGTCAGAACGATTATCACAGCTGTCAGAGGATTTCAAGTGCAGATGGATACAGATACAGATCAAAGACTTGACAGTGACAGATGAATATAATATTTATATATTTTTATGCTAGCTTTATATGTTCAATTAAGTAGCAAAAATATTCAAACAAATTAAATACACAAAGATATTGTTTCAGAGTATTTAGACAGCAGAATAGTTCAATATATTGGGAAATATGATTCTTCCTCTTCCTGCGACTGAGATGATGATCGATATCACTCAGGATGCAGCTGGTGTGTTGTCACTGCTAATTGTCTGAGAAGAATATCAGATTTTTACTGGAGATGGTCAAATGTATTTGTGAAATGGTGCTCACGATGCCTTCAATACTATGACGCACTGCTGTGTAGTTAATGAGGAGTGAAATGAGATGGCAAACCTCAATATACCTTAATGTGTGTGTGTATGTATGTATGTATGTATGTATGTATGTATGTGTGTGTGTGTGTACATATGTATATATATATATATATATATATATATATATATATATATATATATATATATATATATCCGTTTTAATGTTTAACCTTAGAAATGTTTTTGGAGAAGTGACTCCATCTGTGTCACCAGAGAAAACAATTTTCAAAAATAGTATTTCATTAAAAACAAATATTTCCCAAAATATTGAACTACAGACAAATTCAGTTTGTAGGCGGTGGTAAATAATCTCACAAGATGCTGTAGAACCTGCTGTATGTTGAGAATTAAGTCAGCAAATGCCATTGGAATAAGGGTTATAGGATGCCCATTGGCTCACCTGGTGGAGTGGGTACCCCATGTGCAGGGGCTGTGTCCTTGCCGCAGCGGTCGTGGGTTCATTTCCAGCCCATGGCTGTTTGCTGCATGTCATCCTCACTCTCTCTCCCTCTTTCATGCTAACTCGGTCCTATCAAATTAGGCAAAAAATGCCCGCCCAAAAATATCTTTTAAATAAAGGTTATAATCTAAAAAACATTTCAACATTTAGTCAGTTTATAAGACAACTTGTCGTCTTTTCTGCTCCATGCTGCCACGACAAAAGCAGAAGTCACAAGTTTCTGTTTTATGAAATCAATTTTCCTCCTAAATCTCATTATCTTTATGTTTCCATGCATTTAGATTAGCATGCCAAAAAGGATTGGATTCAAAATTCCACTTTTATAGTATCATGACTTTTTAACTGATGCATTTACAGTAATAGAAATTGTGGATTTTTTGGTTTAACTCATAAGCTGGCGAGTATGCGGGGTTAAATGTTACTTAACATTTTCACATTTAGTCCGTGGAGATCGAACAGAAGCAGTACATCAGCATTATTTTTTTCCAAACCCTTAGTCAAAACCTGTTTTAGCATTGTGTTTGCTGTTTTGAGGCTTAACATTTACACAGAGTAACTTCACCTGTTGAAGGGGATGACTGTTTCCTGTGATTAACCCAAACATCTCTGCTTTCACTGTCAGTGTAAATGTGTGTTGCCAGAAAACAAATTATTATTTTGTAATACATTTATGAGTGTGATTCACACCAAGTTTCAATATGTAGATAATAGTTTATTTATTGCGGCATTTATCTGCATGTTGTTGTAACCTCTATTCTTTGTTGTAAACCATAATATTAACAATATCACTACCCTTCACTCTTGCCTATTCGAGACCAGCTCTTCAGTTAAATGCTGAACATAAACTGTTTTCAAGAGGAGAAAACACAAAAGAAAGAAACAAATAACGCTATTCAAACATCTCTGCCAGTGACCTTAACCATGATCAGGGACGGTTTTTGCTATGGGCAATGTGGGCGACCACCCAGGGTGCAATCTATGTGAGGGCACACAAGCTGGGGCGCCCCTATTGTCCCATTTCAACCAGGAGCAGAAAGGAACGGCGAATCCTACCAGTTGTGGGTTGAAGGGGGTCACAGATAGGAATACGGCAGAGGTTCATAGTGCTCTGCGGCGCAAGATAACAGCTTACCGGCGACAGAGAAGTCCGACTCCAGGTCCAGTAATTTTGAGGCAAGGGATGGTTCACCCAGGGCATAAAACTAGCCAGGACCGTCTCTGACCACAATGACCCTTAACCTGCCTTCTCACTGAAGAGGCAGGCTTTGTAAAGCAGTAGAGTACTCAATGGATTAAATGTGCTTTGACCTGTTGTGTCACAAACAAGCGTTGAAGGAAATATAAAAATATGTTTAAAATGTGTATTTTTGTCCAAGCTTTTACAGTTTTAGTTTCCTTCCCTGTACAGTCACAAGTCACATCCTTCTTATAAGTCATATTTAATCTGCTAAGTCTGTGTTTGGTGCACTTTGTCGCATTTTGTTTTATCGATACACCGATTTTCCCATCTTTTATTTATCCTTGATTTTGCCAGAAATCCCACTGAGATAAAATATGATTTCTGCCAGGGAGTCTGGGTCAAAATTCCAAGTTTCAAATACAAGTACGATTGGGGACAGATAACATCACAAAAAACAAACAGGAATCAGACACGATACAGAATCATGGCAAATAATAAAAGAGAGGGTGCATTTTTAATGTTTAGTATGCCTTGCAGTTGTATGTGAGGCGTGCAAGGAAAAGGCAGATTTATCCAGCTCTGTTCAGGTGGGACCCAGGTCAAGGGCTATGTCATTTTGTTTCATTTTTTTTCCATCAATTCCATTACTTTTTTCTTTAACGTGCAAGAATGGAAACACTTTATAGAGCAGTGAGAGTGAACTAAAACAACAAACTGTGGGTCAGAAAGCTGAACAATGAGCTGAATGTCATTTTTAAAGCTCTGTAAAGCTGATGGGAGCTGCAGATTAATTCTCTGTAGGTTCAGCACTTTGAACAAGTATGAAGTGGCATGAAAAGATAACTGAAGTAAGGTGCAAGTACCTCAAATATGTGCTTAAGCACGGTGCCAAACCTATGCCCCCTTGTGTGTACCTGAATGCATCTGTTGATCTTTGCTGCTGTCAGGATGACGAAGCTCCTCTCTGAAATACTCTGAGCCTTTCAAGTGCTCGGGCTGTGAGAGGCTTTGACCTTTGTGATGGATGCTCGGCTCGGTGCCGCAGCATCGCTTGACAGATAAGATGTTGGCATTTCCGCTCCTGCAGTGAGCTGAAGTTCAAACCTGTGTGAGATACAAATGTTTCCTCACCTCTGTGGACCTGTAGCTTATCATTATTGTGTTGTTGATTGATGCTGTATTACTTCAATAAATTTAGACCTTTGTCACCTAAATTGTGTGCTGGCAGAGGGGCTTTTACATAAGCATGGGCAATAATACTTAAATTTCTCTGTTTAGCATTTATAAGCACTATATAAACATTTAATAAATGGTTTAGAACTCGCTATAATGTGGTCATAAGCAGCTGTAAAATCTTAGTGTGTTTCCTAGAAAACATTTTGGTATTTGCATTTTATGAGGAATAGGAATAGATCTAATTTTATTTTTTATCTTGGCAAGCGATGAAGGTCCAACACATCAACCTCCTCAGGCTGCAGACGGTGTTTTTGTACCTTTAACACTTCAGGCCCCCAGACACAGGGAAAAGTGTTGGTGAGGACCGACAGCTACACAGCGATGACCTACATTTAACTGGAAGGGCAGAATCCTCCTGAGTTTCTTAGATACTCCTGCGACATATGGAATGACTGATGTGTTGTTTCATTTTTGTGTCTCTTCCTCTCTGTCTGCTCTGGGTCTTTTTGAGATTTTTGCAAAGGCCCAGTTGGGGTAGCCACAGGTTTTAAGTGCTTCCCTGATGTCTTTCTGTTCCTTCGCCTTCCCCTCTGTCTGCATGTTTTCGGCCCGATGATTCAGTATCCTGATGACTCCCAAGTTGCCATTCAATTTGGGAAGAGAGATAACACTGGACTCTGATGAAACTATCATATGACGTCACTTCACTTTTCACTTGCATTCCCACCAAAGAAGCAGTGAAGACAGTGAGGAAATGCCTGCTACAAGACAGCTCCCTTCCCAACAGGACCAACTTCACCCTAGACCACATTTGTGACCTGTTGGGTTCTGTTTGACCACCACCTATTTCAAGTACAGCGGGGGTTTCTACTGATAAAAGCACGGCTGTGCTATGGGCTCACTGTGTCCAGTCTTTACATGGAGGATGTGGAGAGGAGTGCTCTGGCCACCTTTACAGGAACTGCACCTAGCCACTGGTTCAGGTATGTGGACGACACCTGGGTCAAAATGTCAAAATTAAAACTAAGGACGCGGAAACTTTCACATTAATGCAGTGGACCCTAACATCATATTCACAACGAAGGATGTCAGAGGAGACATTCTACCCTACTTAGACTGTGCAGTGCACATTGAACAGGACAGGAACCTAAACATCGAGGTATACAGAAAACCTACACACACGGACCAATACCTGTCTTTCACCTACCACTGGAGCACAATTTGAGAGTCATCAGGACACTGAATCATCGGGCCAAAAACATGCCCACTAGGACAAAGGGGAAGGTGAAGGAACAGAAACACATCAGGGAAGCACTTAAAACCTGTGGCTACCCCAACCGGGCCTTTGCAAAAATCTCAAAAAGACCTAGAGCAGACAGAGGAAGAAACACAAAAACGAATTCCCTATGTCGCAGGAGTATCTGAGAAACACAGGAGGATTTTCTACAAACAGCACATCCCTGTGCACATTAAACCCAGTAATACACTGAGACAGAAACATGTCCACCTCAAGGACAAAACACCCAGACAAAAGCTGATCAATGTAGTGTATGCAGTTCAGTGCAGCCAGGAATGCACAGATAAATACTTTGCCCGAAACTAAACAATAACTCCACAAGCGCATGGTGTAGCACAGGAGAGCCAGCTCCTCAGGTCAAGACTCAGCTGTCCACTTACATCTAAAGGAGAAGGGTCACTCCTTTGAGGACAGCAAAAGTGGTAAATTATTTTGTTTAAACAGTAAAACATTACTGTGTTTGCATAATTCTTTCACTAAGATCTGAACTCACTGTGAAAAAAATGTTCTCACTATTTGTGGTATTTGTTTTTTGTGCCTCGGTCACTTCCAAGGAACATGTTTGAGATAAGGCGGCTTTCACCTTCAGCAGCTCTGATAGCTGCAGGTTGGTTCTCAATGACGGCACTTCTGATAAAAACATAGTTTGTATGATCCGCTTAATCCAGCTCTGATACGGTGTAAATTAATGCTCTTTCATACCTAAACGACAGGATGGGTCGGTTTCCACTGACTTCCAAAGGGACTTTTATGTATGGCCCCAAACGATACTTTGCGTATTTTATGCTATGTTGCTTCCTCCTCTGCTCCTGTAATTATTACTACAGCCACCACAGGGCATCACCTTATAATAAACACAAGTATGGGTTGTAATAACATAATGGCACAGTCGACCTGTGTGGCTGGTTTTTCGGTGAGAGCTGGCTGGTGGAAAAAGAGTGAACGGTAAACAGTGAGGCTGGGTTACATGCTGCATTGTTTCCTGTCAGTCCCGCCTGTGTGTGTGTGTGTGTGTGTGTGTGTGTGTGTGTGTGTGTGTGAGCAGGAGAAAGGTGGACTCCACCACTAACAATAAAAACTACTGGACAGAGAGGTGATTACTGAAAATAGAAACAGATTCAGTACATCGAATGGTTCTTGCTATAAAAATGTTGAAGATAGTCAAATATGGGATTTAATGTCATTAAAATCTCGAGGATCATAACTTGAAAGTACATAGTTTTTTACAGCTGCCCTGTCTCCATGAAATTACATCAACTTACTTCTACATTATTTTCCCAATTACAGGATCACAGTGTGGTGGTCAGGCTGGCGACTGGGGTTCACATCCAGTCTCGTCTGTGGCAGCAAAAGTACTAAAGTTTAAAGATTTTGGTTTTGACAATGTTAACTGCGTCTCAAGTAACTGCAGACTTTTTTGTTTTAAACCACAATCACGATCCTTCCCTCACCTTACCAAAGTGCTGCCAGTGTCACATTCTGCTTCTCTGTCCCTCCTTTCAGCCACATTCACTTCCACAAACCACTGCCATTTCTCTACCCAGCATCCTCCGACTTTTCCACCTGTCCCAGTCACCTGACTCCCTTATCCACATGCTCACCTGTTTCCATTATCATGTGTCATTGCTTTTGAGCTTCTGATAGCCTTTTATCCTGCTATCCATGGTCTGCATTCAGTTCCTTTCCCACTCACCTCCGTAACAGCCAGTACCTAAAAATAACCGTTAAAGGGTTAAACCATACTGTTCACACTACTGGTGGATATTATGTTGCACTTTAGGGTATTTTGTTGGAAAACATATTAAATATTTTACTGATATGTTCAGTATCAATGCTTTTGTGACTTGCTAGATAGCTGTTAAGAGAAACCTCCCCAGAATTACGTTTCCTTTAAATTATATTTGCTGTTGCAAATTAGTTCAATATAAAACATCTTTTCTAGCAGACAGAGTCTGTTTACAGATATTACAGATATGTGTGAATCATTTAAAGCTGTCTGAACCTGTCAGTCTTTGATACAAAAGCTCAAACAAGGCATTAAAATGACTTCATTCTGTCCAGAGTGAATCACTGGATAAACAAAGTGGGAAAAAATGTGTCACCGGTAACAGCATGACCACAGGAGACGAGTCCCCGATACAGATCAGACTGCTGACCAATCAAATGCAGTGGACATCAGAAGATTCAAATAGAGATCATATGTAATTTTAGCCTGGGTGTCCTCTTTTATCAGATGTGGTTGTCACAGCGTTCTCCTATGAGCTTCAGACAGTTGCGGCATGTGGTTTTACAGTCAAAGCAGATGTGTGTGCACAAAGCTGTTTATCAGTGTGATTGTAAGTATTCAGATGGTATGGCTTGGTTGGTCACATGATCTGCACTGACTGTTCTCCCCTCGCATCATTCAAAGAAAAGAAAGACAGATGAGGATGTCTCGCAGCATCAGCAGCAGTTCACAACTGCAATTGACGAACTGAATGGATTTTCCCCTCAGAGATGTTTGAAGGTCCTGAAGTGTTTAGTGCACAGATTAATGAGTTGGAATTAAAGTAGATATTCGACTTCAAGTGTTTGAGAGGAGAGACGTATGAATTAATTTCTCTAAAGCATCACAGTTGATGGTTCATGATTCTACTAATCTTGTAGGTTTATACTTCTTTTTTGTTTTTGGAACTATAAACTTTTTTCATTATTCATTAATTGTTACTACTTGCACTCCACCCCCATTTTGTAGCGAAAACACCTAAAATGACTTACTGACATTAGAAGGACTGTAGCCTCTGAACTACTCTGACTACATGCATGTATGAGGTCTTGCCAGAAAGCAAACTCTCTGAAGTTTCATTGTGAAAGTGGTAGAAACACTCTAGGTGATACAGAGGCAGAGTAATGGGCCTCTGAAGTCAGTAAAAAGTTCAAGATTTTGCCTAAAATAAAATAAAAAATTACTGACACTGTAGGGCCGTAGGCACACTATCAATGAACATTTGTTTCAAGTTTGAAGAAGATTGTTCAAAGTATGACCATTCTACGCTCACTCCGCTTCAAAACAGTCCTATCAGTGATCAAACAACACTCAGCCACCTTCAAACATCGTACCTTATTGAAATCAGGAGTGATTATGATAGTTGATGTTGTTTATGACAGAAACACCATAAAATATCACCAAATAAAGCCATATGAAACGTGAAAGTTGTGATCCTACTTTCTAGGCGGTATATCTCAGCCAAAAATAGTGGTAGGTAAACCAGCTATGTGTCCTTTTACGGCTGTGCATAAGATCGCGAGTAATCCTTTAACTTTTCCCCTCGAAAAATGGCATGACATGACTTGTCACCACTCATCGCGATTTTGGACTTCAGACGCCGGTGTCTGAACAGTAAAAATAGTAAAAATAGTAAATGGCATTTGTAGCACAGTGTAAATATGCCATTTTTTGCTCCCAGTGCAAAGCATAAAAAACAGGCAGGCCTCACAAATAAAAAAAGCTTTGGTAGACACAGCCCCTCACACAAATACATCCATCTCAAATACCTTCTGGGTGCATTTACACTGGAGTTTTTAACTTTTGTGAAATCTGCAATGCAATTTGCCCAAGGACTGCCCAAGAAGTCTCTCTGTCCCTTTATTTGTGGTTGCTTTTGTACTCTGGCGGACTGCTGGACAACATTAGTGGCACAAAAAGAAAATACTGATGTTCCATATTGACTTTTTAATAGAACTAGTGTTATAAATTGTTAGGTGTCTCTAAGGTCTTCCCTAACATTGAAAAGTTTTTTCTTTTCAGAACGTTATGAGCATGCAGGCAAAACAAAAACAAGTTTAGTAATATTAAAAAGGTTTATCTTCATACCTGAATGATGATAACTGGCTACAGTCTAACCAAATATAATATCTGTATGCACAATGCAAGAGCTGCTGTGATGAAATGAGACAAGAGGGACAAATTTTGGAAACATCTCTGCAGGATGTCACACAGCAGCTATTTAATGACAGGAGGAAATTGTATTTGAACCACTAATAAATGCAAAGGAGCATCACAAATAACATCTCATTTTTGAGGGAGAAGCTTCTGCTATGCACAGTTGTCCTATCTGCTCAATAAGTGATATTTGATTAAATTAGGCTACAGTACCAGTCATATAACAATAAAAGAAGCCAGTGTATGGATCAAATCCTGGTTATAACGGAAAAAGTCTTTCAGCTGCATGTAAGCTCAACCTGAGCTGTTTATTATTGTATTCCTCATTCATCACCAAGGACAAGGAAAGAATTTATTCTATTCAAATATTTTCACTTGAGAAAAGAAGTGAGGAGAAAAATCTGTCCTTGTTTTGCTGCCATGTGCTGCCGTTTATTTGGTTCTGTTTGATTTACGACACTGATCTCTGGGTTTTCTCTTTTGCTAGTTTCCATGGCGATCCAGATTGCCAACTTTAATGTGAAATGTCAGCAATCACAAGGAATTGGGAGATATTGAAAAATGATTAATGTGACAAATCAAAGAAGCTACTCCGGTCTCATAAAAAGACATACAGTACATTTGTTGTTTTTTCTTGTTTTGCTGTTGGTTTTTTATGTGTCTTTTAAATTGAACCCCAGGAAGGAAGAGAGCCCGAATGGCTTTTTTAAAAAATAAACAGCAATAAAAATTGGTTTGTTTGAAGAACTCTAACAATAAGCTAAGGGTGTTTTTCTCACTGTTGATTTTCTGAAATCAACATCAAACATTTGGAGAAAAAAAAGGAGATGGTTGAAAGTATTTCCTCTGAAATGATGCTTGTGAGCTTTTATTGTTATATAATATTGACTTCTCTGTGGTACAGCTGTGGAGTTAATGAGGAGTGAAATGAAATGGCAAGCCTCTTTATGCCTTAATGTTGTGTCCTTTGCATTGCTGTGCACTTCAATGTAATGTTAAGCGTCTGTACATTTCGCGTAGTGGTGGGCGATATTGATTATACTTGATGTATTGTGGCTTCTTCCACATGGGATGTACAAAATGACTATATTGCGAACACTGAGTATTAATTGTCACATCATTTTTTTCAAGCCATTGGCATGAGAATTGCTTGAGCGTTTTTGTTCTCCTGCTCTCTTGTATGGCTCTCTCGTTCTCACAGACACACACACTCAGTAAGAAAGACTCACAAATATATGTCACACACACCCCTCTGCCTATCCAGTCCACCTGAGCTATTTGTGAGCAAGAGAGGTGTATGTTTTAATGCTTCCATGCTGGCAATAGCTGTACTGTAGCTACCGTCCATTCGTCTGTACCTACGTCACGGTTCCATAGAGCAACCCTGCCTCCCAACTGCTCAGTCTCTCTGGCTTGTTATAATCAGTGGTGGTTCTAAGTAACTCTGGGTTTGGCTGTTACTGAATTTTACAAGGGCAGCATAGTGATGTGGTGCTTAGCACTGTCGCGTCACAGCAGGAGGGTTGCCGGTTCGATCCCGGGTGTGGGAGCCCCTCTGTGCGGAGTTTGCATGTTCTCCCCGTGTCAGCGTGGGTTCTATCCAGGCACTCCAGCTTCCTCCCACAGTCCAAAGACAGGCAGTTTGGGGACTAGGATAATTGATAACTCTAAATTGTCCATAGTGGTTGCCCTGTGATAGTCTGGCAACCTGTCCAGGGTGTACCCTGCCTCTCGCCCAATGTCAGCTGGGATAGGCTCCAGCCCCCCCGCGATCCTCAAGAGGATGAAGCGTTTAGAAGATGAATGAATTTTACAAGTTTTAGAACATAATGAATTAAATAAGGGCTACCTAAGTGTTTGTACTGGGAAGTTGATGGACCTCAAAAAATTATTTGCTGATTTAAAGACTTCTCTTTAACAATGTAAGTCCTTGGGAAAAAGTCTTTTTGGGCCCCAGAAAACCCAGAAATGAGCTTTTTACCACTCCCAGTTCCCTCGTCTTGAAGTCAGTGGGTTTTTTTGAATGTTTTTTTTTTTTTGCCTGAAATATGGTCTGTGGTTGTCACAAGATTCAGAGACTCTCTTTGACATGAGATCCATGAGTAAATACCCCACTCGTGAACTTTGAAGCTTCCATGTGTCTTAAAAAAGGCGGTTCCTAACAAGTAGTTAAATAAGACTACAGAACTGCATCATGACGAGCCATGCCAAACACAGCTTTACAGTTTTGTTTTGGTGGTGACGTTAGGTTATGTGACTGTAGTGTTGTTGTTTATAGCCTAACCTTAACTTTTTACTTCTGCTGATTGCATTTAGGCTTCAATGATCATGAAAGTGGTGCTCATTTGTGAACATTATCTTGCTGAACAGACGTGTAAGTATCATAAACATTTGTTTGCCACAGAGTTTAAAATAATCCAAAATCCAATGAAAATGAATCCCATAGGCTTTTTGGCAAAGGGAACCAGGCCAATGCTAACTTCAGCATCGGCCTACAGAAAAAAATTATCCATGGGGCTCTCTATGGCAACACTTAATGGACTGGGGAGTTGTAATTATATAATTTGGCTGCTTTGTCAAATTGGCAACAAGCTCCTGTGCCTCAGATTTATTCAAGCCAGCATATGGCCAAAGACATGCATCGGAGAGAGGCTGAGACCACAATCTCAGTTGCCAAGAGCAAACACCGGCTGGAGGTGCCTTTGTTCAAATTTCCCTCCGATGCCAACAGAACTGAATAATTCTGCTGCAGTAAATTTCAGTGTGGGCAGTTTCTAATGGACACTAACCCTGAGTGTGTGTGTCACCGTGCATGAATGTTTTGGCTATTCCTCACTTGAGCAGATGTGTGCTGGAGACCTTCTTCAGTATCCAACAGATAAACTGGAAAAGACAACCAAGACCAGCAGGGCTGAGAGGGCAGATGACCACTGAGAGAATAATTTGTTACCTAATGCTGTGTTTGATGCTTGCCTGCAATTCATCCCAGTACAAGAAAACAGTGCCTAGACAAGCAGGAGAAATCAGCTTTCTCGATCAATATAGCACACACTAGTATAATTGACACATCAGCACTGTCTGGACATCCACATAAAAGGTGATGAATTTTACCTTTAATTCCACAGGTGACAGTCCAGTGACTTGCTTGTGCTATCCATCAGTAGTAACTGTCTCAAGCATCAGGGAGTGATTTACCACATGTCTTATGTGCTTCAAACATCAGTGTAAAAGCCTTGATTAACCCACTACACAATGGCTTTTTGGCATTTTCCCATTTCTATTCATCTGTGACAGTGTGTTTCTTTACCCCAAAAGGGGGCACTGCATCAGCAATGATGCAATGTCAATCTCATTTGATCTAAACACAAAGTAATTTTGAGGCTAATTTTCAGATACATTCATTATAATTAGTGTTTGTTCAAAATGAAATGGCAATAAGGTATTTCAGTCTGGAGCATAGTGGTGGACTGACCAATAGACCCATTGCTACCCATTGCTTTGTTTTTCATTTTTAAATTGTTTTTCATTTTTAAACTGTGTGAATTTGTGGGTGAGCACACAAGCTGTTAGAAAATGTTTACCAAACATGGGTTGCCTGAAACACTCTCTCACCTCAGGTGTTCTACAACCGACTCTCCCAGTGTGTTCCCAGTTCATGTTAGCCAGACTGAATGAAATGTCAATTAACAGCATCGCCAATGTGTGGGAACACACAGTGTTTAATCTGCCTGCCATATCAATAGGACCAAATATAGCTGCTGTGGTCAAATCAATCTACCTGCAAACATCCATTTTTTAATTGTTTCCTGTCTGACTCATCATTTGATATCCACCTCTTTCCCATCTGCTTTCCATCAGTTTATCTGCATGCTGTTTTTCTCTTTGTCTCCCTGCCACTTGCACTCTGAGTGTTATCTTTGCGTCCTGTGATTTTCCACTGTAAACATGTTGATGACATTTCAGTGTTTTATTGAATGCTTTGTGCTCAGTTCTCACAGCTGAATTACAATGTGCAAAGAACCAAATCGACTTCCTAAATCACTAGAACAGTGTTTGCACACATTTTTACTCATTGTAACATAACTGCCCCCATGAGCACTATCAAAACAGAACTGCTGAGTAGTTCATCACTGCTGCCGTACATCTCATGAATTGGAAAAGGGAATGTGTGGAAGAGAGTTTAATTTCTTGTCTTTTGATTACTGTCAGTAAGTTTGTATTGAGGGTCTACTGCAGCTGTAAATTGTTCACAGTAAAATGCGTATCATGTCAGTTTACTGTAGTTTGATGATGATGATGATGATGATGTAACTTACAAGTGATTTAAATATGGTCCCTACAGAATAGAAAAAGCAGAGAAGCACAGTCACAGTCATTTTGTTTAAATGTATTGCAGTGTAAATTCAGACTCTACACCAGTTGTTCCCAACCCTTTTCCTTGAGACACCTCTTTTCTATCACTAAGGAAACCAACGACCCCTGACTAGATAACATGTTTTTGGGTTATTTCATTTTATATTTAATGCGTAACATTAACAGTACAGAACAACTGATCAGCTGCCCAGTTCACCCAAATAGTGAACACAATAACTGCAAGAAGTTTGTGAGCAAATGAGCAATTTGGATGAATTTAGAGCAGGTTATTTTCTGTGAATATTACATCAGAGATGACTTTTTTAGACATTTTAAGTCATTTTTATACAGTTCTCTGTCTGTATTGGGGTTTTTTTCTTATGGCTTATTGTTTTTTCAAAATTCAATGTTTTCCTCCCCTTGACGCTTGGCATTGGTTGCTTTAACGGCATAGTTTTATAATGCAGGACGAGGTTGTTTAAAAGAGTGAAGGTGTGTGAATATGCTTGTGTTCAAGTTTTCACTGTGCCCTTATCCTGTGAGATGGGTTTTAATTTTATACCTGAAATAATAATAACAATAACAATAACAATCAAAAATAACAATTCCATTTAGTTTTCTTCACATAAATGAATGAAATGTTGTGTGGCCTACTGTGTGGATGGTGGTGTGTGTTCCTCAACCCTGGGTCCTCTACCAGAGGCCTGGGAGTTCTGCGCAGTGTCTTTCCTGTTCCTCGGACTGTGCTCTTCTGGACAGAGACCTCAGATGTTGTACCCGCAATCTGCTGGAGCCACTCTCCTAGTTTGCGGGTCCCTGCTCTGACACTGGCACCTCTCTCTTTTAGCCCTTATATATAAATATATGTGTATACAGAAGTATTCCATTTTGTATTAAATGCTTCGCAAATTGTCATTATATTGTGAAAGTTGAGCGAAAGCAAATTCTAACGCAAGAACAAAAAATGTCACTTCATGTCACTTAAAACATTCCTGAAATTAGCAATAAATACCCTGCTTTATAAAATTCGAAGCTGCTGCGTTAAGGTCACAGCTCTACACGGTGAGACACTGGGGTGCCTCCTGCTGGTGGTTTTCAAAGTTGAAATGTGCAGACATGCAGTTTTTCAAATAATGAAAGAAATGTGCTTCGGTAGACAGCATAAACATTGGAAGTAAGCTTGTGCTTGTAAGATAAAACTCATCACTTTCTCATTTTTTATCACCTTTCATTTCAGTCTGAGACAAATGTAGAAAACTATTCAGTTACATAACTAATGGATTTTTTCCCCCCCTCCAACAGAACATATGGGCGGAAGCTGAGATAACAGAAGGACAAAGAGACAGAAAGAGCACATCCATGGGTGTTGTTTCGCTACCCGAGCTGGAGATGATGGATGAGACATGGGAAAACAGCAGCTTTGCCAGCCCCTCTCCTGGATTCCCCCTGTTACTACTCATATTCAACAACAGCGATCTGAATGAGACATTCCTGAATGACACCAACCCAAAAAACTCCACTGACCAAGGTGTACCCTCAGGTCTTAGTGTGGCAGGGGTCCTCATACCACTCCTATACATAATCGTGTGTATCATCGGCCTGGGTGGGAACACTTTAGTGATTCACATTGTGCTGCACTACTCAAAGATTGAGTCAGTGACCAACATCTACATTCTCAACTTAGCCATTGCTGATGAGCTCTTCATGCTCAGTTTGCCTTTCCTGGCAGTTCAGAACACCCTCCATTCATGGCCGTTTGGCTCCTTCATGTGCCGTCTTGTGATGACTGTTGACTCCATCAATCAGTTTACCAGCATCTTTTGTCTGACTGTGATGAGCATCGATCGCTACTTTGCTGTGGTCCACCCCATTCGATCCTCAAAGTGGCGGCGCCCCCAGGTGGCCAAAATGGTGAATGGCACTGTCTGGGCTGTGTCATTTCTTGTCGTTCTGCCTGTGGTGATCTTTTCCAAAATCCAGAAGTCCGGAGGTACCTGTAACATTGCCTGGCCACAGCCGGCTAACATCTGGTCAGCCGCTTTTATTATTTACACATCTACAGTTGGATTCTTCTGCCCTCTGCTCATAATCTGCCTCTGCTACCTGCTCATTGTCTTCAAGATACGCAGCTCCGGCAAAAAAGTCCACGCCACCTCCACCAAGCGTAGGAAGTCAGAGAGAAAAGTGACGCGCATGGTTGTGATTGTTGTTGCTGTGTTTGTCTTCTGCTGGCTGCCCTTCTACGCCCTCAATATCATCAACCTGCTGGTGTTGCTGCCCCCAGAGTATCAGGGTGTTTACTATTTTTTCGTAGTGCTCGGCTATGCCAACAGCTGCGCCAACCCTATCGTTTATGGCTTCCTGTCAGACAACTTTAAGAGGGGTTTCCGGAAAGCTCTTTGCCGGTCTACAAGGAAGGTGGAGAACCATGAGCCTATGGAGCGCCAGCAGCAGCAAGAGGAGGGCAGGACGGCACTCATGCCCAGGGAGAGCCTGAGACGAGCAATCAGGGATGAGGAGGACGATGATGAGGAAGACCTCTCAGAAATGACTGAGATCTATAGAATTGCCCAAAATGGTAACAGCAGCTTCCAGCCGCAGAGTTCACAGCCACTGTTGTCAGAGAAAGGAGCGACTACAGGAGCAACAGAGCTGTCCTCCCCAGACAGGAAGGACAAATCTGGGGAAATGAGGGGGAAAGATCCAATCAACGGGTCCACACTGACTGTACCATTACTTCTCAATGGAACCAAAAATGGGAGCATTAAAACTCTGCCAGAGGAAAACTTGGACCAGAGCACCTCCCTGGAGATTAGTTACTTGTAGTGTAAAATATGGAGTGTGTTACCTGACGTGAACTTAGTATTACAACTCATTACAACGCTGAGCTGTTTGTAATGGAACAAAAAGCCCATTAAAAGATACATAATTAAGACTAAAAAAAAAAAAAAACCTCAAATGGACCTTGGAATTGCATTTTTAAATCAATGGACTCAAAATTTCTTAAACACTTAAAGGAGTTGATAAAGTTTTATGAACTTACAGAATGTATTCCTGTTTATATTGTGTACATATGCATGAATATGATTGTAAGAAGTTGTGCCTTTATTTACCTTTATCATGTGTATCTTGTTGATCGTTGTATTTGCAGCCTTTTTATTCCATAATGTGACAATTGTGTGCTCAAATTTGACTGTATTTAAGATTAAATCAGCATTTACTGCAGCCATGTACACATTAGCTGAACAATGATGACATGGCTATACTTTATTTTAGATACCAATCCCATACCTGCAAACCCATCTATTAATTGTGTTTATATACGTCGCACAGTTATATACTTAGTTACATTATAAGGGAGATGTAATTGCCAGGATTATATTTGCAGGTTTTAGGGAGGTCAGGTTGGATGGTGGGTGTGCACAGCATTGGACAAGGTTATGTTGCGGTTAGATTCAGGCAACGAAAGCGTTTTGGTTAAGGTTTGTGAAATATTGTAGTTTCAGTTAAATGTTCATGAAAATTTTGTCTCATGCTTAATGTCTCTCTTGAGTTTTGAACCAAGACACAGTCTTTTCAACATCTACCAATTCATGCCAGTACCTGAACATAACTGTAATATATATATATATTGCTGTTTCTACAAGTGGATATTTTAAGAAAACAAATGTTACGTTTTTGCAAATTTAAAGGTACGTTCAATAACAGAGGGCCTCATGCAAGAACATTTTCACTATCTTACTACTTTCACCATCTACGTAACGTCGTACCTTTATCCTTAAGGTTTGCTCATACGATTGTTCCAAATCACCAGACTCTACATCAGACTTTACTGGACAAACTTGTAATTTGCTTGTCTCAGGTTGATGAATGAGATTTCATCATTAACGTAACCAACACCCCTAAAATTGTCACATATGGTGACCCGTTCTGCTCGGCTCATGGGTCACAGAAATGTTACTGAAGAGTATAAGCAATATTTTTACACAATTGAGCTTTCAGAAATTAGCAGACAAATTTAGCCGTGACAGTATAGTCATTCCAGAGGATCCTAAAATAAAAGAATACCTCAATATTCAGCTGCAGATGAGTCACAGATATTAGAAGAGTAGTACTGCAGAAGGTGATGTGACACTGGACAGAAATCTGCATAAAGAGGCAGCTGATGGAATGAGGGTAATTAACTGACGTGCAAAATATGTCAGTAAAATTATCATAAATACCTCTCAGTAAATTGACAAGCCATGATGATGATTATATGGATCATGAACAGAATAATCATTTTCTGTTTATTCTGACTATTCATCATATTGTAATATATTCTATTTTAATTTCTGTATCTTATGTAAACTCCACATTCATTGGGATTTTTTGTTTGTTTGTTTGTTTGTTTGTTTTTTGTCCTGTGGATGAAGGCAAACTATTTTTACAGGACTCATACAACAGGTTTGGACCACTCATGAGTTTCATTCAAAATTCTACATACCAGAAAATTTGTGAATGCTGCACTCGTATGTGCCTCTAAAAGTGAATCTGTTTGTACAAGTTGTTCTTGCACGAGACCAAATGTTATCTCATTATGTTGATAAAAAATGTAATTCATATGGTACCTTGTTTTCTTCAAAACGTGCCTCCTGTTGATGATTACTAATATATGAACATAATTTATAAATATCAGCTTAAGTGTACGGCTTATATTCAGGCCCTGACCTTTTGAGTTTTGTCTGAAATTACTCTAAGCTATGTTGTAGCAGAAATTGTGATTTTGGTGAAGGATTTACTCTGTCTCTTACATTATTGTTGGAAAGAAAGTTTTTCCTGATAACATAAAGTCGTGTGTGATAACTTTGCACTCATAATTGATTGATCTTGCTGCTTCTTGTTGTTCGGTGCAGCCTGCTGCTCACAGATCAAGATGGACTGGGAAACACACCAGATGGTAACAATATTGGTTTGATCATTTCTGTTGGTTATTAACAAAAACAACATATAATATACTGCATTATTTTACACAGATTAAAACCAGTTGTTCTGAAGTGTTAAAGGAACAGTTCACTACAAAATCAAAAATACATATTTTTCCTCTTACCTGTAGTGCTGTTTATCAGTCTAGATTGTTTTATATTTAAAAACTCAACAGCAATGTCTCTTTCAATAAATCATGAGCTGGTTAATTAAGATAATCCACAGACCTTGTTGTGAGCAGTTTCATGTAGGAAGTATTTTCTTTCTACCGAACTACACCTGCCAACTGTATCACTGCGCAGAAGGAAGCATGCGTCTACTGCGAGCTCACCTAGCACCACTGATCTAGCTAACGTTACATCTCAGCTGAGGAGGGCGCCATTAATGTTTTACACTGTCATGAGCATGAGCTTCTCATCCATGAGTGGGTACATGCTTTCTTGTGCAGAGTTTGGTAGAAAGAAAATAGTTCCTACTTGAAACTGATCACAGGAAGGTCTGGGAATTATCTTGAGTGACTGGGTCATGATTTCTGGAAAGAGACATTGCTGTTGAGTTGTTTAAATGTATTTTTTGGCACTTTGAGCACCACAAGACGAGTGCCATCTAGTTCCATTATATTCAAGAGAAGCAGACATCTCTATGGCCGATATCTCCAACACTCGGCAATTCACGCCAAAACAATCTCAACTGATAAATAGCACTACAGGTGAAAAAGAAGGAATTAGTATTTTCGATTTTGGGCACAACTGTTTGTTTTTTTTAAATAAATTATTTGTTGGAGTTGTACATTCTGTGCAACTGCTACAACACTGCCAGTTATTAAAAGTTAATAATTTACCTTCTGGTTATCAGAAAAAAACTTTCAGGTCGTGTACTTAATGTGGCTGATAAACTATTGCAGGAATGGTGGTTATTGTGTAAAACAAACTTGGGATATAAACTACAAAGTGTTCATTCCACCATACAGGCTGAAACTGACACATATTACTGATGTGGTACCACCTATGGTTACATTATTATTTTTTATCACACATATTCAAGGACTCAACAGAGGCTCCAGGCGACTTTAGCTGCTACTAACATAACACACCTGAATTTCTGACCCAGCTTTTGAGGGTTGAGTTGCAGTTTGGTAATGAGAGAAGAATAAGTGGCACTCAATTTAAAAAAAAAAATCTCTGCTTCTACTGCATCAGTTTTGATTTTTAAAAAGCTGTTCATTATACATCAAGCAGTGTTAAAAGATTAATTAAGAGCACTGAGAATAATACATTTCTGTATACTGCATATGCACAGCAATGGTTCTCAAACTTAGTCCCTGTGTTAAGGGACAGAAGAAATAATTTTCCCCCATCTAAACTGATGTATTTTTTTTTTTTATCATATCTTGCTTATGATCCAGCGTCTCTTGTGTCTCACTCATACATATTTTGATGTTTTTGCTTAACAACAATTGCCTGTTTTTTCAGTTGACTGTCAGAAGTCTGTGCATTTCATTGTTTTTGCGTCATTTTGTTGTCTAAATAGCGTTTTGACCTGAAACGTGTTTCCCCAAATTTGCAACATGAGATAATTCCTCCTGCTAAATTTGACGTTTTATGAAGTTGAAGAAATGTAAATATACTTGCAACCAATACATCGTAAAGGACTCACAAATTAATCAGTAATTTGAGACGAAATTAGACTTAGATTTTTTTTAGATGTTTTAAGGCTATCATATCTGACAGCCACCCAGAACTGACAGAACCATAGCTGCGTTATGTAACTCAATTTGTTAAACTGAAAAAGTTGAACAACTCTCAGTCTCTTCCACCCTGCTGAGAGTTGACTGCTGTTACATGGCATGGATGCAGATGGATGTGACTTGGCCTTGTAGAGTTTTGGGCAAAGTTTCCTGGGGAATATCAAACTTTTTGCAACACTACAAAATGGGACCAGGATCAAGATTCAATGTGATAAAGTGACTGTACATATGGTTAACTAAGTGAAGGAAGTGGATTCAGTGTTAAGCTCATGTTTAACATGAACAACCGTGGATCCCATTGCAAGATGGGCTCTAATAAGTTTTATTGAACTCGGGGGATAAATTCACAAGCTACCCAGCAGTATTACAGTAAATGGAATTAGCTCCACCTTTATCAGTGGCAATATTACAGTGATGAATACATTAATGCATTATCACAATAATTATAATCCAGGTACATTAAACAGGCCCACATTGTTTTGAAATGAGCCATTCTGTGCAATGACTACTATTATACTATCATTATATTTGTTAATATCTTTCTGCTTTAACTTAGATAAGAATGTGAGCATAGGACTTTTACTTGTCATGAGGTATGTTTCTGCACTGTGGTATTGCTACTTTCACTTAAATTAAAGGTCTGAATACCTCTACCAGTGCTTCTGGGCATTTTCACTGTCTATTGACAACTCAAGTAAAGTACTTGAGTACATTCCACCACTGACTGTCCAGGTAGAAAAATGTATCTTAATCTTAACGCTCCATCATTCATCAGAAACTCACCTCACAGCCGTTCATTCATGAGTGTTAAACACACCACACACACTGACACCAGTTATATTTAGCTGACTGTAAATACAGTGAGACTCTGTGTTACTGTGCTGCCGCTGCTGCTGCTACTGCTCTCAGCTGGTCTTCAGCCCACACACCCACACTCACCCTTCTGCAACGATCCACTGAGGAGCATAAAACCATCATTAAAGGCGCATTAAAAAGGGATTTGCCTGGCTGTACTTTATTTGCCAAGCCCCCCCACCCCACCCCAGGAGGTTTGGCAGTTTGATGAGAGCAGAGATTTGTTCTGAGCGAGTAGATCTGTGTGTGTTTGCTTCTCTCTCTCTCTGTGAGTGCAATGTTTACCAGTGTTTGTGTGTTCATCTATAAATGTTGAGCTGCTCGGCCGTGTGATCCCCGACTCCCCTCGGTGATAACCCACCTGTGCTTACTGTAGACGGAGAAGTGTTAGTCACTTGATGGTCTGTTGGTGACTCAGTGCGATTCTCTGCCTACAGAATCTCACCCACGTACAATATGGACAAGTTAACTCTAATAGCCTATTACTCACTTTTTTGGCAGGAGAAACTATGGAAACCCTGCACAAACTCAGCTCACATGATTCTAATGAACATTAATGCTTCCCTTTTGTGATTAAATATCTTGTTCTGTTGCACATAGCTCATACAAATACAGAATAATCCATGTTTTTTTCCACAGTTTAATCAGGATACATGAGGAGTTTTATCCCAGTGGTGATGCTAACTGAGTGGGAGTCTTTATTACTTTCACCCATCACTTAAGTTGAAGTGTTGGTGTTGATAAAATGCAGGAACAGTTTCTCAATGGGACTCAAACTCTCATCAGCAAAGATTACATTTTCAAGCCGTTGTGTTTTATATCTCTCTACACCATCAAGGCACCATCAGGTTCATTTTGTATATTATTGGCTATAAACTGGATTGTTTTCTCTGATTTTTTTTTTAACTGTACTGCTGCAGATTCAATATTTTGTGCCAAGTTTGAAGTAAGGAGAAATAAAAGATATGTTTTAGTGAAACTATTGATTTTGTGTTATTTATCCTCAGTATTTTTTCCGTAAATAATCCATTGTTAAAAATTCTGAATATTCAAAATTTCTCAAAGCAATTCTTAAACATTTTGGGAAGATTGATACATGTCAGCCATTGACCTGTCCAGGGTGCATCCTGCCTCTCGCCTAATGTCAGCTGCAATAGGCTCCTGCCTGCCCTGCAACCTTGAAGAGGATAAGCGAATACGGACAATGAATGACTAAATTATACAACTCGCATTTGTATTATGAATATAAAGCTTCAGCTAGCAGCTACTTAGCTTAGCTTAGTATAAATATTGGGAACAGGGAAAGTGCTGCCCTACCAGCATCTCTAAGGTTCATTAAGCTGCTTTTCCATTCCACACTTTAGGCATAGTACCCAGTATGTAAACTGAATGGACATGCACCCTCACCAGATCTGTTTTGCATTTCCATCACAGACAGTATGTAGGTGGGGTTGTTACCAGATGGTAATAGCTGCACCCCTGCACCATGCATCTCCCGCTGTATTTCTTCTTTGCCATCAATTTCTAGACCTCACTGATCATCCACAGAATAAGATTGTGTGGCATTTTCAGAACAATAAAAGAAGGCTTGTGTGTTTAGAGCAGGTATGTAGTGCTGCTGGAGCACACAGGTGAGGTAATATTTAAATATATATATATATATATATATATATATATATATATATATATATATATATATATATATATATATATATTAGGGTTTAAGGCCGGGATCCCGGTTTCCCGGGATTCCCGGGATGTGCACATGTCATTTCTCACCCGGGAAATGCCAGCGGGAATGAGGTAAAAAATAAAATAAAGATGCAAAATCTGTGTAAAATGTCTCATTTTTCTCTAATATATGTTGTTACTTGTTGAATACATTTAAGGTATAGACCTATATTTCCGCGCATTTAGAAAAAAATATTTTAATATAGTAGGCCGGTAAGTGGAGGCATTTGGCACTAATTAACCAACACATGCAGCTACATTGACGTTAGCCCACTCTGCGACCATGGCGTCAGTTGTTTGGAAAGAGTTCACCAAGTTAAATGAAAATGAAGCGAAATGCAACATTTGCAAGAAGGTACTGAAATATGCAGGAGGGTCGACGAGTGGACTTGCGAGACATTTGGGTACGCACAGGTCAAGTTATAGTGAGAGCGAAGGAGGCCAGGCTGGGCCGAGCAGCAAACAGAGCAATATCGCAAGCTTCTTCAGTGCAAGGAAACCACTCAGTGCTATTCTGGCAGAGCTTGCCGCGTTAGATGGATTTTCTTTCAATGCCATTGCAAAGAGTGCCTATCTCCGACAGTCACTGGAGAAGGATGGCTTCAAGTTGCCAAAAGACCCAAGCGAGATTGCAAAGATGGTCCAAGAACGCCGCGGAGACACAGAGCAAGCTCGTGGATGCTTTTCAGTTGATGGTGCGCAACGCGGGTACTCGTTTCTCCCTCACAATGGACGAGTACACTTCCATTCAAAACAAGCGCTTCATGAACATCAATCTGCATACCGAGTGTGAGCATTGGAACCTGGGGGTTTTCCGGATTGAGGGAAGCATGACTGCTGAGAAAGTGGTTGAACTTGTTAACGAAAAACTCGCGACCTACTCCCTCAACCTTGAGGACCACATCATGTGCGCCCACTGACGGAGCGTCTGTAATGGTAAAATATGGAAAGCTGGTCCTGCCTGAGCACCAGCTCTGCCTATGCCACGCAATCCACCTGGCAGTGATGGGACGCTCTACGTCAAAAAAGACCGGAGAGCAGCTGATGAAGACGATGATGAGAGTGATGCTGATATGGAGATGGGCGAAGAAGACGACCAACGTGCCTATCTTTCCAGGGCTACCATGGAGAGCTCCGTGGAGAAGGTGATTATTAGACTCAATTAGACCTACAAGTCACCAGAAATTATGATAAATCAACAAAATATCACAGCCTAGAGAAGGATCGCAAACTTTTCAATGTCTGTCAATTTACTAATCGGCTTTATATTTATTTATTTTATCGAGCACATATTTTTTTTTACCGCTGCTTCACTTCTCCCAATAAAAAGGATAATTTGCTTAAACACACTCAAGCCCTGGACCAAGTGAGTGAGAGCTTTTTTTTTTTTAGAGTTTTGCTTTTTAACTTTCAGCGATAATTAACTTTATTAAGCCTATGATATTGAACTTCCCAGTGTGAGCCCTCTACTCTGCTCAGCAGCAGCCTGTGAAAGCAAGCGAAATCTGGAACATGTTTCAGCACAATATCATGACTTTGAAAACACCAAGTGACTTCTTTTAACGAATTTCGTTAGATTAAAATATGTAGAAGGGTAAAATATCACTTCCATGAGGCTGTACAGTCAGACAGTAACAGATCACAGGCTGAACTTGGCATTTCAGCCTCCCGTGCAGCCACAGCGCGCAGCCTGTACAATTTATTTTATTTTTATAACAATGTTGATTAATACTGAAATGGCGTTCTTCCCATCCAGGTTCGAAAGATTGCTCGCCACTTCAGGAAGTCTCCTCTGTCTAACGAAAAACTTCAGACTTATGTCACAGAAGATTTTGGCAAAGAACTGAAGCTCCAGCTGGTATGCATGACATGCTGGAGCGCTACATTTTGTTGCATCGACCCGTCTCCAAAGCTCTGGTCGACATCAAGCCTTCCCTGATTGTTAATGACATGGAGTTGGTGACTCTCAATGAACTCGCCAGTTGCCTAAAACCTCTGAAGATGGGAGTGAAGAGCCTCTGTGAAAGAGGGACAACTCTTCTGAAGGCAGATGGCGTCTTCAAATTCATCCTCTCGGAGCTGGAGAAACAGGAGAGCACCATCTCCCGGGACATGGCAGAGGCCATCAGGACCAGATTTGGGGAAAGGAGACAGAGCAACATCGTGTCTCTGTACAGGTAGTTATTATGTCGGCTACTCCGTGACTAAAAGTAATCATAATAACGTTGGCTCGCCTTTTATATATAATGGATTGTAATAGGCTACGGTAATAAAGTAGGCCAGGGGTAAATGAATTATAGGCCTATGCTTAACGAAATAGGCTAGGCCTAGTCTATTATTGGCGCCCATCTAAGCATAAGTTAATAATAATAACTATAATGGTTACTACAATAATAACAGGTTAATAATAATAATAAGAAGAAGAAGAAGAAGAAGAAGAACCTAATAATAATATGCCTAATACGCAATACGCATACATAATATGATATTGTTAATACCATAATATTATTATTGTGATAATCCATAGCCTAACCAATATTAATTTATGTAATTTACACATTTAGATACCTCCAAAACCCAGTGCTCGTGACAACTGGAGACATGCTGTTCACTATGCCATCCAAAACGCTGATGAAGACAGCACTCAGTTTGTGCAAGCGTCTTTTTGTGACCACGGAGCCACAACCAGATGAGGGAACCGAACCAGCTGAGGAGAGTCAGGGTACCATCAGCCTCCAAGAGCGCCTGCAGCAGGAAATCAACCAGTGCATGAGAGTAACCAGTGCACATATATATATATATATATATATATATATATATATATATATATATATATGTATAGTATATATAACAGTTAGTTCCGGCCCTGCAATCTGTCACTCTGCCTCACAGCTGATTGCAATCAGCAATCAAATCAAAACTGACGGTTAGTGTCAGTTAGGTCAACAGTTGCGTTGCATCCCTGGAAAAGTATTTAAACAAACTCCCACCAGATGCAAATGCCCTTTGAAGCCCAGGATGACAGCAGCTCACACATACAATATCTGGTACACTAAAGCTCTGCTGGGAATAAACTCACTCACACAGATGCTGCTGAAGATGTGTAAAGAGGCGGGGACAACAGCTATCTACACCAATCACAGCCTCAGGGCGACTGCCATACAGAAGCTGTCAGATGTGGGTCATGAAGCTAGGGAGATCATGACAGTGAGTGGGCAGAGGTATGACGTTGTTGTAACGTAGCCTATGTGTAAAGTTAGTCTTCTAATTAGGAGTTGGGCCCTAAAATATACCTTTTGTCTTGCAGGTCTGACAGTTTGTTAAAAAGCTACTGGAAGCCATCCATGGAGAGCAGAAAACGATGGAGCAGAGTCGACTGTGCCTGTGAAACAACAGTCCACCATGCAGTCACCAGAGACTTATTTCACCGGCTGTACAATTAATGGAAATGTGCAGATAAATGTGTATAAAGAGTAAGTGCCTGGCACACCATGTCTACGTTACATAGCAACGGTGACAGCGGAGTCCTGAGGGATCCATTTTTGTTGGCGGAAGACAACTAAAATGCTTAAATTATCTATTTTGTCCTCATTTTTCAACATTTCTTAATCAGCATTGCTTATTTAACTGTTGAACTGTTGTATAAAAGCAATATCACACTCGAGCTCATGATGTTATACTTGTATAACGTCACAGCTACAAGTATAACATCACTTCCTCTTGTGATCTTGCTTAAATATCACATTTTTCACGTCACTATATCACCGTTTAGACCAGTGATCATCAACTGGCGGCCCGCGGGCCGAATCGGCCCGCCGAACCGTCCAATCCGGCCCGCGACTGGATTCCAAAATTGTGTGGATCAAAGAGAAAATATCATGTGGTCCACACTATTAAAGCAACTGAAAACAGCAACAACTGAGACTCTTATTTATCAGTAATCCCCACCAATTATGACTCTATTTAGGCTACATTCCGAAATGAGGACAGACTCGCTGCACTGTTTAACATTTATTGTTAAACAAATAAATATAAATAAAGTTGACTTAATTGAATTGAGGCAAAATATCTCTATCACTCCTGGTGGTTGACTGTGGTATAGGTGATAGGAGCCTGACTCATAAAGGCTAAAAATGCCTTCAGTTTTGTAATTAAATGGAAAAAATATAAACAATAAACATCAAATAATAATGTTATGCCAGAATGTGATTTTTATTTAATTTTTATTTGAGGGTCCGGCCCCCAAGGTGACTGTCCGGTAAAATTCTGGCCCTCTGACAAATATAGTTGGTGACCCCTGGTTTAGACTATCTGATGATCTGATGTTTGTAAAGACTATAAACACAGTGACTGAACAAATGTTACTATTTCTGTGTGCACGTTTTGTAATTAAGAACATGGTTAACGTAGATTAGTTAGGCTAACCCTATTAGCCGTTAGCAGTGTCTTTAATAACTCAGTAACTCAATGAACGGTCCGTGAAAAAAATATTTTTTCCAGCGGATGTCTTAGTTACAACATGATTGAGCTAACTGGAGTAGTTTCATGTCGTACCTGATGGGAACTGCCCATTGGTCCGACATCCCATTGTTCCAACCATGTTAAACCCATTGTTCCAAAGCCCGTTCTGAAATCATCATGATGCCCCGTGGTTAAGGTCTGGTTAGGTTTATGCACAAAAAACACTTGGTTAGGGTCAGGAAAAGATCATGGTGTGGGTTAAAATGAAAGAGAAAGTGATAAACACATAAGCTGTGAGCCTGCTCCGCCTCAAGCCTTTCCCAGGTGACTCAGAGCCGGTCGCAGCGCCATATGCCCACCACGAGCCGTTCAGCACTGCGGACAGTCGGACTAACAGGATGTCGAACTAATGGGCTGTCGGACCAATGACATGGACCCGTATCCGACAACGGGAGGCTTTTAACAGATGACGTCCTGTTGTTAGCTTTGCTGCTAGTGTTAGCTGTCCCTGTCAGCTGCAGCCACTGATGCTTTCTAGACATTATGATTTCCCAAAATTGAATAAATACCACACATAGCAACACAAAACTGCTTTGCTAGCTCAATCATGTTGTAACAGCTGGATGGTTGATGCGTACATGCTGATTCGGGTGCTATCAGAGCCGATCCGCGCTATGGCTTAACAATCAACTCAGTCAATAAAAACAACCCATCCTGTGTTAGGAGTGTATGTCGCTGACAGACAGAAAGAAAGAAAGAAAGAAAGAAAGAAAGAAAGAAAAGAAAGAATGAACGAAAGAAAGAAGGAATGAAAGAAAGAGAGAAAGAAAAGGAAAAAAGATAGAAAAGCAGCGTACACCTCACATATTTATTTCTCACAGCTGCGCACACGTTTGGCTGGCATGCAGAAGCACCGTCTGTGTGTCTGTGTGTCGAGGGTGCGAGCCACAGCTTCAGCCGCTCAGGTAGAGAGGCTGTGTAGCCCGGTGTGTTTTTTCGCTGATTCGGTTCTGCAGGTTCTCTGCTATTACACTGGAGATGGGATCAAGCAGTTTGTCTCACTCGGGATAGATCGTGCTTTTTCGGTTCATAGTTTTTGATTGACATGCAATTTATTTGCATTTAGAGGGAATTACTTTTAGGGGCTGATCGATATTTTATGCAAATATGCAAATGGGGCTGGTCCAAAACAGGGGGGGGGTTCCCGAACTTTTTTTTGAGCACTGGGGGGGGGGGGGCATATGGTTTTTATTTTGGCTTCAGGGGGGGTCATGCGACTTTAATTTGTTAAGTTTTGTATGATTTTTTGTTTGTTTTCCATTCGTATTTTACTCAGAGGTTTTGGTGTATACTCCGCTATATAAAGTTACCCTGCATGGTCCACAATGGTATTTCCCACTTGCGCACACGTCACTTTCAATGCACATGTCACTGACCGGAAAATCCAATAGAGTAGCAGAAGAAGACGACCGCGGAACACAAACAATTCAAGCATAATGGCTGCTGTGAGGAAATCAGTGTATCGAAAGGAAAGTTTCCTTCATGCTAATTTGAGAGTGTCTTTGCAGACCTTAAAAGCGGATGAGACACTAGACAAATTTAATTTTATTACAGAGTCGACAAAGAATAAAGGGCCGTCCACACCAAGAACTATAACTATAAAAATACAGTTTTAAAAATCGTTCTAAACTCAAGTGTTTGGCAGCGACCACACTACAACTATAACGACAAGGATAGTGGTGGACGATATCGTTTGGATCACTTTCAGAGCGATTTGATGAACGATAGAAACACTGACAGCCAATCAAAATCCATCCGAAATGACAGGTCGAGACGTTCATCACATCACGTGTACCCACTAAGAAAGCTCCAGGATTTCCATATACCCACTTAAAAATGTGCAAAGATCCGTAACAATATAGTTTTGTGACAGAATCTTAACTTCAGTGATTTTGTTTTGCAAATACCGGGTAAATAACTGCAATAAAATACATTTTGCAGGGGAATGCGTCTCCTCTTTTCCCCTCCCCTTCCCCTTCCCCTCCATTCATAAAATTCAGGAGCCAGGATGAAGTTACTGAGGGGGGCAAATCTTTATTATGCAACATAGGTTCACACAGTGAGTTATAAAGAGCGCGCAGCCGTGCGTAATTGTCGCGCGTAATGACAGCTCGTCGCCGGTGAAACACAATAAACTGCACGTCTTCATTCATGTTTGTCTCATGACAGATGGAGCTGACAGACAGACAGACAGGTGGAGCAAGCGGCAAATTGGTTTTCTTTTTCTTTCTCGCAACATACAGCAATAACAGGTCACCAATATCCATTTTATCCATCACTATGCTCCCCTGCCGACCGCACCGAGCAGTGTGTGTTTGGCGTAACCTAGCAACACGACGATATCGTTCATTGGTGTGGATGCCATTGTTATCGTTATAGTTAACGTTACAGTTATCTTTCTTGGTGTGGACGGCCCTTAAGAACTTGCGCGACAAACTTCTAGCTCTGAGTCGGCTGCTGAGTGAGCTGCTGCTCCCAGCCACTGGTGAGAGCAAACCTTGTGGATGGCTGGACTACGAGTATGCGTATGAACTGTTCTCCTCCTTCTTTGTCGTTTGGCCTGAAAGAATTTGGTTCCGCGATGCTCTACTCGACAAAGACTACGGCATACCGGTTGCAATATTCAGACGGCCTACCAGTGCTCAGATGCTCATGCTAAATGATCCCACAAACACAACACTGTTCTACAGCTGGGAAGGTAGGAGAGAAAAGAACTCACGCCTGAAAGCTGATAATGAAAGCTTTTATACTCACAGCTGTTTATTTTAAATACGAAAAATATAGCTCCCAATCTGTCTTTATTTTACAGTGTCAGAATCAAATGAAAGACGTTTCCAGATTTAGTTCCACAGTAGCTTTGTGAATTCAATACTGACCCCACCTGGCAGAGTAAGGTTTTAATGGCGAAGTCAAATACGGTGCTATTTATTGATGGAAATCGTCATTATTATTGCCCTCTTTACTGCTGGTGTGATTATATACAAAAATGTTGTTTATGGTTGGGGGGGGGGGGTCATACATGTTTCTCCAATCCCTCAGGGGGGGCCAAAACGTTTTTTTTGGACGCTTGGGGGGGGTTTAAGGAAAAAATAAAATCATAATCACGTCCCAACTATACCCCGGTCCTATTTAAATAACGATCAGCCCCTTACCGGCAATTACCGGATAACGGAAACATGGGCACAGTTATCTATATAAAATACACAGACTAACTAACCAACTAACTGATTGACTAACATAAACAATTGAAATTGAAAAAAATTAGCTTGCACCCCGGTAAGGGAAAGCATGAGGGAAAGCAGCTGACTGGAAGTCACGCACAAAAACACGGATGTTGATTACTATTTACTTCCGTGTTTGAAAATAAGGTGAATAGCTAACTGTTAACTAGTAAAGATGAAAAAGCAACAAAACATCCTTTCAATTTATAGTTACTGTAGTTGATTACTGTATGTAAACTTTCCACCGCATGTAGTTATGGTCCATCCTCTGCTGACCAGTCAACGGACTGCAATGTTTCTCACTCCACCTTTCAGTAAGGATCAGTGTGTTAGGTACCTCAGAGGAGGGGTGATGAAAAAACTCAAGACGATATGGAATGGTGCTGCTGCTTTTGACAATGGAAATGCAAACATTGGAAACTGTTCTAATGTGTAACAAACTAGACCGAACTGCACTGTTTGGTGGAATTGTCATTGTTACAGTTATGTTTTTGTATGGATGAAACAAATGCGATATGGCATGTTAACTTGATAGCTTTAATTGTGTTGGTAGGTGGATTTTGTTGAGACAAACAGACAGACTTTAAGACAGAAAGGCAGGTGTTAACAATTTTCTATCACAAGATAATTTAAGGGATAGTAGAGTAGAAACAGCATAATCTTCTACAATGTTCATTTTTTCAGACTTTCCTCAAACGTTTCCTCTTTCTTGTTGCAAATTGCTGGATAATTGTCAGTGTTTCGGGGCACTAGATTATTCTAACATGATAAGATAAAAGAGAGAAAAGCTTTAGAGCTGAACGTGATGACAACTGGAAGATACACAGGTCTGTGCTTTTGTCTGCACTCTTGGTGCACTCTTGTCTGCACACCAGGGGCCCTGTTTAGATGGTCTAAAGAGGACGGCGGAGGCGCATAGTCCATGTTGCAAGTGCCACTGCTATTTAGATGCCGGCGCAGTTGTCATTTTAACGCCCTGCACCCTCGTCGTCTAGCAAGCAAATGAACTTGCGCTCCTCTGGGTGTGTTGGTCTAAAAATGAGGAGTGGTCAGGCGCACTCATGGCGCGTTGCTAGTTAAATGATGTAAAAAGCAAATGCGCCAGCTGACCAACAAAAACCTGGTCTAAAGTCAACGGCGCAGTTTTTCGCTGTTAAACAAGTGAGTAATATGCGTCTCTAGGCGGGTGCACAACGCACGTACACTCTGCTCAGACACACACAGAGCAGCCACACATATGCAAAAGATAAATAAAAATATGATTACAATGTGAAAGGTTATTATTGTGCACATTAAAATACTTATCAGAAACACGTTTTAATGGCCAGTCATTAATCAGAATGACTGACTGAGAGGGATGTGAACTTATTAGTTTGCAGCTGTGTTAATCAAATCAGGCTGGGTTTCCATTACGCGTGCCAAACGGTGCCAATCCCCTTTGATCTGACATCAGATGTGACGGGACAGTTGATATAGAGATACATTTATCGTCTCCTCAGCTGTAAAACGCTCACTCTTTCCAGTTGGTAGGTCCACCATCTAACTAGCTGTCTGCCGTGCGCTCCAATTGCGCCTCATTTAAGGGAATGAGAGGTGACACTCTGATTGGCTTATTGAATGATATGCCTAAAACACACCCATGACTAATTCACAGAGTAAGTCCAACCCTTTTAGACTCTCCGCCATGGCGCACAGTCTGAAAACGCACTGTCTCACTAGCAAGTGACTGGTACACGCCTATGTGCTGCACGCCTGGCGCTTTGCATTTTAGACCATCTAAATAGGGGGCCAGGTGTTTTATAGTGTACATTATTTATGGATATACAAGGAAGCGATGTCCAACAATTACAGTCAGGGTTTAGAAAAAAGGTATAAATGCTCAGGAGAAATGTCTTAATCAACAAATAATGTCTTGCCTGGTATTCCTGATGTGTCTAGAGTTATTAATCCATTAAACTGACCCAGGTGCTGCTGTGACATCTTAATCTGTGGTAATGGAGACATTTGTTAGTGCTGACAGTGTGTGGGAGTTCATCACCTCTGTTCCAGATGACATTTCCCTCCTACAGATGTGAAAATCAGGTGCGTATCATGATAAATAAGTTATATGTGTTGCAAGAAAAAAACTTTTACAAAGAGATAGGTGTCAAAAACTTTGCTTGGTCAGTAGCCTTTGGCATTAGATACAGACACACAGTGCACCCTTTGGCACCTATACACACCAAGGGGCTGCTGCTGGCCATTTGGATGCCCTAAGTGCAATTTTTGGGGAGAGTTAGTTCAAAATGTATCTTACTATATAATGACGAAAACTCTGTGTGTGTGTGTGTGTGTGTGTGTGTGTGTGTGTGTGTGTGTGTGTGTGTGTGTGTGTGTGTGTGTGTGTGTGTGTTACACATTTTTCTCCTCATTGACTTGGTCAGTCCATGTGAAATTTGGCACAGTGGTAGAGGGTCATGGGAGGATGCGAATGAAGCAATATTACATCAATTGGCCAAAGGGGGGTGCTATAGCAACCGATTGAAATTGCAAACTTCGAATGGGCATATCTCATGCCCCGTATGTCGTAGAGACATGACACTTTGCACAGACATGCCTCTCCTCATGAGGAACACATTTGCCCAGAACCCATATCTTCCGGTTATATAGATTTTCCGCCATTTTGAATTTTTTGAAAAACCCTTCAAATCAATGTCTTCCTAGGAAGTTTGACCGATCTGCATGAAACTCGGTGAACATAATCTAGGGACCAACATCTAATGTTCCTTCTTGGCAAAAGTTGGAAAACTTACTAAAACTGAGCTTCTATAAAGCAATGAACATTGCGGAGGGCGTGGCTCATCACATAAAGGTGTATAACATCTCAAGGGTTTCACCCATCACCACGCAACTTTGTAGGCATATGACCACATATAATCTGAGGGGACCCCTCCATTATTGACCCCATCAAACAAAATGGGGGCGCTAGAGAACTAATTTCTTATCTAGGCCTATAAGGATTTTTACTAAGCTTGGTAGACATGTAGAACAGGACGCCTCAAGGTGACTGGAGAAATTTAACTCTAATTGGTAACTGGGTGGCGCTATAACAACAGAAAAATGCTTAAAAATGGCTAAAATGCGACCGATTGCTGTGGCTCCCCCTGTGGCTGAATTTTTTTTTCTTTCTAATTTTTGGTATGACTATGGTATGCTGTTGCAATAAGGACTAGCCGCACCTTTCCCATGTGAACTACCAGTGTGTCCCACTTGTAAGTCAGTACAACATAAAAACAATTTAACCATCTGCCTTCCAACGTGCTGCCTCAACTACTAATGTACAGTTTTAGCCCAGTAACAATCCCACTATTGGCAATGGTACTACTGTACTTTCAATAAAGCAATCATACTATCAAATTCACAAAAACTCTGTCTGAATACATTGCTCTTCTTAATGGGTTCAGTTGATTATTTAATCTGCAATTTCCTATGACCTGTATGCCAAACACACACCATGTGAAACTGTACGTGGGCAACTGTGCACTCAGTGGGTATGGACTAGTGATTATAATCGATGATAATCATATTTGGCTTTTTTGGTGCTCCCTCTGGCACTGGCTCCCTATGTACAACCAACGTCATGTCATTATTAGACAGTAGGAGCATAAAAATCTTGGGAAAGTCACTTAGGTGGATGAGTATTTTGACCCAAGAGGCTGCTGCTTGTGTCCCATGTGAAACTAAAGGTCAGTGTTGAGTTATTCTGTCATGTGAGTCGACTGACATGACTACATCAGCCACGATCTTTCCCAGCCCTAACCAAGGAAGCTAAAAAGAGGAAACGTCACTGCATCAAATCACGTCATATCATTGGGGCTTAATACATGTATAGTAAAATATGTTCTGCACTTGCTATATGGCTCAAAAGTTGGTGTCCGATCATAGAAAATGGATGGTTGATTAATTTCACTGAGGTGTCTGCAGTTGACCTTGGGCTGAAATATATGAAAAAAAAGAGGAACGTGGGCCGTGTCATTCAACTAACCTACAAAACAGCATCCTTTCATTTCTACCACCATCTACTGTTACTCTACGACATCACAGCTACAGTTACACTGCGCATGTTTCATACCCCAAAGCTCTCATGAGGTCTGACACTGTGCCTTCTTTGAATAACCTTGACCCTTGGGGTGTCAGTGGCTTAGTGGATAGAGCAGGCACCCAATGTACAAGGCTGTTGCCGCAGCAGCCCGTGTTCAAGTCCAGCCTGTGGCCCCTTGCTGCATGTCATCCCCCTCTAATTCCAAGTAGGTATTCTTGACTTCAGATCTTAATGTGTCTCAGAGGAACACACATTACAGGAACACAAGTGCGCATGCAGCAAACTGATGACTGTGAGGCAAGTCTCTGAGCTTCACAAGCATCTACAGAGGACCTATGCCCAACACTCTAGTGGCACTAGTGAAGAGAAACATAAAATAAGCCAAACATCTTACTCCTCTTTGCTCATTTAAATAATGTACAACAGTTCAAAATTGTGTAGATTAGTAGCAGATCACCACAGCCAATAGTAAAAAGTTGTACAACATTTGTGTCTTTGTTTTGTGTGGACAGAGACGGAGATAAGTATGCGCGCAAAGACATTGAGCACAAATCATCTTAATGGAAATGGCAGCGACAACATCATTCTGCTCGGATCACTAAGTGTGCCGCCATGTTCCTGTGATGTCAGGTGTGTTTATGTCGGCGAACTTGGGCTACATGGAGCTGGTCGACTTTCTGACTTGAAATCCCGCCTTGGATGATTGTTCCATTGTTCTTTCCCGTGCCAGAGATTGTTTTTCTTTCATTATAAGTACAGTGGATTGCAGCATAACCATCACCCCCCTGCATCAAGATATAACGCAAATGGCTGCCTGACACTATCGTGCCGCTTATTTACTTACTTACCCACAGGGCTAGATGAGAGGACTAATAACTCTTTTATCTTTATTCACTAAATATGAAGCTGCAGCAGAGGACAAAATATAGTGCGGATGTAAAAAAAACCAAAACCTCGTCCACAGAATAATCAGTCATCAGGATACGTAATGAATCTGACTTCTGCACATGCTGCATTCACCATCTGCTGTCAGCTCCAAAGATCCCTGAATGACGACATGTGGGTGTGTTTGATATGAGTCACAGCACAGCTGCCAGGTAATGATGCAACGTAGAAAATGTGTAAAATGGCCTGACTTACACTGAGATTATAGTCGTTAATATGCAGTTACAATCAGGGAAATAGTCCATGAAATGATGTGTGACCAGATGTGCAAAGATAGCATCATCTTTTATCACCTGAAAACCAACCCCCCTGTGGAATATCTGCAATGTGTGTAACTGACATTCATCACACAGACAGACATGTGAATGTATATTAATCAGATTTTCTGACCTTTGTAGCGCGTGAACGTCATCTCAATTAGATCCGGAGATTAGTTTGTAAAACACATTGGAGGCCTGATGAGTGACTGCAGAGATCATCAGTGATGTTCAGTTATCCTTCCGATAAAGAGGAATCACTCACAGAGAGGTGTCTCTGATGTACACAACTGTGAATAAGTTATGTACTGTCTCATCACCTGTATAACTTAGTGTTCAAAAGGCAAATTTAAAATGCACTGACTCGTTATGAAGCTTGAGTATGTTTTTCATCTCCTGTGTAAAATAAGTGTAAGGAAAATGCAAGATTGAAAACACCACACACTCATAAACATCCACAGGCTGCATGGTGTTCTATGCAGACATGTTTGTTTCTTAAAGCAGCAAGGCCACATTATAGTAAAACTCCCTCAATCCAACCTGCTTTCTCTAATTTGAGTTATGTTGAAAAAAAAATCCACATTTATCACTTAAAACCACTTATTTCTAGTGTGTATTAAAGTCAAAGATTTAAGATGTAAAAGTTCAGCATGTAAGATTTTGTAAGTGGCATCTAGTGGTGGGAAGCGCAGGTTGCAACCAGCTGAATCTTCTCCTGGTAAGAATTCCGTCAGTGTTCATTATTCAGGGGTTTTTAGCAGTACCGAATTATCCACACAGGTGTCTTCCTCGCCAAAACAAACGGAGATCAACTACACACATTATTCCTGCACGATCTAATTTGTAGCATTTCATTTACTTACTGTCATCCAATGTTAACAGAATATTCCTCTGACCTCTTTATGTTTCCACCATATTCTCCTCTGTTTCAGAAACTCTTGCAAATCTGGCAATTTAAACTGGTAAAAACACAGGATAAAGCAGTTTCACGTACAAAAAAATCAGTGTTTTTCTAATGCTCTTGTTGTGGAGGGGCTTCTAATTATGGTGACTGATGCAAAAATGTGAATGGCCCTTTCTGGAGCCAGTGTTTGATTTAGAACCGTAGAAACATGGCAGACTCTGTAGACGAGGGTCCACTCCCTATGTAGAAATAATCAGCTCACTCTAAGGTCACAAATACACAACAGTTCTTATTTTCAGGTGATTATACACTAAATAAAACATATTTATTACATCATATTCCATTTCTGCCAACATATCTCCCTTAATCGTACACAGTGACTCCTAGTCTGTTGACCATTTGTTCATTATAGGCTGTTATATTACATAATGTGCAAGAAATAATAAGAAATCAAGTAAATAACAATAGGAACAAAGGCATATAAAGGATCAAAGCTAAAAAAACAAAAACAAAAAAAAACCATAATTAGAAGTGTGTATTGGTGCAGTGTGTAGACAGGCTGTGCAGTTTCTCAGTATATAAAAATGTAAAATGTACACAGTTCACAGGTTTTTCTGTCGCTATTTTATAGTTTGATATCACTCATTTTCAGCAGTGATCATACTGTATTGACGTTGGTGATATTGACTTTAACTTGAGTGTATTTAGCATTATGAGCGTTTGCTGCCCTCCAGTGGCCACAGTGAGACATTACATCAAGGCCCAATGTAAAGCTACACATGATAGCACTGTAGCACTTTCATTAAGTCCTTTCAAATGAAAACTATGAAAAAAAACAACAAACTGACATAATAATCATAATAATCATGACATTATTATTTTAATTTCTGTCTCTCTGTTGTCTAGTGATCACATTTGGAAATTCTAACAATCTAAAACAAATATTGATTCTGGTTATTAGGGTCCAGGCAGCTCTGCAGCTGGTCCCTCTTGTATTTGCCAGTCTTCATCTTATTCTTCTTCTCCTTCATCATCATCTTCTCCTCCTCCTCCTGAGTATATCTAACTCCAAGCATGAAAATAAATCAAACTTGGCACATAGGTAAGGTCCCATGCTAATTGGGAGCCAGTAGTTCAGTGACTGTTTAAAATTAATAACTTTGAAAATTCTTAACCGACCAGCATCATGTTTGAAAAAAAAATGTTATGGGCAGAAGTCAGTTTATTCAGTTTATTTTGAATGTTCTTATTTTGTTTTTCATTCATAAATGCAAATGGTCTGAAAGGAAACCCAATATCAACCACGTCAAGCACTAAAACTGTAATATGAAACATTAAAAGGACGGACAAATCAGAGAGCCATCAGGACTATGGTATTTACAATGTCTTAAAAAAAACCTTTCATTCATTTTTAAGTTGGCTATAAATGTACCCTTTTTGTTTTTTGTTCTTCTTGTTATTAAGTGTATGCTTTCATATTTTTGTATATATTTATGATGATTGAATAGAGGAAGTTAAGAAAAACAAACAAAACAAAGACCAACCCTGGTGGTTCTGGATGGAGACAGACAATCTTTGGTATTTCTGAACATAGACAGATATACATAGACTCACTGAATTTTCTACTGATTTTCACGCGGTTTGGTTTGTGACAAACGGCACACATGTAGTTATGATACAGGATGCTTTTGTACATCAAAAATGCGGGATTTCATGCTTTAATACTTTCTGCAGATGGCAACTGCATGTTATTTAGGTCACAACACAGTTCTTTTATTCACCTCAACCCCAGAGTGGAATATATATATATATATATATATATATATATGTGTGTGTGTGTGTGTGTGTGTGTGTGTGTGTGTGTGTGTGTGTGTGTAAATAAATACTGAAAATGTTTTTTTTTTTACAACTTTTGAGGGATCACAGCAGTCAGTGTAATAAGAATAAGAAGAACTTTATTAATCCCCAAAGGAAAAGTCTGTAAGATCATCTATTTAACAAAGAATTATGAAGTCTGATGGCTGTGGGTATAAAAGAGAGTGAGTGAGTGTGAGAAATAAACTCAATCAACAATCAAGCATTTTCTTTATTAAAATATATTACTAAATGTATTAATATGCTATACTTTGTTTTGTATTGGTATATTGTGTTTATACAGTATATACAGTATATATACATATATACTGTGTGTGTATATCTACATATATAACATATATATATATATATATATATATATTATACACACAGTATATATATGTAAAATGTAAAACTCAATTGTGAGGCCGTCTGGGCCTGGTGACTTCCCACTGGGCATTTGTGAAATAGCTGTGACTAGCTCTTCTATTGTAATATTTGCTTTGGTTAGAGCTTTGAAATGCTTGTTAATTTGCGGGGTCCGTTGCATCATCAAATTCAGGAAAAATCTAGCCTCTTGCTTTGAGAATTTAGAAATGTATAAGGATTTGTAAAAAGAAAAAATGTGATCTTCAATCAAGTGCTGATCCTCTTCTCTAAATTAAAGAAGTAAGATGAGTTTTTCACGCCATCTTCAATCCATCTTGCCCCAGAGCAGATAAATGCTCCTTTTGCCTTATCTATATAAAGGTCATCTAAACTTGACTGCAGCTGAAGGAGTTCAAGGTTATCTTCATCATTAAGATGAGTGTATGACAAAGAGCATTTATTTTAGATACAATGTAAATCTGTTGATTTCGTCTCAGTTTCGCCAAAGTTTTACTTTTGTTAATGCCAATTCTCCAAACATTAAATTTAAGCCATGCCCATTTACTTGTGGATGGTAAATCATTAAGTTGCGTAATTTCACTGATTAAAGAAACATTTTTGTTTGCAAAAGGATTCACTTTTTAATAAATTACTATTAAATTTCCAATGTAAGATTATGGATTTAGGAAAATTGGCCATAGGTGAAATAGTCAGAGAAATAACACAGTGGTCAGTAAGGGGAGAAGGGCAGATATTGCAATCAGAGGATAAATGAACTAAATTACAAGTAATTAGCCAGAAATCTAATCTAGTGCACTGAGACCCACTCGTACTGTTACTCCATGTATAGTGTTTTTTGCCTGGATTCATCATACACCAAACATCAACAAGGTTGAGTGATTTAGAGAAGTCAGATATTACAGGGTTAAACGACTGAGTGAACTGGGAGGGATATCTGTCTAGCCATTCATCTGAAACCACATTAAAGTCACCTGCAACAGTTACTTTGTCCGTTGAATATTGATTCACCCAGTCATCAATCATGGTGCCTAAAGCAGAGAACAATCTCAATTTTTAGCTTGAATATTGAAACCATATACATTCAGAAGGATGTAGCTACATCATTCATTTCAACAATAACCGTAAGCCAGTGGCCCTCATTATCGCCTTTGTGATCCATAACCTTACCATCCAGTTGTTTAAATAAAATAGCCACTCCAGCTGAGTGTGAAGAACCGTGAGAGAGAAATATGTCACCACAGCTCCATTGGGATCTCCAGAAGTTTACATCATTATCAATAGAATGTGTCTCCTGTAGAAAAAACAGCTAGTCCTTGGTTGCTCCTTGCAAAAAAGAAAAATTGCCTTGTGCTTTGTGCCGTTCCTCAAACCTCTAACAGGCTTATTTCTTATAAAGAACATGTTATAAATACTATTTTCCCCACCCCTCCCCTCTTTTCCCCTTATTATTATTTTTTTGTTTTTGTGAATATAAAGAAAAACAAATAAATAAACAATAATAATAAGCAATTGAACTTTACAGTTTGAGAAATCAGTCTCACTGCTTGGACGAGGAGAGGGGAGATGGAAAGGTGCTTCTCAGCCAGCCACTCGGCGCCCATCAATAACAGCATGTCCATCTCGCAGATAGGCTTTCAGGCCTCTTTTCCTCACCTCCTCCACCTTTGACCAAAGGCGAGCATGGGCTTCTCGGTCCTCTTTGCAAAAGTCCTCTCTGAAACGGATCTTCATTCATGGCAGATCTGGCCATTTTTGGACATTTTCCAAACTTGGTCGTGGACTATTCTCATGGAAAACTGGAGAATGATCTGCCTCGGTCTGTCAGTTCTCACCCTCTGGCCTCACGTAGTTTCTCAGCGGAGAGGGGAACAACCTTGGACAGGATCTTGATCACTTCTCCCCGGGTGTTTTCGCCCTCTCGCTCGGGGAGTCCGTTCAGCCGCAGTAACCATCTTTGCTTGTATCTTGCATGCTCCAGACATGCATCTTTCAGTGCTTTGTTTTCTTTCTGAAGTGAGGTCACCTGCTTTTTCAACTAGTCGACCGACTCTCTGATTTTAATAACCGCATCTGTGTTTTCCTTCAGTTGCCATTCAAAAGCTTGGAAATGTTCATTGTGGGTGTCAAACTTGCAAGTGAGAGTTTGAATGGCGGCATAAAGGACGTCGATGGAGATTTCATCCTCAGGAGCAGCAGGTTTTTTCGACTTTTTTGGCTTCGGGTTTTTCAGCGGGGTATGAACCAAGTTCTTACGTGAAGCAGACATCGGGTCCCGAACTGTCTTCCTCTTCCTGTTGTTCCATCCACTTGATATCCTCATCATCACAGGCTTGCTGAAGAGCGGCTAGGGAGTAGCCATGCTTGAAACTTCGTACGTTAAAAGAGGAGCCTCAGAGAGTGCTGGGTGATTCTCTTGTGCACAAAAATGGTTAGTGCATGACGGCAAGTGCTATTTTGACTTTGGGCTGAGGGTCAACGGTGAAAGTGAAGGTTTAAGTGAATCTGACAGTAAAGCCTGCAAAAGTTCGGCCTCTCACTCCACCATCTTGGTACGCCCCCTGGATGTCTTGCCTCTGCAGGTGCGTCATAGATATAATTTGCGGAAGAGGAAGTGCAAGAAGGTGCCTGTTGGTGTGTGAATGTGTGTGACAGAGAGAGAGAGGAGAAGGAGGAGCAAGAGGAGGAGGAGGAGGAGGATACGGTGGCTCCCAGCAGAGTGTGCACAGAGCTCAGATGAGGACAGTGTGGAGAGGATGTCGCTTTCTTTGCGCAGTGGCTCTCTTCTACTCTCCGTGGTGCATCCGTCGCCTTAGTTTGCCCTTTCAGCCTTTTTGGCAGTGTCAGACATGTTTTAACATTTTGGACTGATTGGGACTTCTGCTGACTTTGGTTTTCATTGATTGTGGATCGGTCTAAGGCTTTCCAGCCGGAGCGACCTGAGCGCAGTGAAACTTCTGAGCCTCAGGATGGAAGTACCTGTCATCTTTTTGCTGTTCCATCTGACCCATACTGAGATCAGAGGTAAAGACAAATGGCAGAAGGAGGAGGTGACATGACTATTCTTTTGACATGATACACTGTAGAGCACTTATCTTTAATGCTGTTGCATCACTGGAGACTTTTTGTAATATTTGTCATGGATCGTATTTTATGAATGCAATTGTTGGGCTACAGGATGTATCTTATTTATATTATGGTTACAGGCAATTTCCCTATTTTTATCACAAGAACCGTTTTGATCATGTGGTTCAGGCTGCTTTCATGAATGAACACTGACATCAGAGGAAGAGACAACTGTGCAGAACATTAAACTGTCAAAAAAACCCAATATTAACTCCACAGCAAGCTGAGGGCTCTTCATGTTTTAAAATCCTCAGTGGATAGTTAGCTCTAAATATGGCCTGTAGATGTAAGAGCTGGATAGATCCATAATTAAGTACATAGGGGACGTGAAACCAACAATGTTTCTCTGTCACATCTCAGTCTTCCAGATTTTGGTGTCAAAGAGTGTTTCCCAGAGAGCAGGACTTTGTTATGCTGCAGTAGTGCAGGCTTTCAAATTTGCCGGGGTAATAACGAAGCGCCTCTTGCTCCTCTCCTTCGGCTTCTCAGTCACGCAGCGCTGGCCTGGCCTGTAGGCATTTGCTGAAATGATGATGATGCTCTCCCAAACTTCCCAACATATTTAGGTATCAGCTACCTTCATGACTTTATTCCCCGTGGAAAAGAGTGGGTGAGCCAGTGTTCTGCTTTTTATATCTGACTGTACTATGTGTGACTCTATACCTGTCTCCAAAGACATACATACAAGGAAGTTTTGAGCAGGAAAAAGACGTTTATTGATACAGATTTCAGGTGTATTAACATAATATGCCATCAAGAATCCACTGGGTTATGAGAGTCCAGTGAGAGGTGACACTGCTGCATTACACTTAATAATAAATTAGCATCACTTTTAAAATGACGCACACAATGAACAGGGATGTCTCATATGGCAAATGTGTCTCACGCTCACGACAGCCTCACAACATAATTAACTGAACTCTGCACCAGCAATGATGATAATCATACTTTAAATGGCAAATGAAGTCTAAAATGTTCCTTGCCTCACAGCACACCTCCATTTGCAACATAAAAAGGACAAACATTTAAGACAGGAAACAAAGATACACACATTTAACAACAATCAAGACCCTGTTAACATGCATCTGTGATTATGCTCCATATTTAGTTTTAGGACTGACTGGTGCACAAATCCTGCTGTTCTTGTCTTTGTTTTCAGAGTGATTTTTCTTTCTTTCTTTATTATTTTTTTCTGTTATATTCTCGGCTGCTCCTGTCTTTACTTTGGTTCCCAAGGAAGGGAGGATTTGTTAAATTACTTTCACCCTCTTCAACCTCCACTTTTCACGTGGAAAGAAACGGCTTTTAAACATAACAATATGACCAGCTTGAAAATGTGACATTTGTAGGGCAACAAAAATATGGCAGTTAACTTCATGAACTGAAAACACACTGAAATAGCGACAGCTACACCTTTACTATTCATATGAATCTGGGGTTAAGCTTGTTTGCTCCACACCCTTGTGTTCCCCTCCACACTCTTGTTGTTAGCCAATCCCCATTTCCCTCCATGTGGCTGTGCCCACCCACTCCAGCTGTGTCTCATTCTTGTGATTACTTTTCTGTGTGTATATATACACACACACGTATGTTTCCCTTTCTTCCTTGTCAGGTCGTCTGTGCTCATCCCTGTGTTCTGTTTCCTGCCTGTTGTTTTCAATTAGATTTGGTTCTTCTGTCATTTGGACTTTCTGTCACCTGCCTGTTCTGGATGTTTTTCATCAGCTTAAGTAAAGCTCGCTTTTTGTTAAACCTCAGACTTGCGTCTTGCTCTGCATTTGGGTCCTGACTGAACTCCTGACAGGAGTCAGGGTTGGACTGAAGTGGAGGAGGAAGGAACACTTGCCATCAGAGTTTTGAGGAAATTAGGGGAAAGTTTAATCTTGTAGCGAATATACAAGACTCAGTGGGGTCCTAAAGTCAGGTAGCACTTCCATGGATCTCTCAAACCATGTTGTGAAACTGTTTGTAAAACTCTGAGCCAAGAGAAGCTATTTTTGTGTCCACTTTTGACACAAACCCAGAATGGAAAAGGACACAGGAGTCAAGTGGACTTTTTTGGAAGTATGCAAATTACATATAAATTACATTTTGCTTATCACATCCAAGTTGCACATACTCTCCATGCAGGGCTGTTCTCGTGTCGCTATTAGGCAAGCTTAAGTGAGACAGAAGCAGTAATGAAAATTGGTTCAGTCTTTCCAATTTACTAAAACCCTTCAACTCTCAACACATTGCAATGTGAGGTCATCCAGTAATCATAGAGGTGTACGCAGCCTCGTAGCTTACATTGTAGCCGAATATCAAAGGTGTATTCCTGCAGTTACCTTGTAACCCATGTGACAACCTTCCAGAGTTGTAAAATCCTGTCTTTAAACTAAAGGATCAAAGAAATTATCTTTGAGGTCATGAAAATGAATAATGAGACATCTTTTTTTTTCTTAACCCTCTGAAGTTCCTAAATTTTGCTTAATGCAACAGTGTCTCTTAACTGAAAGCCAAATGATTGGCCCCGACATCTGCTCACTCCTCATGAACAAACATTAGCCTACATGTTTCTTCTTCTGTTCAAAAAATTATACACCTCTGTGATGCTTTGAGTGCAATGGACCGTGTGTGTGTGTGTGTGTGTGTGTGTGTGTGTGTGTGTGTGTGTGTGTGTGTGCAGGTGGTGAGGGTTGATCCCTGGTAAAAGTCTGACAAACTGGTGTGGAAAACCCAGGTTTCAATTTAACCTCTGAGGTCTTCACAAGGCCACTGATGTCATTAGTGCTCCTGCTGCAACGGTAGTCGTTGGAGTTGCTGGAGTCACATGAGGCCATTTGTGAACGACCATTGTTTGAGGTTAAGCTGTTAAATCTCCTGGGCAAGCATGAGAGGACAGCATGATAGGTGAGGGATACAGTAGGTGGTGTCGCAGACCTCCTCTGTTGAGAGATGGTGTTACGACACAGCTCAAGTGACCATAAGAAAAGGCAGACACACCATGATTAACAGTTAATGGATATTTTATTAGAAACAAATCAAACCAAATTAGACCAAATTAGACCAAATCAAACCAAATTAGACCAAATCAAATCAAATCAAATCAAATTAGACCAAATTAGACCAAATCAAACCAAATTAGACCAAACTAAAGACGACTTGGGGGGGCAGGGGGCGCTTTGAGTTTGAACAATGCTGCGCTTTAGCCAATCAAAATTGAGGGGGCCGAGGGGGTTGACTGGCTAAAGCGCAGCATCGCTCAAACTCAAAGCGCCCCCCCGCCCCCCCAAGTCGTCTTTCCGAGAGCAACATATGGAGTGTGAATGTCAGTGATATCAGTACTATGTGTACGTATTAAATGATGAGTGTGTGAGAGTGTGTATGTGCAGGTGTTGGAGGGTGCATGAAGGCAAAGAAACTAAAACATTATCGAATCAGATCCAAGTGGTTGCCTGTAGGGAGAAGCAGAGGGTGAGTGAATGAATGAAGACAGTTTTTATCACTTTCAGTGCACCAGGCCCAGGCGCACTGAGTTGCAATCAAGTCAGCCTGGGAGAGACAGGCCTGACAAACTCACAGCAGAGACACCCCTAGATGACACAGGGATCATCACAGATGGTTTTTCCAACTTCACATAGATGGATTCTTTTACTCCTCTTTCAAACCATCTGTCTTCCCTGTCCAAAATGTGCATGTTGCTGTCTTCAAAGGAGTGTGCTTTGTCCTTGTGGTGTATATAAACAGCTGAGTCTTGCCCTGACGAGTTAGCCCCTCTGTGTTGGGCCATGCGTTTGTTAAGTGGTTGTTTTGTTTCACCAGTGTACAAGTCTGGGCATTCCTCGCTGCATTGGACAGCGTACACCAGGTTGCTCATCTGGGTGAAACGTCTTCTAAGACAAAACTAAGTCAAATTGCGTTTGATTCAATTGCCTTGAGAGAACATAAAAAACAATAAAAACCTTCAAATGAAATGAACAATTTCCTATTTTCCTTGATATGTTTGTCATATGTCAGGTTTCTGATCATCTGATGAGACCATAAGATTATACATTAACAAGTTGAGGTGCATAACTAGTAACTTGCATGCAAAGGGTCATCATAGTGTGTGCTGGGGCCTGTTTTACCTTCCTTACTTACAACAGTTGTGTTGTGATGTTCCAAATGCTGGTGGGAGGTTCAGGATTGTCTGAGCCAGGGGTGCTGCTGCATCTGCTCCAGAGTGGGGCGATCCTCTGGGTTCACAGCCAAACACAGGTTCAACAAATCCAGGCAGCCTTAGAAGAGAGAGGGCAGAGAACGAAGCAAAGATTAAGGTGGGAGCTGCAGCTAATGTCAGTACCAGAGCTCAGGTGCTGTATTGACAACAGCATTGTCTTACCTCTAGACAACTGCGTGCTGGACTTTAAACCTTCGCGGAGGAATCTGGAGGTGGTGAACTGATCCACCAGCATGTCATGCAGCAGCGCGCCCAGCTGCCAGACTGTGGTGGGACCGGCCTCATATCTTCTGTGTCTTAGGAACTCTGGTGGCACGTATGCAAATGTTCCTACAATATACAGACACACACACATGGAGACAGAAAGAGACAAAGAATGAGGAGTGAGTTTTAAGCCAAAGTCATCGCTCCAGAGATCAACAGATGGATGAGGAGCAGGAGCAGAAGGCAGACATCGTACCAGCAAAGACACGACAGGGTCCATTCTGAATGAAGCAGCCACATCCAAAATCAATGATGCGCACTCGGGGGACATCGGAGCTGGTCTCAATCAGGACATTGTCTGTTTTGATGTCACGATGGAAGACTCCCACCGAGTGCATCTTGATGCACGCTTCCACCAGCTGCTTCAGGATGTTCTGAGAAAGAGACAATGACAAACAGATGAGTTATAGTGGAGTGACGAAGGGAGTGTAGGGTGGAACTTATGTGACAGTGTTGCGGCTTCCACACAAAACTGTTGCTCTAAGTTCAGTTACGTCCATTTGAGAACTGAGCTGAGAACAACGACATTTAAACGCTGGTGACACCAAAGATAACACAATGTAAGGGTGCCTGGGTGTAAAGGTGTTTCTGAACTGAGTGTGAAGCCAGACTGCAAACTAAGTCCATGTTGATGCAAATTTGGATCCACAAAGGGTTGCACAAATTGAGGCAAGAAAATGTTTTGCTCCAGCAGAAGCTTTGCTCTCATTTTGAGGCTTTATGACTCCATTTCATGGACTTACAGAGACAAGACAAAAAGGACTGCTGGCAAGCTTAGAGCTAACATTGGCTGTTTGGGACGACTCAACACACACTGCAAAAACAATCCAGCATCACTATATAATCTATTAACTAATAATAAAGCCATTACTTACAACGTAGGAACCCTTTATAAAGGTGGACTACTAGACAGTGGTAACTAAATATGAAACAAGTTCAAGATTTAGGTTTTTGTGTGCACCAAATTTTTTAAAAATGTAGGTGTGATAGCAGCCCTCAACTCTCCACAGACACTGACAACATTGGAAACTGTAAGCTTGGCACAGTTTTAAGGGAACACCACACACAAGATGTAAAAACATGCTCCAACCAGTTTCAGTACCTTAGCCTGGTCTTCTGTCAGACAATCATAGCTGTTGATGTAGTCCAGCAGGTCCACAGAGGGGACTGGTCTCTCCATGACCAGGAGAATCTCCTGGTCCTGATCGTACCAGTTCAACAATGTGACAGCAGCAGACTGTCCCACTAACAGTGGTCCACCTGCCACCTTCAACATGAGGACTGCCTCCAGAGGGAGCGAGTGCGACATCCCATTTATGGTCTGAAAGAAACAAAAGACAGAACAAAATTTGTGATTGTGGTTGTGAATGTGTGTTTTAATAGAGGTGGTTGTGAATGTGTGTTTTCCTCGTCAACAACAGACAAACAACAAAGTGAAAAAAGTTCAACCATGATTTTAACAGTTGGTGCTGAGACATCACATTAAGTTACTCACCGCTTGCTGATACTTGACGCGACCTTTAGGGATGCGTTTGATCGCCACCTACAGGACAGAATCACCAGTGCTTTGGTTAGTACAGGGTGTGATGACTTTGTGTGTATATGTGATGTGAGAATACGGATGTTATACTTACCGGTAAATTGTCGGACTTCCTTACTCCAGCATAGACCGAACCAAAGCCTCCTTCTCCGAGCTTATGAAGCTGCAGGTACTTGGCCTCAAAGTTGGCTGCACACACAAACACACAACAGTCATGTTTTAGCACAGTTGTGAGGAAAATCTAACACTGAGCCTGTTTATATCTGGTATTAACATGTATCTGGAGTGATCTGATCACAAGTGGACAGGGCTGAACACAAGTGTAAACAACCACCAAGCAAGCAGTCAGCGAAGAGTGTGGACATAGTAACTGTACATGGGGCTGTCTCGACTGTTCACTTCACAAAAACACACACTCACATACAGTCATTTCTCACACTATCAGCTTACATCTGCTGGAGCTGACTGAGTCGGACGCCCTCCCGCTGTTCTGTCGGGAGGCTGAAGGGAGACTTCACAGCCGCTGTCCCTTCTTGGCGTCCTGGGAGTCTCTGTTGCTGGCATGTCCTCAGCAAAGGCCTCCTTCCGACCCTCAGTCTGTGTGACGCCCACCACTGACACCTCAGTGGGCTTGTCAGTATTAGCGCCACAGTGGTCACCCCTCTGTTTCTTTGTGGGGGTCTTGGTTTGGGTGCTGGCCTTCCTCTTGTTCCCCTTGGCCTTGGGTTTGAGCTCTACAAACAAGAGAAATCCACTTTACATCAACTTGTTGATCTGAAATGATTCTGTGAAAGTCTGTATTAAGTTTAACAACATTGTTTTATAATGTTCAGTCCCACCAGTTTCAAATTTAACTGTTTTTCCAACATCTGCACATGTAAAATACTGTATGATGAGGTCAGGTGAAGACTGTTACAAGGTCACAGTTTACAAAGTGAATTTCAGGTCTGTGACAAGACACAAAGTTTGATCTCCTGCATAAACGTCAGATGTCCTACATGACTACCCACCATCGCTATGTCTACACCGTTAATCAGTGTCGACAAGTAACTAAGTACATTTAAGTCACTGTACTTAACCCTCTATGGTACGATGTTGCCTTTTGGTAACAAACCCATTGAATTCCTTCTACACACACACACACAGTACCTCCCCTTTCATGATGTAGTGCATTGAAAGAGAGGTGGGGTCCTAAGAGAACCAACAGCAGTGTTTAAATCTGTCACATGACTTTCTGGAGGGAATTTTGAAGCCCTTTTCTGTTCACTATTCTGTAGTTTATTGCACTGTACTTGATCATTTAATAATGTTAAACTGTTAAAAATAATAATAATAATAATGATGATAACAATAATAATGATAATAATAATAATAATAATAATGGTACAGTGTTGCCATATGGCAACCATTACCATTATTATTACCATTGAATTGCTAGCCTGGCATGTTGATAGCATTTGAATGTTAGGTGTAGTAAAGTTAAAGTTATTAGCAATTACACTGGTATTCACTGATCTTCTAGAGTCTACTATAATAATGGACTTTGTGAGTCCTTTCCGCATTGCATATGATTATATTTGACACTTTTTTCTTCCATTTACAGAATGAACGCAACAATGTTTTATCGTTCCTCGCGGAAGAAAGCCAAACTAGCCGGAGCAGCTTGCAACCAAGCAAGGGAAGGGTGAGAATGATAAAGACTATGAGCCAGAGAATGAGGACAGTGGAGACAGCGAGGACAGAGGAGATAGCGAGGACAGGGGGGACAGTGAGGGTGAAAGTGCAGCTATTATTTATGTATTGCATTAAATTGGTAGATTCATAACATACTAAGGACATTTGTTTGTTTTCTAGGTCCACCTCCTCCACAGGAAGCACCAAAAAAGGCTAAAGGGCTGGTGTGGAAGAGGAGCAGTAAGGCAATGAAGGCAAAGACGGCAGTATCAAGACACTCACATCAACTCAAAACAATTATTCAAATGATATAGCACAAACATTTGAATGAAATGATGAAAAATAGCTTTTTAAATGGTTTTAACTTTCAAATGAGATGCATTTTTAACTGTTGATGCCACTGGCGACTGTTGAGACTATAACCTGAGTTTTTAAATAAAGGTTTTTACAATTACAAACAAAACTCTCTTGTTTTCATTCATTTCCACTATCGTGCGGTGTTGTCGCATGGCAACATCAACAAGAAATTACTAAAAAAAGAAATTTTTTTGAAAATGTCTCTCGATTATGTTTACTTGGTCTATTTTATGACAAAAAAAACATCCCAAACATTTTTTTTTTACCAACTGGCATCATGATGCGTACCATAGAGGGTTAAAGGAAGACTCGACCCATTAAATGACCATTTGTAAATCAATTTGTCATGCTTTCTTACCTTGAACTCGCGGAGCTGTTTTCCTCAAAGGCGTCCACAGAAAAGGACGAACAAATCGGTTTTCTGATGGACCGGGGAACTTGTTCAGCAACAGCACAACTGTATCAAATATTCAGACAAAATTAAATTAACTACTTTGTAAACAGGTTAAAATATTTTGACTGCACTGACAAATATTCAACTTTTTGCATGAAAAACACACTGAACTACAGAAAAAGTGACAATTAGTACTTTTTGCATGTAAAAACAGGTGAAGTTGTTTGACAGGATTTCACACTTACATGAATCCTTCTCTGGGTTCAGAGAATGTAGATGTTTTGATGTCTCAGCGTCCATGTTGTATCTTGATCGTACTCGATATGAATGTCTCCAAAAAATCGTGTCTGTCTCTCTCCAATGTTTGTGTAAAACTGTGGTCTGCTCACCAGTTTCTGTGTGTTCTGAGTTCTTGGTGGTTCCGAGTTTCATTTTGGAGCATCACGTTTTTATGTCAGGCTAAAATACCACGGCAACCAAAAAACTACCATTGGTTCTAAAACACAGAGCAGGTAAATTCAAAGAGCCAAAGTCTAACAACAAGATTATTACACATTTATCATGTGATTATCATGATGTTATTTGTGTATTGATGATAAATTATTGATGAGACCTGCATTCATTGATTTCTTTGGCCACTCCAGGACAGTGCAACAAGCTGCTGTTATGCTCGCTCCCGTGTGCCTTGCCTCTCTGCAGCTCTGCCACAACTTTCACAGTGTGCAATACTAGCTAATGTTTGCTAACAAATGGAGTCTGGTAACATCAACAAATGACCTAACTACTTTTTCTACCCCTTTTCACATATTCAGATGTGATGGATAAAATAAATGACACTAAAACAAATGCAGTCATCTGACAAATTGAAAATAAAAAAGAATAAACATGTGCCATCAAATATAAAATAATAGGGCACCTTAATGCACTTTAACCTGATCGCTTTTAGTGACTCAGTAATTCTGAGTTACTCATTTTCTTTCTCCACATTCTGCATTTCTTGGGGCTCAGCTTTGCTGTTTTGCATCAGAACAACAGTTCATTCAAGTTCGGTGGAGTGTACATGTACTTTTTATGTAGCCTCCATATTGTCAGTTTCTGTGTTGCATCCTTCATTTACCACCTGATGATAAAATATGCCTTGTTTAGTGTTTCTTTTGAAGAGATATTTCTGATTTTTTAAGTGGGGTCGTATGAGGTACTTTTCCATAGTCAGTGTATTACAGACAGTAGTTGTTGGTCAGCAAGCCCCCCAGTTTAGAGAAGCAGATTGAGTAGCACCATGAAAACGTGCTGCTGTGAAGGGGGCAGTACAAAACATACTTCAGCCACCTAAAAAATAATATCAATAATGGTTTCAATATTGCCTATATTGAGAATATTTTCACCATGTTACCTTGACACAGACACAAACGTTATTTGGTTATTTGGACGTTATTTGGTCAGTCCAAATGAAACCTTTTAATCCCCAAAGTCACACAATTACACCAACAAACTGATTGAGGCAGCAGCAGACCAGCCACTCCTGTGTTGAGGTAAGGTGAAATGACTGTTTTTGCAATATGACGGCTTCAGTTCACAGTCCAAAATTGTTGTCTGATGGCAAGGTAAAGAGATGAATTGAATATTATAACTGTATAGTATACTTAAACTGATACAAGTTCTGATATACATTTTTTTAGTTGTTTAGTGTTGTTGTGTTTTAGGTGGCTGAAATAAATGGTGCTGCTGGCCCAGTCCACAGCAGCGTACTGCTCAGCTTCCTTGGTGGTTCTCCTGTCTGCTTCTATAAACTGGGGGTGTCTATTGTAGATACTACACTGACCATGGATAATTAGCTGGTAAAGAATGGAGGAGAAACTGGTGGTAGCAGCTGCTGGATACCCAGAGCGATATGGCCCAACGATAGACAGCAGGTTGTCAAACTGCCCCTGAGTCATTCTGAAATATGCCTGAAAACAGCCATCATCGAGGCGAAGCTCCTGGACCAACTGGTGGTTCTCCCTGTGATCCACCCTCTTTTTTAGGGTCGCATGTATTCACACAGATCTCCATCTCCCTGTGCCCAACAAACTGTTGACAGCCTCTCAACCTGAGCTGGAGGAAGTAATCTGCCTCAACATTTTAGTAACAAGCCACTAATAAGCGTGAAACAAAAAAAAAAAACGGTAGATTGATTACACACGAAGGTTAGTGTAAGGACATGATGGGGTTGATGCCTAGCAAGATGCAAGTGTTTTTTACTAGTGGCATTCGATTTTGGAAAACAAAAACAAAAAAAACATATTGTGCAACCTGCAAAACACCAGCCATGTGATCAGGTTCTAACCATCGCTGCCAAACATGCAAGAGAGCTCCCTCCTGACAGCTAACAAACATGTTAGCCACAAGCATGTTGCCTAAATGGCCTGGCTCAGATTCAGATGTTGTCAGGGTGCCCAGAAGGCCAGCGACAACTCTGAGTCCTCTAAGCAAAACACAGAGCAGCCCTGCAACATGTGCTCAGTGTTTATACTGACTGGAGTTACAACCCTGCTGCTGCTGCTGCTTATCTTACCTTGTCAGAGGGTTCATGAAAACTTTAGTGAAGCATGCTTCACACCAAAAGCTCCCTCTCTGCTCCTTTGGAAGACTTTATGACTATTTCAAAGCTTCTTTTGTGGAACTCAAACATGTCTGTGTATCACATCATCCAAAACAGAAATGACAAACTAAAACACAATGATGAATCTTTTATTAACATGAAAACAAAAAATCAGATGAGATCAGAAAACTGTATCAAGCTCTTTGAACGCAAAAAGAAGAAGATTTTCAAAGTGTCAGTATAAAAGAGCAATGACATGAATGGGTACAAGCTTTTAAAAACCAAATGTCTCCAATTATGTCCAATAAAGCTCAGTTCTGGCAGGTTTTCCAAAACTGGACATTTAGATAATTATGCTTATTCATTTCTCTGAGAGTCAGAGGACACGATAGATACCAGTATTCTAAAAGTGAGAGGTATCAATCAAAGTAGCTGACTCATAAAATCAAAATGAACTCACTGTTGAATAGAGGAATAAGCCAAGGCTATTTTTGCTTTATCAATTCTGGTCCTTTATTCACCAAAGAAAAGATGTAGAGGCAGTAAAAAACACGATTTGTTCCAAGATTGAGAAATACAGCAGATAGAATCATAGTGTGTTCTCTCTGCCGCTGTCAGCTCCACTGTCCCTCAGCTGTACCGTCAGGAAAAGGAGACAGTGTGGTCACAGTCCAGCATGTCCTATAACAGGGGAGCAGTCTTTAGTAAAAATGAGCAATACCACAGTGTAGAAATACTCAAGTACTGAAGTTCAAGTAAAAGTCCCACATTCAAACTCTTACTGAGTAAAAGTGTTAGTAAAAGTAAACAGTATTCATCATGCAGAATGGCCCGTCTCATCATCAGTATTTATTTCATCTTACTGAATCATAATCATCAGTGTATTCATCACTTGAATGCTGTAGCTGGTAAGTTCATTTCACTTTTTTGGGTTGCTAAATCTGTGATAAGTCTTAGGGCTGCTGTCAGTCTGCGCCCTCTCAGGGCAACAAAAAAGTTAATCTTGGTACAATGGACAACAAGCAAGGACAGCAGAGAAGGTAACCACACACCAATGCAACTGGTCAGCCACAAAAAAGGTTCACAGGCTGAGGTCAATGCAAAAAAAAAATAAAAAATAAAATTCAATTTTTGTGGCTGTCTCCACCAGTTGCACCAATGTGCTGGTATTCCCTCTGCCGTACTAAATCTGTGCTAATATGTCTTATTTTTTTAATTTTTTTTTGTTTATATTCTGTGTGATCTGAATCTGCAAAATATTGCAACTAAAGATGTCAGGCGTAAAAGTAAAATATTGGCATCCAGAATGTAGTGGAGTTTAATACTTTCTGCAGATAGCAACAGCATGTTATTTAGGTCACAACACAGTTCTGTTATTCACCTCAACCCCAGAGTGGAATATACATACAGTATATATATATATATATATATATATATATATATATATATATATATATATTTAGTTGGCTGTCGGCTGTGTATTAACCTGACTTCTGCACAACACAACTGATGGTCCCAACCCCATTGATAAAGCAAGGAATTCCACTAATTAACCCTGATAAGGCACACCTGTGAAGTGAAAACCATTTCAGGTGACTTGAAGCTCATCGAGAGAATGCCAAGAGTGTGCAAAGCAGTAATCAGAGCAAAGGGTGGCTATTTTGAAGAAACTAGAATATAAAACATGTTTTCAGTTATTTCACCTTTTTTTGTTAAGTACATAACTCCACATGTGTTCATTCATAGTTTTGATGCCTTCAGTGAGAATCTACAATGTAAAGAGAAAATAAAGAAAACGCATTGAATGAGAAGGTGTGTCCAAACTTTTGGCCTGTACTGTATATAAAGTCTGTACACCTCCTTCATTATATGCAGTAAGCTAAAGATGATTTACGTTGCACAAATATACAATTATCAACACACACAGTCAAACATGTATTTCTGCTAATATGATTATGAACAAAATAGTTTATTTTATACCGGTATTACGTTAGTTTGATATTGGACATTCACATTCGTTTGACATTCATAACACAACAACAAACAACAATAATAAAATAAGTAATGATAATAATAAATACTTGTGTTATTAAGTTCTTGAGTGTGGCATGTCATGTCACTGCTTACTGTGGCAGCGAATTAATTATTATGTGCAAAAGGAGGCGTCTGCGAGCTCAACATTTTGCATGTTGAGAAGCATGAGAGAGCTTACAGACATGCTGCTGGTGGGTAAAGAGTGGCCAGCTTCATTTTTGGGCAATTTCAATAGTCACAGGTGCGTTCAGATAGCAGTAGCAGTAGTGTGCAGTCTGCAGTCTGCCAGTGGGCCTTTCGGATGCAGCCTCTGTTTCTGAAGTTATGCATTAACGACAGTTGTTGTCGGTTTACGACAGGAACCAGTTTCCGCTTTACGCCAACTCGCCACTTCCTTTCACACCGGCGCTCGGTCGGGGATTTGCACAGTTGAAGCCCGGTTGTCTTAAAAATCCCGATAAGGTGTTACGTAACTCACGGTAAGATTACAGAAAAATATGAAAAGATGTATGAAAAGTCGCCGTTTTCACTTGTGTCTGAGGATTCACGGTAGGGTATCCTGTGTCCGTGTAGTGTCCTGCTCCCAAGTTAGCTTAGCCTCGCTAGCGCGGCCACCTGGCGACATGAGTAGGGTTAGCCACTGTTAGCTAACTGAGTTAGAGATGGGGAAAAGTAACGACAAACACAACAGTTGAGCTCTTCTGCTCTGATTAATATACTAAATATAAACCAGTGTTGTGCCACAGGTGAGGTTCTTTAGGTGTTAGTTTATTCAGTTAGCATGTGACGGTACAAGTGAAGGTAAAGCTATGCTAATGTTAGCTTGTGGTGCCAGATGTCAGCTGGTGCCGCTGATCGCTAATAGATGCTGTTAGTTTAGTTAAGTTTACCGGAGACCAGTAATAGAGAGCAACTAAGAACATTTACTCAGCTACTGTACTTTAGTAGACATTTTATGCACTAGCACTTTATTTGAGTATTTGCGTGTCGTGCAACACAGGTAAATGTAAGTTTTTACCCCACTACATTTGTCTGACATTTATTCATGTTTTTACTTACGTAAAGGGTCTGAGTACTCTTTCAACAACTGAATATAACACTACATTTTGTCGTAGTCGGCCGACTGTCAGGCTTACTGATGAACAGACGTAGTCAGTGTATTTTCATAAATGGCCTCCTACGAGCATGTATTGTTTGGTTAGTCCAGTGTGATCGTGAAGGAGAGGTGCTAGGATCATTACAAAAGCTCACAAACATGGAAACAAAAGATTTGTATTTGCTTTGTTCATATTAGAGCCGTGCATTTCTCGTCTGTTTAAGTCCAAGCCAGCAGCTCCTCCTCTCCTTTACTGTTGCGGACCAATAAGGTCAATTTGGCATCGAGCAAATTCACAAAGTTACTCTTACTACCATTTAATTTATTGTTGTATGTTTAGGGGTCAATGATGACTAGCCCACTGCGCAAGCTGATCAGTGCCTATTTATTGTAGTGCATTGCTGGAGAAATCAGTGCTGCTCATTGCCTGAGACCCTGGATATGTTTAGACTCTAACACTGCAAACTTTTTTTTTTCAATCCAGACATAATGTTAGGAGGCTGTTAGTCACAGAAATGTCTTTTTCATCCCAACTTCAGGTCATGGCGAAGTTCAACGCCCCTGTGATCCAGGACAATCCATCTGGATGGGGTCCATGTGCGGTCCCTGAGAAGTTTAAAGACATGCCCTACCAGCCTTTCAGCAAAGGAGACCGTCTGGGAAAGGTTTGTTTTCTCACGTTAAATACTTTGCTTTGCTAATTTGCTTTTTCGACTGAATGAACCAAGATGTTGTCAGTTTTTCTCACACTGTTTGTGCTCTGGCAGGTTGCTGACTGGACTGGAGCAACTTACCAAGACAAGAGATACACAAGTGAGTGAGACGGCTGCCCACCCAGATTTACCTCCACCCAAAAAAGTTTTTTATTAGATTTGAACTAAAATGTCTGTGTGGTAATTCAGTTGAAAATCAGATTGATTAAAAAGTCTGGACTCATGAACTCTCACATTGGAAGATTTGACATACACTATTTAAATGTAGCTGACTGTCAAGTAGATCAACGGCCATTGGCATTTTCTGTATTTATATTATTGTAATAAATGAAAATGTCTCAGACTGAGGCACTAGATATTCAAATAACAGGCAATGCAAAACTCATTTATTTACATTGCATTCAAAGTATTTAACTGCAATTTGAAACATATATGCTTTCTATTATATTTAATGGAAGATGTATAACCTTTAAAACATTATTAGTAATTATCACATTTCAAGTTGATTTCTTATGCAATTCTGTGTTTTGGTTTGTTTTTTGTGTTCAGATAAGTATTCCTCTCAGTTCGGAGGCGGTAGTCAGTATGCTTACTTTCATGAGGAGGATGAGACAAGCTTCCAGCTGGTGGACACCGCCAAGACGCAGAAGACAGCTTACCAGAGGAACCGCATGAGGTTTGCTCAGGTATAACAGACCACAAAGAGCCACAAACACCGAATTTTACCCTCTTGCTTTAAAATGTAACACCCCGTAACATGATGTTTGTTTCAACAGAGGAATCTACGCAGGGACAAGGACCGCAGGAACCTAACTCAGTTCAACATGCAGACGCTCCCGAAAAGCGCCAAGCAAAAGGAGAGGTGAGAAATGAGAGAAATCTCCTGTTTTTAGCTGATATTCTGTCAAATGTGTCTTAATTTGGTTCCTAGTCTCCTTATTGTGCATTGACAGCTAGTCTTGTTTTAAAGACAGTTTAACCACAAGTTGTTGTTTTTGTTTTTTTGTTTTTTTTTGTTCAGGGATCGTATGCGCCTGCAGAAGAAGTTCCAGAAGCAGTTTGGAGTCCGTCAAAAGTGGGACCAGAAATCCCAGGTTCTGTTCAGTTATTCTATTTTATTACTACATCAGAGCTGCAACAATAAGCTGATTATCTCAACGAAAATATCTGCATTTATTTTGATAATCGATACCTCATTTTTGCCATTTGTCAAGTAAAAATAAAGATTAGTTGGTTGCAGCTTCTTAAATGGTTAAAAGAATGATTGCTGTTCTTTGCGATATATGATGGAAAATTTGATATTGCTGTGTTTTGGGCTTTTAGCTCGACAAATAAGACTTAGAGTTTGGAAAATTATAACCAGCATTTTTGAGTATTTTCTGTCATTTTATAAATCAAACAACTAATTGATTTAGAGAGTAGGGCTGTCAAAATTGCTCAAAAATGACGTTTGAATATTCCTTCTAAAAATAACTCATAGGTTCGAACCATTCGAATATTTTTTTTTTTTTTTTTTCCGCATTATGTCCACAAGAGGGCAAACTAATACAAGCATATCTAATTGTAGGTATGTTTATTTCAACATTAACATCTTTGAAAACATTTACATACCTACAAAACACATAAAATAATTATCTATAACATTACGTTATAAACAGCCGCGGACCTCTCGCTCGCCCTCCGTCAGGCCATACCACTCGCGGAAGAGCTGCGAATAGCCTTGAAGTGCCTCGAAGCGAAGCCAGTCTCCTTTTGGCGCCCATGTTAACCGATTGTGTCATCCACACTGGCTGCGCCGCGCAGCTCCGTGGCTGGCTCGATCGTTTCAGCGTCTGGCCCAGGCCAACGCCCACTCGCAAAGAGGACAGCTCCGGTGGTGTTTCTTTTTCTCCACAATCAAATATCAATTTTCACATTCGAAGGTCCGTTTTTTTTTTCCAAATTTGAATTTAGAATATTCGTTGACAGCCCTATTAGAGAGTGACGGGTAGATTCATCGGTAATGTTTTGTAATTTGAGATGTTGTTTCTGATCCCAGGATTTTAAAATATGAAAAAGTTGTCAAAGCTGTGTATGTTATGACCAAAGAATTTATCTTAGTGTTCTTGAAGTAGGATGATTCTTCTGTTGAGGGTTTTTGGTGACATTCTTCTCACCCAACATTCTCTCTCCCTTCATGCCCATGTACTTTAAGGCGCAGTTGAAGCCCAGAGATTCCTCTGTAGAGGTAAGGAGCGACTGGGAGGTGAAGGAGGAGATGGACTTCCCCAGACTGATGAAGATGAGATACATGGAGGTGGCTGACCCTCTTGACATGTGAGTTAAACTGACCTCTTTATCATTAGTCACAAACTTAATGAACACAGGAAGTGATGAACTCTTGCTTCCTGCAGTGAGTGCTGCGGTGCTTTGGAGTACTACGATAAGGCCTTTGACCGGATCACCACCCGCAATGAGAAGCAGCTGAAAAGCATCAAGAGGATCTTCCACACCGTCACCACCACTGATGATCCTGTCATCCGCAAGGTACACAGATCTTTACATAATGAGCTGCACAGGAAGCAAACCATAGATCAGAAGTTTGTTGCCGTTTTGATGCTTTCTTTTTCAACAAAGTGTATTTACTTGTTCTCTTTCTAGCTGGCTAAGACTCAGGGTAATGTATTTGCCACTGACGCCATCTTGGCCACCTTGATGTGCTGCACACGCTCAGTCAACTCCTGGGACATCATTGTGCAGAGAGTGGGCAACAAGCTGTTCTTTGACAAGAGAGACAACTCTGACTTTGGTGAGGCTCTGAGAGGTTTCCCACAGACTTGAGTTCAATTTGTGGGCAGGATGATCCTTGATCATGAAGCAGAAAGCATCAGACAGAGTGATGGGACAGCTGATTCATATGAATGTGTCCAGTATGGGCTGAATGCGCACCAGCAGGTCTGCGTTACAAACATCAGGCCGATGAAATATCTGTGCTACAGCTGCGATTTGACAAAGAATGATCACCTGTTCACTCCTCTCACATTCAGGAGCCATCTCACTCCCTCTTCCTCTCCGTACAGTTCTTACACTCATACGGCTGGTTACATCCAGGAACAACTATTGTTAATGGTAGAATGTTAGCAGTAAAAAAACACCAGCGCTGCATTCTTAATCGCTTAAGTATTTTTTTAGTAGGTACTGCAGCATGCACAACATACTATTTCCTAATAACATTGTGCCCTGAATTTTGACCCTCAAATATCTGTTACCTTGGAGATAAAACAAAATGCTATTCCCCAAGTTTGCTAAAGATGGAGGTTAACCTTGAGAGCTTCGCTGTTGTTACTTCACAATGTATGCAGTTTCAACTCCTAAGTTATAATAGCAGACATTATAGATTTTAACGTATATACATGACAGTAAAATGCAGTAAAAATGTATTTCTATTTCACTGTTATTTTCATAGTTATGTCCTTTTGTTGTTGGTTATCTATATGATTATTTTGTTCACTTAATTAATATTCCTATTATTACTATTCAGCTGGCCATCAGTCACTTAAATGCGTTGTCATTTCGGCTTCTGCCAGCTGTCAACAAGCTGTCTAGCCGTCTTCAGCTGTGCAGAAATATCCTTTATATATAAAGGAGTTCAAATTAGCACAACCTTAAGGGATAGTGCACCCAAAAATGAAAATTCAGCCATTATCTACTCACCCATATGCTGATGGAGGCTCAGGTGAAGTTTTAGAGTCCTCACATCCCTTCTGGAGATCCCAGGAGAGAGTGGGTAGCAGCACAACTCCACCTAATGCAGGCTGACAGCACCCCAGATTCAAACGTCCAAAAAAACACATAATTGAAACCACAAAATATCTCCATACTGCTCGTCCGTAGTGTTCCAAGTGTCCTGAAGCACGTGAACACACGCGAATGAGTGCCCATGTCTCACGGTCTCGCACAAGCGCGCACGTGAATTTGGTGCACAGAAAGGCAGTTAGAGCCGCAGCCTACAATAAGGCTAAAAACAGTTCAAGTGACGTTTTTCCAAACAACTTTTTATGTCGGGGCTTCAGGACACTTGGATCACTACAGACGAGCAGTACGGAGATATTTTGTGGTTTCAGTTGTGTGTTTTTGGACGTTTGAATCTGGGGCGCCATCAGCCTGCATTAGGTGGAGTTGTGTTGCTACCCACTCTCTCCTGGGATCTCCGCAAGGGATGTGAGGACTCTAAAACTTCACCTGAATCTCTCTCGGCATATGGGTGAGTAGATAATGGCTGAATTTTCATTTTTGGGTGCACTATCCCTTTAAAAATCTACAGCAGTAAAATGCAACATACACATTAATGCAGCAGTGATATTATTCCAAAAACATCAGATATAATAGGAAAAAAAACAGACGGGGAGCATTTTACTGCACAATGAATACTTGTACTTTTCATACTTTAAGTGTATTTCGCTGATAACATACTTTTACTTCAGCAAGGCTTGAATAGAGGACTTGAACTTGTAGTGGAGCATTTATACAGTGTGGTATTAATACTTTAACTAAAAGATCTAAATACTTTTTCCACCACAGCATTTACCACCTTTCTGTAACACTGTAACATCTGTAACTACTCCCAGATTTGCTCACTGTGAGTGAGACTGCCAACGAGCCGCCGCAGGATGAGGGCAACTCCTTTAACTCTCCTCGTAACCTGGCGATGGAGGCCACATACATCAACCACAACTTCAGCCAGCAGTGTTTACGCATGGTAAGAATTATTTAACAATTGAATCCCTTTACCTGTACCCAGGCTAGCTCTGTCCTTCTGTTCACAGGCTTTGTGCTAAGCTAAGCTAATCATCTGCTGACTGTGACCTTATGTTTTTCAGATATGAAAGTGGTGTCAAGTTTCTCATCAGAAAGCAAATAAGCATATTCCCCATAGTGTCGAACTTTAACTGTTGCCTCTAATAATTCATGGTTTGTCTGTAGCTGCAAGTTTTCTCTGAAGGATCTTGAAGGGGAGTCCTAAAACTTCCTAAATGTGTATATTTAATGATTATGTGTCATGTTTGTTTTTTTTCTTCAGGGTGGAGAGCGGTACAAGTTTCCCAGCTCCAACCCATTTGTGGAGGAGGATACAGACAAGAGTGAAGTGGCATCTGTAGCCTACAGGTAGGCACTTAACCCTGATGCTTAGTTTGCAGTCACATAGATTAAACATCTGTTAGCCTGTACAGAGTCTTAAATAATCAGGAGTGTGTGTGTGTGTGTGTGTGTGTGTGTGTGTGTGTGTGTGTGTGTGTGTGTGTGTGTGTGTGTGTGTGTGTGTGTGTAATGTTCGATTTATGAGCACAAGATACTAAAAGTCTTCTGGCTGGCATTCTCTGTCATACATCAGTGTCATTTGATGTTTTAATAATGACTTCCTCTCAGGCTGATGGCTCTTGTTTGTTTTTTAGGTACCGTCATTGGAAGCTCGGGGAAGACATTGATCTGATTGTCCGCTGTGAGCACGATGGAGTGATGACTGGTGCCAACGGAGAAGTGTCCTTCATTAATATCAAGACCCTCAACGAGTGGGATTCCAGGGTAAGAGGCGGCATGAGGGGAAACTGGGGGTGGGCCATATCAAAAAATTTGATTGTAATGCAGGGCCAGAATATAGGCTAGGATACGTTTTATCATTCAAAATGGCTAATGTGTTTTCATAGGGTCTGCTAACAGCTAATGATGACTAAGGCCTGTAAAACATGTTTTATTTGATCAAGTGTTGTTGTTTTTTTCCTTGTAGTCAAATATTGCATAGTTATATCTTGTCTGAATTTAACATACAACTCTTTGAAATTACATTAGTGTTTATTTTTCAACATAAATATCAATTAGTCCATATTCTGTTTGTTTCCACAAGAGGAGTCGTGACCTCAGCAAACAGAGATTCAAAGTAAACTTGACATAACAGCAGGCAGACAGTGAAATGACTTAGTGAGCAAAAAAACAGTAGAGGCCAGTAATTGCCAGGATGTCCAAAATGCCCTTGTGTTATCACCACGGGAAGATTGAAGCAGCATTTAAGTTCCTATGAGACTGTGGCAGTCCCAAAAAGATCCTAAGGACATAAAAACCAAACCAACTGCCTTTGCTTTTTGCAATTTTCAGAACTAAAAATCATTTGTTGCTCTGTTTCATCACCAGCATTGTAATGGCGTGGACTGGCGTCAGAAGCTGGACTCTCAGAGAGGAGCCGTCCTGGCCACCGAGCTGAAGAACAACAGCTACAAACTGGCCCGCTGGACCTGCTGCGCCATGCTGGCTGGGTCAGAGTACCTCAAACTGGGGTGAGGAGCCCACACACACACACACACACACTCGCACACACACACACACACACCCACACTCGCACACAAGTGATTCTGTCATACTCGGACAGATCATTATCTTAGCATGTAGCATTAGCAAGATCTATAGTAGCTTCTACTGTACAGTCACTAAGAATGTACCAGCAGGTGAGACTGAGACACTAAGGACATTCAGCATAATGATGTTGTGTGCCTAAAGATACAGTCTGTTGATGTTCTCTGGTCATTTAGCAACACTTTTAGAAGCATTTGCATCTTTCTACTGCATAAACAGCCCACTTTATGAAGAGACCAGTGAAATCCATCTCAAAGTTAACAAAGGACAAACATTTATTGCTTGTCGTAAGGAAGGATTCAGTTGCTTGCACAGAGACAATAAGCACAAATTCTAACAGAGCAGTAGTTTGTCAAAGCTTGGACTGACTGTGTCGTTGCATCACCATGTGCCCTTCAGGTACGTGTCTCGGTACCATGTAAAGGATTCTGCTCGTCATGTCATCCTTGGAACCCAGCAGTTCAAACCAAACGAGTTCGCCAGCCAGATCAACCTGAGCATGGAGAACGCCTGGGGAATCCTCCGTTGCGTCATTGACATCTGCCGCAAGCTGGACGAGGGCAAGTACCTCATCCTCAAGGACCCCAACAAGGTGAGCTGTCGGTTTCTGTTCAAGCTTTGTGCTACATGAATTCAGAAAAAAACTGTTCAGCTGATGGGTCCATATTTTTTGTTTGTGTCAACAGCAAGTGATTCGGGTGTACAGCCTGCCCGATGGGACCTTCAGTTCTGATGAAGAGGAGGAGGAAGAGGAAGATGAAGAGGATGAGGAGGAAGAAGGTGAGATGCAGTTATTGCTAGTTTTTATTCCTACATGTAAAGTACTTAAGTATAATGTACAGTTTGAGCGTTGGCAACAGGCTGATGGTTTAATTCTGAGGGATCAATGTTTCGGTAACACTGAACACCATGTTTTTTACAGAGTTTTCCCATCCATCCATAGGTTGCATTAAACTTTTATTCACATGAGGGCAGGGCAATATATCAAATTAATAATTCAAGCCTGGAAAATAAATCCAGGACTCTGTTCTAAGAAGCAGGTTTACTCAGTTATCAGGATAACTTGGCTGAATAAATTCCTGAACCACATCCGATCTGGAATACAGCAACTATCTAGTAACTCACAAAACCTGTTTCTTAGAAAAGTCTTCACATTAATCCTGTTTTGTTTACTAATAAAACATGTTTTCTTTTCTCTCACTCTAGATGAAGACAACTGAAGTGTGGAGTCAGTTACAGTGACCAAAAGAAGCCTTCATCATACATAAAGAAACACAAGTTAACTCATTTTGACATTCAATAAAGACAACAAATTGGCCAACTGTTCACGTGTTCATTTTTTTTTCCAAACATGGGTTATAAAGCCTTATTGTGTTGCATATCAACAGTGAGCTCCTGCAGATATTGTAAGCATAAGACAGGTACATGTCAGTGATTTTTGGGGATCTCAGGCTTAAACAGATGCAAACATCTTGAGGTTTGTGTAGCTGCTCTGCTTATTCCCAGATGAACTTCAGAGACATATCACCGAGTCTCTCCTGAAGAACTTGATCAACTCTGTGACTCTGAGCATCAGTAAAGGTGTTCTTCCAGTCACCGATCTTACCTGTAATGACAGAAAAGAAAAACAAACTCATCTTGATATCTGTTTTTGTTTTATGTTTCTGCACATAAGCTGCAGTTATGTTACATTACCTTTGCGCATGAAGTCTTTCTTCACCTTATCTTGTACAAACTCATAGTTGGCTTTTGAGTTTTTCTTCATGTTGTTAAACGTCGCATTTTCTACAACTTCCTCAATGGATGCTTCACTCAGGGTTTTCCCCAGGAAAGTGCAGATCTTAGTTACTGCTGCCTTCAGGTCCTAAAAGGGCAACAGACAAGTTAAAACACTGACAAAGAATGCATTCTTTCTGTTTTTTCAAATTAACATGGCTCTTTTTAATTAATAGTATTAAATGGTTTTGAAATGCATCCCTTCCCCACACCATCTTTCAGTCCAAGCTAAATGAAAATGCTGAACAACCACACTGAAACCACATCTTACCAAAATCATGTCCTCATAGGTCAGCAAGAGGATGTTGTACTGGTCTGTCATTGAATGCCACTCCCTGATGTGGTCAAACCAGGATGATGCTCCAACTGTGTGATGGATGGATGGATGGATGGATGGATGGATGGATAGGCAGATAATTCATCTCAGAGGGGAAATGTGCATGTCACAGCAGCAGTACACAAATGAACCCCACACTAGCACAGTGCCATAAAGATGGTATAGTATGCTGTAAAGATGCTTGCTGGTTTACTCAATGATATTAAAGTGGTCCCTGAAGAAAAAAGGTTGGGAACTGGTAAAGCAGGTCATACAAATCTATTTTATAAAGTATCAATAGTCAGGTCTTCAAGGTCAGATGATTATCAGGTACTTTACCGTTGCCTGCCAGATACTGCTCAAGGTAGTCCTCAAAGCTCTTGGGAGTCTCCAGGAAAGAAGAGTTTAAACTGAAGTGATAATAGGAGACGATGTTGTCCTTTGGATTCCGCATCACATAGATAATCTGACATAAAACAAACATCAGTCATCCCAGAGCTGAAACCAATAAGTCCTCTCCTCGATGCCAAACTCTGCTCACCAAACCTTGAGTCTTAGCTCAGGCACATACTAAATATAGAAGGAAAATAAACAATTGCTGAGTCATAAACTTTGAATGTGTATCACAAATGTTTACTTAGGAAATCAGATGTTTAGTTATTGTCATTTAACCAATAATCTTATTATTTTAGTAAGCCAAGATTTTCACTGTTTCTCCGTTTGTTTAAGAAAGTACAGGTTTTAACATATTTCACCACCTCGACTTTGTATCTTATAACTACAGCTGTAAATACAACTTCATTAGTTGCGTTGTCAATAGACAGAAAATGAATCAGCAACTATTATGCTCCAAAACAGAAAAATATTGTTATGGTGGCTTTCTACTTTAAACACACTAAATAATCAATCATTAAATGATAAATGATAATTAATTAAATAAATAAATAAGCAATCAAATAATTGAATATATACTTTCCCAGTTTTTGTTTTGATTAAGATACTTAATCATGTGTTGTTGTGGGGGTTTTTTTCATCTATTCCAACGGACAAAGACTCTTAATACAGAAACCACCTATTATGAAAAATTGTAATGAATGGTCAAGAAATTACTTTTATTTAAATAAATAAATAATGATCAGTATTATAATTTCATGAATGGTTAACGTCTCAATGAATAAAGTGATGCTTTAAAACACATTGCATATAATTTTGCATTGTTTTCCTCATTACCACTCAAAATATATTTAATTTCTGAAGTATCTCCCACTAACAGCATGTTGAAAAGCTCCTGAGATAAATATTCTGTGGACATAATCAAAAGGATGCCGACTGTATTATTAGCAAATCAAACCAGGAAAGTATTTCCCTTTTTCATTGTCTGGTGCTGTGACGGTCTGGCCATTCTGGCATTTGGGCAAATGCCAGAATGGCCGTATGGTCCTGCGGCCGCCGGCCGCCAGGCAAATAAAATAAATAAATAAAAATTAAAAAATTAAAAAATAAATAAACAAATAAATCTTCTCTTGGCGGCCCGAAATATTTTTATCGGCCACAATATACATATAAGTAGTAACCTAAATATAATTTTAAATAAATGGGGCTACCGGTAATATAAAGTGTTTTTGGTTTTTGGTCATCAAGCATTTTCTCGCGATCATTGAATGATGACATTTGACATCTGACAAGTGACAAATGAATGATGGGTAATGCACTCAACGACAACGACAACACCACAATAAGAAAAGAAAATGGATCGAGACCACACGAAAAGATGGGAGGAGCGCAGAAAAAGCGAGAGAAAAGGAGAAAAGCTATGCTCACGGAGACTGAAAAGTATGCGAAAATATCATTTTTATTTACAAAAAAGTGTTTACCCGGCGGCGACAGACCGAGCACTTCTGCAGCAAGTGCAGCTAGCAGTAAGTTAGCTAACTGTTAGGGCCTCTGCCTCAGAGAAGAGCAAACTCCCTCGCAGCCTGCTAACTACTTAAAGGTAAGGCATAATAATAATAATAATAATACAATAATAATAAATAATTATAACTTAATTTGTATAGCACCTTTCAAAATGGAGTTACAACGCGTTTAACAATAAAAACAATTACAAAATATAAACAATAAGTACATAAAACAATAAAACATCAAATAATTAAAAACAGTTGCAATAATTAATCACCATCAATTAAGAAAAGACCATACGATAAATGTGAGTCTTAAGAAGAGATTTAAAAGAAGACAGTGAGAGACACATATTTATTTTATACTCTAGCCGTGCAGTGCTCTTGTCATGTTTTGGTGAAGCTATCGTAATATGCATTGTGGCTGCTGTAACATTTATTGTGGCTTATAACACATAGGGTCCTTCTTGTTTCTGTTGTAACTAGTGCTTTTGATTTTGGTGAAGCTATTGTAACATGCATTGTGGCTGTGCAATGCTCTTGTCATGTTTTGGTGAAGCTATTGTAATATGCATTGTGGTTGGTGTAAGATTTATATTTCTGTTGTTATAATTTGGTTGTGCTGTATTCTGTCCAAGAAGGGGCGCCTATGGTTAATGGTAGAAGTAGACTAAGCCTTTAGGATGAAGTTGTGTGGTGTTTGATTTCAGATTTTCATGTTTTGGTAGACATAGAGCTAGTGTTATTAACTGAGGTTATTAGTCTGGCCTTTGAACGTGCCTGATTTTATGCGGGTTCTTGTGTACCGTGCATTGTTGTCTACTGTACTGGTGCAATTGTATTCTGAATTTCTGCATTCTCATCATATGGTTAGCTTTCCACATGCTCCCATGCAAGCCACAAATCAATTTTATCATTCATAATGACTGTGTCTGTATACCTCCTCTTCTATTGTGCATCAAGGCAGTGAGTGAGTGTGTGAGTTTCTATGGTAGTTGTGTCTCTGTGGTGCTCTGAAACGTTCCGCCAATGGTAGTGTTTTTTATGTTAGTATGTGTAAAATCATCAATCATAGTACCTAGTAATATGTGGTATGAGACATCATGCCTGTTCCTTCACAAATAAAGGAACTGATGATCTGAAATGATGTAAAAATGCATATATTTTTTGTAAAATAATATGAAAATTTTTCACCCCTGGCTGGCCGATGCGTTGCCATGGGGCCTTGGTGTCAAAAATGCCAGGACCTCATTTTGGTATTTGGAAAGGTCCTGAGTAAGAGTTGTAAGTCTTTCTTATGATATTTTCATGTGTAAGTAATATAACATTGCATGTTGACTCCCTCCTTGGCCTCCTGGCCTCCTGGCCCAGGCTCATCATCCAGACTGGACCAGGAACCAGCACCAGTGCAAACACCAGCATCAGCTAGCCGCCTCCAGACAAAGAGCCAGCGCCATTTCTCAAGATGACTAAAACACTTCAGAAAGATATGGAGGAACTTAAAGCTGCAATGAACATGATGTCAAGCGAAATGGTAACACTAACAAAGCAGCAGTCCATTATAACTGAACTGCTGGAAGAAATCAAGAGGCTCAAATTGCAGAATGGGGAACAACAGAAGAGAATAGTGGATCTGGAAGATCGTGTGGCTGACCTGGAACAATATTCAAGAATGAATGATGTCATAATTTCAGGGTTTGAGGTCAGACCACAAAGCTATCGTCAAGCTGTGACGGGACTGGAGTCAGAGGGCAACATAGACCATGAAGAAACAACTGAAAAGCAGGTAACAGCCTTCCTCAGAAGCAAAAACATTTCAATTGATGAATCAAGTATAGAGGCTTGTCACGTGCTGCCAAGCAGGACTCTGAAGAACAAACCCTCCATGTCTGTGATGATAATTCGCTTTGCAAATAGAAAACATACGGTTGAGCTGCTCAAACAGGGGAGAAATCTAAGAGGCACTAATGTATTCATAAATGAGCACCTGACCAAAAAAATGCTGAGATTGCTAGGAAAGCCAGGTGGCTTAGAAAGCAGGGAAAAATACAGTCCACTTGGACAGCCAGTTGCAAAGTTTTTATAAAGCTGATGGGCGCACCTGAGAATGCCAGAGGACTATGTGTTAAGAGCATTGACCAACTGGATAAGTTTGATCAAAATTAAAAAGATTATGTGATGCGTTCTGAGATCTTAATAAATGGGCCTGTACACATACAATAGGCTATGGTCCTGTTCTATGTGCAGCTGCGTATTTGTTGTATAGGTTTGTTATTGAAATTATGGAATATATAATGACCCTCGGTCTACCAAAAAAAAGCTTTAAGATTGCACATCTTAATATTTGCAGTCTTAAGAATAAAATCCATGAACTTCTGACAATTTTGAAAAGTGATAACATAAAATATAATGACAGTGTCGGAAACACACTTGGATGCATTAATTGGTGATGGGGAGATAGAAATACCCGGTTACTGCACTTTTAGAAAAGACAGAAATATAGGTTTGGGGGAGGTGTTGTTATATATGTACAAAATCATATTCCTGTGAAGGCCAGAAATGATCTCATGAACCCAGCTATAGAAGCTCTTTGGCTTCAAATTCGCCTTCCTCACATAAAACCCTTAATCATTGGCTGTTGTTATAGACCTCCAAATTCAAATGTACAATATACTGAAGAAATATGTACTATGCTTCCAAGAGCTACAGATGAGGACAGAGAGGTGTATTTTCTGGGTGACTTAAACATTGACTGGCTTTCTACTTCATGTGCTCTAAAAGAGAGAATAACGGTGGCAATGAATGTATGTCAGTTGAATCAAATGATTAATGAGCCAACTAGGATGTGTTTAAATGCAACTGGAATACTGTATGCTACATGTATAGATCACATTTACACCAATTCCAGTGAGCTCTGTTGCAAGGCAGTATCTTCTCCTGTAGGTTTTAGTGATCACAATATAGTGGCTATAGCACGGAAAACTAAATTGCCAAAAACTGGGTCCAAAGTTGTTATGCAAAGATCATACAAATTCTTCTGTGAAGAAAAATTTATTAATGATATAAAGTACCAACAGTGGGATAAAATATATGGTGAGACAGGTACAGATGCTGCATTGAACCTGTTATTAGAAATGCTGTGAACTGTGGCTGATAAACATGCACCAATAAAAAAATTTACAGTCAGAAGCACACCAGCCCTATGGCTTGATAAAGAATTAAAATCTGACATGGCCAGCAGGGATGAAATGAAAAGAATTGCAATACAAACAGGTGACTGTTTTTACTGGACCAAATATCGTTCACTCAGAAACAAAGTCACAAAAATGAACAGACAAAAAAAGAAACTGTATTATCAAAAAAAGATTAATGATCTAAAGCATGATGGGAAAAAACTATGGAATACCTTTAATAATATACTTGGTAGATCCAAAGCAAACAATCCTTCGTTTATAGAGTCAGAGGGCACATTTATCACAAAACCTCATAAAATTGCTGATCATCTTCATAATTTTTTGTCAATAAAGTTGAGAATTTAAGACAAAAAATGAATACTTCAAACTGCACAATATCAGAAGACTTAATCAAGAAATTCATCATGATAAATAAAACTTGTAAGTTTAGCTTCAAACCAGTAGTAGTTGAGGATGTGAGAAAAATGTTGGCCTCAGTAAAAAAAGACATGCAGTTTGGGATGGATTATCTTGATGGTAAATTAATGGCAGACTATATTGTGGAACCTCTATGTCACATTTTTAACTTGAGCCTTAAACAGAACATATTTCCTCATGCTTGGAAAGTTGCTAAAATTATTCCCATACCAAAGAACAATAGGAGTCCCTTCAGTAAGGAGAATAGTAGACCAATTAGTATTCTTCCTGTTTTGAGTAAACTTTTAGAAAAAATCGTGTTTGATCAAATATTAAATTATTTTTCCATTAATGACCTTGATTCTGAGTTTCAACATGCCTATAAAATGAATCATTCTACCTGCACGGCTCTAACACAGATGACAGACAACTGGTTGAGTCAAATAGATAACAAAAATCTTGTTGGTGCTGTTTTACTTGACTTCAGTGCAGCATTTGATGTTATTGATCATGACCTATTATTGAAAAAACTCTCTGTTTATGGTTTTAGTGTAAATGCGGTTGACTGGCTAAGGAGCTATTTGAATGACAGATCACAATGTGTTTATTTCAATGGCTGTCTATCTGATAAAAGAAGGTCGGAGTGGGGTGTCCCTCAAGGAAGTTGCCTTGGGCCTCTCCTCTTCTCCATTTTCACGAATGATTTGCTTTGGATGTTAAAAGAATCAACTATGACAGTGTTTGCTGATGATTGCACATTATATAAATCCTCTAATAGCCTGAGTGAGCTTAATGAAATCTTACAGAGAGAACCTGAATGCATATCAAATTGGGTAGAAAATAACAAACTAGTTCTGAATGTAATAAAAACGAAATGTATCATTTTTGGATCGAACTATGAATTGAAAAAAGAGCCGTCTCTTTCTCTCTCAATGAAAGGTCTAACCCTCGAGCAAGTTAAAAATGTAAAATTGCTTGGTGTCACCCTGGATGAACGGCTCTCCTGGTCTTATCACATTGACAAAATCATCACTAAAATGGGTTGTGCAATGTCAGCTATCAGGAGATGTAGGTATTTCATGACTGATCATTCAATCAATATTGTAATAAAATCACTAGTTCTGTCTCACTTGGATTATTATTCAGTTGTATGGTCCTGTGCAACCACAAAGGATCTTCAGAAGCTACAACTTGCACAGAACAAAGCAGCACGTTTGGCTCTTCATTGCTCACCCAGGACTAGTGTTGATAGCATGCATGATGCTCTCATCTGGCTTAAAGTGAAGGATAGATTAATGTGCAATCTTCTTATATTTTTTAGGAATGTTTTGTTTCAAGCTAGACCTAAAGAGTTTTATGCTAAAATTTTGTATATCACAGACAGACACACTCATACTACAAGACAAGCAACACAACGTCAAATAGTAGTTCCAACACCTAAAACCAGTGCAATCCAGAAAACAGTTTTTACAGAGCTTCCACTTGTTGGAATTCACTACCTGTTTCGCTAAAAAAAATCTCTAACAGAGTAAATTTTAAAAAGTGTCTTAAAAAATGGACTGCTCTGAGTGAATGAGATCAACTCTGATATGACTGCAACAGTTCAGTTTTAATGTTGTATCGTTGGCATTGTTGGCTTTAACTTAAACTTTTAGAGGTGGGTGGGAGGGAGGGAATTTGGAGGGTGAGGTAGAGGGGGGGGTGGGCGATGGTTGGGTGATCTTGTGTATTTTTTTTAATTTTTTTTTTTTTTTATTGTTGTTGTATTGTATTGTATTGTATCTTGTTTCTAATTTTGTAATGTGAATGTTCTTGTACATGGACCCCAGGAAGAGTAGTTGCTGCCTTGGCATCAACTAATGGGGATCCAATTGACAAATAAACAAATAAACAGTGATCATAGATCTAGACATTCTAGAAAAGTTATGTCCCTTGGAATGAACAGGGATCTAAATGGATTAAATATCTTTAGGTTTGGGACTGTTAGTTGAACAATAATCCAACAATTTTGAGCTGGCTCTGCAGCAGTTTCATCAATGCCACCATGCCACCACCACAGGCACAAAATGTACGTTGGATCAAGAGAGCTGACAGGACCGCATCTCATTGTCTTGCACTGTGATTGAGTTAAACATGCAGTGCAAAATAATATTCAGAATATATATAGAATGAATAGTAATCAGTAGATATTAATATATATAAAAATGTATAGTATTAACATGTTAACATAGAGATTTTACTGTTTTGGACTTCCATAAAACACTGACCTTTGCCTTCTTGTCCTTCAGTCCTGGAGGCATAAGAGGTGGGGTGAGGTGAGAGGAAAAGAGCCGTGGAGAGGGTCGCAGAGCGTAATCTTCTCGACCCCCCTGAAACTCCAGCCACGGCATTTGCTCCATATTGTTTGGATATTTATTCAGACCCCCATCTAACTCAAGGATGGAGATGATGATCTGCTGAGTCCATATCGTACCTGTGGAGTTGGGAGGGAGGCAGGAGACATCATACCTGATCAATAAGTCTGTTCCCAGTTAAAGCAAATAATGTGATGAAGAGTTTGTCTCACTTACCTGACTTTGGATAAGTGACGAGGAATACATCACTACCTCGAATTTCAAAGCTCTGGAGTGAATCGATGTGCTCTGGAGTTGTGTAACCAGCGCCAAAGTTGTAGTTTTTATACCTGAAGAGATATTCGCTGATCTGTTCCATGTTACTTCTGAATCACACAGAGGTGAAGTGTTGATGTTTAAATGCTTTAAAACCCTCTTGAGTCTGACTACTAGTCTGTGAAAACATGGAGCATGTTTTATATATAGTTGCATAATTTTGAATATTGAAGACTTTTTTGTAAATTTTGAACACAGGAGTGCATATTTGTGCATATGCATATCTATGCAGATCATGGGAGGGCCAGCAGAGTTACAACTGTATCTTTAAACCAGGAAGAAACAGAGACAAATGTCGGGCTTTGGCCTGTTTAATTTGGTTGTTGTTTCCTAAATTTACTTAATACCCTCATACGGTGGCGGTTTTAGATGAAAAATTATGGTGTTACCGACCAAGCCTTTCTTTTAAGGTAGGTGGCCCTGTGAGTAACATGTGTATGTGATGCTGGCTGGTGGGGTTTGTTATAGGAGGTGTAGACACTGCTCCTTATTCCTGTGGTGGGTTATGTTGGAATGTACATTCAAGCTGTTTTCTTTGTGTCTTTGATCTGTATGTTTTGGTGTCCTGCATGTGGCTTGTAAAATGCTTTAAGTGAGAGCTGATTTTACCCTTTTCATGACTGTTAAAGTAAAACTTGTGTGTGTGTGTGTGTGTGTGTGCGTGTGCGTGTGCGTGTGCGCGCGTGTGTGTGTGTGTGCGTGCGTGTGGTGTGTAACCTCACTCCCCTTTTTTGCATTGACTTGAGTGGGTCTTGGTAGACAGCAACCCTCCCACCTGACTAATAGTTCTTGACTTACACAGCCACAGTTTTTTTGTATGTTCAGGTTTTGGCTTCACCCAGGACTGTCACATAAGTTTTAATGGTTGCCAACAAGTATTGTTTTTTAACATCTAGTTTTTAGTTCATATATTTAATCAATATTATTGTTATTACTTTGAAACCTTTCCGGCTTTCTTACAGTGCAGACGCTCTGCTGCTTGCGCTCCACTTTGCTTACATTCTTTTGTGGATATACTTGTTTTTTCCTGCTAAAAGCTACAGAAAGTAGATCCTGGATACTTATAAAGCACTGGGACTTTAATTTGTGAAAGATACAGAGGACTACTACCATATTTTCACCACTTTTTCACCACTTTAGTACTGTGTGAGCAGGGCTGAGGCACAGTGCAAGCCTTTTGCTGTGTGTGTGACTGTAAACCTGTGATTAGGACAAGGACAAGATGGCAAAATCTGTGAGCTGCACAGAGTGTGAGCGACTAACTGAGACGATAAGGCAGTTTCAAAAGAAGAATGAAACGCTACAACAAATTTCTGAGAGTGAGCAAGTCATTGACTCTGTGGCAGCTAACAAACAAGGTGCTGATGGACAGACTTTTATATATGGAAATACATCAAATGTGGAATATACCATCGCTGACTTGGCTGACACAATCCCATGGATATGTCCTAACACCACTGGATCAGCTGCAGAGGTTCCCAAACCGGCCTTCCCTAACGACCCTTCCTACTGGCGCAGGACTGATGCTCGACCAAAAGCATCAACTCCAGCCAGGACTTTGGCTGATGTCACTAGACACAAAGGCAAATCCAGCAGGAAATCAGTCAAGAGAGCCCCAACGCTCACCCCTCCACTTGAACTCTCTACAGAACAGGTATGATGCACTGGCTCCAAATGAAATGTGTGACAATACCAACTACACTGAACCCATGCATGCCAATCACACTTGTGGTTTTAAGGCTATCCAAAATGCAAGCAATAGCCCCAAAACTACTGCTAGACCCAGGGCCAGAAAAAACTTTGCTGACTCCACACCTGAGAAGCCAAGGGCCAGAAGAAGTATCGCTAACACCACACCTGATCAGCCAGACACCATCCTGATCGGGGACTCAATAACCAAGCATGTAAGAATGGCAAAGACTGAAAATCTAACAGTGTTTGACACGTCTGTCAGGGAGCTAACCGAGCTGTTGCCAGTGATCCTCTCTACACACCCAAGTAACATGAGGATCATCATCCATGCTGGGACTTTCCACATTCTACAAAGAAAAACTGGCTCTGAGATCCCGAAAAAAGACTTTTCCTTGCTCCTGGAGAAACTGAGTGACTGTCAGTCACAAAATGTGTTCATTTCTGGCCCCGCTCCAACCCTGGGGAAAGGAATCGAGTCTTTTCCCAGACTCCTTACCCTGAATACATGGCTGACATCGGCATGCTTCACTCATGGTATAAAGTTTATCGACAATTTTAACATCTTTTGGAACTGTAAGGATCGCTTTCAGCGTGATGGGATTCATCTGAACATCACTGGATGCAGACTACTTGGGGCCAACCTATGTCATGCTCTTGGTATGCCATACCAAAACAAGAATGGACAGATAAGAGCCAAGGACAAGTACGGGGCACAGAGACAGACAGCCTGCAGCTCTCCCCCTTCACCTGACCCTTTGCTCCACATCACCCAAGGCATTCAGAGGATGTCCCTGTCCCAGTCAGGGATCCAACAACCCCCTCCAGGGCCCCAGACTGCGCCTAATTGGTTGCATTTTGTGACCTTTTTTGGAGGCCGTGCGACATAGTTTTTCAACTAGGAGCACCAGTGCGACTTAAAAATCCACTGCTCTCCCCCTTTTTCTTTCTTTTTTTTCTCTTCTTTTTATAATTGCATTTCATGGAGGAGCGGAAGCAAGTGTCTCTGTGTGTGGGTGCGCCTGTCATGTTTGTCTGGATGCCTGCTTACGTGTGTAGGCTACAGTACGCGAGGTTAGACAGAGAGGGGTCACAGAGTAGAAAGTGCTGTGTCGTTTGACCATAAAGTGATGCTATGAAACGAACTATAGATTTGTTTTTCACAAGAAAAAATTATCCAGAAACTCCTGTCGGTCCTGTGCCAGTTTCCCAAACTTCCGACGACTGTAGTGTAATATTTTTATGGCTAAATCAAGTAAAGGTCTCTGCTATGCATAAAATTGATTAAGGTTGAATGTAATCATGTAACAATCAGATAAACATTATATCTTGCATAAGCTGATTAAGTTTGATGATTGAGTTGTGTGACAGTATATAACCATGAAAGTGAATCATTGTTGTAACCACACACCTGATTAAGACACAGCACATTTGTATGAGTTAAAGCACACACACATACAACACTATGCATCACTTGAAAATGTAACAAAAGACACACACACATTCAAAGGTCTGTAAGGTCTGTGTAATGTGCGAGCTCAGGGGATCAAATTAAAGAAAAATCCCCGGAGCTCACATGTCTTTTAAAAAATAGAGTGTTCAGCGGTTCGAATCTATTGGAAGAAAGTTTGGTACTTTCCAGAGGCCCTGAGGTCAACTTTGGACAAAGGCCAGATGGTTGCTACCATTAGCTCATGGCGAAGGCAGATTTGGACAAAAAAGGAAAGGTTATCTTCCAATAGAATCCGACCGCGATGGGATGGTTTAAGGAAAAGAGGTGGAGATTCTGCCGAATTTCCACAAGCTTAAAAGAGAGTGTTCAGTCGTGAGTCTTCAGTCCAATCCCGGGGTTGACTCACGAGTTGATGTGTTATTGCTGTTGTGGCACATTAAACTCACGTTGCACCTGATTCTTCGTGACTCCAGTGTATCTTTGAATATCCTTGAGTTCCTGTCTGCTGTATCTACAATCTTATAGGCAATTAGTGTACAAATATAAAAGAAGCAGTGAGACAAGCAGCTGAGAGCCGAACTGGCCCTATAGGCTCTCTGCAGAGTCAGACACCACACGACGATAGTTCAGAGGACGAGTCAGCAATGTCCTGCCCACAGCCCCCCATTGATATTATTTTGCGCTTCATATAATAATATAACAATATACTATTTATGGCGTTATGTCATCGTGTCATTTCTGTCTCTACATGGTCACACGTTAACATTTATCATGTGCTCTCTGAGCACGCTAGAATGTGGCTTGGGCCGCATTTTTCTGACCAAACCTGACCCGAGCCCGGTGCAGTTTGTCAGCTGGCAAAGTTATTGTTATGGACACTGTGTAAATAAACAGATTGCTGTTACGCACAGACAAACATGCTGCTCGCACAGCAGCGCAGCATAACGCTCTGTGCTGAGCTTGTGTTGTGTTGCATTCAGGCGTTGTCACGTAATTAACAACTTCCAGCACGTAAATAGGTCATAGCACAAAGCAGCAGCATGTCAAGTGACTTTTTACTTTTATTATGTTCAATAAAATTGTATTTTCCTAAATCTTGAGACACCTCATATATAAGCTAGACAGACATTTCACCTGCTCATTACTGTGCACACATGTACTGTATGTACATAGTCCTAAAGAGCCCTTCTGGTGCCAGTATACATAGAAACATCCCAGCAGGCTGTGCTTTGTAAGCACACAAAAAAGTTTCACGCATGTGAAAATTATTTTTCATGTGTGTGCTTCACCTCTGCTGCTATAACTCCATCCTAGGGGAAACACTGCTGTGTGCGTTTTGTGCAGCAGGTGGATGTGGTAGTCTACTGGTAGAGTAGAGAGAGAGCTAAGTAGCGTTGAAGTAGAGTAGAGTAGAGCAGGGCAGAGAGATGGAGGCAAAATATATTAAACCCGGTGTTAATACAGCAGAACTGGAGAGAGGGGGAAAATAAATAAAGGTGGGTATGGCTCAAGTAGGGTGCAAAATTATAGAGAGAGAACGATACAGTGTGAATAAAGATTACATAACATAAAAATAACTGCAGTCTTTGTTATTTGATAGCCACTTAAACAATTTTTATAGGGCAAGTAAAAACTGACTTCGGGCAAGTGAAAAAAAAAACCTTAGCGGTGAACCCTGCAGGGCTGTCTGTGTTTATTGATAAATTATCAGTAATGCAGTTAATCTCGACAAAATTATGAATATGTTGTGTCGATATAGATAGTGTTCCTAAATTTTGTGCTGGTGCTCCTAAAATTTTCAGTAAGAAGCGCTGGTGCTCCTAGTGGAAAAAGTTAGTCTGGAGCCCTGCCCTTCACCACAACCACCAGGAGCCAGCGACAACCCTCCCCCCCTCCACTAGCTCACCAATCAAGGAGTTAGTTAAAGCTGCCACACTAAAGCTCAGTCAAATTGATTAACTCTAAAATAGTAGCCCTAAACGTCATCACTCAGGTGCCTGTCAGAGATGAGACAGACCCCATGCCGCTTCCTTAAACCGGCAATCTTAAATAGTCGGTGGCATGGTCAAACACATCTTGAAATTGAAAAGTATCAGCCAGAGTCATCATCAAGGTCTGTCATTCCTGTTTTGACTGGCATCAGGAAAAACAATGTGTACTCGAAGCGCACAGCTACTCTATCTAATCTGACTCCAGTTATGCGTCAGCCACAGACTGTGTCGGACAATGTTAGTACACTAAACTTAGCTTTAATAAATTTCAGATCTCTGGCTGGCAAGTCAAGATTTTATTATCAAGAGAAACCTTGATTTTATGTTTTTCACCAAAACTTGGTTAAATGAAAACAACAGTGCAGCAATACTTACGGAATCAGGCCCCCCAAACTTCCATTTTATCAGCTCAGTTAGAGAACTTAGGAAAGGAGATGGAGTAGCCAGTTTATTTATGGATGTTTACCAGTGCAAACAGTTGTCATATGTGAAGTTTGAGTCTTTTGAATATGTTGCACTGCAATTGAGATCCTCCTGTCAAGCAGTATTAGTAACCATTTACAGGCCCCCAAAATATAGTGCACACTTTGTTGATGACTTTTCTAAACTATTGTCTGTTGTTTGTATTGATTTTGACTGTGTTGTTATAGTGGGTGATTTTAATATGCATATTGATAACCCCAAAGATGGCAGTGCGAAAGAACTTTTCTACATCCTGGACAACTTTGAACTTTCCCAGCATGTAACAGAGCCAACACACAATAAGGGACATATTTTAGATCTAATTATCTCCAAAGGGCTCAACATTTCTGAGGTTGTGGTGACAGTTTTCCCAGGATCAAAAACCAAACAAGGTGAAGCAGCATTTGGTTTCTATGCTCCCCGCCTGTGGAACAAATTTCCAGAATATCTGAGGTCGGCTGAAACTGTCATCTCATTTAAATCAGGGCTTAAAACATTACTATTTACTGCAGCTTACCAGTGAACTAGATCTGTAATTTATTGCAAGGGTTAAAGCAAGAAAAAAATTTGTGCCTGAAATGTGGAGCACGGAAGATTTGTCTGCCTGAAATCTGAAATCTTTTCCGGGGCGGGGGGCTTGGTATTGCAGTCACAAAATTAAGAAATAGAAATGTGTGTGTTGCAAAGGAATGTGTTTAGTATTAAAACGAACAAAAAGATTATAGCTCTGGAACAGCCTCCCCCCTCACATCCGATCGTCCCAGTCCCTTGAGACCTTTAAATCCTCCCTAAAAACCTTTCTCTTCCACCTGGCGTATCATTCAGCCTGAGCACGATGATCTCAAGTTCTTTTTTTTTTCTAATTGCTATTTTTAATGTTTGCACTGTTTTCTCTGTCCTTTTATCGTTGTTTTATACATCTTTTGTATTTTTATTATTGATGTTGTCTTAACGCTGTTAATGTGCAGCACTTTGGTCGACTGGCGTCGTTTTTAAATGTGCTCTAGAAATAAATCCTGACTTGACTTGACTTGACTTTAGTAGTTACTTTTCAGATTAAACTTTTATAGCATAATGAGTTTATAAATAAAGATTAAACTTTCAGTGGTTACCAGACTTTTTTTTGACTTATTGCTCCTACATCTCTTTTTTTGCCTTGGTGCTATTTATTTTTAGAAGCTAAATCATTTAGGCTGTTCGCAAAATTGTATCACGCTTGATGTGAATTAAACAGGCAAGCTCTGGGCAAGCATGTCATCATTGAAATGGATCATATAATGTTGTGATGGTGACTGAAATAACTTCAGCATAGAGGATTTTTATTGCAGCTTTCGTTTTCTGTCTGGTTTCTGTTACCTTACCTTCAAAATTATGGCTGGCTTACCGGAGCCTCTCCTGCTCCATCTGTGCTCTGTGTCTCAATGTGACATGATGTGAAAGCATACACAGGTCTCATTGTTGATTGGCTATCACTTGTGCTGTGTAACCAATCAGAGGGGGCTATAGGCGGGACATTGTTACAACGCTCAGTGCAGTGGGGACTGCATGCCGGGACGGAGACGGCTGTATCAGAGCCAAAGGAGGAAGTTTTAAAATACATTTATTTGATCGGTTATCAATGAAAAAACGTCCAGTGCCGATTATGGTAAGCAGTAGGTTGTGTTTACTCGCACACTGTGCGCCTAAATCATTTTCCCGGTTCACACGTATATGTATATTTTTAGAGGCAAATGCGAGTGAAATGCTGGCACTGCAGAGCACTTTTGGCCGTGCCGGACAGAAACTTCACCACGCTGGAAATCCGGCGCTGTGCCGGAGAATTTTAACCCGTTAGGATAATCTGTAGCTATTGTTTTTATATTTGTCTGCTATTGCTTTTGCTTTATGTTTGCTTTTTAAATACATTTTCTGCACTGTCTTTAACTATTTATTGCCTTGCTTTTAGCTTATGTTTTTAATGATCTATTTTAGGGCTTGGAACCAGAGGGGCCTAAGTGGCTTTTCGGACAAACTTTACAGGAGAGACAAAACAAAATTTTGACCACACTTCAGTCAACTCTATTTATTAACCTTAAACCACAACATTGCGACCACAGACATACTTACATGAATGAGTATTTAAGTAATAAACTTAGGGCATATTAACACAATGAACATGTTCTAAAACATTTTAAAATCAAAAAAATATGGCAAAAATGTCAGATACGCCTTTTTGGTACCAAACATTTCCAAGTCTTTTATGGACATATTGGGCGTATCTGCTGAACAATGAGGAAAATAATTGGTCAAAAGGGGAATTGATTGAATAATTAACACTTGAATAACTATTGAATAAGTAATTCATTTTCATTTAACTCATTCATTATTTATTTTTTTTATTTTTTTCTCATTTCACTTTTCCATTCTGGGCATCTGCTGAACAATACAGAACTTGCTAAACACAATTCTGATCGGCAATTCATGAGTTATTCAATTTATTTCATTACATTCATATATTTTTTTCAAGTACTGTATACAATAGACAGTTCTCTCGTGTTCTTTTTACTCATTTCACTTTTCTTTTTTGTTCAACCATTTCAATTACTCTGTGAGTCTATTCATTGACCACATCCAATGAATCATGTCGCGTCTTACTTGCTTTTCTGTTCACTAGTCTGTTTAGTTCTACTCACTGTATGTATGAGGAATACTCCCATTGCTGCACAGGGTGAGTAGATCTTTCTTGTTCAATGCACTGATCCCAGGAGGACTTTCATACATTGAGCTTGGTTTTGGACGCGGAATGGATGCTTCTGTTCTTCAGTTCACGGAAGGTTGGGTCGGTGAAATCATACTTGAAGAAGATTGTTCTGGGTTCTTCTTTTGTGTAGCGAAACCATTTAATCTTCTGCCAATGCACTGCCTGTCCTTCCTCATCTTTGGTTTTGTTTTTGAGTACGTGATTGGAGAAAGACTTGAAGTCCAGGAAGTCCTTGTGACCAAGTTCATGTACGGTGTATTGGTTGTTCTTTCTTGCCACTCTCACAAGGGTGTAGTAGCCATCAGGGGAGTAGATTGGAACCGTTCTCCTCGCAGTTTCCACTGCAGCATGCACGCTGTCACACTCCATCTGGCTGTGACCAGACTCCATGTCCTTATGGTCAATAGTGGAGAGGGGCAGTGTGCTGACTGCATGCAGGCACATTGTGCTAAAGGCAGCATTTCTATTCTGTCCACCACATGTATCTGAATAAAGAACTGCATGTTTGACTTCAGGATTAAGTTGTGAAAGGTACCAGTAAATACAAGTGCTGATCTCTGATGATCCTTGGCCACATTCCCCCTCATGCCACATGTAACACTCAATATCTTTACTGTCCATTTCATATACAGTGAGGTTGTAGGTACTTAACTTGCGTGAGTAGAACAAGCTACTGACATTGCTCCAGGTCAAAAGTGACAGCCTTGTATGACTCCTGTTCCTTTGCTTTCTTTCTTTGTCATTATCTTTATGTTCTCTGGCCTGATATTTCTTAACTGGTGGGCATCAAAGTCATCCTTAGGACTTTCCTTCTCACTGTCTTCTAAACATTGGTACCATTCACAGTATTTGCACGTGTCTTTCTTTGGAGTGTGGAAAGCTAGATTGAACTCAGTGTCAAACACCATTCTATAAAGACTTTGTTTTCTGGTTTAATCTTCCACTCCTGTTCACATTTCTCTTTATACAGCGCATACATTCTTGGCACATTCAGAGATCCTTCCAAGTAGAGCTTGTTTGTATCTTTCCTGGAGTAGTGGGATTCAAGTTTTGGGAAAGACTTGATATGCTCTCATATTTTGTCTTTGCTACTCTCAGGCACTTTGTTTTGAGATGCATGCCGCCCTTGGAGGGGAAATTCCCAATTCACTAGACGGACGGCCGCCTGCAGACCTTGAAAACTTCTCAGACACATGAAGGGTCTTCAAAATGAAGTCTTTGCATACCCTTATCTGTCTTCCCTCAAAGGTTAGAGAATACTCAAATGAATGAGTTGTTCTTGAGATTTTTTCACTGTTTCTTTTCCCTCTTTTGATAATGTGATTGACAATGAAGTCTTTCTGCCTTGCTGCATCTCCCATCTCCCAATAATGTTGAAATATACTTTCCCTTACTGGCTCTGGGAAGTTCTGATTAACACATTAATATTTATTAATATAATATCCTACATGAGTGCCCTGAATCTATTAGTTCAAAGCTAGGGTAAAGCAGATTATGAGAAAGTTCAAAAGAATATTCTGTCAGAACACTAGGCTAGCTAGCAGGCAGATCAGCAGCCAGATCAGACCAAAACAATGGGATTAACGTTAGCTATGCTAGGCTAGGAAAAAAAGGTAAGCCTCTCAAGGCCTGATAATGTCTTAAGCTTGATTTATGGTCGTGCGTTGAATCGACGACGACGCTACGTCGTAGGGTACGGGGCTACGCAGAAGGCTCACCGTAGCCCCCGGCGTAGCCTGACGTGCACCTCCCCAAAAATGTAACTATGCGTCGAGGCGACGCAGACCCAGCGCAGACCGGCACGGCTGTGATTGGTTTGTTTGGTAGCAGCGCATTCCCGGTTCCGTATTTCCAGATTGCGCCATCCCCGCCATCTTTAAACATCTTCTGTTGCGATGTAGATGTTGCAGTTTTAAGGCTCATTATATATATGCCATTATGCTCAACGTTCAATACGGATACGGCCGGAGCCGTCTGTCCGTGCTCCGCGTTCATTTCTCTGTGACCGGAAAAGCCGGAAACTAAACAAAGAATCAACTAGAGATGACGTTAACCACTCAGGAAAGGAACGCAGCCCCCTACTGCTCTGGCGGTGAATTGCACCGCGACGAAACGGAGTGACGGAAAAGTTCGAAGGGTTCACGACGGCGTCACGGCAGCCACGTAGCGACGCCGTCGATTCAACGCACGACCATAAATCAGGCTTTACTGTCATCACTCTTGTGAGGAAATACATTCAAAAGCCACTCTGACTCACCTTCAACTTCTTCAATATAGAATTCATCGGTTTGTTTCAGAATATTAATCAAAATCTTTTCTGCCTCAGACAGTTCCATGTCCATGTCAGCCATTTTGAATGCTGTTTAAGGGCACCAACTACGCTTACGCCCTTCTGGCTCTGAACAAACATGTGGGTCCTACATGCATTTTTCAGAGCCAGAAGGGCATAAGTGGACTTACACCCTTTTGGCTCCAAACATTACTCACACTTTTGTGTTTGGTCTTTATTGTTTTGTTGCTTTATTCAATACAGTTTGATCTCAGATAGGTCTTTTTGGCACCATTGGATAGAGCTCATCGAGACCTTTATTTTGATATATTGAACCCATATTCGCCCAAAATGCCACTTAAACCCCTCTAGCTCCAAGCCCTTGTATTGTTACTTTATTGTTTTATTTTAATATATTTCTCTTGTAAAGCATATTGAATTGTGCTATATGAATAAAATTGCCTTGCCTTGCCTTGCGTTGCCTCGCCTCTGCTGTCCCCTTTGTGTCAAATTGGTAAGGAGGACCATCTGAACACACTCCCAGTGTACAAAAATGAAGCCAAAATATACCAGACCGTGTACTTCTGAAACCGTGTATTATTCTATGCGCTATGTCTGTTTGGCCACACGCAACTGCGCTTTTGGGCCCCCAAAATCACATTTCTTTGAAACCGGAGTCCAGGGTGAAGTTTTTGGAAGACTCCGGTGCCAGTGGTTGTGTATAGATAGGATAACCGCAGTATTTTATTACCTGTCTCCATTGTTTGTCTTTTCTAAAAGTTTACTAACTACTAAAATCCCACATTCTATGTTAAATATAATGTATCTTAAAGGGATAGTGCACCCAAAAATAAAAAATTCAGCCATTATCTACTCACCCATATGCCGATGGAGGCCCTGGTGAAATTTTAGAGTCCTCACATCCCTTGCAGAGATCAGCAGGGGGAGCAGCTAATGACGGACGGTGCCCCAGACTAACGTCCAAGAACACAAAATTGAATCCACAAAGTATATCCATACTGCTCATCCTTAGTGATCCAAGTGTGCTGCAGCCCCGACATAAAAAGTTGTTTCGAAAAACATCATATGAACTCTTTTAGCCTCACTGTAGCCTGTAGTTCTGACTGTTTCTCTGTGCTCCGCATTCACGTGACAGAGAATGTAGTCAAGTCTTTTGACTTGCAAACAAAAAAAAATGACTCACAAACAAAACTTTTGGATTTGCATTTTTTTCCCATACATATCTTTATTGGGTTATCAAGACGTAGTACATGGATACACAGGATACATTTTTGTCCATCTTTTAGAACACCAACAACAATCATTTTTTACTCGCAATAACATTATTTGATTGCAGTATTGATACTTTTGCCCTCAAATCTTTTTTTTGATGGCAAAACCTACTCTGTTTGATTGAATAATAAAGAAGCAAATGTTGCTCCATATTCTTTTTGTACAGTATTTTTCCTATACAGTACTGAACTATGTATTTTAAAGGCACAACAGATCCAGAATATTATTAAAGAATACAAGTACATAACTCAAAGACAAATGCATATAGTGGTATTTTGATATTGTATATTAGCTAGGATGTGGTAGTTTCACAGAGATATTGAACAGCACCCAAACCTCCTGGGCATTATTATTATTACAGGGGTGCAAACTGATCATGGGTGAAAAAGGTGACAAACAACCTTGGGGAGCTGACAAACAAATTTTTGTTTCATCCAAAATTTTGGTTGTGGTAGATGTGATTTCCTGCATTCTTGTGGGTTTAGGGGTAGCATTCTGGAGATGGGCAATACCTACATATATTCAAAGCCACCCTGACTTGCTGGGCCTTCACAAGTGAACCTGCATTCAGCTCAGAGTGACTGAACTAGTGAAAACCAGAAACTAGGACTATGTGGCATATAGCCTAGTACTTTATAGACACAAGACCCATTTTGGATTTAAAGCAAAATTCATGGTTGAATGTATTTTGACCAGCTCTTTACCCTCACCAGGGTGCTGTAGGGGGCATGGGAGTTCGCTCAGCCAGTCCACATGTGTTTTGTGGATTTGGAAAAGGCTTACAACCGTGTCCCCAGGGGCATCCTGTGGGGGGTGCTCTGGGAGTATGGGGTTGGTGGCTCTTTGCTAAGGGTCATCTCATCCCTGTACCAAAGGAGAACGTCTGGTTCATGTGGCCGGCAGTAAGTCGGACCTGTTCCGGGTGAGGGTCGGACTCCGCCAGGGCTGCCCTTTGTCACCGGTTCTGCTCATAACTTTCATGGCCAGAATTTCTAGGCGCAGCCAAGTGGTGGAGAGTGTCAGGTTCTCGTCCCTGCTTTTTGCAGATGACGTGGTCCTCCTAGCCCCATTGAACAGTGACCTCCAGCTCTTGCTGGGACGGTTCGCAGCTGAGTGTGAAGCAGCTGGGATGAGAATCAGCACTTCCAAGTCTGAGGCCATGGTCCTCAGCCGGAAAAGGGTGGATTGCCCACTCCAGGTTGGAGGGGAGGTCCTGCCTCAGGTGGAGGAGTTTAAGTATCTCTGGATCTTGTTCACGAGTGAGTGTAGGATGGCGCGGGAGGTTGACAGGCGGATTGGGGCGGCGTCAGCAGTGATGCAGGTGCTTAACCGGTTGTGGTGTAAACGGAGCTTAGCCTTAAAGCGAAGCTCTCGATTTACCGGTCATCTACGTTTCAACCCTCACCTATGGTCACGAGCTCTGGGTAGTGACCGAAAGAACGAGACTGCAAGTACAAGCAGCCGAAATGAGTTTCCTCCGCAGGGTGGCTGGGCTCAGTCTTAGAGTTAGAGTGAGGAGGTCAGTCTGTTTCGGGCATCTAGTAAGGATGCCTCCCGGACGCCTCCCTTGGGAGGTGTTTTGGGCATGTCCAACCGGGAGGAGACCTTGGGGCCGCCCCAGGACACGCTGGAGGGATTACATTGCCCGGCTGGCCTGGGAACACCTTGGGGTTCCCTCAGAAGAGCTGACCAAAGTGGCTGGGGAGAGGATTGTCTGGGCTTCTTTGCTGAGGCTGCTGCCCCCGCGACCCGGACCCGGATAAACGGAGGACAACGAGTACGAGAATATATTTTGATTAAGATCTAACTAAAATATTATATTATTTAGGGAATAATAATATACTTTGTGTATTATTGTAGTCTAAAGAGTATTTCATGATATATTTCTAGACTATGCAAGTCGAGTGCCTAGACCTAGGCCATTTCATCTCATTTTTGACATTTACAGAGCTCTCCAAATGCCCTTTGACATAGCTGTGTTAATGAATCTCAAAGTCACTTTTATGCTATAGATATTTTTTCTCAGCCAGTTATATTCCCTTCTCACCTGTGAAGACCCTGTATGATAATCCTTGCTGGTCTCTGGTCCACTGTCTCCTCCCTGACCCTGCTCTTTCGGTCAAGCATCTCTCAGTTCACTTGAAAAGTCACGTCCTCCCCGGCGCGTGAAACAGCCTGTAATGGGCTGACTGTGAGACTAGAGCTGCCCAATCAAAATGCAAATATGGATTGCCCACCAATCAGAGAGTAGTTTTCCACAGAAACATTTGGCTGCACTCCATTTCACTCAACCAGTACGCCGGTCAGGCAGAGTCTGCCCCTCTCCTCTCCAGCAAACTTCAACTCCTTAATTTAAAATACTCAGCAACCAGCCTTTTTTCCAGCATTCGTTGCTGGCGTGAGAATTGGTTGGGCAGAGTGAGACCGTGAGATGGAAGGTGAATGCGTGTGTCACACGCCAGATGCATGAGAGTTGGCAAGCCTGAATGATTACACTAGACATTTTATGATAGTATCTGCTTTCTTTCTGTCAGTCAGCTGGGAATATTAATACCACTGTCGTATGTGCACAATAAATAAAGTCACAGTTAGCAGCCGATTATCTTAGCTTAGCTTAGCAAAATGACTTAAAACAGAGGGAAACTGCTCTGACAGATTTTTCAAAAGCGGAAAAATGAAAATGAAAAAGCACTTTTTATTTTGTTTTTATCTGAAATGAGCTTCATGTCACATTTAATGGTAGATTATGGAGATAGATTTGTTTCATTATTGCGTGTGTGAACAGATTGACAATCTGAGTGTAATGTGTAATCTGTAAATATAAAACACCATCCACGAATACAAAAAAAGATTTGTAAACTCACAAAAATATTTTGGAAGTATAACAGCTCTGCAAATACACAAACAAATTCCACGAATAAAAAAAAAAAAAAAATCTCTGAATACATTAAATTAATTTACAAATAAATTAAAAGCATTTGTGAATATCTTCCTAACATTTACAACTTTTGAACAGGCATTTATGAACTCAGTTTTTATTTGTGAATCGAAAAAACATTGGTGGATCTAAGTTCTACACGTGTGGATTTGCTTTTTACACACACAGAGTTTTAAGACAAACTTTCCGGTGGTTCGAAGGAAAATGAACTCATATCACTCGGCCATTTTCAGATAGCACGTGATCACCCAGCTGATGACATCATCCCCACATGTCAAAGTAAGAGCATGCAGTGAACCGCACCGTGTTTAGTTAGGTTACATCATTTCAGTGAGGTTACCTTAACTGTTGTAAGATATGACAAATGGCAACACCCTGGTTAAGGTATTTGATAGAACAGCTCAGAGGCAGTGCCATAATGGCAGATGCTATTAGTTAATTGAAGCATGATATAGGAGCTAAATATGTAATTGGGAGGTTTGCTTCTAACTGTGTAATTCACTGTATGGGCATTGGGGGCGCTGTACTATCACCTGGTGAGTTCAGATATTTTAGGATGTGACCTCACTATGGTCATCAGGTGTTTGGCCCGGAAGGGCAAAATTTGTATTTTTTTTTTTTTTTTCGGAAACTTTATTTACATTTCAATAATATACAAAACCGCTTGATAGGAACATGTGCATTCTTTTTACAAAACAAGGATATTCCCATTATAAATAAAATCAACAAGGCCGTAGACGTAAAAAGATAATAAAATAAAACAAAAGGAAAAGAAAAAAAACAAGGCACTTCATTCATAATATTAGACTTCAAAAAAACATTTCGTTGCAATTTCACTCAATTTACAAATAGGCTTGTATACATTTAATTAAGAAAACAATCCGCATTACAAAAAACAACATGGCTCAACCTCAAATCTAAACCTTTTCTTTAATGTTTCTGCAGCTGGATAATAGCCATTAATAATTTTAAATTGCAATTCTTTGACTTTTGGGGTTGTTACGACCAGCCTAGGGGAATCGGTACATAGCTTGAAAGGATGCTCCCCTCTTTCCCCGCTCCCAAGGACGACCCATGCCACACAGCTGCAGTCCAACAAAAGATAATTTATTTAACACTCAACAAGAAAGGTAGCAATAAGCTTCAGGGTGGGCATGGCCCAAAACAACAAACAAAACAATCTACTTTTCAAAACTAACTTACCTACCCAAAAGTAAAGAAAATGAAAATACAGGTCACTCACCTGACTCCCTATAAATAAACAGGAGAAAAAGGATGAACAAAAAGGGCTACCCACCCCTACAGCTACCTGGACTACTGGACTAATATCACAATTGACTCATTTTTAACACAGAACAACAAAGCATGGTGAAGTTGGGAGTAGGGCCAAGAGAAGAAGAAGAATAGCTCAAGCAGCGGCCATTTTATACCAGCTCCACCAATCTCCAACCACCAATCAGCAGCCAGCACCTGGAGAGAGAGAAACACACTAAGGGTGGCAGCACCACCCTCAGGCAGGGAGAAACAACAGAACAGCAGAATCACAAATAAATGACCCAGGGTCATAACAGGGTGGTTGGCCATTTCAGATATTTTGTAAAATTGTTTACAATTTTTAGATTACTTTATAAACATTCTAATGTTTGTTGCCCTTGTATGACCATAAAAAAGGTTCTGCATGAACACCTTTCGTATTATTTTATTATTGCATTTTGTATCAGTAATTAGCATTTGTTCAATTGTTATGTCTGGTAGGACTATCTGTACATTGGAATGCGAGATATTATTTTTTATCGACTGTACTAGTGGAACTGGAATAGCTTTACATATTTTGCTGTATTCCCTATAAGAGCACTGCATGTTGAATTTTCATTTAAAGAGTTGAGTTGTAAGATTGAACCACGTTCATCCAACAGGTCAGCAACAAAAATTATTTTCTTATCACACCATTTTTGATTGAATAAGGTTTTTCTGTTTGATGTAATTGTCCTGTTGTTCCACAAGGTGGAGCCATGTGGACTAAAGTTGTGGACAAATATCATTTTCCAGTATCTCAACACTTGTTTATGAAATTTTGACAATTTCAAAGGTAATTTTGTGACTTCAAAATCACACTGTAACAAAAATTCAAACCCTCCTACTTTTTTGAATATATTTTTGGGGATATGAAACCAGATAGATTCAGTGTGTGACAGAAAGGTTTTTATCCAATTTACTCTAAACATCCCTACCTTTGATTCTAAATCTAGTGTTTTTAAACATCCTTTATTAGTATCTTTAACCAAATGTGACTTTTTCATATAATGTGTTTTATTTCTTCATATAAAATTGTATATTATGGAGTTTGCTTTCTTAAAGGGCTAGTGTATAAAATGATGATAAAACCGATGAAAACAGTGACATCAGTGGTCAAATTCTAGATTGCAGGGCTCACTCGCTCACCCCTCCCATCGGGTAAATGACGGTGGCTTCGTTGGGACAAAAAGACTTGTACAGACACGAGTTTTTCAGGAGTAGGTATCTAGCAACAAGGTGAATGTTTATTTAGAAATCTAAACCATGTTACGATATTGTTATGAATCCTTCACAAGCAGGAGACCAGAGTAGCGTTCGGGGAAAAAGGCCGTGTCAGTAATCCGAGATCCCACCTGCTCTTGTACCTTGCATTTTCTAGGCATATTTCTTTTAGGGAGTGATTTTCGATTGTCAGAGCTCCAATTTCTTTCTGCATTTTTGCAATTTCCTCCTTGTTCTCTTTGACAGATTTAGAGTTTGCCTCTATGCGGGATTCAAAGGTCCTGAGCCGCTTGTCTTGCTCGTCAAACCTTTTGAGTACTGTTTGGACGGCTTCAAAGATGCCTTTGTTGCTGACCTCTTTTTCTCCATCTTGCTCTCTCACATCCCTTTTCATGAATTTCTTGGGGTTGGGGCTTGGCAGTGGTGTGTGGTCGTCATTAACGTTACAGGTTGTTTTACCTTCTTCCATCTCCTCAATCAGGTCTTCATCACATGCTTCCTGTAGTACTGCGAGGTCATAGTCATGATCCAGCATGCTAACGTTTTTAGCCTTAGCCATTTTGCCAAATCTTGATTTATCAAACAACTCGATGTAGCCGTAACTAGACTGTCCAGAAGGTTATTTCTCTGTGTCGGGTTCGTTCTTCTATATTATGGTTGGGTACTGGTCTTGAATGTAAGGTTTTATGGACTCAAAATGTGTCGTTTTCTTTCAGACCCGCTGAAAGTGCAACTGTTTACTCCGCCATCTTGGATCCTCCTCCTGAAGGGCAAATGGTTTTTTACCGCAATGGCGCGGACCGCTATGGTTTGTTTGTATTGTACTGAGCATCAAATGAGGATGTAACGGATGGACTTTGCCATGCACACGCGGAATAAATGTTACAGTGATGCAACGCAAGAAGCTTCGTGGACGCTCATTCAACATTTGAATAACGAGCAACAGGCACGTCAACCCTGGTCAAATACCTCAGTGGCTAGTAATAGACTTAGCTCCTTTAACACATGATAATGGACTTCATACTGATAACCCTAACAAATATGGCTGGGTATTGTACGTTTGTTTTTTGTATCAGTGCCGATGCCAAAACAGTTTGTCAGTACTTACTTTTAAAAACACAAAAATCCTTTTTTTTTAAATTTCCAGAATAAGCCAAAGCTCTCAAATGTTAAATGCTGTCTAAACATAAGCAGACATTCAAACATTAAATGAAATACATTCAGCTCCAAAACAATATTAAGAATTGATAAACAGCCATACTGACAACATCTGTGCTTTTCTTACTGCCAAGTCAAAATGTCTGCTGTAAAAAAAAAAAAAATAAATAAATAAAAAAAAAAGCCTATGTTTGACTTACTCCCAGAGGGTTTTCCCCATAAGAACATGCAAATAATGTTCCAGCTTGTGTGTGACCTTGAGTAAATAAGGAGTGACTTGTTTGTTGTTTGTTTTAGGTCTATGGAACAGTGTTTCCACATGTGTGACAGAGTGGTCATCTATTTCTTCATTGCTGCCTCCTACACACCTTGGTGAGTGTCAGCGAGAGGGCAGCACATATTCAGGGGGGCTGCATCTACATTAAATGGAGGTTTAATGTAGATGCATGTTTTTCTTTCTCTGCTCAGGTTGAACCTGCGTGAGTTGGGCCCACTAGCAGCACACATGCGCTGGTTTGTGTGGCTCATGGCTGTTGCTGGAACCATATATGTCTTCAATTATCATGAAAAGTGAGTTGAGTTTACAGGTGTATCACCAAGTGCTTGTGTATGTGTGTGATATTTGGAATTTTAGAGTTGGGATTATACATCTGCTGGTACTTTCACAAAATCCCATTGTAATTGTGTTGCACAAATTTGGAAAATTTTTTGATTAGACAACCCCAACAAGAAATAAATGAATAAACTTGCTTTAAGAGGAAGTACCAAAATATCACTGATTCCAGCTCAAATGTGAAATCTCATTTTCTAAGGTGAACGGCTCAAATCACACGGAATCTAATCATTTTATTCTGATTTGGGTCACTTTTATATGTGGTCCTAAATCAGATGCAGGGCTGATTTTTTGCACTGTGACCCCAGTCAGAACAGTCATATTGGGATTCATGCGACGGCTACGTCGATCTGGATCAACATTCATGACGTTTCTGCTCTGGCAGGGGTCAGTCGGTGAATACTGGTGCTGACAGACATAGTTGGGTGTGAATGCTGCAAGCATTCACAACCTATGTTCTTCTACTACCAAAATTCTTTATTTTTCTTCTTATTATTATTCTTCCGCCGCGTTTTTTGACTTCAATTATCTTCAACACCGTTCAACCGATTCAAACCACTCAAATTTCTTCTGATTCAGCCTCATTGGGACATGTGTGGAAACTCTCAAATTTTTCCATAACGTTCATATTTTCCCGGGAATTCAACGTTAAAATTCCCACTTCTATTAAAGCGGATGGAGCCAAAACGGTTGGACCGCTACTAGTTCCACAAACTTCAACCGATTCCAACCGTTCAAACATGAAAACGTTCAGCTGAATTAGGAGATTCACGGATGTATTCACTTTTTTTCCTAACGTTCATACTTTCCGAGATATTTCCCATTTTTCCCAAATCTTTTTCCCATTGGGAATGCATTACGGAATCCTCAAAAATCTAAAAATTTCACCTTTTTTCAAACTGTGACTACCGACTCATACTTTCAGCTAGAAACTCCATTCAAAATGGAAAATATTCATCATTTTGCTGACTTTTTACATATGATTCAACTTTTCAATCCCATTCATACTTTCAAAAATATTCAGCGTTTTCTGAAACTTGGTTATAATGGAAGTCAATGAGAAAATCTTTCAAAATCACTCATCTTCACCCACACGTCACGAATTCATACATTGACGTAGAAACTCCATTCCAACTCTCTTGTTGACATTCAGGATCTAATTCAAATTTTCAATATCTCTTTTAGTTTTTCTACAAAGTCAGTTTAAAATACGTGAAGTTTTCAGCCCTTCTCAGACTTTATAATGGGTGTGTATTGCGTCAGCTAGAGTGAGTGATGTCATCACTAGAGTGAAGAGCAGCTGTAAACTCCTCAAGAAATTTTCTTTTCAACTCGCTCATTCGGCCACAATTTTCACTGTACAGACACAATTTATACCACAAAACGTAGGTAAATTTGTCCTAGTCACAGAAATGTTGACATGGAATCCGTCACACGTACACATTTTTGCTGAGAGGCTCCAAAGCGAAGGGAACGCCGATTTTTTTTTCTCATTCACTCCCATGTAAACTGAGAGGAGACATTTCTGGAAACAGCTTAGGTGCAACACATTTGTAACTCGCGCCTGTGACCACATTTTTGACTCTAGAAATATAAAAATCGCCACGTGCGTTCACGAGGATTGGCTGTCTCTCACCATCACTTTATTTTCATGATTGGACCAACGGTTTTGGACTCCGAAGGATTTGTTTCAGGAGTTAAAACCCATTATAAACAGCCTTTGCTGATCTGCTCTGTCATGAGCTGTGTGTGTGTGTCTCAAGTCATTTTTTTCTCATTCACTCCCATGTAAACTGAGCGGAGACATTTCTGGAAAACAGCTGAGGTGCAACACATTTGCAACTTGCGCCTGTGACCACATTTTTGACTCTACTGACATAAAAAGTGGCTGTCTCTCACCATCACTTTAGTTTCATTATTGGACCAACGGTTTGGAAATCAGAAGAATTTGTTCGAGGAGTTAAATCTCCACTAAAAGAGTCTCTTCTCTGTGTCTGTCTGTCTCTCTCTGCTCTTCTGCCATGTGCACCTACTTTATTACCATGGCAACCGCTGTGCCACACAAACTAACAGAAACATGATGTGTGTGCGTGTCTACATGTTACACGCAGACATGACAGAAACATGATGTGTGTGCGTGTTTACATGTTACATGCAGACAGGACAGAAAAATGATGTGTGTGTGTGTCTACATGTTACATGCAGACATGACAGGGGCACAATCTCCATTTTAACCCTTCAGTGCCAGAGTTTATAGAGGAAAATATTCATTTCAACATTTCAAAAGGCTGTGGCTTGAAAGTGGTGAGAGATAAAGACATACTGTAAATGAGAAAACTATTCATCAAGACCCAAAGTTTGTGATGGGAGTAAATGAACTCATCCAATTTGCATATTGTGGCGTCACTAGGCGGCGGCCATATTGGATTTCATCAATCTCAGTAAAATATTCAAATCATTCAAACTTTATTGTATTCAAGGCAACATTGTAGCGTGGCTTCAGCTTGCAGCATTCACACCCGCAATTTCTTCAGAAATTGTTTTCTAGTATTCTAGTATAATTCAAAAAATGAAAAGACAAATGTCAAATCAACTCATTTTTTATGTTAAGTAAAAGAAACCAGTAATCTACAGAACGAAATGCTGGTATTATTGTTTTGTTTCCATATTCTGTTCATATAAAGAAAGATGCTGTGAAAGTTGCAAATGAGCATGTTGATCCATGGATAAAAAAAAACACCTCAATATTCTCACTGTACAAACACACTCAGTGTAACAAGGCGAGATTTATCCTTCATAGTATATCAGATTTGTTGTAAATATGCATTTAAAACATTTTCAAACATTAAATGGTGTATCGTAACAGGGTTGACAAAACACACATTTGCATGCTGATTAAATGTGGAAAAAAATAAAAAATGAGATAACCTGAGATGGCAAAACACCTATTTCTGATAGGTAAGGATCTATTTAATCCAGAAAGGGTCATAAATAGTTTTAAAACAGGACTTTGAAAATCAAACATTAAGAATGGGAAATGGCACGTTTTCATATAATGACCCAAAAGCACACACAGAGGCACATTTATGCCAGCGTGATATGAATCGTTATCGAGATATGAAATGACCTATATCGTGATATGAGATTTTGGTCATATCGCCCAGCCCTACAATGAAGCCCAAAATGTGGCCTGCAACAGACGGTAAGGCTTGTTGTTTTTAGCTGAGACGATTTCTGGAAAAATTTAGCCGCTACCAGCTGCTTAAGAGGAGTTAGGAGTCTACAGTTAATGACGATATAAAACAGCTAATAAAACAGGCTTTTCAACAAATGTGAATCACCACAACCAAGAGAGCTCCTTGAGCATATAGTCATTAATGTGCACACAACATATTGGGCTGATGAGTTCTGATGCACCACTCACATCATCTTTCTCCACAATCCAACAGAACTGGCTGGCTATCGCAAGCTAATGTTTGTGGGGAATTGTTTTGCCTCCAGCGAAGCCCTGCCCACCAAAAAAGGTCACACTATCTACAAGACTGTTTTGACTGTGTTCTCAAACCATTTACTTATATATGAAATAAATCCCTTAACAAGACACATTGAATTACTTAATTAGTACTTTATTATTCATATTATAAATATTATTATTGAAGTTTGTGGCTATCCCAACTTTGTTTTTGAAAACCTTATACCCATACCTTCCACTATGCCAAATTTCAAAAATTTGTCACCCAGTGCACAATTTTACACATACTTTTGTCAACCCTGTTACACTGGAATGGAAACAGGGTTGATGAAAAATGTCCTTAGCAGCCATTACTAGCCATGTGGTGAAGGGCATGAGACCACATGGTGTGCGTTCATTAGAGGCTTATATCATGTTATTTATGTACAATAAAAAATTCTAACAAATATCTTTTTAGCGTGTCCTTTTGTGGAAACAGGGCTGACACAATAAGCTCGTCCCCCTCTGTCAAACATTATATAACTCCAAGAAAAAACATGAAAATAAGAGGACACTTATTTGTCTTTTCACCAGCATGTTCACAAAAGGAAGCTGATTTCACTCCCAGGAAATGATGCAACTTTCGGAGCAGGTCAAACATGTTCAGTGGATCAAATTCATTGCGACTGTCCTTTCAATATCCTACATGTTTTGAAAAATGCTAAAACCTCTCAATAAATATGTCTCCAAAATATTCTTTGATGAATCATGTTGAATTAAAGGTTTATGAATGTCCCATTGTCTTCATTAGACCCAAAGCTGCAACTTAAACTATCGGTATGCTAACTGTTGTCAGCCCTGTTACTGAGGTGTCAACCCTGTTACTTGTATAATTGGGTGTGAATGCTGGAATGGGTGTGTATTGCGTGAGCTAGAGTGGGTGATGTCATCACTAGAGTGAAGAGCAGCTGTAAACTCATCAAGAAATTTTCTTTTCAACTCGCTCATACGGCCACAATTTTCACTTTACATGCACAATTTATACCACAAAACGTAGGAAAATTTGTCCTGGTCACAGATGTGCTGAAATGGAATCTGTCACACGTACACATTTTTGCTGAGTGGCTCCAAAGCGGAGGGAGCACTGATTTTTTTCTCATTCACTCCCATGTAAACTGAGAGGAGAAATTTCTGGAAAACAGCTGACGTGCAACACATTTGCAACTCGCGCCTGTGACCACATTTTTGACTCTACAGACATAAATCTTGACACGTGCCTTGACAAGAAGTGGCTGTCTCTCACCATCACTTTATTTTCATATTTGGACCGACGGTTTGGAAATCAGAAGAATTTGTTCGAGGAGTTAAATCTCCACTAAAAGAGTCTCTTCTCTGTGTCTGTCTGTCTCTCTCTGCTCTTCTGCCAGGTGCACCTACTTTATTACAATGGCAACCGCTGTGCGGGTCCATGTCATTGGTTGGACATCCCATTAGTCCGACTGTCCGTGGTGCTGAACGGCTCGCGGCGGGCGTATGGTGCGCGACTGGCGAGTAGGCTCACGGCTTATGTGTTTGCCACTTTCTTTTTCATTTTAACCCACACCATGATCTTTTCCTGACCCTAACCAAGTGGTTTTTGTGCCTAACCCTAACCAGACCTTAACCACAGGGCATCATGATGATTTTGTAACGGACTTGAGTTTAACGGAACAATGGGATGTCGAACCAATGGGCAGTTCCCCCGCTGTGCCACACAAACTAACAGAAACATGATGTGTGTGCGTGTCTACATGTTACATGCAGACATGACAGAAACATGATGTGTGTGCGTGTCTACATGTTACATGCAGACATGACAGGGGCACAATCTCCATTTTAACCCTTTAGTTGCCAGAGTTTACTGAGGAAAATACTCATTTCAACATTTCAAAAGGTTGTGGCTTGAAAGTGGTGAGAGATAAAGGCATATTGTAAATGAGAAAACTATTCATCATGACCCAAAGTTTGTGGGTTTGTCTAATTTGCATATTGTGGCCTCACTAGGCCGCGGCCATATTGGATTTCATAAGTCTCAGTAAAACATTCACATCATTCAAACTTCATTTTATTAAAGCAGTTATGCAGTGTTGCGTCAGCTTTTCAACAAACTTTCACAAATTCAAATCATTCAAATTTTGTTGTATACAGTACAAGGCAGCATTGCAGCGTGGCTTCAGCTCGCAGCATTCACACCCGCAGTTTCTTCAAGAATTGCTTCTCTAGTTAAAAGTGACTCTTGCCATCCTGAAATGTTTGGGTGAATTCTGTAAGAGAGGCCATTAACATCACAATCCTCCTGTGTCCGACTGCGCATCCACACACCACTACGTCCATAAGTAACAGCCATTGCTCCATGAAAGGGCATGATTCACCTTTTTTTTTTTTTTTTTTTTTTTAAATTTGGCTCACTGTTCTTCATCCTTGTTATCACCTGCTAATGAAATCGCACACTTTCACATTATATCAATTTATGAATGAAATTGTAAGTGCTGACTTCAGTGGCTCCCATGCTTACTTCCTCACTACAGAGTGCTGCATGTAACATTGTTATTGTTCTTTTGCTCATGCAGGTCAGTTAAGGACCGTGACCAGTTCACACTGGAATCTCATATTCACCACATTTAATATACACAGCTAAACAAAATAATATGAACAATAAAAAGGAATTGCACTCTAAGGCAAAGACAGTGTGGACGCAGCCTTAGTCTTAAATTTAGTATCTTTTGAAGCATATCTGTTAAACTGCATGTGAGTTTTGGTTTAGACGTCGTACATCAAGTTCTGATCTGCTCAGATTCAGCAGATTAGTAAAAGTTTTAAAGCAGGTCTGGCAAGTCTTTTCAGTGCTTTATTTAATTGCTCGTGCTCAGTCATTATATTGCAGTAGGGTGGAGGTGTTATGAATGTGTTTTACTTCCTCTTCTTGTTGCAGGGCCCCTCGGCGCGTCTCATGGAGTTCACAGCAAAATGCCCATTAGTTTTATTGATAGACAAATTGTAATCTACATCAGAAAGTGAACTGAGCAAGCAAGAAATGTCTGAGTTTATGCAGCACATGGTGGCACTAAATCTGAGACAAACAGCATTTTTAGGGTTGTGTGAAGTGCAGATTGTGTTCTTCGAGGTTTTGCAGGAATCATGTTGCTTGATAAGATGCTGCCACTGTTGACCAAGCTTCAACAAATCTGTTTGATTTCTGCTGCCCTCCTGTGGTTTCAATGTATATAGCAGCAGCCCTGTGCTCATTTTGCAATTTATGTCACAGAACAAAGTCATTTATTGCATGTGCACAATGGATAGCAAACTAAATTCCTCATTCCTTTTAAGACACACCCAATAAACATGTACATATGTACGATACATATGTGTATAGAGTATTTATTTTATTTATAGTTTTCAGTATAGAAATGACTGTTGTTAAGCCCATCCTCCTTAGTATATTGTTGAAATCTTTTTCAATTTTCTTTTGTTTTCTCTTGTCGGAGGCTTTTCAACTCCACCAATCATGATTCATGATCATCAGTGGATTGGTCAGTAGATTTTAATATGAAGATACCTGGAGGATTGGTTTGTAACATACCATATCTAATTTCTGTCTCCTTATTTTGCACAGAGCAACACAGAGGGCCTTCAAGAGCTGGCCTGCGGTGGACTCATCTACTGCCCCAGTACTACTCCAGTCGTGACCAAAACCGGGGCTGGACGCCGGTTCTCCACCTTCACTGCGCGCTTCTGAACAGAGGCGCCTGCACACCGCTGCCCCTCAACTGCCCGCTGAAGCTGCAGCGACAGCCCTAAAGTTTACGAAAATAATGACCATGAATTGTTTACTGTTTTCTAGCGCGGAGAACAGATTTTTCAGCGTCTCACTGATGAACAAAAGCTACTTTCAAAGCTGTTTTGTACAAATTCAGTCTAAAAAAAACACAGCGAGGAAATTTTAACTTTTTACAGTGAAACCCGCACATTCATGAGTATTTGAGAAATTTGATAGCAGCCTTTTTGTATCACTTGAAGTGAGTTACATTCCACATTGGGGCCATGTGAGTGTCAAAACCTGGAGATTCTTCCATATCAGCTAGTTATTTAACACTAGGGACATTGAGTGAGGTGCTTAAGTTAGCTCATATCAGTAGCACGGCTTTTTTCATACTTTACTCTTGAGAAATCTGAGCGTTTCTCTGAAATTGTTGGGTTTTTTTTGTTTTTTTTGTAATTAAAATACGAAACCAAAGGTCTGAAATGTCCAAATGTAAACAGCTGTACAAAAACTTTGCCACAGCAAAATTCTGAGATCAGTAACTATATAATTGAAAAATAGATAATTCAGTTAGAGCAAGAATCTGAGCAGATATTTGATGCCAACATTTGATACTCTTGTACAAAAAGTAATGCTGCATTATGCCCAGCCTCTGTCAGTAGTTGATGCGGATTGGAAGTGTCTGGAGTCAGTTTTGTGCTGCTGCTGCATTTTCAAGTCAGTCAGGAAGGAAAGAAAGAAAAAAAAACAAGAAAAACTCTAGATGGAAGTTTGTGATTTATTTTCCTATTTTATTTTTACAGTGATCACATTATCAACCCATCTGATTCACATTCACACGTTGTTGACCAGTACATGTTTTGTTTCTGACCAGTATCCAAATGCAGTCCTCAGGTTTCAGGGATCAACAGTTTCTCCTGTAAGTGTTTAGCGCCCCCTGCTGGTGTTGTAAGAAGGTGAGGAGGCGTGTGGAGGTGACACAGATGAGGTGGAGTTTTGTTAATGAGCCAAATGATGGTTTATATGAGATCGATTTGTTTCCACTTTGTTAATAATGTGAACTCTGTGTGTGTGTGTGTGTGTGTGTGTGTGTGTGTGTGTGTGTGTGTGTGTGTGTGTGTGTGTGTGTGTGTGAGAGTCTGTGCACGCGCATGTGCACGACCTTCATACTGTAGTCCAGTATTACATTTCCACTGATTCTCTCTGTGTGTTTTTGATTTACACCACTGGGACAAACAGTGTTTCCTGTCTGTGCTCTGAAGCGGGTTTGATCAGTGGAGAAACCTCATGTTCATGTTTTTGTAAATTTGCTTAATGGCTCCAGATTCCAAACACGACCTTTCTGTTGCTCTCCTCCTCTTAGTGATGTATGGAGCTGAATGATTGCATATTTCTTAATTGTTGAAATGATTTCCTTAACCGCTCTGTTTTGTAATGTTTGTATATTCTGTTGTTTGTTCCGTTGATTACATGATCCTGGCCTTTGCAGGGAAAAAACTACTTCTTGTCTGTCCCATTGGCTGTTAATGGTGCTGCATATACATGAATGCTCCTCCACTATACTGAATATCACCTTTCTAATGTGACAATAAAAATGATAATGCCCCACATCTGAGCCTCCACAAAAGACCCTCATTCATCATGAACACTCAGAGGTTTCCTTTTAAATTCTTTTTTTTTAAGACATATTTTGGGGCTTTTTAGCCTTTAATGGATAGGACAGATAAGCGTGAAGGGGGGAGAGAGAGAGTGACATGCAGCAAAAGGCTACAGGCTGGAGTTGAACCCGGGATGCTGCGGCAACAGCCTTGTACATGGGGCGCCTGCTCTACCACGAAGCCACCAGCACCCCTTCCTTTTAAATTCTGTTTGCAATGACTGTGTTTTGCTATCAGGGAAATCATGCTCTCATCAGACACATTCATTTCCAACAGGGACAAAAACACCATCTTCAAGAATGATTTTGGCAGGATGTACAACTACATCTGGATAGATCATATGTAAAACCGAGTGGTCAATGCAGCAGCAGCCACAGTGCTGCTGCTGCATTGACCACTGCTAGGTTAGAGCTGGGAAAAATGTGCACATTTAGAAATATTTAAAGAAAACAAAAGAAGATTTATAGACAAACCTTTTTTGTATTTAGCAAAGATGTGCAAGGCAGCCATGAAATAATGAGGTAGTGGTGTACTCGAGGACCGTCTTTATCATATGAGACTCAAGAAAGAAGGGACCGCTGGGGTCTCATGATGAACACAGACAGAGAGAGCAGGACAAGTCATGAGAATACTGTTGCTATGGGACAGTGACAGGAATAAGGGGTGAAAAAAAGACTGCAGCCTATTGATATAAAACAGCATTGTCTTTCCTTGCCTGCAATTTAAATCAGTGGCATTTCTCACTCCCTTTACAATATGATGAGACATAATAGGTGGAACTTTTTATGGTCATGGCACGGTGTCAACCAAAGCTAGCTAGCCATAACCTAAGATCCCCAACGTTACATGAATCTTGAAACATCATCACACAAACTAACCTAAATATGAGCTAATGTTTAGCAATATGTTTCAGAATGACTTCATAATTCTTTATAATAAGATTTTTGTTGTTGTTGTTGTTGTTGTTGTTGTTGTTGTTTCAGATTAAAAGCTTATGAAAAAGCACCCTTACATTAAAGGGGGCTAACAGTGATCACGTGATCTAATCAGCTTTTACACACCTTGGCAATCATAAAAAAGTTTTCCACAACATTTGGCACTGATTTTGTGGCCATTTTAAAATATGGCTGCCATGGCCCCCAGGGGCCAAATATGCAGTGCCCCGATGTCTAGGTTTTCCTGGCTGGGGTGGTTCCTGACATCCCATGTTCTGATCAGTTTCTAATACTGCTCAATACTGTTTGTTTTGCGTGGGTCAAATATTCTGTTCATAACGTATGCAGTTTATCTTTAAATGATTTCATGTTTTGATAGAGCTGCTCACTGCTATTTTTAATATTTGTACAAGCTCTCTCTGGCATGCTTTGTCATATTGGATTTCAATAAACATTGTCTTGACTTAAGTATTTTTTTTTTTAATGAATTATTTATTCATTTTAGCCAATTAATCAAATTCTTTTAGACTGAGCGCGGGAACCGGAGCATCCCGGAGTAAAACCGCTGTGATTAGCAATGGCACCCCACAGAAAGGTTTGGCTCGAGCCAAACCTTTCTGTGGGGTGCCATTGCTAATCACCAATGATGGCACTATTTTGTGAGCCAGGTTGGACCACTGCTCAACTTCGGCAATGATTCACTCATTGCGGGTACTGCCCCTTTTGGCACTAGAACTTTGTTCTAATTTCTCCTAGAAATAGGTGACAGACCTGTCGACTCGCCTTTAGTCATCCTCGCTGCATTGCGGGTGCCAGCTGTGTCAGCTGTCTTAATCGCCTCTGCGTGCTGTCTGCCTGCCTGCCCATCATAGCCTGGCGGAGCTGAGGCCTGATGGGCTTGGGTGCCGGAAAGCTTGGTAGACATGGCAGCACACTGCGATTATTCCTCGGTGCAAAAACGGGTTTGTCACACGAGAGACAGCTAAATCTGAGTTGTTGTTTCAAAGCAGCAGCACTGTCAGACTGTGGAGTGTTCTGAGCTTGCAGCTTCTCTAGAATGGTCTTCAAGCGACCTTCAAACTGCTTCCTCACAGACTCCAACTCAACCCTGTTCAACTCCATCTCAGCGGAGAGTTTTTCAGTGTTCTTCTGCCGGTCCTGCTCCTGGCTGGTCACCTTGTTCAGCAGTTCGTCAAACATACCATGGAGCTGCTGAGAGTTTTGGTAGAACTGCAGATGGTTCACTTTGCTGTTCAAAGCAGATTTCTGTGCTTTGATTTCAGTTTCAACCATCTCCTTGTCAGCCTTGGTCTCTTCCAGCTCCTGTATGTGGCTCTGTCTGTCTTTGTTGTCGTCATGTAGCTGTCTGGTGGTTTCATGCAGGTTTTCACACTCTGCCTGAAGCTCCACCTTTCCGTCTTCCAGCTCTTTAACACGGCTTTTCAGCTTACCGATCTGCTGTGTCAATGTCCTCTCCAAAGAGGACATTGACATTGGCTGGTCGTGTAGCACTGGACGTCTCAGTCCCAGGGATCTCACAGTGTCCTCCAGGATGTCCAAACGGTGGAAGCACCGTTTAACATCCGAGGCCTTGTCTTGACGGAGCCCCTCCATTTCTGCCTTAAACTTTTCCTCCAGGGCGTCAATACTGTGTTGGTACTGCTTGACATTTTCGTCGGAGGACTGCTGTCCTACCGTTAATGACGGAGCTGTGTACCTAACCCTGGTAGGAGGGGGCCTGGTTATGGAGGGCTTTACAAGTGAGGAGGACTTTGATTTGGATGCATTGTGGGACAGGGAGTTTATTTTGGAGTTTGAATTTTGTATCATAAAGAATGCTGCTACAGTCAGTTCTGGATGTGATAAGATAAGATAAAATAAGATAAGATACACATTCATTGATCCCACAATTGACAAATTCCAGTGTTACAGCAGTCAAGGGGAAATAGTCAGATTAAAGATTTCAATATTTAAAAACTTAAAAAACTAGGCATGCAAAAAAAGTACAAAAATACAAGAAACAGAAATAAATATTAACAATAATAATTATAAGAATAAAATTAATAATTATCTTAATAATAATAATGAGCAGTGGATAAAAAGTGAGCAGTGGATTAAAGTGAACATATTTAGTGCAAAGTGAATATTGTATGTGCAAGTAAACAACAACATGGGGGACAGCAGTGCGTATAGTGGTGTTTATAAAGTGTCCATAGTGTCTCTAAAGTGTCCATGGTGCAGTTTACTGGTTGTATAGTCTGACAGCAGCAGACAGGAAGGACCTGCAACAGTGTTTTTCACACTTTGGGTGAATCAGTCTGTCGCTGAAGGAGCTCTCCAGAGCTTTTATCTCCTCCTGCTGGGGGTGGGAGTCGTTAGTCCTCACAGATGACAGCTTGGATGTCATCCTCCTTTCTCCCACCACCTGCACAGAGTCCAGAGAGCATCCCAGGACAGAGCTGGCCTTCTTGATCAGCTTGTCCAGTCTCTTCCTAACTGCAGCCGAGACGCTGCTGCCCCAGCAGACCACTCTTTATTAGTGACAGGATGTGTATGGACTACAACTGTGAAATCCTTGATGACTCTGTGGAAGGTATACTGTGGCTGGAACTGACTGCTAAGCCCTACCTCAGTATAAACCAAGTGCTTTCTGTTGCTGTTTGCTATTCACCCCCAGCCAACTCCACCAGGCAGGTGGATGCAGCAGAGGTTTATGACAGCCTTCTTTCAAATGTATTTAGATTTCAGAAACTTGGTCCTTTTTGCATTATGGGTGATTTCAACAGCCGTTGTGCAAATGTACAGGATTATATTGAGGGGGTGGATGCAATAGAAGAACGAAACATAATGGATGTTTTATCAACTCATATGGGGAATTACTTATTCAGTTTCTTATCAGTGCAAACTGTTGTTTTCTAAATGGGAGAAATTACCGTAATAATGATTTTACCTGTGTGTCATCTAAGGGGCTGTCAGAGGTCGACTACATTCCTGACCATTTTCTATCTAGTGTCTCATGTCAAACAGCACTGAGGGACTGTGTAGCACAGTTAGGGGCCCCTTGCAGGCTGCCAGCTTGCATGGATGCCGTGTATACACAGTTCTGTGACATTGTAAAAAAGGAGATGCGAGAACAGATCCCTCACAGAGATGTCATTATTCAACATGGCTGCTCTAACAAAAAGAGGAGCAAAAAAGTCTGGTGGACAGAGCAACACTATGCAACATTGTGGAAGGCTCTATGCTCAGCAGAGAAGGAATGGACATCTTGCCCCCCTGGTCCAGTAAAGGTGCAGGCTAAAGCTGTAATGAAGGACATACAGAAGCAGTTTGACCGTTCAGTCCAAGCTGCTAAAAGATGGTATTGGAGATTACAGCAGGAAAATGTCCAAGAACTAGCGAGTAACGACCCAAGGGCCTTCTGGCAGCAGGTTTGTGGATATGATGGGGTGCCAGTTGATGTATTGAAAAATGGTAAAATACTGAATATTTTATATAGGGTTTTTAATTATTGTTTTTCAAATGGTGTTGTGCCAGAGTTCTGGAAGTATGGTATTATTAACCACATCCCCAAAGCTGGGGGAAAAGATAACAGAATAGCTCTTAATTACCGGGGAATCACTTTGACATCTTCTGTATAGAAACTATTTTGCTCTGTGCTGTATAATTGTATTGTGGAGTGGGCAGAGGCTAATGATAGCCAAATGATGAGCAAAATGGGTTTAGAAAGAAATGAAGCTGCCTTGATCATATTGCTATCTGAACTACAATCATAGATACAAGGAAAAACTTGAAGAAAGCTACTTCTTGTTTTTTTATTGATTTTTCTAAAGCTTTTGATCATATAGACCCAAACATACTCTGGAATAAGCTGTCTGCACTAGGCATTGAAAAACGTCATAGTATAGTACTAGTGCAGTGGCTGTAGTAAGCATATATTTTGGTAAGGAGGCGTCAGTTGAAAGATGAAAGGCTACATGTGTCTGTGATTGATATGGATACAGATTGAGGTGTATATGTTGAATCAGTTGTTGTTTATGAAGTAGTTGTAATGTCTTGTGTTTGGCTTTTAGCAATGACACTGTAGGGAGTTGAACCCCATTTCACTAATGTGAAAGTACCACTACCAGTGTTTTTTTGCTTTATCACTGGGAAAGTGTAAACACAAATGGAACATCAGTCAACTGAGTGAACAGATATTGTGTGGAAATGTATGGGAAGGTAGTTCCAAAGATGAAAGTAATTAAAGTAAAAAGTGAAAAATTGTGTGTGTCTTATATAAAGGACACCTCAAACGTCATAGTATAGTAATTCATCATTCATTGTTAGTTTGAGCGAGCTTTCTCCCCGGGGTCTGTCTCCAGGAGGAGGCCACAGTGTCCCCATACAGGGTGAGGTACTCTGCTCACGAAAGGTCAGTTTCATCGAGGTCTTTGAATCGCTCTTAGTCTGGTCCCTCCCTGGGATCACTTTGCCATGGGAGACCCTACCAGGGCCTATTGGCCCCGACAACACAGCTCCCAGGTTCACAGGGACACTCAAACTCCTCCACCACGTTAAGGTGGCGATTCTCAGAGGAGACACACACACACACACACACACACACGCACGCACGCACGCACACACACACATACACGCATACACACACACACACACACACACACACACACATACATATACAGACATAGACATATAGACATATAGATATAGACATATAGATATATAGAGGGGGCCCTCCCCCCATAAATAGACATTATTCCAACAGACATTCTGACTTCTCACAAGTGAAAATGTCTTGCAGGAAAGTGTCTAGTTATGGGGGGGGGGGTTGATGGTGGTTATTTTTGGGGCCTTGTGTTTCTCCTCCACTTTTTACCCAAGAACCCCAAAAATCACCAAGATCACCAAGATCACCAAGATGACACTATTTTGTGAGCCAGGTTGGACCACTGCTCAACTTCGGCAATGATTCACTCATTGCGGGTACTGCCCCTTTTGGCACTAGAACTTTGTTCTAATTTCTCCTAGAAATAGGTGACAGACCTGTCGACTCGCCTTTAGTCATCCTCGCTACATTTGCGGGTGCCAGCTGTGTCAGCTGTCTTAATCGCCTCTGCGTGCTGTCTGCCTGCCTGCCCATCATAGCCTGGCAGAGCTGAGGCCTGATGGGCTTGGGTGCCGGAAAGCTTGGTAGACATGGCAGCACACTGGGATTTTTCCTCGGTGGAAAAACGGATTTGTCACACGAAAGACAGCTAAATCTGAGTTGTTGTTTCAAAGCAGCAGCACTGTCAGACTGTGGAGTGTTCTGAGCTTGCAGCTTCTCTAGAATGGTCTTCAAGCGACCTTCAAACTGCTTCCTCACAGACTCCAACTCAACCCTGTTCAACTCCATCTCAGCGGAGAGTTTTTCAGTGTTCTTCTGCCGGTCCTGCTCCTGGCTGGTCACCTTGTTCAGCAGTTCGTCAAACATACCATGGAGCTGCTGAGAGTTTTGGTAGAACTGCTGATGGTTCACTTTGCCGTTCAAAGCAGATTTCTGTGCTTTGATTTCAGTTTCAACCATCTCCTTGTCAGCCTTGGTCTCTTCCAGCTCCTGTATGTGGCTCTGTCCGTCTTTGATGTCCTCATGTAGCTGTCTGGTGGTTTCATGCAGGTTTTCACACTCTGCCTGAAGCTCCACCTTTCCGTCTTCCAGCTCTTTAACACGGCTTTTCAGCTTATCGACCTGCTGTGTCAATGTCCTCTCCAAAGAGGACACTGACACTGACACTGGACGTCTCAGCCCCAGGGATCTCACAGTGTCCTCCAGGATGTCCATACGGTGGAAGCACCGTTTAACGTCCGAGGCCTTGTCTTGACGGAGCCCCTCCATTTCTGCCTTAAACTTTTTCTCCAGGGCGTCAATACTGTGTTGGCACTGCTTAACATCTTCGTCGGAGGACTGCTGTCCTACTCCAACCTGCAGCTCCAGCCGTACCCCCTCCACGTCTGCCTTAACCCTTGCCTCCAGGGCATCCATGTGCTGGTACTTCTGAGCATCTTCAGACGACTGCTGTCTTACTGCCTTCAGCTGTTGGTAGTGACGCAGTTTCTTCCCGAAGATGGTGTATTTCACCGCGGAGGTCGTTTAAAGCATGTTGCAAAACTCCACATGGAGGCCAGGTTGTGCCTGTCAATATCGGAGTCGGTCTTCTCCTGATTACTCTGTCGCTCCTGTGACTGAGCCGTTACAGAGCACTTCAGGCTTCTGATCGCTTCCTCCAGGGCGTCCATGCGGATCTTATTGTTCTCCACCTCCGTCATTAACGACATCCTCGGAGTCTGCCGGAGGGACCGTCGCCTCTTAGAGCCAGGGCTGGTGGGGGGACTCTTAGGTGGGGAGGGGGCCATCTGCCGCTGCGGCGTGGTGCTGCTCCCCTGAGCCTGATTTCCAGCGTTGGCATTCAGCTGGCTGATCATGGCCTGAAGCAGGCCACGTAGTGCGGAGATGCCATCGCTGGTCCCCGATTGCTGTGTTCAGCAACTCCACAAGATCGTTGGATTGATTTGCTGACATCTTTGTGCGCAAGGATTACCCTAATAAATTGTCACGCGTTTCTCGAAAATAACTGGTCGTTAGCGCACTGTGGTACTATCGGTGTCTGAGACAGCGGTCCTAGTCTAACAGCACAAGGCAGGTCCTATTTACCAACTTTCCTCAAGTGACGAAACGTCACAAAGAGATTTTTTTTTTAGCCCCGCCCTGAGTGGGCGGGCTAAAAAGATGTGTTACAACGATGTGATACAACTTCCGCCAAAAAGCCGGAAGAGGCTAGGCTAATTAGCAGCAGGCTAGCGGCAAGTAAACTTTGCTTTAGTTGTATGGTAGTAGTGTAAGTTGTAGTAGTGGTAGTTCGTTGTAAATAAGCCGACATGGATAATATGGTCACTTCATGGGAGCACTCTTCTTCGGCGCTGCGTTGGTCGGATGGTGTCAATGTATAGAGGGAATCGTCTTGTTGTTTACAAATAACGTTACTTCCGGGTAGAAAACCAGCAGAGTTAAGCCCTATATATATATGCTTTTAACAGATGACGTCCTGATGGAGGCTTTTAACAGATGATGTCCTGATGGAGGCTTTGCTGCTGCTGTTAGCATCGTGATTTCCCAAAACGGAATAAATACCCCACATAGCAACACAAAACTGCTTTGCTAGCTCAATCATGTCCTAACTAAGACATCCGCTGGAAAAAAGTATTTTTTTCACGGGACCGTTCATTGAGTCAATGAGTCATATGAGTCATTACAGACACCGCTAACGGGGCTAACAGTTAGCTCAGCTAATCTAACGTTACCATAACATGTTCTTAATTACAAAACGAGCACACAGAAATAGTAATGTTTGTTCAATCACTGTGTTTACAGACTTTGTAAATATCAGATTAGTCTAAACGGTGATATAGTGACGTTAAATGTGATATATATATATATATATACAACACATACACACATACAGCTATAACGATATGTAAAGAACAAGGCGAGTCTCTCTATTGCATCCGGCCACTAGCGACTGGGAGGATGACATGAGGAAGTGGCCAGAAGTATCCTACGGGGATATATTCAGTTATTTTGTGTTGTCCCTTGGAGTAGATGGTGCTACTATGAAAAATTACAACAGCACTGAAGCGTACCAGTACCTCCATGCTGGTAAAGTTGGCCACGTATTACTCCATGAAGTAGGCCGACAAGACCTGATATTTCTGAAGGCTGACTATCCAGCCCAGTCAGTCCAGCAGTCCAATACACTCGGCCTGGGTACTGGTGACAAGCCTGGGAGCAGTAGAGACAGCAGGGTGTTCTTGCATTGCTGGCCTGGGAAAATCATGCAGCCATGCAACCTCAATTCTGTGGAAGGTAAGGAAGTAGTTTGTTTTGTTTTTTAAATGATATACAATGTATATAAGCACAATTTAAAAGTATAAACGCAGGTTACATTAGCTGACGATCTTTCATAATATGCAATTATGTAGTCAAACTAGGTTTAAAAATTATCAACAGTTTTCTTTTGTCTTTAAGCAGAAAATATAACATTACAGGAAAACTACTACTGACCCATGTGATATAACAAGTGAATTGTGTGCAGCTATTCAAATAGCTGTTAAGAAAGAAAATTATACACTGATAATGTTCAATTCATACATGTTGTATAAAGAAGCATATTCATGTTAACTGAATAACATGGGTGACGCTAACATGTTATTTGTTTACTACAGAACTGTGAGAATGAGAATCATGGAGAATCTGTAAGTATCTAGTCAAATCTCGTATTGGCAGAGGAGGACGGTAAGTACATGGTCAAGGTACGTGAGCCACATTAAATCTCCTCTACATCAAAACATAATATATTCAACATAAAAGGACTCCATGCACAAATACTATATTGCAATACACCACATGTAGTAGTTGCTTACTGAGCTGAAGCCAAACACTCAGCAAAAAACTCTAAAATGTGATGTATTGCAATGTAGTCTTTGTGCAGGAAGTCCTTTTTTACCTGCACCATGCATCATGCAACTCGTTTTTCACCAGCAGCAAAGTTATTAAGAAAAAATTCTGATTTACAAAATCTTCCATGATAGAAAGATGTCATTTTGGTTTGCAAACTCATTCAGGATAAACTGTTATGTTTACCGTAGTTATATCTGTTGAATTGTCACTTTATAAATGATAGTAGCCTAATCATTTTTTGGGGTCAGTTTCTCCAGCCATACCAGAATAGGCTGAATATGTCACAGTAAGTATCATAAGCTTAATCATATCACTGAATCCAAAGTAAGTAAGTTAATTAGAATATTCAGATGTCTACCATTTTTAATCTGAAAGATTTAGGATGGCTGTATACCGTTTTATCCCCTCCATTATTTTATTCTGACTGTAACTGTCTCTGTCTCAGGTACAGAATGCTGTGTCCCAGCAATGCTACTGGAATGCTGGAACTCAGAAGAACCTTGCCCCAAAGCAGTTAGTGGACATCAACTTCACACACCACAGAGCCACTGACCAATTTCAGCACCCAGAGGGAAGGTCACACTGTCCACCTCTGCCTCCTACCCCTGCATTTCATTCCCGTGAGGAGATGAGGGAGAGGCTGAGCCACCTGCAGGAAGCCTGCTTTACAAATGTTTTAATGCACAGCCAAGAGAGGAGCCAGCCCAGCCAGATTGTCTTTTGCATGGTGAGCATGATGTTCCCACCACCTGCCAGAAGTGTCTGTTATTTTACAGTACCTTCACTGCACTTGACCAGACCAAGTCTACAACTCTAGAGCACACCACCAGAGAGCACAGTGCCTCACGCATGTGGCACGATGCTCTTAAAATTCCCATCACTGCTAGCTCTGCCAAGAGGGTTCTAGCCAGAGCCAGTCCTGAGAAGTCCACCATCTCCCTGAGTTTGTCAGTAATCCGAGATCCCACCTGCTCTTGTACCTTGCATTTTCTAGGCATATTTCTTTTAGGGAGTGATTTTCGATTGTCAGAGCTCCAATTTCTTTCTGCATTTTTGCAATTTCCTCCTTGTTCTCTTTGACAGCTTTAGAGTTTGCCTCTATGCGGGATTCAAAGGTCCTGAGCCGCTTGTCTTGCTCGTCAAACCTTTTGAGTACTGTTTGGACGGCTTCAAAGATGCTTTTGTTGCTGACCTCTTTTCCTCCATCTTGCTCTCTCACATCCCTTTTCTTGAATTTCTTGGGGTTGGGGCTTGGCAGTGGTGTGTGGTCGTCATTAACGTTACAGGTTGTTTTATCTTCTTCCATCTCCTCAATCAGGTCTTCATCACATGCTTCCTGTAGTACTGCGAGGTCATAGTCATGATCCAGCATGCTAACGTTTTAGCCTTAGCCATTTTGTCAAATCTTGATTTATCAAACAACTCGATGTAGCCGTAACTAGACTGTCCAGAAGGTTATTTCTCTGTGTCGGGTTCGTTCTTCTATATTATGGTTGGGTACTGGTCTTGAATGTAAGGTTTTATGGACTCAAAATGTGTCGTTTTCTTTCAGACCCGCTGAAAGTGCAGCTGTTCACTCCGCCATCTTGGATCCTCCTCCTGAAGGGCAAATGTTTTTTTTACCGCAATGGCGCGGACCGCTATGGTTTGTTTGTATTGTACTGAGCGTCAAATGAGGATGTAACGGATGGACTTTGCCATGCACACGCGGAATAAATGTTACAGTGATGCAACGCAAGAAGCTTCATGGACTCTCATTCAACATTTGAATAACGAGCAACAGGCACGTCAACCCTGGTCAAATACCTCAGTGGCTAGTAATAGACTTAGCTCCTTTAACACATGATAATGGACTTCATACTGATAACCCTAACAAATATGGCTGGGTATTGTACGTTTGTTTTTTGTATCAGTGCCGATGCCAAAACAGTTTGTCAGTACTTACTTTTAAAAACACAAAAATCCTTTTTTTTTAATTTCCAGACTAAGCCAAAGCTCTCAAATGTTAAATGCTGTCTAAACATAAGCAGACATTCAAACATTAAATGAAATACATTCAGCTCCAAAACAATATTAAGAATTGATAAACAGCCATACTGACAACATCTGTGCTTTTCTTACTGCCAAGTCAAAATGTCTGCTGTAAAAAAAAAAAAAAAAAAAAAAAAAAGCCTATGTTTGACTTACTCCCTCTGTGGAAACATGATGTCACTTCCTCTAAAGCAGAGCGTTTTCCCCATAAGAACATGCAAATAATGTTCCAGCTTGTGTGTGACCTTGAGTAAATAAGGAGTGACTTGTTTGTTGTTTGTTTTAGGTCTATGGAACAGTGTTTCCACATGTGTGACAGAGTGGTCATCTATTTCTTCATTGCTGCCTCCTACACACCTTGGTGAGTGTCAGCGAGAGGGCAGCACATATTCAGGGGGGCTGCATCTACATTAAATGGAGGTTTAATGTAGATGCATGTTTTTCTTTCTCTGCTCAGGTTGAACCTGCGTGAGTTGGGCCCACTAGCAGCACACATGCGCTGGTTTGTGTGGCTCATGGCTGTTGCTGGAACCATATATGTCTTCAATTATCATGAAAAGTGAGTTGAGTTTACAGGTGTATCACCAAGTGCTTGTGTATGTGTGTGATATTTTGAATTTTAGAGTTGGGATTATACATCTGCTGGTACTTTCACAAAATCCCATTGTAATTGTGTTGCACAAATTTGGAAATTTTTTGATTAGACAACCCCAACAAGAAATAAATGAATAAACTTGCTTTAAGAGGAAGTACCAAAATATCACTGATTCCAGCTCAAATGTGAAATCTCATTTTCTAAGGTGAACGGCTCAAATCACACGGAATCTAATCATTTTATTCTGATTGGGGTCACTTTTATGCAGGGCTGATTTTTTGCACTGTGACCCCAGTCAGAACAGTCATATTGGGATTCATGCGACGTCTACGTCGATCTGGATCAACATTCATGACGTTTCTGCTCTGGCAGGGGTCAGTCGGTGAATACTGGTGCTGACAGACATAGTTGGGTGTGAATGCTACAAGCATTCACAACCTATGTTCTTCTACTACCAAAATTCTTTATTTTTCTTCTTATTATTATTCTTCTGCCGCATTTTTTGACTTCAGTTATCTTCAACACCATTCAACCGATTCAAACCATTCAAATTTCTTCTGAATGAGAATGGGAATCTGATGGGAGTAAATTAACTCATCTAATTTGCATATTGTGGCCTCACTAGGCCGCGGCCATATTGGATTTCATAAGTCTCAGTAAAACATTCACGTCATTCAAACTTCATTTTATTAAAGCAGTTATGCAGTGTTGCGTCAGCTTTTCAACAAACTTTCACAAATTCAAATCATTCAAATTTTGTTGTAAACAGTACAAGGCAGCATTGCAACGTGGCTTCAGCTCGCAGCATTCACACCCGCAGTTTCTTCAGGAATTGCTTCTCTAGTTAAAAGTGACTCTTGCCATCCTGAAATGTTTGGGTGAATTCTGTAAGAGAGGCCATTAACATCACAATCCTCCTGTGTCCGACTGCGCATCCACACACCACTACGTCCATAAGTAACAGCCATTGCTCCATGAAATGGCATGATTCACCTTTTTTTTTTTTTTTTTAAATTTGGCTCACTGTTCTTCATCCTTGTTATCACCTGCTAATGAAATCGCACACTTTCACATTATATCAATTTATGAATGAAATTGTAAGTGCTGACTTCAGTGGCTCCCATGCTTACTTCCTCACTACAGAGTGCTGCATGTAACATCTTTGTTATTGTTCTTTTGCTCATGCAGGTCAGTTAAGGACCGTGACCAGTTCACACTGGAATCTCATATTCACCACATTTAATATACACAGCTAAACAAAATAATATGAACAATAAAAAGGAATTGCACTCTAAGGCAAAGACAGTGTGGACGCAGCCTTAGTCTTAAATTTAGTATCTTTTGAAGCATATCTGTTAAACTGCATGTGAGTTTTGGTTTAGACGTCGTACATCAAGTTCTGATCTGTTCAGATTCAGCAGATTAGTAAAAGTTTTAAAGCAGGTCTGGCAAGTCTTTTCAGTGCTTTATTAATTGCTCGTGCTCAGTCATTATATTGCAGTAGGGTGGAGGTGTTATGAATGTGTTTTACTTCCTCTTCTTGTTGCAGGGCCCCTCGGCGCGTCTCATGGAGTTCACAGCAAAATGCCCATTAGTTTTATTGATAGACAAATTGTAATCTACATCAGAAAGTGAACTGAGCAAGCAAGAAATGTCTGAGTTTATGCAGCACATGGTGGCACTAAATCTGAGACAAACAGCATTTAGGGTTGTGTGAAGTGCAGATTGTGTTCTTCGAGTTTTGCAGGAATCATGTTGCTTGATAAGATGCTGCCACTGTTGACCAAGCTTCAACAAATCTGTTTGATTTCTGCTGCCCTCCTGTGGTTTCAATGTATATAGCAGCAGCCCTGTGCTCATTTTGCAATTTATGTCACAGAACAAAGTCATTTATTGCATGTGCACAATGGATAGCAAACTAAATTCCTCATTCCTTTTAAGACACACCCAATAAACATGTACATATGTACGATACATATGTGTATAGAGTATTTATTTTATTTATAGTTTTCAGTATAGAAAGGACTGTTGTTAAGCCATCCTCCTTAGTATATTGTTGAAATCTTTTTCAATTTTCTTTTGTTTTCTCTTGTCGGAGGCTTTTCAACTCCCAATCATGATTCATGATCATCAGTGGATTGGTCAGTAGATTTTAATATGAAGATACCTGGAGGATTGGTTTGTAACATACCATATCTAATTTCTGTCTCCTTATTTTGCACAGAGCAACACAGAGGGCCTTCAAGAGCTGGCCTGCGGTGGACTCATCTACTGCCTCGGTGTGTTCTTCTTCAAGAGCGACGGCGTCATCCCCTTTGCCCACGCCATCTGGCATGTGTTCGTGGCGCTGGCTGCGGCTGTGCACTACTACGCCATCTGGAAATACCTCCACAAGGCCCCCAGCGCAGATGCCCTCCTCCAGTCGTGACCAAAACCGGGGCTGGACGCCGGTTCTCCACCTTCACTGCGCGCTTCTGAACAGAGGCGCCTGCACACCGCTGCCCCTCAACTGCCCGCTGAAGCTGCAGCGACAGCCCTAAAGTTTATGAAAATAATGACGCGGAGAACAGATTTTTCAGCGTCTCACTGACAAACAAAAGCTACTTTCAAAGCTGTTTTGTACAAATTCAGTCTAAAACAAAACACAGCGAGGGAATTTTAACTTTTTACAGTGAAACCCGCACATTCATGAGTATTTGAGAAATTTGATAGCAGCCTTTTTGTATCACTTGAAGTGAGTTACATTCCACATTGGGGCCATGTGAGTGTCAAAACCTGGAGATTCTTCCATATCAGCTAGTTATTTAACACTAGGGACATTGAGTGAGGTGCTTAAGTTAGCTCATATCAGTAGCACGGCTGGGTATCATTTAAAACCAAAATTAGTGCTTTTTTTCATACTTTACTCTTGAGAAATCTGAGCGTTTCTCTGAAATTGTTGGAGTTTTTTGGGGTTTTTTTGTAATTAAAATACGAAACCAAAGGTCTGAAATGTCCAAATGTAAACAGCTGTACAAAACTTTGCCACAGCAAATTCTGAGATCAGTAACTATATAAATGAAAAATAGATAATTCAGTTAGAGCAAGAATCTGAGCAGGTATTTGATGCCAACATTTGATACTCTTGTACAAAAAGTAATGCTGCATTATGCCCAGCCTCTGTCAGTAGTTGATGCGGATTGGAAGTGTCTGGAGTCAGTTTTGTGCTGCTGCTGCATTTTCAAGTCAGTCAGGAAGGAAAGAAAGAAAAAACAAGAAAAACTCTAGATGGAAGTTTGTGATTTATTTTCCTATTTTATTTTTACAGTGATCACATTATCAACCCATCTGATTCACATTCACACGTTGTTGACCAGTACATGTTTTGTTTCTGACCAGTATCCAAATGCAGTCCTCAGGTTTCAGGGATCAACAGTTTCTCCTGTAAGTGTTTAGCGCCCCCTGCTGGTGTTGTAAGAAGGTGAGGAGGTGTGTGGAGGTGACACAGATGAGGTGGAGTTTTGTTAATGAGCCAAATGATGGTTTATATGAGATCGATTTGTTTCCACTTTGTTAATAATGTGAACTCTGTGTGTGTGTGTGTGTGTGTGTGTGTGTGTGTGTGTGTGTGTGTGTGTGTGTGTGTGTGAGTCTGTGCACGCGCATGTGCACGACCTTCATACTGTAGTCCAGTATTACATTTCCACTGATTCTCTCTCTGTGTGTTTTTGATTTACACCACTGGGACAAACAGTGTTTCCTGTCTGTGCTCTGAAGCGGGTTTAATCAGTGGAGAAACCTCATGTTCATGTTTTTGTAAATTTGCTTAATGGCTCCAGATTCCAAACACGACCTTTCTGTTGCTCTCCTCCTCTTAGTGATGTATGGAGCTGAATGATTGCATATTTCTTAATTGTTGAAATGATTTCCTTAACCGCTCTGTTTTGTAATGTTTGTATATTCTGTTGTTTGTTCCGTTGATTACATGATCCTGGCCTTTGCAGGGAAAAAACTGCTTCTTGTCTGTCCCATTGGCTGTTAATGGTGCTGCATATACATGAATGCTCCTCCACTATACTGAATATCACCTTTCTAATGTGACAATAAAAATGATAATGCCCCACATCTGAGCCTCCACAAAAGACCCTCATTCATCATGAACACTCAGAGGTTTCCTTTTAAATTCTGTTTGCAATGACTGTGTTTTGCTATCAGGGAAATCATGCTCTCATCAGACACATTCATTTCCAACAGGGACAAAAACACCATCTTCAAGAACGATTTTGGCAGGATGTACAACTACATCTGGATAGCTCATATGTAAAACCGAGTGGTCAATGTAGCAGCAGCCACAGTGCTGCTAGGTTAGAGCTGGGAAAAATGATACATTTCTCACTTGCCATCATTGCAGATAATGCCATAGTTTATGAAAAGGTTTTTATTTACAATAGTCTACAGTAGGGAAATGACTGTATTTGTGCATAGACTACATATTGGTAAATAAATACAATTTATTGTTTTGCTAGATGACAGTGCAACACCAAGCATGGAGCATGAGGCCATGGAGCTACAGGATGTGCCAAACTCACAGAGTGATGTTGGGACCCAGTGGGAGGACTGCACACTGGGGCTGCGTCCGAAAGGCCAAGTAGTATGGATTGTAGTAAACCAAATTAGTATGCAGTATGTCCGAAACCGTAGTAGGGAGGAGTAGCATGCTATCACCCCTACTAAACACGCCTACATTGTATTGTATTGTATGGTTGGCACATAAAATATTGACACTTTAGGCACAATTTGGACATGTTCCCTGTGAGGTGTACTCACTTATGTTGCCAGCTGTTTAGATGTTGATGGCTGTTTTGAGTAATTTTCAGAGGAAGGTCTATCTATACAACTATACAAGCTGTACAGTGACTCCTTTAAGTTATATCAAAGTGCAATTTCTATAGTGTTGTCCCATGAAAGGATTTATTTCCAGAAATGGGAGGGGTGTACTCACTTATGTGAGATACTGTATGTACAGTAATGTAAATTTGTTTACTTATTTACAAAATATATATACAGTAAAATGATAATTTGTTTACTTACTTACAAAAGATGTGTATAGTAAAATGTAACAACATTTATTCAACAACATTTAACAACAAATCTGTTTTTTAACTTTTGGAAAAGATATAACTAGCTATCCAATGTTGTGTACATCAAACATTAACAAACAGTGGTGACATTTATTCAATTTTAATTTGTGTGGGAATGCTTAACCCTCATTTTTACATTAGAGTTACAGAAGGCTACTGGGCTTTGAAGATGGAAAAGGCCTTCAGACCTAGCTCCCACAAAGTTGCTTGTACCTGTCACTGAGTGACAACCTGTGTAAATTAAATTCACTGGCAATGTGTGACATCATATATTTAAAATAGAAAGCCCTCAGCCTTGGCACAACCTCTGAACAGAAATCCGCATTGTACGCAACACTGATTACAACTTGCTGGGATGGGGTCCAGATGAGCAGCTTCGATGTGGACAGCCCTGTGCAGAACATGCCCAGCTGCACTTGCATGCAATACCCACGTGATCCATGTTGCTGGAGTTGAAATGCCCCATCCACCATCTTCACGTCTGAGGCCTTGCTGCTGAAGAGCCCTTCAAGAGACTCAAAAGACTGACCCAGCACTGGACACTTGATCTCTAACAGCTCCTCGTTGTTCAGCACACCATCGGGGCTTGCCAACAGCCATGGCTCTTCTGCACTGACCACAGTGCCTCTGTGACTGAAAGAGTAGCCACAGCTTTCAAGCAGGGGTGTCGTTTCAGCAAAAGCTAAGGTATGGCAATATGACATGACGTCACAGAGCTACTGATGAGTTTCAAAAATATGAACTTATATAAAACTTCACTTTGGTCTTTGACCAGAAGTACATACTATGCTATTGAAAACTGTTACAAAGGACATGAAGCTGTTTCTCACATTCATAACACCTCATGTCTGCATGTAATGCACAACTTGGTGAGCAGTGAAAACATCGGACCTATTTTGGCGCATATTTCAGCACCACGGACAGCGAGCGGACTTTTAATTATCATGAGTCTTGTGTTTAACTTCACAGAAAATAAAGAAAATAAATTAATCACAAGCCCATTTCTAGAAAATAACCAAGGGGTCCAGTGTATGAAACACAGTAAAACAAAGGCCAGTTTGGTACAATACTGCATAGGTGAATTTATTGGAGTGTCTCCAGAGACAGAGCTTCAAGACATCATTTAGACAGGCTGTCTACAGCAGCAGAGCAAAATGCTTTTACAACAAACAGATAACTCACATAACTCATAACTCGCGGAGGAGCGAAGTGGCAAACAATTTGATTCAATAACACTCGTATTCACTGACACTCGTATTCACTGATGAGCATATTATTGACCTATTTAAGTGCAATACCATGAAAACAACCAGCCAGTGCGCCTCGGACTATCTAACATATCATATCTGATCGCTTGCAACAAATATGAAGGACACTCACAAGTAAGATGACTACAGAACCTCTCTCTCTTTTTTTATCCCGATTCCAACGTATGGCAGCTGCCATACCTCGCCATACCGAAGTGACGCCTATGCCTTGAAGCCACTGAGTAGCTACCAGCTCATTCTCCTTCCCATAGCGTGGAGTTGCATGCCCACGGACCCCGGGGTACAGATGCTTGTGGAGGAACTTCTCAGGACTGGCTCTGGCTAGAACCCTCTTGGCAGAGCTAACAGTGATGGGAATTTTAAGAGCATCGTGCCACATGCGTGAGGCACTGTGCTCTCTGGTGGTGTGCTCTAGAGTTGTAGACTTGGTCTGGTCAAGTGCAGTGAAGGTACTGTAAAATAACAGACATTTCTGGCAGGTGGTGGGAACATCATGCTCACCATGCAAAAGACAATCTGGCTGGGCTGGCTCCTCTCTTGGCTGTGCATTAAAACATTTGTAAAGCAGGCTTCCTGCAGGTGGCTCAGCCTCTCCCTCATCTCCTCACAGGAATGAAATGCAGGGGTAGGAGGCAGAGGTGGACAGTGTGACCTTCCCTCTGGGTGCTGAAATTGGTCAGTGGCTCTGTGGTGTGTGAAGTTGATGTCCACTAACTGCTTTGGGGCAAGGTTCTTCTGAGTTCCAGCATTCCAGTAGCATTGCTGGGACACAGCATTCTGTACCTGAGACAGAGACAGTTACAGTCAGAATAAAATAATGGAGGGGATAAAACGGTATACAGCCATCCTAAATCTTTCAGATTAAAAATGGTAGACATCTGAATATTCTATTAACTTACTTACTTTGGATTCAGTGATATGATTAAGCTTATACTTACTGTGATATTCAGCCTATTCTGGTATGGCTGGAGAAACTGACCCCAAAAAATGATTAGGCTACTATCATTTTTATAAAGTGACAATTCAACAGATAACTACGGTAAACATAACAGTTTATCCTGAATGAGTTTGCAAACCAAAATGACATCTTTCTATCATGGAAGATTTTGTAAATCAGAATTTTTTCTTAATAACTTTGTTGCTGGTGAAAAACGAGTTGCATGATGCATGGTGCAGGTAAAAAAGGACTTCCTGCACAAAGACTACATTGCAATACATCACATTTTAGAGTTTTTTGCTGAGTGTTTGGCTTCAGCTCAGTAAGCAACTACTACATGGTGTATTGCAATATAGTATTTGTGCATGGAGTCCTTTATGTTGAATATATTATGTTTTGATGTAGAGGAGATTTAATGTGGCTCACGTACCTTGACCATGTACTTACCGTCCTCCTCTGCCAATACGAGATTTGACTAGATACTTACAGATTCTCCATGATTCTCATTCTCACAGTTCTGTAGTAAACAAATAACATGTTAGCGTCACCCATGTTATTCAGTTAACATGAATATGCTTCTTTATACAACATGTATGAAATTGAACATTATCAGTGTATAATTTTCTTTCTTAACAGCTATTTGAATAGCTGCACACAATTCACTTGTTATATCATGGGTCAGTAGTAGTTTTCCTAATGTTATATTTTCTGCTTAAAGACAAAGAAAACTGTTGATAATTTTTAAACCTAGTTTGACTACATAATTGCATATTATGAAAGATCAGCTAATGTAACCTGCGTTTATACTTTTAAATTGTGCTTATATACATTGTATATCATTTAAAACAAAACAAACTTCCTTACCTTCCACAGAATTGAGGTTGCATGGCTGCATGATTTTCCCAGGCCAGCAATGCAAGAACACCCTGCTGTCTCTACTGCTCCCAGGCTTGTCACCAGTACCCAGGCCGAGTGTATTGGACTGCTGGACTGACTGGGCTGGATAGTCAGCCTTCAGAAATATCAGGTCTTGTCGGCCTACTTCATGGAGTAATACGTGGCCAACTTTACCAGCATGGAGGTACTGGTACGCTTCAGTGCTGTTGTAATTTTTCATAGTAGCACCATCTACTCCAAGGGACAACACAAAACTGAATATATCCCCGTAGGATACTTCTGGCCACTTCCTCATGTCATCCTCCCAGTCGCTAGTGGCGGATGCAATAGAGACTCGCCTTGTTCTTTACATATCGTTATAGCTGTATGTGTGTATATGTTGTATATATATATATATATATATATATATATATATATATATATATATATATATATCACATTTAACGTCACTATATCACCGTTTAGACTAATCTGATATTTACAAAGTCTGTAAACACAGTGATTGAACAAACATTACTATTTCTGTGTGCTCGTTTTGTAATTAAGAACATGTTATGGTAACGTTTAGATTAGCTGAGCTAACTGTTAGCCCCGTTTAGCGGTGTCTGTAATGACTCATGACTCATTGACTCAATGAACGGTCCGTGAAAAAAACTTTTTTCCAGCGGATGTCTTAGTTAGGACATGATTGAGCTAGCAAAGCAGTTTTGTGTTGCTATGTGGGGTATTTATTCCGTTTTGGGAAATCACGATGCTAACAGCAGCAGCAAAGCCTCCATCAGGACATCATCTGTTAAAAGCCTCCATCAGGACGTCATCTGTTAAAAGCATATATGGGCTTAACTCTGCTGGTTTTCTACCCGGAAGTAACGTTATTTGTAAACAACAAGACGATTCCCTCTATACATTGACACCATCCGACCAACGCAGCGCCGAAGAAGAGTGCTCCCATGAAGTGACCATATTATCCATGTCGGCTTATTTACAACGAACTACCACTACTACAACTTACACTACTACCATACAACTAAAGCAAAGTTTACTTGCCGCTAGCCTGCTGCTAATTAGCCTAGCCTCTTCCGGCTTTTTGGCGGAAGTTGTATCACATCGTTGTAACACATCTTTTTAGCCCCGCCCACTCAGGGCGGGGCTAAAAAAAAATCTCTTTGTGACGTTTCGTGTCACTTGAGGAAAGTTGGTAAATAGGACCTGCCTTGTGCTGTTAGACTAGGACCGCTGTCTCAGACACCGATAGTACCACAGTGCGCTAACGACCAGTTATTTTCGAGAAACGCGTGACAATTTATTAGGGTAATCCTTGCGCACAAAGATGTCAGCAAATCAATCCAACGATCTTGTGGAGTTGCTGAACACAGCAATCGGGGGGACCAGCGATGGCATCTCCGCACTACGTGGCCTGCTTCAGGCCATGATCAGCCAGCTGAATGCCAACGCTGGAAATCAGGCTCAGGGGAGCAGCACCACGCCGCAGCGGCAGATGGCCCCCTCCCCACCTAAGAGTCCCCCCCACCAGCCCACCTGGCTCTAAGAGGCGACGGTCCCTCCGGCAGACTCCCGAGGATGTCACGTTAATGACGGAGGTGGAGAACAATAAGATCCGCATGGACGCCCTGGAGGAAGCGATCAGAAGCCTGAAGTGCTCTGTAACGGCTCAGTCACAGGAGCGACAGAGTAATCAGGAGAAGACCGACTCCGATATTGACAGGCACAACCTGGCCTCCCATGTGGAGTTTTGCAACACTGCTTTAAACGACCTCCGCGGTGAAATACACCATCTTCGGGAAGAAACTGCGTCACTACACCAACAGCTGAAGGCAGTAAGACAGCAGTCGTCTGAAGATGCTCAGAAGTACCACCAGCACATGGATGCCCTGGAGGCAAGGGTTAAGGCAGACGTGGAGGGGGTACGGCTGGAGCTGAAGGCAGTTGGAGTAGGACAGCAGTCCTCCGACGAAGATGTTAAGCAGTGCCAACACAGTATTGACGCCCTGGAGAAAAAGTTTAAGGCAGAAATGGAGGGGCTCCGTCAAGACAAGGCCTCGGACGTTAAACGGTGCTTCCACCGTATGGACATCCTGGAGGACACTGTGAGATCCCTGGGGCTGAGACGTCCAGTGTCAGTGTCAGTGTCCTCTTTGGAGAGGACATTGACACACCAGGTCGATAAGCTGAAAAGCCGTGTTAAAGAGCTGGAAGACGGAAAGGTGGAGCTTCAGGCAGAGTGTGAAAACCTGCATGAAACCACCAGACAGCTACATGAGGACATCAAAGACGGACAGAGCCACATACAGGAGCTGGAAGAGACCAAGGCTGACAAGGAGATGGTTGAAACTGAAATCAAAGCACAGAAATCTGCTTTGAACGGCAAAGTGAACCAGCAGTTCTACCAAAACTCTCAGCCTCCATGGTATGTTGACGAACTGCTGAACAAGGTGACCAGCCAGGAGCAGGACCGGCAGAAGAACACTGAAAAACTCTCCGCTGAGATGGAGTTGAACAGGGTTGAGTTGGAGTCTGTGAGGAAGCAGTTTGAAGGTCGCTTGAAGACCATTCTAGAGAAGCTGCAAGCTCAGAACACTCCACAGTCTGACAGTGCTGCTGCTTTGAAACAACAACTCAGATTTAGCTGTCTTTCGTGTGACAAATCCGTTTTTCCACCGAGGAAAAATCCCAGTGTGCTGCCATCTACCAAGCTTTCCGGCACCCAAGCCCATCAGGCCTCAGCTCTGCCAGGCTATGATGGGCAGGCAGGCAGACAGCACGCAGAGGCGATTAAGACAGCTGACACAGCTGGCACCCGCAAATGTAGCGAGGATGACTAAAGGCGAGTCGACAGGTCTGTCACCTATTTCTAGGAGAAATTAGAACAAAGTTCTAGTGCCAAAAGGGGCAGTACCCGCAATGAGTGAATCATTGCCGAAGTTGAGCAGTGGTCCAACCTGGCTCACAAAATAGTGTCATCTTGGTGATCTTGGTGATCTTGGTGATTTTTGGGGTTCTTGGGTAAAAAGTGGAGGAGAAACACAAGGCCCCAAAAATAACCACCATCAACCCCCCCCCCATAACTAGACACTTTCCTGCAAGACATTTTCACTTGTGAGAAGTCAGAATGTCTGTTGGAATAATGTCTATTTATGGGGGGAGGGCCCCCTCTATATATCTATATGTCTATATATCTATATGTCTATATGTCTATGTCTGTATATGTATGTGTGTGTGTGTGTGTGTGTGTGTGTGTGTGTGTGTATGCGTGTATGTGTGTGTGTGCGTGCGTGCGTGCGTGTGTGTGTGTGTGTGTGTGTGTGTGTCTCCTCTGAGAATCGCCACCTTAACGTGGTGGAGGAGTTTGAGTGTCCCTGTGAACCTGGGAGCTGTGTTGTCGGGGCCAATAGGCCCTGGTAGGGTCTCCCATGGCAAAGTGATCCCAGGGAGGGACCAGACTAAGAGCGATTCAAAGACCTCGATGAAACTGACCTTTCGTGAGCAGAGTACCTCACCCTGTATGGGGACACTGTGGCCTCCTCCTGGAGACAGACCCCGGGGAGAAAGCTCGCTCAAACTAACAATGAATGATGAATTACTATACTATGACGTTTGAGGTGTCCTTTATAAGACACACACAATTTTTCACTTTTTACTTTAATTACTTTCATCTTTGGAACTACCTTCCCATACATTTCCACACAATATCTGTTCACTCAGTTGACTGATGTTCCATTTGTGTTTACACTTTCCAGTGATAAGCAAAAAAACACTGGTAGTGGTACTTTCACATTAGTGAAATGGGGTTCAACTCCCTACAGTGTCATTGCTAAAAGCCAAACACAAGACATTACAACTACTTCATAAACAACAACTGATTCAACATATACACCTCAATCTGTATCCATATCAATCACAGACACATGTCCTTTCATCTTTCAACTGACGCCTCCTTACCAAAATATATGCTTACTACAGCCACTGCACTAGTACTATACTATGACGTTTTTCAATGCCTAGTGCAGACAGCTTATTCCAGAGTATGTTTGGGTCTATATGATCAAAAGCTTTAGAAAAATCAATAAAAAAACAAGAAGTAGCTTTCTTCAAGTTTTTCCTTGTATCTATGATTGTAGTTCAGATAGCAATATGATCAAGGCAGCTTCATTTCTTTCTAAACCCATTTTGCTCATCATTTGGCTATCATTAGCCTCTGCCCACTCCACAATACAATTATACAGCACAGAGCAAAATAGTTTCTATACAGAAGATGTCAAAGTGATTCCCCGGTAATTAAGAGCTATTCTGTTATCTTTTCCCCCAGCTTTGGGGATGTGGTTAATAATACCATACTTCCAGAACTCTGGCACAACACCATTTGAAAAACAATAATTAAAAACCCTATATAAAATATTCAGTATTTTACCATTTTTTCAATACATCAACTGGCACCCCATCATATCCACAAACCTGCTGCCAGAAGGCCCTTGGGTCGTTACTCGCTAGTTCTTGGACATTTTCCTGCTGTAATCTCCAATACCATCTTTTAGCAGCTTGGACTGAACGGTCAAACTGCTTCTGTATGTCCTTCATTACAGCTTTAGCCTGCACCTTTACTGGACCAGGGGGGCAAGATGTCCATTCCTTCTCTGCTGAGCATAGAGCCTTCCACAATGTTGCATAGTGTTGCTCTGTCCACCAGACTTTTTTGCTCCTCTTTTTGTTAGAGCAGCCATGTTGAATAATGACATCTCTGTGAGGGATCTGTTCTCGCATCTCCTTTTTTACAATGTCACAGAACTGTGTATACACGGCATCCATGCAAGCTGGCAGCCTGCAAGGGGCCCCTAACTGTGCTACACAGTCCCTCAGTGCTGTTTGACATGAGACACTAGATAGAAAATGGTCAGGAATGTAGTCGACCTCTGACAGCCCCTTAGATGACACACAGGTAAAATCATTATTACGGTAATTTCTCCCATTTAGAAAACAACAGTTTGCACTGATAAGAAACTGAATAAGTAATTCCCCATATGAGTTGATAAAACATCCATTATGTTTCGTTCTTCTATTGCATCCACCCCCTCAATATAATCCTGTACATTTGCACAACGGCTGTTGAAATCACCCATAATGCAAAAAGGACCAAGTTTCTGAAATCTAAATACATTTGAAAGAAGGCTGTCATAAACCTCTGCTGCATCCACCTGCCTGGTGGAGTTGGCTGGGGGTGAATAGCAAACAGCAACAGAAAGCACTTGGTTTATACTGAGGTAGGGCTTAGCAGTCAGTTCCAGCCACAGTATACCTTCCACAGAGTCATCAAGGATTTCACAGTTGTAGTCCATACACATCCTGTCACTAATAAAGAGTGGTCTGCTGGGGCAGCAGCGTCTCGGCTGCAGTTAGGAAGAGACTGGACAAGCTGATCAAGAAGGCCAGCTCTGTCCTGGGATGCTCTCTGGACTCTGTGCAGGTGGTGGGAGAAAGGAGGATGACATCCAAGCTGTCATCTGTGAGGACTAACGACTCCCACCCCCAGCAGGAGGAGATAAAAGCTCTGGAGAGCTCCTTCAGCGACAGACTGATTCACCCAAAGTGTGTGAAAGAACACTGTTGCAGGTCCTTCCTGTCTGCTGCTGTCAGACTATACAACCAGTAAACTGCACCATGGACACTTTAGAGACACTATGGACACTTTATAAACACCACTATACGCACTGCTGTCCCCCATGTTGTTGTTTACTTGCACATACAATATTCACTTTGCACTAAATATGTTCACTTTAATCCACTGCTCACTTTTTATCCACTGCTCATTATTATTATTAAGATAATTATTAATTTTATTCTTATAATTATTATTGTTAATATTTATTTCTGTTTCTTGTATTTTTGTACTTTTTTTGCATGCCTAGTTTTTTAAGTTTTTAAATATTGAAATCTTTAATCTGACTATTTCCCCTTGACTGCTGTAACACTGGAATTTGTCAATTGTGGGATCAATGAATGTGTATCTTATCTTATTTTATCTTATTATCACATCCAGAACTGACTGTAGCAGCATTCTTTATGATACAAAATTCAAACTCCAAATAAACTCCCTGTCCCACAATGCATCCAAATCAAAGTCCTCCTCACTTGTAAAGCCCTCCATAACCAGGCCCCCTCCTACCAGGGTTAGGTACACAGCTCCGTCATTAACGGTAGGACAGCAGTCCTCCGACGAAAATGTCAAGCAGTACCAACAGTATTGACGCCCTGGAGGAAAAGTTTAAGGCAGAAATGGAGGGGCTCCGTCAAGACAAGGCCTCGGATGTTAAACGGTGCTTCCACCGTTTGGACATCCTGGAGGACACTGTGAGATCCCTGGGACTGAGACGTCCAGTGCTACACGACCAGCCAATGTCAATGTCCTCTTTGGAGAGGACATTGACACAGCAGATCGGTAAGCTGAAAAGCCGTGTTAAAGAGCTGGAAGACGGGTGGAGCTTCAGGCAGAGTGTGAAAACCTGCATGAAACCACCAGACAGCTACATGACGACAACAAAGACAGACAGAGCCACATACAGGAGCTGGAAGAGACCAAGGCTGACAAGGAGATGGTTGAAACTGAAATCAAAGCACAGAAATCTGCTTTGAACAGCAAAGTGAACCATCTGCAGTTCTACCAAAACTCTCAGCAGCTCCATGGTATGTTTGACGAACTGCTGAACAAGGTGACCAGCCAGGAGCAGGACCGGCAGAAGAACACTGAAAAACTCTCCGCTGAGATGGAGTTGAACAGGGTTGAGTTGGAGTCTGTGAGGAAGCAGTTTGAAGGTCGCTTGAAGACCATTCTAGAGAAGCTGCAAGCTCAGAACACTCCACAGTCTGACAGTGCTGCTGCTTTGAAACAACAACTCAGATTTAGCTGTCTCTCGTGTGACAAACCCGTTTTTGCACCGAGGAATAATCGCAGTGTGCTGCCATGTCTACCAAGCTTTCCGGCACCCAAGCCCATCAGGCCTCAGCTCCGCCAGGCTATGATGGGCAGGCAGGCAGACAGCACGCAGAGGCGATTAAGACAGCTGACACAGCTGGCACCCGCAATGCAGCGAGGATGACTAAAGGCGAGTCGACAGGTCTGTCACCTATTTCTAGGAGAATTAGAACAAAGTTCTAGTGCCAAAAGGGGCAGTACCCGCAATGAGTGAATCATTGCCGAAGTTGAGCAGTGGTCCAACCTGGCTCATAGTGCCATCATTGGTGATTAGCAATGGCACCCCAGAAAGGTTTGGCTCGAGCCAAACCTTTCTGTGGGGTGCCATTGCTAATCACAGCGGTTTTACTCCGGGATGCTCCGGTTCCCGCGCTCAGTCTAAAAGAATTTGATTAATTGGCTAAATGAATAAATAATTCATTAAAAAAAAAAATACTTAAGTCAAGACAATGTTTATTGAAATCCAATATGACAAAGCATGCCAGAGAGAGCTTGTACAAATATTAAAAATAGCAGTGAGCAGCTCTATCAAAACATGAAATCATTTAAAGATAAACTGCATACGTTATGAACAGAATATTTGACCCACGCAAAACAAACAGTATTGAGCAGTATTAGAAACTGATCAGAACATGGGATGTCAGGAACCACCCCAGCCAGGAAAACCTAGACATCGGGGCACTGCATATTTGGCCCCTGGGGGCCATGGCAGCCATATTTTAAAATGGCCACAAAATCAGTGCCAAATGTTGTGGAAAACTTTTTTTTTGATTGGTGGTGTAAAAGCTGATTAGATCACGTGATCACTGTTAGCCCCCTTTAATGTAAGGGTGCTTTTTCATAAGCTTTTATCTGAAACAACAAACAACAACAACAACAACAACAACAATCTTATTATAAAGAATTATGAAGTCATTCTGAAACATATTGCTAAACATTAGCTCATATTTAGGTTAGTTTGTGTGATGATGTTTCAAGATTCATGTAACGTTGGGGATCTTAGGTTATGGCTAGCTAGCTTTGGTTGACACCGTGCCATGACCATAAAAAGTTCCACCTATTATGTCTCATCATATTGTAAAGGGAGTGAGAAATGCCTGATTTAAATTGCAGGCAAGGAAAGACAATGCTGTTTTATATCAATAGGCTGCAGTCTTTTTTTCACCCCTTATTCCTGTCACTGTCCCATAGCAACAGTATTCTCATGACTTGTCCTGCTCTCTCTGTCTGTGTTCATCATGAGACCCCAGCGGTCCCTTCTTTCTTGAGTCTCATATGATAAAGACGGTCCTCGAGTACACCACTACCTCATTATTTCATGGCTGCCTTGCACATCTTTGCTAAATACAAAAAGGTTTGTCTATAAATCTTTTGTTTTCTTTAAATATTTCTAAATGTGCACATTTTTCCCAGCTCTAACCTAGCAGTGGTCAATGCAGCAGCAGCACTGTGGCTGCTGCTGCATTGACCACTCGGTTTTACATATGATCTATCCAGATGTAGTTGTACATCCTGCCAAAATCATTCTTGAAGATGGTGTTTTTGTCCCTGTTGGAAATGAATGTGTCTGATGAGAGCATGATTTCCCTGATAGCAAAACACAGTCATTGCAAACAGAATTTAAAAGGAAGGGGTGCTGGTGGCTTCGTGGTAGAGCAGGCGCCCCATGTACAAGGCTGTTGCCGCAGCATCCCGGGTTCAACTCCAGCCTGTAGCCTTTTGCTGCATGTCACTCTCTCTCTCCCCCCTTCACGCTTATCTGTCCTATCCATTAAAGGCTAAAAAGCCCCAAAATATGTCTTAAAAAAAAAGAATTTAAAAGGAAACCTCTGAGTGTTCATGATGAATGAGGGTCTTTTGTGGAGGCTCAGATGTGGGGCATTATCATTTTTATTGTCACATTAGAAAGGTGATATTCAGTATAGTGGAGGGAGCATTCATGTATATGCAGCACCATTAACAGCCAATGGGACAGACAAGAAGTAGTTTTTTCCCTGCAAAGGCCAGGATCATGTAATCAACGGAACAAACAACAGAATATACAAACATTACAAAACAGAGCGGTTAAGGAAATCATTTCAACAATTAAGAAATATGCAATCATTCAGCTCCATACATCACTAAGAGGAGGGAGAGCAACAGAAAGGTCGTGTTTGGAATCTGGAGCCATTAAGCAAATTTACAAAAACATGAACATGAGGTTTCTCCACTGATCAAACCCGCTTCAGAGCACAGACAGGAAACACTGTTTGTCCCAGTGGTGTAAATCAAAAACACACAGAGAGAATCAGTGGAAATGTAATACTGGACTACAGTATGAAGGTCGTGCACATGCGCGTGCACAGACTCTCACACACACACACACACACACACACACACACACACACACACACAGAGTTCACATTATTAACAAAGTGGAAACAAATCGATCTCATATAAACCATCATTTGGCTCATTAACAAAACTCCACCTCATCTGTGTCACCTCCACACACCTCCTCACCTTCTTACAACACCAGCAGGGGGCGCTAAACACTTACAGGAGAAACTGTTGATCCCTGAAACCTGAGGACTGCATTTGGATACTGGTCAGAAACAAAACATGTACTGGTCAACAACGTGTGAATGTGAATCAGATGGGTTGATAATGTGATCACTGTAAAAATAAAATAGGAAAATAAATCACAAACTTCCATCTAGAGTTTTTCTTGTTTTTTCTTTCTTTCCTTCCTGACTGACTTGAAAATGCAGCAGCAGCACAAAACTGACTCCAGACACTTCCAATCCGCATCAACTACTGACAGAGGCTGGGCATAATGCAGCATTACTTTTTGTACAAGAGTATCAAATGTTGGCATCAAATATCTGCTCAGATTCTTGCTCTAACTGAATTATCTATTTTTCAATTATATAGTTACTGATCTCAGAATTTTGCTGTGGCAAAGTTGTTGTACAGCTGTTTACATTTGGACATTTCAGACCTTTGGTTTCGTATTTTAATTACAAAAAAAACCCAAAAAAACCCCAACAATTTCAGAGAAACGCTCAGATTTCTCAAGAGTAAAGTATGAAAAAAAGCACTAATTTTGGTTTTAAATGATACCCAGCCGTGCTACTGATATGAGCTAACTTAAGCACCTCACTCAATGTCCCTAGTGTTAAATAACTAGCTGATATGGAAGAATCTCCAGGTTTTGACACTCACATGGCCCCAATGTGGAATGTAACTCACTTCAAGTGATACAAAAAGGCTGCTATCAAATTTCTCAAATACTCATGAATGTGCGGGTTTCACTGTAAAAAGTTAAAATTCCCTCGCTGTGTTTTTTTTTAGACTGAATTTGTACAAAACAGCTTTGAAAGTAGCTTTTGTTCATCAGTGAGACGCTGAAAAATCTGTTCTCCGCGCTAGAAAACAGTAAACAATTCATGGTCATTATTTTCGTAAACTTTAGGGCTGTCGCTGCAGCTTCAGCGGGCAGTTGAGGGGCAGCGGTGTGCAGGCGCCTCTGTGTTCAGAAGCGCGCAGTGAAGGTGGAGAACCGGCGTCCAGCCCCGGTTTTGGTCACGACTGGAGGAGGGCATCTGCGCTGGGGGCCTTGTAGAGGTATTTCCAGATGGCGTAGTAGTGCACAGCCGCAGCCAGCGCCACGAACACATGCCAGATGGCGTGGGCAAAGGGGATGACGCCGTCGCTCTTGAAGAAGAACACACCGAGGCAGTAGATGAGTCCACCGCAGGCCAGCTCTTGAAGGCCCTCTGTGTTGCTCTGTGCAAAATAAGGAGACAGAAATTAGATATGGTATGTTACAAACCAATCCTCCAGGTATCTTCATATTAAAATCTACTGACCAATCCACTGATGATCATGAATCATGATTGGTGGAGTTGAAAAGCCTCCGACAAGAGAAAACAAAAGAAAATTGAAAAAGATTTCAACAATATACTAAGGAGGATGGGCTTAACAACAGTCCTTTCTATACTGAAAACTATAAATAAAATAAATACTCTATACACATATGTATCGTACATATGTACATGTTTATTGGGTGTGTCTTAAAAGGAATGAGGAATTTAGTTTGCTATCCATTGTGCACATGCAATAAATGACTTTGTTCTGTGACATAAATTGCAAAATGAGCACAGCGCTGCTGCTATATACATTGAAACCACAGGAGGGCAGCAGAAATCAAACAGATTTGTTGAAGCTTGGTCAACAGTGGCAGCATCTTATCAAGCAACATGATTCCTGCAAAACCTCGAAGAACACAATCTGCACTTCACACAACCCTAAAAATGCTGTTTGTCTCAGATTTAGTGCCACCATGTGCTGCATAAACTCAGACATTTCTTGCTTGCTCAGTTCACTTTCTGATGTAGATTACAATTTGTCTATCAATAAAACTAATGGGCATTTTGCTGTGAACTCCATGAGACGCGCCGAGGGGCCCTGCAACAAGAAGAGGAAGTAAAACACATTCATAACACCTCCACCCTACTGCAGCAGCCTGCTGGGCGTGGTGATAAAGGACATGCAAATAAGCTGTATGTGTGTGTAAATATATAAATAAATATTATCATTACCATTGATGTCACTACCGATGCAGGGAAAAAACCCATCATCAAATAGAAGGCCAGCTCAACAACTTTATACCTGTGAAGACAAACAAATCACTGGCATGGTCGATGTGATGCAAATTCAAGAACATTTCAGGCACAAGCTAAAGAGTGGAGAGGAAAACAAATCTTCATAAAAGTTTGAAACAATGTCTGCTATTTTCTGCTTTAAATAAGTGATTTTTAAGACCTTCAGATTGTCTCTTAGCAGCCAAATGAGTGTGACAACTTGGTGCACGGGGCAACGCTTGGGGCGTCAAAGGTGTCAACACTCTTAGTAAGGGTGCATTATAATGACTGAGCACGAGCAATTAAATAAAGCACTGAAAAAACTTGCCAGACCTGCTTTAAAACTTTTACTGATCTGCTGAATCTGAACAGATCAGAACTTGATGTACGACGTCTAAACCAAAACTCACATGCAGTTTAACAGATATGCTTCAAAAGATACTAAATTTAAGACTAAGGCTGCGTCCACACTGTCTTTGCCTTAGAGTGCAATTCCTTTTTATTGTTCATATTATTTTGTTTAGCTGTGTATATTAAATGTGGTGAATATGAGATTCCAGTGTGAACTGGTCACGGTCCTTAACTGACCTGCATGAGCAAAAGAACAATAACAATGTTACATGCAGCACTCTGTAGTGAGGAAGTAAGCATGGGAGCCACTGAAGTCAGCACTTACAATTTCATTCATAAATTGATATAATGTGAAAGTGTGCGATTTCATTAGCAGGTGATAACAAGGATGAAGAACAGTGAGCCAAATTTAGGAAAAAAAAAAGAATCATGCCATTTCATGGAGCAATGGCTGTTACTTATGGACGTAGAGGTGTGTGGATGCGCAATCGGAAACAGGAGGATTGTGATGTTAATGGCCTCTCTTACAGAATTCACCCAAACATTTCAGGATGGCAAGAGTCACTTTTAACTATGTCTGTCAGCACCAGTATTCACCGACTGACCCCTGCCAGAGCAGAAACGTCATGAATGTTGATCCAGATCGACGTAGACGTCGCATGAATCCCAATATGACTGTTCTGACTGGGGTCACAGTGTAAAAAATCAGCCCTGCATCTGATTTAGGACCACATATAAAAGTGACCCCAATCAGAATAAAATGATTAGATTCCATGTGATTTGAGCCGTTCACCTTAGAAAATGAGATTTCACAGTTGAGCTGGAATCAGTGATATTTTGGTACTTCCTCTTAAAGCAAGTTTATTCATTTATTTCTTGTTGGGATTGTCTAATCAAAAATTTTCCAAATTTGTGCAACACAATTACAATGGGATTTTGTGAAAGTACCAGCAGATGTATAATCCCAACTCTAAAATTCAAAATATCACACACATACACAAGCACTTGGTGATACACCTGTAAACTCAACACAATTACAATGGGATTAGGCCTGGGCGATTATATGATCGTGATTAGTGATCGCGATTAACTTCAGGTCGATTACGGTGATCAGCTGTGAGCCTATTTACTCGATCAAACATGGCGGAAATGTGCGTGGCAACAGCCAATCAGAGTCGATCTTTTCCTGCTCCACTTCTGCTTGAAAGTTGCCGGTGGAGTAAACAGAGGAGTAAACAGCATGACCGAACGTGGAGCTAAACGCGGAGCCGAGGACAGCGAAACAGATGTCAGACTTGGCGTTATCCTCTGAAGATGAGGCTATTGTTGACGGGAAAAGTTACTCAACGTCGGTTGTGTGGCGGTGGTTCGGGTATCTCCAAAGTGACGTGCAGCAAATTAAGCCGGTGTGCAAGGTATGTCGGCGGTCTGTGCCCTCAAAAACCGGCAACACAACAAATCTTTTTAACCATTTGAAGAAGTACCACCCGAGTGACTATACAGTAAGCATGAAAACGCGAGCGGAGTCTGCACAGCCTGTCACTGCTACTTACACACGTAGCATTAGCAGTATAGCCACTATGAGCGGTGCAGCGGCAGCCCCCCAACCAAGGCAGCAATCAATAGTGTCATCTTTTGCTGCCATTGCGCCATATGAGCAACATTCCAAAAGGAGAAAAACGATCACACACGCCATTTCTTTTTGTCTAGCAAAAGACATGATGCCTTTAACCTCCAAAAATACTCAGGACTGTAAGGTAGCGCACTTTTGGTGTTATATTTGTTGCACTGTTGTTTGCTTTGTTATTTACTTCGTTTCTTAATAAAATGTTGAACTAACCTCTAGTTTCTTTAGTTTTAAGCACTTTACTTTAAAACTGGCAGTTTAAAAACAATAAAAAATATTGTGATAATAATCGAGATCGGATGATATGAAAAAATAAACCGTGATCATTTTTTTTGCCATATCGCCCAGCCCTAAATGGGATTTTGTGACAGTACCAGCAGATGTATAAATCCCAACTCTAAAATTCCAAATATCACACACATACACAAGCACTTGGTGATACACCTGTAAACTCAACTCACTTTTCATGATAATTGAAGACATATATGGTTCCAGCAACAGCCATGAGCCACACAAACCAGCGCATGTGTGCTGCTAGTGGGCCCAACTCACGCAGGTTCAACCTGAGCAGAGAAAGAAAAACATGCATCTACATTAAACCTCCATTTATAACAGCAGCCCCCCTGAATATGTGCTGCCCTCTCGCTGACACTCACCAAGGTGTGTAGGAGGCAGCAATGAAGAAATAGATGACCACTCTGTCACACATGTGGAAACACTGTTCCATAGACCTAAAACAAACAACAAACAAGTCACTCCTTATTTACTCAAGGTTACACACAAGCTGGAACATTATTTGCATGTTCTTATGGGGAAAACCCTCTGCTTTAGAGGAAGTGACATCATGTTTCCACAGAGGGAGTAAGTCAAACATAGGCTTTTTTTTTTACAGCAGACATTTTGACTTGGCAGTAAGAAAAGCACAGATGTTGTCAGTATGGCTGTTTATCAACTCTTAATATTGTTTTGGAGCTGAATGTATTTCATTTAATGTTTGAATGTCTGCTTATGTTTAGACAGCATTTAACATTTGAGAGCTTTGGCTTAGTCTGGAAATTTAAAAAAAAGGATTTTTGTGTTTTTAAAAGTAAGTACTGACAAACTGTTTTGGCATTGGCACTGATACAAAAAAACAAACATACAATACCCAGCCATATTTGTTAGGGTTGTCAGTATGAAGTCCAATATCATGCTTCAATGAACTTATATCATCTGCCATTATGGCACTGCCTCTGTATGGAGGTATTTTTGTCTTTTTGTTGCAATCAGATAAAACTGTTTTGAGAGCATATTTCTTGAAGTGCAATCAAAAATCAAGTTCGTAAGTAAAAACATAATCATTCTGCTTATAAATCAGTCTTCTTTGCTTGCAAGTTCAACTGCACTTAATGGGCGGGGCCTACTCTGATGGATGAGAGAAGAGTTTCTATTGGTGGGTTTGACATGGCTCCATACAGAGCGGGCTACACCCATAATTCCCTCTCTCCCACCTGAAACGCTCGACAGTCAGCATTACTGCTACACCCTGGGGCATCGATGGTACTGACCGTTACGCCATCGAATAGTTCTGCCCTGGCTAAACAAAAGCAATCTACATGCACCAGTTCAAATAAAACATTCTTGCTATTATTAGGCCTAGTCCACATGGACCAATGTACTATAAACCGTGAATTATTCTATGCGATTTGGCTGTTTGGCCACACACAACTACACTTTTGGGCCCCTGAAACCAGTGTCCAGGGTGAAGTTTTTGGAAGACTCCGGTGCCAGTGGTTGCGTATAGATAGGATAACCGCAGTATTTTATAACCTGTCTCCATTATTTGACGTCAGAGCGACAGTAAATAGCTCTTTTTTTTTCTCTTTTAAAGTTTACTAACTACTAAAATCCCATATCCTATGTTAAATACAATGTATGTTAACTATATTTACAATGCAGCTTGATTCTGCACTATGCACTTAACCCCTATGTCAATGTTTACCGTTGCTATGGCGACAAGTGACAGCTGACGTTTGCGTCAGTTAGCTTAGCTCAATCATCCAACAAACAAATAACCCATAAAATTATAATTCAACATATTTAAACAAAATCAACAACAGCTACCAACAGTTACAGTCCTTACAACCTCAGCTAATGTGTTGTCACAGGTTAGATTGTCAAAATTAAATTAATAACAGCTTAAATTCCTGAGGAACTACGCTAGCATTAGTGACAGTTGCATCCACTCATATGCAGTTACCTTACGTTACAGTTCCCTCAAACAATATCTCAAAGCACAATATAAACTGTATAAACAAGTCATTTATTAAGGGTACACTACTGGTAAAATCTTAGGTGCTTAGGTGACATTTACAGTGCCCACCTGAAAGAATAAAGGAAAACAAACAGTGATTTTGCTGGTCTTCAGAAGCTAGCTACCCCAACTACACTACCACAAAAGCAGAACAGAACTCCCATGTTGCTTTGCAAGCGTACTAGGCTGATGAGTAGAATTTAATAAACAGGCTAAAAGACATGATGTTGCACACTCTTGTACAGTAGGTGGCGGTATGCACCTTTAAATTGTTTGCAATCCGCCAACCGAGAGAAGAAGAAAAGGCTTTGCAAGCCGTCATTCCGATTGAGACTGGCCAGAGAGCCGGCTCTTTGAAGTGAACGACGGGAACCAGCTCCTGGGGGGTATTCCAGGTAGGAGGTTCAACAAACTCTGAGACTAATCCTGAAGTCTGAGTTGACATACCCTGAGCTGGGAAACTCTGAGTTTCAGGTTCCAGAACAGCTGATTTGAATTAGTTCAATCAACTCTGAGTAGGTACACCTTGAGTTAAGCGTGTGCACAACCACAATAAAAAGCCATCATCAATGATACCTCAAGTCACCATGGCAACCGGAGAGAAAAAGTGATCAACTTATTTTACACCTGTGGAATTGGAGGTGCTCATGAATGCCTACAGCGAACATGAGCATAAAAGGTAACACCGCTAAAGCTGCCAAGGAGAGAGAAGCGGTGTGTGAAATTTAGCAAGCAGTACCCTCCCCCAAAAAATATTGGTAATTTCAGCAGCTATTTTAAGTACATATAGATGGTTGATGACTTAGGCCTTTATGTACTGTAGGTCACCAATATCATATAAAAAGCTACCATTCACAAAAAAACGTAGTGCAATGCACAATTGCTCTGATGAGAGCGCACGTCCGTGGTGTGTCAGATTTGATAGCCTATGTGTGGCCGGTAAATGACTGAGTCTAATTAAAAAACGGTATGGTTCAAACAGATATTCATTGGGGAAAGACAGCACATCTAAACGGGGTCTGAAGATCCTCTCCCGGCGAGCGGCATTGTGAATTAATTCTGCCTCGATATTGATGGGATTTCCTACATACGGACAACCCATGTCTGTCTGCTAGCTTGCTTCAGGCTCGGCAGTAGGGAGGAGACAGGGTGAACTCAGGGTTTCTTATAGAAAACCAGGTTAGGTTCACAGAGTCAGTTGCCATGGTGATTGACTCAGAGTTTGACTTACCTCTCTTTCCCTCATTTCAGGGTCAACATACTTTTTGTTTGTTTTTTCTGCTCAAGCTGCACATGATTGGTCATTATGTGTGGTGTCGTTTTTATGTGTCTGCGGTGAGCAGAACGGGGAGGGGCGGAGGTTACAGACATACACAACACAGTGAGCACATGAACAGGAGGGAGGGAGACAGAGAGAGAAAGAGAGCAGGCGCTACAGAGAGAGAGACACAGGACTTGACGCTAACTTTTTTCCCAAGGAGCACATGTGCTCCTAAGTTGAAAAAGTAAGGAGCACACAAAGAACTTTAGAGACACAATGTAAATTGATCAAATAATGTGTTTTCCGTAATAAACGTGATGCAAATAGACTTTTACAAGCAAAATTATTTAATGAATTTGTATACAAAATGTACAGAAAGGTAAAATCATCACATTTTGAAAAAGTATTGCAATTTAATTTTGTCTTTAATGTTATTATCTTATATATATTATCTTTGCTATATGATTATCTTATATAATGTTATTACTATCCTAAAACATTCTCCTGGTCCTCTGAAACTCTGCAGGACTTATTTCCACCCCGCCCAGCAGCGGTACTGTGGTGAACGGTCCCTAACTGCGGGGAGAACGGAGCAGACTTCCCCGTAGGTCCGCCGCTTCCTCCACACTCTGACTTATTTCCACACTGACAGTGGGACTTATATTCATTGTGCCGACAGTGGCTTGGAAAACCGCCCATAACCGTGTCACATGGGGAAGAGGGAAGAGGGAAGGCGGCTGGAGTTCCTCCAACATTTGCGGTTAGATTGTCATATTTTTTTTTTATTGACAAAAATATAGACTGCTTCGGCTGATTGTTTTATGCGAACATGTGCCCCTAAATATTTTTTACAGTTCGCACACACCTATTTTAGTCGCAAATGTGAGTGAAACGCTTGCACTGTCGAGCCCTAAGATAACATGCTGGAAAGGTAAAAAAGTTGAGAAAATGAATACAGCAGGAAAAGCAGTAAAATTTGGAATCATTTCAATTACATTGACAATACAAGGGCAGAGTGTAGAGTCTGCAAGATTAAAATCTCATATCCAAACAACATGTGCAGGCACATGAGAACTGTTCATCCATCAGTGCAATTGGAAGAAAAAAGACAAGCAAGCCAACCTGCTATTGATGAAGGTGCCAGTGTGTCTACAGCTGCAGCTATATTATATTCTGTTATGTGATTCTGTAAACTTCTCTATGTTGTTTCACTGTAAATAGTTACAAGTTTAGGATAGTGTAGTGTTTAATAGTAAAAAGCTAAAAGTCTACAATAGTAAATAGTTTTTTTGTACTTTATCATTTATTTTTTGTAGGATTCTGTAGAGTATATAAAGCCATATAAATAACAAACATTTGATATGATGTATTTTTTTACATTAGTAATTTATTTTACACATAATTTTACATTATTGTCTGTAACAAATAAATTTAAGCAACAAAAATCTGAGGAGCCACTTGGGAACCAAAAGAGCCGGCTCTTTTTAGTGAGCCGAGCCAAAAGAACCAATTCCCATCACTAGAGGGGACGCTAAGATACTACTTTGAAAACTCCAAATTACAGACCAGCTACATTGTATCATTGCTTTTACTCTAAATATTATGGATTGATCGTGTCACTCTTTTGTCTGTGTCCTCATGCATTATGTACATGTTTTTATCAAGTGAGCCTTGGTTCGCTGCCAACATGGTGATTCATCATGGCGCTCCTCCTCACCTCATGTGGCTCTTCTTCCAGGTGATGATATGAAACACAGTGGAGACCAGGAAGAGGGCACACAGTCCCATGCCATATACCCAGGCAGTGATCCTCTCCCAGCCGTTGTCGGACAAACGATGAAGCAACGCCATGCCCACAAAGGCCGGCACAATGAGGAGCTAGAGAGATGAAATGAAACCATTAAGACAACGTACAGATCAGTTTCTAGTTATTCTAAGCTACTGTAATATTTATAGAGAAATAATGAGGCGGAGCAACTCTGAATTTGAAATCAAGTCATCTACATTAAAAAATAATTAATTCCAGCCACTCACGGCATGGGTGTAACAGTTTGCAGCATGCTCATAGCAGGTGGGCTGGTAGCGGCAGTTAGCAGAGGCCCGTCTGTTCATGAACCTGAAACACACACAAATGCACAAAACAACAAATAAAAAATAAATAAGAGAGGGCTGACTGAGCACTGTATCACATCTTACCAACAAAACTGTCATTCTGATTCTGTCCATATCATAAGAGAACTGACGGACTGAAATGTTGATTAAAGCACCTTAACTGTATCACGGTGCTTTGCACAATGAAGGAAATAAACCATCAGGGTAAATATATAAGAGATGAGTGATAAGGTTTGATAGAGCAGCCAGGTCATATTAACCGCAAAATCAAACAACATGAGAGCACTCAAGGAGGCAGATAAGAAGTGAAATAATAGAGAACATAAATAACAACTATAATCTTTATCAAGAAATTAATTCTATACAGTGGTATTGCCTTTTAATAACATGTACCCTTTGCTGATTTTAACTGGCCTGAGATGTAATGACTTGACCAAAAAAATACATTTATAATGTTATGCTAATAATATATTCATAACTATGCTTAAGATAACTATTCTTGTGTTGACAGACTATATTAAATGCATTACCATTTAACATAGTACAGGTTATTGAGCTTACATTGGTTAACATTACATTTAGAGCTGAAAATAACAATTGCCATGATCATTTAATTGTCATTTGATGATTTAAGCACTACAATTCAATTTCAACAATTTCCTGAAGCCAAAGATGACACCTGAAGGGTTTGTTTGGTCCAAAACCTAATTAAACTCAGTTTACAGTGATCTAAACAGAGAAAGGCAACAAATCCATTTGTTCCAGCTTCGCAGATATCAGAGAACAAGCTGCACTTTTCCTTTAAAACTGACTTTATGATTATTAAAACTAACCGAATTTATGCCATTTCCGGTAAGTAAGTCATTAATTACAACCTATTTTATTCTGTTTTATCTATGATCGTCTGCATTGATTTTAACTTATTTTGTTCAGATGATACAGCTACACGGCAACGTAAACGATCCTGTTCCTCCACCTGAGAGGAAAACAGGTTTATGCTAACGGACATGAAGAATGAGGTAACATCGACAAACCACCACTGGCATTAATATGATCAAGTAAAAACAGCAATCCTGCCCCGAAAGCCCAATATATCATTTTTACAGTCAGTGATATTTTAGGATTTCACAAACCTCTGAAAGCTGTTCACTCTCTTCATTTCAGTGCCTTGTTCACCACAGGAAGCAAAGGGGAAAAATCAGCAAACGCCAGCAAACAAAAGAGCTACAGAGCTCTGCTTTACTAGGGGAGGAATAAAACAATAAAGTGTCCTGACAAACCAAAGGAAACGGAAGGCCTAGCATTAGCTAGTCGGCTAACGTCATGCTACTCATTAACGTTAGCTAACTTTCACTACAGCTACAAGGCACCGGCAGCATCAAAACTCCTACTACAAAGGCACCATTTTAGTCTTTTTCTTAATACCATTCTGTCACAAATGCTGGCTCACTGCCTCGTCTTTAAGCTAGAAATATCCATGAGCACCGAGCGGCAGCCAGGAAAAACGAAAAAGACCCCCACAAGCGAGCAGCTCCGCCGGTCAATGACAGGCAGCTCCCCGCTGAGCCGCTCAACACAAAATATGATTTCTTTCTGTGCCTCGCTACCAACCAGTGGTGAGATGTTGAGTGACAGCGGTTTGAGCCAATGAGCAGTGAGACCACCGGCAAAGTGGCCAATCAGAGGTTAGATAGGCGGTGTCCTGTAGGGGAGCGTGACAGTGACATTATGAATATGCAAATATTAAAGACTGAAATAAACATATAGGCCCAGCTACATACATAAACATAGAAATACATAGAAATTGGTTTGGTTCTTCTCAGTTTTCCGTTTTTCTTCACCTCGTTTTCTTTTCAGTAGTTGTCGGTCGTGATTTCTGTTTGTTGTGATGTTCAGTGACCCGTTTGTAATTGTATTTACATGTTTGGAAGACCTTACCACCCCCTACTTGAAATGTTATGTCATGTGTACAAAGCATTCCTTTACAGAAGAAAAATAAGAAAACAGATGCATCAACAAATAACACAGACATATTGCTCTTATTTAGCCTGCATAAGTTATAATTATTTTTACTATAGTCCAGCCAGTCTAACTAAAGAATGGGCCCAACCTAGAAGAAATGGCAATAGAAATGTTTTATAGGTTTTCTTGGTTCATCATATATTAAATGCATACCTTCATCAATTTAGTGGAACCTTTTTTCAAGGTCACAAGCAAAGTTTCAACAGTTTACAGTGAGGTGGTCTGGGTGATGATGTTAACATTGGGTGGTCCATGTATCCAACATATTTTGTGTCTTTTCTCAAGTTTCTTGGGGTCAGTCCTTTCAATAAAACCCTTTTAAGAGGATATTCTGATGTATTATACCTGTATTTGGAGTACTACTACCCAACAACCAATTTCTTTTGCCAAACTTTCCACTTACAGTTTTGCCACACTGTTGCTATGGGTGTATCAGCATCTAAACTGGGTATAAATTATTCTGTATATATTTTGTATCTACAACTTCATCACTGTAAGTTATTGTTGTAAGTTTGAGAGTTATGTCAGGGATTGTAATGCACAGGAGGTGAAGGGTTGGGTTTATGTGTGTGTGTGAGCTTAGCAACTTTTCTGCTATATTCTATTCAACTAGTCTCTCAGTATCTTTACTCCTATGTCATCATCTTATTTTTTTCATTCACTTTAAACAATTTATTTAAAGTTTAATAAATTGCAAAAGCAACATGAAATGCTGTGCCTCATGATGATATACCAGAAAAATATCTTAGATGGGATGGGACATTCAATGCAATATGGGAAACTTCTATTTGTTTTGATCAAAAACCTTATGGGAAATTGGTGGTGATCGTGATTTATGGGTCCATGTCAGAATTCTCACTAATTGGTACCACCCAAGGAGGCAAATTCTAGTTTGGTATATAAAAAACTCTTTATCTCTACATGGTATTTCAACATAATAGCCATTCCCAAGTGTCAGCTTTGTCACAGATATCAACCATCAATGGCACCAACAGTTAAACCAAAGAATGGAAAAGCCAAGACGTGTTTCAAGTTTGGTCTCCTTTAAGGTTTCAGTCTGAGTTTTCCCAAACAAATTTGTATGTGCAGAAAATGTAATGAAAATTTGCTTTATAACCTCATTTCACTAAAAAAAAACCCCACATAATTGCATATACATTTAGAAAGAACATCCTAAAAACAAATGTTTAGACATAAATTATATTAAAATATCATGTCCAGAAACAGAGATATGCACTTATTTGTGTGATGCTGTGACAATAATGACACATACGCCCTGACATTACTTTGATCCACTTAGTATATAATGGTATACTTTTAATATATTATTTGGATGTTCCAAGAGATCACAAAAAACTTTGAATGATTACTATTACTTTTCGTTAACTTAGAGCGAACCCTTTATATCTACATAGGGAAGAGGTCCTCTTCCATGGAGTCCACCATGTTGCAAACAAACACTGACTCTACAGAGGGTCTTTCATGTTTTACGGGGAGGCAGGTGAAAGGGTATACAGTTGCAATCTGCAACCTCACCCCTGGAAGTCCCTAAATCGTACACACTGCTCCTTAAATGAAGCTATTTTATAGTTCAGAGTGTACTCATGCACTGTTTGTAGTTTACCTACAAACAGTAATGTACCACAATTCATATATATCCCACATAATCATGAGTCAGTTATTGCAACATGCAACACATTCTCACTCTGACTTCATCGTATACAGTTGCTTGATCATGGACATCCATGTCGACATATGGTGTCGTAGGTACCCTGGGTGCATCTGTTATTGATGTTCTGGGATGCTGAGTTAACTTCAGCCTGTTGCATGCATCAAAATACACTTCAGTTTTCACAGAGAATGTACAGTTTGCATAGAGTCTCTTTCAAAATAATGGATCATGGAACCAGTGCGCTGATGTGAGTAACGAGTGAAGTAGTATGAAGAGTGTAAGTCCGCACAACAAGTTAGGTTGAAGTATGGGTCAAACAAACACAGGACTCACCCCCAGGAGACCGGTGTTTAGGACTGTGTGAAACCAAGTGAACTTTGAGTTATCCTAAGGTAGGTCATGACCATTTTTCTTTTACTGAACCCAACCAATGTACCTTTACTTGCCTAAACCTAACCTACATAAACCTACATTATCAACATAACTTTACGTTAAGTACGTGACATCATTCATGGGGCGCTAATTCGTTGGATATCATACAAACTGTTGCATTGTGAGATATCATAGGAACTGTTACAGGAGGATACGTCTATTATTTATGTATAGCCCCTTTATAAAGAGTGACTTATTAGGAAGTGGTACCCACATTATTCATGTGTCTTTTCCCAGTCACAAAAAAGCCAATACAGTTTAGATTTGCTCAAAAGATCAGTTTAGACAAACACTGCATAGCAAGGTCCAAGGTATGTCAGTTCCTGAACTTCATGTATTCAAACAGTGAGACAAGTATCAAATTTAGTTTGAATGTCACAACACAATAGTGAAAAATGGAAATGAGTCCTTTCCAAAGTAACTGACCTTATACTGCATGTTTGATGAACCAAAAGTTCCATGTAAATGAGATGCCTTCTTGAAGATTGTTTTACCTGCCTATAAGTGTTCAACATGGTCTTTCCTAAACAAAACTGGATGATCCTGTCATTTTTGACCAATTTTGTGAGCTACATCACACAGCATGTTCAGCTAAACAAAGCTTGTTTTTGTCAAGCACACATATTATGTGAGAAGGTCCTCTCTGATGAAGGATGCAACATAGGATCAGGGTACCTTCAGGCAGTCCGTTTTTTCGTTTTAAACCAAAAACGAAAAAATGGAAATACCATCGTTTTCTCATTTTTTCCTTTTTGGTTTGAAACAAAAAAACGAGAAAACTGAGCCGTTTTTCCGTTTTTCTTGTTAGAATCAAAAAATGAAAAACGACAAAACCAAATTCAAATAACAGCCCGATTTTTTTTTTTTTTTTTTTTTTTTTTGTAGATTCATTTTTTCATTTATTGTTTTGGACAAAAAGTAGAACTGTGGTGACATCAGAGGCGGAAGTAACTTCAAAATTAAAAGACAGGAAGATTGCCAATAAAACTTATAAATATCCTAGAAAACTTTCAAGTGTATCTTTTATTTCCACTTACACCTGATGTTTTGCGCATTTTGAAAAGCTGCCTGCTATTGATGTAAGGATCTTTTTATTCATAAAAATAGAAATAAAACGATTACCGGTTCAAAAATTGATTATTGATTCAGTACATAGGGCTGTTTAATTTCTACTCCAGTCTGACGTGCATGAAGAGAGACAGTGCGGAAAATTACGGCATGAAAGCAGAGTAAAGTATGTACAAAATGATGTCATTTTTATATTTGAAAAAGTCAGATCAACTGATTGCAATAATCAAACATACAAAGGCAAACTTAAGACAAAAGGTAACATTTATGTTTTCCCAGTTCTAACCCATGCACATAGCCCATGCATGTCTCTCTTCATGCACAGCAGACTGGAGTAGAAATTAAACACCACTATGTACTGAATCAATAATCCATTTTTGAACCGGGAATCGTTTTGAATCAAGAATCGATTTTGAATCGAATCGTGACCCCAAGAATCAAAATCGAATGGAATCGTGAGGTACCCAAAGAGTCATCAAGGCTCAGGCAGGATGAAGAATCCTGAGAATCACCGGTCCAAACCTCCCGGCGGACACGTCCCCAGCAACGCTGAGCACAGCGAGAGTTTCCTGACTGTTTCATATTTAATTCCAGCCAGGACAAAAGAGGAGTTGTTTTTTTTCTTGTGTTCATTGAAAAGTAAAGATATGTTAAAGATTTGTTATCAAACTGCTTGTGGTCCCCACTTTATGCATGTTGTGGCCTTGATACTGGTACCTTTAACTGGTACACACTACATTTTGAACCTGTCATTACTGTGCCACTTTAATTTTATTCAGTTTGGATCGTCAGATTATATTCAAAGTATAAACAAACTGAGGAGCGTAAGGGTGACATTGCTGCTAGCATCATTCTATAGGACTATTTAAACAAATACAACACAGACGTCAGCACAGTTGCTTAGTTTTATGGACTTGCAATCACATCCAGGTCATAAATGATAACATAGTTGTACTTTTTAATCCCAATTTTCATGAAGTGGATATTTGTCAAGGCTCACTGTTGCAAGACTATGTTATCCCAGGACAGGTCAGGTCAGGCCCAGCAGTAAGGAGGACCACCCTACACTCCGTCCATAGCGGTCCAGTGTGGAGGGCCTCAATGCACAGGGCAGCAATGAGGAAACTGCAACTCATTGGGAGGGTGACATAAAAAAGTTCAAACTAAAATAGGAAAGGTTATTAGAACGTAACATAGCAGGTCCTTCACTTGCCTTCATATGATCATTAAAGGTTCCTCATCACATTTAAATGTTCAATAGTAGCTAAGGTGTTTGTATTCATGTATTTATTAGTTTATTTGTGAGGGACATTGCAAGAAACACTAACAGGTTAAAATAATATGAATCAGATGTGTTGCATACAGTTAGGGCTGCCACTAACTTATATATTTTTTAAAAAATAATTGATTAATCATTGATTATTTTATTCGATTAATCAGATTTTGAAAAAAGGCACAGGATGTATTTTTCTATGACATTTTTATTATCATAGTAGGTGATAAAACATTTTAAATACATGTAATTAAAATGCTGCCCATCTCTGCCAACAATGCATAGGCCTATGTGATACAACAGTATAAAATAATACAAGTTAAAGCAGCTGTGCGGAACTTTTTACCATTAATAAAACTGTCCCTAGTTCGTATCACCCCCCCTTGGAGATACGCATATTTATTTGAACCCAACAGCGACAAAAAAGCCTCTCTCTATGTGGCTAATTACTTGGACTGACCTAACGTTAGTAGCGTTAGCTTTGCAAGCGAAGGCTGCAGGTAACAGCTTTGCTGTGTTAGGATTATGTTATGTCTTCACTGTGTGTCTTCACATAAAAGAATACTCTGATGATTTGGGAGTTATGCCCTTTCTCTATCATTTTCATAGTGAGACAACATGATCAATATCTTTTTTGTGTCTGTACGTCCAGTGGCTGGGTCTCAGCGGTTAGCATTGCGCTTATAGAGGGTCAGTACGTCCTGCGCTGTGATCCGCGGAGGGATACACCGGTGAGCAGGCACAGACTAGCTTGTAAACAAAACTCTGCTCTTTATTTAGCCTAGCGATATCTCCGGATTTTAGCAGCTGCAATGGATGACTTTGAACGCGATTTTTTGCTGAGCAGAGATGAGAGAGGCTGAATCCTCCGCTACTATTTTCCTGCACATAGTGGGATTCGGTGCTGCCATTGTTGGGGAGATATATCATCAGGAGGAAAACCGCAAACAGCAACGTTATGGTTGAACAACAAGTTTTACTGTAGCCATAACGTTTGTTATCATAACATTTTATTTCTATTTTTATGAATAAAAAGATCCTCATATCAATGGCAGGCAGCTTTTCAAAATGCGCAAAGCATCAGGTGTAAGTGGAAATAAAAGATACACGGGAAAGTTTTCTAGGATATTTATAAGTTTTATTGGCAATCTTATCTTCCTGTCTTTTATTTTGAAGTTACTTCCGCCTCTGATGTCACCGCAGTTCTACTTTTTGTCCAAAACAATAAATGAAAAAATGAATCTGCAAAAAAACAGACAAAGTGACACAGTCAAACAGTGAACTGCACAAGCAGTGTCATGCTGTAACAGCTCAGTTACATAACAGCCCTGTAACTTGATCGGTGACTCTTAGATATAACAGAGGGCTTATGTAAGACCAAAGTGCAATCCTCGGGCTTAATGAAGTTCATGCTGTACGCTCTGTTTTTGCTGTTGGTGTTGATGCACACAACAGGAAAGAAACCAGTTGAACCCTGAGTGTGATCTCTCTTACAAATGTTTATTCTATAGGCACTTGAAGAATGTTTTTCATACAGCAGAAACAGATAACAACTTTCTTTTAACTTACAAACAGTGAATTACAAAGATAAAAATCATATCAGAAGTTCATAGAAGAATGGTGCCTATTGAATAACGGTAGGCTATCTGGGCATTTGTGGTTCACATAGCAGTTACTGTACCAGTGAGAGCAGAGAATGGGATTGATCCAGACAAAGAGAGAGCTCATTGTCATTGTTGGGGTTTTAAAAAGGACATTAGCAGAGACAACAGGGGAATGCCATAGGCCATATGTCAGGGGACAGTGTCTCCTTGTTTCTGGCTTTAGTCTGCTTTTTCCCCATGCTGCTTTGCTAACACCTCTAATGTGATACAGACCTGAGAGCTGCAAGCTGGCAGAGTGTCACAGCAGCTCAGGATATCTTTCTGTCCTGGCCGTAAACAATCCCTGTCTGTGTCTGACTTGTGATGGTCACCTCCTGTGCTTGGTGGTGGATGGAGTTACTCTGGTGTTTAACCTGTACCCTCGCATCACACAAGCAGCTGTATCACTTTACACTTACTCCGATTTCTTTATGCACCTGTGTTGTGCTGTTAAGAGCAATGGTTTGATTTAAAGCTGTAATTTAAGACTGCAGGCAGCCGCAATACTTAATATATTTTTAATGGTAAAATGTGGATGAGTTGGGTTTTCTGTTAGACTCAGAATGGACTGTTTACAAAAAAGTCAAGATTGAGGCAGCTGAAAAAGAGATATCAATAAGTCCTCCAACTCATAAGACCACATAGATCGTTGATTCCAGTTGTCTAATGCAACCCACAGGAGCATATCCTAAATCCTAAGGTTGTGAAGTGGTCACAGTTTGGTCAGGTTTAGGCAACAAAGCCCCCTGGTTAGGTTTAAGAAAAGATCATTTAAGTTATGTATTTACATAACGTTACTTTAAGTTAACTTCCGTCATGTGTGTAGCATTACAGTTGCATTACAAGTTCAGGGTACTCAGGGTTGAGTTTTTGTTTCATCCAGGACATGAACAGCAGTCTCCTGGGTCAAAGTCCTGTCACAGATGTCACATTACATTAACTGATGTCATGTACACATCGTTACACCCAGTTACATCACTTCTGTTCATGTAACACAACTCAACGCTGACTTTTTTCTCACACAGGATACAAATTCTCATACAACAGTTTGTATGATATCTAACAAACGCCGCTGTCACAACACGTACATAGGTAAAGTTATGTAGGTTAGGTTTAAGTAAAGAAACATGGTGAAAACGCACCTTAAAATAATCAAAGCTGACTTGGTTTCACATAGGACATGACTCTCCTGGGGGAAAGTCATGTATTTGTTTGACCCATCCATCACCCCAACCTGTCTTTACCTGGACTATTGCTCTTTATACTGCCTTTCTCTTAACTCCCGTCAGTGCATTAGTCATGTGATCACAGTCTTCCAAAAATATGTGGGTTCTACACCAAATCCTACCTCATGATTTTGTGGGTCATAAACAAATTCTGGTGCATTACCTTTGCTAATGTAGTTGCTGATGTAGCCTGGAGCCTCTAGCCTGCAGAAGAAATGATCAGTGGGCTACAGAGGTGTGGGACGCTCACTTCTTTCCAGCTCCATAGCCCTAGATTTGATTTAATTTTCAAACTTCAGCCCCAGCCGACGCTGACTCAAGTGACATCACATTTATCAGACATCATACAGCACAAAACACTTTATATTATATGTTGTTGTATGTTCACATGTGGTACCACTTCCCAAGACTTATGAACAAGTCCTGCCAGTTTATTGGAGCTTGCTGGGGCAGAACAAATTGAACCTTTATCACTCTGAAGGTCACACCCTCCATTCACTTTGACTGAATCCTGTATGAGGGACAAGTTCAAGCATGCGTTTCATGTTTCCATGTAATCTCCTGGGCAGCTCCCATATAAAGTTGCAAAACAAATTTTCTTTGATCAACTCTGACCTGCACATTAACATCAGTCAATAGAAACAGTCATGCCCTCTGTTCAGAAATTAAGAAGTTATTACTCCTTTAATGTGCCATCACTCTGTTTGGTACAATATTCAACTACCAGCACCACTCTCTCACACACACTTTACAGTCTGGTAATGCGACAACACCTTTATTAGCACATGAGCTTCCATGACATCATGTAATTCCCTGCCTGGCTCCACCCAACCGCAGCCTGAGTGTCAGTTTAATGAGCCAGAATAACTGAAAACACTTGTGTGCATAAACACAGAATTTAAGGTAAGGCTTTAGACATGGCTTCACATCTTGACTCTGAAAAACTGCCTCAATCTACTGTTTTCTGTTATATAAAGATGTGACACTTGTCTGAATTCGTTTGGTTCTTTTAAAAGTTTAATCTGGATCAGAATGATCTGGATTTGGAAATGCCATTTTGGCTACCCAGGATCATCTTATCAAGGGGTTTTCAATGTTTTTTGGCCAAGGACTCCTCAGCTAAAAGAGAGACAGAGCAGGAACCCCCTACTATGTATATGATATTAAGCTGCACTTTAAACTGGGCCCACTCTAATGTGTTGGTTGACCTAAAGTGCCATGTATAAACATACCTTCATGAGGTGCATACCATACTAAACTATTAAAATAATAATTATTGATAGATCTATTTTTTTCCATCATGGATATATCTGACAATGATTCATGGGTAACAGTCCTATTAAAAATGCTGTGTAATGGGTTGTTTGTTTTAACAAATAAACCAATTTATCTTTGCTTATAATATGTTGGATTCATTTTAATGTGCATTTTAAGATGTATTTTAATTTTGAAAAGAATAAAAATATTTCAAGAAATCATTAAAGACCCATGATCTATTCCATTTTAGTTTTGTGCAGTTTTTTTTTAACATTGGATTGGATCACCTTGATCCAGATGCAAACTTTGCAGATAGAATAACCAGGGTAGGGTCACTTTTAGTGGTTTTGTTTTAAGAGACTGAAAACAACATGGCAGATGCAATCGTTATAAACTACTTTTGACTGAGTCATTGAGAGTAATATGAAGTGTTAAATAAAGTTTAAACTAAATCATTTTTGTTTGATATTGATAGCTGGGATTCCTCTATGTGGAGAAAATCTTTTTTTTTTTTAAATTTACTGTTCTATAAAGGCTAAAGGGTATCCCAGTCCTACCAAGAAGTCGAATTGCTGCTGCCCTTATAAAGAATGTACTGTTGCATACACTTGGGACATACTACTTCATCATAAAATTATGCCTTGAAATAAAAGTAAAAACAAAAAGTATGCAATGTGGAATGCTGCCATACTGAAGGTTTGATCCAGATCAAAACAAGAACTGGATCACATCTAATCCAATTTCAGAACCCTTTATTTCTTTTGAACAACTCATTTTCAAGATTTGATCCAATCCAAACAACTGAGCCATTGACACATTTTTGCATTTCTTACATTTTATTTTGAGGAAAAGAAGAACTATGATTGATGGATTGACACGTTAATATCAACTTAACTCAGAAATTAGCAAGAAAGAATTAGTTATCCATAAATGTTAAGGGAATTAAATGAGGTCACCAAACTCCATGAAACAATAGGGACAATAAAGAAGTAACGTCTCTGCCCTCTCAGGTGCAGCAAAGCTAATAGACTGTTTCACTGGACGGTCAGCTGGTGTCATTCATGTACCCAACGTTCCAACAGGAAATACAAAGGGACCTATCTAGAAAGTTTACGTTTCAAGTTTGAGAGGGTCAAAAGGATGATTGGGGACCCATCAATCAAACTGAGTGTGTACATGTTCACACAGTCCTTAGCAGGGCTCCAATTAGGCTAAATAAGTTAAAAAAAAAAAACACCTCTGTGGGTATACAGTACCATCGAACACTCAAGTAATGTATATAGTTCTATACTGACCGTGTACAGTACTTCTAACCCTCACGCAAGTCTGTAATCATACAGCCGCCTTCAGTTTTCAACTTGCAAGTGGGACATGGGAAGTTTTCTCATCCCAACCTTCCTTCCAACCCAAACATGGTCTTAGACCTTTTGTATTCATTATGGAGTCTTCTAGCCTCACCTGTTCACCAGTCCCCTCCTCACCCTGCTCGTCCATGCACACATGTCCCTTGTTCTCTTATCAAGCTGCACTTGTCCTCCATCAAGCCTCAACACATACCTATCAGCCACTTGCCCCCACCCAGCTGGCAAGTAGCCTGCCTGCCACAGTGGTCTGTTTTCCTGCTGTCTGACACACATTCTCGCCTTTGCCCATTTGGACTTGTTTGCCTGTGTGGGCTGTCCTCCCGGTGCCAATTCTGAGCTTGTTCATTGACTGCTGTTTCATGTAAAGTGCCTTTAATTCTGCCTCGGAAGAGTCTGCAGGTGGGTCATCTTCCCTGTTGCCAAGAACCACAGCTGTTACTGACTGTATAGCAAAAAACTGAAAATACCACACTGACAGAAAAAGTAGGTAGAAGCAATTGAAGCATAGTCAATTGAATAATTGCATGACATGTTTGATTCTGCATTCATGAAAAAGGAGGCATATGGAAAATATGGAAAAGTAAATTAAGAGCACATTTCAGTTGGGTCAGTCTGTGATTTGTGCCAAAGGAGACAAACAGACAGTATGATGGCAAAAGATCCAGTGTTGGGCAGGTTGTATTCTGGTCCCTCGTCTCAGTTTATGTATCAACAGAATTTCATTTTGTGAATTAGAGAAAATTTAAGGTGTCCTTATGCCTTGTCCATACATGCACAGGTCGTTCTTTGTTGTTATTGTTGATTTTACCTTAACCCCACATGCAAACTGTGTTTCAGGTTACTGAAAAAGGATCTTTTTTTAATTCTCTCCAGGGTGAAGATTTTCTTAAACTTTTGTTGTTCAGTAATAGATAAATGCCTGTGCACAGCTGAAGTCAAGGTGCTGGTACTGTGGCAAAAGTACAAACGTGTAAAGAAAAAAACACATATGTTGTGGCTACATACCGCATACAAGACAGGACTTAGAAAGAGGATCAAGAATTTAATAAAGCAACGGGTTTCGCTTACAGCTTCATCAGACTCAGGCTTTTGTTGTTCAGTGCTGACATGCAGACTGGGAAAACTGAGTTTTTGGCTTGTAGTATACGCTCCTTTGTGAGACCAGGCCATATTGTTGCCTGATCTGTACCTGAAACCCAGTTTGTTCAAGACAGTTGCAAAGATGGTTGGGCTTAGTTATTGACCTACAGAAGTACAGTCTGGGGTAGGACTTGAACAAATCAGGTTTCCAGTATGGATCATGTAGTGACAGGCCCAAATAGTGCTGGTTCTAACCATGATTACAGAATTTTTACTTGTTTAAAGATAAATGTATAGTTACTCTTCCAATACACTGAGGAACAGAGGCATCAGAATGACCTCAAGGTCATATAGGACACCTGCTGACCTGGCTTCAGCACCCCAAACTGTACTACCTTTCAGCTGCTTAGATATTATTTCATCCTGAAAACACAAACAGTAATATTTTCCAAACTATGGAGACACATTGGATTTTAGTATAACATCTCCTACTGGTCTTGTAGGACAGACATAAAGGTGGGAGTGACCTTAGAATAAAAGAGGCTTTATGTACATGCGTGACACAGAGTTTAACAGCTTTATAATTGGTTTACTGTTTCATGCTAGAATGCATAGCCCATAGGTCCCCTCCAGTGGGGGAGGTTAGTGAATGAATGCAGAGGAAATCTATCTAATATCACACCAGCTATATGGCAAAATGAGGACTATAAAAACGATGGGAAAGTAACCCTTTAAAACATCACTGCTTCTAAAAATTCAGAAAATAAAACATTACAGAGAGATTTAAAAAAGAATCCCAACTGTTCATAAAAGTCTTCTTTTTAACACAAAAATTCAACAGTGTGTTTAGGTCAGGAGCTTTGCTACTGTAGTGTTTTGTCGTACCCAAGTTAACTAATCTTGCAGCTAACATACTGAGCCTAGCATGCTCTGGTGAAAGGAAAGGACACACTTGTGCTTCTGATTGAGGATTACATGGTTCATTGAGGGATGGCTGCTTTCCTGTACTCAGTGTCACAGGTAGAAGTCTACCTTTTGAATTGAAAAAAAGCCCATTTCCACCGAGCAGTACAGTAATGTCCAGTTCAGTTCAGTTCAGTTCAGTTTGGTACACTTTTCTGTTTCCACTGTGAAAAGTTGGAGATGGTACCAGTGGAACCGTTCCACACTGTCTCCTTTTTGTGTTACCTAGCTCACAGATCCGGTACTAAAAGATGGAGCTGTGATCCCTGCAGTCTGTAGATTGGTCAGTAGAATACGGTCATACTGTCTCAGGTGTAAGTTTGCTTGCAAGATATAATTAATGTTGTGGGGTTGTGTAACAGAAAAAAAGGTGAATCATGTTTCCATACTGTGTTGACAATAATATCATTGTCACATGGGCTGAAGCAGCCACTATATAGTCATGCATTACTCATGGCACACAAACAGGTCTTAGAAACTAGAGTCATTCTTTGAGTATTCACATGGTGTCAAGATGAATATGGTACTTTGTTTTTTAAAGAAGGACTCCTTTGGCTGCTTGTATACCAAGATGCAGGGTTGGGTAGAGGTAAGGTCAGCTGATCAATCACAGTAACTATTGCCTGGATGGTCTTTAGTGGAACAGAAAAATACACAAGAAATTGAAAAGGGAGAGGATCCAAAATCAAGAAGTAGCAGCCACTCCGTAGTCTACAAATATATGTTAATGCTCAAAGACATAGATGCCAGGGGGGCACACAGGGCCACCATCAGTATTTGAAATATGTGCATTGTACGCCCCTCATCCCCCCTTTGTTAAACTTTAACTTTGACAAAACTGAAGATATTTCCTATATAAATTGATATATAAAAAAAAAAATTCTGGTCGAGACGAAATGTTGGAACAAAACCTATGTCCTTGATGATACCAAGACATTTAAAGCTGTTAAGATGGAATTTGCCCTGATTACATAATGTATTCACCATCCTCCTGACTCAACTTTACAAACTTTACAAAGATTGCCATTGACCTCCATTTTATGAATGAGATCCAGTTTCTGCACATTTCTCAGAAGCTGCAGGATTACACTGAGCTCCAGGTTTCTCTTCATGTTCACTGTGAGACTTCTCAGAGCTGTGTGATCTATTTCTGTGAGTGTTGGCAGCTCAGAGTGAAAGCTGTAATCACAGCAGGTTGAATAATCAGATACTAGGCCACATAGTTTCTTTATTAACCAACAAAGATACATTTTTCTGCTCTCCCTGTTCTTATCTACTGTCTCTGATTCAGACTGTGGTATTATTTATACATTTGTTCCTAGAAGGCAGATTTGCTCTCCAGGAAGAAATATCAATAATGGATCCTCTAGGCAGAGTTGAAGAACCATATTTTTTGCAGCAAACATGAATGCAAAGATATCAAAAAAGTAAATTAGAAAGAAAAAAGTCAGAATCCACTACCTCTGTCTTTTATTAATTGGCAAAGTGTTTGCAACTTGCAACATTCACATCATCAGAAAAATCAAAACAACAGTCTGACTGTTGAGTTGATATGCAGGTAAATAATACTTAACATGGACAAAACAGCACAGTATGGATTAAATTTGGCATTTAATTAATAACCTGGCTGATATCATGTGTCTATGTTTGTTTGGTTTTAAGGCACTTCAGTATTTTTTAGCTCTGAGTCAGATAAACTAGAGCTTAGCTTACTCATCTTGGATGCTGACATGAGTGGTAGCCTTTTTACAAATTAGAAACTTGGGATTCAGTCAAATCCAAAATGGCATGAATGTGGTAAAAACCTAATCTAGAATTAGGATTGTTTGAATTGGAAACTGTTCTGCCAAAAAAAAATCATAGGCAATTTGTTGAAGCAGTTTATATTGCTAAAGGGATGACAGATTTTGTAAGCCAACACAGAAGGTAGCATCGCTCTGGATCTCTCATCAAAAAGCCAAAGGGATACTTCCACTGGAAATAAGCTCTGAGGCAAACAGAAGTTTGTGATTTACAGGGTTTGTTGGGCAAGATAATCTTCACAAATGAACAGAATTTTTGTAGTGGAAATGCAAAGGCCAATGTCAGGCTATAAACAAACTACACCACATTCACATTTTCTCTTTATCATCTTTAACATCTCCGCCAAATCAAGGCTGTAAAGCTGTGTATGACATGATGACATTCTGTAGTCTCATTTAGCCATTTAGCAACACCTGAATGCTTTAAAATTAACAAGCTGGGTTTGACTAAGGTATTTTATGTCATACAACAAATCTCTTAAAGGGAAATTTCAGTTTATTTCAACCTTGTTGTCTCCTTTCATCCTCAATGTGTTTCAAGTGACTAGTGACATAAAAATAACAGTTAGCATATTAGCCGTTAGCCTAGATACAGCCAGGACGCATAGTAGCGTCAGACCTGTGAAAACTTAAGTGAACGGGCACACTTCAAGTGCAAAGTTAGTCCACTAAACAAGCTTTTTTCCCCACAAAGACCGCCTCATATCACTAGGCTAAATGTCAGAGAACATATAGAAAACGACATGTAAACGTGTTGTCTTACCTTACCGGTGTGGTGCCATGTTTGTTTACCATTTAGCTCTGCTTTCCAAAATAATGCTTTCCATTATTCTATAAATCTTTCATAAAATAAATGAATGAACTTTTCAGGCTACTGTCCGGTTCTCCATTTTCTATATGTTCTTTGACATTTATCCTAACCATATGAGGCGGTCTTTGTGGGAAAAAAAAGCTTGTTTAGTGGACTAACTTTGCACTTGAAGTATGCCCGTTCACTTACATTTTAACAGGTCTGATGCTACTATGCGCCCCGGCTGTATCTAGGTTAACGGCTAACATGCTAACTATTATTTTTATGTCACTCGTCACTTGAAACAAATTTAGGACGATAGGAGACAGGTTGAAATAAACCGAAATTTCCCTTTAAGCTTGTGCTAACCACAGACCTTATTTCAGGCATCTAACCAAAAACCCATTAAAAGAAAAAAACATTAACTTCAAGACAAGGGAACCGCAAGTGCAAAAATGCTAACTTAAGTTTTAAGACTTGTTCCTGCAGCTCTCAGATAATGTAGTAAACAGAGTGAGAAGGGAGGACAGGTTTGATGAATGGGTCAAACAAACCAACACATTCTCATTCCGACCTTGTATCATATTGCCGTTTGGTCATGGACCTTCCAGGTCCGTATCCCATGTGATAGGTACCTTGGGTGCATTAGTTGTTGACGTTCTGGAACGCTGTGTTGAGTTCTGCCTGTTACATGCATTGTTGACTTTCAAAATACACTTCCATTTTCCCAGGAAATTTACCATTTACTAGCAGCCTCTTTCAAAGTAAACGCGCTATGTCAGTACAACAATGCAAATTTACATTTTTTTTCTTCCAACACAGTTAGGTTTAGGAAACAAAAAGACGTGGCTAGGTTTAGGGGAACAAAACAGGATTTGGCTTTAGAATCTTACGGGATGGTTGGAAGGTGTTTGTTGGATCCATTTACCACCCCTCCCACCTACCCTACTCAGATGTTCACCACCTTAACTTTCATTCTTGTCCCGCTGCATTACCCCCTAACGGTGTCCGGCCACATATCATGCCGACATAAAGGACAGCTTCTTTTTTTTTTCTTTTCTTTTTTTTTTAGCCAGTGTCTGACGCTGCAAGTCGCTGCCCAAGTGTTGGATTTCGATGACTTCAGAGTGAGACTGGGTTGAACACACACAGGACTTTGACCCAGCAGGCCACTGTTTGTGTCCCAAGTGAAACCAAAAGTCAGCATTGAGTTATTTCAAGACAATGTCTGAGTTATTTATGTTGTGTGTGTAAGGTACTATGTAACAAACTTATTTAAACCTAAACCATGATCTTTTCTGAAACCCAACCAAGTTTTGTTGCTTAAATCTAACTGCAACTGTTTCACAATGTTCACCACGTGTTCAAAACTGTGACCATTAACATGATATTGTGCAGACCTCCTGCTACCAGTAGGGGTGCTCATTTAGGAGGCGCTCCTGTAGGTTGTAGAGGGTAGGAACAAATGACCTATGTGGTCGTTTGGGTTAGAGAACTTGTTGAATTGTGATGGCACGCCTGGCTAACCAGCTAATGAAGGTTAATAACATAGCTTAGGCTTTATTTCAGTTATCAGCAAATGCATTATGCTATAATACATATACTGTATATATGATATCAAACATCATACACTCACACATAGTTTCGCCCACCAGAACTTTCTCAAGAAAAGAAAGGTCTGGCTGCACTGACTCTCACTTTAAGATTGGAGAAAAAAAAATGCCCCGACTGCTTGTATTTCTTTCAACCAATCACAATCGTTCTTGGCGGTGCCACAGCAACGGTGCACTTGCAAAAATATTGCCGGGGGGAAACAGGTTTTGGTGTAACATGCCCACAAAAATATCACCTACAGGACGCGAACCATGACAGAAAAATGGCTACATCCCCGCAAGATCAAACACCGCAAAAGTTAGTAAAGGACGTTTGTCGACTATGACAAGCGGAGGTGGTAGGGCGGGACTTCAGCAGGTGGTTCGTTCCGCCCAATGAGAGGCTGATCTATGCAGCAAACTTCCGCCCACTCAGACTATACGCTCCCTGACACTAGTTTCCAGCTCTCTGTGTTTTAATACTCTGCTGGATCTTTGGCTCAATCCACTGAGCCTGAACTCAACCAATAGGACTGTTTTTTTGTCTCCAGGAAACATTTTGTCGGAATAAAATTTAATCAGGGTCTTTTTCCAAAGATCTGTTCAGTGGCTTTGTTGAGTAAAACCTGGCAAATATTCTTCTTTTAGTCCATGTTTCAGATTGACAGGCTTTGGGGTTTCACTCAGCACAGTTATCCAGATAACCCAGTAAATCTGCTCCTTGGAAAAAAGCCCCTGCTTTGATTTCAGACCCTCTGACTGCTCTGTCAGGCCCAGCTAATCAGTCTGATTATAGCATAGCCCTGCACGGAAGATCCCTTTCAGTGGGTGACCTGTAAAACTGCCTGGACAGAGCAGGCAGGATCATAAAAGCCAAATATAATCGAAGTGAAGCAGATGCCATTAAAAGGATAAATACTGAGCACATTAGAGGAGAAATCGATGATAATAAGCAGTTTATTCATCCTTAACTGAGGGAATGGCTATGCAAAACCCACAACACCACTGCAGCTTTATGTCAGCTGTACTGTTTACTCATTAAACACACCTATCATGTGCTTCATTCTTGTTTGCACAAAACTTTGTTTGCGTATTTCTACATACTTGATTTACCATATCTGCACTTGAGTGATATGAGCGATATGGGAAACAAAGGAAAAGGTTTTCTTCTCGCTGTTAATGTGTTCATCGTCCCTGTCAAAACGGTCAAAATGAACAATCTTTTAGCCACAGCTGAGCTTGCATTGTAGCAGGTAAGTTGAGCACTGGATCAATCAAAGGGTTAACGTCTTCCTGTTGTATGGGTGGGGTGATTAAAGGCACATGTCTCAAAATAAGAATGTAGACGTTGCAGGTCAGGACCTTGATCGGAGAGCTTTCGCTCATCTGTCTGCCACTTTGATAGCCACATCCATGCACATCACACTTCCTCCAGTTATGCAAGAGTTTACCATCCGTCCAGACTTAACCAAATGTCACACACTAATCCTTGAATCGTATCCAATCAAGAGCAATACACCCTTGATTTCAACAGAGTAGTTAAAGTAGAGATAATAGTTTAATCTACGTGTTGGAGAAGAGGAACAAAGTCCAAAGACATCATGGTGCAACAAGTATTTCTCTGGCTTAAAGGGTGTTGTTTGTCTTAAAAGGCCTCATTTAAAAAGGACAGCAACAGATGTTAAGATTGTCTCCGTAGTTTCTTCTCTACTACAATTCTCTGTGTTTTCCTAACCTTAACCTTAATCCTAAAGCCTTTCTGTCAACACAACACAACAGAAATGCCCTCTTTATTCCTTGTGCTTTATCAGTTGTGACATTTCCTTTCCAGAGCGGGCTGCAGGCTTTGGCCTGAGATCCTTGAGATAAAGGGGATTTCACATGCATACACACAGCACTTAAAGGCATCAACACTCCCCCTTACCTTGCAAGTCTGGTCCTGTGTAGGTCCAATGTTAGCATTGCCCCAGTGAGAAACAAGGAGATGTAAAAAGAAATGGCTGTACAAAAAAGAGTCAGGTATATACAAAAGTGAGTCCACTTATTCTCGCTCAGACCATCGTGCTCTTCTTCTCCCTGAAGTCTGAGTGCGTTGGCTCGTGGTAGGTCGTGATCATATTTGCCGTATCCCACCGTCCCACCGGAGCTGGAGAGCTCTGCATCACCACCAGCCTGATGGGAGACTGAGTCGGCTGCGGGTCAGGGGCATACTCCTTGGTTGGATCTTTGCCCCGACAGTCGTACATGATACACGATATCAGGAAGACCAGGAGCAAGATAACGTAGCTGGCAATGAGGATGCAAAGGTTCAAAGTGACAGGGTCGATTTCCTGGTAGTTTTCCAGAAAGCCCATGGTGCCCGCTTCATGCTGGGCGGCCCTGAGGCCTCGAAGAACAAGCACCTCAGAAGAAGGGAATGGAGAAGGTATTGACTGCCGCCACAGACTGAGAAACACTCAACAAGCCCGGTGACAGCAGGGCTTTTTCCCTCTCTATCCTCTTCAATCTGTCTCCCTACTGTCCTCCCCCCTCCCTCCACCCACCTCGCTTCTGTCTCTCACCTCTCTGTTTCAGCGCCGTGGATACGTGGCTTTGTGGTAAAAATACTTTAATCCGCACCACTCCTCCAACCTTGAATTTCTGCGATCAATGGCTCCCTTTAATAACTTAAGCTTCGGTTGTAAGTCAGCAACCAGGACAGACTTTGTGTTATATCATCTGCTAGCAAGTGGACATTAATTACTGTGACGTATTTGAGTGCATTTTGTATGTGTGTGTGTGTGTGTGTGTGTGTGTGTGTGTGGTGTAATCTTAATCTTGATTGTGAGTGGGGATTGACAGAGGAAGCCATCTGGCTAAATAGAGGCCAGAGAGTGCAACTAAAAAGCTACTCAGAAAATGCTAACATGCTAGCAGAAGACTTTATTAACCACAGGACATGAGAAAGATATTTCCGTTCAAAATATATGACCGTATATCATTTTGTAAAACTTGCAGTCTGGACAGATTAAAGCAGCCTTCTTCCTCTGTGTGTCAGACTCCTCTTTGCAGGCTACCAGGGAATCAGAGACGGGATTATCACGGTGGACAGCAAACTCCTCTGGGTTATAATCTCTGTCGATGCATGACAAAGCACGCCATGACTGCGTGGGTTCGCAGGCCTGAAAATGGGTGTGTTTGTGTGAAGGTGATACTTTGGTGTCTCAACAGGTCAAATGTACTTGTTGTGGTGGTTGTTTGAGATTAATGTCAGGATGATGAACAGCAGAGGGCAGCAATTAGCAACGTTAGCAGTGTGAGTAGACTCAGAGGAAGCAGAGCTGGAGGCTGAACTTTGACCAAAACAAACACTTCATTAGACAGGGAGGGCTGGAACACACAGAGCACAAATAAAGCATGGAAAATAAAGACAACAATAAATAAATAAATAAGTAAAGAATGGAGATTTAAACAATGATCTCGGAATACAGAAAAGTATCTATTAAGTAAAAAAGAGTCACTTTAAGAGGAAACCACTGTTTTGTTTAATTTTTATTTTTTTATGTACCAGTCAATTTTCAGATTTTAGATTTTTTTTATGTAACATGTCTTCCTTCAGACCAGTAAAAGAAAACATCTCAAATACACATTTATGTGTTTACTTTAGCTTAGATTTCAGTTCTGAAAATGTATGCAAAGGGTGTATATTTGATTAGATAATGCCTCATATGCATATTTAAACATAAAATTTCATTTTTGTAATAAAAAAAACAAACAGTTGTCTTAATGTGAGTAATTAAGTGGAGAAGTCTCATGGTGAAATATTGGTTACTTTTTTCTCTACCTTATTGACTTAAGTGTTTTATTTTTTAGAATACATATCTTTAACGATATTTTGTCAAGGAAAAAAAAAAGTGTTTTATTCTCATACTCTGGGGCAAAGATCTCCATTTCAGTAGCACTTACATACATCATACTTTCCAGTTTCATTCCTATCTATATTATGAAGGGTTTTATGGAGGGGTCTGTTCATATATCATTTAAAGCCTAATTTATGTATAAAAAAAAACAAAACACAGCTGTTAACACTATTTTCTGATTTGTGGAGTGGCAAAAAGATTTAAAATTCCCTCAGACTCATGTAAACAAAATGAAACAAGAATTTTGAACCTGGATTTATCCAAATGTTCAGAACTCTGCTCTGGCAATGTAGACAATTTAGCATCTATTTAATTCAATAATCCCAACCCTAACCCCTAACCCCTTTTTCAGAAAACCTGTAATACAAAAAATAATTGCCTTGATGTAAGTAATCAACCAGGGAAGATTAACTGTGATATATTAGTTAAATTTTCACCCTATTCACCCCTACTGTCTCCCCTTAAAAGACAGAAAATCACTCTCTTCTATTCTCACTTCTTCTCCAAAAAAGTCAACCTGATTTATTTACTATTTTGGCAACTTTTGGGTCTTGACTACAATTTAAAATCCAAAGTTTGTTGACACTTAAGAAGTTTGATGTACCAATACTGGGTCAGAGCAGGCAATCGGTTTTGAACTGCAGAAAATATATCTTCTTCTTCTTCACGTATCCTTGATGGCTGGCATCTTTACTTATAAAACATAAAAACTTAAACAACTGCAGCAGAGGACAGCAAGGACCAACAGGGCAGCACACTGGATTTTTCCCTTACAAAAAAAGTATTCATAACATAAACAGGGAGAGCATGAAATCAGGCACTAATCTCCTGCAGAACAAACTGTCAGTTGTGATGTTTCCTGCCTCCTGGTGTAAAACACTGAGAGTGGGCAGCAGATGTACACATTACATCTGCAGAGCACAGAATGACCTCACTCCTCTAGTAATGTTAGACTGTAATCCCCCCGCATGTTCAGGAAACTGATGTTAGGAGCAAAAGGCTTGACCCCGATCCTGCCTGACCTCCACACAGGACCACCGCTCTGGCCTCAGGATGAAAACTGATGCTGGAGGATTGTCAGGCCAACACACAGCGACCTGTGACCTCACTGACGAATCATCTGTCAGTGAAAAATGATGACCCACTCTAGCAGTCAGCATCTGGAGGAGTCAAAGTGCACTCAGCATACTGGAGTCAGCAATAACTGTAGCATTTCCACTCAGAATATTTTCAGAACATGTGTCACTATACTCACGATGATTGATTGCATTTCATGTAACAACAGGGATATTAAAAGGGCTATAATACAACAATCTGGATTAACTGACTCCAGGAGGACAGATTTCTGTCTCCAGGTCATAAATGTTGATATAATTTACAACTTCAAAGGGAACTATGCCTATTTCAAAAATTCATACATCTTATTTCCAGGTGTCCTAAAATATGAGTAAACATGAACAACTCTCTCCCACATCCAAGAGCACTTAAACTCAAATTTGTGATGTCACCAAGTGTAAATTCTGGAGCTGCTCCATAGACAATGAATTAAGAAAGATGTTCTAGATGACACTGAGAGCTCCCAGGTGAATGATCTGAGTATGTGGGAACATTTCCCGTGTCAGAACAGAGAACACTACAGTACATTAAAGCTCATCTGGGTATTAAAGAGAAACAAACATTCTGTGGGTCCATAAAATCACTCTCCCATTCACTGTCCATTGAGGAGCTCCAGACTGGATTGAACTTCCCTAGGCCATAGAAATAACATATGGAAATTCTTAGGTGTTGTTCCTCTTAACTTACTTTTTGTTATTTATTTGTGTAAGAGGCTACACAGACTGTCTTCCCAGACAGCTTTCTTCCCTGAGCATGCATCATGATTCATCTTTATGTTTTTAAATGTGCTTATCTGGCACTGGCTGCCAGGAATTACATTACCAAAAACTTATTAAACTTATTATTAGCACTTTAAATGGTGAGTAGGCCTTTTAAGCTATTTGCCTCTTCGCAAATCTGACAGTATTCAAGGGAAACCACAAAAAATCTGATTGAGATCTGCTTCTGCAAACAACATACATGTTATATTTGTACATTTCATATCTGTATCAACATTTCTCTTGTGTCATACAAGTTCAGATTACATGTATATGAGCCGACCTTGTTGCCTGGAGGTGGAGGGAATAGTGGATGGTGTGAAAACCTACAGCAGACAATGGACCACAGTTTGAGTCCAACAGCCAATTACTAGCTCGTCAAATACTGCTGCTTTGTCGATGATTTCAGCGTCAGATACTGATGCACAAAGGCACCTCTTGTGGTGATATGATGTTCCGCCCGAGCAGCATCAGTTTGTAATATAACGCCGCCTGTGGCAAAGTAATTTAACAAGCTGAAAAGTCCCTACAGGGCAGGCAGGAGGGGAGGGAGATGAGTCCAAGAAACCTCAACTTTCAACCAGGAGCTCGCTGTTTGTTTCCCAGGTGAGTTTTGAGCCAAACCCTGATGGTTTAAACCTAACCAAGTGCCTTTGTTGCCTAAAATTAATGACATGCTCTAAAAAAAACTGAAAAATGAGATGTTTTACTTAAGTGATAAAGACTGTATGCATCTCATGAACAAAAACTGTGCATTTCCTGTGAGTGTATTTTGAAAAGAGACAAAACATGTAACAAGCATAAATTCACACGCTGTCCTGGAACATCAGCAACAGACGCAGAAGGTTGCCTATAGCGCAATATATTTAGATGTGAAAGTCCACTGACAAAATGGCATTATTCAAGGAGTTTGGATGAAAACAAAGAGGTATTTTAGCAAGACATTGCAATATTTCCAGCCGCAACTGTGGCACCAACACTGGATGTTTAATGGTAAGACATCTGGGCATTTCCAGTGATAGCTGCAGCAACAAAATCGGGTATACAAAGCCAAGATATAATCTTTTCCTGTGCCTATACACATGGTTTTTGTGCCTAAACCTAACCAACAGTTAACCACAGCATTGTTGAAATGTAAAGTTTCATCATATCAACTATGAAACGTACAAATGTTGCATATCTGCAGTTTGCAGAAACTTAAAGTGCCAACATTTATTCTGGCTTGGGTAAGTAAATAAGTGAAACATAAACTGCTCAAATGAAGGTTACAAGTACTGTGGTACATTCTCTAGTGTTTTACAATCCTAACAATCTAACGTGAAAAAAAATGATACCAGTTTTGAAGACAATTTTGAGCTCAAATGTTACAGACCCTCTTCTTTTAGGTGTGCCAGGTTAACATGAATAAACAGAGAGAAACATCTTGTGAGAATTCAAAGAAAGAGTTGCATTCTTTAAAACAAGGAAATGCCATAATTTGTGTGAACATGGATTGTCAGATTATCTAAAGATTGAGAGCTCTAAAAACAGCGACACGTCAGGGGTTTCTGTTTCTGTTTCTGTCCTGGGGATGTTTGTGTTGTTGTGGTCTTGGGGAATGATTAGCTCAGAGGATGTAATAGGTTTGTCTGTGTGTATACCAGGCCTCCTGGGTGGAGTTTCTCCTGCTCATATCTTGGAGATAGATCTTCCCCAGCGCCAGACGCATGGTGCCAGGGAGTCCGGCAGTCTCAGTGGGACCTGGAGACAGACAGCAAGGAGAGATGGGAGAGGATGTGTTGACAAACTCTGCAGGAGCCTTTTGCTGTTTGAGACTGTAAGGCGAGGATGTTAAGAGTTGGTCTCTGCTTTATATTCTGGCTGGGTCTTTCAGGCATGAAGCCCCAACAGGTTGTTTGTTCATTTTCACAGCGTGAAGCTGAGTCTCCCCGTGGTGATTCTACCCTCGATCAGACACACACTGTGACCTCACCTCTGATCTCCCACAATCACCCATCCTAAAAACAAATGAGGGGCAAGAAACAAGTCATGTTCCCCCCACTGTGGCCATTTGATGTAACCTCACACAGGAAAACATCTGTGACTTTTTAGTGTTTAAGTCTTGAAGTTTTCCCTGGATAACAACATATGTGGAATAAAAGGTCTGATATGTGAGAGAGAGATGGTGAATAATGGATGGATTTCCTCTTTTGATATAATTTGTACAAAAAGTAAGTTGGAAAGATGTTAAAAAAAAAAAAAAACTACACTATGACAATACCAAAACAACAACGCACCAGTATTAGCACAAGTAGCCTACTTAACAACATCCTCTAGAGAACGTCATTAGTTTTAGAGGTATTTGTACTGAAGGAATAAGATGATTTACTCAAGGATACCACTGCATTAAAAGTCAGAGAATCACCGAAGTTATTAAAATACCTCCTGAGGGGAACATGAATGTCTGTTTAAAATTTCATAACAATTAATCAAACAGTTGTCGAAACTTTTACATTTAAGCCACGAATGGGAACCTCTTGGTGGTGCCAGGGGAAAAGTTCAGGGGATCATTTAAGACATTAGGGATTCATCCTCTGGGGACCATGAAAGTCTAAACAAATTTCATTTTGAATAATCCAGTAGTAGTTGGGATATTTTAGTCTGGAAAGTGGTGGGCCTGCCAACACTGTCATCCCTAGAGCCGTAATACTAATGTGGCTAAAAAGAATGAAAAGCAAAATGTAGGGAGTGACAAAGGCAACAGGAGCGGTTGCGAATTTTTCATAGGATGGCCAGATGGGTGCACTGAAAATCTTGGGGTGGCACACCAAAAAACAAAGTCATAACTGAATTTCAGGAATGCTATGATGGTCTTTTAGTATATGGGCTAGATGGAGACTATCAACATGAGTCAAGGAATCGCATCATCTGATGTGCATAGATTAATACTGGTACAGCTGACATTTTGAGTTCCACAGCAATCCTTTTTCAATGTGTAATGTATGTGTGGAGCCCACTTTACTCCAAAGTCCTTGATATCCGGAGCTTAGGCAGTGACTTGCAGCATCAGAAACCAAAGGAAAAAGGCATCGTTTAACGTCAGCTTGATATGCTATGATATATATGATGGCATTTCGGGGAAACGCGGCAGGACAAGGACAAAAGTTAAGGCGGTTAAAGTCCATGTGGGGCGGGTGGGAGTGGTGGTGGATGGGACTTTCACCTGAGAGAGCAGTGTTCATTTCTCATAAGATTCTAAAGTCAAACCATGTTCTCTTTTCCGAAACCTAACTACATGTTTTTGTTGCCTAAACCCAACCATGTGTGTTTGTTGTTGAAGGGAAAAAAAAGGGTCAGTTTGTGGTGTGTGAGAGACTGTATGTTAATGTTAAATTTCCTTTGAAAACTGAGGTGTATCTTGAAAGAAGACAATGCATGTAACAGGCAGAACTTGACATGGTGTCCCAGAACGTCACCAACCAATACAATCAGGATACTTTGCACGTCGTATGTGGACGTGGAAAGTCCATGACCAAGCATATCAATATGTGATGAGGTCGGAATGAGAATGTGTTGATCTGTATGTACATGTGTTAAGTGATTCATTGTTCATCACAGCTTGTTGTCCTTTTCCTTAAAAAGACACAGCTTTAATTTGAAGGAGTACATTGATTGTAAGGGACAAAATATTCACTGGGAACAAGCTTAGTCGAGTCAAAAACACTTCAGTCAGAAGAGTCTCGTTCTGAGGAAAAAAACTAGAGAAAAGCAACTTCATCAGGGCGGTGTCCCCCCTGGCCACCCTCTGGTGGCACTAGTGAATAGGAAGGATTCTGTTCTTCAGTGGCTCTCGCTTATCTACCGCGCCTTCCTAACGGTAAAGGGTTCTTTGTATTAAGTTGATTTTCCCTGCATAGTTTTATCTGGGATTTACCTATATATAAGCTGTGAAGTATAAGTATTTCCCACTACATTCCGACACCATTTTCAAAACTGCAAACTCTAGAATCATTTCTCTTCCAAAGGAAATAACCCTCTGCATGGCTTTCTTTAAAACTGAATATACAGTATTGTGTGTGTGTGTGTGTGTGTGTGTGTGTGTGTGTGTGTGTGTGTGTGTGTGTGTGTGTGTGTGTTAGCCACCAATTAGATTTAAAACCACTGGGCATACAGTAGCTCAGGTTTCCTCTGTAACCATAGAGAAAGAAAATGTTGAATCACGCTGAGGGACAAGCTAAGATTACAGACTTGAGAGAAAAAAACAGAAACTGAGAAGTTCAAAACAACTTCTCCGTCACAGTTACACAACAAAACAGTTCTGGTTACATCCGCCATTAATGCTCTTTTGACGCAGTGTCCTTTACAGGGCCAAAGGGAAATATTTAGTTCAGTCTGAAGTGGCCTGCAGGCCAGAGGGCACTGAGAGGAGGGAAGAGATGTGGTGAACGTGATCCTTCGTCTCCGTTGTGTCTTCAGACTGTTTGAGTTACTGCAGAGAGACGTTCCATGAGGTCAGCAAGGAGGTGCTGTTACATGACCAGGAGACAGCTGAGGGAAGCTCCCGCTGTGCAGCTCTGCTCTGCTCTGCTCTGCTAATGGAGGCTCTATCAGAAACTTTGAGATGAGGAATGGCAAATAAACTTACATTTATACAAACCAAGAGTGTTAAAATGTATCAAAACTTACTGTTTACTTTTTAAATTTTGATTATATTATTTTAAATGTTGCTTCCATGACCACATCATTGAAGAAGACCCAGCTTGACAGACACAGGTATTTCCTTTTAACCAGAAAGTGATGGTGTTGAGCCCCTGATTGTAACTGCCAAATCAGTCCAACTTTCCGTCGCTATCAAACCCCCCTGAGTCAGATGATGACGTCAACTGAGTGAGCTCATTTCAAACATGCAGAAGGAGAAGACTGGAGAAAGGGTGGGGTCTCACCTCCCGGACAGCAGCGGGTGACGGACGGGCCGAGGATCTTGCAGATCTGATAAAGGCCCAAAGAGAGCCCTTTCCTTCCTGAGTGGTGGACTGTTTGTGTTAGAGCGTTGTGCGTCTCTTCTTCTGGGTGTGGGAACCTGCTCCTCCCAGAGTTCATGGTTTCCTCTCGTCAAGGACCGGCCACCAGCCTGCGTGTGTCATTCAGAGGACTGTGCAGGCCTTTAAAATCCAATATTCCAACTTAATTTCCTGTTGTCTGACGTATTTGAAGAGAGTGCAACATCAGTGTTTCGGTGGGATCAGAAGAGTGAATAATCAGACCACATTGGATGTAAATGGGCACTTTTTACAAATGTAATCGGCTGTCTCCAAACTCAACATGAATGAATTATTGCCCTGAATTCAGGGCAATAATTCTCTCCTCTCTCATAAATTCCTGCACAATATATTTCCCTGACTGATGACATGAGCTGTGTGTGTTGCCTTGGTTTAAATGTCTGCAGCCCACATTCACACCCAGTTTAAACCAGCAGGGAGCTGTAAAACTGGCTACTTGCCATTGTCTTGTGTACGTCATCACAGCAGCTTGTGCGCTCCTTCCCAGGCAGAGTGCAGAGGAATGTCCACAGCACCCCGAGATCTCATGAAAACACACCTCCCCCACCGGGACTCACAGTGACGCTGGTTACACTCAGGAGGATAAAGGGCGGGCTGTGAGTGGGTCTGGTTCTCTTGTTGACGGGGATCCAGAGGGGCGACCTGCTGCTTTATGGGGCCACAACATTTAGACATGACCTGAAAAAGCGGAACAGAACACGAGGTCACACTGTCACTGAGTTTCTGATAAATCAGGCACAGCGGTGCTTTCTGCATGCCAACGTGCTCACAACAACAATGTTAACATGCTGACGTTTAGTAGGTTTATTCTAAGTGTGTTAGCATGTTAAATACTAAACATACAGGTAGGCCTAATGGCAGTGGTGTAGTGGAGGGTATATGGGATATACCCGCCTCTGGTTGTTTACAGTATACCCACCTATAAGCCAGAAAGCTTTTGGAATATATTGGACAGTACTTCATCCTCAGTAACCTCCCCATCTACCTAGTAGTACACCCACCTCATCATCAACCACTACACCACTTGGTATGGGAATGTCTTTTGTTCTTTAATAAACTAAATGAATGGACAAATTAAGTGAAATTCTGGCCTGATAATAAACTAAAGAAAAAGTCAGGAGATCACCAAAGTTATGAAAATTTATTCCAAAGGGAAACATGAATGTTTGTTCCAAATTCTTGACAACCCACTTAATAATAGTTAAGATATTTCAGTCTGGAACACTGTGGTGACCCAACAGACCGACATTTAGCCCAAAGAGCCATATACGGTGGCCAAGATGTTTTGAATTGCATACATCTAAAAACACAGGTGTAATGACAGAAAACACAAATGCAAAAGGCACAATGGAAGTAAGCATCAGTGGATGTTGACAATCAAACTGGCCTGTATGAGAAGTCACTGAAATATTGTTCACTAGCTAACTATAATCAACCTACCATCACTGTGTGGTTTTTCATAAGTAAGCAATGTTCAGTGGCTTTATATTTTTAAATCTATGCAGGCTGCTCCATCTAACTATAACTAACGGCTAACACGAGGATAACTATGCAGTAACCTGTTCTTCAATAAGTGTATAAAATACACAAGCCACCTAACAATTATTTAGTTTTCTCAATTAATCGACTACTTTTGTGGTTCATAAAATGTCAAAAAGGTGACGAATGCCTACAGCACGACATTTTCAAATTGCTTTTTTTCCTCATCCACATTACAAAACTCAAAAATATTTGATTTAATCTTACGTGACACAATGTTAAGCCGCGTATGTGTAAGTGTTTCTCAATAGAAATTAAACAGTTGCGGTGTTTTTTTTTGGAATCTGTTTGTTCTAAACATCTTTGCCACTGTTGCCATTCCACTCGCTGACTAAAAACACAATAAAGAGAGAAACTAGAATAAAGTAATAGACAAAGTAAATACCCTTTAAGTGTTAATACAGTGCAAAAAAATGTCCCAAAAACAGTGCAGGAGAGAAAATTAATCAATCAAAACCACAGAAAAATAGGAAAAAATGTTTTAAATCCCATAAGAATCAGAAGTTCAAGTCACTTAACATCATCAGCACAGAAAATGCAGCTTCACCATGTTTGGTTCTGGCTCCAGTCACTACAAGCTGACTGTTTCCTTAAAATCTACTGACATAATCTACACTGCAACTGTAGAGGGACGATCAAACTTGACACTTTTGTTATGAAAACCCAGTGATCCGTCTTCAGACAACACAAGTGGACTCAAGAAAAAAACAACAGCTGACTTGATTTTGTGTGCAGGGAGAGGCCTAATTTCAATTAGCAAAGCAAAACTTCATGACGTAACTGAAACTGGTTGGAAACAGATGTGGGAGTGCGCGTCATTCCTTATCAGATAAGCAGTATTAATGGTCGACTTGAGGAGCAGTTTCTGACACAAAATGAATGTTTTGGACTTATCCCCATCTTCAGGTCACAATAATACAAACTCAGCAGATCTCGTTATATAAATTGTGTGTGAAAGAGTTTCAACAGAACATGGAAACAGTTTGGGGTTTATGAGTTTCAGCTCCACAAAGTAGCTCAGCTGTTCAAATGAAAAGGAAACCAAGAGCTGTGAAGAAGCTACTTCCCATGACATCATTGTGTTTGTTAAATGACCTCGGCGGGCATGTGAGACACACCTTTTCATTTCCTCCCTGAGCCATTCATATTATTTACTTAATTTACAGACAGAGGTGTATATTTGCCAAGGTTTTACTGGAAACACAGAATATGACCCAGAGAAGACCAAAAGACTCACTTACAAGACTCAAGGATGCAGTAAACTTTGTTAAAAGGCAACAGTTACTGTGGCTTTCCTGCCTCCCTTCCTGTCTTTAATAATCTCTCTAATTGTGAGGAAAACTGCTTCCTCAGCCAACATTAAACAGCTACAACACAAGAAAATACACAGAAGAAGGTGAGAAATTATTTCACAAGCCAACTAACAATTATTTCCTCAGTTTTGGTCCATGTATCATAAAAAAGTGACAAATGTCCACAATATGACTTTTTTTTTTTTTTTTTTTTTTTTTTTTTTAACTTTTTCTGTCTTTTCACTGCTTTTACTTTATATTAGTTTAAATGCATTCATTGAAGAGTCTTGCTGATGTGACCTGGGTGAAGTGATGATTAGACTAGACGGACAGTTAGTATCGAAAGGCCTGTATGCAGTGCCTGTGTGTGTGAACCCACATTAAACATTAAAATGGTGACCCCTCATAAGCAAGAACAAGAGCTGCTTTGTGTGTTGTATTTAACTAAGAAAAATTGCAGGGAAAAGTAAGAAAACAAGACGCTTAGTTAATAAAAGAAAGACCAAGGATGTATACAGTGCATGTGTGGTTTAGGAGCAGCAGCACCAGTACTTCTGTTGCCCTCATGTCCATTAAAAAGTGTCTGAATATTGCACAAGCTTTCTGGAGAACATGAAACTTCCCTCTCTGTGTGGGATCCATCGATAGGAAGCGTGTCCTGATCGGAGCCCCTCTGAGATCTGGCAATGACTGTCTCAGTTTATACGAGGACATAATGTGTTTGATTGTTCTCATGGCTACATGTGATGTTCATTACTGCTTCTGTAGTGGGCAAGGAGGGTTGACAAAGTTTAAAAACAAATCTGAACTGGTTTCTGGTACAGATTTTCCACACTTCCTAAAACTCTCTTCATATCATTGTTTTTAGATTTCGCTTTAATGTTAATAAAGAGGTCACATTGTCATCAGAATTACAGTAAAACTGGTTGTTCCCTTAAAGTGAGACTCATTAATGGTACAGTTATAATCCTTTGGATCTTAAAATGACCCATCTAACGTCATATGTGACCAATGACACAGTTTTCAGCTGCTTAACGTGCTCTCGTCATTTATGTAATAGAGTAACCTCAGCAGAGTAGGAGCTAATCTTTGACTAACAAACTCAGATTAGGAGAATCCATCCAGTTTTAATTCTTACTAAAGACAGGCTTTTTTTTAACCTGATATTCACAGATGCCTCTCAGCCATCTACAGTATCTCATCCCTCTTGTACAGTGGGCGGTCGACACATTAGTCATGTATGCACTTTTCCCGTCTTTTGCAATGCATGTGCGTCAGAGGAGGTGATACCAATCACAGTCCGGGGAAAAGCCAAACAAACTGCCTGTAAAAGGAAAAAAAATGATTTTGTCCTTACACATATGGACGTAATCATTCTTGATGCACGATGGGACTGACAACAGGGTGTTAACTTTCCTTTTGTTCTGTAGTTTTTGTGCTCCACTTTATTCTTCTTCCTCTTCTGATGTTGACCACAAACTTTGAATTGTAGAAAGAGGATTCAGATGTGGTGTAACGGTGGATAAAATGGTCATATTATACTGTGATGTCCAACAGCTGTTGTATACAAAAATCTGTCTCACAAGCCCTTTGTCTTTACACTGATAAAATCCCTTGTATGAAATTCCAGTTGTAAAAAAAATCTGTAAAAAAAAAAAAAAATCTCTGTAAATCAGAGATGGTAAAACATGCTTCAAGGTGGCATCATACACTTTTCTACATCCCTGCTCTAAGGAGGAAAATGTAACAAAGGACACTTTTCGACAGTATTATACCCCTGGGTTTAATTAGGAAGTGATAGGTCACGGTAGAAACAATAGGAAAGGGACAAGAAAGTAAAAAAATTAAAAGCACTACATCAAAGTAATTTATTGGAAAGTTAATGTGCCGTCTCAGCAGTATATGAGCATGGAGATCATAGGTGTGACCCCTCAACAACTTTAACAACACAAAAATGAAAACAGACAGCAGAATCTGTGACTTTTTTATAAAATTAAATATATATGTCAAAATGATTTTTTTTAAAAAATTTTGTCAAAGGAAACTTTAACGCAATGCAGAAAACCATCTTAACCATTTGGTTTGTCTGTAAAACCCTTATTAAAATGAGGAATGCACATCAAAGGCAGTATTGTACAGATTAAATATGGAAAGCTGTGCTCCAGCATTAAGAAATCCAGATAAAAGTGTAGACTTGCAGTAATTTATGTATTTGGGCACAGAGGGTGGTGTACAGCAGAATGGCCTGAGTATAACCGTTAATGGTTGCACTTTTAAACACTTGGATAATGTGAAATGGTCACAACTAGGAGCACGTTCTCACTTCAAGGCCATCGAAATCCAGCGCTTGGGCAGTGGCTTGCGGTGTCAGAAACCAGTGAAAAAAGCATCCTTTAACGTGGCCATGATACGCGGCCAGTTGCCACTATAATTGTACAGCATCAGAGGGAACTGCGACAGGACAAGGATGAAAAGTTAAGGAGGCAAAAAGAGTGGGGCGGGTGGGAGCCGTGGTGGATGGGTCCAACAAACATCAACTTTCACCTGAGAGAGCAGTGTTCACATCCTGTAAGACTGTAAGGATTGTGTAAGGCTAAAACTGTTTTTTTTCCCTAAACCTAACCACTTCCTTTTGTTGCCTATACCTAACTGTGTTTTTGTTGCCTTAACCCAACCATGTGTGTTTGTTGTTAAAGGAAAAAAAAAAAAAAACATCAATTTGTGGTGTTGTAGGCCATTTAATTTGAAAGAGACTCTATGTAAAGGTTACATTTCCTGTGAGTGTTTCTTGAAAGAAGAGAACTTGACACAGTGTCGCAGAACATCAACATCCAACACACCCAGGGTACCGTGCAAGTTGTATGTGGACGTGGAAAGTCTATGACCAAAACGTCAATATGTGACGAGGTCGGAGTGAGAATGTGTTGTTCCAAGCCTACATTTGTAGATGTAGGCATCAAAACTTCTTTTTAAGGTTAGAAAAAAGATCATGGTTTGGCTTTTAATAAGTATGTCTTTTACTAACATAATGTAATGCAATTCACATGACATACTATAGTACTGTGTGTAGCATTGTTGGGATGTAATTGCTGTTTGTTCAATTGACTTATGTGGTTATATTTTGGAGGAGGACAGATTTTATGAAACAGTTAGCACTTTGTTATCTACACTTAAGGTAAAACAAAGGGAAACATTTCATGAAAGATTTGTAGAGATAATCTTTATTTACTTTCTTAATTTCAGTGAACAAAAGCTAGAATGTAAGCCTCTTGATATGTTTTTGGCTTTAATAAGAGTGAAGTCTATGCAAAGCTTTGAAGGACAATGTATTTTGTAGTTTCATATTGGAGATGACACTGTAGCCCTGTTGACGTGGGATTTACTGTAAAAATGGGAGGAACTGGTCAGGAAGAGCTTTCTCTTTATTATGTGGTGGAATAAGGGCGAACCGATCTCGCAGCACCTCTGGGACTGTGGGCAGCCAACACTTCAGACACTCCAAGAGCCCCTGGCAGCACATGAAAGAATCAAATAAAGAGCATATCGTGCAGATTCAGTGACCGCCACTGTCACACTGTAAAACCCTGCTGGCTCTTATTATGTTCAATGGTGAGATTTTGCACTGTTAGGTGAACGCCTTGTGGAAATAAGTGTCAAAAAGCCATCATAAGATGACAATGATCCACAACGGGCCGGACATTTCTTTGAGGGAGATGGTGTCTGCTGATGATGACAATGTTTTCCTAATCTGTTTAGTTTTGGCTGTCTATTGGTTGTATTGTCTTGAAATTTGGCACAAAGATTCATGTCCCCCTCAGGGTAAATAATAACTCCCTGAATTTCATATATGAATTTTGAACCTGCAAAACTAATGGCATTCCCAAATGCATCAGCTGTACTTTGTGTTTGGTGCTAATAAGAAAATGTCAGCACATTTACACTTGTCTTAATTGAATCTGCTGCAAAATTAATTCAAATATTTTTGCACTCAGCAGAGTGTGGATTGTTTGTCTGCTGTCCTTTTGTTTGTTAAGAGACTCTCTAGAGCAATAAATGTATAAGCTGTCATTGAAAGGTATAGGTTTAAAATGAGATAAGCCTTTAATAATTGAAAGTGAAAATGTAGGTGTTGCAGCAGAACAAGAAAAAAAGTACAGATATCTTGAGAAAGTATAAAAATAAGTAATTATAAAAGAAAGAATATAAATAAAAAACTTGCAATGATACAAGAGTAACTGAAGTGGTTTTGTGGGTGTTGAAGTGCTCAAGATGACTTTTTATTATTATTGTCTTTCTGGCATTAATCATAATCCTCACATTATCTGATGCTAGGGTTCCAAACAAAGCAAGAGATCACAGAGCAGACACACCTCTCTGGGCAGGAAGGAGCTGAGCTGGTGCGTGAGACTGAGAAGCTTTTCATACACACAGTTTGGCTCACCTTTATGCCCAGCTCCGAGATTAACTTCCTTCCAGTGGGTGGTGTCCCGTCCCCCGGCGGAGACACCCACAACAGCACAGCTGTTGTTCATGTGTACAGACCTCAGAGTAGATCCACAGCCCCATGTGTTCTCACTCAAGATCTTTTAGCCATGCTAGCGGAATGGCTCTAGGGATGGCAGCATTGGTCCGTCTGTTCACTAATTTGGTTCAGATGTTCGTGGTCTCCAGAGGATAAATCACGGTGACTTTAGTGATCCCCTGGCTCTTCCTCTCGTGCCACCGGCAGGTTAGCGTGTTTACTCATCCTGAGAAAAGTCTCAACATCAACCGAACAGATTGCCATAACATTTTGTGCAGACATTCATTGTCCCCAGAGGATGAATGTAACTTACTTTGGTCATTCCTTTTCCCCTAGCGCGATTATAAGGTTAACATTTATGATTTCAATCAAAATGACTTGACAAATATTAAATGGATTGCCATGATATTTGGTACAAACATTCATGTTACCCTCAAGATTAACTGTATAACTTCGACAATGACAATCCCCTGAATTCTTATCTATTGGCATCATTAAATCAAAATTTATGTTTATCACATGCTCTGGCTAACCAGAGGAACCAAACCGAAGAGGAATTAAATACTAGCATGCTATCATTTAATGGGTGATAGCATGCTAAACTAAGATGTTAAACATGGCAAACATTATATAAACTAAACATCAGCATTAGCATTGTCACTGAGAGCATGGTGGCATGCTGACATTAGCATTTAGTTTAAAGGCTACAGCCTCAGCTGACACAAAGTGCAGTGAAACACTAGAGTGGAAAAACTAACAAAGCAAAACTCTTGTGGATTTTGGAGCAAAATGAAACCTTTGTTGTATGAATCAGTGATATTAGAGTCTGATGAAAAGGAATGCTTAAATCTCCTGAGTTTAGTTTTGATCTGCCATCTCCATCTTCTGACACCCACAAAGTTTATCTTTGGTCTCAAAATACAACACATGAACTCAGAGTCTTTTCTTGGAACAGATCTTATCAACACTGTATTTATTCCTTCTCCAGCAACAGGACACTGCGGAATAATGTTAACAATCAGACGACCTGAACCAGGTCAAATAAAACATTTGGCTTCTTTGTGTTCCAGGTTGTTCTAGAAACAACCAAATGTCACTCCAGTCCAGTCAGCTCGTGGGATGGCTGTCAGGCCAGGTCTGCGTCAGCCTGTTCATGCTCCGTCTGCACAGCTGTTTTATTAGACCGACTGACCAGGATCCCTGTAATGCTGCACTCATTATGTTTAATTGTGTTGGATTTGAACAATGTGTGATGGGTTGTTTTGAAGTCTGGAACTTCAGACTTAAACTTGTTAGACTTTTGTTTGTTGAAAGAGGTGGAAAGTAAATGAATATTTACTCAAGTGCTTACTGGTAAGTACAGTGGTTACAGCACTTTCCATTTTAAGAGAATTTCTACTTTTCCTCCCTCCGCATTTCAGAGGGACTTATTGTACTATTTTATCCATTCAAGTTAACTGAAGAATGCAGTCAGTATAAACCTGTTTGTTAAATTAGAATCTTCATCCAAAATGAGAAAATCACAAAATATCATCAAAATCGTCTTTCTTCTCCTCCTGTCTTGTCTTGTATTTCTTTCTCATTCTCTCCTCTGTGTCTTCCCTAATTTATTTCTTTCCTTCCTTATTTTTGGCCACTTTTCCCGTGTTGCTGGATGTCTTTCATCTTTCATCTCCTTCTTTCCTTCTTTTTTCCTTCCTTCTGGCAACCTATTAAGTAATCTTTTCCGTCTTTCTCCTGTCCCTTGATTTATTTCCTTTCTCTCTCTTCCTCCTGGCTACTTCTTTCCATCTTGTCTTTCTCGATTACTTTCTTTTCTTCCTCCTTTTTCTATGGCACCTCATTTGTTTCCTTTATCCCCTCCTTTTGTCTTATTTGTCTTCCTTCAACTCCCTCCCTAACCTTTTTATCTGATCTGGAAACCCACAAAACTAGATACAAGGTTTTCACCCACTAATGAAAACTTCACAACTCAGTAAGTGCATTTACTTTTGATACAGTAAGTCAGTTTTACTGGTATTATTTGATGTATTTATGTTGTACTTCCAATCAAGTATTCTCTGTTGCATTGTAACTAACTCCCCGTAAAGGATTACAGCACTTCCTGTTTATTGATAAACTAACCCAGCAGCATGGCACTGAGTGGAATGGCAACCACGCGAGGCACAGAAGTGACGCACACAGTCCCTGCTTGAGGTGCCAGCAGTGTGTAAAGAGGCTAAAGACTCCGGTGGAGAGCACCTGTCAAACTTCATATCAAGTAACCCTTTTTTCCAGCTTCAGTCTGCCTCCCTCTCTAACCTGACAATCAGGCAGGAGATGTCTCACTGTTGTGTGTCCCATAAATCTGTTACTGATTTGATCTCAGAGTCCATACAGCACCAACATATAGCTGATAGTGTGTGTGGTTGGTTATGTCCCAGAAAGTGACAAAGTGTGTTGTAGGTTCTCCTCTGACGCAAGAAAACCATTTAGTTGTAGTGTCTGGTGTCACAGGGACGCATAGCAACGCAAATGCTGCCTATAAATATACTTCCACGTCCAGGCTATTTTAAACCTAACAGGGTCAAATGGGAGAGTTCAACTTCCTTTTACCACAGAGAATGTATGTTTAATTATCTGGAGGAGCCGGCAGAGAAATGAGCTGATGATTATTTAGATGATTTATGAACTAGTGGAGTAAATTATTCAAAGAGTCTTACTAAGTCACATGTTTTGATTGTTGTAATGAAGTGCTACTAAAAGATGGTAAAACAAACAGACTGGAAATAGATGGTTAAAGGGTCAGTTCACCTAAACTATTAAAAAACCAAACAAACTTTCTCCCTTACATCTAGTGGTGTCAAGCTATGCAGGTAGCTTTGATTTTGAGGGTTTGTTCACATTTCAATGTGACAGAAAAGTCTTTTTGCAAGTTTCACTTATTTGTTCTTTAGGGTGCTTTCAGCAACATTTCATGACCTTTATCACTGCATGTTGTTATCACATGACATAAATTTCCAGAATCGCAGGTCATCTGTGATCACATGAGCAAAATTCTTAGATCCCAGGACAACAACTAAACCACCTCCACCCATGACTGAGGGCCAAGAAAGATTTAAGACTGAGAATCTCTTGGCAAAGTTTTTGTTTTTATTTGTCACAGTTTTTAGTTGTTAATCTTTTAGATGTCTGCCTCCACCCCAGTAGAGGTACATTTGACCTTTTATATAGCACTCACAGCATTGACAAATTACACATATTCAACAGCAACACCCTTAGAAACAATGTTGTAGTTATACAGAGTTTGCAGGATTTATTATATTTATTATTATATCTTTGGTAGAAAGTAATGGATTATCCACAGTAATTCCATATCAGACTTCACAAAATCAACTCAACACTGGCCATACTTGATAGACGTGGTGTCGAGAATTAAAGTGAGTACCTTATCCCATGTAGTGTGTCAGAGTGGAACGCAACTGACGCAGTATCTAAGACGGCTTACAATCTTTGTGCCTTCTCTCATTTAGTTTGTCTGTTTTAATAACTTGTTCTGTGACGCTGATGGATTGCAGTATTGACTGCACTATATGGGTAAACGAGATGAATCAAAAGAGGAATAAAGTCCATATCGGCCTCCACTTTTCCAGTGACTTATGCATACCACAAGACCGATTTTGATTGGTCAGGATCCAATGTGTACTCCACCATGTCTCTTGCAGTAACCATCTCCAAAGAAATATATATATATCTGGTGAATAGTGGAACAGTGTTTATGGCATTAGATGTTGCTGTTGGTTTATTTAAATGTGATTTGTCAATGCTTTGAGTGCCACAGACAAAATTCCATTTACCTCTGTTGTTTTAGGAAGGGTGACAAAATCTCATAACTCTTAGCAAAGAAAACCAAACTCTATGACTAGACACCATTAGAGATAAGTGATTTTTTGGAATGACCTCACATTTCACATTTCTTTATTCAGCTGGATTATTTTGAATAACCAGCTGTATATTTATGTGTGAAGACTCAGGCACACCCATGAATGTCACAAGAGAAAGAAACATTTCCTTCAGTTCAGCACTGAAAGCAAAGAGCTGTTAATGTAATAACTCATCACTTCTCCAATACATAAACTGTCTCTAAGAGATACAAACACTGTTATCAAGAGTGAGACTTCCTATGAACATTAAAAGTATCACCGATTCATAATCAGCATCAGTCTATATGTCGGCCAGCAATAAAACGTTATCAGTACAGAAATGCTAAAGATGTGCTGCGGTGAACAGTGTCATCACTGCATCGCCTTTATACCCATTGGCAGGGACAAGTTTAGTTTTCAAATGTGAAAATGTTCCCATCTGTGTGTCTTAGTCACAGTTCCTCAAAACACAACGTTGAAAAATCCTTATCAAAAATATTTTTGTGGTTTTGTTGTTGTCTGTTGATATATTGACCAGATTCTGACACAGATATTTAAAAGGAACAGTTCAACATTTTGAGAGATAAGCATATCCCTTTCTTTCCCAGAGCACAATGAGAGCATGGATCTCATCTCTGTGTGTTGAGCATGGAGCCAGAACATGGTTCGTTTAGCTTAGCATAAACACTTGAAGCAGGGGGAGATGGATAACGGGGTTAACCTTGTCCTGACTCTGGCTCAACACACAGACACAAGAGTAGTATTTATCTGCTCATCTCACTCTTGCAAAGAAACAGAATAAGAAAATCTCACAAAATGCTGAGCTATTCCATTAACTCTTGCAACCAGTATTCAAGAGTCCCAATAATGCGAGCTACAGAAATGAAGAATGGAAATGTAAAGCACACTGTGGTGGTACTGTTATTATAGGTTTTATTCTTTTCACATTCTTGATTGGGTGGTGTTGTTAATTGTGTAGGAAGAGCTTGAACAGAGTGGTTTAGTTCAGGAGATGGATACTGGAGAGGGGAGTTGGTTTATGAGATTGATTGCGTAATAAGTATAGAAATGGGGTCGGACAAGTCTAGCAGTTTACTTCTTCCTACTCTTTTGTGTACATGACATAGTGATTTATGTTGCTTATTGAAAGTCTGGTGTATATTAGGGGTGGAAATCCACGATATGATATTATCACGATACTTAAGTCGTGATACAATATTATTGTGACATGGTGAGTATTGTGATAAAATATATTGTGATATATTCTGATTTATTACCTTTTTTCAGCTGTACATTATGTCCCCAAATGAAAACCTTTTATTTACATATACATGTAATCTTTCTTTTAATGTTCAAAATAGGTTTTCAATTCAGTTCAATGAGTCAGCATGATTAGTTTCTTGTAATCATTGAACCCCGTTCTTCCCAACTGTGAAATCATTACATATCTGAGTATCAATGAGTTTATTAAACCTCATGACGTCCTGGCAACAGTTGATACATGCAAATGATTACATCAGAACAAAATATATGCTACATTTAACATTTTTTACAGTATGGAAGTACATTGGACAATAAGTGATCATCACCCAACAAGATATGCATTTTGATTTGCAAAAATTTGCCAAAATCGGCAAACCCACTCACAGTCTGGATGTATCACTGATTTCATCTGTTAACAGATTTCGTTTAATACTGAATATGATGATTATGATAATCAAAGTGCCTTAAGAGAATATGTATTTAAGGTTAAATATTCTCTCTGATATCATGTGCCATCTAATCTGAACAGAATATATAGGCAGATTTTAGACAAAATCCTCATATGGAGTACCATACTTTCATTTCAGGCAATTCATAATCACTCCCTGTGACATGAACGCTGAGACTTCATAAACACATATGCCCGAGCTGAAGTGTAGTAAATGAGGCATGAATCATTGTCCTGGATTTTCCAGTTTTCCTCTCCTCTCCTGGGCCTTTCAAAACCACAATCCCTCCCATTACAATCAAAGCCACCACATCCAACAGCAGATTAATGGGAGACTTCCTCTACATCGCTTCGCACAGTGGTAATTCATCTTAATTGTGATACATTCCTTCTGGCTGCATTCCCAGCTTGCCAGATGCTCGACGTCTGTTTGACAAATAAATGCCCTACAATGTCTTCAAAGCTTTAAGTTCTGGGCCTTTAGAGTTTGTGGTTAAAAGTTTTACAGGTCGGGAATCCAACACAGGCTGGACAACATCTGTCCGCAACTGGTTCTCCAACTCAATCGAAACATCAGGCCTCTTCAGACCAGGATATGAGTCCAGCTGTTAGTTCAAGTAAAAATACTCCTCTGGTTTGCCACCAGGGCGGTTTGGCTCTCCCGTCGCCTCTCCTTCTTCCTCTCCAGTCTCATCTTCCAGCAGACCACACTGGATGCTAACAGCACCAGTCCAGCCGAGAGGAGCACCAAGCCGAAGTAGGAGATGGTGGATCCATGGGAGTTGAAGCTGTAAGCGACGGCAGTAACCACGATGCCAGCAATGAGGACCACCACGCCAAACGGGACAGTGCAGCGATAGCAGGAAAGCTCTGCCCCGCCAGTGGCTGCGGTCAGCTGGACTTCATTGACCAGGGGGATGTTAACTGTTGTAGCTACAGGGTGCTCGTTGTTGTTAGCCTTCTCTGGAGTGGCTGGCGTTCTCATGGCGTCCTCATTAGCTTCTTCTGGCATTGCAGGATAAAGGAGAACTTCTGTTAACCAACCACAGATGGTTCCTCCTCGTTGCTGTTGCCCTTTTACCTCTTTTCCTTGCTAGGGTCTCCCAGTCTATGTGGAAAAAGAAACCATTCATGAAGTGAAAATGCAAAGAGTCAAACTTGTTGCTCAACACAGGACAAACTTCCCAAAAGGGACCTTGCAGAGGCTTTTTGTAAGAATTCAACACCACATTTCACAATTCAACACCACTCTCTGTCCGCCTCACGCTGCTTTAAAGTAACCTCCTTGCACAATCCCCGCCGCCTTCTGACCCAGTCAGAGGAGATGTCTGAATGACGCAGGACCACTCAGCCCTGCACGAGCTGAGACATTCCCTGGAGAGCGCAGGATATGACATTACAAACTGCCCGTGAAATGCGAGGAGCTACGAAATCACTAGCAATTTCACAAGCACTCCCCCCCTCTCGTCTGCTGCATGGAGAGCTGTGATTCAGACTCTGAGTACCAATAAATGGGCAGGACAGTGTCAGTCATTCTTTCCATCACTGTCAGGGTTTACAAACACTAAATTAATCCTTTTCATTAAAAGTGCAGAAATGATCTATAGAAATTCTGAAAGTAGTTCAAAAGTCTGACTCGCTCTATAGACCAGCTTCCAGCTCATCAGATGTGAGTTTCTTGCTTTTCTTTGTCATTTAGGATTGTAAACGGAATTTCTTTCAGTGTTGGACTATTGGTAAAACAAGCAAACGACAAAACACGGTATTTGAATACATCTTTTTGGACTTTGGGAAATATTCTGTACTGTTTTCACTGTTTTCTGACTTGTACTGACAAAATGATTAATCAACACTTAAAAAAATGCTTTGTTCCCCAATTTAGATCTCAAGCTATTTACCTTTAAGCTATTTATTATCAGTAATAGAGGGTTTTCCTTTTTAGGACTCTAAAACGATTAAAAAGGAACAATCTGAGAACAACAAACAGTCTGAGGAGGAACATCAGACTTTGTTTGAACTTTACAACTTAGTGGCTTTGTTGTTAATCTAAGGATTTAAAGCCCGTTGGTAACAAGTGTTCCCAACCAGGGTAGGCCAACCTGTATCTAGAGGGTACTTAAGCAGTTACCAGGGGGGAACATGGAAATATTCTGTTGTAGCTCTGCAAATTTGAATTCAATTAAAGAAAACTTTGATTAGAAAATCAAATACAGATAGATAGATAGAGATAGATAGATAGATAGATAGATAGATAGATAGATAGATGTTGCCACTGAGAGTACATGAAAAGTAGTTAGAAAGCAAGCAGACAAGTCTAGCAGTTAGCTAAAAGTAATGAATAATTGGCTGAGGAGTTAAATAAAAGTAATGAATATGCAGTTGAAATAATTAACGTGAGCTAAAAGTACTGCATATAAAAACAGCTAAAAGTCCAGTTTCTGCCAATAGGAGGCTAGCCTATGCTTGTGCCGTTTAATTGTATGGAAAAAAGTACTGTAGCAATATTGTAAAATATGGGGAGGAATGTATGAAAAAAAATGATCTAAGTAGATTGTTGATGTACTGTAGGGGTACTTGAGTTTGTCCCATAGAGGTGCAGGGGTATGTATTAGCTGGAAACCACAATTTAGCCTAAATTTGCTTGTTAGACAGGCTAGCTGAACACAGTGTCAGGAAAAATAATAATAAAAAGAGAGAGAGAGAAAAGGAAAGAAAAACCTGCACTTTCATTCTTTTTTGTGTTGGTGCCTCAGCAAAAATAATTTTGGAAATAAATTCCTTTCATTTTTTCCAGAACTGAGTGCGCTTTAACATCTGATTATTTATGTTTATTCAAGGCAACTGATAACCATAATAGACATCTGATGTTATTGCGATATTACACAACCTTATCGCATGTTTATATCGTACAGCCCCAGAGGACAGATTCACTTCTGAAAAAAGTTTGTTATCACTGAGAACATCTTCATCTTAAGATAAAGAGGGAGGTACATGGTTGGTAGAGTCAAAACCTCTAATCACAAGAGTTACTTTTATTCACTAATGGACTTAACTAACTTCTCTCTTATAAGAGCTCAAGCCACAGGAATGCCTGTTCCCTTTAATTAGAAATCCAGCCTGTAAACATTTACAGAAAAAGAAGCATTAGGGGGAAAAGGTTAAAGATGTGAGGCCAAAGCAAAAGAAGAGGTCGACATAAATTAATGTTGCCTCTACAGTCCAACCAATAGGCTAATAAGTATTTTACTGTGTTTACAGGTGTGTTACATGCATGTTCAGTGTTTGTTTAGGCTGTCATTGACGGTCAGGCAAAAAAACAAGCAAATTATTCTGCACCACCGCCATATAAACTTTTTATGGAGCTTGGCCTGTGCTGGTAATAAGAGAATTAGTAACCTTTCAGTCTACAGTTATTTGTAGTGAGGTGAATGTACTTGCCATGCTCGGCAAAGCTCTGTACAGAGAGAAGAAGGGTTAGTTACCTCACAGCCGTTTTCCATGTCGCACAGTCTCCACAGTGCTCCTCTGCTGCAGTCCAGCTTGTCTCTGTGTGAAGACGCTCATAAAATATTCAGTCAGTTTCATCTAATTAAAACTGAATGTTGTTTTTCTCGTGTGTTGGTTGAAGTCGACAAACAAACAGCTTCTCTTTCCGGACTGGAATCTGACTCCCATTCATGAGAAGCGTCCCCCTGTGAAGTCCTCAGGTTCAGGGCTGCTGGTCACACTGCCATCCCCATTGAGAGCAACTATTTCAAGTATCGATGACTGGAGAGTGAAGCTGGAAAAAGTCAGGGAATATACCTTTTCCGGTTGTGTATTTCAAAATAAATCTTCTTTTTCCGTTGCAATTACTGTTGGCTCCTTGGGTGCGTTCACTTTGAAAGGTTATTTCCGTGACTCTGTTGAGCTTGACACTGCCGCTGGACCTCAAAACTTTACATGATAAATATGAGCGAACGATGGTATACAAAATGGAGGTAAATTAAGAAATCACCAACATTACAAAAAATATGCAGGGTATCCAGGATTGTAAATTAACTATTTCTGTCCACTTGTCACTGTTGATTCCAAAATCTGACAGCCAGTCAACAGATTATCATTGTTTTTGGCCGGTGAGTGAAGCAAATCCAGAAGCCACTTGCACACTTGTATATTTTACCAGCATTTGGCTGGTGGCTGGTGCTAATTTACATCCCTGAGCATGATATTTAACTACATCATAAATGAAAGACACGTTCTAGGATACACAAAAACTGATTAAAGGGTTAGTGTAATGACTCATTATTGCACCTTCTTAAAAATGGATGACTCACAATGTGGTTGATTAAAAGCAATGGAGGTGCTGTTTGAAAACACCTTTAGTCTCTATCTAGAATGGGTCAAGCTGCAAAAACACTGGACTCTACAAGTCCTCGTGGTCACAGACCACAAGTAAAGTAGAATTCTTGGCCTTTACCTTTCAGCCTGCAGAGGTCAGTGCAACAAGTGTGGAGATGACCTCTTTGAAGATTAAAATGTAAAATGATTTTTTCAAGCGACAAATGGTAAACACGTGTTTGAAACATTGGCTTGCTTACAACAACAACAAAAAAAGATTTAATTATTTTATCAGATGCTGCAATTGCAAGATGAGCCACAATTTTCGTGGAGATGATAATTTTTGCATTTCATTTTCACTGAAATAATTAGAAAAATGATGATGATGATGATGATGATGATGATGATGACGATATGATTTTTGCTGAGGTTTTTATCAAACAAACATTTTCCTTTACATTCGGATTATGATTTGTAGGCTAGGACCTTTCTACTGTACCACAGTGCTACATTTATAATGGTGTTACATGTGACACATTTTACCTTTACAAAAAAACTGCTCCCACAATTTGGATATTGCACTTGGACATATTGCTATTTTGATATCTTGATTAACAGTGCAGCCCTGTGTCAAACATGACAATTGCCTTGCCTCTATCTAGCTTTACACGCTGACCACACTCTCCCAGTATGTGAGACATGTGTGTCAGACCCTCTCAGGGATCACTGTTGTTGACATGATTACATAAATGTCCCACAACAGCTACTGATTTATGCTCTACAATACACACTCACACCTGTTGAACACAGTGTAAATACATTTACACTGTGGTTGTTCCCTCACTTGTGCTGAGGGATTTTCTCTCTGCTTGCATAACACTGATGATCTCACACAAATAAATATGAACTGGGATATTTAGTTTGTCATCTCCTTCTGCAATCACACTGAAACATGTTTCTAGGAATATTCAGGATAACAACATGCTCAGGGGATAGATGTGCAATGACAAGCACACAGTCACAGAGCACAGTCATCTGCCGGATAGGTCATCATTTTATTTCATAACAAACCAGTCACATGGTTAACAAGGTTTTTATGCCAAAGGATTTCATTTATCTAGTTGTATATGTGACAGTAAGAACTGACAGATGTGCCTGCAGTAGTGGATGTAGTTTTTGCTTATGTTATGTTTGTACACTTCATCATGCAAACAAAACTGCACAGTTTGTTCTACTCAGCAACTATTTATGAAAATGCTTCCCGTAGTTTACACCTGAGTCAGTTTTACAGGGCAAATAGTATGCATTGATGGATATATGACGTGGAAGTACATGCATTGATGGATTTCTGAACGGGCCAAATGGGCAAAGGCCCAGCGGCCCAAAGTGTCAGGGGCCCCTCTAGCCTTCACCTGCAAAATGTCATTAGAATTAACATGCAGAGCAAGAGAAGACTCAAAATGACAACGAAAAGAGGCCAAACACCACAAAAAAGACACAAAATGACTACAAAGGGACACAAAATCACAACATAGTCTTTGTATTGCACCTATTTGGGAGAGGTGGTGGGGCCTTTCTGTGCCCAGGGGCCCACTGTCTCATAATCCACCCATGAGTAAATAAAGTAGGCTATATCATTTAAATCCTTCCATTAATGCCATAGTCTTAAGCAACAGCAACTATTTTCACAAAAAGGTGTAGTTTTGTGGTGGTAATTGTCTCTAGCTGATAAAATGTGAAGAAATATAGCGCTGTGCTTACATAAATGATTAACTCTTTTATTTTGACAGGTGTCACCGGAAGCGTGGTGTTTGCCTCCCTCCGATATGTCTTTCGTAGGCGGAATCCCGGAAAAATTCGCAAAAGTCCCGCCCTCGAGTGCTGGGATTAGACAGGCAGCCTGTCAGTCAAACTCGCAGCCCGGCCAGAGCTACGTCATCATGCCTTCATTCATATCTTCTCTACAGCCAGTCTGCCGCCGTTACTTAGAAATAAAAATCTATGTCCAACTTCGCCTTCACACACCACCACAGCTGTAATGAAATTGTGAGGCTAGATTAGAAATGTTGATTCGTTTGCCTTTGTAATCTTGGATATTTCTATAAAAGAGAAATTTTGATTCATTTGTTTGCTCTTTTGTTTGATCATTAGGCTGTGTTGATAGGCCTACATTGTAAATAGTTCACCGTTCTTCTTAATTACGCCATTACTATAATCCATTATGTAGAAATTATTTATATATTGAATAATTACTTGCCATTACTATAATCCATTATGTAGAAATTATTTATATATTTAATAATTATTTGCATTGCTATAATTCCATTATGTAGAAAATATTCATATATTGACTAATTATTCTAATGTGGCTAGGCTATTTGAATTGTGGTAGGTGATCAGATCAGCCCGCACAGCATTGCAAAACTGGATAATATCATGTCAGGTCAGACTCTGAAGTCAAACTAGTAGCCTACACCATGGATATATATACAACACACCCTGCACAGTCCAACCTCTGCATCACAATCATGGATAGAAGGGTAGAAATATCAATCTAACGAATAATACACACACGCCAGTCAGAGAGATTCGTTTGACTAACGTTAGTTTAATAATAAATACACATTACAATATGGGTGATTCTTCCTCCTCCTTAGGGAAGCGCGAGCGAGGCATCTAGTCACGTGACGGCGGATTTTGGCCTTTTTGGATTGAATCAGGGACTTAACCAACGAGATTGGACAATCTCTGGCTATCGCCTCATTAATATTCATGATTTTGCCGGATTCCGTCAATGAAAAACATTCGCTGCGCGCGGGCACCCACACCTGTTAATGACTTAACATATCTACCAGTTAGGCTATTTTCTAGCGTCTTAGCCTATAGTATAGTTAAATGTTAAATGTGAAAATGTGTAATCATTTTATTTTATTATATTATATTTTATTGTGTGTATATATATATATATATATATATATATATAAAGGCTCTCTAAGTCTTCCTAAGCTTGAAAAGTTTTTGCACAGCAAACATACATACAGCAAACATCTCCTCACGATCCGCTAGCTACATGTCCTTTGAATATGCTGTGAAAAAGTCCAGTCTTTGTAGGCAGCCCAGGCTCCGCAAATGGCAACAAAAAAAGACAAAAAAAACAACAAAAAAAAAAACAAAAACCCAGAAACATCTCCCTGTATTATGCAATACAATTCAACAGCACCACAAAGCACATACTGCGAAATGGTCATAAAGTGTAATCAGCACTGCCCTGAAACTGTTTCAGTAAAAACTGAACATTGTAAACTTTATGAAGCATTTACTGACACTAAAGCACTGCCCCTCTATAACTTACAAAAAGGTCAAACTGGAGGTTCAAAGTAATTTCATTTTTCTAAACACACTGAACACATGGAATACAACTCAGGTTTCTTTCAAACTTAAGAACCATTTTTCACCCTTTGGCACCTACTGTATATGGAGAAGCCCTGATTTCCCTCCCTCTTGTCAAGATATAGTGTTCAGGGTCTGGCAAGAAAAGGGCCTGGACCGGCTTGTCAAACTCTATGAAGGAGGGACAATGGAGTCATTTGAGGGTTTGAGGAGCAGATATTCTTTATAACAGTCACATTTTTTTCCACTCTCTGCAAAGAAGACATAATATTCCAAAAAAACATAATTGTCCCAAACACTTCTTTCTTGGAAGAGATTCTTAAACAACTCCTACCAAAAAGATTCATTTCCTATGTTAATGAAACCTTTGGCTCAATTCTTAATGGCACTACAGACCACATTCAAAAGCAGTGGCAGATTGATACGGAATGTTGAATATAAAAAAATGTTTGGGCATCAGTCATCGAGATTACACATACTATCTTGAGATGTAACACTGATAGAGAGATGCAATTTGAAATCCTACACAGGCTTCATTGTTCACCATTATTGAGGGGCAGAATTGCTCTAAATGTATCAAATGCAATTCAGAAGTTGGCACACATACACATATTTACACATATATGCAAATAAATGAAGAGGACGCCTTGATAGGATATGACTTGGAGCTGTCACCTCTTCACTTAGCAGTTTAAGTGGATGATGTGAGGAAAAGCCATTATGCTGAACTGATTGGAATACTCCTGCACATAGCAAGGAGGACTGTTCTCAAATTTTGGATCTCTGGGGACGTCCCTGCACTGGATGACAGGTATAAGGAGGTGTGGAGAACTGGCCCTCTGAAAAAATTCACTGTCACTCTTCTTGACAATATTGAGGGATTTATCAACATAGATCAACCTGTCTTGGACACGGTGGACCCCTCTGAACTGGACTTTGTTATACTTGATTAATAACACACAGCAGACTATAGCATAATCTAGCAGTTCTGTTGATGGTGATGTTTTTTTTTTCTGGATTATAATAGTAAGGTTGTTAATCCTGCTGTTTTTGTGTTTCGTTCAAGGTGGTTCAAATGATGCAAAAGGGGGTTCTGTGAATATCTAGTAATAGCGATATATGAAACTGTAGCTGGAACTTACTGAAAATAATTATAAGAAAATGTATTGGAGGCCTGTTGTATTAGACTGCATTAGTTTGGCTAGGTGTGCCTATTAAAGTGGCAACTGAGTGCATCAACTGTACTCACAATATCAGACATCACATTGCTTAGGAGCGATAAGTGTTTGCTTGAGTTACCATGGTCGCATCCCATCTGTGAGACAACATTGAGGACATGCACTGACCTTTTGAGATGATCATTTAACTTGTATCATAGTGTGATAGTGAATGTGATTGCAGTTACATGCATGGAGAAGATGCAATCGACAGTACTAAAATTTAAAATGAAAGTTTATTCATGTTAATAACACTGCAATATTACACAGTAATAGGCTTTTCATGACCAGATTAACCCATATGCACCTGTATCAACAGGAGCACTGACGTACAGCCTAAATCAATACGGTATTTTCTCAGATACTGTATCTGTGACCATATGCACCCATAATTAATCAGCACAGAGTATCAGAACATGAACATTGCATAAGTAAAGAACTCATAGAAATGAATCACAAAAAGCCCAGCAGGCAACATTCCTCTAGAGGCACCGATTTGTCTTTTTCACTTCATTAACACTAATGTATGAAGTCCAGTGAATTGCAATGGACAGTAGGACGATTCCAGTGAGACCAAACATACAGCACAATAAATCAAGTTACAAAGCATCCGTCACATTTCACATGTATGCCAGACATATTTAAAACCAAATAAAGTGATGACATCCTGTGCAACAAGCAGTCTGAACAAACCATCCACAGAGATCCCAAAGTAATAAAACATCAGAGTGTTTGTCTAAATATTAAAAAAGCTTAAATATCCTATGAAAGCTCCTAAATCCTGGGGGACTGGAGCGTGGAGTGATTGCAAAGAAAGACAATACAGTATTGATTAATACAGTACAGTGACACAGAATTGATTTGACACCAGCCTGATAATGAGGGTGGCCGGTCATGCACATCATGCCTGAGTCAACAGCATGCTACGACGACAAGTAGCAGCCCGCACTGTGCCACATTCACCCCGTACAAGCAAGTCATATTTAATCATACAGCTTCAGAATACTTCCCAAGATTAAAACAAGAAAAATGAAATTGAGCCCTTGTGCATGAGCCATTGTCCCATCAGCTGCATTCATTTCTTCTGGCAGTAGTTGCTGTAATTGCTGCAGGCCTTCAGCATGTCTGTTAAGAAACCTGGAACCCCTTTCTGCACAAAACAAACACACAAAGAACGTTTATCAGAGAGCGCCATGAACGAATGTGCCAAGAAGACCCACCCATGTGGGGCAACGAGGAGAGGAGCTTGTTGACATCACCCTGCAGCACATCTGTGAACAATAATGATGGAAAACCATAAAGCGGGCGGATGGATGGAGCTCTCCGAGGCCTGTGAGTGAACCCTTTTAACACCCTCTTTAAAGCCTTCATCAAAGATCTGCCTGAGCAGGTCAACAACCAACATGTGCACATTTTGATGATGGCGATGTGCTGGAGGGAAATGGTTTCTTCACCACTTCCACATGTCAGTGAAAGTTTTCCTTTTAATAAATTTAAGTCTAAATACATTATGTTGTCGAAATATTTAAAACAAATGTTTCACTGTCACTTTCAGCCTTTTCTCAAATCTACAATCCATGTCAGGGCTTTTCTTTTTTAACAAGGTTGTCCTCTGACAGATACTCTTTGATTTCTTCAAATGTGTAAATTTACATTTATGAGTACAACATAAACATTAGAAAGTACACATTTCTCTCTCTCTTTGTTTAGGCATTCTGATTATTAGGTGTTTTCATTGGTGGATTATGAGACAACAGGCCCCTGGACACAGATATGCAAAAGGACCCTCCACCTCTTCAACACAGGAGCAACTGGCACACAGACTTTGTGATGGTTTTACCTCTTCTTCTTCATGTTGATGTTGCTTTGCATTTTGGAGTTGCTATGGATCTTTTTGTATTTTTGTATTTCTTCGTGGTCAGTTTGTGTAGTTGTTTTTTTGTGTCTCTGTTGGAATATTTTGTATTTTTTTTCTGTCATTCTGTGTCTCTTTGTGGTCTTTTTGTCTCTGTAGCCATTTTATGTTGTTTTTGTTTTTTGTGTTTCTGTGAACATACATATTTTTGTGTCTCTATGAGGTAATTTTGAGTCTGTTTGACATCATTTTGTGTATTTTTTGTCATTCTGTGTCTCTTTGCTGTCTTTTTGTATCTCTGGTCATTTTATGTAGTTTTTGTTTTTGTGTTTCTGTGGACATATTTTGTAATCTTTTGTCTTTTTGTGTCTCTTGTGGTCTTTTTGTATATTTCTTGGTCTTCCTGTGTCTGTCTGGGGTCATGTTGTTGCCTTCTGAGATAATTTTGTGTATATTTTTTTGGGTTTTTTTTTGTCTTTTTTTTTTAATTTTGCATCTTTCATGTCATCTATGTATTTTTTGTCTTTTTGTGTCTCTTCGTGGCCTTTTTGTATCTCTTAGTGGTCATTTTGTGTGTATTTTTTGTCTTTCTCTGTCTTTAGTGTAGTGGTTTTGTGTCTCTTTGAGGTTATTTTAAGTCTCTTCTTGAACACTGCATGCTATTTTGAGTGACATTTTGTGGGTGAAGAGGGGGATCCCTGACACACTGGGGTCCTGGGCCTGCACCTGCTAAGCCAGTTCGGTAATCCATCCATGGGTGTTTTCGAACATGGTCTCAAGAGTGGATACATCTAAAACTGCCAGCCTGTTGTTTTAATAAGGAAAGGGGAGAACAACTTCTTATATTCCTAATTTCTGCTAGCTCAGTTCTCTGACAGGAGAAACAGTAAAATATGCAAATGGCAGCAACTATACTGTGAGTCTGGCAACAGTAAATGTGGTGATGGAGAACAGGGCACAGAATGTAGCTGATAATCTCTTGTTGTGGATATAGTCTCAGAGTCGCGCATCGATACACAACCACCTCTGCCATTTTTTACATTCCTAGTCTGTTTTTTTTCTTTTCCTTGTGCAGCTAAAACAGAGTAATTCCCACAGGCAACCATTCAAATCAAACAAATCCCCTTCCTTGTTGAGAAATATCTCCAGACGAAGCTGGTTTACATAAACGAAACCCTTTTCTTTCTACTGTAAGTCACAGTGGATTTGCTGGTCACTATATTGTTAATTTACTTCAAAAACATGAGAATAATTCAACTTACAGACTCAAATCTTTAAAGCAGCCATGTTAAGTTACACTTTATTGATACCAATACGGAAATTCTTAGCATGTGACCCATCTGCAACTGTTCAGCGAAGCCAGTGCCCCTTAAGCTACTTAATGGGTCATTCAGGTTTAAAGCTGTATTAGTTTTATGCTTGCATTGTTTGTATGTATTGCAGTAAAATGACTCTCAAAGTGAAAGAAACATGGCACACCCACGAGCTCACCTAATTGAGTGGATGCCCCATGCACAAAGGCTTTGTCCTTGCCACAGCAGCTTGATTCCAACCCACTGGCCTCTCTCCTCTCTTTTTAAAGGCACTATGTGTAACAATTTCAGTTGTTCTTTGAGACAAACAATTTTTGCAGTCAAAAGTGTGTCCTAGCACATGTCTATTTACATCCATCATACTTATTCAACTTCACTTGAAAAGGGGACATCTGCGGCTCAGCCTCACACACCTCTTCCCTCTCCCCGCATCACAGCACTGCTGTTAGCTGTTAGCTGCTGTCAGTGCTAACAGCGTGGGGGTGGGGTTGAGGGAGAACAGGCACTGATTGGAGGGCGAGTTAACGACGAACACTTAGACAGGAAGAGTAACCGTTTTCTTAACATTGGATAAGCCTACGGTGGGGTATCTCCTTTGTCCAGTATCTCTGGTGTGGCTTTAACAAAGTGAACAAAACATGCATGCACTCACTTTCGCTGCCCAGTTCACCAGCCACGCAGGATTCATGTCACCGGGATTGTCAAAGTAATTCATGAAAACTGAAACAAAACACGTTTGTTCTTAATATTTGCGAAAAAGTTAATGACTTCTCTTAATAATTTTTAATAATAAATTAACAATTTAAAACGAATTCCAATGAAAAGCAAACACATTTTACATGACTTTTTCCCCTGAAATTCTTTACACAAGAACAAAGTTTTGATCTACTGAACATTAATTTGATTATTTTCTTTTTGCATACATATACTGTACCATGCATTGGTGCCCCCAGGGGTGGGGGCATGGCATGGCCACCTGGTGAAAAGGACGACATTACTGTCTTTAAGAGGCTGTCGTGCACCCACTTTTTAAGCTGCAAAGGTAGTGATATCTCGTGAAACTAGGCAACCTAATCCAAACATTAGTACCTGTCATGACGTGTAATAAGACTGAGTAAATATTCAAATTAATATCACAATATTAATTTCAGACATTTATCATTGTTTAAAGTGGAAACATATTCAATATCCTCTTGAACCCACAACTGTTTGACATCTTTGCTGTACCCTTATATCCCCTCACCATATGTTACCTTTAGTTCCACACCCTCCATCGCTCTCCATGGCGACACTCTGCTTGTAGTCTTTGACCTGCAGCACGCCAGCCTTTTCTTCACACGGCACCTCTGCTGCACTTTTTGCCAGGATCACCCAGATCTTCCTGCCGTCCACATTCAGGTCTCTCCGCTCCCTACTGTACACATACTGAGGGAAAAGCTGTTAGGGAAGACAGTCACTCTGGGACAATAGGCCCTCCATTACAGCCTGATTTTAACTTTATAAACCATACTTGATGCTGAAAGAGAAAAAACAATTAGTGTTGTTAACATTTGTTTGTCCATGGGAATTGTCTGTGTACTGAATATGGTTGTGTGGACCAGAAGGATACATCTCTGTTTGACAGAGGAAATGAGTATTTTACTTCCCAGTAGACTGCAGTCTGTCCACCAAAGTCCTTTTCATAAAGCTCTGTATAAAAAAAGAATAGAAAAGAAGACATTAATATAAACAGCAGGTAAACATGAGATGTAGAACACAGGATACACTTAAAAGTGGCTTTAAAAAGTGTAATGCACAAATCTGAGGATACTTTATGTTGTTTTCCAGCTCCTATGTAAAGTAAGGGAAAAGAATGGTAAGGGAATTAAGATTTTCTCTAATAAAGTTCAAGTCATGCTCTTGAAAAGCTGCCCAGGACCAAATTGTGCAATTATTAGTAATAATAAACAACTGCAGCCCCACAGAAGGCTGAAGTTGTTACAACACAGCACAGTTTCTTGTAATCCACATTTGGCATACAGTAAGAAGAAGAACATGTTGAGCCAGTCATTATGAGCTGCAAGCAAAGACATGCTTTCTCACTCTTAATCATACTTTGCAAGACATTTTAAAGCCAATCTTCAAATTTGCTTTGGTCTTCCAGAACTCGGATCAGTTTCTAAACAGTTATCTGAGACTGGTCTGTAGTGTTAGGCCAGTCTTTTGGTCTAATGCATACAAGTATTCATGGTAACAGTCAGTGATACCTGCTGATCAGTGACACCACATTACAAAAAGGGGCAGAATGTGGCTCACAGCTTGAGCTTTGTTAATAATGTTGTTGAGGTAGTAATACTTTCTCTGTATTTTTACATTCCTCCTTGGATTTCTCCAGTAATTGTCCTTAGAAGTGTTGAATTTTTCCAGAAACATTTTCTGCTGAAGTGAACGATTTGAGGCAGGTGCTCTGTCCGCCATGTTTCGTAGTTCAAGAGATAAAGTTCCTAAATTGGATAATCAAGAGTCAGACTAACCAAAACCAGAGTAAATATCTGTCTGAAGTCTCACTATCAGTCAAAGTCTGTCAAGAAACCAATGACTGAACAACGGCTGTTGTAAATATTCTGTGATCAATTTACTGCTAATGAAGCTAGTTGTTAAATTAGCTGTTTGAGGCTAACATGCATTTTAGCAGCTGGAGGCAGCTTTTGTAATTGTTCTTAATGAGAATTAAAAATGTAGAACTTTTTGCTCGCTGTTTTTGCGTTACTACACGCCTTATGTTTCTGCGCTCTAGACAACTGCCATTTTTTTTCCGGAGCACTCCTTGTGTTGAAGAACTTTCAATTCAGGAACTTGCTAGTGCTGCTGGTCTACGTGTTCTTGGAGGGGGACAAACCACAACAAACAAAACCAGAATAACTCTGCTACCACCACAGACAACAAAGACTATCCAAAAAATGCCACTATGGAGGCAAAAGCTACGTCGGCTACTAATAAAATTACATTTGTGTCCGAGATGTCATCTGGTATATGTGATTTTAACTCTGTTTCTAACAGCTACAATACAGACAACATGTTACCTGCAGGTTACTGTGGAAATGCATGAAGACAAAAATAAATTAAAAATGTTATTACAGTATATATATAACCATGCCTAAATGTAGAGCACTACTTCAAGACAAGATCTAAGAAGGCACATGGAAAAGGCTATGATATCAGAAGCCTACTTGTGTGCTACAGGCAGGAATAAGTGATTTATTCATGGTGAATATCACAAACGAGAACAGAACCAATGAGACTATGGTATAAATGAGGAGTAATTCTTAAACAGGAAAGAAGAGGCAAAGTCTAAATTGGATGGAAAGGACAATGGCAGTGGGAACCTTGCCTTACTGGGTTTTGTTTTTACCTTTCACATATGTATCCCAGTCTTTCCGATAGGCCAAATCCATGTAGACATCTGCACACAGCTCTGGAGTGCAGGTGGAGAGCACACCCAAGACTTTATACTCATAAAGTCCAGTTTCCTGAAAAAAGCACATGAAAGTTCTTTCTTCCAAATGCAGGCTGTACATGCCACACCCACAGTATGTAACTAATCCCAAACCACACAACTCTAATTACAGTAAATCTGCTTTACACTCTTTCTCACTCCAAGTGCACTAGATTTTAAAAAGCACAGAAAGAGGTCTGCGGACACTTTTCTCACTCTTAAATGCAATACACCTCAGAAACTGCTTTTATAGTTACTGATTTTGTGATCAAGACATCAAGACCTCAAACCCAAACACTTGTATACCCTTCAAATGCTATTCCCTTGATAATAGGATAGCACATTAGTTTCTGGAAACTCAAGCAGTATTTCATCACATCACTCTTACATTGTAAGCCAAATATGAACAGATTAGGCCCTCTCTCAAGGGTCAGCAACCTTTACTATCAGAATAAAAATAACAAGTTTTGTCTGGATCCACAATACATATTTGAACCTTATAATGAAGGCAACACAGCCTGTTAAGTCTTAATTAGCCAATCAATGTTACTAATAGGTGTAGCATTCATTAACAGGTTTTACTGTGTGGTAGGTATTCTGCAGTGGGCTATTTATTATTATTTGGAACTTTAACTTTGCAGAGTTGGCAGTGAAAGCAAATAAAGCTGTCCACACACTATTAAAGTCTCTCTTCTCAACGGCCGTACATGTCTGAATCACATTTATTGAAATGTATTTAAATTTGGCGTCTAGGTGCAATATTTGTTTAGTCCTACAACAATGATAATTGAACATGTTAAAAAAAAGTCATTATTTATTTCCATATATTTTATTTCCTGTTAAAGCCCCAGGGAGCCATTGGAGAGGGCTTAAGAGCTGCATGTTGCTCCAGAGCTGCAAGTTGCCTGATTTCTGAGTGACTGTCCTGACCCTAGTTAAGTGCAAATTGCAATGAAATTGAGAAATTCAATGAAGACAATATTGTTGACAACAGTACAGGAATGAGCTCTATATACTGCAAATAAAATATTATCTTGTAATCATAGTTGCTCATCATGGATGGATCATTTTATTTCATAAAAGCATATACTTACAGCATGTTGCAAAATAAGGGGTTGCCCACATATGTCTCATAATCACAGAACTTGCCTATTGTTTGCTTTTAGTATCACCTTAGAGGTAGGATTCAAAAGCATTTAGGGAGTGAATGAGAATTAATGCATGCAGTTTTAGATTGCATTTTATTTAAGGCTGATTTATATTATCGTTGTTCCCCTTTCATTAATTTAAAATGACTGCCTTGATGTGCCATCCCTATGCCGAGTTTATTCTAATTTTATAAATGTATTCAATCAGTTTCCCGATTAAATCATATGTCCCCAGTGGAGAGGCAACATTAAATTGCCAGATTTGTAAAGAGAGTTCATTATAACCGGTGCAGCCGGTTTCAGAGCCCAATAGCTTGCTCAGTTTCCGCAAATTTCTCATTTTGGCCGCTAGGGCATCACTGCTGATTTGTTTGTTAATGCTGTCAATAATTTATTCACATTAATAAATAATGTCAGATCATTTCAGGAGAGAAGGAGAGGAAATCGGTGCTGATACCGACGCTACAGGCTCTGCAGAAGAAACCCAAACCGACACAGACTCATTCATTCATACACTCAGTCACCAGCAGCAGCCGCCTTCCTGTTGTAGAAGCAGCAGTTTTATCAATGTGTCGCACCTTGTCATTGAGCCGGTAGATTTTCACTCCCTTGGTCTCGGTGAAGAGCTCCCATCCTGAACTGCAGCGACATGACGGCTCCTCTCACAACACCTGAACTGTCACCCGGCGGCGAATCCGGGAAAAATTCGCAAAAGTCCCGCCCTCGAGTGCTGGGATTAGACAGAAAGCCTGTCAGTCAAACTCGCACCCCGGCCAGAGCTACGTCATCATGCCTTCATTCATATCTTCTCTACAGCCAGTCTGCCGCCGTTACTTAGAAATGAAAATCTATGTCCAACTTCGCCTTCACACGCCAAACAGCTGTAACGAAATTGTGAATATTCATGATTTTCCCGGATTCCGCCTACGAAAAACATTCGCCTCGCGCACAAGCACGTGTGGCTCTGCGCATGCGCGAGGCACAAGGCACAAATATCCTGACCAGGTGGAGGTGCTGCTGTTAAGAGCCGAATGTAGCCTGTGTTCAGTTACAGCAGGAGAAGGGCTTTTTAAGTAGTGGTAAGATGTATTTAATGTATTTTTGTGATGGAAGTGATGAATTTCAGGGCATTTGCTAACTTAAACTTAAGCTAATAACACTGTCCAGTCGAAGTTAATGCTAATGGGACAAGCTAGCTTTAAAAGCAGCAGAAGTTAAACTTTCTATCAGTGAGGACATTTCTAAATGAAGAACAGGTGTGTAATGCTGCAGACTGTTAATGACAGCCAGGCTGAATCTCCAGCCCAACTTTAAGAGTTAATTTAGTTGGACTTAACTTCCGAGAATACAAAACATTGTTTTTAGCATTTTTAAGCAATTACTTGCTACACTTTTTTGAGCTAATAGCTACTGAGTGTGAACAGGGTTGTTTTCTTACTAACATTACTTGATAAAGCTTTTCGGGTGGCAGCTTGGCTCCAGTTTTTGCCTGCATAACTGTTTACAATACTGAACACTGTTTTCTAGGTATAGAATACTTATTTGGATAAAAAACAAACAAACAAACAATAAATTAATAGGTGCATATATGTTTTTAATCTTTTAACTCATAGCTAACAAGTGGCCATGGCATACTATTTCTCCTGACTTGATCTAAATGAACACAATTAATGTTTTGTTACCAGTTATATTTGTTATATTTTATATATTCTTTTTTCAGAATTTTCTCATGTTGTTGAGTCAGGGTCACAAAGAGATAAGACGAGCAAGTATAAGGAAATTGTACAGTTAAATCTGTGTTTATTAATTCTCAAATGACACAACTGGTGTTTGTTTTGGTGACTGTGCTGATTGGAGCCTCCACAGGCATGGAGACATCACCGATAATATATGTGCTTGATAGCATAATGAATATTTTACAAATGTGAACTTCAGAAGGCTGTTTTTTACTGAGTTTGACCATTTTACCTGCAGATGTAGTGTGATGAGATAATATCGTCAACATCTGAGGTTAGAGGCATGTTTGCTCCCCAAGTGTGTTGTTTTTCTGTTAGGCTTAACCACATGTATGTTTACTCATGACAAGGCTCAGTTAAGTTTTCTCCCAGGTCCGTCAGCCCTCTCATGAAATGTCTAATCTAAGGTGTGTAATATAGAAGAGTCAGCAGGGATGTGACTTCTTTCCCTGACAGGTGATCCTGTGATGGTGTCTCTCCGTCCACATATTGGTGTGGCTGCTGCAGCTGTATGACAAGCTGGAAGTGCACTGATGGGTCTGAAACATTAACCAGGTTTGAAACACACATTTATCACTGCATATTGGGGCCACGGAGATGAACACATGAACATTACAGCCATGTTTACAAGCACACACTTTTTCACACATGCATACACACCCACACACCTACACACATTCTATGTTAAGCGACCTTGGGTGTTGTGAAAGGCGCTATACAAAACAAAGTTATTATTATTATTATTATTGTTATGTTTGAAGTGATGTCTCATTTCAAAACCATTTGCAATAATGTGATAGAACAGCCTCCATTCTTCTGGGAAGGCTTTCCATGACCAAGACTGTAGACCCGAACCAGGAAAAACAGCCCAAACAACGTGTGGACAGGGTTTTTCAAACACTTTTGGTCATATAACGTATAAATGCCATGTTTTTACTCTTGCTGTTATCTGCTTAAGCATCTGAGTACTTCTTCCACCCACTTATTTCAGTTGTAGTAGCAAAAGTACAACTTAAACTAAAAATGAGAATATAAAATGATAGTAATTATGGCTGCCACTGATGATGATCTTCATTATTAATTAATCAACTGGCTATTTTCTCCATTAATCTAGTTGCAACAGCTGCAATAAATTTCTTGTCAGATAATCTGATGATCTTAAACGTTTGGTCTATTAACCATCAGAAACATCACTATTCCAGGGCCCAAGGTGTAAACTTATAATCACTTAAAATTCATATGTCATTAAACTACATCATAATCATCATAGGTGGATGATTTTTGATTTAAAGAAAGTATGATATACAGTTTAAGTAAACTTCTTGCTGCCTCAGAGGAGTTCTCAGTGCAAACAATGAATTACAGGGGTCATGTCCTTCTTGCCCCTATAATCCTCCCGATTACTCCTCTACCACAGTGTTAAAAATGAAACCAGGCTGTGACACGCCATCCCACCCCCGTTTTTCACTCTGCTGATCAGTTGTAAAACTGAAGTGCTGGCCCAGATGTTTCCTAAAGGAAGAAGATGGTCTTTGTTTCCTATGAGGTCACTCAGTTGGTGGTGTAGTGATGGTTTTGCTGGGCTGTTACATTTCAGCTATTTACATACGAGTAGTCCGGCATCTAGACCTGTTAAGATCTTAACTTAAAAGAGAGCATCTGACCTAGTTGGTCTTTAAGTTAAAACAAAAAGGGGAACATTATTTCCAGATTTGTGGTAATTTCACGAACAAATAACAGAGTAGGAAGTAGGGTTGGGTACTACCGAGTACCGGTTCACTTAAAATGAAACGGTGCCAAATTTCGGTACCTGAGGTGGAGGCGGAGCGAGAGCGCATGACTTGCAACTCAGACTCAGCAACAATGGCGACAAGAACAACGTGCAGACAAAAGTTAACGTGCAGCGCTGTTCCTAAATGTTCTCAATAAAATGTTTAAACTGAGAAGTTTAGACTATGGGCTCTAACGACGCGTTCAAATTCACACCCGTTCTTCTCTGTGGATTTTCTCCGCGACCATGCGTCATAGCGAGATGCCACGCATATCAGCAGAAGCAGCAGAATTGTAGCTTTCCGACAAGGCCACTTGTCGGTAATCCAATGTTTTCACAGCGAAAAATACAATAAAATGATGTATAACAGAGCTTTCATACAGGTTTGCGCACACATTACTGTTGGATGGATTACTCGCGAACGCAGGCTCGCACAGAAATGCCACGCATATCACATGAAAGCGCAGGACCACACACATCATTGTGCTGTCATCCCATCACGCTATAAATCCAGATCAATTGTCTACAAAATAAAAATCTGACGAATTTCTTTACAATCCATGATACAGACCTTGTTATCAGTCACTTCATATAGTGAGGAATATCGTATCTTACCACGTCTCAGACTTGCCTGTGTTTCTCCCTGTCTATCCACATTTGTAGTCTGGCTTTCAAGATGCAAATATCTCCGTATTGTCCAGTTGACATTCCATCAAACTTTGTATGACAAGACCAGCCACTTCACCTTTGCGCACCCAGACAACTGAGGCCTAATTATGCATGCTGACAGGACCTTAGTCACCATATACATTGAGGGGGACACGTGCCCCCCCCACCAATGCCCAAAATGTCTCCCCAATATATAACTGAAACTGAAAAAAAAATATTATCGTGGAGGACATCATTGCACTTGGTTGACTATTTTTCTATGATCATAGATGTAAATATTGCATGTTTCTTTCAGATAAAACACATTTTGACTTGTGAATGAGTCAATGGAATTTCTTGCAATAATGAAAAAATACTGGCAATCATGTCCACCTGGCACAAACCACATGTTTTGGACAGCTGTGAAGTGACAGAATGTCCCAGCATCATGGTTCTTATATTGCCAGATTCCAGAGAGTCTCCCCTCTTCATATATGGCAGAATATGTCAACTTCCAATTTGCTATGGTGAGATACATGTAAAAATGTAAGAATTTAGTTACACGGATTTGTTTTTTTCGTTGATATAAAAATTAATATAAAATACACATAGAAGGACATGAAATGATGGCAAATCTGGTTAGCTCAGATTGTCCTGAATGAACGGTACCCAACCCTAGTATGAAGGGACTTTTGCTTTTGTTAACGTCTGACTTTGATGGGGATAACAAAAACCAGATTAGGGAGAAGTGAATGACATTATTAATAATGTTGAAGGAACATTTTTGGCTTCATTTAGTGTTCCATCTTTAGCTTATTCAGTGAAAGGATGTAAAAAAGTGTAAAGATGAATTACATAATCTGGTTAGAGATGATAATAATGATGGTGATGACAACTAGGCCAAGTAATACACTGCACATGCAACATGAGCATGTCACATTGGGGAAAACGTCTTATGATTTATGCTTCCTTGTAAGGGGAAGCCTAATTAATATGTTATGGTGTGATATGCTCAACCATTCAACAAGTGTTACTTTGATGTTGATTGATGATTTCTGATGTTTTTACCCCCTCTGCTGGTGGAAGTTGCACATTGACCATTTAAAGTATTGACTATGGTTTACTGAGAACAGCTGGGTTTAACTCCTCATTGCATTATTACATTTCTTTTTCTGTTATGAACATTGCTTTAATATAGGCCTGAAATATCTGGGAAAGATTATTACAGTTTTGCCATTTCTATTAAAGGTTGGAAATGTAAGAATTGCAGACGATTACTGACACACCTCCTCAATATATTGATTTGTTTACTGCTCCCTTTTTTACAGTTGCGTTTTGAGGACTTTACAATTTGCTATTTACATTTATTCATTTGGCAGATTATTCTCCCCAAAGTGACTCAAAAATCCGAGCCACAGTAGATCAAGAAGAAGCTTTTAAAAAGAATTGCCTCAACACTCAGTTCCATGTTCCACCTGACACAAGTGCCGCAAGACTGTAGGTGCATGAAGTAATACATTCAGCAAATGATAATTTTCTTTTTTTGAACACAAGAAATAAAGAAAGATAGAGAGAGCAAAAGACTGAGACTGTTAGTTGAGAAAGTACTCTGCTATTGAAACAGATTTACTGTAATAAACAAGGTACATGCTGTAATATTAGCATGGAAAACACCTTATGAAAAAGAACATAAATAGGAAACTGTGAAAAAGGCAAAAATAACTGAACGTCACATAGAGTTAAGAACATTCAGTCAGAAGTTGGATGATTTACTTTGAAGTTTACCCATGTATATATTGAATGATAGAAACAAAGACAGTTTGGGGATTACACCAAATCCTATTTCGCCTCAAGTTTAGATCCCATTTATGAACTGGGATCTAAACTTGTACTCAAAGTGTCCAAGTAACATAATTGTCAGCAGGCCTGACATTTTAAGGCAAACAGTGAGTTAGTTCTTAATATAACAGTGTAAAAAAGTTTGAAGTTTCACCCTAGTAGCGATGTTCTAACTTAATTTCAGTGTTTGATGTGAACTGACTGATTCAACCTGAAATGGTCAGATCTAGTTTCAACAAAGCTCTCATCCGTTTATTTGGGAATAACAGTGGTAGCAGTGACAAAAATCAGATGCTTAAATCCCACTTTAATGCAACATTTTATCCCCTGGAATGCCTCGGGTGAATAATATTCAGTCCTGGAGTCTTTCCACTGCCAGTCCTTCACAAATGGAAGACAAATATATTTCTTGGCTGGCCGTTGTGTTTCAGAGTGAAGTTCTTTTGATTGGTAATATACAGGGCTAATTAGCTTAAGAAAGTGATATAGTTTTTCTGTTGGACGGCTGCTCCCCCTTAACGTCAGCTCAGATTTCCCAGGTGCCTCACTGTCTGCCAGAGGTAACAAAGTAATGGCTTCACTTGGAAGCCTATTTTTCAATGTGGTTCTTGAAAGTGATTTTTAAAAGATTATTATTAGAGATATTGGTGGACTCAAGGGAATCCTTGACCCTGAATAGGCTTTTATGCGTTTTCTTCTTCTACACTCCCTTGTGCAAATCAGCGAAAGCGGAAGGCCTTCTGCTGCATTATGCATGCAGATACACATGAAAGGTCAGTGTGAGCCCATTTTATATAGAGAGAGAGAGAGTGGAGGTGCCAATTTCGGTGCCTGAATTTATTTTTTTTCTCCATCACAGAATGAAAGAAAATCCTGATATTTCCTGTGATGTTAGGACGCTCTAATGGTGAATATCGCTGCATCCAGACCTGAAGTGTCACACTGTAAGTACATCAGCTAACATTTCAAATAATAAACTAGATTTGTCAGTATTTTATCATGTTTTTATTGTTGATTCTACCATTAAGGCAGTAATATGCTTCAAACTAGTTTGCACGATGTGTTGTCTGACCACATCTGAAGGCAAAAGTGTGTGTATAGCTGTTCACAGTGGCCACACTCACAGGCAGGGTGAAAAACCTGCTGTCACTGAGAGGCGAGATGTGATAATCATTCAAATTGGTGTAGTGGTGCAAACTTTTGAAGAGTCTACCAAAGACATTCTGGGTGTTGCACTCTGTTGGACACACGAAAGTGATGAAAGTAGTTGTGCCAAGAATGAAAAAAAAAAATGCTTGAGACCCAAGCTCAAATCCTGCCTTCTTTGTCAGCGCTACACACGAGGTCAGCTAATGTACAGAGTGAACGTGCTTGTTGGACCGTAGGTTTTAGAGGAACTGCAAAAATTGCCAGACTCAGCCCCCTGTATCTATCAGGGCTGTCAACTGTGACATTTTGTAGCATTTGGTGTGAAAAATCCACCCTGAACTAATCTAAATACATCATGGAAGAATATTAGGGCCAGGCACAAGGGAAAAAAAACATGAACTTATTTTTTATTTAGCATTTTGAAAATAAACAAATGTTTTCAACATGAAGATGCATTTTGAGAATAATGTTTAGATATGGAGAATAAAGTCAACTTCTCTTGGATACCAAACTGTCTTGTGATTCAACATATCCTCTCTGTGTTGCATGCAGCTGAAATGCTCAATGACTTTAATGGGTCCATTACCAGCTATTTCAGTTTGCTTGTATGCGGCCACCTCTTTCAAGTTTGTGTGGTTTCCGCTGTACAGATGCAATTTTTGGCAAGTCCTAATAGCCCACTTTTTTTTACCACACTGTGTTTATGTGCTCAAAGAGAAATAATTTCCTTGATACTGAAGCTGATTCTGAAGTTAAATTTCACCAAATCAACTTCACAAGGCATTTTGTTGCAGCCTACGCTAATGCTCGTAGTTTGATTTATTCTCAACGGTTTGACTTCAATCTTGAAACTTCAGTTTTATTCTTGACATTGAGGCTTTATCCTCAGAATGGTGTTTTGACTCTCTTCTCCACATCTTAACTTCTTAGTATTTCAACTGTATGCCTGTAATGCAAAACAACAAAATATTCTGCCTCGTCTTATTTTTTTCCCCTTATGCTTGGCCGTAAAACACTTACTGTTTTTATACTGATATGAAACACTTTTTCAGGCCTTAGTTTGGGGAATGCAAACATGTGCTTAATGTGTTTTGGATTTAGGAACAAGATAAAATATTGTCTTAGGTAAGATATGTTTCCTGATTTAGATTAGAAAATAATAAATCAAAGGATATGTAAACAAGTCTAAAATATGACCATGCCAAATGTCAAATTATCTTCCTGCATCCCAGATCATGGATACATTCATATAAAGTACATTTACAGTAGTCGTGTACTCTGCTCAAGTGTTTGTGGCTAAATATCAAACCATTTACTTTCTGCCACTCTGTAGTTTTCAGTTACAAAAAATGTTTTTAGCAAGTTTCATTGTAGACATTGTTGGCTTAGTTCTTCAGTGTTTTTTTTTTTCCAGTTTTATGAAATTTTTAACTTTTCCAGCGCCTCAAAAAAAGGAGAGAAATAAATTCATATTCAGCCTGTCTGTAGATGCATGTAATGTGATAAATGTTTTCTAACCAAGAAAAAAAGCTTGGATGGATACCAGCTGATAATGTTCTGATGTCTGCCCAACATTAATCTTCAGGCTACATGAGTTACATAATGCAGTTTTCAATGCAGTCAACCAACTACAGCTCGATGTCGACTGTAGCACAGCTGCATTTCTCTCCTTTAAATCAAACACTGAACATTTTGAGGTAATTCAACCTCGGTGTAATTCATCAAACTTTATGAAGCTTAAGTAGTTATTCAGACGAGGGGTTTCCTATAAAAGAGGTACTTGTCTTCAGGCAGTGTGATTTAGATATGATGTATGTGAGCATTTAAGAAACTACAGAGCACCATGCTTTTTTTTTTTAAACACCTGCACTTGTTTTCTTTACTTTATACTTCTCCTTTTTTGAGAAATAAAAAACAAAAAACTGTAATTTACACTTCTATAATGGCTGTCCTAATGCTGTAAAATCTCAATAAAGATTTTAGTTAATTGAAATACAAACAAACCTCTAGGGTTTGATATATATCCCTATCTTGGAAACAGTTTTTCCATCTGGCAGAGAAACTTTCTGCAGTGCCAGTATTTTCTACCTCATTAACGAGTGGCCTTTTTCCGAACACACAATATCGTCTCAGCCGCTCTCCTTTTATGAAAAGCAGGCTGAGGCTCTTTATATTGTACATTATGGATCACAGTGTCTTAAAGATAATTTCTGATTTCCACACTTTAATTGTTGGAAAACAGGTAAAACAACATTCATCAAAACTAGTTTTTTCAAGTGTTTTTTGTAAGATCTCGAATCACCTGAACAACTGAAAACTGATTAAGTCTTTTCTTTGCTCTCTTGGATGGCAAACAACAATACTATGCATCACAGCCAACATGTGATCAGCAGTTCAACAGACATCATACTCTTAATCTTAATTTTCTGATGATTCAATTTCTTCTTATTCTGTAGTCTTCTATATTTTAACACAGTTGTATCCATAATTTAGTTGTACTCCTTTACACATTTGTAGTTTCTACCTGAACACTGAAGAAGGAAAATAGTGATTTGATCTCGTCATAAATGTTTAACCAGGGACTCAAATCAGATTCTGTGATCTCAAAGTGGTCTGACAAAATACAGATTTTTTAAAAAATGTTTAGGTTGCTGTTTTCTAAAACCTCTGTTGTCCTCATTTATACAAAAAACACTCGACAGAAAGGGGAGATAATTTCAGAAAGCTCAGCTCTTGGATGAGAAAAACACCTGCTTAATGTGGACAGGGGTAAAAATGGCTTTTCAAATTTTAATGTTGAGTGTGGATGTTTGGTTCTGTTACAGGCTCATAGATATACTGTAACAATGTTAAAAGGTGTTTTGTGAAAGGCAATTCATAGACTTGAATCAGGCTTGTTTTTTTGTGAGAAGATGAGACAGCAAGCAGTGCAACAATTTTAGTTTCCAAAAAAAGCAAGAGGCAGATACGTTGCAATTAAGACGACCACCTTTTTATAGTACGCTTACAGTGAATGCATCTCTCAATTTAAAAGGGTAAACTCTGCTGCTTGTCTGTGCTAGTATGAATTTGATTGCATAACAGTAGCGCTCATGGGCTGTGCTGCTCAGACTGCACAGTTAATACCAGCTATTTGTTTTCCTGCGTATTTTTTTTGCATTCATTAAAAATAATTGTGTTTTCTACTGAGCATACCACAGACTGGCACCTCCTCTGAGTCACAGCTCCTCTGTGGGCCAACATAAGCCCTGCATACCAAGGAGGGACTAGTTGTGTTTACCTCTCCCTACCGGCACAGACTGACGGCAGACTGAGGGTCCTCTCCTTTTTCTTCTGTGGTTTCTGGCAGCCACTGCAGATTCCTCCATGTCTATCACTGCAATCAGCAGGCCAGACCTGCAGTCAGCCAAGCAGCTTGAAACAAAGCAGCATGAATGGCTGAACATAGAGTGGGTGAAGCATTTCTGTTGGGATACTGAGAGGAAGGATCTGTGCTTTGTCTCTCAGCTTTGTCAGTTTTCCACTTTTCATCATTGGAGGACAGTTCTTCTTCGTGATAAACCAGAGTGCAGCATGCACCATTTTATCCTCAGTAAAGAAACACAGGGCAGCGTAACTTATCCTACAGTGTGTAACACCTAACACACTCTTGAAGATGTATATTGTATATATTTTCTCCATTAACTCTTGGTACACTAGGTGTGTGATTTAGTGTCAGATTGGCTCCTGCGCTGATTCATCACTCTGACTAAATGAAACTTCCAGCATCCCACACCTCAAATTATGTCATTATCCCTCCAGCAGAGGGATTTTTTTTCTCTTTTACTTAGCCATGCACATAAAAACAAACTACGTGCTGATGTGCTAAATGTCCTGTTTAAATGGCACAAGGTGTAAAGCATCCAGAAAATAAGGGTGTTGGTTAAAAATGCATGTAATGCAGAGACATGTTTACCGAGGAATGATAAATAGCATGATTTGTGCTGGCACCATCGGAGTGCTTTTCTTGGAGCACAGCTTTACCTTCAGTGATTATTTGGATTAGACTAAATCATAATAATACCCCCTCAAGAAATGCTAGACCTGCAGTAAAACAATGTGAAGTTTTTCTCTCTGAAAAATGGAACAAACTCTTGACCTGTGTAGTATTGTTGAGTAGTCCTGCAACAATTGGTTAGCGATTTTCAGAGTGGCTTTTGACAACTCTGCAAAGTTTGCAGGCAGGATTTATTATATTGCACAATTCCTGCATTTAAACTGTCAAAGCCCTTTGCATACATATATGTATTAAATGCCCTATTAACAACATTTTTGGTGATAATAGCAATATTTGAAATTATTTTTATTATGTTTAGACAAAGGATACAATGAAATGGTGTGATCAACTCTTTAATCTGTCTGGCTTTCTGGCCTGCACATGCTACACACATGAGCTTTAAAGAGTAACCTGATAATCCGACTAAATTGTCATTTTGTTTTCACTTATTCAGTCAGACATTGTGGCCCTATTAGCAGAAACTGGGTGTGTTGCCCTGAAACAGTCAGTCATGTGACTGATGGATCAGTCTTGTCAACGTTGTTTTCAGTCAACAGGGAAGCAGCTGTAACTATTGCTAGGAGCAGTTAAAGATAGAGTTGAGATTGTTATTTGTTTCAGAAATCTTGGACATAATAACCAATACTTCAAGTACCTAACAGGGGCTCCCTTTATCCTAAAAAAAAAAAAAATTACTACTCCATTTTGCCCCCATCAACCTATTATCTTAGTCCATAACTTGGCAATAGATGTCCACACACCAGTGTTATGAATACTGTAATTTCACTACCTTTGGTGGTAACTAGCAACTACAATTACTTTTACTTTTATTTTGATCATAGCAGAGAAACGCAGCCTATTCCCTGGATTTTCTTTTTCCAGGTTATGATCTAACATCACCTGACCCAATATATTGGGTAGGGTAAAAAAAGTTTTTTGAAAAACTGACTTTTGAAGGCCTGTCCATGCTACTTTTAATAGGCATATCAAAGCTTATCTTTTGTGATTTATTGCTCTACTACTTACTTTTTATTGTAGTGATAATGGACACAATCATAGATAAGGTTTAACAGTTGTGTTGACCCACATTAAAATAACACAGCGATACTAAAATAATAGAGCTATGTGTGCCATAGTAAGAGACTTGAAGCAGATAATTAAAAGTAATGCAAAAGTTACTTTCCCTCGTAACTAATTACTTCACATATGCAGTAATTGGTACAGTAATTTAGTTACTTTTGAGAGAAGCAAGTAGTAACAGATAATTTTCAGTAACTTGCACAACACTGGTTAACACTGATTCTTCTTAGCTTGTAAATAGAGATGAACAGCAGACAGCTGTTCACTCAAGTGTCATCCTGTTGAAATCTTCATATTTATGTGCTCCTACTGTTCTGACATAATAATCATGTGCTGGTAATAATTCTTGTACCTAATTTTCTTTTAAATGTGTCATTCAGCCCTAGGTAGCACTTTAGTCTGTGGTTTGTTGCATGCTCCATTTTACACTGTAATTATCAAATTAACCAAGAATGACATTGTGCCACAATGTGTGGAGACACAAGGAAAGAAAAAAAAAAACACTGTGATATGTGTTTAGATATGAATCTCAGTGTCTCCATTGGTATGTGGGTTTCAGTAACCTCGCACTTTCTATTGAGCAGTGAAACAGTTTTAAGAGAGATGTTTGTTATTTCACACCAAGTGCACGGAGCCAGCAGTAAACCCGTCTGTGAACTTAAGTGCTTTTCTATAAACTTCTCAACAGTGTATTCCCTAGTAAAATAAAAATGCTGCGTTGGTCAGAGATGGATAGGGGGCATTTTGGGACCAATAAACCCAAAGTACACAAATACCTCAAATGAGATGTCTCATTGTAGCCTGCAGACTGATTTACTGATTCCCAGAATCAAAGGCCAGTCACCCTCATACCGTCGCCTTTCACAAACAAAGTGGGAGTCGGGGGAGGACACACAATGGCTGTGACAATATTACTGTTATTATCATTCCGCTGGTGTTCATTCCACACTATCATATCACTGGTAATAGATATAATTCATATGCTGCTGCAAGAAATGTCAAACTCCCTTTTTAGTTTGGCTTCTGAAACACATGATGCAATGCTTTATCCATGAAAAGCAAAAGTTAAATGTCAGAATTTCAACCCAAGGCTGCATACTTGTGTTCTTAACCTGTTGGAAGACCTCGTCTGACCTGATCTCTCCATATAACAGCAGTAATGAGCAGTAATGACTGCACATCCTCTCCCTGCTTTCCACTAATGCACTTCGATATGATTGAATCCTGCTCTTCGTCGGCTCTTTTCAGGCACATGCTTGAAAAAGTACCCCATTACAGACCCAGTTAACTGCAGTAATCCGGGCTGTGGCGGGAACACATCTTGCAGTATCATTAATGCCACTGCTCATTATGGCTTTGCCCTTGAATCCACACGTACGGGCAGGAATCGAAAGTGTTTAATGGCTGCAGCCATGGCAACAGAAATTCTGCCTCTTTCACTTTCTCCTGGAAAAATGCATCTTAATGGACTGCACTGCACACTTGCGTTTGGCGTTAGTGTCAGTTACAGAGCAGAATCGTATCTCTACATTTTGTTTTGATTGATTCATGTTGGCTCAGTAATGTAGCATAACCTCCTGCATCCACAAGCAGTACAGAGTTAACAAAATAAAACTTGTGTACTTAAATTATTCAATCTACCTCAATTTAATCTGGTTATTTAGATTGCATGCTTTTGGAGTCAGGAGATAGGCCGAGGTCCAGACTCTCAGGGTTTCCTGAACTTGGCATGTATCTGCTCTGACGCCGTTAACTTTGTGTTTGTAATTAGTTTAATTCTACAGTTATTAAGCCGTCTCACAAATAGTGAAAGGAATTCAAGTTGCAGATTGGATTTTCACAGGGCTTGCCATTTAGGCTTGTCTGGATGAGTCTGGTGCCACAGTTCTTACATGGGATGATTCCACATGTTGTAGTTTGTTTTAGCTCTGCAGCTCTAAACTGTCAGTGGCACACACACTCTTCAAAAAAAGGATATACACAGTCACTAGCAGGCTAAACTACACAAATATTGTGAGAGGAAAACACTTGACCTTGGAATACCAATCTTCACAAGAAATGTGGGATGAGTTGATCCAAAATCTGAGCTTGTTTAAAGAAAATTTAAATAGACTTTAGATGGGGACTTTAGTTGAGGCCCCCTTTTTTTGAAGTGTAATAACATCAGCCCCTTCTATGTTCACTGTTGCATGCTATATCATAGATCAAAACCAGTCCCTTTATCTCCACATCCAGGTTACATCACTCTGTTAAATTTGAGTTACTGTTACCTTTCTGGCTCTCACACTAGACAATAATGATTAAGATATACATCTAGGGCTGAGTATCATTTGACATTGTTTGATAGTAGTGTCAATATGGTGCCTGAGTTTTAATGCAGATAAAAAATATTTGTATTTGTTCTCAAATTGTATATGTCTGAACACAAACAGCCACACAACAACTTTGGCTAAATAAAATTCAGTCTGAAACTGGTAAAATTACTTATGATTTAAAGAGGCAACAGACAGCATTTTTTCCTAAATATATCATTATGAAAATAATGTGGGTTGCACAGGGTAGTGGCCAAAGTAAAATCAGACTATCAGTGTTTACATAGGTTACTTAGTGGCTTTGCAATCTTTTGTAATAAGCTTCTGCCACCAGGGGCAAAATTTTGTGGAAAAAAATCTGCTTTACGGCAGGATACGCATCATGTATTGTGAAACTGGTCGGTCAGCCAATCAGGGACTGGAACTGGTCCTTATGAGGAGTTGGGCATGAGATAGTCACGAGCACAATGGCAGACGGACAAAGTTGGTAAACAAGTGAAAAACGGCCGAGTGAAAGAAAACAAGCTGCTCTGTCTGAGGAGGCAGTGGAGAGTGATAAAAGAAGAGGAAAAACAAGAGCAAACCTCAGTCAGGTGTTCAAGAGATGGAGGGAGCTCTGTGACCAAAGAGGCTTCAGAATCGGTGTCCAGCTAGCTTTCTTTCTAATGGATCAGTAAGTAACACAGTTAAATGTTAGCTAGCCGAGAGAGGACTGTACTGTACTGGCTGCTAGGTAACACCTAATAGGCCAGCATCGCAACTCGCCGCAACCAGGGACCGGGTAGTGAGTGTTGGTCGGCTGACATCCTCGTTGCCATTTTACGGCAGCCCTCGGATAGTGATACCCTCCTCCCTTCCTTCTGTTCTCTTCTCACGGAGGCAGCTATCAACGGACATCACCCAGCTAAGTTACGCCCAGCTGTGAACACTGGACTTTTCCTTGCAATGGCCTTAGACTGAGGAGCATCAAAATCAGTTAACGTTAGTCCACACAGCTCTCCCAAGCTGTCCTGGAGAGCAGGGAGATCATGTCGGTCACTGGCCATAAATGTGAGGGCAGCCTTTGCAGCTACCGGGCACCCAGCATCTCCGACCGGGAGAAGTGGAGTAAAATCCTCTCCTCCGCTCCCGTTTGTCTGGTGAACGCCTCTCCTCTGTCAATACACTTTGCCAGAAATTTAATAATATTGATGCCAGTTGTAACATTTGAATGTTTTAGTAGTAAGCCATGTTCTAAGCGGGATAAACAGTTCAAAAATAACTCCGCTGCACGTCGGGGTTCCATTCCCCTGTCGGGAGTTATTTTTCAACAGTCACCGGCTCACTATACACTATCCCTTACGTGTCTGCTGTTGTTTGTACTGATACTGTGCATATTGGTATAATTTACTGTGAGCTGTTTGTACTGGTACTGTGCATTCTAGTATAAATATTTGCATTACTGTTTGTTTTTTCTTCAGATAAATCTGATAATTGTTGCTCGGTCTCTTTACTCATTTATTTAGTAGAGTGTCCACACACCTTCTCATTCTACATATACATAGAGGCATACTGGTGGCTTTACAGCCTACATTGTATTGATTATCTCTGATCTCAACGGTCAATTTGGTCGTTGAGACAGTGCGAGCAACATCGCTGATGCTAGGTGGCGCCAAGCTAAACAAACCCGAATCCTGTGTGTTGCGTCTTTAAGTGAACAAGGTGAAAAAGTAATTAAGGTTCAGCACTCCGTCCTTTAATAATTTGATGTCAAAATGATTGTGAAATATGATCAAACTTTAAACATGTGAACATCATTTCCTTTCATGGCTGTTTATGTTCAATACGTTATCACTCCCAACTTGTCAAATACGACAGCTAGGTCAGTGGCCCTATGCTTCAAACTATGACTCTTTAGGTCCCCCTCTAGCATCGTTTTTGGACACTCATGGAAGGTATGCCAATATCCAGTAGCGACATGCATAGTGTATTTTCAAAATAAACTTCCGTATGTACAGCAAACTAAGGTTTTGCCCCCAAAATTAATTGGTTAGGTTTAGAAAAGAGGTCATTGTTTGGGTTAAAATAACTATATTTGTTATGTAACTTAAAGAGGCAACAGATAGGATTCAGGTTTTTTTTAGCTTGGCGCCACCTAGCGTCAGACCAAACCAAACTGACCGTGGAGATCAGAGATAATCAATAAAATGTAGGCTGTAAAGCCACCAGTATGCCTCTATGTACTGTATATGTAGAATGAGAAGGTGTGTGGACACTATACTAAATAAATGAATAAAGAGACCGAGCAACAATTATCAGATTTATCTGAAGAAAAAAACAAATAGTAATGCAAATAATTTTACCAGAATGCACAGTACCAGTACAAACAACTCACAGTAAATTATACCAATATGCACAGTACCAGTACAAACAACAGTAGACACGTAAGGGATAATGTATATTGAGACGGTGACTGTTGAAAAATAACTCCCGACAGGGGAATGGAACCCTGAAGCACAGCAGAGTTATTTTTCAACAGTCACCGGCTCACTATACATTATCCCGCTTAGAACATGGCTTACTACTGAAACATTCAAATGTTACAACTGGCATCAATATTATTAAATTGCTGGCAGAGTGTATTGACAGAGGAGAGGCGTTCACCAGACAAACGGGAGCGGAGGAGAGGATTTTACTCCACTTCTCCCGGTCGGAGATGCTGAGTGCCCAGTAGCTGCGGCGGCGGGGGGTTGCGGGTATCACTGTCCGAGGGCTGCCGTAGAATGGCAACCAGGATGTCAGCTGACCAACACTCGCTACCCGGTCCCTGGTTGCGGCAATTTGTGATGCTGGCCAGCTAGGAATGAACTAGCAGCCAGTACAGTACAGTCCTCTCTCGGCTAGCTAGCATTTAGCCGTGTTACTTACTGATCCATTATGAAGAAAGCTTGCTGGACACTGGTTCTGAAGCCTCTTTGGTCACGGAGCTCCCTCCATCTCTTGAATGCCTGACTGAGGTTTACTCTTGTTTTTTGTCTTCTTTTATCACTCTCCTTTTTGTGCACCCTCGCCTCCTCAGACAGAGCAGCTAATTTTCTTTGGGGAGGCTGTTTTTCACTTATTTCCACACTCTGTCCATCTGCCATTGTGCTTTTGACTCAACTATCTCATGCCCCGGCCAGTTCCTCATAAGGATCAGCTCCAGTCCCTGATTAACTGACCAACCAGTTTGGCAATTCATGACGCATTTCCTGCCGTAAAGCAGTTTTTTTTCCGCGAAAATTCGTCCCCGGTGGGAGAAGCTTATTGTAAAGATAGCAAAGCCATTAAGTAACCTACGTAAAAGCTGAAAGTCTGATTTTACTGTGTATACTACCCTGTGCAACCCACATTATTTTCATAATGATATATATATGTAGGCAAAAATGCTGTCTGATGCTTCTTTAAGTTGACAACTATGTCATGTGACAATAACTACATAATGAAGTTTAAATTATTCAATATTTCCCATGGGACACAGACAGCGGTCTTCTGGGTGAAAGTTCTCTGTTTGTTGACCCATCCACCATCCCTCCCATCCTAATCTGACGTACCGTTTAGACAACAACGGTTTCTCTAAAAATGGAAAAGTCTGTCTGTTGCATTTTAAAAAAACTTGTGCATTTATATGACGACGTTATCGAAACGATACCGTTCACACTAAGCCACAAAATCTGCTGGAAACGCTGTAGTATGCACGCCAGGCCAATGTGTGGCAGTGTAAATTTGCAAAGCAACACCATGGGATGATGCCATGCGCCTGCGCTGAAGCGCCTTCCTCTACAACGCAGTGGTTACAAACCAAAACAAAGAAGACACAATGGCGAAAGCATGCAACTTTGTCTGGATGGCCGACAAGGTGGAGTTGCTACAGTAACAGATCTACACTTCACTTCAAATCAACAGGGTGAGCAGCACAAACAGAGCTCGGCATTGTTGTGATGGTTGACTTTATCATGCATGCCTAGTGACTGGAACCATAATGCGCAAGTCAAGTGCGAAAAATGCTGCCGTTTCCAAAAAATTGCACTCTGGAACCCATTTTCAAAACGTTGTGTTTTCAGGCACCCAAAACGCCACTGTTGTGTAAACGATCGGCCAAAGCGCAACTAAAGTTTACTGTTTTCAGTAGAGATCGACCGATATGGATTTTTCAGGGCCGCCGATACCGATTATTAATAACCAAGCGAAACCGATAGCCGATATGTATAACCGATATTTATTTGCAATTATTAAAAATAGCTCCCTGAATTTTTGAAAAAAATCAACAAAATAAACCGAACTGTTCTCATAATTAACATAACATGAACAAATAATCTTAATTGAAAAGCCTTTTAATTATATTAAAACAAAGTGCAGGGGCCTTCTGGCAGCATTTCTTAAAACTCACTCAAATGAATAAATAAAATAGCTCCCTGAATTTTTGAATAAATCAACAAAATAAACTGAACTGAACTGTTCTCATAATCAACATAACATGAACAAATAATCTTAATTGAAAAGCCTTTTAATTATATTAAAACAAAGTGCAGGGGCCTTCTGGCAGCATTTCTTAAAACTCACTCAAATGAATGAATGAATGAATGAATGAATGAATAAATAAATAAAATAGCTCAGTGAGGGATGTGGCCGGGACATTGTTACACAACCAAGAGAGTGGCGACTTCAGGCAGAGACGGCTGCATCAGAGCCGAAGGAGCGCATTTTAAAATACATTAATTCATTTTATCGGTTATCGGTGAAAAAAACGGCTGATGCCGATGATCGCAAAAATGCCGAATATCGGCCGATATTATCGGCCAAGCCGATAATTGGTCGATCCCTAGTTTTCAGTTGAAATCGTTGTCGTATAAATGGGACCTAACTTTCTTGCTCCTTATGCTGCGTTCACATAGAATCAGGCAGACATTTAGCAGTTGATTGAAAACACCTTCTGAGTGGCAGGGACAAGACAAATTAACAGTTGGATGTAATGGCAGGACAGTAAAAGAAAACATACATGATGATGTGTTGCAATGGTGATACCCTGTTGTTTGCAAAGAAAAGATAAAAATGTATTTCGTGTTTATTTTATGTAGTGTTGCTAGTAATTCCCAGTAATTGTACAGATTACCCATGGTTTCGCCTTGTGTGAGGGAGTCACATAACCTCTGGTTATAATATCTGTACTGGAGGAAGGCAAAAAGGTAAAGTATTTCAACTTTGAACAGCAGTGTCGTCTAATGTTACCTTTGCGGGTGTCCTCCGTCGCCCTCTCCTAATTTTATCATCCTACTCTCATCCACTAAAATGATGCCCAGTTGCCGTCTACCATTTCTCCGATATCATTGTCGTGATGGGTTTACATTGGAGTTAGCTGACAGCCCGGTACATCTTGAACAGACGCTAAAGGCTGTCTTCTATGTTGGAATCAGAAGCAGGTGGCCATTGATCAAGCTGCCGTCTTTGACGCCCTGGGGACGAGACCGAGCCGACACATAACAATAGCATTAGTCAGACGTGCCATTTTTAAGTGACTTTTCACCTCATTTAAGGTTACGTGAAGGTTAGAACAAAACTGTTGAAATAATAAAACAAAATCTAGAAATTAAAATAGGACTGTGACTAATGATTACTTTTGTTATTCAGTTTACAATAATATAAAACAGATAAAAACAGCAATTCCTAGCGTGAGATGCTGGAACCTGAGAAAGTTTAGCATACTTGCTTAATAATTGACCCAATTGTGAATCGCTTTTCAAAATTCAGCAGTAAATAAAGACATCATCCAAAACGTAAAAGAGACTAGAATTCACTGAGTGATTTCGTTTTTCCCAAAACTTAGTCAGGAAACAAAGGTGTCACTTCGGAGGTCAAAACCAACAAAAGAATCACCCTATCTTAAATTCTGTGCTGACAGAAATATATGTAGTGTTTTTATTTCTGTTCCATTTTCTTTTGCTATTGTAATTGACCATTTTTTTCTGCGTCAGTACCCATAATGTCCTGTAATGTTTATTTTAAACAAGCATTGATGTGACGGATAAGTACATCTTTGAACTGACAGGATGTTCATCAGTTCCTCAAAGAATATATGGAAGTGATTAGAAGTGTTACCACATAATCTGAACTCTTAAGTGGTTTACCTGCCCCCTGCTCTGAGCGGGATTCGAAGTAGACTAAGAGGAGCAGCTTCTCCCTTTGTAGTCCCCAGAGAGGCCGGGGTGGACAGGGCTTTGTTTAGTCTAACCCCAGCATGCTTCTCCTGCCCCTTAAGCTTTTTGAGACACCAATCTCAGTGTCGGAATGACCGGCAGCACATCATTCACTGTCAGCTCCCCACAGCCTCATCTACCTCAGCTTCTCAACCAGTGACATTTTCCTCTTATTGACAGCCATGGATAGCCATCACTATCTTCATCTGGTTATCAGTTTAAGAGATTTTACCTTAAGAAATGAATGAAAAATAAATAAAAATATAGATGACTTCCCATCCTGGTGACATGTTTGAAATGTGGTTACAACAGAGTTTTGCACATTCTTTAGTGTAAAGTTTAGTAATAGCAAAGTATCACATATTAGATCCTTATAAATAACTAAGTGTTCATAGGCAATGATGGCATGTTAACTGGGTGGTGAAAGTATTTAGATGCTTCACCCAAGTAAAAGTAGTGATACTACAATGTGGAAGAAAGTTCTGCTGTCAACATTCGATTTTACTACAATACTGCCTTAACGTCTTGATGGTGAGATGAAGTTATTTGTCAGTGCTAAGTTTTGCTAATTAATGTTTCTTGTTAATGAATGGGTATTGTCCCTGACAAACTAATAAACATAACTATTAGGACTAACTACTTATTCTAAACGACGTTCTAAACAATGGTCTCTTTGTAGAGTCATACATTATTAATACATTAAGATGTTGATTCACTTGTATCTGCAGCTGTCAGATTGAGTAAAAAATACAAATGTTATATAGCTTAAACCAAAAACATGACTCTCTTTTCAGTGTTTCTTTCTCAACAAGAATTAAACTTCCACTGCATTCCACACATAAATAAGACAGATATTCTGCTTCTGTGTCTGTGTCACAAATCACATTTGGGAATTGTAGGAGATTGCTGAACCAAAGGAGGGTGTTTTTAGCCAAATATACAGTATACTGTGTATATTTTCTATTTAGCTCGATGACAACCAGAGTGTTGGGTGCATGTAATCAGCCATCAAAATCCTACATTGGTTAAAGTCTAACAATAAGTGCAGACTTCACTCTGCCATGCCAAGGAAGCAAACACAGTAGAAGTCGTATCATCACGCAGTACAGAAGCAGGCACCCCGCCAGGCAGAATCGGAAAGACACTAAAAACAACCCGACCACAGACTCCTCAGCTTTCACCGTCAACACTTTCCTGTCTGTCCTCACCACATCAGGCTGTTTGTTGCTGCAGAGAATTCTGTGAAATACGTTACAATATTAAATAAATCAGCTGTGTAGATGGAACAGGACGTGGAACTGCTGTCTGTCAAGCTGTGAATGTCATAACTCAGTCTGCATCACTGCCATTCTTCTGCGAACTGCAAAGACCAGAAGATCCAGTGCCATTGTTATTTTTAAAAACTCCTCAGGGAACAGAATGGAAATTTGTACAAAGCCTTAATGACTTTTTTCAAAACATTTTGCACCATCAGCCAATCATCAGTGCTCTGAAAACTGCTCAGATGATTACTAAAAATGATCCAAAGGCCACTTTATTTTGTGATTTTATTTCATGTCTGATTCACAGGTGTCTGAGTTCTTCATGCTTTTCTGTTTCAGTGCCTTTTGAGCCGGATGCTTTTAATTAATGGACACAATATTTTTTCTTTGCTATTATTCTAAAAATGATTGACATAAACAGCAGCGGTACTTTCTGAGGGATCTGGGTGGTCTGAGTTGCTCCTCTTTTTTTGTGGGAGCTTCTCGGTTGACTGTCTCTGGACTACTCAGGTAATTTGAGTGACTCCTAATTAATTGTTACAGCATGGCAAATAGCAGTCCCCCTCATCTTTACTTGCAGACCTCAGCTGGCGTCTGACTGACATTTAAAGAAGAGGAAAAAGTAGAAAATCGTAAACGTGAGTCAGGGTCGAGTACAGGGCCTCTGTCTGTGAGCCACTATTTTCATACTTCAGTGTCTGGGAAGCTGAATTGGAGCAATAAATGTTCATAGACGGTTTGATTTTCACAGCACAGCTAAGAATGGGTCAGAGCAGCTGGACAGAGGGAGGGATGTCAGGCTAAATGTAAAAACAGATGGAGCTGATGATGGTAGATTCATGTCATATTTATCATAAAGATGCATCATTGTACCAGTCAATTTAAACTCTCCAGTTTCTCCATCAGTTTACACTGACTGACTGGGGAACGTTAAAATGATATCAGCCTATTGTGATGTTTCTGGAGGAACATAGTCCAATTTTGACCAGAAGATATTATTCCTGGTTGACAGCTAAATGAGCCTTTTATTGTTTGGTCATCATAGCAGTTTCTCTTATAACACCGAAAAAAAGCTGATATAATACTATAATTATAAGTACATAGCCCATAAATTATATATTTACCAAAACCTCCACAGATTCTGTTATTTAACTAAGCCTTAAATCTGTAGAATGTCATAATTTGTTTAATGCATAGCAATTTTTCAGTATAACACCATAAAAAAGTTGGTATGCTCTGATGAAATATCACCAATTCGTGCACACCCACAGATTATACATTTACCAAAACTTAACCACAAGTATTTGAGTGATTTGCCCTTTTAACTTCCCCTGTCTGATCATTGTTTTCTTAGAGGTTTTAGTGGTACAGCAGTTTGGACTAATTGCATAAACAACATTGAAACTAAATCAGCTTATTGTGAAGTGAATTTCTTATACTGTACTGTATAAAAGCAGTATCACTTTTACATTTTTAGCAATAAAAGCCCTCAGCAGAAGTTACATAATTTTTAAGACAGTCAAGCCAATCAATGATTCAGATGGTCTCAAATTAGCTTTAAGGGTACAATAACAAGTTGTACAAGCTTATAGTTGTATCCGAGAATGTATGTATGTGTGTGTGTGTGTGTGTGTATATATATATATATATATATATATATATATATATATATATATATATATATATATATATATATATATATATAAAACAAACAGATTGTTAAACAGAAAATGCTCTCATCTTTGCCTTCATATGGGCATTTAAGCACAGCTTCTGTTTTTCTTTAATAAAGCACCAGCTTGAGTCACAGAGTCGGCAGGGATCGACCATCCTGGTTGCTGAGACGAGTTAAAGATCTTAAGCTGGGTGTCTCTGCTCTGCACCCAGTGGGCTTAAACATATATCACACTGGCAGTAGGCTGTTTGCTTTCAACCCCCTCCCTCCGCTCTGCCTCCCTGCCCTCAGCCGGGCAGGCTGCTGATCCCCTCTTTGTCTCTATCTCACAGTGAATCCCTTCTAGTCAGGGGCACAACGCTGAGTTTTCACAGTCAAACAGCACCCATGCTGGCCGAGAATTTCTTTGATCCCCCAAAGGGCTCGTATCAGACAGAGCTACTGAACAACCTCCCTCTGCCAGGTTAATGACTCGTACTTAACTTAAAACTAACAAAATTAAGGGAATAATCAATAGCTTAAAATAAGCAAGTATCTGTTCTGCCACTGTGATAGAACACAATCATGATTTGATCCAGTTTTTTGTTCATTTTAATTTTTATTGTAGTTGCAAATACCAGGTGTCAGGTAGGCCTCACTGGGAAAATATTCTGAAGAAAAGAGTAGTGCCTACAGAAGCTCAAAACTTCTCAACACACAATCCAAAGAAGAACACACTGTGGGACCACACTGTTAAGTTAATAAGTCGAAGTGGAGACCAAATTTAACTCAAATGCAGCTTCTAAATCAGAAATGGGATAACACTTAACATTTAGTCCTCTTATTTACAATTTATAAGCACTATACATGAATAATGGTGTGTGTGTGTGTGTGTGTGTGTGTGTGTGTATGTAAACACAATAATGTAGCTGTATACACTTTAAGGACATTTGAAGTGTTTATTAATGTCAGCAATTATAACTTCTCCAATGAAGAAATATTTTATATTATTACACTTCTGTTTTACTCTATTTTCATTCATTATCTGTTTACCTCCACTTATAGGTGTTCAAAGGAGGAGTTAAATTGTTACCAAATACAGTAATATTATTAATGTTAATAAACACTTAAATATGCTACATTATAATGGGTTAAGAATCATTTATTAAATGATTATGTACTGCTAATCAATTCTTAATAAGGGGACTGAAAGTAAACTGTTTCCAGAAATGGTTTGTGTGCAGCCAACAGTCAGACCTCCAGAGTTCACACGGCAGGGGATGAGATGGAAAAATATGCAGTGATTCTGAAGGACGGCTGGTATGGGTGTGAAGACTGTGAACTGTCCTGCTGACCTTCTGTGACTCCTTTGATCAGTGGACCTTGGTGACAGTGCACCATTCCGTGCCAAATTGTCATGCCACAACATGGCAGACCATCTATCAATCTAGATTTTCCCCAAAGAGACATTTATCTGCAACACATCTGAAATGCCACAAGTAGGCAAAGAAGGCAAATGCAGGGAACAACTCTCTTGCAGTGCATGTGTTTGGGACTAATTTTCTGATTAAATCTAGTACTAAAGCAAGCAGCCTATTAATTGTTTAGGTAATTGTCAGAATACTAATCAAAGATTTTTATGACAAACTACTAGGCACTGCAAAGATTTAACATGTTCTCAAATGTAAAGATTTGCTGCTTATCTCTGGATTATGTCATTGTAAATTAAGTATTTTATCCATATATAATACAGAACAAGTCATTTCAAGAAGTCCTCTTGGGTTCTGGCAAATTGTAATGAGAATTTTTTTCACTCTTTTCTGACATCACCAACCCCAAATGATTAATAAACAATGATAATAAGTATTAAGTTCAACACTAATTGAATCCTTAAACATAGCCTGGGAGAAGATTTGAATATTACATTTCAGATTAATGAATAATAGTTTTGTAAGACTCAACACATCTCTAATTTCTCTAATTGCGAGTAAAGGGTAAAGTATCACATTTAACCTTATTTGGGATAATCAGCTTAGTGGACATTAATGGGTTCAACATGCTTGTTGGGTGGCTTATTGTCTTTCCTTTCCTATGTGCAAAATGAGATTAACATTAAACATGTGTATGTGTATGTGTGTACACATTTTTTTTAATTATTATATTTTTGGAATGAACAAAAGCAAAATTATATTTCTTCTGGTTTGACCCCAGTTCATAGATCCTTTATGTGTGAAATGGTTGAAATTATGTTTTGAAATGAATTGCAAAATTATGATGTCCGAGCATCCCAAGAACTGATGCCAAAGTAATAGCATATAATAATGCAGTTATATGAGCAGTGTAATGAGTGTCATTGGGTAAAGTAACGTTTGTTGAAGTCAAACTCAAAGACGGTTATTTATACAAGCAACTTATTAAGACACACATTTATATTATGTGTAGGCAGTGACCTCTTGTGGTGGGAATATGGAGCCCAGTCACTCCAAAGTTGTCAAGATCTGGAACTTGTGACTTGCGGCATCAGAAACCAACGAGAAAGGTGCCCTTTAACGTCGGCATGATATGCACTCGGTTGCCATTATAGTTTAACAGTGCCCTAGGGCATCAGGGCGAAACGTGATGGGACAAAGTCAGTGACAATGAGTGTCTTGGAATATGACAGAAGCAAAAAAGGAAGTCAAGTGACGTAATATAAAGGGGGTTTAGGTAGGGGAATTGGTCAAACACACACAGGACTTTGACCCAGGAGACCACTGTTTGTGTCCAGCCCAGTTGGCCTTGTACATTTCTGTAAACCACAAATACCTTACATTTGCATGTTTCATACATATCATATCAATGTTTCTAAAGTGACATAGTGTATGAACCGACTTTGTTATCAGGAGGTATAACTGTCCAAACTTTTTTGAATGAGGGTCAGATTATAATGTGAAAATACCTGCCTATCACATCATATGTTATTGAAAAAAAAAAAAAGGGGGGAAAAAAGCCATACAAATGAGACAAACACAACTTTATCTTTCAAGTAAAAGGAAACAACTTTCCACTCTTCATAAAACCTGCGACACTCACTGTTGACTTAACACTTCTTTGCTGTGGTCATGTCTGCTACCTAGAGGGAAATGTCTGCTTTTAGGTAGCCGTCTATTTGCTTGTTTACCATCTGTATATGAAAACACATCAGTTCAGCCTGCATAGTTCTTTCTTGGTGGATGTCTACAAACTGTATGATGGTCCTGCATCGTGAGATAGACAGAAAAAAAACCCAAAGTGATCTTGCTTGATTAACCAATATTGTGTGGTGGGCACATATAGTATATTTTGAACAACATGCTGTGGGCCACAGTTGCCCCCCTGAGTCAGACTATGCACATGCCTGCAGCTGTAGGGGAGAGTGGATTGCATGTCACCTAGGCGAGATTCCTGCCAAGCTGCAGACCACTGCAGACTGCTGTTCGAGACCTGCAAACAACAAAAGAGGTTGTGTCTTAGTGTGTCATTGCTATATTTCCAGCCACTTTTTAGGCACCAAACATAGATTTTCCTAGTCATGACCAAGTGGTTTCTGTGCCTAAATCTAACCACACATTAACCACAGCACTGATGAATGTAAAGTTTCATTGTAGTTGCTACATAATAATGTGCAAATGGAGCATATCCACTGTTTGCAGAAATGTACAACGCCAACAGTTTTTCTGCCGATGTCTATGTTGAGTTATTTTTAAAGGGCCAGTGTGTAAAATGGGTTGAAAACCGTTGAAAACAGTGACATCAGTGGTCAAATTCTAGATTGCAGGGCTCACTCGCTCACCCCTCCTGTCGGGTAAATGACGGTGGCCTCGTAGGTACAAAAAGCCTTGCACAGACACAAGTTTTTCAGGAGTAGGTCTATCTAGCGATGAGGTGAATGTTTATTTAGAAATCTAAACCATGTTACGATATTGTAATGAATCCCTCACGAGCAGGAGACCAGAGGAGCGTTTGGGGAAAAAGGCCCGTTTATTTGAGCACTCCAAAAACTCCGGTAACACTCCAGGGGGTAAAAGACTCCATCCCAAACTCTTCTAGCGGAACACACACACTTAATACACACATACTCGTTTACAGTACCTAGTGGGTACCCCCTCCCCTCTCTACTCCACCAATCTCCAGCCCGCACATTGACTGACAGCGTAGCCTGTAAACAGAGCTCAGCTGCTTATTTAGCCTAGCAATGTCTCTGGACTATAGTAGCTGCAATGGACGACTTTGAACGCGATTTTGAAGAGTTTCTTGTGGCGGACACAGATCCAGAGCCATACCTGTTTGAGCCGGAGTACACAGATGAGAAAGTCCATGTGTTGGATGCTGCACAGATTGGGATTAGGTGCTACCATCGTTGGGGAGATATATCATCAGGAGGAAAAGCGCTGCAGAGAGAGCATCACAAGGAGTGAAGTTGCGTCTTCTTTTCCTCGCAGATGACGGTTCGGGTTCATTCTCTCCTGTTGCGTGTGGTCCATTCGCAACCTTTATAACCTTCATCCTAAACCATATTAATGGGTAGAATATTCAGATTCAGATTCAGATTTAATAATAAACCATGCCAAGTATTACACACTGGCCCTTTAAGTTGCATACATATGCAAAGTCACATTACGTACCTAATGTCACTTTGTCTATGTTCAGTATATAGTGTGACTGTGTGACATTACATGATGTATGCAAGTGAAATTGCATAACATGCTTGCTTTAGCCCAAAACATAATTCTGTTCCCAAAACTGGTAGGGGTACTAAGTTAGGTTGTGCTCCTGTGGGTCACATTAGAGGATAGGAACAAACAACCTGTGTCGAATTCAAGTAGGACAGACGGCTGCAGTTCAATGAACAACAACAGACATCAACAAACAGCCCAAATTAGATCTAATTCAATGGTTATATTTTCGTCTATTTGTGGTCCATGAATTTAAAACATTTGTAGGTCCCATGTCTTGGAGAAGATTGGGAAGGCAAACTTCTCTTCTGTGCTGTGTGCTGTGCTAGTTCTTTATTTCATATTATCTGTTGTGTGTCTGTACGCCTCTTCTTTTATTTTTGTATTTTTGTTGTTTTTATTTTTTGGACACAATAAGATACAAAGGCCAACTGTATCAGTTCAGTCTGCATCTGGGCACTTTCCAATAAAAGTCAGTTTTTCAGCCATATCAGGGCCAAAAATGAGCATGGGTTAAAATACTAAATACTGTGACTTTTATTAGTGTCTGCTGTGGAGCTCCATAGGTGCCTCAATGGGTGTCTGTTGAAGTCTTTATATTTCATTATGCGTGAGAAAAATGCTTGAGAAAACAAACAACACACAGCCTGAAGCAGTGGAAAATGTCTTTCTTTCTGTGTTTATGTGATGGTCTAATTTAAACTAAAACAGATCTCATTGGTACAAATTGCCTGTTAATTTGCTTGTGTGCAGCACAGATGTTCGATTTCATAGTCCAATAAATTTGCCCACAAGAATCCCTCGAAAAACAAAATCAGGGTAACACTAAGTCCCGCTATTAAGCATTTATAAGCACTGTAAGAACGTTTGATTCAAGGTTCATAGCACACTATAATGTAGTTGTACACAACTATGCCAACTATTTGCAAGCCATTATAATGTCTCCTATGAAGACAGTTTTTATTACAGCTGTTTTCAACTTCATTTCCATTTATTTATTATCTGTTTTTACATCAGCCTCCACTGATGGCTGCCTACAGGAAGAGTTAAAATTGATGACAAATACATGAGTTAACACTTTTATTTGTTTATAGATACATAAATGTATTAAATGTTTATATACTGCTTATAAATAGGGGGAATTAAAGTGTTACTAAAGTCTGCGAAAATTTATTTTGCTTCTTCACATATATGCAGCATGTACAGATGAATGTAAAATGAAGTGACTTCTTTATGCTCTGGCAGGCTATCCAAGAATTCTGGGTGTCTGCAGGGTGTATAAATCAAACTTAATCAGCCACCTGAGCAGGTATGATCTGTCACTAGTATTTTAACGTTTGACAAAAGAAAGATGGAGTAGAACAACCAACACATTTTAAGTGTTTGACTGCAGGGCCCTTGGGAAGAATGTGTCTCCCACTAAAGCGTCACCTCTTAAAGAAAGCATATTACGTTACATACAAACATGTCATTTGTGGGACACTGGGGTGGAAATGTCTCCCTGGGGAGCAATCAGACTGACTCCAGCTTTTTAAAAAGTCTCCTCTCTCTGCCACTCCTCATTTTTCAGACTCATGGAATTAGCCGAAATCCAAGCTTGTAGTATTTGCCTTACCCACACAGCTCAGTTACATTGATTAGAAATCAATTAACATTTTCCTGTTCTGAGAGTTGCTTTGTAATTTAACTCCGCTGGAGATAAATCAGAGCTTGGAGCATTTCCTCCACAGCAAAAACTCTGCAGCACATATCCTGTTGTTCTTTGAAGTTTAATAAGAACAAGAAATTTAGAAATATAATGTATGCAAAATTATTTTCATTATCACAGCAGTTCAGTACAAAACTTTATTCTCTCTAAGGGGGAATTCTTGCGTAAAAGAGATAAAAACACAATTGAAAAATTGTGCGATAAGTGGAAATACTTAAAACCTAATATAACGTAGGATAGGGACTCCAAAAGATTAAGCAATATGAAATGCATTTATTGCTTGTAAGATAAATTATTTGAATATGCTACACCTTATTTTTGCAAATTCCTATCTCTGACCAGAGAAGAGGTTACTTATATTCAGTAAATCCCTGCAAAAGGGTGAAACCACCAATATCATTCTGTCTCTCAATACGTTCTGACTTCCCTACCATAGGTAGTACCAAACTTGTTCATTTCTACTTAAGATATACTGTAAGTATTTAAGAATGTTCCACTTTTCATGCTCTAGTAAGAATTTGTGGCAGCAGGACAGTATAAGTGGGACTGAGTCAACATAAACTACACTGTGTGTGTTCACATTAATGAAGGAACATGTCACCCAATGCAACATTGTGGTTCACTGATGTGTTTTTAATAGCCCTATTGCACAGAGGAAGAAGATATATGAGGCTTTGGATACAAACACTACACTTGTTAGCAGGATCAGTTCTTGGTGGTTTGGGGCTTTTCATGGGATTTGGAAATAAGGAAGACACAGAATATCACCAGCTTTATCTTTACAACAGATAATTATGCAAAATCAGTTTTGCTTCCCTTATGATTTGCTGAGTAAAAATGTTTGACATGGAAGGCTGCTGCTCACCAGTGATTTCAACTTGTCACTCAGCTGATTTGTGTTTTGCACATTTATATTCTTATAGCAACAGACCAATCATATAGATAGTGGAGGAAACATCTCTACATGACAAGCAGATGAAATTTTCTTGTTGTGAACCAAATAGCAAGGAAATAAGAGTGTGGTAATAGTGGTAACTGCTGACCTCAGTCGTTTTTTAATATGTTTATTACATGGAAGCAAAACCAACTTAATCTTCTAAACTCGGTTTTGTTGTAGACAGATTTCCCTTTGATTTCGGTTTTGCGAACAGTTTCTCATTAGCCATCAACCACCATCCTGGCTTGACATTAACTGCCTGTTCTCTCTGTAAGTAAGTGGGATTTATTTATACTATGTAGTGCTTTTCAAAACAAAAGTTAAAGTGCTTCACAATGAAACAATTAAGCTCAAAACATCAAACAGACAGCACAGTAACAGGCACAAGAGCAGCTACATTGAATTGAAACAGAACAGGCTTAAAACAAAAGAGCAAAATCATCAGTTAAATGAGCAAGAGGACGAGTCTTGTGTTTGTAACCTGTGTTTTTAACAGTTGAATTGTAGTATCTGAAGAATTAAACTGGTGGAGTATCCAGCAGGCACTGGTCACTAGAGGGATAGCAATTGTGGAAATGTACTGAGAGGCTTCAGCATGCAGTCCAAAGGCCCAAACCCGGTCCAGCCTGTTAACTGCAGCAACAAAAAGGGCATCTGCTCAGTGGGACTGAGGGTGGCTGTATAAGGTTGCACTCTAACATTTACACACTTGGCACTGGCAACAAAGCAGCCATTCCTCTGGCAACCACCGCCGGTCATTAAGCATAATTTGTCTGGTATCCTTGTGTTGAAAATGCACAAAGGAGGGTGAGTAAAGCCAGCGTGAGGTTGTCTTCTGGGCTGTCATGTGGAGGGATGGTGGGGGCCCCATGCTGGGCGGTGGTGGTGGTGGTTGGGGGTGCAGACAGCGACAGAGAGGCTGGCTGGGGGAGCTCCCACAGGACTGCTTGGGGACAGCAGCAACCTGAGAGGGACGCCTCCCCCACCTCCAAATCCCACCTACAACCTCTGCACCACCCCCTCCCTACAGCCGTGTGTCTGACGGTTAAAACAACAGGCCCTGTGGCCAGCCAGGCTCCATCTCCCCTACTGGATTTACGCTCGTTTCTCAGTTCCCACCACCCTCTACTACGTTGGCCAGGAACCTTCTCCTCTTCCTTACTTTCTAACTCTGTCAGGGCTCCTTTGGTGCTCTAGTAAACAGCTTCAACTACAATATGTTTAAATACTGGAAGTGCACCAGAAACCACAAGCTGAAGCAGTTGAGAGACTGAATTTCACCTGAAAATTGGGGTGCAGTCAGCACAGTATGCTGCCAAGTAGCTGCAGCCAAATTTATCTCCTGTTATAATTATGACACAACACGTGATCAGAGCTGATAGTCTGCTTGGATTCATTTGGGTATTATATATTGACACACAGACCAAAGGCCTGCAGCCGTTACGAGACCCCTACCTGAACTAATGAGACTGTTTAGAACTTGGACCTGGCCTTACGAGTCCAGGGCTTGTGAAGACACCCTAGGACATGGTACCATTTTCTGGCTGCAGACAGAAATGCAAATTAAAGCAGCCTGCTTTTGCAAACAAAAAGTTGACACTCTTACTTGGGATTTTTGATGCATTTCAGTCACTCAGCGGTTCAGATGCACATATCAACCATAATGTGGAATAAATCTGAAACAATGTTTATATTTAAAATTGGGTATTCTCCTGGCATTTTGCAACAGGTCCTCACACCTAAATGACAAAATGACTTGTTAGGTAGTTCTTACCAAAAGCATATTTGGTTAAAGTCTTTTAAATTTAAGCAACTACAGCTGCATGGCCATGTTTGTGGAAAGAGCTGGTCATGGCTTAAAAGCAACAGTGTTGATTGTTAGGTGGAGACAAGACACCAACTCCAGTCTCCAATGTAGCCCCCATCCGTCGCCAACTGTCTTCCTGTAACTTTCAGCCAAGCTATACTAATATCAGTCTATTTCCTGGTTGGATACCAGACATGGTTTTCCTAAAATTCACCATCTGTGCCGAGATACCAAACAAATAAAATGTTTTCTGTCTATTTTCCTTGCTCTTTCAGATGGCACTTCTATCATTGTTCCATGACAGACACCTTGCTGCATGTTGTGACCATGAACAGGATACGCCATTGTAGAAAATAACTGCATTGATGGACCATTGTCTTATGGTAAGAAGACGATTTGATATGTTCAGAGGTAAAACTCTTCATCACCACTGTGTCTTTATTATTTTTAAAGTAGCTGAACACACATTGCAGGTGTCACATCTGTTTCTGTTGTCAGATTGCATCTGTTTAAATTCTGATTTATTTACGAATCATAAATGGTAGCTGTTGCATAAACACAAGTGATGCAAACCATTTTGTATGTGCACAATCATCTTGCAGCAAAAACAGGAACACAACAAAAGTTTTCAAATGCACCCACTGCATAGAGCATAATGGAAAAATTCAGTTTTAGAGATAATGAACAAGAACTTGGTGTGACAGGGTGCCCCAGATGAAAATAAAATGTAATAAAATCTTCCAACAATCAGGGCGGATCGCTGTATTTTACAAGTGTGTATGTTGTTTAGTGGTCCTTAACTGGTGTTATGGTGATGATGCTGTATGATGATCACCAATCAAACATAAAATAGCCTCTGTTTTTGCCTCCTTTGCAGAGGTGATTTATACCATGCACAACACATGTCAGTCTTCAGTGCGGAGTGTTAACTTTCCCACAAATACAAAGTGAAAAGGCTGACCTAAATCCTGACTGTTTGGGAGTCTGAACCACAAATTCTCACTAAGCAGCAGTCTGTTGCTCTGATGTGTCTATTTGTAAGTTTCTGACAATGTCTGAGCAACTCCTGATGTAAACCAGCAGAGCTCCTGTTAAATAACAGAAGACAGAAACTTCACTGCTTAAGTGTCACGTTTTATGATGAAAGGGAAAAAAGGAGAGAAAAAACAATTTGGTCTGCCAGAAGTGGTATGAAATCCCGTCTGTCTCCACGTCTGTTTGAGTTCACAGCAACAACACTGTCACATGTTGAACCAACACGAGAGGCGGACTGAGGTGTGAATTGGAGGAGGTGTGAGAAGCTTATAGAGCCAATAAAGTGATTATAGGTTCCTTCCTATCAAGCCCATGAAGCTGCCTGATGGTTCAGTTCAACAGCAGCTGAGAGTTAAACAAACATGTTGATTTTCACAGAGGCTCAAACACACACAGATCTTTGGGCTTTTTTTAATTTTCCATTTATTGATTTAGCCTAACCTAATTATATTCTTATTCTAATGCAGTAATTCAATCACTGAGTTCCATTTGTGGCTGCAAACAATACATATTTTTAGGATTTAAAATAGATTAATAGATTAATAATTTAGTCTATATGTCAGAAAATAATGAAAGTGACATCTTTTTAATTCCTTATTTTGCTTGATTAACAGCTTATAGAGCTCCTTATCATAAAAGAAAACAAACAGGAAATGTTTGGAATTTTTGCTTAAAAATGACTCAAACAACACATTTTTCACATTTTTTCTCTTAATTCTGTTTCTGGTGGAAACATAACACATTAATGTGGCATGTAAGTGGTTAGATTTAAAGATATTGAGTTTTTGACCTTAAATCCAAAAATATCTGTACATCACCACTCCTGCGGAAACCCATTTTTAGTTACATAATCGTATGAAATCATTCTTTCTTTTTGACTTGACACAGAGCAGTGACTGAGATGAAAGTGAGATATGACGTCATGTGTCTGCCCATCACTCTGCCCAGTGCTGAACTGCTGGCTGGTGAAAGTGGCTGCCTGTCTTTCTACCTGCCTGCTGGTTGTTTGACACGCTGAAGCCAAGTGGAGGCTCACTGACAGTCTCACCCTGCCGATGGCCTCATCCCGGTCTCACCGTGATCTGCTGCGGCTGCAGGAGCTGTGGAGGTGAGCTGGGAAGTGCCTGGGTGGCAGGGCAACACACGGGGCCTCCCTGGCTGGCGCCTGTAATTTTACCTTCCCATTCATCAGCCAGAGATATTAATAATAACAGCACATCTGGATTCACTTTACTGTCTCGTGTTAACCCTTTCCACTGCAGCACTGAGTGCAGTTGCAGCGTCTGGCCAGGCCTAAACAGCAACTCCCCCCTCTCCCTCCAAACTCAAGTCCCATTCCTCCTGCTGTCAGTCTTCATTTCTCTGTCTCATCTACGGCTGCACCGTTTCCTATATCAGCTTCACAGAGAGCCAGCCAGCTCATCAGAAAAACTGCAAAACTGACTTTTTGTGTGGGTCAGAGTAGCTGTCTCATACAGAAATTTAGACCATAGCTATTTATAATCTCTGAAATCCTTCCATCCTTTTTTCTTTTTAGTTGATGCCTATGTAAATAGACAGAATCAGACAGTATGTCTTATACCACAAAGAATTCCACCATGGCTGCAGTCATTGTAGTGACACATACTATTACAGTACTTACAGTACCAAGGCTGCACTGTATTGCAGCTTATTTGCATGAAGTTGAAATTTGGTCAACTGTCTCCTGACACTGAGGTGTCTCTGCTAACCATCCTTGACACGCTTGACTCTCCTTGACTCCAAGGAGAGTCAAGCGTCTCCTTTTTTTTAAAAAAAGGGTGAGTATTTCATTGTCACCCACATGTGAAAGCAACAACAGAATCACAAACATGCATGACGCTGCATGACCAAAAGCGACACGTTCCATTGGCACACACTTCAGACTTAAGTATGCTTCAAGGGCAAAAGGTCTACAAGTGGATAATTCCCTTTTCTCCAAAATGGCAGTTAAAAATGACATTGTTATAGTTACATAACAGTACAGTTGGTCCCCCGTTGCCTTCTTAATGACATACAGAGTCACTGATGATGATGATGATAACTTGACATAAATATCCACTCATCATGCATGGTCCCTTTACATTATATTAGCCCTTTTTCAATTTTCATTAATTTATTTAAGAAGAGACAGTGTACATTAAACAAATGTAAATGCATCTGATTAGCTGAAGACGTTGCTTTCATCAGTAGTCCCTTTGCCAGATGTAAATAGGCATCCTCAGATGATAAAGATTACAATATGTACAATGGTTAAAGACATACAACATTGTGGTAAAAAGGAATACAATACAGTTAAACACTTACAAGTTAAGCATTTACAACAGAAGCACGTGCTAACTTGGCTTGATTCAGTTTGACTTGGCACATAAGGCCTGCACAGCAGGAATTTGCATTTCCACACAACATGGCTACCAGCTTGAAGGTTTGTCTTAAACTGATGATGTGCTTGTGAACCAAGGAATGTTTTTCAGCTTGCCCCGCTGGTGTTATTGTGGTCAACAACTTTCTTGTACCTTTGTTTGCCAAATGTTCAGCTCCTCTTATGCTCTAAAAAGTAAGCAGAGTTTATGCTTCATCAGCAGACCAAGAGCATGTCATTCCCTTTCTCTTTGCTTATTATTCTTTTTACATCATTCCTTCAAACCTCTATTTAAGACTATGGGAATCAGTTGAGGGAGACCCTTATTTTCAGTGGTGCCAAGTATGAACAAAGACATAAAAAACAATCAATAAGCAAAGAACCATCATGCATACTAATTGAAACCAAAATGAAATCATACAAAACAACAAGCAACAATAGCATTATATAATCGCTAAAAATAGAAATACAGAATGGTAAACATGTTATTTTGTAGATGTAAAGTTAAAAGCATTTACACTGAATTAGGACAACATCAGAAATTACGCATTTAAACAACCATAAGAGTGACAGAGTATCCAAGTTTAAGGTGTTTCGTAGATTACTGCATGTTGAAACTGAGAAGGATCTACTATGTCTGGCAACAGCAGCAGAGGATATTTAAACATGTTGCTGAATCTTCACTGAATGTTGGTGCTGAATTTGAGGCCTGTCTGATGTCACTGCAACTTGCATGCAGGTTGTTGGGAGTGCTTAAGCCCAACTCTAAAGATGGTCCATCTCGGATGCAATGCAACACAACTTGGTAATGGAAATGCAAATCAGTGCAGCATTGTTTACCAAAATTGCAATTGGAAAAGTCCTATAATGGTATGGGGTGAAGACGTTAGGAAGTACGTACGATATAAACATCTCTCGCTCTGTTACTACTCCGTCACTTTTTGTGTGTGCAACCAAATGCAACATCATAAATGTGTTTGAGTAAAAAGACTGACCTAAGATGTGCGCTGTTATCTGTATTTGTGCAGTTCTAAGACTGCAAAGGCATGCAAACGACAGAGTTTTTGTTGAGAGATCAGGGAGGCAGTAGGATGCTGCCAGGATGAGGCTATGATGTCAGACTATTTGCTCCACTAGCAAGCATGATCATTTGGTACAGGTAAAAACATGCTTTTAAATGTGGCCAGCCAACACGCCATCCAAACGTATTTGTTTCAGATATACTGAAACCTAATAGAGGTTTTTCATTAGTACTTTTGGCTAAGCCCAGTCAAACCATGCCATGCTGAGTTGCGTTAACATTACCAGTTTAAATGCACTGAGTTGTGCTGAGTCACATCTGAGATGTACCATCTTTGGATCCAGTTAAAAGTGTGCCCAACTTCCTCCAAGCGGGATGTGGCCAGCATCAGTGACATGTTTAAATAATCCTATTGTTGTTTTTCAAGCAATAAGTGGTACATGCCAAGCAACATTGTAACAAAAGCCTGAAAATCCATGATGATAAGTCGCTGGCACCAACCGTTGGACTATGCAAGAGTGAAGACTGCTAAAGAGAGCATTGTTTTTAAACATCATCAACTCAAGACAAGTGCATCATCGATAAAAGACAAACATTCAAGCCGAGTCAAGCCAAGCAAGCACATGTGTTTGGAAAAGAGCCTTTTTCAAAGTGGCCACTTCTACACTGCCTGAGGAGGGTTGTATCCCGACCTAAATCAGTGAAGAAAGAACTAATTAGCTGTGCCATCCATTTGAGTCTTGTCACCATGCCAGACAATCCAAAAATGAACTGCACTTTGTTTCATGTCAACATGAGACGATGGGGTGTAAAAACTCAGACATTGGCCTGGCTGTATGCCGCCGCTGCTATAACACTGTATACATGAGTGTCCGTAGACACCTCTGCATGGAGGCAGAGTAAATCACCCCGCTGAGCTGTCTATAGGTGGAGCCAGGGCCGTGCTACTGGCCGCCAGGCTTGGCTCCACGCCCGTTGCCCGAGCCTCCTGCTGGTGGCAACAGGTGACAGAGGTCTGCTGTGTGTAGAACTGACAGCCCCCTTGCAAAGGAACACTTGCTTCATTACCAGACCCCCCCAAGCCCCCCCCCCCCCGAGCTGTAGAGGGAGACAGGGAGACAGACAGAAGTAGAGAGAGGCTTTACTGCTGTTTCTGTGGCACTAAACATGAGTTTGAGAGGAGGCAAAAAGCTCAGTGTGCATCACTCATCTGCTCATGAGTCAACACTCATGATGTCACACACTGCCTTGCCAGCCTCACACACAACTATACTGTATTACCAATTTTCGTATAAAAGACCTTATTTATTAAAAAAAGGGGAGAGTCGGCTCTTTTTCCATGCAGTGGACTAAGCCGTACCTCCCAGAGAGCCCTGACTGTTAAACCATCGTGCCACAAACAACCTGCTAAAAACACTTAGAGTATTTCTCCCATACAGAAATAAACACTGGCCAATTAGTGTTCTTATTTTTGGAACTATTTTAGCTGCCAGAGAAGTTGAAAATATAACCAACCAGACGTGGCCTGACACGGAGGACTGCAATTTCAGTCCTGGATGTCTCCGTGTGGACATCCAGGAGCTGCTATAACTATCAAGGCCATACATTGGCCCTCGAGAATAGTTTATGTCTCTGAAATGAATCCTCGTGGTGGAACAATAGCGCCACTATTATCCAGCATGGAGAGAGATGAATTCACATGAGGAGAGGTCATCTTGATTTATGAAGTGTGAATTAGGAGCTGAGAGTTTGAGACCAAGGTGGGGTCGGTGGGGGTTGCATGGCACAAACAGCCGTCTGTGTTGTAGGGGCTGGAGACACCGCGACCTCCCGTCATCCCCCCTCCACCACCACCACCACTGTGCTCTGACTCCTGGCCTGTTCGCTCATTCACAGGAGCCCTTGGCACGACTACAGCTTTGGCTTCTGATGATCTGTAGAAATCCAGCCAGATCGCCATGTGGGGATCAACGCCTCAGCTTCGGCAGGGCGCTGAAATGCACTAACTGCCCTGCTAGCCGCAGCAGATGCCTGCTGTGTGTCTGTGCTGCTCGTCAGGCTTCATTTATATCACACGGCAGGTTGATGGAGTGCTGAATCATCCATCAAGAGCACAAGTATTTACTTTGATTCCAGTAAAATAAAGGCTGATCTTAAACTGCTGACGTGGACTTGCTCTTAAGCCAAAATGGCAAAGTGAGAGAGAGTGCATGGTGGTTGTGTGTCCCTGCATATCAGGGTTTGACCAGTACACACTGATGAGGATCCTGCTGATTAAGCTGACGAGTTGATAGTGTTAATACGTGCAAGTTGCACTTCATGGGTCCACTTCTACTGGGGAATAATTTGACAGTGGGAATAAACTTGGAAATATATGTGAAGCTCAAAGATTGTCAAAATCCAGCTGTTGCAAGTGAAATTAGAATTGGCACCAGCTGTGATGATGGAGCTTTTTCCGTCAAATATTCAAGGATTTCCTGTTTGTGCACCTCCATTAAAGACCATGTGTCACTGTGTTGTATCACAATTATCACAATTCTGAACATGGGTGAATAAAAATGCACTGTTTGGCCACGGGATAATCCCTGAGCCAGCTGCATTCGCTGAGAAAGACTGAGACTCTGTCGAAAGCTCTGAATCAATATAAACTAACTTAAATTTAGATTGTTGTCCATATATAGATATGATATGGGTTTTAGAATATTTGGCAAACACGCACTAAACCAGAACTGTTGATGCAAAAGGTACTAGTGAGATGATGAAATATGATCAAGGAAGTCCAGTTTGACAAACAGACCAGTGAGTATTGAGCCTTATCAGAAGACATAACACTTCACAATAGTTTGACATTCTGTTGGAGGATTTTACAAAATGAAAATTTATCATAGCTGCCGTAATTTTATTTTATACAGAGCAATTGCAAGGCAAACAGCTGAAATACAGTGGTCATTTTACAAGCTAATCTACCATGAAAGTGTGCTTGCATGTATTTGATTGGTGACAGTAGCAATTTACTGGATGACAATACATTGCATTCTGTCAAAAGTTGCCAGACCACCTCTGTATCGACTTCACAGATAATCCAACGCAGTGTTGCCACTGAAATGAATGAGGGGTCTGCATTTATTCACAGAGCACCTGTCTGTCTGAAAGCAGCCTCACTCTCTGTGTTCATTGTGTTTTTACATCACAGCTTAATAACGTGGATAACAAAATCCTTGGCATCAGTTGTAATCTCCTTTGTAAAATTTATTTTGGAGACATCTGACAAAAGTTTTTTTTTCTTTCAATAAAACTGAAAACTTAAAAAACAATTACATAAAAAATACACACAATGAGCAAAATACCAATTTTTTAAATGTCATAGCTCGTGCCTAATGTAAAAATTACAATACCTCCATCTGATGTATACTTATACTTCTAACACTTAATACCTGAGTAGAAATGGAGATTTGAATCCTGAATCAACTGTGTACAGGACCAGAACTTAAGTTTTGTAAATGACAGGTTATTTGGAGGCAGAAAAAAATCCCCCTAACAAAGCACTGCTGTGTTTGTAGTTTCTTTTTTCATGTTTAATATACTGATAAACTCGTCTGTCACCCGAATACCTACAGTAACTATAAAGTCAGTGTTCAGAGTAATCACTAAGTACTTTGTCCCGAGCACTGGTTTAATGACTTTGTTTGGATGTAGAGATTATGTCTATGAAAACTTTATAGAGGAGTGGAAGGAACACATACTCACACCAGAGCATCAGCTCTGGGACCTGTGGGAAAAATGAGCTAAATGTGCTAATTATAGTGCTTGTTAAAAGCCACAGATATTTATGAGCGTTCTCTACAACCTGAAGATGATAGAGATTTGACATAAAGGGTCCATTAGAGTAATATATTATCTGACCTTAACAATTATTATGCACTCAGGTCCAGGCTTTACGACGGTGTATTAGGGCCATTGACGGTTTAAAAAAAGAAGAAGGAAAAACGAAGTTAAGGAACCATAGAATTTCAGAGATTGAAGCTGTAAATTTCTGAGATTAAAAACTCAGATAGTTCCTGAGACTATGGTCATAAATATGCAAGGAAGTTAAACTAAATTTATAACTTTAATATCAATAAATATCCCAGTTTTTATTCTGATAAATTTACAATTTTAATCTCAGAAACTCTTTTTGGGGAATATTACCCCTTTCCCTCAACTCTCCTTTATTTTTTATTTTTTAACTTACAGTGGCCCTAACACGCCCTTCTAGAGTAAAGGCTCAATACCCAATATCAGAATTCCCTTACTGCCTCCCCTTGTAAATGAGAAGAAACTTAAAAATTTGTAACGGTTTTTAATGAACTGAAATAGTTGTCAAGCAGAAATCTTCAATCAGTTGTTAAACTGACCAAGAATGACTAAAAATGACTATTAGACTTTTGATTTCAACAACATTGAGAATAGGTAGGTAACAAAATCCTTAAGTTCTCATACAGGGCTAAAATAGTGTGACTTGCAAGAATGCAAATCTGCCGCCCAACTCATGGTCAGTGGTCAGAAGTAGCAATTAATTTTAATTAAGCTGACAGCAGGAGTGATTATTGTGATTGTGTGCTCTTGGATTGCAGAGGAATGGAAAATAGTGCTAAACAAACTAGCAAATTGCACACCTCCCAGGTGCCAGAGTAAACAGAATAGCACCCACTTCATGTCTGTGTGTATTCAGCTTTGCAATGTGGCCTCAATTAGCACGAGGTGTGAAACAGCGTACTAAGGGAGATAAAGCGTGTGAAAGGTGCTTTGTGTTTCTGAATGACACTGTAACTGCTTTTTGTCACTGATAACCTTCAACAGCAGAAGGATTATCAAGCCTCAAAAGTTGGCTTGAATGATTTTATTTAAAAAAAAAAAAAAAAAAAAGGCTCCTTAAGTACACTTTTTAAATATCTCAGATCTTTGTGGTTTGCTCTTGCATGTTTGAAAGCTATCAGAATCATTGAGTCCTTTCTGTTGTGTGTGTTTCTACCTGAGCGTGCCTTTTCTTGGTACCAGCGCCGATGGTGCCTGCCAAGAGAGAAGTCTGCTTTTCCTCACTAAATGAGAAATCAGCAGGGAAGGCTACAATGACCTGTGCATGGCTCAAACAAGGAGATTCAGTTTGAACGCATATCCTTAAGCGCAGGTTTAAAAGTATCCTCAAGAACCAGACCCCTCAGAAAAAAGGCCATTACATCGGGCCGTTTATTAGCCAAAGGGAACTGTGTTTGGTTAACTCCAGAATAAAAAAAAAAAAAAAAACTCCTCAATTAAGCAGGCGTCTGTCTCAAGTAGCCTGTCTTTTTAGGGAGGAATATTTCACTATCAAAATGTTCCTGTGGTAAAACAGTAGGAAGGGATTAGAAGAAACAAAAACAACTCAGCGTTAAATGAGCCTGGCAATCCTGATGACACTTAATGAGAACCATATTTGGACTTCACCCATGTAGCCACATGAGAAATTAAATATTATTTAACATGTCGGTTTTATTTTGAAAATCAATGCCATTAAGTTCACCTACTTAATTTTAATTGCCAAAAAGAAATAAGTGATTGGTCTCAATCCTTATTTGTATTATGCTTTGAAAATCAGTGATTTCTTGTGTATTGAATGCTCTTTAAGAGGCTGACATGTAATCTGTATGTGCGAGAGGTTTACTCTGCACCATCCCACATGTGAATGCACTGGATTGAGCGTATCTGTCAAGCATTTTTGGGAGCGATAGTTTATGATACGTGCTGGTCAGATGAAAAATATAAGGGTGACATTTTCCAGACTTTTCACCATCATTTACCGTAAACTAAATGAGTCGCTCAAGTGCTTGTGTGAATTAGCTCATTCAAAATGAAACAGAGATGCATTTATCTAAAGCGGATGGTTTATGGCTGATGTAGCAGCTGGCTAAGTTCTTCCATTAAATTATTTTTCAAAGAATGATTCTCTGAGCATGAGTTTAGACAGGTTCGCAAATTGTGATACTTTCCATGGCTGCTGCTTAGTGAGCGTTGTTTATTTGGGAGCTAATTTGGCCGGCTTTATTGAGAGGCTCGCTGTGGCACCGTTACAGGCAGAAATATTGTCCCAACATGAGTTGGACACAAGCAGTAAATACACTGCAAAAAGTGTACTTAACAGGCCATTCCAACTCATATTCAGGCTGTAAATATTGTGTTTCTACAAATAAGGGAAAGGTTCTGCTAATTGGGTGATACGATTTTGCTTGGTTTATATGTAGTGTGCCTTGTTTGATTGTCTTGGGCCAACTTTAATAAAGGCGACAAGGAGGATCACTCTACTTTCTGAAAAATGACACTAAAGATACAGTAATTGATAAACTAAAATTGCCACTATATTCTGAAAGAAGTACATGAGACAGATAGTCTGTTGATAATAATAATGTTCGTACTCCCCTCCTACTGCCTCTAATGGCATTTGCTAGAATTAGACTGCAGCACAGTCATCAACAACCAATCAGAACTGAGGAGTCTCTAATACAGCTGTCATTTATGTCAATCACTGCTCGTGAACTGTGGTCAAACTGTCAAACTAGGCAGCGCTGATCAGATATGCATCAAGATGTATGTTTTCAGAAACATATTTCAATGTACTGTTTAGTTTGTAAAATGAGTTTGCTGGCAAGTGGGTGGTGCTTTGTACACCCGTTTCGCTGGATATTGTGGCAGTTTCAGCAAATATGAACAGTTACCGACTGTAGCTTTACATTAAGAACTTGCTGAGGTTGGCAAAAATTTGAAAAAGTAAAAAAATAAATAAATAAAACAAATCAGAATTTAAAAATACACCCTCTTCCTGCAGTTCCCCCTTCTCCCCGCTCTGTCCTAAGCCTTTCCCACGAGACGATCAAAGGCATATGCATGCACTTCACACAATAACCCGCAGTTTCCCATACATTTGGCCAGTGCAACTCCTGGTGAAATGGCAGCAACAGAAATTTTTTTGTTCTAGCAGCAAGTCGAGGTTGTCTGGTCTCCTGGAGCTGAGGTTTGTGCTGGTCGGATTTGAGTTGCTGTAGCCGCTGACTAGAGGTCCCACTTAGGAGTTGCAGCTCGCTCTCTTCCCAGCAAGGTGGTTGTATCAGCTGGGAGTGGGGCGGAGAATGTACTATGATTTAAGGCTCAGTTAACTTGAAGCCACAGGTATGAGCCTTACTGTGCATTCCCACCAAAAGCTTCATGAGCGTCAAAAGTGGCTGGCAGTCATTCATTTTCAATGCACGCTGGCGACGAGGGGCATCAGGGGCATTGGCTGAAGCAAGTGGCGTGATGCCAGTGACCACAGCATCAAGTAGAACTTAAAGCTCCAGTAGGCAACATTGTTTTGGTATAATTGAATAAAAATTTTATAATATCCTCTAAACATAATGTAAATCAAGTGGTCTGAGACAAACAATAGGTTTCTGCACCTCACCATGGCGCCCCGGAGGGAGGGGAAGGGTGAGGTGGGGCCGGGCCTGGCCGGAGGGCGTGATTGTTGGCCGTGGGAGCGGAGCCGAGGGCTCTCCGCGGAGAGGGAGAGCCGAGCCTCAGGGGTATGTGCAAGGCAGGCTGCTGTGCTGAGAGGGAGAGCTGAGCCTCGGGGTATATGTGCAGGGCTGCGAGGGAGGGATGGGGAGGGCTGCTGCATGGTGAGGGAGAGCCGAGGCTCCCAGAGAGGGAGAAATAGAACCAAGTAGGATAAAATACTCGCATGCTCATTTGGTAGGAAGGGCTCATGGCGGAGATGAACAAAACCTAACTCAGATGAGACTCAAAAATCAACCGTTTTCAGGCTTTCTACCTACTGCAGCCTTAAGAGAAGCTGAACTTTATTCAAATGAGCAGCTCTGTCACCGAAGCAGCAGCCAATTGCAGACCAGGATTCTCAAGGCGAGGCTGGGCAAAATTGAAAGAGAAGACAAATATGGAGGAGAAACTTATCAGCACTGTCTGGGCTCTCCCGGAGCTGTACCAACTGTTGAAATTCCCCGTGGAGTTGCTGGGTTTGCAGGACTCTGTGGACCACAAAGGAGGCGTCCGAAAGTACGATCCATGAGCTCCCGTTTATTTACCACCAATTACATTTCTCAGTGGTCCTACGTGCCAGCAGGAGGTATAATAATAAAAGAATCATAAAGGCTATATGACTGTGTTTATTAGCGTTATTTTAATTGTGTATAATGAAAGTCATAAATGATACATAGTGAAGACATATATTATAGTATATTTGTTCATCCTTGCAAAGTGCACAGCAGGTCAGCCTAGATGGACACATCTGCAGCATCAGGCCCTGCCCCTTTGGCCACTGCAAGCGCCTGCTAGAGCTGGCAGTGTGACCGATGTCAGAGCGACCACAGCGCCCTCAGGCGACTATGAAGCTTTTGGTGGGAATGCACAGTTAGTCTCCTGTTAGCAGAAAGCTAAACTATTGGCAGCATTTTCTCTCCATCTTTGAAACACTTCACCATTATTGACAGCGACATCTGCATTTGTAGAACAGCCAACAAGAATAGTTTAGTTTAGTCTAGTGTTGTCTCAGACCACTTGAATTACAATATGCTCAAAGTTTATTATGGGACTTTTGTCCACTGATAGCAAAAGAAAACTGCCTACCCCTGCTTTACCATTTTCCATACTGACAATATTGCATATATTCTTTATCTGCTTATTTCAGCTCTTTATTGAAGTTCTATGTTTACAGCGAGTGAAACATTCAAAGCCAAGATTTTTTTTTAATGATACAGTTTAATCAAATAGAAATATTCTACACGTCTTGTGGGTCATTTTATACACATTTCCAAAAATCCGCCTGCCATACTTGGCATTTTTTTAAACTTTGGGATCTCTACTAAAATTTCAAATAAATTTCAGTGGGTTTGAACAATGTTTTGCTGCACAGCATGAATTTGTAATGACTGAGTGCGGGCTGGCTGCTACAAAGGCTTTAAGAAAAATACGATCAGTGAATAAAATAAGTTTTTGGTGACAGATATTTCTGAAATTTATTCTTTTTTTCTTTTCAGAAAATAAATGTCTGAATGGGCATGATTGTCTTTGAGCTTTTCTTTCCGTCCTCAACACAGTTAATGTGACTTTCAAAGTAGACTACTATTGTCCAACCTAAACTAAACAATGTATTTCATAGTGATAAAAATAAAAATCACATCAGGTGGGCAACAAGCAGATTTATGTAGACCCATGCCTTTGATTAAATTTGTTGTTGTTAAAGTTAAATTTGATTTAAATGACTATATGTTTTGCAAAAAGTACCAAAGATCATAGCCTTGATTGCATGAAGCATGATTGATTTTGTTTTTTACAAGTAAAATAGTAACTGGTAACTAATGCAGTCAAATAGATGTAGTAGAGAACTATGGCATAAAGTATCATGAAATGATAAAGGAGGTGCTTCACAGCTGTAGTCATAGTTACTATTTCTGGTAACAGTTACAGTTTGGGATATTCTGGGAGACTGGGGAACTCTGTAGTGGTACCTTTTGGAGCTTTGCACTGAAGCTGCAGCAGAAGGATTCTCCAAATGAAAGACTTCCAACAATCATACCCACTGTGAGACTGATTTAAGGATGTCTGGAAAACCGACAGGGGGCGTCTCCTCTCTCTGCAACCACCACCCCCACCCACCCCCGCCCGCCATCCCATCCCACCCCCGTCCCCGGTGGAAGAAGGAGGTATTGGGGATCTCCTCCTAGACAACAAACCCACAGTCAAAGAGGGGCACACGAATTACGTCACGCTCCGTGTGGAGAATATAACTGAGGTCGCGGATTACGCTCAGCGCTTTTCTGTAGAGTAGACAAGGGTAGCATCATGCCGAGCCTGCGCGCACGGAGCCCGAGGAGAGATCTAGGCTTTGTCACGCAGTTTGTCATAAAAACTAGTTTCCACTGATGCTGCTGTGGGTGAACTTTTTTTAGTATCACGGATTTTCATCATGGGAAAGTGTGAATTCTAAGGGACACACAGGACGCAGGTTTGGATACGGCTCACGCGTAATTGCGCACAAGAGAGTGGCCCCCTTTGCAGCTCCCCGTGCGCACTGATCTCACCACTGGAGCGTCTGACATGGAACAGTCCCAACAGTGTGTAGCCATGTATCTACTGGTGCTCTCCCTCGGACTTCTGATGGACAGGGGGATTTGTCAGCACTACTACCTTCTCCGGCCCATCCCGAGTGACAGTCTGCCGCTTGTGGAATTAATAGAGGACCCAGACCCCGTCTTTGACCCCAAGGAGCGGGACCTTAACGAGACCGAGCTGAAGAGCGTCCTGGGAGACTTTGACAACCGCTACTTGTCCGTTTTGCCGCCAGTGGAGGACAAATACACCGGGAACGATGAGCTCGATGACTTTGAGGTCCAAAAACCCGGTGGAGTATTGCCGAAGGAAATCCGAGCTGTGGATTTCGACGTGCAGTTCGGCAAGAAGCACAAGCCCAGTAAGAAACTGAAGCGGCGGCTGCAGCAGTGGCTGTGGGCGTACTCGTTCTGCCCGGTCGTGTACACGTGGACCGACCTGGGGAACAGGTTCTGGCCGCGATTTGTGCGGGTGGGCAGCTGCCTCAGCAAAAGGTCGTGTTCGGTTCCGGAGGGGATGGTGTGTAAACCTGCGAACTCGACCCACCTGACGATACTGAGATGGAGATGCGTGCAGAGGAAAGGGGGGCTGAAATGCGCCTGGATACCGGTGCAGTACCCGATCATCACAGACTGCAAATGCTCCTGTTCAAGTTAAAAACAGACTCTAAATAATAAATTATAAGCTCATTCATTTTGTGATTCTTTTCTCACGTGCACTACCGAGTGTAGGAATGTATTTTCTGTATATGCGGTGCCATGCAGTTATATATAGCTCCCTGTACAAAGTCAGTATTATTTGTAACCAGAGCCTACTTTATTTGTGGAGAATATTGGTTATATATTTTGTATTTATGGAGATATGGCGCATAGAGCCACGTAAGGACATGCTGTTTTCCATATTTGGGTGAAGCAGATCGACCTCAGAGTTAAACGTGGATTATTGATACAGCTGTGTATCGGTGACTTGTTTTATCCTGTAAATTAAGGAAATGTGCTATTTATTCTTTATATTCGTACAATAAAACGACACTGAAATGACTTAAACTGCTTTTTTCATTCTATGATCACTTCTATCGTATTCTTAAGGATTGAATACCTTTTAAGTCACCTGTCACCTTGCGCACGTGACGTTCTCACGCTAACACCATTTTACGCATCACCTACTTTTCACAATCACGCACTTACATAGGCCTGCTGCATCATGGTATCTGGTTTATTCCGTATAACAATGTATGTGGCAACACTAGTGATTACAGAAAGAAAAGAGGATTTGGTGTTAAAGTAGAGTGTGTGTAGGTATTTCTGGATTTATTAGACAATCATCCAGTATCAGTGTTTGATTTAGACAGCCTGTGGTCAATAGTTCTCTCCTGGCCTCCAGTTAACCAACACTATCTTATCACTATGAATGTGTCAGTCATACATCAGACCTATTACGTGCTGATAAAGGAAGACGCAGAGATTCAGTGATTGAAGGAATCAGCAGCTGCTAACAGCTTTCATTCCTTCATCTGCACAACTCCTCCTCTCCATTTGCAGCCCAGCAGGAGCTGAGCTGAGGAGAGGAGCTGAGAGAAGTGGAGGCTGATGCTCCACATGCCTCTACACTTTTATTCCACTACATTTATTTTACAATCGTCTTGTAGATGCATATTTTAGATACAAATCATCAACTCATAAAGTATGCTGCACTGTTTCAGATAAAAGTCCGGGGTGGAAGAGGTTTCTTTAGTTACAGTATGTAAAGTGGCAGTACTAATAATAATAATAGAAGCGGTTATGAGTGTAAATCTCATTAAGTAGAAACAGAAGTAACGGCAAAATATTCTTCAAGTATCAAAAGTAAAAGACCCCGTCAGTGATGTTAAATATCAAATTATTATTTTGTAGCGTAAATGTGTACGCAGTTACTGTTGGAGCTGATACTGCTGGGTAGTTCATCATATTTTAATAGCTGATCATATGTTTTTGTTATTGTACGTAATTAAATGTTAGCTATGGCCATCAAATTAATATAGTGGAGCAAAAAAAAAAAACCTGCAATATTTCTCTTCTCTGAAATGTAGTGGAGTATATGTGCATAAGTAAATACATTTACTTACTTACTTTCCACCACTGACTTAACTACCAAACAGTATATAAAGTAGTTCAAATGGGCTTCAGCTTTAAACATTAAAATGCTGTTACACAATACTAAATCACTGATAGTGTCACACTATTATAAATTGATGAAATGATACATGTTCATACCGCATATTCATTCTGATTTATAAGTACATTTAGCTCTTAATACTTCTCTACTTTTAGTACAATTTAAATGTAAGTCTTGTAGTTTTAACCATACAGTAGTGCTGCTTTTACCGAAGTAAGAGGTCTGAATGCATCTTCTACCACTGTGTAATCAGTGATTGCTTCACATTTGGCAGGCGGGTACCTTCCTCTCATTTTACTACCACCACGTAATAGCCATTTCTACTGACTGAATCAGAAGATGCCAGTAAATCTCTTCAACTCTTGAACTTTTCCCTTAAGTTTCTTTTGAATTTAGAAAAAAACCAACCTTCATTAAAGGCACATGATGCCATATTTTTAACGGCTTCATGGTCACATCAACTAGATATATTAAAGCTGTCTTTTTTAAGCATCTTACTAAAGTTTACTCTGACATTTTTGTGTTATTGGAAACTTTGGAATCTTCCCTAGGATCTAAAATACTGTGGGTTTGAACAAAGTTGGCCAATCTACATACGTTTGTAAAGACAGTGCCTCTGATGGGTCATGATGAATTTAAGAAGTAAAAATAATAGTTTTCAATAAATTTGTTGCTTTAATCGTTTGAGTTTTGCGTAGCTGCTTCTCTCTCACACTGAATAAAGACAACTCCCCCTCCCTCTGTGGGGTAGACTGTGGGGCACCAGAGAGCCTGTGTTTTGTTTCAGTTGTGTTTAGTCCGTAATGATGCTCCTTAGCCTCAGAGCCAGCTCTGCACGTACACACGCAGCAGACAAATCCCTGTACTTGTCACCAGATAGCGACGTAAGGGCAATGATCTCCGCTATACAGCTTAAACAAACAAAATAAATAGCCTTTGATGTATGTGTGTGTTGGATCCTCCGTGTTTGACAGTGATCCTCTTGTCTTTTCCATGATGCTGTTTGTCCTGTTGGCTAAAGCCCATGATGGTCAGGCTTCACAGTTGACAAGCTCTGTGGATATCCACCTATTTTCAGGTTTTGTGTGTCATGGTCGGGCGTTAAAGGATTGAAGTCTAGTCAGTTAACAGCTGCCCCAGAAAAATACACATCAGATAATACTTTCTCAGAGCTTCTGCTTTCTATGATATTTCACTCTGATTTTGTTCTTTATTCAGCCCCGTCACAAGAAGAAAATGTTGGTATTGTATGTTACTACCCACAGATATGTAACATTTGTACGTTTCTTATGTAACATATCAACTTTTCTTCTGGGACGTAGTTCAGATTACATGTATATGACTGTCATGGGGAGGTTGAGAGGATGGTGGATGGAGCACAACCTGAGCAAGTCTGCTAAGCAGCACACCACTGCAGACCACTGTTGGAGACCGACCAACAACAAAACTGTGTGTTTTTAGAAAGCCGTCCACGCAATTCCAGCCACAATTGTGGTACCAAAACCATTTTTTTTTTTTAAATAAAGTAGAATAAGATAGAACTTTATTTTTCCCCAAGGACATTGCTGTGCAGCAGTTGCAATACAAAGTTAGAGGGTACATGTAGTGAGACATGGGAGCATTTCCAGCCGCGGTTGTAGCACTATAACCAGGTTTCAAGCCATGATGGTGGCATCAAAAGCAATGTTTTTTAGCAAGATATCAGGGCATTTCTAGCTGTGATTGTGGCATCAAAACCAGGTGTTTTTTAGCAGGATGTTGTGGCATTTCTAGTTCACATTATGGCACCAAAAGGCACTAAAATCTGGTGTTTTTTAGCAAGACATTAAGGCATTTCCATCAGAGGTTGTGGCAACAAAGATGGGTATTTCAAGCCAAAACATTATCTTGTCCGAACATAACTAACACCAAAGTGTTGTTAAAACATAAAATTTTAACATATTTGCTACAAATGAAATGTACAGATGTTACATATCTGTGGTATGCATAAGCACGCAGTGCCAACATTTATTTTGGCGACTACGTTGCTATTTTTTTAGATAACAGGTGTCCTGTCAAGTGTGTTATTATTTCCCTGTGTAGTCAGCTCACTGTAAACCTTTCAATATGTCATTTGATTATTTTCACAACCGTATAGTCAAGATTCTGCCTTGTGTTTCTTATCATATCTGAGAAACACAAGTTATTCCTCTTCAACTTTCTATCCATGTCTCCCTGAGTTCTCCTGCTGTGAGCGCAGGCAAAGTGCTGACGCCGGTCAGATGATTTGTGTGTGGAGTAATATGTGTTGACAGAGCTCTCGGTGCCTGCTAATACCAGCTGCAGACTGGAGGATGCAGGGCTGCTAATGCCCTTCGTCACTTCTGAGCTGGCTCTCAGCTCTCAGCGTTGTCGCTCAGCATGGCGCTTGGCGGCCTCGGCTGTCCGCAGATCTCTGCAGTCTGAGATACCCAACAATGTAATGCTTTTAGACCCCAGTAATCCATTAACTTAATGATCTCTTTGGGTATGGGTTCATTTTATTGCTTCTCTGCTCCATCCCCCCTCAACCTAATCAACTTTCTTTTCTGCTATGGAGATATTCTGCCAAAACCTTGGTGCTGATTAAATTCTCCCACAGGCTTCAGATATTCCCCTGATCAAAGCAGAATTCCCCTTGTTAGTTTTGCCAACAATATCAAACATAAGTCGTTCATTTTTCATTACAGATGATAAAATTAGTTCTAATAACTTTGACTGGCTCATTAATAGACCAAAGGTAGCCTTTCTGGTACCTTCATTAGGAATACAATAACATTCTAAGCATGCCAGCTAAGTTTGTAAAAGTCCAACTGCTGAGTTATGTTTATTCAGTGAAAATGACAAATTTCAAATAATCCTGTTAAACAGTTGAGCACATGAAAGGATGTGCTGTAATGATCAGGTTCGAAAGCTCTGAATACACGTTCACCACTATACTTGGACCACAGCTCTATAATAATACACAGCGTTTTGTGCTTTTATGCAGTGATGAAAGCTGAAAGTTACCTTTTGATCTTCATAACGCTGGTAGCCCAGAGAACTGTTCCTGTTGTGATACACATCATTTAAACTTAAAAATATAAAAATAAAAATCAATATTTAACTGAGTGACTAAATCAAAGGTCTATCTTTATTTTTAACAACTTAATTTGTAAAGAATGAAAGTGAACTACTTATATTTTTCATCAACCTGTAATTGCCACTGTTTTAAGTTGTAGGTAGAGTTAATTTTTACCTGCTATTAAACAATTTATCAATTTTCCTTGCTTTGTTTTACATCTTAAAAAAAGAAAAGAAAAAAAGTAAGATGATTTATTATTCCAAAGAAAAATGACTATTAGACATGATGGTGTCTCCATCCTTACAAACTGGTGCTGAGCAGAAGAGGTTCATTTGGGCTCCGACATTTCAGAAGATATGTCAAATCAAATTTGCGGGAAATGTATATTAAATGAACAACAATAAACTAATCCAGACACGAGACAGTGGAATGACTGAAGTTCCACTTACCAGCTTTTTCCAAACCTAAAATTAAAGAAATAAGCAACATTAAACTTAGCCTGCATTGAACTGATTTATGTATGTCTCAAAGTTCTAAGTTACAGAACAACCGCTGCTCAGGAAAATCTTTTTATTTCTCCTGATTTTATGTCATTAACTTTTCCAACAGCATTCATTCATAAACCCAGCAAATTAATATTGAATTGATTTCTTTAAAAGATTAATCTTTAAACAACTTAAACAGTTTGGCTTCGAATGAAACACACTTTTGAAACAGCATTGATTTCATTGAGAAATATAAAAGATGTCGGCCAAGAATGCACAAAAGGAAAAGATTGTTGTAAGTGAGACTCCTTGTGTTGAAACCTTTTTTGATTTTGTTTTAAATCAATGAACTGACATCTGTAAACCTATCTGACCTATTTTAACTTAGATTTCATTAATATGTCAGTGAAGACAAACCCTGCTTTAACGACTTGAGTGATTTGTCTGCGTTCATCTGTCAATATGATCAAATATAAGTGGTTGCTGTCCAGATGTCCAGCTGTGGCTGTAACTTAGGCCTCAGGGAAACGTCCTGAATGAAGGCAGGTGTTCACTCCCAGTGGAACAGGGAACAGCTGTTTCTGTAGGTCACTCAGCATATGAACCTGGCACTGGGCTCACTGGGCCCTCTTTTTCTCCAATATCTTAAGTTTACTGTCAAATAGAACATTTTATGCTTGCAATTGGGTGTTCTGATGCTCCCCCGACCCCCAACCTTTTTTAAAAAAAAATATACCGATGTATACCGCTTCACAGAGGTAGTAACATGTACAGGCTGACGTTACCTTTTTCAAAACACCCACACAAGATTGCATCACTGTTGATTCCCGTTCAGTCTAAGGATGAAGAAGCTCACTCATTTGGACATTTGAAGGGTTTCCTTCCAATTTTCATCGACAAAAATCCCATTGGGGAAATTTCCCAGTCCCGTCATCTGCTGGTTTGACCAGGCCTGAGCCAGAACCGCTGTTTCTGGTAGACATCAAGTGATAGACGCTGAGGTGCAGCAAAAACATTGGGTGCAGCAGATGCCTCTGTTCGTCTGTGAAGTGGTGTGGAAATATAAAGTTTAAGTGGAAAGTAGCTTTTAGACCAAGCAGTGCAGACAAAATGTTAACAAACTGGTAGTCTGTTGTTGTTGTTGTTGTTGGTGTTATTTCTAGCGTATACTCATTACACAAAGCAACAATGTGTATACAGTATGCGAGCTGAGGACATTACATGATCGTTTCCCAAATGTTCTGTTTTACAAGTCCTCACAGATACACAGTAATCAGAGTTTTGGAAAATCAACAACTTATAATGTGTTTAAAAAAATCTCTGTTTTAGTGACCTAAAACTCCATATGAACGAGAGACAAAATTATCTGTACACTGAGTAGCCCATTTAAGACAGACATTTCACAGTACTGCAGTGAAGATGTTCTGCCATTATACCAGCTTAGCTATTTTACACTGAACCAAACATTGTTGGCATAATGCTGCCCCAAAGTGTGATTTTCAATAAAATGCTGGTGTTCTAGGAAGCAAAAGAGACATGGCGTGCACCACAACAGTGTTAGCATCTAATGTCATTTTACATAGACATCGATTCTGCCCTGTTAGTACTTACACTGCCAGCTATGCAGCGAAACAGCAGCATCCCTCCTAAAGAATGTCAAGGTAGGCTAACGGTATAACAATCCTGGCTTGAACAGGCTGTATCAAAGGGGCTGTCTTTTTGTCGATCTGTAATTGACACAATGTTATATGATATTTTTTGATTGTGTATTTTTAATTTAGTTTTTCTGCAATCAATTTCTGTCAAACCAAGTTAGTCATTAAGTAGTTTAGCTGTCTGAGGCTATTGTGTACCTTCGAAGTAACTGCTTACTGTATCTGTTTTTACTTACACTCTTCTGGGCTTGATGTGTATGTTTACTAGGTCAATTACTATTTTACTTTGCTTCTTCCTGTCATGAACAATGTATCGCTATCAGTCTATACTTTTTGTATATCCAGTTTCCTTGTTACAGTACTAATCTGCTTTTACAATATATTTGGCCATTTCCTGATTTGTAATCACTATCATCTGAATCTCCTGTCCTTCACTGTTTTCAGTTTCACAATTGCCTCTGATAACCTCAAAGTTATTCGTGTGCATTTACAGTAGCTCTTAGCTGCATAGCAGTGCACCTACATGTGGTTAAAGAACTCTGACACACAAAGCTCGCAGTCAGCTGCTGGCCTCTGTTGGGCAGTTGGTCACATCAGTTGTTTGTAGAGCTGAATCAATTTGTCGATGAGTGTATCGACAGAAAAATAATGCATAGGTAATCTGATAATGGATTAATCATTTCAGCTCCACAAATTTACATTCTTCAAGCAAAAATGTTGAAAAAATGTAAAACATACTCTGGTTCCTGCCTGTCAGATGTGTGTATCAGCCGCTTTTATCTCTTTTATATCATCGTAAACTGAATATCTTTGCGTTTTTTGAATGCTGAACTAACAAGACAACAGACAGTTTACCACTGTGTGATATTTCATTGACCAAACTAATAAAACTCAATTTATGAAAATGCCTATTGGTAAAAAGTAGAGTAATCCTCATGAGGCAATTCTTGTCATCCAAGTAAGAGGTGTAATGCACAGAAGGGCCACAGTGCTTGTCAGATCATCTGTACACAACTATTTTTGTCACTTTAAAAATATACAAATAAGTTCACCTGTATGAATCCCTTTAATTTCATGACTTATTCCTTGGTCTGCCACCCAACTTTGTATCAAATCCCACTGATATCTGGTAAAAATATTTCTGATAAAGTGCTAACTAACCACCATGGTGAACCAGTGAATGTCCTGTAGACAGGTTTAAATTTCAGTACCCCCGTTGTGTAGTTTCACTGTGAGGGTGCTTTTAAAATAAAAGTATGAATGTAATTTGTTAAATGAAGTTACAGAAATCAGTGAGCACTGAATATGAGCAGCATTTATCGCTGCCCTGCCTGAGCAGTTTGTTGGTGTGCAGTCCTCTGAAAGGCAGACATGTCCTGTCAAAAGTTTTATTTGTTTGGTAAAGGATGCTGTTTGGCATGCGGCCCGGTTCATTGTGCTCTCCCACACATCAGATAATTGGAGTCTTTTGAAATCTCTTCTCTGCTGCTGCTGCTCCCCGTCCTGGTCACGATGTTCAAACCGAGATGCGTGGCAAGGTTGATGTTGATTTTTCCAGCATTTTTGTCCGCTGTAAATTTCACCGAGCTGGGTTTGATGACTTGTGGGGAGTGATCCTGCTGTTTGATGTCCAGAGCTCGTTAATCCAAACCTCATCTGGTATGCAAGGTCAGACCCTACTTTGATGTGCACGGGCCAGCCCTGCCAAGTCTAGAGAGTTGAGAGGGCACTGTTCGTTTACGAAAGATCAGGAACTGTAGCAACCCTGACACATTTTGGCTTTTGTCCATCAACTACTGTGAGGATGAGGTCTGGTTTGTTAAAGGGGCCTCTTAGCTCTCCTACAGCTGAAAGCGCACACATGAACATTTTCCTGAGAAGCTGAATCAAATACAAATCTTTTCCCAAACACACAGGGTAATCGGAGAAATGTGTGAAACGTTCATGTTTTCCTTAGGGAGCCACCAATGCAGTTAATATGATGAGAGCTCCATGATAACACTGAATAAATAACCGAAATATTAGCGAATATTAACCTGCTGCTCCCATTTGTTCTCATTGTAGACTCACCATAATTGTCTTTGTTATAAAACTGCTTTTACTTCTGCTGTCCCTGAACCACATAACAACAAAAAGCAGGCAATAATTAATAGTTTATTTATTTTTGGAGAACAGTTTTGTCTCGTAGGCCCCATTGATTTGCAAGAACTCAACAACCGTTTTGCATCTTTGTTTCAAGGTCCTTGGAAACAGAGAGGAATGAGTAGAAACACTGTGTTTGTTATGTAAAATAAAGCAACAACGGCCCCCACTTTGCACCCAGCGCAGGAATTCACTGCAATTAACTCTTGAGCGTCACATGTAAATATGAAGGTTTGGGGCTCCACAGGCAGGCCGGCACTCACTCACTCACACACAGGGGATCCTGGGCTTTTGTTCTCCCGGGGCTTTGGCTGGCCGCCACACTGCCTCAGTTGGCGGCACCTAGCTATAATTTTCTCACAATGGCTGGCGTGTGAGCCGTCCATCATTTCTCTCCTGTGTCTCCCTATTTCTCCCAAGCACCCCCCTCCACTGGCACCTCTCATGCCTGGAGCATATTCAGGTTTACCCGTTCCCATGTGCTATCATCCTGTTATCTTGCGCAACTACACAGGCCGCCTAAGGATGTTTATTAATTCACTCTCTTCACACTTGGCTGTGGTTTGATCAGATGTTAAGTGTCTAAAGAGATCATTTCTGCAAGTCTGTGAGATTCTCAGATGTACTTCAGGATCCCTGCAAATAGTTTCCAGGCCAGCCTCTTTTTTGATTTGGCTTCTCACCTACAATACTTTTAGAAAGTGATACCAAAGAGTGCTGCTGTGGTTTTTGAACTACCTTTCAATATTCACTTGATACCAACAACAATATAATATTAGAAAAAAACTCAGGGTGCAAAAGTGATAATAACGAGCATAGATGAAGCTGTTAATGGTCAGAGTCATTCAGTCACTCAGGGGTTAAAGAGATTAATTTAGGTCCACCATGTCACCACAGCATTGGTTTGAATCTAACCAGAGACTGCTTACTGTCACTCCTTCACACGAATTTCTTTCATTCTTTACTCGTGGTGATTAAAAAAAAAAAAAAGAAAAGAAAAGAAATAATATTCATAAGAAGGAAACATGAGAAGCAACCAAATAGCCTGGAGGAAGCTGGAAGCTCCCCATCGAGCTGGATTGGATTTGCAGCTAGGATCTTGTCTTAAGGTCTTCATCCTTGGCCAGAGGTTTCGGTTCGGGAAGGTTCAGGACAATTCACAATACCTTGGATTCCTGGCAGCATTAGGACGATAGGAGGCGAGGTGTCTGGTTGGAGATTGGCCTAAGGTCGGCAGCTTTCCTGGATGTGCTCAGCTGGACTGTCTGAGTCTCTCGCTGTTCTCTGGGTGTTGAACATTACACAAATACACAAGTGTTGCTCAAACAGGGTTAAACAGGAATTTAGAATACTTAATACGTGGGAGCTTGAGAAGTGTCTCTACAGGTGAACACTCTGTGTGCTGGCAGCCACATTATGCATCTTATTATCATGTCCAGATCTGTCAGGAGTCCTGCTCTGTTAGGACGGATGCTGCAAGAGGGACTCAAGCTTTTGTGAAATGCATTCCTTCCTAACGGTGCTTGCATGCTTGCCTAGTAGAGGTGCTTGTATGTGACCCTTTGGGCTTAAGTGTTCACCCAGTATGACTTTCTTGGCAAAGCTAAGGTCATGTTTCACTAAAACTCATAATCTTGACCAATGGAAACTTTAAACTTTGTCTCAGTTTTCTGGTATACATGATGCTGACAGTTTACTGTGGACCACTGAGGGAAAGCAGGCTCAGGTGAAAGAGGTAATTTTGCAACAAAAAGTAAAGAGGGGAGAGAGGATGCTCAAAAGAAAATTGTCATTAATTGAGCATAAACTTACACAGGACTTTCAACTTGCCCTAAGCCTTATGTCTTGAGAGTTTCACCATGTGGTTATCACAGTGTGAGAAAGAGAGTGTGAATGCATGCAACAGCCAGAGATTAGCAGAGAATGACAGTTTTGGCAGCCTTGTTCGAAAGCAGGGTTACCAAAAGTTCGTAAAAAATCAGGGTTATCAGGAGCAAAAGCCCTCCAGCATCAGAAACTGAGACTGAACGAACCTCACGTCTCCATCTTGATGACAGAGCACCCTCATTAACACGCCTGTGGGTTGCTGATATAATTGCATTCTGTCAAGGTGCTGCACAAACATGTCAAGTAAATACTGTATGTTTCGTGGGCAGGACGGGTGCCTACTTTGGGCATAATCCCAGATTTCAGCAGTCAGCTTTAAGTACATTTGTCTGTTGCAAAGATAAATTGCTTCAATGTATTTATTGCTCAGTTGTTGTAAAGGAAAACTGACAAGTGTCTCACGTGAGCTGCAGGGTCTAATACCAACAGTACATAGATTTGGTTTTACAGACATTTCAACAGTTATTGCTTGTCATGAAATAGTGTCAGTACCAAACTCCTCCTAAAACCACAAATTGCCGTTTTTACATTTCTGTTTGTGTAGGAGGTAAACAAACAAGCTACATCATGTTAATTAGTGAGCTTTAGGTGTGTTGGTAAGCATTTTTTTTTTATGTTCAGGTGAGCCAGGCTAACTGTTGCCCCTGCTTGTAGTCTTTATGCTAAACCAAGCTAATCTCCTTATAGCTCCAGCTCTGTACTTAACACACAGAGTTGGGTGTTGCCAATTTTCTCATCCAACTCTCAGAAAGAAAGCACATAAGTGAATTTCCCAAAATGGTAACTAGACAGTGTTGTAGATACAAAGCATATGATATAATTCTGTAGAACACATATATAGGTCATTTGTGAAGCAATGATGTATGTGAGATACATGTTAGGTACCTATTGTTTGCCCCTAAGCATCCTCACTGGAACAGTGCCATGCTGGAGGAGATTCTTGTGCTGATTTCCTTTACTGTTTTTGTAGATCCAAACTCAGTCTTTTCCTCTGCCTATTTTTGTGAGCAAAGCAACCTATTGCTGCCTGAACAGAGAGAGAAGACGAAAGCTTATAAAAGAGAGGAACAAGGGAAGTAGGCGGTGGAGTTTGGAAGAGTACAGATTTATCACCCAGCCATGGAGTGGAAAGAAGTGCTGCTCGTCTGGAGAGTGGGTTTCCACTTCAGTTTAATTCAGTGTGAAGTGTTTAAGACACGAGTGTGGTTTGGGGAGATAGATGGGAAACCCAGGCTTTTTCCGTTGAGACTGACACCTCTCTGTATTCTGATCTATAATGAACTCCCTCGGCAGTATTTGCCACACTGAGTTGTCAACTGGCTTTAGTGGTAATTTGCTGCATGTTGATTCAGTATTTGAAGCATGTCTTGTTTTGGGTTTGAACTTCAGATGAATGATTTATTTTTATCTGCTGAAATTTTCTTTTTTTTCCCCTGACACAAATGGAAACTATTAGTTTTGAATTTTCATTGAAGCAATGTTAATGACAGTTGCCTAATGCTACGCAACTGCATTGAAGTATTTCAGGGGATATATGCCATCTAGTGGTACAGATGTGAGCAGATGTTTTCCACAACTGCACTTACAGTGTTACTCATTCAGTTCTTCCTCTGTCTGTCTCAGTGATGATGGATACAGCATGCAAAGTGCCACACTGCTGGGGTCCATGATAAAAAAAAGCACAAGTGTTCAGCATGGTAACTAATATTAGAACAGAACATTAGCAAAGCTTTGATCTGAAATATTTAGATCTAAGATGAGCACTAAGGAATCTGTTTGAACACTTTTGGCACGGTTAATTATGAGATCTCAATATCTTTAATATATGTGACCAAAAACTTTTGGTACCTCAGACATAAGGTTTATTTTACACCTTACATTTACATTTTTCAAATACTATGCATGTCTGTGGCTGCTTAAAGACAATTCCACTGTGTGATAAATCTGCACTAAATGGCGTGTTTGATGAAAGCTGAATGACTTGGCTCTCATATTCTGAGGTCATTGGCACGTTAATGGCTGCTTTATTACCATGGCATGTTAACCTGAAGCACTGCTTGCAGTCTAAGAAGAAGCAGAGGAGCTGCATGAAAATGATTACACCGCAATTATATCAGCCACTTTGTTGCGACTCCTCACTGCCCAGCTGTCTGCCGCCTGCTGCCAAGAAATGGATTAGTTTCACTGCTCCTCTAATAAGACTGTTAGACCAACAGCGTGAGCTCAAATAAATAAATGAAAGCTGCAGATAGGGGGACAGAAATAGATTAATATTGTCAGACTGCAGCATGTGTCTTCATCCAGTCATAGCTGGAAAGCTGGCAGAAGCAAGCAGAGATTCTCATTATCTCTGAAGAACAGTGAGCAGCCAGAAGACTCTCACCACGATCAAAACCTGTCAAACGTTCTCACACAGGACAGGCCAACGTCAAACAGAGAGTGTTTTGTATCCCCGGAGGGCAGAAGTACAACCCAGGCGGTAATAAAACTCAGGCAGACCATGTTGGTCCTGTAAACGTAATCTGCAAAGTGTTAATTACAACCTGGCGCCTCTGTGAAGCTGTGTGTGCTGGAAGTCAGCTGAGTCGTCAGCGGCGTCCTGATCTCCATCCTAAACAACACTGCTCGGGCCATGGTGACAGCCTTGGAAACGAGATTTTCTCTCTGTTGATGATCTTGTTTGAATGGACCGCTTTGAACAAATTAAGAGCCAGTCAGATGCTGTGTTTGTGTGACCCCTTTCTCCAGGGGGCGCAGCCATAGATCCTGTGTTGTTTACCGTCATTCATGTGAAGTGCTGAGGGTTTGTGTGTTTAGCACACAAGCCTTCTCACAGATGACATTCAATGAAAATGCTCTTAATACTGCATTTTGGCCCACAAAGCAATGACAGGCAATGCTGCAGTGATTAATTGATTAGTCAACTAGCTAAAAATTAATTGACAGCTATTTTTTTTTATAATCCTTTCAGTCATTTTTCATCAAAAAAGCCAAACTGTGTTTTCAGCTAGTTTCATCTTTGGGTTTTGGACTGATTGTCATATAAAAAAAGATTTTCATGATGGCCCCTTGGACCGGGGAATTTTAACAAGCATTTAATGGACAAAACTGTTAGCTGTTTAATCGAGAAAAGGTTTGACAGATACATTACTCAAATAAAAATAATCATTAGTTGCAGCCCTAGATGACAGTTGTCTTTTCATGCGTTTCTTTATCTGTTTGTGATTATTTACATCCATCAGCTATCAGCTCTGTTTGATCTTGCAGAGCATAAAAACAGTTTTTATGTGCTCACTCTGTTATTCAGGAAATTCATCCCTCCTCGCTTAGGTGAGGTTTAATTTAGAGACCTCTTTTTCCATCTACCGCTCTCTGTGTAGCCCAGGGGACAGAGTTCAGTCAATGAGCCCTCTCTCAGATTTTGTTATTTTGTTATTGTGTAATGGCCTCCAAAGGTTGAAGGATGGCTCCTCTACAGGTCTCCCTGAGGAGCAAACCCTCTATCTAGACATTAATCTACTGCTGTGAGACAGACACGCTTGTTTAGCTAGCACAAAGCCCAGTAAGCTGTTGTCTCTGAGAAAAAGCTGGCCGTCTCCAGAGCCACTGGAGGCTGCGATGGCTGGAGCCAGAGTAATGACCTGTGAAATTCACCGATAGAGTTGTCCTGTTGCACACAGGTCCGCCGGCACCGGACCTTGTTCGTGGCCTGCCGCTGATTTATCAGCGCGCCTCTCCTGGTGCCATTGGCTTTATGGAGTTTTATGTGGGTTGACCAAACGACCCCAGTTTTGTGAAAATAATGTAGTATTTGGGAATGTCAAAGCTTGGAACGATGAGTGTGAACATGATTTTCCAACTTCTGGCAGAACAACTTGACATTAAATCAACCTGTAATTCATCCGTTGGAATGCTTGAAAACAAGCTACATTTCCAGTTGTTGTTTCTAAATTATTTGGTTAAACTGTCAATATTTGAGCTCCATTTCCACAAGTGTGTCATAGCAGTGGTTTCAAATATTTACACTGCTTTGTCCTGTGAAATAGTCAATATTTTCTCTCCTCCTCAATCCGATTAGGATGTGAGGCTGAAAGTTAAGGACAGGAGCCTTTGAAGGTGGTAAGGAGAGTAGCTGTGTCTTCCCCAGAGCAGATTATGCAAAGATCAGAGGGGAAAACTTCCCGCTGGCACCTTCTGTCTGGTAGATACAGTTTGACTTTGTTACCTCAGTTTCACAGCAGAGGGAGATTTCTCCTTATTCCTGCCTTGTGGGTGTTGAAAGAAACTGCTCACTGAAAGAGAAACAGGTTTTTATGTCAAAAATGGCTTCTGTACAATAACTGCTCAGACTATTTGTCATACTTCCTTCTGTCTTACTTTTTATTTCACTTTCTCCTCTTCTCTCTGTTATCTTCAAATACTGTTTAACCATATTGTATTATTACTTAATCAGTGTTGTAGTGTTGTTAGAAAACAGACATGTGGGGAGTCGGTGGCTTAGTTGGGTAGAGCAGGCGCCCCATGTACAAGGCTGTTGCCGCAGCGGCCCGGGTTCGACTCCAGCCTGTGGCCCTTTGCTGCATGTCATTACCTCTCTCTTTCCCCCCTTTCCCACTTGACTTTCCTATCAATTAAAGGCAAAACTGCCCAAAATGATATCTGAAAATTACTTTCTAAAATTCTATTGAACAAGAGTCTACACCTACACTGGTAGCTGTGTAAGGCTTCACAGTAGGGCTAAGTGCCAATGTCTTTGTGCTAACTTAGTGAATTTAAGCAGGTAGTATGTTTATCATGTTCATCATGTTAGTTTAATGTGTTAGCTTGCTAACATTTTTTAATTAGCACTAAACACAAAGTACAGATGAGGCTGATGGGAACATGATCAGTTTTTCAGGTATTTGGTCATAAATGATAAGTGAAGTCTGCCCAGTATTTGTCAATATTTCAGTCCGGACCTAAGTGGTGGACCAACCAACATTAAGAGCCGCACCACTGAAGTGGCTAATAAAAACTAATGTTTATGTTGGGTCGTACAGTGAAGATCACAAAGGACATAATTTTTGTCCATAGTTCTGAGAACTGCATTAATCAATAATTGAATCAATGAATGTGCTAAGGTTTTAGAATTGTGTCAAACCTTTTCTTGGTAAATATTTTAGGGAAAAGATGAAATCAGGTTTCTGTGTGGTTGTCCCCATTGAACATGAAATGAATTATGGTGTCAGTAAGTTTTCGAAGTGGTACTGCTAGATAGTTATTGATGTATTTAACCTCAAAAAATATTTTAGAATGATAAAATTTAAAAACTGAGTCCTCAATCCCTAACTGGCTGACAGAGTTTTTGTGGTTTAGAATTATGTCTGTCTTAGAAGTACGACACATCATTCGGTGTGCCTCAAGGCTAGAGTTTCGGTCCTTTTAATTTTTTTGGTTTACTAATGTTATGCAACAGCATGTTGCCATTTACCCATTTTACACCAGGCCAGGTTGCTACTTCATCAACTGTACATTACAGTAGTTATTGATGTCCAAGAACATCTAAATGCTCTACCATGACTCAACTGTGGTACTACTTATTGACTCTGTTGACCAAAGATTTACTGTCAGCTCGACTACAGTTGTTGGTATTTCTACGTTGTTTTACGAGGCAAAACCTTTGTGTCAAGTGTCACTTTAAGTTTGAACCACATATTAAGATTATTACGAAGTGTGTATTGTATTATTTCCATCCATTAATTTTTCTTCTTGGTCATTACTGAGAAACGGTCAGACACTTTTCTTTCAAGCATTTTGGACATTTGTAATTTGGCTTCTGTCTGATTTTCAAGCAATAAATCAGCTGTTTTTGTTAACAATTACTGGAAGACGGGAAAATATTATTCTTAATCCTAAAATCACTGTATTTTATTGCATGTAATCTGTCATTTAATTAGTTTTAAAGTAGTCTATGGGCATATACTGGATTTAAAGTATCTCAGTTGTGCTTTTAAGTTATAGCATAATTTCTCTAAATGTCCTGCTCACAATACCCATAAGGCTAGGAAACCTCAAAATGTTTTGATTAACTGTTGATTAATCCACCCTTTAAAACATCCAAAGTGGAACTGAAGAAAAGGCAGAGAAAGCTGATAATATCCAACCTTTTCAGCCCAGTCCAAAGTGATTAGTAATTATTTGTTATTTATTAATTCTATTTACAGCGTCATGTCACCTAATGTCGCCACCTGAAAAATTCAAACCGCTCAGTAAATGCAGTTAACTGAAATGTTTCCTGTATAATTTGTAGCGCAAAAACTTTATTTGCAGAACACCCAATGAATTAATTTTGCACATCTAATTCCACCTGCTATTCATTAATTCAATTTTATATTTCCATTTATTTTGTTCATATTTTGTTCACATTTTTGGGTCCAAGTAGAAGTTTCAAATGGATTATTTTTTACCAATATGGCTATGACATGGCCTCCTCACGTTTTACAGATAGCTGAAGGTAGCAATTGAAAATGTGTTTCTGGAGCCAGGATAACATCAGATACCATGACTAATCGATAGGTTTTCTCTCTGCCTGCTTGCCCTTCAGGTGTCCGTGAATTCAGAGGGAAGGAGGCGGAGTTCATCTGGTGTAATAAAAGTAAGCTTGGAGGAAAATGTGACAGATGTGGAGGCCTGTGCCAGCGAGAAAAGCGAGAGTGGGACTGTCAGACATGTCGACTCCGGCGTAGTGATGGATGGAGAGTGAGGTAAGACAGATGACATCGTCTGTCTGAGGCCGTGTTGTCATAGTGGAGGATTGCCGCTTGTCTTAACCTCTCAATATCAGAGAGCAAACTGAAGTTTGTTTACACTGCTCCAGTGGAGTGATTTAGAATGAGGGGTGAGGGAGACGTGGGTGTAGAAGGTATGCTCGCTGGAGGGTCGGATCAGGTTTCTAAACATTCCCTTTGAAATCGAATAGCAACCATCCCAGGCGGTTTAAACTCAGCCAGCCCAGTTTGGTTACAATTCTCAAGGTAGAGAGGAGTCCAAACACAAATACAAACAGAGAAAATTAAATATCAATATCAGAATTGGCCTTTAAATACCCATTTTAGTCAACTTCCAGCCTGGAGTCTGGCCAATGAAAGAAGCAGAAAATAGTGTTGCCTCTTGTTTGGTATGGAGCCTTCATAAAGCAATAAGACAAAATATCAGAATTGTTTTGAGAAGCACTGTTGTGTACTTTGCTAAATAGAGGATTGTTTTCTGACAATATTTTCTTTATTTTGTACTATTAATTTATATTATGAGGATTATTGTCTGCCTGCAAAGATAAGTGAAACCTTTTCTGCAAATGAAAAGGTAGGTAAAATAAATTTCCATAGGCCACTAATCTTCCTTTTTGTTGCATCCTTTTGTATCAATTGCTTACTTTCAACAATGCATCATGGAAAAAGCTTATTTCTGGCTTTTAAACAAAGGCCAGAGTTAAGCAAAGAGCTGATTGATTTATGGCATCTTGTGTTGCTAAAACAATAAGACGTCCTGGGGAAAAAAACAAAAACATCCCCGGAGATGAACTTGCTGAATGCTCTTCAAAACAACATGGTTTGGGGTGTGTGTTATTGCGATAGAAGATGGATTGGAGTCTGGCTTATTTTGCCAGGAGTCAGGTGTGGGGGTGGGGGGTTGTCTTAGACTGGGGTTGGTGCATCGGCACTGGGGCTGAGGTGGGGGTTTAGGCACATTTCCAACCCCAGCCTGAAGTCAGTGCTGGGCTGGGTTTTTGGGTATATATATATATGTGTGTGTGTGTGTGTGTGTGTGTGTGTGTGTGTTGGGCTGGAGGGTGGTGTGGGGTTGGGATTACACTGTCACACTGTTCATACTGTTTATGCATACCAGGCCACTGTGAGTGCCTCTTTGTCGCGTAAGTGTTTACTTGAATTTATTTTGGGAGAATTCCACATGACTGGGACGGGGATCTCTATAAATTATGGAATCGAGCGCTTTGTGTAATGATAACTTCTGTCAGTTAGTCAGGCTGTGTGACAGTGTTTTTAAGAGTGTGTAAATACAGGGGTGGTGAAAGAGCGAAAGGGGTGTCTGTGTGTTGAAAGGTGCTACAGACTTTCTTGTTCATTTAGTCTCTTCAGCAGAACAATAACAATGCTGTAAAATGAGCTCCTTACACCACTTTCCTCACAGGGCCACATTTATGATACTAAGAAACAGTACTGGAACATACAGTAACTCCCTATATTTACTCAAGTACAATTACAATTTTGATATATTTGAACATTATGTAGGTATTTTTTCATTTTATACTATTGAATATACTATTTTACACTGTCAATCTACTACATGTCATAGGGAAATATTGTAGCCTACCCATTTCCCATGACATTTATTTGATATTGTAGTCACCGCTTATTTTGCAAATTCAGTTTTTATGTACAAAAAATTTGTTTAAAAAAGATAATTTAAAATCGATTAATTGTTAAGTACATTAAATGCTTTATGGAAACTCCCAGGGTGCTAAGATGTCATCTTTAATTGGCATTCTTTGTTAAAAAAAGAGTCAAAATACCCCAAAGAGATTCAGTATAAAGATATGTGGTGTAGCATTTTTATTTGGTAAGTTACTTAAAGGAGCAGTGTGTAGGATTTAGTGGCATCTAGCAGTGAGGATTGCAGATCGCAACCAACTGAAACTTCTTGTGCCAGTTAGGATTTACTTACTGTTAGTTGTTCAGGAGGTTTTTATTGGGAGATGAATTATACGCAGAGGTCTCTTCCTATCTTTAACAAATGGACCAACTGATTAAAACTGAGAAACACAGATTGGTGTTTCTCCAACGCTTTTAAGCACATTGCAAGCAGTCCGCCAGCCCATTTTGGGTTACTGTAGAGACATAGAAGACTCAGTGGATGAGGACCCACTCCCTAGATAGATAAACACCCCATTCTAACGTAACGAAAACAGGACAGTTCTTATTTGCAGGTTATCTAACACACATAAAAAAAGATAGTTACTACATTATTTTCCATTTCTGCCAATATATCTCCCTAAAACCTACACACTGTCCTTTTAAAACAGTGAATGGATTGTTTAATTGATGATTCTTTTTTCTTTCTTTCTTTCTTTCTTTCTTTTTGTCTTTTTTTTGACTTAACAATTAATCAGCCAATCAAATCAGCATAGAGAACATAGCACTTTTCTGATCTGTTTTGGTTACAGGTCATGTATACTATAAGCGGGTCAAGTGTGAGCTGCCAAAGATTAATACAACAAAATGGCCTGTTCTGGCAGCTGTCTGCAGCTGAGGAATGATGGGGAATTGGTAAAACCGTCAGACAGACTGGCTGTATTGTCCTCTGTTCTGTCAGAGAGCTGCTCTGCTGTTACCAAGAGATTATTTGATTTGAACGACTAAGTGCCAAATCAAAAGCTGAGTTATTCTGCGGTCGCCTTCTCTGTCCTCAGCGGAGCTCTGGACTCCAAGTTTGTGGGTTAGAGATACAAGGTATTGCACAGCCAAGCCATACACACGCACCCAACACTGACCCAGACCCGAGGCAAATCAAATGGAATGAGTGGCTGAAATTTAATCACTGGCCATATACTGAAAGTGTTGGCATGTCAGAGGCATGTACGGGTTTCCAATGTTATCAGTTGAGGATGCAGTGGAAACAGAGGACATCTACATTTCTCTTGGCAAGCTCTTGAAATTAGAAACTGCGGTTGTAGATAGCTCAAAACTCTAGCCATTGTTGAGAAAAAACAACAACTGTGGTTTGTATCATTGTACGTCTTACACTATAGAGGAATACCAGTGCATGCTGTTGTACTGTTATTATAGAGAGAATACTATTATGGAACTGTATAGGGAGGTTTTAATGTAAGAAAGGCAGATTGACAGTTTGCTGCATATAATGAGATACACTGAAGGATTTCAATGTCAAGTGTGTAAACGAACAGATTATATAATTATGGTTAATTAAGAAACTGAAGCGCTCTTGGGTATCTTTACCATTTAGTACAACAGCACCATCTAGTGGCTGTTGCAGTACATATGTCCATGAGTTGTAGTGGGAAGTCTTGCAGTGGAAAGAGATAGAAAGCCTTATTGACTGGGACTGTTATCTTGTTTCTTCCCTAATGGATGTGACTTCTTTTGCTGTGGTACCAGTAAAGACTGAAACAACACTGCTCCAGAGAGTCTTGACATCTTGTAAGTGCTGGTGAATTTCTGATCAGCATAAGTCCTTAATATTCTAAGCCCAGGTCCAACATATTTGGACACATCTCAGCTTAATGTTAACATACTGAAAGTAAGGCTACAACGACATTACCTCATCAACCTTTTTATTTAATCGAGGATTCCTACAGTTTGTGGCAAATTAGATTTAAGACCACTTATTGCCACTCACAATTATATCTAAGACTAATTTAAAAAAAAAAAAAAAAAAATCAAAATTAGGGAAAAAATTAAAAACCCAAACTGACATCAATTACTTTGGGTTTGGAGACAATTTTGATTTTTCTGGAAAATACTGTTCATTTGTCGGTGGGTTATCTTGGTGATTTTGTTTCTCACTCTGCTTGTGGGATTCCACTGCCTTGAATCCCATTATGCAGATTTTGAAATTCTTTTTGCATAAAATACAGAGAGCCTTGTATGCATTGCCTTGTTCTTGTTTCTACCATGCTACAAAATCTTGAATAGTCAGATAGCTAATTTTCACTGAATTTGTTCTTTCCCATGTTGTTCATAGTGCAGTAACAGCTAGGTAGCAGACAGTGGATCCTCTGCTCTGAGCACTCTGGCTAGAAACAAAATGAGTAATGGTTTATCCCGTGTTTTCCCATTTTTAAGACTTTTGAAAAATTGATTTATGACATTTTAATACCAAGACCTTAAATCTACATTGATGCAATTAATGCCCCCTAAGACTTTTTAAGGATCTATTGGAAACCTGTTTAGTCTGTAAAATGTCCAAAAACAATGAAAAATTCCAATAACAGGTAACAAAGAATTCAGAACCCAAACATATTCAATTTACAGTTATGTAAGTGAGAAAAACAGCAAATCCTCACATTTAAGAAGCAGGAACCAGCACGACTGGCACTTTTGCTTAATAAAATCAAACAAGTCATACATAAGGTTGCACCATTTATTAGTCAATTTGACAAGTGGCACAATACGTGGATTGATGACACTGTCCTACCCTGAAAAGCTCTTGATTTGAAATAAATAGATTGTAAAGAGAACAAAATTCCACTGAGATGGTTAGTAGATCTAAATAAGGACCACAACTGGAAACATGTTTATATCAAGTTCGTTCTTTTCATTACTTAACAAAAGCTGATACAATAAAAAACATTTTCATATAAACACCGTGCATTCCCCCTAACATGATAAATGGCATTCTGATAGCCCCTAGACTAAACTTTACTTACTGTCTGATGCATCTTTGAGTTTTAAAGAAATATATGCTGGAGCTATACTGCCAAGAAGACAGCAAATGCTGCACTAGTAGTTTTCAACTGTAATATGAGAGTTCACCCCTTTTGTTTTCAGTTGGTTCTGAATGGAAACTACTTAAATAACTTTGATCTGCTGTTTCAGTAAGGCATCAAATATGTGTCTGTTCCATACATTTGTGATAAGTCTTCCATTTCAAAACAACACGGACATGAAAATGGTCCAGTCTCCGTGCTATGCTCTAGGGGTCCTCCTTTATTGAACAACCTGAAATTCTAGCTATCTTTGGGGTAATGCCTTTGTGTTTAGTCTTTGAGAGAAAGAAAGGCACAGTCTGCAGAGCAGGATTAGACAGAAGAGTTCAGTCGAAGTGCTTTGTTGCTGAACTCCTCTCAAGGGAGCAGAAAGTAGCGCACATTGTTGTGGTTTCTTTTCCGTTACATCAGATAAAGATCTTTTTTTTTTCTTTTTTCTGGGAGGCCGGGCCTGCAGCTCCTGAACCCATGCAGGTGGGTGAAGTGAGACGTCTGCAGCTGCAAGGGAAAAAACAAAAACAAAACAAAAAAAAATTCTGGTATTTCAGTCCACGACATTAGCAGACCAGTAGCAACAGACACGACGACATCTGGTGTTTTGTGGTCAGTGACAAACAATGCTGAGCGGTTTATTGTCAAGCTTTGTCCACACCCAACTTTTCCTAGAGTGGTCGCCTTCAAAGGCTCATATGAAGCTCTGACAGACTGAGAGAGAAGCATCGTCAGGTGTACTGTCCATGAACGTCCTGCCATGTCAACACAAGCACTTATTCTCTGGTTTTTGTCCATATTAATTACAAGTCTGAGAAGATTAGAGTTGCTGGTGAATGAAGGACAGAACTGATGCAGAGGCAGAAGAACAAACCTCAGGCTGAGTCTTATCTGAACACCGGGGAGGAACAGAGATACTGTATCTGACTCCCCACATGCTTCAGCCCGTTTGGAAAACTCTGCTGATAAACTGGCTACACTGTGGAATGAACCTTCTTTTTGAGGCGATAATGGTGCGCACAGTTCAACACCGGGCGGAACTCAGAGGCTGTACTGATGGGAGTTTTTCATGACACAGAAATGAAGTTGTTGTCTGCTGCTGGAGCTGGTCGCTGGTCCTTACAAAAGTCTATACAGCATGAGAGTTGAATACATTTAGAGCTATATAAAAACAATTATAGACACAATGATGGTATACCATGGAGGGACAAGTTTTTCTCTCCCACGAGAGATGAATATACATATGCAGCAAACGTGGAAAATAAAGAGGTAGCTAACTTATGAAATGTTAAAAAAATAAACAATACTATACTAAGAATTAAACACTGATTTACCTTAGCTATGGAGTGATATGGATTCACAACACTGACACATTATGAACTAAATGTCTGCTACCCATAAGAAAAGCTACACCTGCTCATGCCTACCCTTTCATCATTTCTTCAGTAAGACTTTGCTCTTATTAACGTTTTAAGTTAAAACAGATCTCATCAACAGAGAAACACAGAAGAGATCAACATGAATCTGTGAATGATTACATTTCACATAGATCCACCAACCTATGTGGAACATTCGTTTTATCTTGATAGTTAAAGATGAAAAAGTATTTTTCTCCAGAGAGGGAATGATGCAATTTTGGACTCAGTGAAACAAGATTTGTTCCTTTCAGATGATCAGGCAAAACCAAAACGCAGCCTCTTGCACCTACGAGGACCTCCACTGCCATTTCTTGCACAATTTGTAGACATGAGCAAATAAATAATCACAATCAATAACTGACGTTCAGATCTTTTTTAACCTAAAACTGGTCTCTTACTAAAAGAAGACGAAGCGCAAGTTGACCTCCAATCCCTGATGCATTCCTCAGGAAATTTTCAGCCAAAGGTTTATCCAAATCCTTCAGAACTCAAAACCACTGCATGCTTCAAAGCCCATCTGGTTTGCAGTGTCTGGAGTCCTGTCAGTAGTTGCGAATGCTGAAGAAGCCCACACTGGTTGGTGACTCTTTGACTGTGACAGTAACAAGATTAGCAGTGACATCTGTTACAAACACATGTTCGATCAGACTGCGTGTGGGCTTCCAGTCCTGGTTCTGGACCGCTACCGAGCCATCTTGTCCAGCGTAGGAAGAATCCTGGTCAGAGTCTGAGCTGCTCTCCTCCTCACCTGTGCTCATGTCATTCATTTTGGCTTTCTTGCCATCTTTGGAGGCCGATCGCTCTTGCTGGCTTTGGACCTCTGTGGAGGATTTTGGCACACAGCCCTTCTCCAGCCTGCCCTGGACTCTGGGGGTCTGGATTTCAGTCGCCTCCTTGACCTTATCTGCTCCAGGCTGGCTCTTTCGGGCCTGAAGTCTCCCAGGGGTCGCTGGACTCTTGGGAGGATTATACTCCTGATTTTGTAAGACAGTAGTTTTCCTTGCTGGGTTTGTTGTGTTTCTCAGGCCTGACGCTGGAGTGGTGCCATTTCCAGGACCATCATTGCTTTGCACCAGTTTGTTCTGAAGGTTTAGCGCCTGAGGGGCAGAACCTTGATTGGAGGAGACATTTTTAGATGGTAAGGAAGCCACTGCCTTAGTATTGGGTATCCGCTGCAGTGTTGACACAGGGGCCTGGGGTTTCTTTTGTCCATTGGGGGAGCTTAGTGTATGCTGAGTGGTTCCTTGAATGAGGTGTTTGGATGTATTCAAATTCAATGCTGCTACCCCTTTTGATTTACTAGCAGCTGCTTTCAAATCCAGACTTGTCCCACTGCTCATACTGGAGATGGACAATTTACCCTCAGTGACATTCCTGCTCTGGCTGGATTTGTTCAGGGAGAGGGAGGCAGGTTGGACTGACCTGCCAGATCCCACGGAGCTCATGGAGTTTTTAACAGCCCCACCCTGTGTCAGAGAGCTCCTGTTCTGACCAGCTACTGCATCCCTACCCGAGCCCCGATGAAAACCCATGAAGGTGAAGCTCGCAGGGTGAACCGGCTTCTTGATCGCTCCCGGGAGATCAGTATCTTTGGACGCCTTCAGGATTTTTCGAGGGCCCTTGTTCTGTTGAAATTCCTTCACATCAGGAGACGTAGGTTTCCTGCTTCGCTTCTTTGGGGGCTCGGGTTTTGCAACGACAATCTGTGCCTTCTTCTGAGGGACAGGATGAAGGTCTCGTGTTCTGACACCCGGGTTTGCATTTTTTGCGTGGCCATCATCGTCGTCGTCGTCGTCTGACGAGGATGAAGAGGAGGAGCACGAGGAGGAGGACTCAGAGGACGATGATGATGAGCCAGATGAAGAGCTGCTGGACTTTGGAGCTTCAGGCACATTTTCCTAGATGAAAGGGCAAATATTAGATACTTTGTACTACGATGATAATGAATAACGGTCTACTTGTACTTATACCTATACTTGTACTTACTAGAATTTTCCGTGGTCGCCCTCTTGGTCTTTTCCCTTTCTTACGCATCAGAAGTTCTTTCTCTTGCTCTCTATAAAACAGAAAAACAAAAACATTAATAAGGGATTACTGAGTATTCCACAACTAATGCTACAGCTCCACATTATCTCAAAAAATTGTGACAAAATTCAAAGTTGTTTTTCATTGTTGAGTATGATTAAAACATGAAGTAGATTAGCAGTATGACAGCCAATTTATATTAAAAAATGCAATATACAGTGTAACTATGAGTACAGCTACATCTAGCATGTATTAGTTAGGTCTGAAAAATGCTTTCTACATTTCAGACATTACAAAAAAAAAAAAAATTGCACAAGTCCCTTTGCTTGTGTTTGGGTTCTCCAAAGACAATTAAAGATATAGGATGGACAACTCTTGATAAGGACACTGACTTCTTGTTGAATGCAGCCAACAGTCTTGGGTCCAGGATGTTTTCTTGGGGCTCCCAGCTGTTGTGCCTGAAATAAAAAGACATGAAGAGTGTCACACATCACAAGTATTAGTCAAAAATATTTAAGCAAGGTGGTCCAGCAAGATTCAAACTCTCCAGCCTCAGCAAGGACAGCAAATTGAGAAAACATCAACACTTTGTTCATTCAGAAACCGAGGACTCTTATGCTCCAGCAGCCGTGAACTTAACAGAGACAATCTGTGTGTTATCTGAGACAAACTACTGGCTCAGAAAACCTTTCATGTTAGCTCACAACAGGTCAAGAACTGAATGTCTATTATGCTTGTGTCCACAGATCTGTACGCTCTACTTTAACCATCAACCAGACATATTAGTGGAAAGCTTGACATGCGCTATACATGAGTTGGACCAATGTTGTTACTTGACTGAAAACAACAGATTGCATAACAGCGTCTGGAATCATTTCCAACAGTGATTTCGAAGGGCTGTGTCTTCAGTTTTTTTCTTTCCTTTCTGAAACAGATGATTTGACTAGCACACCCATTTAAAGCAGTGTCTGGCCAGCTGTGCTGAGGTGAGAAAGTGGGCAGGTTTTGAATTCCTTGAAGTGAAACAGAAGGATCAATTTGCCAGGTCTAAAGAGAGGATGTGAAGGGGGAAAAGGGAAAAGCAGAGAATTTGATACATTTTCTGGGGCTGTTGCAGAAATATGAGGGGAATTTCTGGGAAAGTTTGGCTTTTTCAGTGACAGAAGGTACTTGCCTCCCACACCTACTAAATCAAATTCAGGTTTGCGTTTCCCACAGTGAGCATGAGTGTGGTGAAAACCAGACTGTTCATCTCTGTAGAAAAACATGAACACACCAGGAAGGAAAAACATTTTTAGGTCATAGGTGTTCAGGCATTTATGGGAAGTGATGAAAATATCGACTTTGTTGTGCTTGTGATGGCACAGCATGAAGTGTGCTTTAGATAGCAAAAATAACCTTGTTTTTCACTTGGTTCATTGTAGCACCTGGACACTATCACATGGTCCAGTGCTTTTCTAAAATTGCTAAATTAGTCAAGTGTCACCTCTTGCTTTGTTTAAGCTGTAATAAAGTTTTTTTTTTAGATTTGAAAATCAAAGAAGCTGATAGCTTCCTTCCTGAGAGTATAATAAGCTGCATTGTGAGTGTCTAACCATTTGATAATTTGTACAAATTTAGGAGCAAAAAAAACGTGCTTAGCTGCTGCAACAAACTGAAAACAGATCACATTGTGTTTAGTCTTGAAGTGATCTGAACTACATGCATTTGTAATGACCTTTCTCCTCATCACTTGTTGTTGAATAGCCTATTCTGATCAGCAGCCACCACTGAAATAATCAACCCCCACCCTTTCCACACACACACACACACACACACACACACACACACACACACACACACACACACACAAAGGATGTGGTTCTAACAGAAAGCCATGGAGCTGGCAGGCAACAGTGTGCATTGATGGTGGATTACAGCAACAATGTGGAGAGAACAGAAAGGGCAAGTGACAAGAAATGAAGGCAGAGTGGAGCCTTACAAGCAGCAACATAAATGCAGATTAAAACCAGAGCAAAATAACTGTAGCATTTGGTCTTCTGCAACAAACCTAACATTATATAAAATAGTTATAAATCAAATATCAATTGAAATAGTCCATGTAAATATGACTGACTGCTCGGTCACACATAAATAACTTGTTTAAAGTCAGGAATAAAATTATTTAAACATCACATTTATGTGAATAAATATCGGTATAGTAAAGATAAAACTGATGGAGGCTTAAAAAAGTATTTCCTTTGGCTTTCCGCTAACTTCCTACATTTGAGGTGTCATGAACAAAAGAAAGCAAATGTAAAAGCAGAATTTGGGAGCTGTATTTGAATAAACTGCGATCGGAGACTAAATGTGGTGATACCGCGTCGGTGTTGTTGTTCCGACTGGGTGGTTTGACAAAAAAATTCAAGGTTTGAGCTTACAGTTTTACTGAAAGCAACAAGCGACACGTTGTTGTTGTTTTCATTGTTTCGGGCTGAGCAGAGCACCACTTGTACTTACTTGGATGACCATCCCCTCCACTTCACCAGAAACTCCAACTTTCCCTGAAAGCAGACCGAGAGCAGGAGAAGGTTTGTAAAGAGGCGCTGGGAAACAACGCGGATAAAAGTGGAAATGTTTCTCAGCTCTCACCTTTCTCAGGCGTTTGTTTAAAATGCATTCCGCATCAAAAACCTGCTCTCCCACGGCGCTCAGCTCCTCCATGTCTGCCTTCACCCCGAGTAAGAGCCTTTTATCAAAAGACAAGAGGCGCGTCCAGCTCACCGGAATTACGCGCGGCCAGGACGGATGTTCACAGTGTGGCCTTCAAAATAAAGGTCTTCTTAGTTAAAGCGCCGACAGACAATATAAAGATAGACATACAAATAATAGGGTCTATGGTCAGGCCTGAAAAATAACTTAAAATGCAAATACAGGTCTGTTTATTAGTGTGTTTTTGTTGTTGTTGTTTTTTTTAAAGTGATGGATTGGTGTATTTAATCAACACCGGTACTCTCAGTGATCCATAATTTGTTCTTTGTTTTTTTTGTAACTCAACCATAGACTGTATAAAAGAACTCAACCCCAAAAAAGAAAAAAGTTGTTGTTTTTGGAATACTCTGTTTAAGGATGATTATCATTTATTAAAAGTAGGATACACCTTGTATATGAAAACCTACCTGGCAATAATACTGTTTCTAATTTTTTTCTAATGTTTTTTTTTTTTAAATTCTGTTTTGAAGTAATAATTATAAATGAGCAAGAGTTTTATCTGTTGTCCCAGTCCAGATGTTAAAAAATGCCCCCCTAAATTTTTTAAAAACGTGTATAAATGTTTTAGTGAAAGTTACTTCAGTAATGTCACTTGTTTTTGGTTTTAAACAGTAAGTTAATTTAAATGTCTTTATTAATGTGGGTGTAGTAATGTTAACATTTTTAGGTAAGTTGTTTAAAATGATCTTTTTAAGGTGTCTGGCTGACCTGTTTTTTTTTCCGCTAGCGACGAATTTACATACAAAGTCAATGCAAATGGGCGATTGAGCGTATATTCGCCGGGGAGAAAAATCGCTTGGGCTCCGAGTGACAGCGACAGCACAATTTTTCGCTTGTCACTTGAGATGAGAAATCTCATCTGGAGCTTGCAGCTCAATGCTGATTGGCTGTCGTAATCCCGGAATCCCAGGGGGGTTCTTGACTGTCATGACATGTCAGCTTCATTAAAAGTATAGCTGCAAATTAAAAGCAACAATAGATGTAAAAACACACAGAGACAATACATCTGTGATCAGTTCCCTAATTTAATTTTAACAATTTTTTCAATCTTCTCCAATTTCTCGTTTTATTTTATGGAAGTGATCCCTGAAATTCCCTGATCGCTTCAATGACATCATCAAAGCGAAAAAGCGAGTCTGTTGATTTCTGCCACATTGACGAACGACAGCAGGAAAAAATGAAAAAGTCCGGTGTGAACACACCTTTAACTAAATAAAGCATGCTGTATTTTGTAGGTCTATCATATAGGCTAATTATTCATAATGTTTAGTAAATTTAAATGGTCAGTTAATGAAAGGAAATTGGTCAAGATTTTTAATTGTTTGGCTATAAGATGCAAATTTGCATGCATTGGTCAAACCATCCACACATAAAAAACAACCACGTTTGTCTCATTGTCACATCTGCACTCTCACCTTAATGAAAAATAACACCAAAACGTGCATTACAAAAGTGACAGCGCCCACAAAGCCTCCAAGCATTGTATTTGAAGGTCTTAACCGGAAGTTGCGAGCTTCTGTGCTTAACTTGACACTCTTACGCGAAGAGAGGCGGGCAACCGAGAATATTGTTGGCTAAATATGTGCCTTGGCAGCCACCGTCCTCTGATCGAAAAGCGTTCACTTATTGTAATTGGAAGTAGAGGCATGGACATAATTAAACAATATACTGTTGCTTCTGTAATTACATCCTAAAACATGTGTAAAGTATTTCACATTTGTTTTATTGCATTACGCCGTATTCTCTTTATGCTGCTTTCCTGTTTTTAGTCTAGCTGGTCTGTGTGTTTTTTTAATAATTAAAGCGTCTTTTACATCACGAAATTAGGGTGAAGTCAGGTAAATGTTACACTTTTTGGCAGATTATCAAGAAAACCAACTAAATCGCGAAAGACTACATTGAGTATTGCTTTTATAACTTGTTATAGTTCTCTGCTTCAAGTCTAGAAAGAAAACATGTTAACAAGTAAAATAATTTAGAAACTGGACTTTCAAACACATCGACAACTCCTAAATTACCTTACTCCGATGACATGATCAGGTAAAGTGAGGAAGCTGCTGCGTTAAATGGGACAGTCACGTTTGTTTGTATTTTAAATGGTTAAATCCACTTATCAGATCAATCATTAAATCATTATTGAAACCTGTGGCCACTCATTACAAAATTATTGTCCAACTTTATTGACATGTTATCCCTGTTCATTTGGTGCCTTTTTCCTTGGTGCCATAGTGTCTTCAGTGTGTGTGTGTGTGTGTGTGTGTGTGTGTGTGTGTGTGTGTGTGTGTGTGCTTGCATGTGGGTAACAGTTATGGCTAATTCTGGAGTATTGTGGCTGACACAGGCTCAAGCAGCATCTTTAATTATTTTTAAGTGACAGAAATACTAAAAATGTCTCCCTCGGGTAACCTAAAAACATGCTGGTTTCACTTCTGAAAAATGTTCAATTTTTTGCTTAATTTTGTGTCCCATTTGACCTGAATGAATTACCTACTCACTCTAAACTGTTTCCCATAAAAAAAAAATAGGTGTATTGTGAAAATATTTTGTAATGTTCAGTCAGACATTTGATAAATTGTCACATCCTACAACAACCATGTTTTTTTTGTTCCACCCTCAGTGTTTTAGCTGCCGCACTCTAATTACCAATATGAAAAATCAATCTGCCATATGGCTCACCTTGTAATTACAGGACCAATGTGTTTTTTTATTTCTTTGCTCTGCCCATACCAGTTATTTCAGACCAATAAAATGGCTGTTTTATGCAAAGCATATTTGTAGTAACAATGCAATAACATGTTTGGTGACTGGCTGCTAATATTTAATGAGCCCAAGATGCAAAACTTTATTTGTCCCATTTTACTCTGTGTCTCAATGAATCTGATTCACCTTTACAGACAGTTAGCTGCATTTGGTCCATCATGGCCTCAGATGCTTTTATTCAAGCCAAGTAACAGTGCTGAACAGGTTTAAGTCAACTCCATAAGTAAAGTCAAACATTTAACTACAACACATTGTGAATCAAACAGAGAATAATAGTCTTCAGCCTACATATAAACCTTGTTAACTCTCATGAATGTTGTACAACACCAACCTGCCAATGGGACTGGAGATGGAAATTAGCCACACGGCTACAATCTCACATGTTTACATTTATATGTGCATTAACATGTACTGTCCCATTTCTTTCTTTAAAAATAAATAAATCTACAAATCTACAAATCTACACACTGCATCAAAAGTTTCATCTAGTCATCAAAATAACACACATTTATCTGAAAAGTTATTTTATAAGTTTAATCATAATCAAATCATAATTTACAAAATGGACATGCAACAACTCTTGTGTAATTCACAGTTTATTTCTGCTCATGGGATGAAAGAGAATCATCCAGGACTGTCCACAGGCAGCTGGTTGTCAATGTCAGGCTGCAGCAGAAAGTTTGTGTGTGTGTATGTGTAAGATCATCAGAGAGAAGTTTGTTTTGTCTTTTCTTTTTCTGGAAGATGTTCTGGATTTCCTGATCTGAAACACAGGAAAAAGAAATTCATGGGGGGTACAGCTGAGACCTAAAAAAAACCCAACAACTTTTGGCTGAATGTTATCAAAATTATGTGATCATACTGTGTCTTTTTCACTTCTTTTGTTGATCTTGATTTTAAGTTACATAATGTCTAATCGAATGTAATGATTAGAATAGAATTAATTTAAAACATGTAAAATTATTTTGAATGCAGTAGCCATATTCTGACATTAATATCAATATCACAAACCCAACACTACAGGGGACAAACCTGGGGACTTTGTAATTACCTTTTATTTTTGCGTTTGTTGTAGAGTATTTTGTGGGACGTCATCACTATAAAAATTACAACAAGAGATCCAGCCACTGCAGTCAGTCCAATGAAGACATTTTGCAGGAAATTCATATCTCCACCTGAAACAAAACAGAAAATATGGAGAGAACACTTTCACAGTTCAAGTATGTGTTTTGAAGAGTTGGTGCTGTTAATTCTAGACTGATGCTGCATACTACTGGTATTCTGTGCTTATATTAAATAGCTGTATATACGTAGCATATTTATGAAGGACCACAGTGTTACTTTTTTTTACTATTTTGCTTTCCCCTTAAAAGTATCTGGTTTTGCAAAACAGCAAAACCTAAGGCAACTAGAATACTGGCTCTGTAGCACTAAGTTGCATCAACCAACCACATGGTGGCGCTTTAACAACTTTTACATGCCATCCTATAACCTCTTAATTGTGTTGCCCAGGCACAAAATTATTATTGTTGCACAGTCAGTGCTGTCAGAAATGCCCTGCTGTCAGAAATACATACAGTAGCACTAAGTGTTTACTAATCCACTGCTGGAAATAGTCCCCAACAACACCACAGCTGCTTTCAGTTTGAGGAATGTTTGCTAAAAAGAACAAAAATGACACCAAGATTTTTTTTTTTCAGTAGAAACCAATGGGTTTTTGGCTGAATTTGACAGACAAGGAAGGAAAGTCATAAAATTTTGAGACAAACAAACGTTTTTGGTATTTTTGTGGTCGTAAGAAACATATGAAATATTGGCAGCATTGTCCGTTAATCATTTAACACCAGACACTTTAGACAACCTTTCTACACTCTCTTTTCAAAGTTACTGTGACCAATGCCAAATCTTCTTTTTTGTTTTAACCTACAGTAGCTCTACGTCTGATTTGGACATATGTGAAGCCGGAAATGATGGATGAATGGCCTAGTAATGAAGGAGCAGGTGTTGGAGCGACACACTTTTGAGGCCATGGGGAGAGACTCATTAGTCTGATATAAACTCACCCTGAGTGGTAGCACTCGTAACCAGCATGTGTTTGGTGGCATTAAGGTGGCCATCATTGACCTCAGGCTGGATGCCCAGGATATGACACATCAAGGGGTAGATGTTCACCGTCTCAAAGGGCCCCACCTCTAGGTTCTTGTGAAATGCTGGACCCACTGCCCTGAAGAAGGGTTTCATGTCCATCTCGTGGTTGTCATAGCCATGCTCACCCTTGTTGAACTGAACCGGAAAGTACTGCAAGGACACAGAGGGATGGAATACGTTACATGCATGACCCAGTTTGTTAGATTCAATTAGACTGTAACTTTTATAAGCCAGTAATTTTAGTACCAGACCTTATCAGCAACAAAGCTGACACATCTTGACTTACTCTTATCCAGTCAGCAGAGGGAGGTATTGCCCAAGTGAAAGAGCCGTTGCCATACTGTAGAATGAAGGCCCACATTTTTGTGACTTCTAACAACCAATGAAAGTGGCTAAATGAGAATTTTAATCCGTCTCTAAAATTTCCATTTTCATTAAATACTCATAAAACATAATTTCTTTGGTAATTTCAGAGTATGTATTTTGTTTATCACCAACAAAATATGATAAGTGTGATATCAGTATGCTTAATAGCCACTTATCTCAGCAATTATGTAACAGCCTCAACATGCTTATCCTTCTCTGAGATCAAACAAAGAGGAGCTTAAGTGGCCATAAAGGAGAGAACAGAGTTTCAGATAATACAGTAAATTTCATGGCCAGTCGTAACCTATAGACTTTAGATAACAGGTTTGATCAGTGGATTCAAAGCACTGATTATTTTCTTCATATCAGCATTTGAAGACATTTTATGATTTTAGTTGTGTACTCTTTAAATGAATTTATGATTTGTCGCTTCTCAGTACTGAGTGACACATTTAGATGCAAAGTTAGCGCTCAGTGGAGTGACTAAGTGAGTTGGAGTCAAACGAAAACACTAATTTTGAATTTTAAGGCGTGAATAGCTGCATGAAGCATTTGAAAGCACTACATGTCATCAGACAGGCCTGGATTATCCTGAGTATATGCAGCTCCACTTGATTGAAATTAATGTACTAAGATTAAAATTTAACCCCTGTTTGTGGTTAAAAAGATTCCAGTTTCACCATTTCCTGTGAGCAAAATGTTACTGGTAATGGAAGTATTTCTGTCGTCAACACCTGAGGACATTTCTTGAATAAACTGGATGGCACATAAACACTGTTTATCTGGCTATTCCTGCCCCAGTATATCAGTGCCCTTTCATTTTATTCCTTTATAACCACTTAATGGTGCAATAGCATAATCATTAGTGACTGCTCTTAGCACCAATACCATCACAGCGTAAAAAGTAACTGTTGTGGCAGCTTTTGCTCTTAGTAGTAGTTAAAGTAATGTTTTCGCATGCTGCTGCTTTAAAGCTGCACTCAGCAGCTTGGCAAGTTGATGGGCACAAATGGCAACCTGAGGTAACTGTTCACTTTAAAGGGTAAATCAATAGGACATGCAGTGGGCAGAAAACTGCTGCTGCACATCTCTCTATGGCTGTTAACATTCCAGCTTGTTGCATTTTTGGCTAAACCCAAGTCAGTGATGTCAGAAAAAACGTATGGTTTGACACGTCTCATCATTAATGCTGCCTCTTAGTGATTGATTATTATTGAACAGTTGCATTTCTGCAAAATGCTTGCCTGCAGCCTCACAGGCCTCAAACAACCAATTATTGAGTATGAAAGTTAGAAAAAGAAAACTTGACTCTATCTGTCAACGCACCCCATTGATTACATATCCAGGGTCGGCCCATAAAATGATGGGGAGGATGCGATCATTTTTGGCGAAGTGGAGACGCTCTGGCATCTCCTCCTTCTTGAACACATGGAGGTGTGGATGGGACCCCTTCAAGGCATTGTAAACCTTCTCCAGTTTGCCTGGCTTTGGCAACAGCATCCCAGAAGGACCAAAGTCCACCAGGTGAAAGGACAGGTCACGGAACGAGAAGCCTGGGATCTTGGACAGGGTGATCTCATCCACCAGACCGTTTCGGTACACCGTGGTCATGCCGTGGTCTGCTGTAATGATGATGTTAAGGCGGTCAGTCAGCCCGTGTTGCTCAGCTGAGTGTCGAATATAACCCACCGTCCGGTCCACCTGCTTGACCATCTCCCGACGCTCTGGGGAATCAGGGCCATATCTGTGGCCTGTGCCGTCTGGCTCACCAAAGTACATGGATACGAAGTCCAGATCCTGGTCTCTGAACCAGTCCATCACCTTGTCTGCATTCTCTCGCCAAGCGGTCTCGTTTTTGTAGTTGTAAAGCAGTGGCTCCACTTCCCGCACCATAGCAACCTGTCCCTGGTAACTGGAAGCTGTGCCAGGAAAGTGAAGAGAGCCAGCTTTTAGGCCCTGGAAGGGTAGGAAAACGTCACAGTAAGATCACACGCATATACATGTGCTTGACATGTATTCAAGCCTGCTAAGAGCTGATCTGCACATACTGTACATGGAAACCAAAACAGTAGTTTCTGGATTTCATTAATTTTCTGAAACCTACAGCTGAACCTTTTAGGTAGCAGATGCATTTGCATGCAGTTAACATCTATACCCGCCAAATAATTTGCAGTATAACTGCGGTGATCTACCTGAAATTATTCAGCAGCCCTTCAAAGGTGTTTTGTCAAGAGAAATGGTTTCTAGTGTTGTAAACTGCAAAACAGTCTCTCACAGTGATAAGACGGAAATTGTGCTGCACAGACCTGTCTCTGCGCTGTGATCCAGATAGGCAGAGTGCCATTGTCCCACCACTCATTCACAAACTGAGTCTGATAGTAAGGCTTCTTCTCGGTGCTGGTGATGTTGAACCACATGTTGTGGATTACCCCGTGATTCTCAATGTAGCGGCCTACAGAAGAGAATCACTGTCAAGTCTGCTTGCACTCATTATTCATAGCGTGACACATTCACATTAAAAATTCTATCAACTTAACGGGCTGAGTGGCATGACGCTTTTGGACAAGGTCTTATGACCAACTTCGGAGATTAGAGGAATTTAATTTCAAGGAAGTTAAATTTCTTTTAGCTGGCACTGATGATTTGAGAGTCAAAATAAGAAAGGGAGCAGAGAATTCTTCCCTCAGTCATCCAAGCATAATTATCTTACTCAGCTATAAAAGCTGTTGGACCCTGGGACATTCAATTACAACTAATTCCTTTTTCCTGTGGCTTTTTTTTTCAATCCTAGCAAAGTAAACTCAGAGCGGTTTCCTATTCCGCCATGATATGCAGATCCCCTGCCAACTGGAAGCACTGTTGTAGAAAATGAAACACTTTACCTGTCAAGAGGGTGAAGTGTGTAGGACTGGTGATAGTGAGGTAAGGAGGTGTGACATACAGGGCTTTGACTCCATCCTTGGCCATTTTGTCGAGGTTCGGTGTGTCCACATCACGGTCGTAATCCCACCGGAATCCATCGAAGGAGATCAGCAGCACCTTCTGTCTCTGTTTGTTTGCCGGGGCTCCGAGGATGGACGAGGCCCAGAGGAGGCAAAGACTTGCAGTCCACAGCATGGCGAACACAGGCACTTCTCAAATCTTTACTGACTCTATCCTCCAGCTAACACTCTCATTTACAAGAGGATCTACCTCTTGGCATCCCACCTGAGGTTTCTGTGGCCAACAGCTCCTGAGCAAAGTTTCACCAACCTATCTTATCTCATAGATTGGACACACTTTATCTCAGCACTTTCTACATGCGGCCTGATGATGTTTATGAGTCAATTTTACGACTGGGACTTGTGTTCACAGTGAATTTCGCCCCCCCCCTGTTTTGCTCTTGAGGACTGGCAGTAAAGCAGATTAATCTCTCCGGGCATCATGGCTGTTTGTTTCCCCCTAACTCGCTTGTTGATGCTGTCTTTCTGTTTGCCTGCCTGCCTGTCTGTGTGTCGGAGTTTCCTGTGAATCATTGACAATGGGGGAATGACACTTTGATGGGTTTCACCTTGAGTTGGGATGGTGCATGATTGATCTGACACCAGGAAAATGAAGAGGAAAATGAGAGTATATATCTCTTCGTCAGCTAGCAGTGGTCTCTTGGGAAGAAAAGACCCTAATAGACATATTCATTTTAATAACTCTAATGTGTATATCAGCCCCGGGATATTGTTAAAAGATCTTTTAAAATCTACATTGATTTTTTTTGGCAATTGCCATGACGATGGGCAAACTGTTAAAAAGTGAACTGCAGCCTCCTCCGTGTCTCAGCTCAGATCATACCCTGCGTTCTCATCCAGACATTATAAATCACTGCGTTGTGATGTAACCTTATCAACGTCCATCAAATTTCTAGACAAGCTAACTCTTCAAATTTGTTCTTTATTGTGTGTGTCCTTGGCAGAGGTTCAAGGGAATTGTCCAATCTTTATGGAGATAAGGGATAACATTCATCAGCTTTCATTTACCTCATTCATATTCATTAGCTTTCTCATATTAACTCTATCCGCTCGTCTCCACTGTCAGCAAGATTCGGAGGAGTGTTTTGGACTGCTGAGACTGGTGCGAGTCTCAGATCTTTGCTATGAGAACTTTATCAAACACACACACTCTGAACTTGAGGGGCAAGCAAACTTTATCTGACCCTCTCAGTCCTGCACAGAATTTCCACAGGGACTCTCACATTTTCTTGAAGAAGAAAAGTGAAGTTTTTGCCTTTAGCACTCCCTGCTGCCCATACATAACCACTGCAGTACATCCTCCCCAGACGGGAAGCCAAAACAATTTCATCAGTTTGGGTCAGAGTACATTACTAATACACAAATTAAGAACATGGTGTTAGCCAGGCTGGAGATAAACTATTTTATCTTCCAGCAATGTTTCTGTTTATCTAGACTTTTATGATATCTTTAAACACCTGTGTAAGATTTCATGTCTTTTAAACATAAGTAAATTGTTGGAATTTTACTTTTGGATCTGTCATTCCAACCTAAACATCTCCCATATCAACTCATGTTTTTCTTTGAAGAAACTTTAGATTTTGTTGCTGTTATTCTTACTTTAACTGAAGGACTCTTAAACAAAAGTAACAAACTCCCACACACTCTCTTGCTTACTGCTGATTTATTTATTTACTAGTATGTTTCAGTCGGAACAACCGTCATGATGTACAATTTTAGAACAACCATCACAACATTTCCATATATTGTACATACAGTACATAGATGCAGGGCAAATCATCCAACCAGAGGAAGACAAAAATTGGTTCAATTGGAAAATGAAACACGCATGAAGGCTATTTGATACAGACGGCATCTTTTATAGAAGGAAAAACAAACAAAAAACAAACAAACACTCATAAAGCATCATGCTGTGAAAAGCTTTGAAAAAGACAATAAATGAATAATGCTCAAAGTATGTCATTGTGCATGAAAGGGCATTTTAACAACATCCGTATAACAACCCAGGCTGCTCTCATTCACTGTTTGTGCTTTGACCTATTAAAACTAAGCACTTTATTTGTGTATAACTGACACAATCATGAGCCATGAGACAATGATCTTAGGATCTATCTGCTACAGGCTGTGCGGATTGTATCAGGTCAGTATAAAGAGCCAAAAAGTCTATATCAGGAAGATGGTTGGGGTAGTAGATGGGTCAAACAAAGGACAGGTTTGTGTCCTGTGCGAAACTAAAAGTCAATAGTGAGTTATTCTAAGTTACATAAGCATGTAACGGCATGTCATCATGTTGCATACTTAACATATTGTGACTATGGCCACACATGATTCTTCTCTCCTCATTCTACCCTTAACCAGTATGGGCGCTAATTTGTAAGATATCTCACAGACTGTCTGCATAACTTTTCATAAGGTATCTTACGAACCATTGTATCAGGGTACCTTGAACAACCACATCCCAAAGCCAAACACAGAAAAATGGCAACATCTAATATACTGTGAAGCACCAATATTTCTCTGGTTGATAATGGCTGCTGTGACTGTGATTGATGTACGTTTTTATTGTATTGTTTTTTTTATTGTCTGTCTTTATGTGTTTTTTAGTCACTATGGACCTCTTGCTTGTGTCCTTAATAAAGTCTTTATTATTATTATTATTGAATGCATGCATTTACCACCCATCGAACAACTTCAAACTGCCCAAAGAATAAAGAATAGATATAGTAGAATAGAATAGAATAGAATAGAATAGAATAGAATAGAATGGAATAGAATGGAATAGTAATAGATATGGGGTTACATCTATAGCTGTCTGTTTCATTCACCAGTTGACCTATATCAGTACTGTAATTTTCAATTATTTGATGACATATTGTCCACTCTTTAAAAACAGGGTTCTCATGGATTCCTGAAAAGTCTTAAAAGGCACTGAATGCAGTAATCTAAAAAAAGGACTAAATTGGTGGTAAAATGTCTTAAATCATCTTTCAAAGGTCTTAAAAATTGCTAAGACATCGGCAGTAAGATTTATGACTCCTTTTTTTCTGAAGTTGCATTGTAAAATCTCAAAATAATTGGTAACAATAATTTACCATATGCCTCTCACATTGATATATCGCAGATAGCGGAATGAACAAAACTCAGATTTCGTTTCCAGCCGGGATGCTCAGAGGAGAGTATCCAGCGTCTGGTAGCTAGCTATCACTGTACCTTAAATTCACCAAAAAGTGGCTGTTTTACCAGGATTTCTTGGCGTGGCTGAATCCACTCCAAGGCCATGCATACAAGGCTGGTTTAGGAAAAAAAAATTTTGAAAGTTGACACAATGGGAATCAAGGCAGTGGAATCCAACATGCAACACAGTGAAAAACACAAAATCGCCAAGAAAACCTGGTAACAAACAGCAGGTATTTTGCAGTTCTGCTTTGCCTCCACCATGCCCAATCTCCCAAAACAGCATCAGGTCAGCAGCAAAAGATCTCCTAACAACATCTGAGTGTCCACCAACAGAGATAGGAGAGGTACTGGGGAGTCTTCACACTGTGACAAATCACAAATCATACAAGTCAAATGAGGGAGTAGGAGACCTTTTCCGCGCAATGATCCCAGGCTCCGAAATATTCGATTCAAGGTTTTTTTCCCCCCTCAGTTTTGTTTAAATTGTAAAACCGCTCTTAAATTTCATTCAGAGTGGCATTAAAAAGTCTTTAAAAGCCTGAAATCTAACTTAACTTATGCTGCAGGAACCCTAAAAGATTAGTTGCTTGAAATCCAGCAACACAAACATCAAATGAATGTTTTTTCATGATGCTCTTAGCCTATTTACTTTTACATAACGTGCCTCTGAATAAACATGCAGAGTAAAGCTGCTCAGTTTCAGCCAGAAAAAATGTAAGTAGGTGTTTCAGTGCTTTATGCCTGGATGTAAGGATTTATTTTAATCTTTATACAATAGACCTAATGTCACCAGAGTTACATAAAATGGTTCTTTTTTAAAACAAGTTTCATAGTGTGTTTCTTCTCTTATCCTAAATGCAGTATTTAATGTACACATTTTGAGTCAGTTAAGTTTTATTAAATCACCACATTTTCAAATGTTGAACTAAGGAGTACACTTGTGAAAACTGTCACGTTAAAAAACATGAACCAACACATCTAACAAACAAGCAAACTGTTTGAATTTCCACAATGACCATAAAATGTATTCTCTTGAATCAGACTTGCTGATGAAAAAGGAGTGTGATCCAAGTGTAAAATACATAAACACGACCATCCTTTAAATTCTTAACTGCATCTGTATTCTGCTCACTTTGCAGTTTGAATGGCAAGCTGCTTCTTTCCCTGCTGTGATTGGAAGTAGACCATCAAGTTCATGCCAGCATGCGAGATCGATGTGTTTTGAATTGTGAGCAAACAAACTTTTAATGCATGAATGGTTTATTATCAGGTTACATGCAAATAAGTCCAAGCATAAAACTTCAAACCACAGGAAAACCCCACTGGAGGTAAACTGTATTCTCACATGTAGTTCTCACTTAATAACAGCTTCGTCTGTGATACTACAACGAAACTGTTAAATGCCGTCACGCTGGATAAACCCAGCATGTTGTTTTTTCAGTTTTGGCAGCAAGCAATGAAAGATCTTAAACAAGACTGAGTGTAACATAGTGATCATAATCCAAACTATCTGCGAACCTAAAAAACACACACATTTTAATTGTTATCTTTGTCTGTGTGTGTAGACTTTTGCATCTGAGCAGATGAATTATGGTCATCATGTAATTATTTTCCTTCAGCCACTGACATGTTTTGAGGAAACATCATGACAGCAAGGTTAATATTTTCCATTACAAATTAGACACACATTCATCTATTTATGTATCAGGATTTCCTCAATCCAATTTTCCACTTTTCGGAGTCATTTTTTTTGTAGGTTTCATTTTGACAATTTTCATTACTATCCCCCATTTCAGTTTCATAATTGATGAACTTGTACTTGACTATTACTTTTACTGCAGATACCTTTACAGAAATGCTGGTACATTTGACAGTTGATATGTTTTTAACGTCTCTTTGGGTAAAATTGTGAACTTGAGTGGGTTGTTTTTCCCATAGTGGCCTTGCTGCTTTTACTTGAAGCATCTATACTCCATATTTTCATAATGACAGTGTGTCAAATGGCAATGCAAAAAGGGGTCTCCCATAGTGACGAGATACAGATAATTACCACCTGAATCTGCAGTTCCCCTCAGCTCCACAGAAGTATATAGTGAGTTTCACAGTGTTCATCTGTCCAGCCCAAAACTTCACTGTTCTGGTTTACTCTCACAGCCCTCATAGCGTCGCTTTTGACTACACACACAGACACACACGCGCACACACACACAAAAAAAAGCTCTCAAAACCTAATGTACGCTACCTGCTCAGGTGCAAGCAGCAGACAGACACAATTAGAAACTAGCTGGTGAACATAGTAGAGCAAAAAAAACAGATATTTCCCTCAGGAGTTGGAGACCTAAAACAGTGTGAATATTGGACTAACAAACAGTGGACACAAACAGGACTCCAAATGAATGATAATGTAGAAATAGGCAACTGCTTGCTACTTAACCTCAAAGACGTGCAAAATATCAGTTATTGCAAGCATTTTATTTTCACCACTGACCTCCACTAAAGCAGTGAAATGCTCCATTATGAATCTTACCACCTCTTCAGTGCCAACTTCTTGCACCAGCACTGCCTGGTCTGTAATGGTAGCATATGAACATCATTCGTAGCTCCTTCTTCTCTACTCCTCAGTATTTGGCATGTTGTGATGCATGCTGATGCACCCTGGATCAGGCCAAAAGTCTCCAACAGGCTCCCTTATGGAGAAGTCTTATCAGGGAAACAGACCAGATTTCAGCAGAGGGACTGGAGCTCTCGACGCAGCAGAATAATGGCCACAGTGCTGTAAGGAGAGGACTCCTTCACACCTGTCAAACAAACATGCTGAAACTGAAGAAGGCAGAGGAGGGTTTGAGTGTGTGTGTAATGTGTCAGTGCAGTACACATCCACTCCACATATGGTAAACGCGATGACAGTAGAGGGCTCAGGGCAGCACAAGCGGCCAGAGATCCAAGTGCACATACATGAAAGGCTAATGTTTTTATAAATGAAAGTGAATGCAGCTCCTGTTATGTGTGTTGACACTGATTTGATAACAATGAGATTAACATTTAGAGAGGGTGGCAGTCAGTTCCGCCCGAATGGCACAGTGTACGTAACATGCTATATTAAAATTGAACAGCAGGGATATGACAGCAGATATTCCTATAATATAGTAGCTCTTCCTCCAGCAGGCCACTAGTTTGTAATCATTTCCTCATACAGTTGCTAACCTGCAGTCTATCAGCTTTCCTCTTTATTAATTCCTTAGTTGCTCTCTTGAACAGCCTGTAAAGTTAATATCACTGTTCTTTCTTTGTTATTTGTTGCTTGCAGATTAATCAGCAGTTATTTAGAGGTCCATTAGAATGTGAACAAATGTGAAATGTTCAGCTCAAGGCTACACCACAAAAGATACCGCAAATATAGTTTATACTCTACCTTTAAAAAGAATTTGTTTTGTTTTTTTACTTTAAAAAACACTTTTCAGTGTGCAATATTTTTGTTAAGATTAATAACTTTGAAAACAACATGTGTAAATAGACTGTTTCAGGTTTAGCAGCTTCTTAGACTAAAGAGACCCAGTCCACCTGCTCAGTCAATCCAACTAACAAGTATTGTGTGTGTATCCAAAGCCTGATATATCTTCTTCTTTGTGCCATAGAGCTCCATTTTTGTCCAGAAACTATTGAAAAACATTTGTGAGCCACACTGTTGCACAATGCGTTCCTTCTTTCCCGTGAACAAAGACACACACACACACACACACTGTAGTTTATTTTGACTCAGTCCCGCAATCACCGTCATGCTGCCCCAAGAAAGCACCAAAAGTTGATTAATCCACCATTGAAAATAGTCCCTAAATGCACTATTTCCTATCTTGTTTGACTTACATTTGCTAAAATCTACAGAGCCCATTTGTTTTACAAAATTACTGAGACTTGAGTATTGAAAGGGTTACACGTTGGTTTCAGGCTTTTCATGAGATTTGTTTACAATAAGCGAAATACAAAATAATGCCAACTTATCCTTTTCTTTGGTACAGGACTCAAAAGCTCTACTACTCCTGCACTGATCATCGAGGCCTGTGAAATGAAACAGAACAAACAACAACAACGTCCCTATTCCGCTAAGGGTATTACAATAGAAGCTACCTGAAATGATCATAGTTACTGTATTCATGTTATAGATATACAGATATCAATTGGATGGTAGTCTACAAGCCTCAACTTCTCAATCAGATCTACCCCTTTCCTTCTACAAAGCTCCAGTAGTCTCACCACCAGACAATCAGAGATCTCCGCCCTCTGATAGTCTGCTGACACTCCTTTCTAAAGTGTGTTTAATAAACCGGCGGAAACGGCCAGCAGCAAAGCAACGGCTCTTGCATTTTTGAAAAGGACACGCCCTCCCGGAAATGTGTGCTCCCCTTTTCTCATCTGCAAGGAAACAAAAACACACAGAGAGCTTGAAAATGGATGCCAAGAGATTTAACTCCGTTTTATCGAACGTGTGCTCGTGTGCTGTCTTAGTTACAACATGATTGAGCTAACTGGAGTAGTTTCATGTCGTATCTGACAACGGGAGGCTTTTAACAGATGACGTCCTGATGTTAGCTTTGCTGCTGCTGTTAGCTGACCCTGTCAGCTGCAGCCTCTGATGCTCTCTAGATATGGTGATTTCGCAAAACTGAATAAATAAAGCAATATTTTTTTCACAGACTGTTTAATGAGTTATTACCTATTACAGACACCGCTAACGGCTAACAGGCCTAACAGCTAATGGTTAGCCCAGCTAATTTACAGTAACCATGTTATTAATTACAAACGTGCACACAGAAATAGTAATGTGTGTTCAGTCATTGTGTTTATAGACTTTACAAACATCAGATTTACTATTGGTTCTGCAACGTAGGGAGTTTTTTTAAACTCTGAAATTGTATCCGCCCATCTAAACACAAAATCAGGGAGAAAGTCATCAGTCTTTAGTTAAGCAAAGCGTCTAAAGGTATCACAGTTCTGAGTAGTATCACGATACCACAGCACTTGTAGCACTTTGAGATCTTTTGATGAAAAGGGTATAGAGTGCCGAAGTCACGCCCCTTCCAGTAGAACTCATGGGACCTTAGATCGGAAAAAATATGAATGGCAGTGAATGAGGAGAGCAATGTTATCTTTTGTTCCTGTTTGAGCTATGACGTGACATCCAAATATATTGTTAATGAGTTTAAAACATAAATTTTAAGGTCAAGAAAGTCATACTTTGTGGTAAAACTGTTGAGATATAAGCTTTTGAAAAAAACGTAATTAGAAAAACTACACAGGAGGCGGTCGCGTATGTGACGTCATAGCTTTCGCTGGCTTCCAGCAGCTTGGAGTGACTGTAACCTGGCACAAAACACACAGACATCTTCAATCATAAATCGATTAATCATAAAACAGTGGAATTTCAGCGGGGAGGCCAAGCTGCAGGAAGCGAGCGAAAGCTATGACGTCACATACTCGACCTCCTCCTGTGTACTCTTGAGTCTTTCTAATTAAAAAGCTTATATTTCAACAGTTTTACTACAAAGTATGACTTTTATGATAATGATGATAATTTATGTTTTAAATTCATTAACAACATATTTTGATTTCATGTCGCAACTCAAACAGGAACAAAAGATAGTATTGCTCTCCTCATTCACTGCCATTCATATTTTTTCCGATCTAAGGTCCCATGAGCTCTACCGGAAGGGGTGTGACTTCGGCACTCTATTATAAATAAAATTTATTATTATTATTGTTGTTATTGTTATTAAATGAGGCAGATGTGCCTTTTGTCATTTATAAAAAGATAAATCACTTTTCTATAATACATCAATGATATTTCAATGGAATAAATTACTTATTGACTTATTCATACTTCAAAAACAGCATCAATAAGTGATTAACATAGGGGGGATCAAAATAGAATAAATAAATAAAATAAAAAATTAACCAGCCACCCTCCTCCCCTGATAAGTTAAGAACAGTCCCTTGATTGCGGTGAGGTTTGTGGACTGTTACCAGCCACAAAGAGAGAAATGGCTCGTTTCTCCTCTGACATGTCACATACCTGTGTGCCGCGGTGGCCATCGTGCTCTGCCGTATTCCTGTCTGTGACCCCCGTTCAACCCACAACCGTCAGGATTCGCCTTTTGTTTCTGCTGCTGGTTGAAATCTGTACTTGCAGCGTGCTCCTGAATGATTTCTTTTGCTTGAACTATTTTTATTCACAATAGTCACATGAGAAAAATGCTTGCACCGTAGAGCTCTGTGGAAAACAAATCACTGTAGCATATATAAACAAATCTAGCCTACAAGTAAAAAGAAATAAATAATAACTTTCACTGCTTAAAGATAGTAGCTCAGCTAATACCTGAAATGTCACTGGAAAACAAACCACTGTAGCAGCATATTGAGTGCCTGCATGGCCAGCATGCACTGTTATTGGATGGCTCACCCTCTTGTGATTGGAATCTGAACGTATCCCACAGCAGTGGTACCGTGAGGTACCATGGTACTATGGTACTCTAACATTATGGTATCAGTACTGTGGTGTTTAAGTACCGCGGTCTACTGTTGGTACCAGTATAACATGCAACACTACTTCTAGCTCCAAGAAATCAAGATGGCGATGGCTGAAATGCTAAACTCGAGGCTTCAAAATGGGAGTCCACAAACTAAAAGGTCACGGTAGTTCTGTCCAATCTTTTATACAGTCTTTGGGACAGACATGATCACTATAAGCAGTTTCCCTTGTAACAGCTGCAGGGCCTAAGATTTACCAGTTGTCACTAGGGTGGCGCTAGAGTTTCCAAAAGGTTCATCTTGAGGAACATAAACAATCTTAGTGAATGTCGTACCAATCTTCACTTTAGATTTTCATATTTCTTAAGAATGTTTGTGTGGAAATCTTGGCATGATGCTGATGGGCATGCTTTAAAATCAGCCTCCCCCAACAACATAGAAGGATAAATGGAAAAAAATGCAAAGAAAATATGTTCGTATTGCATTGCAAATATGGCTTTAACATATATCTGTAGGCAGGAAGAAACACTTATATTAGGAGAGGATGACACTGATGAGCCAAAATGCAATATGCAGTGTGTAGTAAATGGCCATTATTACCCTGAAATATGTCTAACCCTAGCCTGTGTACCATATGTGTGTACTGTGCATGTGTGTGTGTGAGACAGAGAGAGGGAGAATTAAGGTGAGAGAATGAGTAAGAGCTGGGAGCAGAGTGGAGGAGGCTCAGGCTTGTGGAGGCAGCTAGGCTGATTTGCGGCTTCATTCCAGCGCGTGGGCCCTTTCAGGCTCTGTTGCCTGTAACAGGTTGACGTGATAAACTCTGTAGCCGAGCCAGTCAGATGTGGCACGGTGGAGGCGCCCTCCTCCTCGCTCCTCTCCCCTTGGCCTGGTGTCTCATTGTGGCGCTGTGGGGCTCCAGTGTGCTGGCATTACACTTTCACACGGCAGTAATTGATTTCTTTAATTTGCTTCAAGAGAAACTGTTGTCAGCCAACCAGGCAGCCATTTTTCAGGCCACTTTAATTAAATGCCAGGTCTTTAGGTGTGATATGAAATTCGTTTGGCTCCTCTGATCTTCTACTCCTCAGACAATTCATTAACATTTTCGTTTCTGCCTTTATGTTTTACACAAAGCCTCAAAAAGGAGCTCATCAGTGACATTTCGGTTCCTGCGCTATACATTCAATCATTTATTTAAGTGCATTTAAACTAGAGATTAAGTGCAGTGTGGCTGTTTCACATGAGATAATACAGAGTCGGTAGAGCCTCAGTCAGCTGTGGAATTCAAGAGAATAAAAAAGCAGGGCTCCAGTTGGGTGTCTTTTATTGGAGGTTCTGTTATATGTTGTAACTGTTTCAGGTTACTAAACTGTACCTGAAGACAAGGCAATAATTGAATTAACTGCAGTGAATGTCAAACAAAGATTCAGGTCTATATTCCTTACTTTTGTAAATCTTTGTCTCTCTTGTGGCTTGCAGCTACATTTTTCCACGTCTGTGGTGAACAGGGTTCATTCTAATGCCCTTTGTCCCTTTCACAAGAATCAAACGTGTCATTAACCCTATAATCTGATGAGAATTATAGGTTTAATAGAATGAAATGTCTTTTACATCTCACATGTAATACCTGATGAAACAACGCGGGGCAGGTGCATCTTCGGTCTAAAGCAGCAGAACCATTTATTTCAGTCATAATAGCAGGGCAGCAGGCACACCTCCCTAATAATATCCTGATGCCTCCCCACTCGCTCTGACTCAGAGATCTTCTGAAAGGCCCCTCTCCACTCATCCTCTCAGAGTGGCCTTCCTCTCATGGAGATGAACAGCAGCTGCCTCTTCCTGCCTCCCACCATACGTCAACACATCAGCACCACTCTGCCTGCCTGCCTGCCTTCAAACACCAAAATATATGAGGCTCGCTAAACCCGAAAGAATAGCCTGCTGCAGTTCATATTACAATGGCTGATATGTATTGACAAAAATATTTTTGCTGGTGAATACCTTGGTTACAGCTAGACTGAGCTTGCAGTGCAGGATTTTGTGTAATAGTTGGGGAATTGAGTGGAAAATTTAGGCTATTATTTTGGAGCAAGGGACGGAAAAGAAGAGGGACTGTTTTTATTTTCTTCTTGAAGGTAGTTTAACTTTGTAACCAAGGTAGTTGCAAAGCGTTAGTTCAGTCTACCACTTTGATCCAGACTGAAATACCAGATCTATTTTTGGATGATTTGCCAATGACTTTTAAACAGACTAATGATGTGCTGGATAGTGTTTATAAAACCTACACAAACCCGACCCCAAAGAACTTTAAATATGGCGGACTTAAACAGATGGATAACAGAAAGTCTTTGTGCACCAGCACTGATGATGAAGCTGCTTGCTGTGTGAGAGGGAAACACACACACAGAGAGGGAGAGAAGGTGGAAGGTGAACGATTGCCTAGTGTTTCTGTAGGTTATTAATAACTTACTCAGAACACTGCTTTGTCACTTAATGATCCACCCGCCTGAACTTGCAATATATTCTAACAAGCTTCCCTTAACCGCCTGACCTGTGGGTCAACCCACAGGCCACGCAGACAGCGCATCACTTGTACAGACATTTTTGGTCCCTAGAGATGAATCCTACTGACTTAAGTGATCACTATGTCTTCTCCTCCAGCGTCATCATGAGGTTGATATTTTGTTTTTTTGTGAAATATCTACTACTGGATGGATTGACATGAAACTTGATACAGATTCATGGTTCCCAAAGCATTATTCATCATGACTTTGACCTCTAACTTTTCATCTCACACCACAGTTCACAAAAGGATTGCATAGTTTTTGCAGCAACTGAACCTGCCTGAATAAGACAAAAACAAACCATGTAATTCTCAAAGAACCTGCAAAAGGTGAAATGCACTCCTAACTGTGCTGCCAAGCAAATAGTTTCTTGGTGCTCCTTCACTATTTGCTTGTATTTAAATGAGGTTATTCGGTGCAAATTTGGCCTCTTTCTATGTTTTTGAGCCTCCTTACAAAAGCAGTCCAGTTCACAAATATAGGTGCTAATAGCTTCACGCAGTTACAATTAAACTATTCATCTTCAGAGAGTTGTTGGAGGCACAATGAACATTTTTCTCTGTCACGTTTAAATTCCTTGCCTGAAGTTCTGAGGAATGCCTCTGTCTCTCCCTCTGCCATTGTTCTTACTACTGTGTTCTTGACACAAAGACAACATTTACACTTTGTCACATGGATAAATGCAATCAGATGGCAAAAAAGGCCAAATTGCACTCAGCTGTAAAACTTTATGGCCATGTTTGTGCTGTAATATAATTGGCGCAATATCTTTTGTGAATCGGACCTAGAGACCTAGAGAAATCAGATAGCGGTGCAAGTGATGCACAGTTCATAAAGCTATCAGCAGGCACAATCTATTTTCACTTAACGAGTCTTAATGACTTTGAAAATCTTCTGACCCTTCCACTAGCACCACCACAAGGCTCACATTTGTAGTTTTGACTGAACCAATCAGAACCCAGAGATGGTTTATGACCAAATATCTGCAAAACTAATGTCATTTCTCAGCTGTATCGGTACTTTGTGTTTGGTGCTAATTAGCAAATGTTAGCAGGCTATCATGTTAAACTATGACGGCAAGCATGCTAAGCATTATACATCAGCATGTTAACCTTGTCATTGTGAGCATAACAACATTAGCATTTAGCTCAAGGTTCCACTGTACAGTATGAAATCACAGTCACTAGCATGGCTGTAGACTCTTCTTGTCCATTTTTCTTTTCTTTTGAAATATAAAGTTGTTTCTCTGAACTTATGTTGATAGTCTGTGTTTCAACTGAGCATGAACTGAGAAAGGAAACTCAATGGCATCACATAACAAGTTGAGTGCTCTTGTTGTCTGAAAAGAGAAGATCTCCATAGCATAACCCTGGATGTCCAATGGATGTGGCTGCGTCACACTCCACTTGTGTGTTTCAGACTCAGGGATGTCTTCAAGCAGTCTGTTCTTTTGTGTTTAACAAGAATATTGAGCACACGTTGGCAGCTTGTTTACACAGCATACAGTCTGATCTTTATTTCCTATCTGTATTTCCTGAATAGACTTCTCTCTATTAGCAGAAAGAAAACTTAAGAATTTCTTCTCCTCCTCACACACCTTGGAGAAGTCACATAAAAAAGAAAAATGATTGTGCTGTATGGACGTAAAAGACAAAGTCAATACCTATTAAACACATCATTAAATATGAATGTCATAATAAATAACGGCATTTATATACGTTGACTAGTGAATTTCACACCACAGAGACGCAAGCTGCTCCAGCAAATATAGATCCAAACGCTGGGGCTAAAAAAAACTAATTACCTCAACTATAAAAAGTTGTCTACACAAACATGTTGGTTTCTGGGAAACTGGAGAATCATGGTGCATGCAATGTCAGGACTTCATCCCAAATGCATTTAAAGAAAGGTTTTCATCTGGAAATAGAGCTGGAGGTATTGTAAATGGGACATTAAAAGGAATCCCACATCAATTTCCCATACCAAATGCTGCATAACAGGAGTCATTTTGACAAAGTAGCCGTGTGATTATTTTTTATTTCCATTTGAAAGCAATTAGCTGAAAGGTCCTTCCCTTGAGTTCTGTGGCAGAATGTGTGGAATGACTCAGTATAATTGCTGTGAAATGAACAGAGTGCCAAGTTGAGAGAAGCATGAAAACCGCAAGGGTTCCCTCTCCATGGAAACGCCCTCTGCCTTTGTCAGTGCACCAGGAAATTAGGCAGCAAGTGATAACGGGGCTTGAATGAGTAACAAATGCAGGGGGGCGAGTGATATTTACTCCATTTCAAGCCATTACAGAAATTGAGTGTTTCCCCACGTCTCACGCTGTGCCTACTGAGTGCTGGATACAGGAGGAGGAGGGTCATTAAACATGGCAGCCGCCAGCGACGTGCTGGAGGAAGCCGGTTGAACAACACAGCGTTCGCACCACCGATGGGCAGGACAGATATAATGAAGCCCAGCGCTGTCAGTGTATGGCACCAACTGATGATACTGATGCCTGAAAGGAGGACAAGGTGTTAGACGAAAGACAAGGCTGAGACAGTGTTTGCAGCTCATCTCATGCCTTTGCCACAAGCTGCCTCCTCAGCTCCTGCCCTAATTGCTGCCTTGCTTGGAGGCGGCTCTCCCTCGGTATGCCTTTCATGCCTCCCTTAATTACGTCAGCCGGAAAGGAACGTGATTGTTATTGTCATTACTCTCGTTAGTAATTAAGCAGCTATTGACTCCTTTCCTACATTCAGTCTGTTTGATTAGGCCTGAGGTCTGGAGATATGGATTAGGCTCTCACAATGTTGCAGCCGCACAACGCTGCCGACTTTTGTTGGCCTGGAGCCATGCGGCCATACAGATACAAACTGAGGAAGAGGAGGGTGGAGGGAAGGAAGAACTTAACTGCTGTTTACTTTTTCTGTCACTGAAGCAGACATCTGTCAGCCTGTGTTCACCATGGAGGAAATGGAACACCTTTACCTTTCACGCTACATCATCATTGGTGACATCGGAGTGTGCACCTCCCTGCAGCTGGAGGGCACGGAAATCACCAACGCAGGGATGTCAAGAATCTGCTGAAGGAATACCTGATGGAGGAGAAGGAAAGTCATCCTGCATACTGCATAGCTAAAGTTCAGGAGAGCCCTGTAAAAGATAGAAATCGTGTTTTATGATTTATCTCACTCTTACGTCTCTTGGTGAAAAAGTTTGTTTGAAAAAAGGCTGTGATAGCCAGCATGAGTGAACAGACAAGAAAAGAAACTTCAAACTTCTACAATAAGAAGTGCAAAAGTTCATTCTTGGCCTCGGAAACAGTGGTTGAACAAATCTCTTTCTCAAGGTTCACTTATGGCTTTTGCCGTTGCAAGCTCTGTTAGAAGCTAACAAGTAGACCTTGAGTTAATTTTTTTTCAGACTTGCACAGCAGTGCCATCCACAGAATCTGTATTTTCATATCCTTTTATTCAACCACTGAATAAGCAGTCAGAATTTTTAGAAAAGCCTCAAAAACCTGGTTTATGTCAAAAGAAATTGAATCCCACTTTAAAGGTGTATTTGAATGTTTGCCAGACCATTCACCGCAGAAATATTTGTCATGGAAATGATAATTCTGAGTACTTTGTTTTTATCACATCTACTGAATGCTTTTTGTGCTTGTTTCTGAACACGATATGTAATTTTTGGACAGATTTCTTGTTGAAGTGGTACACTTTCAACTGTAAAAGAAATACATCTTCCCCTGGTAGAATGCTCAGTAGTAGTAGTTCAAAGAAGAGGTCTTCACAGGTCCACTTCCTTGTCACTAAGATATGGCACATGGCCCGGGTTGGTCCAGATCCTAATTGCATTCAGACTTATTGGGTCAGGGTGGGGTCCCATCACTTAACACTGGATCTTGGATTGGTGTGTCAATATGTATCACCATGGGCTCTTATCACAAACTGGTCATATTGATTGCAGAAGCATAAAGTGTTTTCACAGGTGAGACTGTGAATGTGAAATGTGAAGTGAAGAGAGAATTGCTACCTTGTTTGACCACAGCTGCTCATTAATTGGTGTAGCATCATGCTCCAGCCAGTGTCTGTATTCTTTCTCTGGGTCTGTTCAGGTCCAGCGCATTTTGGATCTGGTTGAATCATCTGTGGATAGATTTCATGCACTCAGTTTCAGTCTGTACAGATGGAGTGCTGAATTGTTTGTCTGCCTGAAATAATAGTAAAGAACCCTACACGCACACAGACGTAGAAACCTTTTGTATTCATTTTGTAACAGTTATAGAAATTGTCACAGATAATTTCATTGGCTCATGTAAACACAACTTATCACCAAAGGTGTCACCAAAATCAAAGATCCCATGGGCTGCCATTTTAAAACCCCAGGGATTCCCTTCCTTTGGGAAAGTGGCAGAGAAGGATGAGAATAATAGTCTGAGTATAGAAGAGGGAGTTCAATAATCGTGCAGGAGTGACAAGGACCCAAAAGCAATTCCTGACTGAGCACTAATCCCCACTTTTTTTGTGGGACGCACAGAGAGTGAGATAAGCCTGGAGGTTAATGCAGAGGCGTCTCTCCTCTGTCCTCGGCGGTGACAGCCCCTGACAGGCGGACCCCAGCAGCACGCCTTGTTTATGTTAATGTAGGTGGCCTGGGCCAGCTCCCTCACTGAGCAGCGCAGATAGAGACGTCAGAGGCTCGTCAGAGTGGCACTCGCAGCCTCTTGCTGGGCTGCCCAGGATCTCTGCGTTCGCATATGGGGGGTTGGCTGAGGAGGAGTACCCAGGGTGAGGGAGATGGGTGAGGTGAGGCAGGCCTGCTGGGACTCCCTCCCACCTAATCATCTGTGGATGGTTCATCTACTTCTCCACACTTCGTTTGAACCACAAATGACATCTCAGAGAAAAAAGGAGAGGAAAAGGATTCTGCTTTTAATGTATGCGCCTTTGAAAATGTGCATTTTTATACCAACTCTTTCTCTATTCTGTTTTATTTGATAGGGTCAGACCCTGACAGTTACAATCAAAACTAGCTATGCACTGCCAGTTTTGCCTTTATTTTTTATGCACGAGTTGTATTATTCATAAAATGTACCAAACAACTTACAGGATACTTTAAATGAGTATGGAATAAAAACACTGTTCTATTTTATGTTAAGAATAAAAACAATGACATTTGACTTTTTAATTTAATATAATATAATGAAATAAAATATAATATAATGTCATGTAATGTAATATAATATGATATATAATATAATACAATGTAACATAACCCCATTTTAAGCTTTTGCTATCATGCCAACAAAGTACTAGCGCTTAAACTGCACTAGAACAGCTGATTATTTTTGTTGATCAACAGAGTATTCATCTACAGTTATGATAATTAATTAGCCTTTGAAAGCTGTCATTGGTAATTTAAGAAAATAACTTTTTGTCATATTTACTGTCACTATATCCAGACAATAGTACATGGGCAGATGATCAGTAAAAAAAAACATAGTCCTCTGCCTCCTGCCTCTAATGGCCTTTCTGCACATAAACAAAAACAACTGTTCACAGCTGAGGGGTCTCAAACCCAGCTGTCAATCATGTCAATCGCTCCATGAACTGTGGTCATACTGTCAAACTAGGCAGCGCTAATCAAATATGATACAAGACTTTGAAACTGCATTGCCTATTTCTATCCTCAAATGTCTTGAGAAACATTTGTGCACTGTTTGGATGTAAAATGAGAGCATTGGTCCAGCTGGGGGGCAGTGGGCAGTGGGCGGTGCTTGGTGCGTCACTCAGCTGTTTCCAGTATGGTGGCTGGGTCATCAGTTTTCTCATTTTACAGCTAAACAGTACACTAACATATGTTTTTGAACACATCCGTGACAAGAAATAGGCTATGCAGTAACTAAATCTTGATTCTTATTTGATCAGCACTGCCAAGTTTGACAGTTTTACTGCAGACACAAGCCGTGATTAACATGATTTACAGCTGCAGCAGAGACTCCTTGGCTCTTATTAGTTTCATGGACTACGTGCCTCAGATAATGTTTTTTGGATGTAATAGCAGTTTCAGCAAATATGACAAAAAGTTACTTACATTAAAGTTACCAACTGTAGCTTTAAGTGATTTACCAAGCAAATTTTTATGTATTTTTATTTCAAATTTATTTAACCAGGAAAAGCCTCATTGAGATTAAAAGTGTGTCCAAGACAGGCAGTAGCACAACAAAACTTCTTAAATGCCAAACCTTTCTGGTCTGAATATCCTTGGGTTTTGGGACTGTATGTTGGACACCATTACACATTTGAAGATGCTACTTGGGTCGTGGGAATTGTTGAAGGTCATTTTGCGCTAATTTCTGACATTTTAAAGACTAAATGATTAGAGATAAATCAATAATAGATATTTATGTGTGACTGACTTGAGGAAAACCTAGCATCCTTCTTTATTCATGACACTAGAAGGCACTTTTTGCCTAAAGAATGCAAACATGTTATCAGTTCAGCCTCTAATGAATCTTCCATGATTCCACCGCAGGAAGCACCTCCTGGTGTAGCTGTCCTGTATCAGCTCTGCTCCAAGCATATACTTTCCAGTTTGTGTTGTCTCCTTGTTTATGTGTTTGCTACTCTGAGATATCATTCTCATCATATGCCTTGTCTCTCACTGATGAATGGTTGTGCTTGGTGACCTGCCCCCCCTCCCCTTGTTTGTGTCAGTGTGATGTAGGGCTGACCCGTGGAGTTGGGAGTAAGGTGGGGACATTGAGACAGATGAAGGGTCAGAAATGTGTGCTGAGAAGCTTCTCCTCTGGGTCTCCTTCACCCCCGTGTGCTCGACCCGCGCCAGCCTTTCATTCTAATCTGATGATAATGATATTTGCTCAGGACGACCTCTGCTTGCACAGTGTAATTACCCCCCCAGCTTTCTATGATCTCAGCTATTGGAAATCGATGGGCCATAAGAGGGCCCCATCAGAGCTTATTATTATCACTGCTCGCTTTTCGTTACGGCGCGATCAGATTTAATATGTTGTCGAGTTTTTTTTACTGCATGTTTTTCCTCGTTTTTTTACGTTGACTAATGTCATTGTGGGCAGTCAGTCGGGCTGTTCTTTTGAGTTGTCACAAAAAACGTATAAATTTAGTCTATTTTAGATTATTTTCTGTTTGTTGTTATCCTGCAAACATAAAATCCCAGTCACAACCATCAATGGTTTAATAGCCTACTTTAAAATAATGAAAAATCACAAACCTTAATTCTTCAGTAAGTTTTTTCTTTATGTCACGCTCTCTAATATTATATGCACAGTGCACACCAAAACAGCTTCTGTGGATATTGTTGAGTGTTATTTTGTCCCCTTAATAGCACCTTTGGCTTAGTAGCACTCAGCAGTACCACGCTTATCCATGCATCTGTGAGTGGATGCCTATTTAAATCGGTTAGGTGAATCTGCTCTGGATGACTCCCTCCATTAGCTACTCATCCAGGGTTAAGTACCCTCTGGAACAGACGGCACTGGCCATCAGGTGACCCTGCCTCTGCACTGCCTTGATTGAGACACTTCAGTTGAGGCCTTGCTGCTGTGACCTTCCGAAAGCCTCCCGCAAATAGACCTTTCTTGTACTGCCAAGGGTATACGTGTGGTCCACTGATCTGGACATTATTGCCACAACTTCAGCCTTATGAAATCCAAACTTGTTATTTCAAGAGTAAAGCAGTGTCTTTGCAGTGACCTTCGCGCTTGTTATTGTCAGTCTTGTCAAAAAGATAAGAGGATCACAGGTGAGATTTCATCAATGAGGGTAAAGGAGTGCAGAGTTAAGACACACTTGTGGGCACAAGACAAGTCTGGCTATACAATTAAACACCAACGATGGTTTTACTCTGTCATTCCAAAGACGAGGGGCCTTGATAGCCTGTGATTTTTATTTATTTTGTTTGCATCGGGTCATAGTTTGAGTTGTATGTCCTAAGTCATACTCCCACAGCTGCTCTGAGCAGCAATTTCCTTTTATTGACCCCTGTAAAGTCCCTGGCTCTGTAAACATCTAGGGGCTGTCATGTTTTATGAGCTATAGGAACCTAATAACACAGCAATCAGCATTTATTTGAAGACGGTACATTTGTGGGTTTTCACAAAGAAATCTAGTGCGACTCCAAATGCACAGGAGATCTCCTGACCTCGGAATAACAGCGATAGTATCTTAGGGTCACAGAATCTTGAGGAGGTTGCAAGATAGATTTTGATAAAACAAAGATACTAGACAGAAATATGACAAGGATTAAAGCCAAAGGAGAAGGGTCAAAGGCAGAAGGAGAGAGAGGATTGGAGGTGGTCGTCGGTGCCACGGACTGGTTGTGAAAGTGTATTTTTAGCCCAGGACAGAAAAGGTGACAAAGGAGGAGAGGTGGAAGTGATCGATATGTTTGTGCAAAAGGCAGAGGACTGCCGAGACACAACAGTGGAAGTCATGAGTGAAGCAGTCCCTCAAGGGGACGGCAGGCTCGGCCAATGTGGAGACACAACAAATGAGGAAATGGTAACAGAGAAATGGCTGATGAGCAGGGGGTGTGCTGGGAGTGCGGGGGTGCTGCTAAGTGACAGGAAATATTTGTTATGAACAAACCGTAGGCCATTTGGACACAAGTCCAAGCTTCCAGTTACCAGACTGAGAATAGATGAAATGCAAAGAAATATGTTGGCATGGACTAGCTGAAGTTGGCCCAGTTCTATTCTAAGAGAGGAATTAAACATAAAAAGTACTTCTAATGCTTCCTTAAAGGTTTGTTTGTCTGAGAAAATGAGTGAAAATAATATTTGCATCTATAATTACGGCACTTATTTTCTAAAAGATCTGAGCTTTCATCAGCTGTTCTAGTTCTGACAAATGATTTTACTTTCTGAACAGACTTTGCAGGGTTAGAGGACAGAAATCTGAGATGCTCCTAAGAAGCTGATATACTGGCGATGGATGCCAAACTTCCTTTTGGCAATACAAGTGCTTCAACTGAACTTATTTTTACACTGGTGGATAAAAAATATACATGGTTAAATGTTCAGGCTTGCAGGACTAAAACTATTGTGTTTGGATGCTTCATTTTTCTGCTTTTCTTCCACTGCTTTATTTTCTTCTTCACTACTCAGGCACAAAGCTTTAAACATGTCACTCGGCAAAATTTGGGACTTTTTCTGCTATTTTTGATTTTATCTACCATGACTTTTGTTTAGTAATAGTGGTACAACATCCTAAGCTTATTCTAAAAAGAGACTGTATGCATTTAACAAGTGGAAAACTGTACATTTCCTGCTAATACCGTAGTTTATTTTGACACAATGCATGCAACAAGCGTAAATTGTTACATAAGCATACAAAACTGCTCGAGGGTTACCTAGAACATTGTAATTTGATGTGTAGGGCCACTGATCAGGAGTTGGTATTTGGCCAATTAGGAGTGAGATTGTGTTGGTCATAGAGCTGCATACAACATCCTTCATTACAGAAAATGGTGCTGTCCTTGTACATGAAAGTGAGTTGTTTTTTGGTGGTTGTCTGACATGACAATTGAGCAAACTCCATCTGCTAATGAAAACTTTGAGATGCAGTCAAAAGCATTTTCAAGTGGACCTTGAGTTGAGATTATTTGGTCAAATATCTCTGCACTAATTTATTTACAATAACATCTTACACCACATCTGTTTCTATGTGACTAAGCATGAAAGAGTTTCACATAGATATTTTAAAATTCACCTCAGTTAACAAAATTAAACTAGTTCTGAAGCACAACAACCACATAAGGTCAGTCTCACAGCCTACGAGACTGCATTGCTTTGACATTTTCTTTTACTGTTTAAATACTGTTGGTGTTTTTGCACCATCTAACGTGATTACCATTGTCACAACTTCCTTTGCTTGTAGCCAAACAAATTTCTCAACATCCCACTTGAAATGCATGGCTAATGTATACTAGCAACCTTTGGTCTTTACTGTACAATGTGTGTGTGCGTGTATTTGTGTGACTTTATGAGCGAGAGCGTGTGCATGCATGCGTGTATTTCTCTCAGCTGTGACTGGTTAAATGATTTCTTGAAGGGCTATAGAGCGACCATTTCATTTTGGCACCTAATAACAGTCAGGTCACACTGTGCCCCGGCTGATCCTCTTTGATATGGTCCCTGCACTTGCCCAAGCCCTCTTTCACAGGTGCCAATCATTATAATCAAACCCCCACCTTCAGCCCCAACACCATCTCCACCCCCACCCCAACCCCTCAGGGCACGTGGTGGCTTCACAGCAGTTGTTTTGAGGAAGAGGAGAGTTTAATCTGTCCCCTGTTCTGGCAGACAGGCCATATTCTTTGACCCTTGCTAACACCAGTTGGCAGTCTTGTTCCCCATCTAAGCTTTCTTCAAAATACAGTTTTCAACAAAAGATTCTCTGAAGGGCTATCCACACCAAGAATGACAACTATGTGAGCATCCACACTGATGAATGATAAGGTTTTTGTAAACAGTGGCATCAAGCACACACTGCTCTCTCCAGCTGTGACACACTGCAAATTTGGATGGATTTTGATTGGATGTCATTGTTTCTGTCGTTCATCAATTCTCTCTGAATGTTATCCCAATTATATCATTCATGTACTAGTGGTTAGTTGGGGTTTAGGTGCCATTCACTTGAGTTAGAATGAGTTTTAAATCTCGTATCTATTGTTATTGTTGTAGTTATCATTCCTGATGTGGACGGCCCTTGACCCTATCACTGATCAGCATTGTTACTTGAAATATTTCTTCAGAGAGCACAGCCTGCATGCTCTTAGACAAAAGCAGTTGCCTTGTGCAAGGGCATCTTGACAGTAGGAACTAATGCTTTCCCCACTCATGTACCCCAGACACATTTCCCAGCAGGTGTGGGGATTCAAACGGGTCACCCGGCAAAGGTTGCCCATTTCAAAAAGGCCAAAGGTCAAAGGTGAGCCTGGTTTCCAGATCCCATGAATCGCTGGCGGCACATTATATTTAGCGATTGGCTGGGTCTGACACTGCCCTTTTCTGAGATGAATTACTAACTTCATTGCTTTCCCCAATGGACTGGTCAGTGTTAAACCAATGACAGCACGACAGAAATCAAATTGAACTTGAGATCAAATCAGGGCAACAGACGCCAAAGGCAGCCTCACCTTTAATGAAAAATTGTAGACCAGCTGATTGCTGCTTTTTTTCCACATTTGTTGATGCTGTTACATTCCTGTAGAAGTGGTGATATTGCTAAATTTAGCTTGTTGATGTAGTTCTAACATCACAAATTTTGTGTCAGCTTGTCGCTGTATGTTGTTATTGTGTCAGTAGGTCTGTCCACAGATTCATCAGTGATCTTTAATTTATTCATACTGATTCGCCTGCTACACTTTCTCCTAAATGCTACACTCACGTACTGCTAACCCTCAGCAGAAAAATTGTGTGAAGAAATGTCACACCACCCTTAATTATCTTCTTCTTTTTTTTTTTTTAAATCAAGACATTAATGAAGCATTATAACAGACGTGTCTGCCAAGTAGGGATGGGTATCGTTAAGATTTTAACGGTACTACTACTCTTATCGATACTGCATATCGATCCGGTATTTTAATGGTACTCTTATCAAAACTCTTTTTGAGGAAAAACAAAAAGAAATTAAGAACATAAATTGCTTTATTTTCTCAGTTCTCATTATGCAACAAAATAATTTTTTAACAAAACATTTTACTTTTTACAACTTGAAATGTAAAATACATAAAATAATAGTGTTGTCACGGTACCAAAACTGGGACCCACGTTACAATACGAGTGAAAGTATCACGGTTCTGAGTAGTATCACGATACCACAGCAAAAATGAGGCAGATGTGCCTTTTGTCATTTATAAAAAGATAAATCACTTTTCTATAATACATCAATGATATTTCAATGGAATAAATTACTTATTGACTTATTCATACTTCAAAAACCGCATCAATAAGTGATTAACATAGGGGGGATCAAAATGGAATAAGTAATTAAAATAAAAATCAACCAGCCACCCTCCTCCCCTGACAAGTAAAGAACAGTCCCTAAAGTGCGCTGAGGATGTGGACTGTTACCTGCCACAAAGAGAGAAATGAACGGCTCGTTTGTCCTCTGACACATCACATACCTGTGTGCCGCCACGGCTCAGCTGTTCAGGTACTTCTGGACAGTCATGACATCAGCAAAGAGGAAAATATTTGACCCAGAGCTGGGCTTCTCCATCGCTGGTAAGCCATTATCTTGCGCCACTGAGGACTATGGCCGCTGTATTTGACAGGAATACACATTCCTGTCTGTGTCTGTGTCCCCCATTTAACCCATAACCAACAGGATTCGCCAGCTGCTGGTTGAAATCTATACTTGCACAGCGTGCTCCTGAATGATTTCTTTTACTTGCACAAAACTACTTTTAGTTGTAGTAAAATGCTCGCACTGTAGAGCTCTGTGGAAAACAAATCACTGTAGCATTATATAAAAAAATCTAGCCTACAAGTAATAATATCAGGTATTCTAGGTATGTTAGGTATTCCAGGTATTTTATATGATGATGTAACATTAATCACTATGGATATATAGACCAGAGGGGGGGAAATCCCACGCACCCAGCCCAGGCTATAATTATGGTTATATTCGTGTATTTAGAAATATGTGAAAAATACAAAAATAAAATCCCAAATCTGAAACCCTATTTAGTAAATAGGGTCGCAAAATAGCTAATGGGTTTTAACTCCACGTGTTGGCTGCTAGCATAATGTTACGAACCTGGACTGGACGTAGATGAACTAGCTGTGCTAGGGCAGTCAGTGTGTGTGTGTGTGTGTGTGTGTGTGTGTCACCGAAACAGTAGCCCCGCCCCCCTGCTCTCCATTCACACAGAGCAGGCAGCCAGGGTGAGCGACACAGATCTCTCGTCTTCAAGGAGAATAGCGAAAATTATGATACAATGACGGATAATTGACAGAGTTGGTGAGATAAATGTGCAAGATAACGTTTATCTTGTAAAAAAACAACAACAACAAAAAAAAAAAAAAACGTGACTGCTCCAGTACTGATAGCAGAACTGTTAAGGTCAGAGCTTATCAGTACTGTGGTCTTGAAGAATGTAGCCCCGGGGCTCAATCAATACCAGAGTTCGGTACCCATCCCTACTGCCAAGTCATTTAAACTGAACATATCTGCAAAACACTCAGTGTTGACCTGTTTCATGTGGTTCCAATAATATCAAGTTAAATACTTTGGGCCTTGTTCAAATGATCTATAGTGCATGGTCTAAAGTGCATGGCAGAAGTGCATTTAGGGCGTGTCCAACTCCATTTCGCTAGTAAAACGGCACATCATTTTGTGCAAAGCAAGGTGCAAGAGCCAAAGGGGTTGTATTTACACCCTTCATTAACCATGGGTGTGTTTTTAATTCAACCAATTACAGTGTCATCTCCTATTCCCTTTAATAGCGAGTGGCGCACTGCTGTTTACATGGTGGATTCTACAAATTGAAGAAGCGAGGGCTTTTCTGCTGAGAGTAATGCCGTAAGAGCAGTAATGTCACTGCAGCAAAAATACTGTGAGACATTTAATCAGCAATTACAAAAACTGTAGTTGTAAACTTGACAGAGGAAACACAACTAAACTTTAAGCTTCTGAAATAATCAATTAAATCGTGCTGCTTCCTGTACGTAAATGCACACAACGTGTTTCTTAATAGTTGCACAGCAGCTTTGCAGCTCTGCTCTGCTCTCTGCTATGTTCACATTTCAGAGAATGAAACTGATATTTTCCCCATGTCCCTGCATGTGCAAGTGGCAGAGTGTAAATACATTGTGAACCCACCTATGTAGGCACATTCTGACTCAAGACCAAATTTTTGTCGGTCAATGATGCAATTGCTCTCTGTTGCCTCAAAATAGCAATGCCCCTCACCCACACACACATGGGCACATAGATGGGCACAAGTGCATTTACCACTGAAACAATGTAGGCTCTGACCCAGGAAATGACAGCTGTATTGGCCTGAAACTAGCAATGACACTTGCACTGCGCTGTGCATCGATTTGCGCCAGGTGTAAGATAGGGTCCTTGAGGTCTATGGATCACTCTAAATTAGAGCATTGCTTTTTGAAAGATCCATTGCTATTGACGTTATTTTTTTTTTATTCCTTAGTCTCCACACATAAAATTCCACTCAGATATTAAGTTGTATGTGTTGGGGTGGTTTCACACACCTCATGGACTAAACAACAAACAATGCACTTCTGCAATATATGCACCAGTTAAAGTAATTACTCAAACATAAAACATACACAATATATTAAGTACAGTTGTCTGTCGTACACCTGCAGATACTGTGCAAACAACCTGGACCAGGCATTCCTTATGTTGCATTTAAAACAGAACTTATAATATATCACATCACCAGAGGACTGCTTATTCATTTAATTATTCATGTATTCATTCCTGCCCAAGGCCGACCAGCATATGTGTTATGCTTATACTCTCCATGTAACCTGGGAAAAGAATCTATAGACTGTCACAAAGTGATTGTTCTTTTTTAATGTAGTCCTTTTTTAACAGCATGTATGAAAATATCTCAGTGAACCAACCATATAAAATATGCATTATCTCTTTCTTATGTTAGGATTAGGTGGGCATAATGCTGAAATAAAACACACTTGTTTCTGAGGGAAAAGGGACAAAGATAATACATCCTGCAGTATACAGTATATGGCTCATCAAACCCCAGTTATGTATGATTTTACAGTTTGTTTTGTGGCATTATTTTTAGTTTTTCCTTTTTTGACACATTAGTTAAATTACTGGAATTCACCTCTATCTCACACAGCAAGTCTTTCCCCAAACATTGACTTAGCCATAAACCACACTGTTTCCTGTCACATACAGGGCTGTTCTCCTTGCCCACCTTCCCTTGGGACACATTCCTTCTACCATCTGTTATTATCAGAAACTCTAAAAGCTTTAGTTGTTTTCCTGCCAGAGGAACAGCACCCTCTCCCTTTTTTATGCTGTAAAGCAGAACCTCTTTTTGCCTAAAAACGATCCAGCAACGTTGTAGCCAAATTTCCAGCCTGGTGCCACACAGTGTGGTCTAAAGGCCAGTGGAGGCTTCCAGTATCTTTTTTTTTCTAGAATCACTAAATTTATAATGCTAAAGCTCTGTAGATTTGCATATTATGATTCTAGTTGGAATGTAGGCAGCATGTAAGTCACTTTATTTCTTAAAATAACTAAATTTGTTCCTTAATGTTAATGTGTGTGCCTGTGTGACACATCTGATTATCTTTTAGAAATTCAGAGGTTTGTCAAATGGTGCGATGACAACTATGTTATTGTGAACACTATACAAACGAGAGAGATTGTGTTCGATCCTAGGGGGATTGGTGACCACAGGCAGGTGGGTATCCACAACCAAGCTATTGCCCAGGTTAATTCTTATAAATATCTCGGTGTCTTCATAGACAACACATTAACCTGGAGCACACATGTTGACTGCCTCTGCAACAGATTGCAACAAAGGTTGCACTTTTTGCGTCGCTTGAGAGCACACGGTGTTGATAAAAATATCATGTTGATATTTTATCAGGCAATCTTAGAGAGCCTTATCAGATACAGCATGACAGCATGGTTTGGGAACCTTTCTGTACAGCTAAAAACCAAACTGATGCGTTTGATCCATATAGCATGGAAAATCATGGGTATCAGAGAACACTCATCCATGCAGAGTATCTACAAACAGGCCTCCTTGCGACAAGCAAATAAGATTATCCATGATTCGTCTCATGTCCTACACAGAGAGTATGAGTTACTACCCTCTGGAAGAAGGTTCAGAGTTCCTCGCTGTAAACTTAATAGATTTAAAAATTCTTTTGTCCCGATGTCTATCAAGCTCTTAAATAGTAGCATGTAAAGGCCATTGTTTTTGATTTTGTTCTTTATTAGTGGCATTCAGGGCTGGGATGCTCTCAACTTTTGCACACTTCTGCACTTTAAAGGCTACTGTTTCTAAATTCTCTGTATATATTATACTTTTTTTCTATCTTATTCCTTTGTGATCTTTTGTGATCACGCATGTGTGAGGCACTTTTTCTAGCTTCTGATGTCTGATGTCTGATTAATACATCTCAATTTGTGAAAAAAGGACTACAAGCTCTTTTTCCCAGTGGTGTAAAAAATTACATAACCTTTAAAAGGTCAGAACCTGCAGGTTTTGTTTGTCGTCATATTTCTACATGTTATGAATGATGAGTCATTCATAAATGTTGTGAGAACAAGCTGTTTCTGAAATGTGACATGGCATAAGTCTACATGTATCACTTTTTTCTTAGTTTATTTAACTCTACCTTATTTCACCAGCTTACATGGCAGACTTTATTCCTGTTACTCGGCATATGTTATTTTTGGTCCTCTTCACACTCCGGGGCATTCAGCGGAGGCTGGAGCGGCTGAAGATGTGGTAGCAGCATGGCCTCAACCTGTGTTTTAGCCCTAATCTGTAATTGCATCCAGTGAAGGAGGAACAGCCTCGCCGACGTGACCGGCCATGGAGCACGAGGCCGGAGCGGTCACGCAAAGCCAGAGAGAGATGGAGAGATTGAGCAGGAACAGCAAACACAGATAAAAATGAATAAAAAAGAGAAAAGCAAACGGATTGACTTTGGTAAGAGGTCACTTTTGAAAGTCCTCCCAAGTGATTGTTCGAAAGTACCATTTTTTCTCAGTTCAGGACACCCCAGAGATGTGAAGTGTAAGGTTATAGTATGGCCCAGTGCTCTATATTAATGGTGACTTTGGCTCACCTAATACGGATTCTCAGGGTTATAGCCCCCGGGTGCCTGCTGAGCAGAATGTGAATGCAAAAAGAGCCAATCCCTCTCCCCATCCCCTCCCTGGTCACCAGGGCCCCACCAGCCCTCGCTCAAGGTTACAGCCCATACAGCCTGGCAGCGATGAAGCCATCAGCACTGATTTTAAATGATACCCCGGACTAGCCACCACTTAATGTGTTCCCTCTCCCTTTACTTTTTCTTTAAACTCTTGATTATGCCCTTTTCAAGTTGATATTGTAATGCATGATCAGAGGAGAGGCTGAATGGGAAAGACGCGTTTCTCCTTGAGTCGGTCGCCGGAGTTCCTGCTGGTAGAAAAAAGGAGAGGTTATGATCAAGGGCCTGCCTCTTAAGCCCTGAGCTATGCGCAGGATGTCTTTGTATTTCAGTGTGTTTCAAATGTGCACCCAGCCTGGGTATAAATAATTTGTTATGCTAAACTCTGCACAACAAGCCTCTGGAACTCGTATACATCATGTGTACATTTTCCAGGCGAACTATATGGCTTACAATTCACATTCTGTAATTACACTGTTAGATGTCCCCCCACAGGAAAAAAAGCTCCCTGCCATGGCTGTCAAACGATAGCTCCAATGGACACTGACACTTTTTCTGTGTTACTCCCTTCTCATTGCTCATGTAGATTCCGCTAATGCTTACTTGACGAGTAAAAATGTTATTCTAATGATGGTCGAGGGAGCAGGGTTTTTGCAGGTAGTTGTTATGGAAACTGCAGCTGCAGCTTAACTGTACGATAAGCCTCCTCTCTCACCGCTTCCCCCATCTTCTCTTCCTTTTTCGATCTAGTGAACACAGCATGTTGGAGTCATTACCAGAGTACAAATGGTTAAGGACAGAGTCGAGACATGGGGGACAACAGTCGCTCAGATGCTCAGAGAAATGTGTGCAAACTGGTCAGTGTTACTATCTATGAGCCACAATCTGGCTTGCACACAGGGTGATTGTGATGTGTGTCTGTTCAATTTTAGATAATTCACTCCTTAACATTATTTTAATTTATCCCATTTTAATAAACACTGCATATTTGTAGCATGATCAAAAATGAACTCCATAATGTCCTTTTAAAATGTATTACTGTTATATTACATCTATATGGTGGACTTGCCTAAATTGACTCATTTGCCATTTTTTGAGACACCTGTCTTTCTCTGCTGTTGAGAAATGATAAAAGATGTCAGTTTGCATTTGTCAGATTTCCATTACTAAATGTGAAATATTTGTTTTCCTCACTTTAGTGCTTAGCGTTGATTTACAGCTAAACTGCTAAAACAGCTCATGATAATCTGATTTACAGGCAGTGTTGTGTAAGTGCTGTCTATTTTGCACTTGGATACTAATGCACTCAACAGAGTAAAGCTGAAATTCCCAAATTGTGATCAAATTCCAAAACAATTGCTTTAACAAATTGCGTATTTGTGGTGTAGTGCTGTTGATGATGGCTTACATTGGTCTTTTTTGACTTGTTCATCAGATGTTATCCTCACTTCAACTGCACAAACACTGTCACCATGACAAACATGAACGTTTTAAAAAATAGCAGATTGCTTTATACTTAGCATGCTGTGTAATATGCTATAAAAAGACAATACTCTAAATGGTTTTAAAGAGACAGTTCGTCCTCAAATTAAATACATATTTTTCCTCTTACCTGTGGTGCTATTTGTCTGTCTAGATTGTTGTGGTGTGAGTTGTCGAATGTTGGAGATATCGGCCATAGAGATGTCTGCCTCCTCTCGAATATGATAAAACTAGATGGCACTCAGCTCGTGGTGCTCAAAATGCCAAAAACATACATTTGAAAACCTCAACAGCAATGTGTCCTTCCAGAAATCATGACACGGTCACTCATGATAATCCACAGACCTTGTTGTGAGCAGTTTCATGTAGGAACTATTTTCTGTCTTCTGCACAGTCATTTGGTTGGCAGGCATAGTTCAGGTGTAGAGAGAAAAGAGTGCCTTCATGAAACTGCTCACAACATCATCTGTGGATTATCATAAGTAACTTGGTCATGATTTCTGAAAAAAGACATGGCTGGGTTTTTTTTTTTGGTGCTTTGAGCATCTAGTTCTTTTATATTTGAGAGAGGTCAGACATCTCTATGGCCGATATTTCCAACACTAGAAAAGGCTTTTCCTAAGAGGAGTCAGGAGAGAATGAGAAGACTGCTTATCATTTACAGTACCAGAGCCCCTCAAATTAAAACAACAAATTAATATAATAGGCAAAATACTATTTGGAAAACAGAATGTGATCAGTGGCCTCCTGTGTCAAATGGTTGGGTCAAACTTTGTTGATCCAGCCATTAACTCCGATGTTGTATTGACTATGTTTTGCATTACATATGCTTTTGCATCTGAGTGATATTTGTCATAATTTAAAAGAGGTCCTTGGCAGGTAAATATAAATATATGTCATTTCAAACATTTGAACAAAGAATTGATTCTGTCATTTTGTGTATCTCTGACTCGGGTTCATAAATTTTTACAGATCATTCCTGTTAAGTAAATATAACAAATGGAGAGAAAACTTGAAATAACACTCATATATTTAGCATTAGCTAATGCAAGGCATCTCCCTGCGCGACCTCACCCTATGGTTCAAGGATCTATATGAAATGCAGAGCCCTCATCCTTCGACCCATGCTCATGCTCATGCTTTGACCCAAAAGCAGACCATTGTCACTTCCTCAGTTCACATATTTCAGTGGTTATACTTTAGTCTAGATTAAGGTTATAACTGAAGGCTGAACAAATCATTTTCTATGGTATAATTTGAAGCATAATACTTGGCTTGCTTATCTAAGCTCAGTGTTTCCCTTCTCATAATGTCATTGATTAAATGGACATGTTTTACTTGATGGAGGCATTATCATAGGGTGCTCAAATGATGCTGAGCCCCCCACTGTGAATGTAAAATGCTGCAGCAGGGATTTATTCCAATTTAGACTTCTTAGTCCCAACACAAGCTGCTCAATTAGTCAGTGATGATGGGAACCTTTTATTAAAAATACCTTCAGATATGTTCCGTGAACCAGACCTCTTACATTCTCCGCACAGCTTGCCATTCACACAACAAATGTTTAATTCAGACAAGAATGTAGATTGGAGATCAAGAATTTCAAAGAAGATTGAAGGCCAAACAAAATGTAATTACTGTGAATAAAAAAAGGATGTTTTTGACTTTTTTTTTTTTTTATTATTTTGACATGGCTGATACTAGGATTGAACTGTTTGCAGTAACTAATGAGCTCCATGTGAGATCACTCAAGGTTATAGCCGGCAGCATCACAGCTTAATGTGACTCGGTGTGTGACAAGTTCCCTCAGTTTCCATCGAGGCTCTGTTTTACTGAACTTCCACAAACTTCAGCTGAAAGTGTGGTGATGTCAGTAATGATCTCCAAGTAAACCCAGCTAAAATAGCACAGTGACCTCATTATTGTTTCCATAGTTACAGAATGGCAGGGTTACAGTTCCTATCTATAGCGGCATTCACTTCACACAAAATACTGCATTTTCACAGATGATAGTGGTTAACAGCTAAATTGCAAAAGCAGCTCATGATAATCTGATTTGTAGGTGCTGTTGTGTAAGTGCTGTTCTTTTTACAGCTGGACACTAATGCATCCAGCAGTGTAAAGCTCAAATTCCCAAATTGCTATCAAATTCTCTAACAATTGCTTTGACAAATAAAATATTAGTGGTGGATGATGGTGCAGGGCTGTTGATAATGGTTCACATCAGTGGTTTTTGTCTTGTTTATCCAATATTATCATCATTTAAATTACACAAACAATGATATCAATTCCAGACCCTGAAACTGCTTCACTGCCACCCACCCACCTATTTCACTTTCTGTGCCAGAGAAAGCATCACACACTTAATTGAACCAGCTGGCTTTGTCAGGCAGGGATCCAAAACATGGATCTATATTTACTAGGTTATATCACTGTAAATGAGTAAACGAAAATAAAATTTAACTCATGTAATGATAGGAGACCTCAGTGTCTCTCAGGCCTATAACATGTAGAAACATGGCAGACCACTCTGTTTTCCATTTGGTTAAAAGGTACAATTATATCCTTGAGTGTGATGTCCTGAATTACAGTTCAGCCTTCACTACTGAGGTGGCTTTTTCTGTTGTTTTTGTTTAGCAGCCACAGTCTTGCCTGTTCTCGTTCCCAGTATTTTGGTGACTCATTGTAAACTCGACTGCGCCAAAGGTGGAGGAGAGGCACAGCAGGGGGCGTGTCAGCAGAACTGGGACAGATTGGTGTCAAGAATAACAAAAATTTTTAGCTTTCTTTTCTGCTTGGAATGGGTCAGTTGTTTATACCACAGGTTGCTGACTTGTTCTGCAATTATGCAGCATATCATTCCATAACCATGGCCATTGATATGCTGTTAACAAGAACAGCCTCCACTCTTTTTTTTTGAAGGCTCTCCATCAGATTTTGGCACCTGGCTGCAAGGATTGCTTCCATTTCAACAAAAGAGCATTTGTGAGGTCCAACATGGATGTTGTGTGATGAGATCTGGCTTGCAGTCGACAATCCAGTTCATCCAAAGGTGTTGGATGGGGTTCAGTTCAGCGTTCTGTCCTGGACAGTCAAGTTCTTCCACACCAAACTGGGAGAAACTATTTCTTTAAAGGCCTCCCTTTGTGCACACAAAGCCTTTGTTGCCACAAAGTTGGAAGCACCCTCAACACTGGTCCCATGGGCCACCATGCCTGTAAATTTGGTGGCCTAATTTAATTGTTAAACAAACTGACACAGCCTTCCACAACTCTGACACTTCAATAAATTTAAAGGCAATAATAGAGTGATAATACATTAGTAAACATATGGATTAGTGTTTTATAGTCCCTTCATTCACAATATATTGTTTCTTTGCTTTGTTATTATCATCTGTAGTTGTTAGTGGTTTAATAAACAACGCCACTAACTGTTAAGAAAATTCTAGAATTTTGCTAGCCTCATAGAAAATTATTATTATTTTAAAATTATTATTTTAAAATAATCCACGTTGAATCTGAGTTGTTGCTGTTTCTCATGGTTTTGTATGAAATTCATGTAAAGCACTTTGTAATCAATAATAGCCATGTGCACTTTTGTTATCAAAGTACAAGTACTTCAGTACTGCTTTTAGTGTATGCTTGTGTTGTCACATTACACTACAGTTCACTGTTAATTGCTTTATGTTCCTCTGAACAAAAACTGTGTTTCGCTCCACCAGCTTTTACCTAAATTAGCTTGTTTAGCTGTTAGCTTCATTAGCCAAACATGCTGCAGAACTCTGCTTCCCACTGGCTGCCAACAGCTAACTAGCTCTCCTCCACAGTGATTACAGCATGAGACACCCTCCTTTGCTGTCAGTGTTCAGTTTAGTTTGTCATTTGCTTAGAGATGGTTACAAGGTTACATAGGCATCTCGGAGGCATCCCTGGGACAAGTGCTGTTTGCTGTTTTCATAACATATTAAACTAAAAGGTGCAAATGAATTGGGATGTTTGTGGAATTGTGATGTTGCATTGGCAAAGGCTCGCAAGGGGATTTTTTTCATTATTTAAGCTTTATTTTGACAGGTAATGTCATCTAGACAGTGGGGTCAATCTCCAAAGAGATCTTATAAAACTTATTGGCCACAGGGGGCCACTTACAGGTGACCACAGAGTAACTTTTTGTGGTCACAGGCCATCAGGCCATCTGCCCATGGTTACTGTCGAACCCTCTAAAACATCACTGTGTGCTACAGCTTTAGGATTTCCCTTCATTGGAACCAAGTGGCCCAAATCATGAAAAACAACCCAGACCAAAAGTACACAAGTATGTGGACAGGCTGTTCACCAATGTTATAAACACATTAAGTGTTTTTTTTGTTGTTTTTAACAGTAGCTCTGAATAAAAAGTTAAAGAAGAGACAGCAGCATAAAAAAATCATCCATTTTATTGTTTGACAGTAGACAGCAGAACCAGACAGACAAAGTGAGGTAGCATAAATGAACAGTGCTGTTTTATCTGATAAACGAAATGTGTTGGATGTGCAGGTGCACTTTAAAAGACTTTTTTTTCCACAAGCTGATGAGCAAACTGTTAAAAACAGACTGAGGTGTAAACAGAATTACAACAAACAAAATACACTAAGAAAATAACATTTTTTTCTAAATTAGTAAATCAGCTGGATTTTAAAAAAGTGTATTCTGCTGAGCGTACACCAGTGTGTAACCCAACACATGCTTATGATTTCTCATTTTGTGGAGTCTAGCAGGACTCCATCTTAGAGACTCCAATTGAACGCTCCCACCACGCATTGTTGAACCGCGGGTTCAGCTGCAGACAGGTGCTCTTGAATATTCATCGGCAGTGAGCCCTCACAGATTCTAATCACTGTCAATATGTGTGCACTTTGCAACTGTCAACTACTCCGAAAACAAAATATGCCCCCCGCTTCAACTGCTTATAAAAATGTATGATGCAGGCTGAGTTTATTTAACTGAGATTTACACTAAGCCTGAACAATAGTATTGTTTTTAAATGATGTGGGGTTATGGGGAGATCGAAGGTGAGGCTTAAATGTACAAATGCAATATGAGTAATGGACTTTAATAGTTCAGTATGTAATGTATACATAGAGAGATCGAGCAAGACAAGTTCTCTCTTGATGGTCAAATGTCTGTTTTGTGGCCTCAGGTCAGCTTCATTTCCTCCAGCTCTGTCTCCGCTGTCCTCCTGCAACAATGTTTTGGGCATTTTTTCTCTCCAGGATCTCTCTAAGGGGCGTCAAGATGTCACCCTCTTGACGGTACAGAACACGGCTTCTCCAACTCCACCCACTCATTGTTATGGTGACATCCATACATTCCTGTCCTGTTTGTTCCGCTAGCTGTTTATTTGAAAAGGTTAGTGTCCAGAAAATCTTCACGGCGCTGTGCAGACATTTGTTATGAACAACTTTCTGACAACATTCTGAGCCAGACAGCCAGATACATTTGACAGGGTCCTGCTACAGCTTCAGTGTAGATAATACAGCCGAGGATCTGATTTTACATAACAGCTGCAGTGATGGATGTGTCTAAAATTTGCACTAAAACCTGCCTCCTGAGCAAGCAGCTCCCAACTCACCTATTAACATACATATCATATTCCAATGTAAAGCAGGTCTGAACTGGATCTTGAAGTACTGTTAATGAAACAACAGATATACATATGTATCCATATATGTATGGCCAGACACATTTTAAAGTTAAAGTAAAATACTCTGCTATGATAAATGATTCCACATGGAAAGTAAAAAGAAAGGAGCTATAAGCAGATCTACTCTTTCTCCCTTGAGAAATTCTGGATTCTGCCTCCACCCTGCGCACCACTGCTTCATGCGCTAGGTTTTGCTTTTCCTTTTGCTTTTTTCTTTCCACTTTCCGCTTTCTTCAGTGTGGAGACTGGTCTGGGTATGTGAGACTAGCACTATGTTGACCAGAGAGAGAGCGATGCGCATGAAGATAGCTAATGTTAGTGTTAGCCAGAAACATTGGAGAGATTCAGTCTTACATGTTTGAGCCTCAGTCAGACCCAGACTCAGATGAGGAGTCTGTTACTCACCGAAATCAGTCATATCAGGATGTTAAGTTTAGCAGGCATCTTTTATTTGTTTATTTTGTTGGTTAGCTTGCAGCTGGCAGTGGTTGACACAGTGTTAGTGGTTGTGAAACATACAATAATATCTGCTACACTGTTACAGTGTGTTCACATTGGTCAGGTATATTTGCTGTCAAGATTTAAACTATGCTGAAGCAAACTCTGCTCTCTGTACTAACGAGTCTGCTCTGGGCTGAAGGCTGAAGGGTTTTTTCCAATGTTGTGTGAAACTCTGTTCCCCCTTCAAATAATGTAGCTTGAGAGACAGCTAGCTATTGGCTTTCGAATTAGTGACGCACCTTATCTAGCTCGCCCTGCGTATGTTTGCGTCTTAGATTTAAGGTAGGTGCACAGACATAACCTCCCTCCATAAAGGAATGTAAAAACATCTTTTTAGTGACAAACTCTGCACAGATACAAGTCAGTATAGTCAAGGTCAGACATTACAGAACTTAAACGAGCAGATCTTTAATTTTCCATCCAAAATGAGTTCTTTTGTAACCAAGATCTCTTTCAATCTGCAAATCCCAAATAGATGCTTTCTTGAGAGTGTATCCTTTTTGTGTGAGAAGTCATTGAGGTCTGCAAGGCTTTTGTGCTGCAGGGTTTAGTTTATTAGTCAAAATCAGAGACTGCTATGCATCAGAAGAACAACAGTGTCAGTAGTTTGCATCCATAAAGTGAGGGAGAATGCTGCTGATCTCATTTACTATCACAAGTCAGTGTTGGTTTCTTTGAACCCAAACCACAACCTTTTCCCAACTCTATCAAATACTTTTGTAAACCTAAATAAGCCTTTACCACAGCAGTGGCAGATCAGAGAACATATGAACCACTAATTGTAATGGTTTTGAAAAGGATGGACAAACAGTGCTATTCTGCCAGTTGGGAGGCAAAATCATAAAAGTCTTATTTGCGTCATTCTGGAAGGCAATGGCAAACAAACTATTTTGTTATTTAGTTTAGAAGACAGCTACATGTCTAGCTTTTTAGCATTTGTCAAAATCAAACTGCCCTCACCAGAAAACGACAGCATTGTTTGTTTGTTCACACAATTAAAATGGCTGGCAAAACCTTTTTGAGAAGGGGAATGTGTTGGATGGTTCAACAAAGTAGGTGACTTTGACACGGGAGACAAATGTTCACATTCCATTTCCGATCTAGCGTAAAGGATGGGTTCTTTTAACCATGAACACAATCATTTTTTAAGCAGTCATCAGTGTTGTCCTGCCCATAGGGGGATGCAGGATCAGAAACTCTTGCATCATTTTGGACGGCAATGACAAACGACCAATTTTGTCCTTTAGTTTGGAGAACTTGTTGACATCTATCCTCTGTGTGTGAAACACTGTCAGAGTCTAGGGAGGCCTTTGTGTTGGAGGTTTTACAGCTTTTTAGCTTTTGTTGAAATCAGCAGGTTCAAACAGTGTCCTACAACCAGCTGGCACCGTCCTGAACCTCAGGACTCCACTGAACTGGGATGAGGAATGCGAGGTCAGAGCCAATGCCATTGCCAGGGCTGACTGAGTCATTTTACACTCTGTCATCACTCTTATCACAATTTTACCCCCTCTTTCACTCTATCTTGATTGGTCACTCCTCTCTGGAACACGTCTGCACCCTAGAGGCTTTATCTGTGATTCCTTATCATCCCCAACTCTGCCTATCTCTCACCCCCCCCTCCTCCTCCTTTTACCTTCTCTTTTTCTCACTGCACCTCTCTCACTTTTCCTTTCCATTTGTCTGTTGTCTGTCATATTTGTCCTTCTCTATCTCCCGTAGAGTTGGAATTATATGTTGAAAGTAAATAGTAAAATAGATGTAGGTTTCAGCTTGGAGGAGCACACATCTGTAGCTCCTGACTTAATTATATTATTTTTTTCTTGGGTACATTTTGTGTCATATTTCCTGGTTTTACCCTGTAATCACAGGGTTGAACTTATCACTGCAGTACATCTGTGAAGATGTACTTTACACTTTGCACAATGTCAGCAAGGCTTGACACTAATTATGATATTTTCAAAGTCACTCACAGCAGAAGCACATTTATGCAGAGTCCATTTAAATTCTTAATTGTGCCTTACTGTTAAAAGTAGAGAGTCTGGGTATTTGGTGTATAGCCTTAGGAGCTGTTTGCCCTTGGCGATTCTTTCATCTTCAGATTTAATAGCATGAGTCAAACAGTGTTTGGTAAATTTGACTGGGGTACATCAAGTAGCTGGAGTTCCTTGTGCTAATATTGACCTGAAGGAGTGGGTGAAAAGGAACGTGTGGGACATGAAGATCCCTATGAGATGGAACAGGGACAGAATGCAGTGAACATTGTTAGAGGACGAGTGTGTTTGATATGTGTCCTTTGTCTTTCTTGCCTTGAAAGTCACTTGTATCCAAGACTTTTGTTTGGCATCTGATTTTCATAATGAAGGTGATGGTAGCTGCTTTAAGGTCTTTCAACACCGCTTTGAGGTTTTTACATGAACCTGTTACAGAGTTCAGTTGACACTTCCTTCCAGAGCAGTGCCCCATGTACCTTGCAGGGCATTTTGAAGGACAGGCTTACTGCTGAGTAGAAAGTCATGGGTATGGAATTTTAGGGGGGTGTATACTACTGTATTGCATTTATAATTACGTTGTGGTGACAACGTAATCACTGCCTGGACTGTGTTCAGTTTCTTTGAGTTAATAAACCATTACATTTATGTACTATGCTGGAATCACAGGGAGATGTGGGATGTGGATGTTGGACATACAAAGTGGATTGTGACACCAGAATCCTGATTTGGTGTCCAGACCCTTGTCTGTAGTCAAGTTTAGGCAACATAAGCACTTTGGTTTTGGTTAGGGAATGATTGTGATTTCTGTATAATGTTAATAAAAAGCATACTAACAATCAGACAACAAGGCTGTCACTACAAGTGGATAGAATATTGCAGTATTGCTGTCAGTCAACATTTTGCTGATACGATCAGTGTCAATATTTTTGTGACTTGCCAGGTATGATAGCTTACAACATTTCCTTGTAATTCCCTTGGCATTATGTTTCCCTCAAAAACACATTTGCTGTTTCAAATTATTTATACATAAACATAATTTCTAGGAGACATAGTGTAAATTTATCAACGTAAGGTTCTAAGTTCCTCAGGAACTCGCATGATTTAGCAGTCTTGTGAGACTAGCAGGGACTGACATGCACCTCTCTGTCTCCTATTAATTATACTACTCATGAACAGTAAGAGAAGAACCACAGCTAAAAAAAAGAAGAAGAAGAACCTCAGCTATTGAAAGGCAAGCCTCCATGCTGTTGGTGCAGCGGCTGAATTTCCATTATCAGTACAATAATTACATTATTTCATGAATCAAAGGATGTTATGTCGGCCACTAATAAATTGTGCATACCTATTACTGCCCACTTTGACCATGTTGTAGTGTTTCATGTTAACATGTTGTCTTTCCTCTTTGCAGCCGTTCACTTATATTCATTTCAGTAAAGGCATGAAATTCAATTACCAGACTGTTGAAGCTTCTCTCAGCTGTGTAATCCATCACAGAAAATGTTAAATCTGCAGAGATTTTTCTCAAAGTTTTAATATTTTTACAAGGCGAGTTCCATGACAATAATGGAACTTTGACAAAAAAAAAAGGAAGAAACAAAGAATGCAGAAATGATTTCACTGTGATGGATTACACAACCTTCAACAAGTTTCAATGAACCATAAAGAAACTAATGGCTGCTTGTAATGTAGGAAAAATATTTGCAAAGCGACCAGTAGTGTTCCGTAATTTGTAGCTTGAGGAAAAATTATGCAGAAAGACTGCATGTTAGGATGATGCGTCCTGATTCTATGCTAATAAAAGCTCTTAAAGTATTGAGTTCTTATAACACATCCCTGGGTTATGTGCTGGACTGATTCTTGGCTGGGAGCAGAGATTGGCACAAATACATCAATAAGTATCTTGTTATAAATTAGAAATACTTGCTTATCAGGTGCATCAAAATAAAACATTTGATACTGGTATGAAAAATTTGTAACTTGAAAATACAAAAATACATTTAAACTTTTGTTATCACATTTGAGGCATTTAGCCTCAATATAGGTCTGACCTTAATCCCTCTGCACTGATAAGATGAGCTCTGCTAATTTCACAGATCATAGATTTGAAGTGTCCAATCACATTATCCTGGAGTCGGAGGCTTCAAATTCAGGGGTGCATGCTGGGGGACTTTCTGTCTGTCAAAGCGACCAACTGACTGACTGACTGACTGACTGAGTGAACAGCCAATTAAAATGCAGCTTGGGAAATTGAACAGTGAGGCCACAGTGATACGTAGTTCTTTCTGATGACAACAAGGCCAGACATAACCCCCTCATCTTCCTCAATTACCAACATCAATCTAATAAAAAATCCAGTATTCTCTATTGGGTTACCCCCGCCCCCCCCCCCCCCCCCCCCCCCCCCCAACACTGCAGCATTAAGCATACTGTAAATGCATTTAATTGAAATACTGCCCATCTCTGTCTGGGAACAAATGACAGGCAGTCAGAGAACACATCAGGTAGTTACTGCTCCCATTCAAGAAATAGTTTGGCACTTTACCATTGTATATTTTAAACCAGTAAGCTATAATGCATTTATTTATGAAGTTTAGGGGTGCTGGACACCCTGAACAGAGTCAGGCTAGTTGTTCCTACCTGTTATGTCCAGCCTTTGTGCTAAGCTAAATGGTTGCAGGTATCAGCCTTAAGACCCAGACATATCAGCCTGACTTTAAAGAACTAGTGGCGACTGTCTGAGATTAATGATGATGAGTCTGTATTTAGAATTTTAAGACCATCAGAACGTTAATTAGCATATAAACAACACAACCCAATGAAGAAAGAACAAAGAATTTTTATCGTGCTCTAGCAAACATTTACGCAATAATGAACCATTTCTGCTAGGGGTTAAAAAAATATGATCTTACCTAAAACAACAAATTTGTTTCCATCTCAAACCCTCGTAACTTTAATAATGTGCTTGATTTCCTAACTACTGTATCTCTCCGTGCACTGAGCCGAACTGCCAACCAGAGGGATTTATTTCATGGACACGTACTGCCATCTTTAACACTCTGAATCAATTAAAAAAACATACAACACAGGCAAACTAGTGCTAACGTTGAGGGACACACTAGGGCAGGAGATGCTCACTAACGGCCAACGTTAGCTTGGCATGTTGGAGCTCCTTTATTTAAGGGACAGATAACTCTTTTAACTCTACTATTTGCCAGAGGGTAAATAAGTGTATTCTCCAAAAATGTTGCACTGCTATTTGGATGAAAAGTATCGTGCAATCTCAGAGCATCAGAATAGTAATGATGATGGATCTGCATTATGTTAACCCTACCAGATGTATATTCACCATGAACTGTTCCTGAAAAGGTATATTTCCAAATGTCAGACCACTGTGTAACCTTTTTAACTTTTATCTTCTTTTTAAACTAATGTGCCCAAATGGTCTTTGGATACTGCAGACAATGTGAAGTTAGTGAGGCTAAAACATGAAAGAGTTTTTATTCCTGCTTTAATTTACCAAAAGATTTTGGTCATTCATTTTCTCGCTTTAGTCTTGGTGGATTAGTTTGAGCTGTTATTTTTTGAGTCCTGCTACATGAAAGTGTTGGCTGTGACATTTCTGTGTCTGCTATTATTATATAGATAGAAGTATAGACTGCAGTGGCACTGAACATGTTAATCATTTTAAATTAAACAACACATTTTTAAATCAGTGTTTCTTAATGATTAGTGCGTTGGTTTGTGTTTAATTCAGTCTCTTGTCACTGACTGTGTGCACTTGACTTTTAATAGCACATTAGTATGTGTGTGTGACTCCCCCCCAACACCTGGCTTCCCCATTTCCTCCACTCCAGTTCATTCAGCAACACATTTCTCTGGCACTGAACTTACTTTTGATGATTATTTTGGCACCAAACCTATTTTTATACTCTTTGAAGTGAATATATTGTAGAGACAGCTTGAAGTCCTCGCTGCCTGAGTTTAGTGAAGCCATGGTTATCGTGGGTTACAGATCTGGAGGCTTCCCTCATTTCCCTGTTTATCAGTTAATTCTGGCCAAAATGACTTATTGTTATTTCTGCTACTTGTCTAATGGAACAGCATTATCAAGGCTCTGTTTTTATGAGATAGTGCTTGGGAAGAAACTGTTCAAGGTCTGGCATGGTCTACCAGATGTCAGATTACCACAAGAAAAGGCACTGTAAATAAAAGCACAGGCTGTCGAGCTGTTGCACACCACTGTATACAACATTGTGAGATATCAGAATTATCAGCTTATTACAGTCTCGAATGTGTTAAAATCCAATACATGGTCTTCTTGTGTGCAGTGAAAATCACCATCACCTCATCCATAAATAAAGTGAAGGCATTGTACAAAAAGGGGGACTTGTCCAGTCTCCAGCGAGCTCCATTCCATTTTTTTTTCTCCAGAGGCGAGTCACAGCTTACATTGTCTTATGTTTGCTCCATGTTGTCATTCTCAGCACATTTCATAATGGATGAACATATTTCCTTCGTATACAGGAAAGCGCTGATAATGAGAGTTCTCGTTCTTTAGAATTTGCACCACTGATGATAATGGACTTCATTATGTCCCTCTTCCAGTAAGCTGTCACCCTGAACAAATTTAAATTAGCCAGCCCAGAACAGATCTTACACCAAGATTATTTCCATTCAAGGCACCATTTGGAGCTGTTTTGATTCCCTTTAATACAGGACTTTTCACTCCAGCAAGCAGCAGCCCTGTTTATTTGACTGTCACAACATTATAAATTACTGGCAGCTTTCTAAGCAATGACAAGAGGGGAGAAAAGTCACCTAGAACCAGCCTCGACTAGGAGAACGGGCTGATGTGAAGGATGCTGGCTCACTGGCTCCAAACAGGGCAAGGTGGGGTCTTGGGCAAGGGACCCTGAGGGAACCATGTGGTGGAAACCATACTGTGACTCATTCAATAAAGTTAATTAATGATATTTTACACATAATGAGGGTCGGTCTCCCATGTGGTCCTCTCTCAGGTTGAGTTCATGGAGAGACAGCAGTTTTGCTGCGGCTGCAGGGACCATTCTGGAAACAAAACAAGGGTTGTAACACGTCAGGTTGTGTTAAGGTCATTTTGTTATGACTTTGTATGTTTGAAACATACATTTACCGTAACATAAGCCTCTAATACTCATTGGTTTATAGTTGGACTTCCTATGAAGGCTCCCCTAATATTAGCTCAATATATTCATCATTAACATATTCACTTGCCAATATTAACTTCAATGTGTTTTTTAACTGTAATTTTTATATGGAAGGTACTGCACCGGCATTACAATCATGCAGATTGGTTGGAAAGCATCTTGTTGCAACATAAATAATGATACACAATAGACCACATGCAGCTTATTGGCAGCATATGCACAGCTAGAACTAACAGTACCAAACAGGACATCAAAAGCAACATATACCGATTGTTAATTACCATGTGTACACAAAGCAAAACTGTGTCTATAAACCAATATTCTACACAAAACACCAGCAAAAGCAACGGTGTTGATAAAATAGAAAAGAAACAGACATGTGCAACCTTCAAGTTAATCTTTATACACAAACACAGACACATTGCATGGGAGATATAACAAAGCTGATGCACAATATTTACACAACACTGTCAATCAGAAATAAAAAGTTCCAATTTTAATATAACACCCATATTTTAGCTCAGTACTTAAAAAACAAAACAAAAAAGACACTGTTTTCTTAAGAAATTAATACTTGAACAAACAAACCTGCATGGCTGTCACACTGTTTTCAGTAAAATATACAAGATGTCACATTTAACTCAACAATAATAATGCAGATGTTTAAAAAAAATGCTACTCCAGCATCTGTATAATGGCTGTGCCAGCCTGGTTGCCGGAATAAAATGTTGACACTGTACGTTTCCTCAAACCACTGATACGTTACATCTGTAAGTTTCATGCGTATGACGTAGTTCAGATTGCATATATATGAGCTGGGCTTCTCACTAGGAGGTGGAGGGAATGGTGGATGAGCTGCCAAGTAGCAGACCAATGTTTGAGACCAACAAACAATAACAGCAGGTATTTTTAACAACATGTTGGGGCATTTCCAGTTTGTTTGTAGCAACCAAACTGCATAGTTTGAGCCAAAACATGATGTTTTCCTAACACTAACCAAGTGTTTTTGTGCCTAAACCTAACCAAGTGTTAACCACAGGGTTGTCACAACATAAAACTGGAAATTGAAATGTAAAGAAACAAAGTTTCAACATATCTGCTTCATATGAAATGTACAAATGTAACATGTCCTTGGTTTGCAGAAATGATACCAACATTTATTCCGGCGACTGGGTTGGCAGTGCAGTCATTCACAGCTCGTATGGGTTGAATGTTAGACCCTGACAGAAGAGTGGACATGCTCAGAGAGAGGTGAACTGGATCTGTGACATGGCCAATTACTGAGAAAAAGAACAAAAATAACACATTGAGCTTTCATCCTTTTCAGCAGTTGAAGCCCTTCTTTCTGAGCAAAAGGTGTCGTTCACAGCTTGAAGTGTACACACTAAAATCAAAAACGCAGCCAAGCTTTTTCACATTGCATGTTTATCCATTTCTGGGCCTAGGAGTCAGATTTGCTGCCAGTTTGTGGTTCTGATTAGCATGTTTTCAGCTGGATTGACTCATGGTGAAACTCTGGGCTGGCTTCCCTCGAAAGGTGTAATAAACAGAACCTGGGAGGCTGCAGCATCTGCATTAACACCTTGCCGGGGATGTCTCCTAGGGCCCAGGAGCCGAGGACAGTGCCTTCCCTTCACACCTCGTTACTCCTGTTCCCTCCCGTGACCTTTCCCTGCAGGCAAACACGCAACCCATGAGACGGCAAGCCAATCAGTACCTCTCTCCCATCCAGCCCCACCCCTCACAACTCTTCCTCTTTGCTTCATTCCCTTCTTCCTTTGCCCAAATACACTGTCGCTGCAACTGTCATAGACTCTTTGGCTGAGTGGTATTGTTGTCGGCGGCCCCCATCATTGTCCTCCACTCTATCAGTCAGCGCTGTTTACGTTCAGGTGATTTTTGCTTTGAATCACTCCAGTGGAAACTGATGTGACCTTGAAGAGAATGTCTGTGTCTTTTAGACCCGAAGAGGAAGGAGAACGCTCTTTGAAAGTCTTGTCTTTCATGTCACTAATAGACAGGAGGCTGTCTGAATTACTTTTTTTTTTGACCAGTCATTACAAAGATCAGGACGGGCTTGAATGCATCAAGCCTTGGAGAGTGAAAATGGAGTTCTCCGGGTGAAAGGAAAACGGGCCCTCTGGCAAGGTTGCATGGTTTGTCTTTGATGCTCCTGGCTTGACACGGGGAGCTCACCTTGACTGGGTCATTTATTCAGACACACACTAAGTCACCTGGCACTGGGAGGCTGAGAGACAATTGCATTTAGCCTTCATGGAGCAATGATGCCAGGGCACCAGAAAACATCTATATTTTAAACTTTCAATGGCCTGTTGTACTTTGAGTGGCAAGCCTAAAATTATTTTATTTATTTTTTGCCTGGATTTAAAAATTAAAAATGGCTTCACTCTCAACCTTAATTAATTCTCAGTTAAAGGTTCTCTTCCAAGCTAATCAAAATATTAAAAAAAACAACTTTTTACAGTCAGTCGTGTGTCCCAAAAAAGAAAGAAATAAAATAAGTGAAAGGAGGCGAAACATGTAAATGGCACAGAAGCACTGGCTAGAGATGGCACTGCCCTTATCCCTTCTACCTTCTGAACAAACCATTCCAACCTGACCTAGGACGTCTGCAAGTCTCACACCATAGATGAGTTGCAAACTGCAGTGTGGCGAGTCAGAGCACAGAAAAACCCTGTTAATTGGTCCAGTCTGGCTGGCCCCTGTCAGACGAGGCCTTTCATGGCCTTTTCATGGGTTTCTCCTGGGAGAACTGAGGAGGCTGCCTGTAATGAGGCACCGTACCTGGTTGCAGAGGGGGGAATCAGGAGGGTCACTCGTGGGCAATTAGGGAGAAATAATGAGAGCTTTCTCTTTCTCTCTGTCTCTGTTTCCACCCCCCCCTCCTCCTGTTTCCTGTGAGGACGGTGGCTCATCAGGTAACTTTTTAGGGAGGGGGGATCCCGTGAGAGGCAGCTCGAAGCCAAAAGTAGCACTGCAAGAAGAGAGCCAGAGCACTGTAGATCTTCCTCAAATATGCACAAAATAGCATTCACCACACATGCCGGAGCTCTGTTGACCAACGGTGGCAGTGAGCGAGACTGCAAACTTGAAAAGATGTTGTCGAAATATGTGTATGTGACACCTATCCTAAGAGATCTTAAAGTGACACTTGACACGTTATCAAATGAGCTGAATCTGTATGCAACCTGCTATCGTCACTGACATGCTGTAAACAGCAAAGGGATGAGATGAGATACCATAGCTTAGTTTGTATACAGTTCATTATACAAGGCCAAGGTGAGATGCTGTATCTAAGCATGTATACAGTTCATTATACAGAACTAGTTTCCCCCATCACTCCTGGGATTGCAGTTTTTATACAGCCGGCATTAGCTACTGCAGCTCCTTCGTGGCTGCTCCTGTCTGGAGACGGATTTCCTCTTCTTTGACAGAGATTGATGTGCTGCCTGTCCCCTGCTGTATAGCACTCAATATCCACTGCACTTAATATCCAAATGGCACCAAATCAAAATCACCGCCAGTCTGACATCAGGGTGAAACACCTCAGCTAAGTGCAGCACCTTATTTACATGCACAGAACTGATTCATTTTTTTTAGGGGTTGAGAGGTGATCAATAATTTACATGCAGGTAAGTGCCTTATATGTGTGAAATTGTCCACACGCCTCTAAGAATAATGGAGAAGTATTTGAATTGCCATCCAGATGGTTAGGGCGGCTATTAGCTGAAAAGAGCCATAAAAATGGATTAAAAATCAAATTGAAATTGTGCAGGGCAGTGAGTCCTTTTGTTGCGCATTTTCGGTTAAAAGGAGCATGATTAAGTTTAGAAAATATATTGTTAAAATAATTAGTTTTGCCTGTTGAGGTGTGGAAGAAAGCCAGAGAATACTGGACAAAAAAATCTTTTGTGCAGGTTCTGCATTACATCAAACTGTGAGATCCACAAAATAAAATCACTGTGAAGCTGGTCCTCCCACTTCCTTCTCCTTTAATGATAATCACAGATTCCCTCTCTACAGGCTGCTCCCGGTCTTGCCTTTTTCTCGCTTTAGCCTTCAATTTTGCTTTTGCTGCTTTAGCACGGTGTTGAAAAACCCTTTTGAATACATTTGTTGTTGAGGAATACTAATCCACAGAGGGTTGAAATGCAGCTGCTGCCCTTTCTGTGGACAGATCGGACATTGAGCTGGAAGGAAGAAAGAATACTGTAGGTGCAGAGTGGTACTGAGGGCTGTGTTCTGCATTCAGTTTTGAAGTAGTACGACGACACTGATGGCATGACAGATTTGGGTTAGGATCCAGACCTTGTTTTGGATCTTGCTGTTTTTGCCTTGGAGAAAGGGCCATAAATGTTATAGCAGTCGTGGAAATCCCTCCCTGGTTAAAGCTCCATCTGTGCACACGAGTAGCAGAATGTGCACGAGGCAGTAAAAAATGAATGTGAGGATTGCGAGATGGCCCAGGGAGTCTGTTGCGCTGATAGAAAATGTAAAGTGCTATAGTCATGGATGTAATGTAGAATGATTGTCTGTCTCCCCTGTTTATTTGCCAGTGTAAGGGCTGTAATGGAGACAAATGCTCGTCTGAGCCTGTGAACCTGCTGCTTTGGCAATCTAACTCCTCGGTAGCTGTTCAGACAGCCTGCACTGTGAGGACTGTGTGAAGGCAGGTGAGAGGTCCTTAGGTGACTAACCTGGGTTTTATGCCTTGATGACTCCTTGTTACTCTCATAGCTATTTCCCAATTGCCACCAGCTATTCCACCCTCTGTGTCCATTAGATGCAGGGAACATGGATCAATATGTGATGCAATTTCCCTGGGGAATGAACGAGGCTTCTTTAGGGTGGCTGGCCCACTTTCTCCCCCTCTTTTTCGCTCTCTTATTCTCCCTCTCTTTCTTGCTTCCTCCTCCTCTTTTACATGCCATGCCGAGTAAACCTCAGGTAGGTGTCGCAAAGACAAAAGGAGATTTTGCTCAATCATTTATCTAAGTGAAGTAAAATTCACCGGCGACAGGAAACACTTTGTTACAGCAGCTAAAACAGAAACCTGTCACCCAGGTCTCTCTAAAGCAGATGAAGAATGAGTCATCACCAGTCCAACACCCACCCAGTAGCGAGGCTGGCACTCAGCATGCCAGCAACATCATCTGCCTTACAAGGAATGTTGCCCAGCTATTATCTTTGAACAATGAGCCACGGTTTGCTAGTATTCGATTCCGCAAAGGTCAACATCATTTTGCCACTGGAGTAAAGTGTTGTTTTCATAATGAATATGCCCTAGATCATGCACAGACACAACACAGCCTATACAGTCTCAGTGCATTAAAGCTCAGAGAGCAAAAGCACATTATAAAGCAATTGCATACCTTTGTTAACAGAACGCTCCCCCTCCCTTTTTTTGGTTTTGTGTCATGATATTTTACTGCACACTGTGTTAGTCCTTTTTGCACTATAAAACCCATTAATAATTCAGGTAATGCTGAGTTGCAGAGGCTGTTAAAAGATGCTTTTTATGTACCTGGACCTCGTTACACGGTGATATGTATTTGATTATATTGATTTCTGGGGACTTGATTTCAACCATGATGAACATCAAGATAATTAAATGAATACAGTTGTGCTGTTGGGTTTTCACTCATCTCATCTCAATTATTTTCTGTACTACTGTAGACCAATGTATAATGTTAATCCTCAACATCCATAATGAAACCCAGAAGAAATATACAGCTCTTCTGGGATTACAGCTGAAGTTTTCTCATAATTGTTTGAATGCCTAAAACTAGCACCCTTGACTATTCAGACAAATATGATGAACTGCTCGGACTAAGAAGCTCTGCGGCCTGTACACACCCTGTAACTGGAAACATGCTAACTAGGCAAAATTCCCAAGTTTCAGTGGCGTTCAGGCAACTGTCATCAAGTCAAATTGTGGATTCCCAGTATTAGGCTTGCCATGGTAGTTGGTGTTAACTGCTGCTGCATGGTGTTCAGGCATACACTGATTACACACTGATTACATTACCTGCTCACCGCCCCCATTGTCGTTTCGCATGTTTTTTAATAGAAAAAAACCCATTTACCTCATTTTCACTTATCAGCGCCTACGTTCTACTCGATCTAACCTCCCTTGGTTGTTTGTCCTCATCTCACTGGTACCTTGACTGCGACCCAGCCCTTTGCATTTCTTTATTGGAGTACTGTTTGTAAAGTCCAACACATGTACATAGTTTCCTCCGTGAAGTTTGCAGATTTGCACAATCACTCTTGATATCCCCTTTCAGAGTTACAGTTAGCCTGGTGTTGTATAAACTAATTGATTCATTCAGTTTGTTTGGTAGAGGCCCTGTAATGATGGGGGTTATAGAGTGCTGCATTTGAATGTTCCCTTGCTGGGGTAGTTTGCAGCTTTTCTCAAGGTTAAGTGTTTCATGACAACAGATTGTAAATGCAAAATGCAATGTTTACAAGGCAATGGACCACATTTTTTTCCCCTGCAGTTCGCACTGTCATGGGTCAGTGATTTTCTGTGGGCTTTAGGTTTTGTAGTTAGCACACTGTAGCAGTTGAAAGATGTGCATGGTGCGCTGGGTGATCAGAAAGTCTGAAATTGGCCCAGAGAGAGCACCGCTGTCAAAAAAAAAGACCACAGCATTGAGGAAAAGGAATGGAAAATGCCATCCCCTGCTGAGTGAATGAATACATGAGTTTCTCTGTGAACTTTTGGTCGTACTGCTTGGATCACAGCATCAGCAAAAAATACTCTTAACAGTCTACAGGTTTCTAAAGGGTATAATAAAACAGGAAGGGTTATTTATTTCAAAATGCATAGGTTAGGGTGAGGCAGGAGCACGAGGGGGGGTTCAATGTGAAAGCAGGAGGAACCAACAGTTAAGATCTTCACTTGTCTCATTGTTATATTTGTCCGCAGGGGGATATTTCTGTCAGCCTTTCTATGTTGATTCGAATGGATGCTGTAGGTGTCTCGCTCCGTGTCTTTAATCAACACACAATGTTATCTTCCACCAGCCCTGGCCCTGCATTTGTTTCTGTGACTGTTTCACGACTGTGCCTCGGCTACTGAATGGCACTATTTGAGAGATGAGAGAGCAGTGGTGCAAATGTCGTAAAAAACAGCAGAAAAGACAAGACGGACAAAGAGAGAGAATGAAACGGAGGAGACAAAAGCGACAAAAAGAAGTCTCTGGTTCAGGATCTGAAGAAGAGACATCAGTATGTGTGGGCAGTGTTAAATAATTTACTCCTCCCTGATCAGACCCTATTTAATTAGGCCTTGTTCCGCCGATTTAATCAGGCCCTCTTGGTTGGGGTGTTGGGCTATGAACTGTGAGGGGCGAAGGAGCATCATATGCTCGCCTGCTGCGTGATCACAGCGGGGCCTCAGGTAGAGGACACAGGGACACGTCCTGCCGGCTGACTACAGTTATTGCTAACAACACTAACAGGGCACAGCAGCAGACCCCGATGACTCCTATAGGCCTGCTAACAGGCTGGGGTCTACCACTTTTCATAGCTTCACTTAACAAGAGTTAGGCTTCTAATTACACTCCTCTAAACATTTTATACAATTATCTTTGTATGTGCACAGTTGTGATGGTGAGGATGTTACAGAGCAACAGACCCAGAACCATCCCTCCAGCCCCTTTCTTAGGATTAGTGGCAGCATCTTTAGAACTGGGATCTTTCTGGAAATGATAGCAGAGAAGTAGGGGTGCATCTAAGTATTGTGTTGCCCAAGGCTAGTTTAGAGGAACTGCAAGCTGCCAGAGGATCCAATTTCAGGCCATTTCCCCCCTAAAAAAATTGTCTGAAGTGGAAAATCACACCTGATGGCCCGCCAGCATGGCTTTCAAGCCACTAGATGGTAGTATGGAAGTCTTTGTACAAATCAATTTTCTGAAAAAAGGGGGTTATGTTAAAAAAAAGAAAAGGTTGGACAAAAGTCGAGATGACCATCTGTGTCCTTTGGTAAAAGACTGTGTTCTCGTTTCTTCCCACATAGCGAAGAGATGGACTAGATAAGCAGTTTTTCTCTCACACTGTAGGATAGATGTGAATCGGCCGGTGGAGGACGTTGAATTTGTTTTAAGCTACACTCCCACGACATGCAGCCAGTGCTGAGGTACACACTTTGATATGTGACATGCAGAGAAGGGGAAAAAAGAGAAGACGATGTGGAAGAGGAGGAAGAAGCAAAGGGAACAGAAGTGTAGTGTCCCGCTGAGGTAATTTGCCTTGGGTCTTATAGAGCTTACTCGCACTGCTGGCAGAGTCATATGCAGGCTGATACAGGAAAAGGAGAAGATGTGGGAACAGCATGAGAAGCCAGCAGAATCACAAGTGTTCGAGCTTTACCTTGTAGCTTCAGAGGAAATAAGAAAAAGTGAGAGCGAGAGAAAGCTGGGAGTGGAGTAGGGTTTAACTAATGCTCAAACAAAGGTAACTGAGCATGTGTGCTCGGGCACATGCGCACACAGTCATCATCCAGTGCGTTTGGGAAAGCTAAGGCCAATTTTCATGGGAACGTAGCAGTTTTGAGCACACATAAGCACCTGTGACACCTTTGGCAGTGCCAAGAGCCCACACATCAGCCGGCGTTGACAGCATGGCTGGCACATGCCTGAGGGGCTGGGAAACTTCCCCTCTGTAATTGCATCCCATGTCAGCCTGTGACAAGTCGGGCTCAACCAGCACTAATCATGAGCCAGACGACCTCCACCTTTTTTACCCTCTCGGATCCCCCCGACCCCAGCTTTCACCCCGCTCAGCACTCTTCCACTCGAGCTATCTGCTACCCATCTTTGTTTTTGCATCATCGGGGTATCACCCCTGAGCGAGCTATTACATCTTTATCTCAGCACCTGATACCATCAGCATGACTCAACAGTCAAAGCAGTTCTGTCTCATTAGTCTTCTTTAAAAATATCTGTTAATGTAGCCATTTTCCATTTATTCCATCTGTTATTCTCACCGGCGCTCTACAGCTGACACATTTTACTCATTTTATGTTAATTACATCACATTAGTTAAAATAATGCCAGGATGAAGATGATAATAGTCTGTCTACACTTACAGGACTGCTGGCTGAGGATTCATGAGCTTCTTCACACCTCCCATGAAAAGTCTGCGTGTGACTATGATACAGTCAGTTACCAGACGCGTTAAAGCAATGTACTTTTGTGATTTAACACGAGGAGGCGATTCGTAACAACTTTATGTGCGTGACGGCAAGTTTGTAAAAGTCTGTACAGCGGAAAGTCCTTGTGATCTTTGATGAGAGATATCTGTGTGTGTGTGTGTGTGTGTGTGTGTGTGTGTGTGTGTGTGTGTGTGTGTGTGTGTGTGTGTGTGTGTGTGTGTGTGTGTGTGTGTGTGTGTGACCACATCTTTGATCTCTGGTGAGTGATGTGTGTGTGTATGTGTGTGAGTGAGTGAGAAAGAGAGCGACACGGTGCTAGTGCCTCCTGCCTCCTACAGATTGAGGTGAGAGCAGCCAGGTGGGGCCCGGTCGTGTCTGTGTGCCACAGTAACTGGATGTGATGGGTGGCCTCTGGGGATCTCTGCCTTAGAAGTGCTAAACGAGCGAAGCAGAGCAATCACACTGTTCCTGTGTGCGTATGCCTGTGTGTGCGCGTGTGTCGCATGCCCACACACACCACACCATATATATGTATGTATACACACACACACACACACACATATATATATATATATATATATATATATATATATATATATATATATATGATAGTCAGTTTGCTTTTCTGTTGCCACTGGCTCCGTGTCTGTGTAGGTGTGCGTGTCTGCTATAAAGGACACTGCATTTATTTACGGACTAAATATAAGCACCACAAGATGGATGATAAGATAAAAAAGCCTTTAATGTATTAAATGTTGCCAGGTAACAAGCCTTTTAAATACACAAACATTGCGGCTGTTTCAGGTCAGTACAGTGACGATAAGTGCTGCAGACAGTCCACATGTGGTGGAGCTGTAGTGCTGCTCTGCTAGCATGACTCCAGTCACAAAGGTGGTGACAAGACACAGGTTCCAGTCTAGAGACTGTGACCCCACCCTCCTCTAACCACCTACCCCCTTGTGTCTAAATGTGATTGTTAGCCTGATGCCCTTAAAAGGGCAAACCACTCCCCACCCCTGCATTAACCAAATGGAATTGACTTAATTCAAAAAGGAGTAAAAGATTTCCTCCCGTGAGAGTTTTTTGTGTACATTTCTGCCTTTTGCACGTTGCTGTGCATGCTTTCACAAATATTACACAGGCAACCTGCGAACTGAGCCCTCATGCATACGAGAACAAAACAAACGAGCGCGTGTCACAGGTTGTGTTCTTGCCGCGGGCCAACGCAGCCCCAGTGGTGACACTATAGAGGCCTCCGGTAGCACCGGGGCCCCACGGCTCCACCCGCGCCCTTGTGCACTGCCCGAGCCGAGGTGAATGCCAAGGAGTCTCCGAGCCACTCCATCAAGCAGCCCCCCCACCCCCCACCCCAGGGGAACACCAGCCAATGAATTACAGATTAGATCATTGTTACAGGATCATAACAGTGATCTAATTGCCAATTTCTCTTTTTAATTGAATTTGGTGGAGTGAAGAGGCAGAGATAGGATTCATGGGACTGTGTGTGGAGCCGATTGGAGTCGGTCCGCTGTTGACCGGACACGACAGTTAATGAGGGGAAAAATACCGGAGCTTGACATTCGGCTGCAAACTGGGCGTTGACTGCGGAGACGTCAGGCCCAATATCCTCCACAGTGCTTCTTGTTCAGACTGAATCTCGTTTTTGGAACGTTTAGGGTGTTGGCTCACTGAAATTAGTCAAATTGTATTGACAGCATTATGAATCACAGTTGAATCAATGTAACTGGGTTGCACACGGCTGCTTGCGATAGTCTTCCATTGTCCTTTTTGAATCTTTAGTTATTCTACAGGAATTTAACAGGGTTTGTCCTTTTCTTCTGGTTTTGTTTCTGTTTTCTAGTGCAAATGGCTTTAATCTGACTGCTCCTCTCAGACCTGGCATCAGCTAATTGCAGTTTGTCTGCGTCTGTTTTCATGCACCCCCCCCCCAACCTCCAAATCCTACACCCAGTCCGACCAAAAATGAGCTCCAGAGTGTTGTCTGATTATAGCTTGGTTAAATTAGATGAGATAAGTTAGCCCACATCTCCTCCACAGCCTTGCTTGAGAGCTGACAAGCCCAATACATCTGCCGCGGCCATGGTAATTGAGATGGGGAGGGGTGAAGGGGGTGTCGTGGTTGGATGTGGATTTGTGTGTGTACATGAATGTGTGTGTGTGTGTGTGTGTGTGTAGAGGCGTGTGAATGGGAGGGTTGGGGGGGGCTCCCTCTGTCTCTTGTTCCTCAGTACCTGTCATTGATGAGGAGCCAAGGAGAAGCTTCAGCTTGAAGCTGTCATCGGCCCTCTGAATCTGTCTGCCTCACTCTATCATCCCTCCCTCCTCCTCCTCTCTCTCTCTCTCTCTCTCTCTCTCTCTCTCTCTCTCTCTCTCTCTCTCTCTCTCTCTCTCTCTGTGATGTGGATGCAGAGTGTGTGAGTCGTGAGCCAGCCAGCGAGCGTGTGCGCCGTAGGAATCCGCGCGACCGGCTCTTGAGGCGTTTAAATCGGAGACGCCGCAGACCGACTGGGGTGCAGGCAGCCCGCCACCCTGACACCACCGAGACCGACGCTCCCTCTCCCGGACTGACAGGCCAATCGCAGGCCACCGCTCGCCCTCCCTCCATCCACAGCACGCTCTCACTCTCTCTCTCTCTCTCTCACTTACTCACACTCCCTCCTCCTCCTCTTCTTTCTCTCTCTCTTTCTCTCTCACTCTGGTTTTCATTCCTTTGCGTTCAATCCGTGCATCCCCTCCTCCTCCACCTCCTCCTCCTCCTCCTCCTCACACCTTTTGGTCAGAAGAGGAAGAGGAAGCCCAGCCCAGGGAGAGACGCTGAGAGGATGAAACTCTGACACGCCGACAGACCACAGGGAAACAAGAGCACAACTGTGAGTACAGCAGTCCTTTCACCTCTCACTCAGGCTTAACGCTGTCACACACACCTCGTCTTTCACACACACACACACACACGCACACACACACACACACACACACACACACACACACACACACGTGTCCGGCATTTACTTCAAGCACACACAGTGACTTGACTTTACACACAGATCCAAAACCGTACTCACTATCCATCCACTGCTCAAGTGTCTTTGTCCTTTTCAGGCAGTCACAATAACAGTCAAAGAAGTGCAGGATTGTGTTGTTTGAACATGTGCAGTGTGTTCCTTTATGTCTGCTGTTTGGATTGAGCTTAGTCCTGTATTTAGTGCAGTGCACGGGATGCAAACAAAAACAATCCAGCAAAAGTGCGTTTCCTACTTTCCAGTACGTGTGACATTTCCCCCCACTTTAATGGGTCCACTTTTATGCTTTTTGCCAAAAGTCAACAGTGCATTTGATGTTTCTTTGTTTAGCTCAGATGAAAAATCACCCCAGCAATATGCAAGGTCAACTGAATAATGTTTCACATCCGCCGCCTCCTGTTGTGAGCTTCTTTTGTCTGTGCGGTTCAGCTGTTTTTTATTGGCAATACAGGCATGCTGGATCACAACATGAGGGAAACGTCCCTGTTCTTATCTCCCATCTTAAACGTATAAGCTGCTATAAGCCAATAGATGCCTGCGGGGCGAAAAAAGGGGGCGTACTTTCCTCTCAATGGCACAAGAATCCCGAGCAATCCCCACTGCTTATTGTTTAGCGCTCAGCCAGGGGAGGTCTGCATGCCGGGCTGATCTGCGCCGTTTGCGCCACACTATTTTTTGATTATGTTCCTGGTTCATCTCTGGCCGAGGCGATTTCCTATTTCCTTCTCCCATTTCGAGAGCGGGGAGTATAATATGATAGCGGCTCACATGCGGGGAAGTGCAGACAGTGGATCTGTGCAGAGGACACAGATTGCATTTCCCCTGGAGAATGCTCTCGCTGTATTAAAGGCACTAGAGAGCTGCTCGGCACTTGTCATCAGCTCCGCTAGTAATGCTGGCAAGGGGAGAAAGTAGACGTGGTGTTTACGGCCACTCTCTCATTTAAAGAGCTCCCATTGGCCCTAATGCCACAGCTGCATCACACCGGCCCGTTGCAATCCAGGTTATATTACATTTGTGAGGCCCAGGATATTGTGCCGGCGCCTCACTTTGCTTTGACAATCTGATGAGCAAATGTTGAAAATGAAAAGAGATATATGTTAAACATCCCACAGTATATTAGATTTGTTGTTGGACTATAAACTCCTGGAGAGAGAAGTAAGGTATTTGCATTTTTATGATGTGGTTTAACACGGATCACATGCACCAGCGCTGGTTCCTGCTTAAAATTGAATTCATATAACTCCTCCATTTAGTTGTTTGTAGTTCTGTGTCCTGTCATTCTCTATTTTGTTGTTGTTCATTTATAATTCTAATGATTTTCTGGCATGTTTAGCTGCTATAGGTGATATTTTTTCATGCTTTCCACGTTGCTGAATCTAAATGAGGGATTGATCTTGACTGTTAGAAATGTGAAGTGACACATCAATGGCTCTCGAGGCCCAGCAAGCCTCTGGTTGCCGATGTGTCAGCAAAAGTGAATGAAAAGCTTGAGACTCCCGTCCTCCTCTGTCTGGCCTTGGCAAATTTACTGAACCCTTGTGGTTTAACACACACACACACACACACACACACACACACACACACACACACACACACACACACACTAACACAGACACATACACAGTGTTAAATCAAGGTAAACAAGACAATTATCTAGCCTTTCCTCCTCTGTAGTTGCCTTCTTCTTCCCCATGCAAGGATTATTGGGAGAAGCTGATTAGTTAGAGTTAAAAAGGAAAAGTAAGTGTCCTACATAAGAAAGTGTAACTCCACTGGCCATGCAGCATCACCTATAACCACCATCAAAGCTATGATATCCATGGCACAGGAAGATTACAAAAGCTACATCACAAAAAGTAATTTAAACTCTCTAAATTAATGCAACTTTCATTTCGGATTTGCCTGTGGCTTTCATAGAAAATTCCTGCAATTTAAATGCAGAAAGCCTGCCTGCTTCTGACTTGGTCTTTGACCGTCGATTTAAATGTATCTTCTCCACGTTGCATGTGTCATTGTTGAGAAATATATTCAAGGGGAAGTTAATAGCCTTTTATGCTAGGAAACATATTTAATTACATATATCTTTCACTGCAAAGCTTTTACCCCTGAGGTGCTGTTAATGTAAGTCTGTGTAAGTCTCTTTGCAATTATTACAACTGCTTGTGAAGGCAAGATAAGTTACGGTCACCCCATATTTATTACTATCCGCCTGTGTATCTGCACTTATTGATTAGATGGTTGGTAACCAGTCCTGATCATCAATAGAGATCCTTACAAGGCGAGGGCCAGATAGTCTTTCCACTCTCCCTGAAGGCTCAATTACACAGCATGCACGAGGAAATGTGTTAGGGGGGAGAAGGAGATCAGCTTCTGACAAGGTCAAATTATATATGTCAGCTTCAAATCATTTTGTTGAGGTATTCGGCCACATCTGAATGTAAAAATGACACATTGGGAAAATCAATAAATGTTGTATGCTGGAGCTCTTAAAATATTCAGATACCTAGCTGATTAAATTATGTCTACTGGAAGAGATGGTTTGAGCTCCTCCTGGGTGTTTTTCATTTCTTTTCAGAAAATCTCCACCTGACTTTGGGGTATTAGCTGCCAGTAATTGCACATCTTGAATAAATGAGCGGCGGAATTTACTAATTTGCCAACTTGTTACCATTTAAACGATGGTGATTACAATTGCAAACCCATCATATGTTCGCCATTCTTGACTCAAATGCAGCACTACTTGTGTTGCAGAGTAGAAAAGTTGATGCTGTAATTGGTGCTTTGTGGGGCTGTTTGCTTTTGCTGGTGTTCTTAGACAATGGAACACACAGCCTATTCAAAAACCCGTGAATACCACAATTCAATGATGAAGGACATGTGTAGCAAATATTGAAGATACTTTTTTTTCACTTGGTAGAGAGCCAAAAAGCAGAATTGATTTGTTGAGTGAGCCTGGGAAGGATAGCCTCTCCTCAAAAACCTTTGTGAGAAAGATGGTAATTGCAGGGCAAAGCGCTGCTGACAAAATACAGGAGGATTACCATATGACACCAATTGCAAGGTTTTGGAAGGTATACATATCAACAAAAACATTAGTTTTATCTCTCAAAGTAACTTCTACACCGGCAACGTGTTTTAAGGGTCAGTTCACAACACATTTTCTCATTTACCTGTAGAGCTATCTATCCATGCAGAGAGTTTTTGGTTTTATTTGTCTGGAATTTGAGATATCTGTCTGTAAGATTTCTGCCACCAGACCAATGCAATTTAGATAAATGGAATTTTGTTTGTGGTGCTCAAAACATTGAAAACCAACATTTAAGAACAACAACAGCATGTCCTATAAGATGTCCTCGTTAGCCTGTGTTCTGATTACTTATTGAATCAAATGGGTTGCAAATAACAATGGTATTCATGATTAATTATTTACTGATTATTTCTACAATAGATCAACTGATCCTTTGGTCTTTAACATGTTAGCAAACAGAAAAGAAGTGCGTACCAAAAGTTCCCAGAGCCCATGCTCCCTTCTTAAAATGTCCTATCAATAATCTAACACAGTCATAAGCCCCTTTTACACTGCCAGATTTTTGGCGAATGTTGGGCCGTTTTGCCGGTAACCTGTGAGCGTTTAGACACATAGAGCCGGATTGGCGGGTTGATTCGAGGTGCCCAGTTTTCCGCCTCATAGAATCTTTTGGTTTAAAAAGAACGAGGCAGCCTTCTGCCATGGAAGGGGCTGTTGATGACTTGTGGGAGGAGCTGTTGATGACGCCGCACGTGCGACCCACTGGCAGCGGATAACAGGAAACAGCTGATAGCAGGAATGAGCAGCACTAGTAGCAAGAGGGAAACACAAACCTGAAAGACACTATAAAAATGAGCAACTGGGGAGACAAGGAATTGTGCGCCCTCCTTGTCCTCGCAAACGAAGAGGCCATTAACTGTCAGATGACGGGGACGGTGAAGAACGGGCCAACTTATGAGAGAATCACCGAAGGACTAACTAGCCATGGCTTCACTCGGAGTACGTCACTGTTTACGTCACACGCTGAGCTACATGTTTTGTTACTTGCTCACGCCCCCCACTGCCCCGAAAAAGGCACATTCTGTATGAACAAAAGTAGGTAGGTGGCATTTTGCCGCAGTCCCCGATTTTGTTTTTATACTGCCAATGCTGAAAGAAGACTGATTGGGCTTCCTGCAAATTTGCACAAGTCCTTTTTAAAAAGGGCTATAGAAAACAAAGGGAACCACATTTCACATTTGAGAAGCTGGAACCAGTCTATGTTTGCATAAAACCCCTATTTGATGAAATATTAATCACTTAACACGTTTAGTACGTAACACATTAAAACAAGATTGTTGTAAAACTCAATGTTAACTGTACCAGTATCAGTCTATTCACATCAGATAATGAAAAATATTAACGGCAAAATAAGAAAGTATATCAGTATGTGATTCCTTAGATCTCATATTGACATAGTTTTCTTTTAGCCTAGATACTTTAACAGCATAATAGAATTCCTGAAATGCAGTTATGGCTTTTGGATTTGGTGTGCCACACCAAGATTTTCAGTGACCCCATCTGGCAACCGCTACGAAAAATGTCTGTGGGCACCACTGCAATTAGCTGATTAATCGATTCCGCTGTAATGGAATCTGTCAACAGTGATGTCTGTTGATTATCCAGACTAACCAAGACTGTTCTTCTTGGAAAGACAAACTGCTGTTGAGTAAAAAGTCCTTTTTCGATGCTGTGAGAACCACAAGCAGATTTCCATTCACCTCCATGGTAACAGTGGCAGTAAGATGGATATCGCAAACCTTGGCAAATAAACCCGAAGTACTTACATGGTTGGATATCAGGAGGAGTAAGTAGGATATGTGTTTGTGTGAATTACCTTGTTAAAGTTGTCCTGTACAGAAATTGTGCTGTGAAGAGAATGTTTATTTAGTCCATTTTATTAGAAAGTTTATAGCAGCCCTGGGTGGGCTTTTGCCACTCAGTCGCTATTTAATCAGTCTGTACCCCGGGCGTTAACCTTCATTACCTCTCTGTGTCATTCTCTGCAGGGTCATGCAAAGTATCATCAAATATTTATGATATTAATAACTGCCTTTAGGAAGGAAAAAAAAGAACATAAATAAATCTGCTCTGCAAAGCACACGATTAAGGAGTCCATTCCATTTAATAAATTGGTGAAGGGGAAATAAAAGGGCAGTCCTGGAGCTAAAGGGACGAGATGTTACAAAACCAGCGACTTAAGAGGGAGATGCCACGAAGTCGGAGCAGCAGACGGCTTTTGTGGTACAGTGGGATATTTCTTCTGTAAATTTGTGCATTATCTGGTGTGCAATTGTTCTTCTGAGAGCTTATGCGAGCCTGAGAGAAATCGTTGTTGTGGATGGCTTGAGCATCCGTGGTCCCCGGGGGGCCTCCTACATCGACAGACTCCAAATAGACAAACACGCAGACACCCACACACATGCGCACACATATGTACACAGAGCTGTTTAGCATGGAAGCCGATTGAGGCAGGGCCCAACATTAATTATCTGTTTTTCAGCCGAGGTCTGGTGACAGTGATTAGAGTGAGGGGTTTTTTGGAGAGTGGTGCACACACACGGTCTAATGAGGAAAACTGGCCTCTCTATAGAGCTCTCCAGGCACACTTGATCTGCTCTGTGGCTCTGCAAGTGTATGTGTGTGTGCACACAAGTGTGTGGGTGTGACTGTTGCTCCTCCAGGCTCGCTGCTGGGAGAGACACACTCTGAATGTGAGGTTTAGAAGCTGATGTAAGAGTTGAGACACTCGCAAAGCGAAAAGGTCGTTTACATAATTGCTGTTTAATTGTGACTTATTGTGATGATTAATGTTTGGTTTACTGGTTGAGGCCGTTTTGGCTTTGGTGCACGCAAAAGCTTGAGCTCCTTAAAAAATAATGTGATTCTGCGAGCAGACCACATGACAGCATGGACCAGTCTGTATCCCATGGAGTCTGTTTGGAAAAAGAAGCAAGCTGCTTTCCTTGCGAGAGAATTATAAATGGCTGTGTCCAAACTTTGGCAGCACGGAGCCAAAAATACTCTGCACAGTAGTGTGGAACAGCAGTGAATCTTGTGTTCATCTCAAAACAAAGGAATGATTTTCTACAGGCTGAGAGAGAGATGACTTGAATGAGGTTAGAGATTTAAAATTCAGAGTCAAATGCTCGCAAGGTTCGGGTTACTTTGACCTAAATAAGCTGTGATACGCTGCAGGGTTTCCTATGTAAAACATTGTTTTATCTGAACATGACAGAGTTCAAACTGAACCAAATGCACAGACATTTTCAGCAGCAGGAGCAGCAGATTGCATGGCTTGAAATAGTAGTTTTCTTTCACCAGAAGCACTGGTCCAGCACATCAGCTCTCCAGTATCGTCGACTAAATCACATTTGTGAAAATGCCAATGTTGGTGTGCACCTGACTGATAGATTTCTGCCCGCACTAGGTTGGCTTTAGGCAAGGGCCTACACGTCATTTTCCACACCATTTTGTCCCAAAGTCGATTACTTTGCCTCTGCAGCTATGGCTGCCTCTGAATTGAACCACACATTTAGCTCGGGAGCTGCCAATAAAAGTCAGAGAGCCCGGCTTCCATCAGCGTAATGATATTTCGGCCTCAGTATTAGTTCAGCACTGTTCTCCACAGCAGTTTCTGCTCAATTAAAGATGGTCCATATTTAAATAAGTAGAAAATCAGAACGCCGGCCCGACCCGTGTGCATTCAGATATGCTGTCGAACGGTTAAATGATGAAGTTTGAAATGGACTTTTAAAGCAGCCAAACGCTCCACACCTTTCGAGTTTGAATAAGGGGAACTGTTCATTTGTAGCTGTGAAATTTTCCTTTAACGTTATTGATGTAGATTAACTTTTAAAAAGGTAAGTAAGTGAAATGTGAAATAATTCATCAAGAGTCAGCCATGTAAGAAATGTGATTTTCGCTGGCAGAAAAAACTCGTAGACCATTACCCCAAACAGAGGAAGTAGATTAAGGGTGGGGCTCGCTCTCTCTCTCTCTTTTTTTTCTCTCTCTCTCTCTCTCTCTCTCCCTCTCTCTCTCTCTCTCTCTCTCTGTGTCTCTCGCTCACTCTCCAGGCCTGAAAGTATGAATAGCACATTTCCAACTAAATTGCCAGGCAGAGCAGAGGAAATAAATTTCAGCTAGTGTCAGCCCTGTGCGCTCATGGTTTGGAACTTCCGTTGTCTTCCCTTCCCCGGCCACTTCGGCTTTATTTAGCGGGAGCTGTCATTTCCCATAAATCCCTAGGAGGAGGCGTCCGTCAGAGCTGCCAGCTCCCCTGTGTGGAGCACCTGTAACAGGGGAGCGAAGTGACAGTTGTGCTGGGACGGTCCCATCAAACGTACAGACACACAGACACTCACAGAGGATTGCTTGCTCTGAGACCTTTGTAAGTTTCTAAACAGAGTAGCAGCTTCCACAGTCGTTGAAAAGTCAATACATCACAAGAAATTTAATAGATTTTTGGGCTACGAGTTAATTTGAATATCTTTATAAGCTTCTACCTGTTTCTGTAAAGTATAAGTAGGCACCACTCAAATAACACCGTCCTGGTAAATAAACATTACACTGAGTTTCTTTCTTTTGTGCCTCAATCACAGTGTTTTGTATTTATGCCTGTGGCTGTCAGCCTTGACACTTTAATAAATGACCATAGTCAAAAAAATGTACAGTGCACACAAGGTCACGGTATCTGTCAATTGTCATTTGTTACAGACTAATTGTTTCATTATTATATTTATAAATGTCGCTTATAAATGCTCGTGAGGTGGAAAAAGAGGAGAAGTCTTTTCTTTTCCTTTTTTTTATCAGATTCAGCTGTCAGCACACATGCTCCATCATCTGCGCTCCAGGAAATTAGAAAGGAGAAACGTTTGACAGCACAATTTCACAAAACACCGCCACGCCATCATTTCATTTTCTCTGAACCTTTTTTTCCCTTTCATTTATTTATTTCATTGTCTTTTGAAAAACAAACAGAGCGATAACAGCGGCTCCTTTTCAGGTAATTTATCCTTGTTGCTGTGTTACGCTTTACTCTCCCCTTGCAAAGGTTTAACCCCAGCTGATTAGCCAGCGCACAGGTGGGATGTCACCTAATCAAAAGAAGAGGGTCATATTATGTAGGAGATGACTAACAGGAATAAAGGGCCGTTTGGTTTAACAGCTGGTGGCTTGATGCCATTTTGATGAGTAAGATCTTGGGGGAGGTGCTGGTTGGTTGGTCTGGCTCTGTCCTTGGCTTGCTGGCCTGAGTTGCTCTACTGAGTCTTGACCAACACGGCAAGAAGTCATCAGTCGCCACGCAGCCACGGCGGTTATACATCACCAATATCAGTCGCTGACGGCTGCTTATCTCTCAGGTATCGATTGGAGGACTGTGCAGGGGGGACCAAAGCAGTGCGGCCAATCAATGTGGGCATTTCATTCTCCTTGAACGTCTGCTTTTTGATCCTCAACACTGATTGGTCGGGCTCACTCCGATACTGTGGGGATTTTTATTTTCTGTTCTGTGTTATGAAAAGCAGTGGGTGGAGAGTGATGAACACTTTGGTGTTGGCAGCCTGCTGAGCTTCTCACGGATGTGCATGGCATATGTGCGAGAATCCTGTTGTGTTCCCCCTTCACTGCCAAGAACCCACAGATCTCGCTTAGAGGTTTGATTCAAATTTGCACTCTAATTTCAGTACACATAATTCCATCACAGAGATATGGAGACCAAAAAGCTTCTCCACTCACAAAGTTTCCCTGGATTACCTCCAGCGTCTCTGCAGCTGAAGTACATGTGTAATCTGTGCAGAAACTGTAAGACATCTTTGTATTCCACGTGGTTGTTGGGAGATTTCACAGAGTTATTGAGCTGACACTTGAAGTCGTTAAAATCAATTGTACACATATTTTGTCTATTTTCAGCAAATTGACATTTGCAAGTTGTTTATTACATGGTTAACAGGGACATGGAGTGTTCCAGGATACAACTTGAAGGTCAGAAGCCCCCAAGGGGTCACAAAATAAATGTGAGGGATTGAAATTTGATTAGCAAGATGGCAAAGAAGCGGAAAAAAACATTTATAGCTCTATTCACACAGGACTAGTAGGGACCTCATGTGATCATGTCTGTTTCGTGCGGTGCATTTTACACAAATTTACTGACATTATCCCCCGGATATGATTTCAAGGCTCTGCATGACATCATCAACAACATCTGCTTCCTGAATGACAAAAGCAATGGCTGCTGAGAAGAAAAACTGTTATTGGACACTCAGTTTAATTGTTGTATAGGGCGATAAGCCGACTGAATCTGCACTCAAAATTCTCTCAAAACTTTTCATTTATATTGCCAATGCATCTTACATAGCTCTCCACAAGGGACAATGTTGGGCTCGTTATTTAAAAATGTAATTTATTACTCGTTACTCTTTTCAAAAGCAATATTACTTTACTTTTTACTCCCTGCCAAAAGTAACTTGCTACACTAGTAGTTGTATTGTTTTTCTTAAACACCCCACAAAACTGGTAATTGTTCTCTCTCCTTAAAATTCAGATTTTACACATTTGCCTCTATTTGAATTACAGGGTAATGTCCGTGCTAGATAGAGAACATTAGCTCACAACTTTTTCCTTTTTCATCGAGGTCCTCTGTTGGCTGTGATCATTACTTTTCCAAGGATCTCTCTGATAGACAAAGGCTTAATCATAGAGATAGGCAACTTTTTATCCACCACATCGAGCCGCATGTTTCATTAGTTCTTTGTCACTTGTGTTCTGCGGTTGCCTGGTAAGACCATCCTGATGAAGTGAGCTCAACATTCTGTTTTGCTCTCTATATCAGTCTGGACTTGGTTAACACTTTAAGTGAGCGGGAATACTTGCCTTGACAGCCAAAGTCCTTCAGTCAATCAGCATAACAAAACACCAAGGAAAATCGTCTTCGTCACCAATAGAGCCAGTGATAAGTCAAGCTTTTGCTAAATCCAGTCGGAAGAGTAGCAAAAATTTCTTCTCCTTAGCATACTCTAGTTCATGTTTGATTATTGTTATTGACTCTATTTCAACAACAACTTCACCTAGTGCTGTGTTACTCTGCTAACATTAGAGTTAGCACTTGCCTGCAGTTTACACCATCAACAACAACGCAGTCCCTGATTGACTGTCCACGTTGTTTACTACTGTTTGGATCCCTGATTGGCCCTGTTTGGATTGTAATTACTGGGAAGAGTTTGGGGCGGCACCAGGGCCAGACTGATACAGGGAGTGAAACAGAATGTTGCGCTTACGCCATCAGGATGGTCTAATGCAGAATTTATACTTCTGTGTTAAATTAACACCGTAGCCACAGCATAGGCTCTGCGTTGACATGCATCCTACGTAGGGATGTTCGATATTGGCTTTTTTACCGATATCCGATATACCGATATTGTCCAACTCTTAATTTCCGATACCGATATCATCCGATACCTATATATGCACTTGGGGGTGCAATTGACTCCTTTAAAATAAAAAACGACCATAGGACAACAGAGTGACAGTAACACGTTGTTTATTTTATTCCTTACAAATAAATTTTACAGCTTACTCAATCAGTGCAAACAAGGGTTGCCTCCTTCGTCTGGCTCAAAGCCATAGTGGAGCATTCGTTAAATTTCTTCTAGACTAAATTGTCTGCCATTATCGACTACCCAGGCTACAGTAAAGGCCTCAGTGCATGCGCACTCACACCCCCTAGCTCAGTCCCTGCCCCACCCCCACCCCCACCCCCTCTCTCTCCTGCTCGCTGTGCGCTTGGTGAAGAGGCAGACACAGGTGCTCACAGACTCGGACGTACGATAAGCGGAGTGGAGTCAGGAATGTCAGAATGTCCGCAGTCATTCGGGCTTTCATAGTCGAGCACACTTCCGCGTTGTAGTTTCCTGTAAAAATGTCTGTGAAAAATCCCCGCGATGTGAAAAATACATGCTGAGCAGTCTTTTGTGTGACACTGGTGTCCGCGTGGTCGTGCTTTGCGTGCACAGGGCTTGCCAATGGCTACAATCCTACATATTTACATGCAAGTGTCTATTTATATGTACTGTCCCTGTTATTTAAAAAAATAAATAAATAAATAAAAATAGGCTTGTGCTAATAACATTAGCATCTTGTATTTGTAGGGAAAATGACTCAGGATAAACAGTGTTTGTCTGTGAATGCTGCGAGTTGTTGTGAAGCTGATTTGCATACTTGTGTTTGAAATTGTCTCTATTAAGCCATGTTTAATGTGTGTTTTGGGCGTGTTTTGAACTAACTAAAATTTACAGCACTCAACAGTAACCTCAGCTTCCGACTAGTGTTTTGGAGGTGTAACTGCAGAGTGACACCAACACCACTGCTCAGCTTAGGTGATGTGCGTAGGCGACATGTGTAGGCTAGGGCATAGGGTCTGCCACACAACTGTAAATCCCGCTTAAGCCTGCAGCTGTCCATGAGTAAAATCCTGTTTTTGTTGTTTAGCTACTGTCGGGCTACCTGTGGTGTGCTTACTCTACCTTCACACTTTTGTGCTTTTGATCGTAGAAGGTGTTTCAGGAGGTTTGAGGTCAGTTTTTTTGCACTGGAAAGTCTTAGCACCTCTACCTAGAACAATGATGTTTTTGTCATCTCTCATTATGTGATTGTTGGATTTCAAATCAGTAGTGTGGTGACAATGAAAATGAAGTTGTGACAAGTTATTTGTTTTTGGGGTAAATGTAATGTTGTTATTGACACTGTATTAATAATGTTTTACACTAGTCGTTACTGGGAAATAATAATATTACTGTAATGCGTTACTGCTGCACTGCAGAAAAATGATCTGCAAAAGAGTCAGAAAAAAAGCATGGTGAAAGCAAAAACCTTGCAAAAAAAAAAAAAAAAATACAACCCCAAATCACTGATTTGAGATGCAGAAATATTATCACATGACTTCTTTGTTCGGGGAAATATGTTGGGTAATTTGCAGTAGAAATTTTACTCAACAAATTAAGGGCATGGCAGATTTGCATGGGATTAAGATCACAGACGACCTCTGCAATTACAGTTACAATTACTAGAGGTCCTCAGGTAATATTATTCCGGTGTTATGCTGTACAGAATTGTGTTTATTATTTCTGACTATTCCCATATGTTTTTGTTTAATATACAGGGAAGGTTAGAACTTTTTTTTGACTTAAAACCCCTAAAATGAGACAATCTGAATAATGCTCACAGACATGCAGAGTATAAAGGAACACAAGCCGATAAAGTCTATAACCAGGGCTCCAGGACTGGAATTCTATAAGCAATATAACTTTTCTTCCCTTACTCAAATCTGTGACATTTTCTTTAAGCCTCCTCTGTCCCCTTGAGGCAACAGTAGCTGGTAATGGAGAGAAAATAATTAAGCCAAACAGAGCTGGTGTCCGACAGAAACAGCATGGAAAGAAATTGTCGGTTTGGCTCAGACCTTTTCCACTTTGTTGCCTCCTTTATGAAACCACTTTTGCTAATCAGTTGCACTTTCTGAACAGAACACCTGAAGCTAAATGTTAAATGAGCATGTGCAGGAGGTGAAACATCTGTGAATGTTTCTGACAGTTTTTCACAGAGAACACCAAAAGTGATTCTCTATTGTGGCTTCACTTGAGATCGGGATGAAAGGTTGGTGGAGTTTTCGTCGGTCTTGATTTGGCACAACTCCTGCTGGTTTCATGGTTTCCCTGAGCAGTGTTTAATAATCATCGTCATCTTCACAGTGAATATGATTTACGGCCTTAAAATCTGTTAATTAATACTCTGACATTTACAGGACAGTAAATCTCAGATGGAGGACACTATCTTATTCGTCCTTCTCTGTTTGTACAAATAACCCAGCAGCCAAGGATCTTTAAGTTTGAGAAGTTAGTGCTTCCTCTGAGCATTAAGTATAAGTACAGCATTTTCATGGTATGCAGATTATGTAGTTTTACCACCATTTTTGTGCACTATTATTGCCATCCCCAAACGTAAATGCACACAAATCACGTCAGATCTTAAGGTATGCAACTGCATTCCCTCATGCTTAGTAAATAAAAATCATCAAAGTGAGAAGCCAGAACTGTCTGAACCAGCCACAGTCACCAATGAGTCACTGCTTAATAATGAAGAAATCCATCAGCTCCCTACATTTTAAGATCTATAGAGAAATCTAAACTCCACAAATAATACTTGTTCTTTGAAAGAGACTGCCAGTTCATACCATTTGATATGCTGTCTCTTGGTTTTTGTATTCCAAAAGTACTCTGCGTCGAAGTGTATAGATGGCTCATATTGAATTCATAAGCCAGTCATGCAGGAAAACGGAGCACCTTTCTGTGATTTACTTTCAGATTGAAAATGAACAAAGATGGTTATGCCACTCTATTTGTGGTTCTGCTGGATCCAGAGAGATCACTGTTTGCATAATATCTTCCTTATAGGTCTCCTTAACCTTTGCGGAAGGCTTATTGACTCTCGCTAACCTTGCAGGGAGCTGCTGGAGGACAGGAGATGATGAGCGTGCTCAGTGTATGGAAAAAGGCCTATGTGGAGGTTTTTCCGCCCCCACCCTGCCCTTGCCGAGTGACACCTCTACCAACGCTCTGCGTGACCTTTGCCTTCTGATCTCTGTTACCATGGTGAAGCCCACAATGTTGTGAATTCCGGCACAATAGACATATGATACAATACCACTGCCTGCCTTTGATGTACTTATACCAGGTACTGAATAAGTATAACACTGTTTAAAATAGAGGTTAGAGGGTGAGATCACAAATGTGAGATGATCTCTGCAAATTGTCAATTTTGTGAGAACTAGAGGTTCGTTGGGCAGATTTTCACGCGCCAAATGACAACACGAACACTGTCTATGCATGCCTCCGCAACCTTTAGTGTTACCTCGTCTGACCACTATAGACCTGCTTGCCCTTAAAGAGGCAACAGATAGGATTTGTTTTTTTTAGCTTGGCGCCACCTAGCGTCAGCGGTGTTGCTCGCACTGTCACAATGACCAAACTGACCATTGAGATCAGAGATAATCAATACAATGTAGGCTGTAAAGCCACCAGTATGCCTCTATGTATATGTAGAATGAGAAGGTGTGTGGACACTATACTAAATAAATGAGTAAAGAGACCGAGCAACAATTATCAGATTTATCTGAAGAAAAAACAAACAGTAATGCAAATATTTATACCAGAATGCACAGTACCAGTACAAACAGCTCACAGTAAATTATACCAATATGCACAGTATCAGTACAAACAACAGCAGACACGTAAGGGATAGTGTATAGTGAGCCGGTGACTGTTGAAAAATAACTCCCGACAGGGGAATGGAACCCCGACGTGCAGCGGAGTTATTTTTGAACTGTTTATTCCGCTTAGAACATGGCTTACTACTAAAACATTCAAATGTTACAACTGGCATCAATATTATTAAATTTCTGGCAAAGTGTATTGACAGAGGAGAGGCGTTCACCAGACAAACGGGAGCGGAGGAGAGGATTTTACTCCACTTCTCCCGGTCGGAGATGCTGGGTGCCCGGTAGCTGCAAAGGCTGCCCTCACATTTATGGCCAGTGACCGACATGATCTCCCTGCTCTCCAGGACAGCTTGGGAGAGCTGTGTGGACTAACGTTAACTGATTTTGATGCTCCTCAGTCTAAGGCCATTGCAAGGAAAAGTCCAGTGTTCACTTAAATGGGCTTAACTTAACTGGGCGATGTCCGTCGATAGCTGCCTCCGTGAGAAGAGAACAGAAGGAAGGGAGGAGGGTATCACTATCCGAGGGCTGCTGTAAAATGGCAACGAGGATGTCAGCCGACCAACACTCACTACCCGGTCCCTGGTTGCGGCGATTTGCGATGCTGGCCTATTAGGTGTTACCTAGCAGCCAGTACAGTACAGTCCTCTCTCGGCTAGCTAACATTTAGCCGTGTTACTTACTGATCCATTATGAAGAAAGCTAGCTGGACACCGGTTCTGAAGCCTCTTTGGTCACGGAGCTCCCTCCATTTCTTAAATGCCTGACTGAGGTTTGCTCTTGTTTTTCCTCTTCTTTTATCACTCTCCTTTTTGCTCTTCTCTGCCTCCTCAGACAGAGCAGCTAATTTTCTTTTGCTAGGCCGTTTTTCATTTGTCTCCAAACTTTGTCCGTCTGCCATTGTGCTCGTGACTATCTCATGCCCAACTCCTCATAAGGACCAGTTCCAGTCCCTGATTGGCTGACCGACCAGTTTCGCAATACATGACGTGTTTCCTGCCGTAAAGCAGATTTTTTCCTGCGAAATTTCGCCCCTGGTGGCAGAAGCTTATTACAAAGATTGCAAAACCACTAAGTAACCTATGTAAATGCTGGCAGTCTGATTTTACTGTGGCCACTACCCTGTGCAACCCACATTATTTTCATAATGATATATTTAGGAAAAGATACTGTTTGTTGCCTCTTTAAATAGTTGACTGGACTGCTCCACTCCTAGATTTTTGTAAAAGTATTTAAGTTCTAGTAATAAAGCATAGTGCACACCAAATGCATCACTGTCAGTTGTAACAGTTGAGTCATGTGTTTTGTAGGATCACTGTACAAAACCTGCCTTAGTGAAAAGAAAATGTTATTATCCATATAAATGAGTAAGAAAAACAATACACTGCACATGATCTCCAGATGAAACTATGGAAGCCCTGAGAGGCAAGTGGAAAAAAAAAAAAAGGATTCTGGTGATTTATTTTGTAAGTCTGGTCAAAATGTTTTCTTTCCTGTGTTTATGACTCAAGAAAAGGTGAAAAAGAGGTTTTGCTAGGATAATATTTCTATATTGCGTTATGTTTGTTGTTTTTTTTTCCAAATCTGCGACACCCCTCTAACACATGCACTGCAAACCTGAAATTATCTAGATATTACTGGGAGCTGTATGTAAGAACGCAAATGTCCAAATCAGTTAGGTCAGATATTTTAAACAGACTTTACCCTGCTAGCTCCCTGATACAAAGTCCGATGAAATGACCAATTAAGCCCATGTGTGAATAGAGCACGATGTTGTCCAGAGCATTTCCTGTGAGCAAGCAGGCATGTAGATGACAATTGTATGATGATGCTAGCAGAAAACAGACATCTGTGGGCAAAGAAGAAGGGTAGAAGACAGTAATGAGAATGTCTTACCGGATAGACAACGAGATTCAGGAATTTCTGTCGGCATGAGTTGACGCCAAATCGTCAGATGAATTCAAGAAATGGCAAGACACTCTGTCGTTGATGACCAAATTACGAATTGGCTACGGGACCGCATTGCAATCCATGTCATGTCCTGCCTCCTGTTTTGCCCAGGCACCAGTAGTCAGCTAAACCAGTGGTTCCCAACTGGCCCAGCCACAGGGTCCAGATTTCTCCTTAGTCATTTGTTCAAGGTCCAGACAGTTTAATAAATTCAGGGTCATACTTGCATTTGGCCATATCGTTATGCTAGTTTGCTGTCTCTGTCGATTAGCTGGCCATTAGGCACTCACTCTGCAGCAGGACACAGCACTTCAAAATAATAATTGTTAGTCACTTGTGGTCGACCACTGGCCTAAACCATACAAAGTATTACCAATAGGTGGGAATGTTCCTGACACAGACAGTCTCCTGTCATGTGCTACATGCGTGAAAGAGAAACTCTGGACAATTTGCAGACCTGATTGATGTTTTCCTCCAGTTGAGTTTTAATTTATCCTTGTGGTCTATACACATGGTGCATACATTGTGTGTTAGCAAATAATGTAACATTACTCTCATGTCTTTGTAATCAGCACGACATCGAACTTTTCACAAATTGCTAACACACAATATATGTACTTTGTGTTTTTTTCACCAGTTCTTAAAGGGACATTGTGTAACATTTTCCGTTGTTTATTGGCAAAAATTGATATCTGCATTCATAAATATGTCATCACTGGTGTACTATTACGTCCACCAATAATCTGACTTACTTCTCCTAAAAGGAGAATTTCGGATTTGTTTGTACATTGTGCGGGTAAGTCATCTGTGGGGTTCCATTACGGTTCGCCATCTTGAGAATACACCCACCAGCAAGGGACATACAGCACCGCCTTCGGCGTTTTTGTTGAGAGCCAGGCCAGCACTGCGTGACTGAGGAGCCGAAGGAGAGGAGCAAGAGGCGCTTCGCTACAACCCTGATAAATATGAAACAAAGTCCCACTGTTTGAGCATAAAGCAGGATCAGGCATCTGCAGCATCATGGGAGACGGAATCCTTGTCGCCAAGGAAGCGCAAAATGGAATAGAAAAGGCAGCGTGACCGGCGAATTAAAATAACGAAGGCCCACATCCAGGTAGCCTTTCCCAGGTAGAGAGAGCTGCTGAGCGAGGATGGTAATGTAATCACAGGCCGGCGCTGCTGTTGACTGTTAGCCCGTGTTAGCGGTCAGTCGCTAACAGCCTCATCCCTCTCCTCGCATCACTGCGCTGCCGTTAGCCGGTGTTAGCCGTGGTTAGCCGTTAGCGCGTTAGCGCTAGCCTGTGATTGTATTACCTTTCACCTTCAGCAGCTCTCCACCTGGGAAAGGCAACCCCAATGCTGACCCTTGTTTTTTTTAATTCGCCCGTCACGCTGCCTTTTTGATTCCCTTTTGCACTGTCTTGGCGACAAGGATTCCGTCTCCCGTGATGCTGCATTATGCTCAAAGAGTGGGACTTTGTTATGCGGCAGTAGTGCCGCTGCCACTATCAGCTGTTTCAATTTACATCCGCCCCTAACAGTCCTACGTTGTAAACACAGCCAGCATGGTGAGGAGGGGGTTTGTCAACTCGCATTGTGTGTGTCTGTGTAGGAGCCTGAAGTAATACTCCATGTAGTATCGGATGACATGGTTTCATCAGTGTTATCATAGCTTTTTGGTGCACAGCGGCTACAGTTGTTGCAATACGTGTTTGAAACAGTGAGGCGCTAGAGTGCGCCATCTGTTTGAATGCAATATATGATTTCAACGTTAGATGGGAGAAATTCCTACACACTGTGGCTTTAAGTCATAAACAAAGGAGAGAAAACAGTTTAGATTAGATTTACAGTTGGATCACAAGATTTTCTTCTTTCCAGTCACCTCTCAGGGCCTCCATATAAAGCTCAGTTCTGCAGTTTAAGGACTTTTCCCCTCATTTCCTTCTCTTAAAATGTAAATTCCTTTCAAATAACATCTTTTACCACCAAATGTGTATTTTTAAATTGTAACCAAATTGCGAATAATAGCTGAATCCACATATTTATTGTACCTGAACAATTCCCATTGTTGGCTCATGCATGTCCTGAGAAGTGCTCCAATAAAAGGCATATGACCTTTGCTACGCTTCAGAGACCAAGGTTGCGCAGGCACCCGTTCCATTTCACTTCATATTCTCAGAGACCCCGTCTGACACATTTCCTCTGTGATTGATGATGATGTTTAAAGCAAAATTATAATCCTCCAAAGATCCAGACATGGTTAGCCCTTAAAAGAGAAAAAGCTTGTTGAGTTATTTGATGTTTTCAATGAGTTTGGGGAATTTTATTTTTTTTTTTTGGTAAATGATACATAATTTACATCTCGTACAACGTCCCTTCAATACATCCAAACTTAAGATGTATGGTGCATTTAGTTTCTTGGTGTTGCAGCAAAACGATAACTGATTATTGCTGTGCCACTTAGTAAAGTCATTCCATGCAGGTTTGCTTGATTGGCCTCATGGTCAGTAAAAAAAACATTTCTTTTACTGCTGAATTCAGTGAGGATTTGCACATACCAAAAGAAAAACAAACAAACAAACAAAATAACATTCAAGATATACTGAACGGACCTTGTGAATAAATTCAAGGCAAGGAAGGTAAACATTTGAAAAATGTTTTAAAAAACTACCAAGTTAATATTTTTAATAAAAAAAATTCAAGGCTTTGTAAAGAATGTATTTTTAATGTAAATATAAAAATAGTGTTTCAAAGGTATTTTTCACACAAGGCAAAAACACTAACTGCACTGAATCAGAAACAGAGTTATTTTCTGTTTGGGTCCGCTATGGTTGAGGTAGAATTAACGATCAGTTTACCACCAGGTAACCAGGTAGGTTGATAACACATCAAACAGCCCATTGTATTACTGTTGCCAGTGAACTTCTCTCTGACGTTGAATCCAGAGAATGGGGTCTTGATGGTTGTGGCGTTGGAGGAGACTGGGGAGGGGTCAAAACAAGACAGAGCTGTCGAAACACTGAGAGCCATCCTTCACGTCTGACTGTAGTGGTTAAAGGGCAGCCAGGCTCTTAAAGAAACCATTAGCATTTAGATTTGAGATGCTCCCCCCACAGAGCAGCAAGGAGTAGTTGCGTCACACCTCAGACTTTTTTTTGCCTTGAGTGGGCCCAAGTGGCAGCTCCATTGCCCTGATCAATCTCTCAATATGCCTAAATTGCTTTGGATGACCTCCTTGTGAAGAGACAGGATTGGCCATACTGATGCTCCTCCAATCAATAGCAGATGCTATCATGGCTCATCAACAATGAAGTGTTTTTAATGGAGGTCAGGGCATGGAAGATCTAATTCATTTTAATTTGTAAATTGTGGCATGACAAAATTCTAATCAGGGCGCTTTGCTATCAGATATGCAGACTTCTGAGTCTCCTGCTCTGTGTCTTGTTCTCATTCCTTCCTCTCAGCCTCATTTACATTCATGTCTGTCTGTGAATCCACACAGGACCAGAAAGCATGAATGTATACATGACATATATTAAATATCAGTCAGCACTGAGTATCACTCAGTTTTTAATGCTGAGCATTTCTTTTTTTAAGGTGTATCATCTTTAGCCAAGACAACTTTTACTCAGAAACACACCCTTGCACATGTTCCACCTCATTAAGTAAAGATTGAAAAGATTACAAATATGACATGTGCAATTTATTATCTTAATTAATTCACTGTCTTCTGTCAGAGACAGGCAGGTCGGCTCTGTCATCCAGAAACCATTTTTCGGTGGGGATGTTCATAGGAAGACGGCACTGTGTTGTTTGCCCAGATTAGTGTAAGAGGTGAGCCTTTTCCATCTCCCCTTCCATTTCAGCTAAATTTGCCTCAGCCACAGTAATATGCACCACGGGATCTTTCCCCCCGTGAGCGGAAATGCAATTGGAATGGGATGCGGCCGTCCGTTGTGATTGTGTGCAGATGAACCTGTCTGCCTTGCACCCGGTGCATGAGTGAGGCCATGCAATGCCCATTGTCTGTGGAGGCTCTTGGTGCTGCAGAGAAGAGGGCAGGTCCGGGGGGTCACTGTCTCCACACAAGGCAGCACGCTTGCTGAGCTGTGACAAATGCAATCGGTAGAGAAGATCGCCACAGCATTTCAAATGGATTAGGCTTTCTTTCAACTTAGAGGGAAATTGGCAAAAGCCTCCTGTCATTGTTGGCATAAACAAGGAGTAGGTCGCTGTCATTACAGAATATTCAAGTCAAGGATACTGCCAGTAAAAAACGCTGTGTTTTGTGCACTATCAAGGGGCCTTGACAAAATTCCAAATGTGAGGAATGCACATTCAGTTAGGAGGGTCTGGGCTGAAACATTTTGTTCAAGGGCTGTTGTACCTCCTCCTTTGGTTGTAACACAGAAATCTATGAGTGAATTATGGAAAATAATAATTGATGAGAGACAAGGGTATAGTGCTGTTCAGAAAAAAAGGAAGCTTCAGAAGCAAGCAGCATCAACCCCCCGTCTTCACTCTCGAGTGTCCCCATTGATTTATCAGGACTCTATTTTTAGTTGCACATGGAACAGTAATGGATTCATGGGAATTAACAATGATTCATGCGAAGCTAATATCAGAGATTTCAGAGGCTCGATTAATGTTGGAGGAATTCAGCGCCTCAACTCCCCAATTATTCATAATATTTCTTCCACTGCATAAACACAGATGCCTCTACCTTATCAGAAAGGCTTGTTAAAGGAGCAGGTGTGTTTGTACTGCTAGAACATCTAATGGGTTGCAATTAATAGCATGAACTTTTTCCCTTCATGGTCCAGCTGATAATGTTTTTGGATTCCTGTTATCAAAACAAAAACTCTAACTAACTCCAAGTATTTACCCCTGATAAGATCTAGCCTTGCAGATCAGTTGGGTTTTCTTTGCTCATGTTCTCAGCGACTGAGATTTCTGTGACTACCCCAACACAATGGAAGGCAATGGAATTTTGTATGTGGCAATCAAAACCCAACTTCACACTCTTCATTCATTTCTGTGACAAGTTCGAGATAGAAAATTATACCTCTTCAGAGTTGTCTTTTTTTTAGGTTAGTCTGGTTCCGGACATCTGTACTGCTTCCCTCATCATGACTTTTATCAGCCATTCAAATAGGTCTGACATTTCATGTTTGGTCGGTGAGAATTAAAATAAGCAAAAGGCCAGAGCCAGAAAAATGGCCAAGAAAAGGGTGAAAAGCATATATAAGATTGACACAGCTGTTCAGTTAATAAGTTGACATATCTGCAAAAAACCTGTATACATTTCCTTATTTATGTAAAATTGCTGACTGTTTCTTTCATTTGCTACTGCAGCTACTTTGTGAGATAGATACGTCCCATGCCTCCATACAGTAGGTATAGATTTCGGAGGGATGCAGGGGACACATCCCTCTCAATATTTAAATCAAGTGCATTTGACTCCCACAGTGAAAGTATTAAAAGTAGCAGAGGACTTTATTTTTGACAAAATTTACTCCATAAATAGATGAAGAAAAGATACAGAATAGTGCAAAATAGGGTTGTCGCGATACTAAAATTTCAAACTCGATATTGATACCCAGGAAAATATTCAGTATTCGATACCATTTTCGATACAGCAGCAAAAAATTAAGAGGCATATCATTTTTTTAATAAAGATCAGAACAGTAACATCAATGCTAACAACAAAAAATCCCCCCAAAATAAATAGCAACCAGAAACAAGATCTGTCCATACAAATGTATTTATCTACAGCCCTGTTTATTTTCTGTGTTTCTGGTGAATTGGCACCATATTTTCGTTGCTGATCAAATAGAGTTGGTAGTTCAGGCTCAGTATGCTCCTGTTTCTACCTCACTATGTGATCAGAGAACCAGGGGTTACGGGAGAAACCAAACGTTTTTTCAGCTTCAGTCTGTGACTTTACAGTAATTGTGTTGTCCTGTTAAACTAACATTGTCTATTAATGTTACAGACGGGCAATACTGATAACATTTTCTGCTTAGCTCCTACATTAACGTTAGAAGTTATATTTTAGTTTGATGCTGGCACCACCAGCTGCTCAGGGGAGGGGCTGTACCTGCCGTCTGCAGCGTACTGTGTTCACTTCACTAAAAACTTCCAAAGAGCACTTTTTCCTTTATCATTTTTTACCAAAACTGGCTGCTCTGACCCTCTTGCAGCCGCGCTGGCCATATTACAGCAACAGAAATGTGTGCATGCATGCACAGCGATGACAACAAGCCGGGTTGCAGCGAGGGCTCTGTGCCTGCCAGACACTGCCAGCACAGCGCGTGTCCGTCAGACCCGTTGCGCGCACCTGACAGGTGATGAGGTGGCATGCACTGTTAGTATCGATACTTTTGTAAATTAGTATTGTATCTGGATACAGCGTTTGAGTATCAATACTTTTCAGAGTATCAATACTTTTGACAACCCCAGTGCAAAATTCAAAAGAATGCAGGAAATTAAGTGTTTGATGCTCAAATTTTCTGGCATGCACCCCCAAATCCCATGCTTCATATGTGTCCAAACCAGTGTTGCTATGAAACCCACGCCCTTGCATGCTGATGATCAGTTAGTGCAAAATAACAACCCCTCCCGAACAGAAAACACACAACATAAACATAATGTCAGGCTGAATAATGAAGTGGAACAAAACGACAATTCAGTCTGATTGTCAGGCTACGTTTATACAGCATCGTCTGCTGGTCTGCGATTGAGTTTAGATTCAATTTGATGGTTTGCTTCGCTGGACGAATGAGCACTTTGTCTGTACTTCTACATTTATGATGACTTGTGGGAATGTTCCTGTAGACCCTAATGGATTTGACTGGTCTGATCTTTTGCATGATCTAATTGAATGAGCCAAACATTGAGGGCCTGCAGTTGTGAAATGGTGTGTGGGGTTAGCCATACAAATACTGCCAGAGGGAAGACCTTATAGGCTAATAAACATGGATTTAGAGTCTTTTTATGACTTTGGTGCACAAAGCATTACACAGTAACATTTTTAAAAATTCAAAAACAACAATATCCTAGTTGCTCAGACTAATCCACAGAACTCGCTGTGAACAGTTTTCTTTGGTACAGCTTTCTACAGAGGAAATAATCCACACTTGAGTATCAAGCGTGTTTATTTGAATCAGTGTCTTGAATACAGTCAGTGGAAGAAGTAATTTCAGCGTTATTACCCCAGCGGATGCATTAAGAGTCAACAGCAGTATTCAGATTGTTGTGAAAACAGAAGAGAGTGTTCGCACACCGTATGCAAGATTTGATAGTGTGTGTTCGGGTGTGTAATGTAAAATTAGTTTGAATGTGTGTGTTCAAGCTTGGCTTGGCATTCTGCTTTACTGTCTCTGATGCTGTTTGGTGGGTGCACTGGGGATGACGGTGGTAGCAATGGCAGTGACCCCTGCTCAGCTGCCAGTTCTTCTTACTGACTTGTATTTCACACCGCCGTCCTCCACTAGGTGGGAGTCCTCGCCTCACAACATTAACCTTACCTCAGAACTCCAGATAGCATCTCGTTGCTGTTGTTGTTGTCGACAAGATCAATGAAGCACAAAAAGCTTAGTGTTGAATTTATGAAAGGAATTATGAAACAGTTCTTATGAGTTTAGTCTCCCCAAGCGAGACTTTTCTTATAGCAACTCTGCAGTGTCTGGCAGAAAAGATTCAGGTCTCCTGTTGAGTCAATATGTTTCCTCTCCGAGCTTTGTTGGCAAATATTCTGGAGAGAAATACCTCACTTGGTGCCCTGTACCATTAATGTTAAATCCAACCAACTTCCTTTTCACATCTTTTCAATGATATTATTATACTATAGCATACCCTGTCAGCACTTTTACTATGTTTATGCCTATGGGAAATAATTTTTGCCTTAACACAGAGCCTGAAACTAGCTTTTGACTACTGAAGGGGACCCTGTTGCATTTGTCCTTATTATATGTCATCTTTATAATGGTACGGTATTGGGTATTCATAAGATGTGATCAAAGTTGTCTAATAATGAGGTAAACATAATAAAAAACTAAAACTAATCACTGGAAGTAAAAACCTCAGGCTTCAGGCTGTTTTGAATACTTACGAGACAAGCTGACATTAGCTTGTGGTGAATTTCTTTGATCATCATCATCTGATCCAGACATGTTACTGTGAGTGTAATCCACTGCTTCGTGTAGCTCCATGCTAACGTCAAGAAAACTTGTAATGTTGGTCGCTGATGTTAATTTCTGCCAGATTTTGGACTCCTGCTGGAACATGTTTTATTGTAAAGATTTTGGTTTGAGTTTTTTTATTTGTGATTTTTCAATATAGAAAGTGGCACTACACTCCTTTACAGCCTTTACCCAGCTGTAAGTACACTGCTACATGTAGCTAAATGCTAACATCAGGGAAACATGTAATCTTGGTTGCCAGAGTTGTTAATTTTTCTATGAGTTGGGGTAATATTCCTGCTGGAACATGGCCAGTTGAGGAGATTTTGGTTTACAAGTGCCTTTTCACAGTGTAAAGTGCCCCTAAACTGTGCTGGAGTGTGGCTGCAATGATATTGCAGAGACACAGAGAGCACAGTTGCAGAGGACCCAGAAAAACTGACCAATCAAGGCACACTGGGCTTTCTTAGAAGGGGGGCTTAAAGAGTGTTAAAGCCAGAGGTTGAATACAAGTGTTCAGACACAGAGAAAAATATATATACATATATATATATATATATATATATATATTTATTTATTTTTTTACATTAAAGTATGTAAAGATGTTCTGGTAGAACCCCAAATAAAAAATTAGCATAACAGGCTCCATTTATGGATTCTGATGCAACCCTTTCTCCTAGATATTGTGTTCATATACAACTAATTTGCAACAACAAGCACATGTTTGAGCAAAACCTAATGTGGACTGGATTATGTTTTTATCAGCATGATGAGGAAATGTTGTTAATTAACATATTTGGCAAGTCACAAAAATGTTGATACTGAACTTATCAGTAAAATGTTCACTGACATATTTTTTTAATATACTGTATTTCTGCACGTAATTAGAATCTGCTTCATATTGTAATATCATTTAAATGCTGTTAAAATTAACATAATTTGGATAAACTTTATCCAGGTCTTAGCCTCAACGTCGAAACATCTTTTGACCATAGAAAATAACCATCGTCACTTAGGGAACACAGTTATTATACATATTGTAGTATTTCCCCATGTGAACCTTAGAATTAACTACTGACTTAAGCACTAAAAAGAAAGGGAAAAAAATCTACAAGTGCTGTAGAAGACAACAAAGCTTACATGTACAGTATGAAAGCTGCCTGTGGGTTGAAAGAGACAGTCTGTACTAGATTCAGTGCTGAGGATATGAGATGTCAGCAAGTTCAAGTCCAGGTTATGTAACATCTTGTTGCCTTGAACGTACCTCAGACTCAACAGTGGTACTTGTGTTAGTCATTGTGCTTCAGTCACTTTATCTGAAGTTTTCTGAACACAACAAGTGCCTAAGACTCGGACTGTGAAACTTGGGAGTTGAATT